>OX467120.1:42500-2442500 GCA_950106695.1 Biston stratarius | reverse complement strand
CGAGTTGAAATTTTCTTTGCAGTGTGTGCATTTGTGTGAGGTGAGATTAAAACCTGTATGAGCTAGTAATTCATGTTGTTTGTATTTGGAGTACTTTTCGAACACTTCATCACATATCGGGCATTTGACTTCACCGACAGTGACATCTTCTCCGTCCGTGTGCGCTAATAACATTCTATAGTTTATAAAACCGGCGTTGCAATCTTCACAAACATAGTTCTTATAATGCTCGTTCATGTGGTCCAATAAGAATTTGAAATTACTAAACTCGTTCCCACAATACATACAGCATAGAGCATCCGAATCAAATTTAAAACACACTATTTGATTTTTTATATCATATAGTTTTATCTCATGTGTTTGTAAATGTACTACCAAATCTTCTATAGTTTTTATATTAATGCAACAAATTTTACAATTTAACCCTGTGACGTCTAGTTTTACCACATACCTGAAGACGGAAGTAGAATTTTCTTTAAATTTGTCTTTATCATCGACGTGTATTTCGTTGGTATGGGTTTTTAATTCAGCGGCGATTTTGAAGACGTTTTCACAGAAAGAGCAGGCAAAGCCATCATCTACGTGGAAGGCTCGGAACGGAGTTGCGTTCGAATTCTTCATAATCGTTCTGATATTATGCCGATGTTTCTTTAACTCTGTTTCTTGATCTACTACCGGTTCCGTTGGTTTTTTACAATAAATCTTATGCTTCTTCAACAAGTCTACCACATCTGGTTCAGATTTAGGTGTATATTTATTTCCTATTTTCTTTATGACAACATCGTGTATCTTTTTGCAGTTTTCAGCGACCATTTTGTGTTTCACGTCATTATTTTCATTGTTCTTTACATCAGATTTTACTGGTTTTATTTTTGTAACAGTTATTTCCCACCCTCTGTCTTCGGATTTACCTTTGATGATGTTTTTGAAACCTATAAAGAAAAAAATACAATTGGTTTCTCCTGTTTTATTTATGAACGAAGATTGAGCATTCTTACATAAATTAGATATACACGCACCTTTGATTAAAGGAACAAATCAACATCACAAATTTTACATGAACCAAGAATGTGGCGAACAGGAATGTGGTTTTTTCTTATATTAGTCGAACGAGACGCTTTCCTGGTAAGAGATAGCCACCTGTCCATGACCATCGCAGCGATACACAGAACTTTGAGTAGCAAAACAAAGTCCAGGGCGTCGCTGCTTTGGCGCTCATTACTTTGAGACTTTCGATGGTTAGCCTCAACAGCCCTGTAATTTCGCTAGTTGCAGCACCCTTCAAACCGGAACACAGTAATGTTTACACACTACTGATTGGCGGCAGAATATCTCGGACTGCAGTGGTGCCTACCTAGACGATGTCCTGCTAAGGAGATCTACCACCAAATAAAGTTAATAATAAAATATAGACATTAATATCAATCATTTATTAATTACACATAATAAAGTTCAACAAATTATATAATGGCAACCTTATGTATATTTTCCCTAAGATTTCCTATTTTAGAAAGAATTAATTTTTAATAGACAATAATTTATTTTTCTCAGATATAGTCAGAAGTACGAGCATATCTTTACGACAACGTTATCTCTACATAGTATAAAACAAAGTCGCTTCCCGCCGTCTGTACGCTTAGATCTTTAAAACTACGCAACGGATTTTAATGCGGTTTCCATCAATAGATAGAGCGTTTCAAGACGAAAGTTTATATGTATAATACATGCATATGCACCACATTAGTATCTACATTGCACCCGTACGACGCCGGGGCGAGTCGCTAGTAATTATATATAAATAAAGAAACTTTGGAATTGAAAAAAGTTGATGTAGTGTCCAGAAATTTCGTTTAGTTTGCTTTTTAGCTGGCTTAAAAAAATTTGGTTCTTAATATTTTTTGATATTTATTACCTCAAAACTGCGTCATTTATAAATCAATTGTTTTTAATGCTTAAACTTAGCAGTCTGTATCATATAAAGTAAGTACCGGAACAAATACTTATGCGTTGTTTTTTAATACTCATTATATATCACAGGTATGTTTTCTGTTTTACTTATAAAGAATTTATTCACTTTTGATTAGGTCGGATAAGACTATAGTTTCGAAAACATCTGATGACCTTTTTCATGGAATCAAAGCAGAGTACGAGAGCGCGCGGGGTTTCGTCTTGTTCATTATGATAAATGTTTAAGATTTAGATAAATAAAATAAATAAATAAATATTGAAGGACACATTACACACAGCGCCATCTGACCCCAAACTAAGCAGACCTTGTGTGATGGAAGTCAGATAACTGATAGATTACATAAATACTTTTTTTGTAAATACATACTTATAATACATACAGAACACCCAGACACAGAACAAACATTTGTTTATACCAAACAAACATTTGTCTTTGGCGGGAATCGAACCCACGCCCTACAGCTCAGGCAGGCATACTCCCAATGAGCTAACAGGGCTGTCAACATACAATATACATAGATTATCCATATATTACTAAATATAATTAAGTCGTCAATTAATTAATTATTTGTACAAAACAAAAAGTCTATTATAAATATAGTAGGACATTACACACAGCGCCATTTGACCCCAAACTAAGCAAAGCTTGTACTGTGGAAATCAAATAATTCATAGAATACTTAAATACTTTTTTTTTTGGAAATACTTATATATAATACATACAGAACACCCAGACACAGAACATACATTTGTTTATATCACAAAATTGGTTGTATCGGCACGTACAGCTCTTAAAGATATACTGCCAACGGCTAACAAAGGTGTCGCAAATTAAAACTGTTTAAAGAATTTTGTTACTCAATCACACAAAAACGGCTGAACGGATTTGGATGAAATTTGGCACACTTATAGTTTATTACATGGATTAACATATAGGATTTTTTTTATATCAAAAAAATGTTAAGTTCCCGTGGTATTATAAAAAAAAACGAACTACTGGACGTGTCCACTTGAAATTTGGTATACATGTGTCTTTTGGAACATTATTCAGGGATATAAGGTATCCTTTATATTAATCTAATAATAAAATAACGCGACTATTGCTTATTTTTCTCTCGGAACCTAATTCGCAAGTTAACCCCAACAATGAGCTCGAGCTGCCGGTGAAGGAAAACATCGTGTGAAAACCATAGCGTGGTGGTAGGGTACTTTCTAGTACTCGGTTGGCTAGCTACCACACTCAAGTTGAAAAGCTGCCGCCAAGCATCTAACGGTGTGTTCCAGCAGCCTCACTTGAGAGCCAGTTCCATTCCATGCTAGGTATGCTTTACCATCTTCGACCACACCGTCACTTAACATCAGGTGAGTTGTGGTCAAACAACTAGCCTGTCAGCGATAAAAAAAAAACGCGGACGAAGTCGCGCGCGTAAGCTAGTAAACTTAACTACATAAATCTTTTTGTTCCACTAATTTCTGTTTGCATCTTCATTTGAGACTAAATCAAAACACAGGGTGATCAAAATTATATCAAAATTAGATATTCATGTGATCAAAATTATATCAAAATTAGATATTCATCATTTTAATACTATATACAAATTAAATATCTACATGGAAGATTCAAACTAGTCTTTAGCATTATATATACAGGTGTCAGAGGGTTATTGTAACCATTAACTTTTAATATGGACACAAGAAAGTAATGAGCGCCAAAGCGGCGATGCCCTGGCCTTTGTTTTGCTACTCAAAGTTTTGTGTATCGCAGCAATGGTCAATTCTGGGGAAAATTCATCGGAAACAATTCGTCGAAAACACAATTTCTCGAATTTGCTTTTCTATGATTATCTCCCGCTATAGTTGAAAAGGTCCATGACTTTTTACCCCTATAGTCGAAAAAACTGAGTATTTTCAGCTTTTCTCTTAATAATTCCCGCTTTAGTTGGAAGGGTCTATGACTATTAGCCGCGTTTTGCTATGAACATTTCCCGCTACAGTTGGCGTCTTTATTACTATTATATTTTCCGCTATAGTTAACAATCTCTATTATTACGATAAATTGTGATTCGACGAATTGTGTTTTCAACAAATTGTGACCCGTCGAATTGTTTTCGACGAATTTTCCACAAATCCTGTCCATGACATTGCAGCGATACACAGAACTTTATGTGACAAAACAAAGTCCAGGGCATCGCTGCTTTGGTGCTCATTACTTTGAGACTTTCGATGGTTAGCCAACAGCCCTGTAATTTCGCTGCTGAACCTTAAAACCGGAACATAGTAAGGTACAGGTAAGGTATAGGTACAGTACTGCTTGAGGGCAGAATAGTTTTCGAGAAAGATTTCAAAAGGGAATTTTGTAGCTATGATAGCTAAGTGGTTAGCGCGTTCGGATCGCATGACAATTTTATTCAAAGTTCTGTATATCGATGCAATGGTCATGGACAAGCGATATCTCTCACCATCAGGGGAGCGTCAATTTACCTCATTACTTTTACATAAAAAAAGTTTCACTGAAAAGTTTTTGCTTTACCATAATATAGATCTATGGATATATATGGTAACCTCCAATAATTACGATTACTTAAAAAAAAATAAAGAGATCGTTTAATTATTAGATGTTTAGGTAATACTAAGTTTTCAATAAGACAATTGTATTTCTTTACTTGATATCTATCAATAAAAACCCCTATATCTTACTACAAGAGAAAACTCGACGAAGTAGAAAAGCGAGAGTTGTCAGCCGAGGCGAACTTAGACGACTGTAATTATTCCTTCTCTTAATGAGATTTATGACATTAATTGGCATTGGGTGGGGCCTAAGCCCCAATTAGATTGACGCTATTTGTCAAAGGACTAATATAGTTTTGAGATTTTTTCCAAAGACTAAAAGATTTTTTGTGTGTGTATAATTATATTACAATAAAGTTGACGTGATTTTCACTCCCTCCCTCGTTTAAATGACATTTATTGACATTGGGTGGGACCTCCCTCTTCCGCAACGAGATTAACACAATTATTTTTTATTGTGTAATAAGTATATTAAAATAATAAAGAAAAAGTTGTCGTGGGATTTTCACCCCATCCCCTAATGGATCCACCAGTAGTGTGGTGTTCAACTATCTTATCTATATTGTTTCTCTAGCATATAACTCAACAATGCCCACATGACCCATGACCGGCACAGGAGACCGCATATTCATGAATGAATGTATGCTTGTAGTGGAAGCAAAACGTCTAAAAGAAGAAAGTTCTCGGTTCGACAGCTGGGGGGCGCTCATTCACAGGGGCGTTGACCGTTATGGATCGACTCGCTTTATCGCTCGAATGCGTTCGCATATGCTGACGAAGCGTCTTCTTCAACCTGAACGCTTTGCAACATATCTCACAAAGAAACTCCCTCACATCCGTGTGTGTCACCATATGGTTGTCCCGCTCTGCCTTCGAGAAAAATCTCATGTCACAGTGTTCGCATTCGAACCGTCTTTCCAGCAAATGATCTCTCCGCTTGTGAGCCCACAACGTCACTTTGTTCGTGAACTGTCGATCGCAAGTCGGACATTTGAACTCGTATTTCGCTCCATGTACCGCTTTCATGTGATCCTTTTTAAGTTTAACGGAGGCGAATTTCTCTCCACACTGGAAGCATTTGAACCTGAAGCCTGTGTGGAATTTCTCGTGTTGTCTCACTTTGTTTTGTGTTTCGAACACTTTGTCGCAAGATCTACATTTGTATTCACCGATCGTGTGTACCGTCGCGTGCCTGGCGAGCATTCCATGGCTGACGAAGCCAGCGGCGCAAACTTCACAGATAAAGTTTCTATAATGCTGGTTCATATGCTCCAAAAGCGGTTTGAAGGTCGTGTATTCTATAGGACAGAACATGCATCTGATGGCATCTCCCGCTAGTTTGAAACACACTATTTGGTTCTTTATATCCGTATACAAGCTTTTCTCGTGGTTCTTGTTTAAATGCTCGATCAATTCATCGACAGTGTTAAACTCTGCTTTGCAAATCGAACAGTTTAGTCCAGTTATATCGAGTTTTACTATAAATTTGGACAGCGATTTCGTTTGCATGAATTTGACTTTGTCTTTGTTATGTTTGTCTATCGTGTGTGTTTTCAAATCGGCCGCTTTGTGGAAGAATTCTTTGCAGAAGCCGCAAGCGAAGCCCGTGCCCGCGTAGTGTGCCCTGATTGGAGTGGCGTTGGAATATTGAAGTATCATTCTAATGTTATATCGATGTTTATGCAACTCCGTCATCTGTGGCTCTTTCGGTTCCCTCTTCACACGTTTCACTAACGTCTTAGGAAGCATCGCTCGAAACGTTTTAGTCTCCGTGGGCTTTGTTTTAGCTTTTAGTGTCACTTTGGGCATTTCCTTTTTGATAGATGCTACGGGCTTTTTTGTCTGCCTTGGCATTCTGAGCACCGTCGGCACCTTTGCGAACGACTTAATTTCCACTTCATTGTTTACTTTGTGGTCACCGATGGTACAAACGATACCTACAACAAAAAGCATGATTGATTCTTCTTGTTTATACACGTTACTTGCAAACATCTCGACACCAAAGCGAAATTATATATTTGATTAGACAGCAGAATTACGACAAATTGCCTATGCTTAATATAGGTAATGTAACAAATATTTACCACGAAATTTTTTGAAACCTACCCATTAAAGAGTTTAGGAAAGATACTTGTTTCATACTCAATATTAGAAACTTCTTCACCTGTAATCCAGTTAACAAGTTTAGGATTTTATTAAGAATTGGTATTTTTCACAACTGGATCCCAAACTTTCGCACCCGTTTCAATTGAGCCCATCAACATTTGTGAGACAAGCTTAAATGTTTGTTCTGTGTCTGGGTGTTCTGTATGTATCATAAGAATGTATTTAAAAAAACAATAAGTATTATTGTATGTAAGTAGTACAAGCTCTGCTTAGTTCGGGGCTAGATAGCGCTGTGCGGATACTCGTAGGGTATTTCTTTATCAGTTATTTGGTTCTCAAAGTACAAGCTTTGCTTAGTCTGGGGCTAGATGGCGCTATGTAAAATGCTTTTTTATTTATAACTTTATATATGATATTTAAATAAAACTATTCAGTTACAACTTTTAAGTATATTTTTAGATTTATTCTTAAAGTAATTAATAATTAAGTGTACGAATACAGATATTGTTAATATAAGTGTTTTGGTGCATACAAGTATATTATATGTACAGAAAAAAATATATTTACATAATTATACATAGAAGATTATACGATTTTTAATAAATACTTTTAACAATAATATATTATTAATATATAAATTCTGAACATCAAATTCAAGGTCATCAAGTTATCTGTCATTCTGAATCGATGAAAAGTCCAAGCCCACAAACGCCATTTTTCATTTATTTTTTTAATTTGCATTTCCTTTGGTTAACCGACCTCCCATAGTTTTAGAGTCCATCTCACGTTAGAAGTACCGTAACGATAAGCAAAACTACTGACAGATACTTGAAGTAAATAATATTTTTTGAAAATAAGTTTAAAAAGTTTTGTTGGGAAATGGTTTTGAATTTGTCAGGATTATCTAGTACGACGGATATAGCATAGCTTTATATGTATAGAACTTGCATCAGTATGTCCGTAACAGACAGTTCAAGGATTACGACAGTTTAGATTTTAAAAAAGTTTTAATCCCACCCCCGTCAGCGAAAGTTCGCACTCTCTTCCCTATAGGTACTTACGTAAGCTTTGATAATGCTGATAAGATAGCATTTCACTTGAAATATTTTAATTTTTGCGTATGGAACACTGGAGAGCCGCAACTTTACATGGAAAGAGCCGCATGCGGCTCGCGAGCCACAGGTCGCCGGCCCCTCTCCTAAGAGTTCTAGTTACATAATAGAACTTAGTATCATGACTAAATGAACTATTCTCGACGAAAGGTTCTTTCACCAGGAATACTGTCTGTCGACCTATGAATATTTGTGTTAATAGGCCGCTATATCGCCTAATAATAATGAAAGACTGTAGGATGCAGCACATCGCTTAGAAAAAGCAGATTCACTCGAGACTTAAAAACACAAGATGGTATCTATCGGAGAAGTATATTTCTTTTTCTGTTTCTGTTTCGATATATTTAAATATTTCAAGATAAATCAAGTTAAAGAAATCTAAGTCACACGAAGAAAGTCAAAATCGATTGATGATTGTATTACAAGCTTCAATGGAGTTTTGGAAGTAACACGAAAGACCACGTTTTACCACATTATATCACTTTCCCACACTCGCGCTTATAATTCGGCACTTTATTAATCACCACTATTTTTATACATAAATACTCGAAAAAAACAAGTTATGGTAAATAATATAATGCGGCGACAAGACCTTTCCCGTACCCACCAAAACTGCTAAAAGCGATGTCACTTTTCCAAAATCTTGGCCGTACAATGCTAGAATACGCTCACTATTCTAAAGCGATTTCCTCGTGAATAGTCATCATATGATCCTGAAACGCCTCTAGCTCAAAAAAGGCTAATTCACAACTCTCACAATTAAAACGGGAAACGTCCCGTGGAATCGTATGCGTCTGCACATGCGTCTCAAGCGACGATTGCGTGTAGAAAACTTTCTGACACATCTGGCAGATGAATTTAGCGTCCTCTCTATGAGTACGCATGTGAGTCAGCAAAGTTTTCTTTCTAGCGAAATCACGTCCGCACAGTTCGCATTTGAACTCCCGTGTCCCCGAATGTATGACCATATGGTTCTTCAACAACGCATTAGTGTAAAACGATTTAGCGCATTCAGTGCATTGAAATCGTCTCTCCATCAGATGATCTCTCTTCGTATGAATTCTTAAAGCGTTTTTATCTATAAAAGTTTTATCGCAAGCCAGGCAGGGAACCTTCGAGAATTCGGCTCCATGAACTTCTACCATGTGGGCTTTCTTTATTTTCACTGTACTAAATTTCTCTTCACACTGGTAACATTTGTACCTGTTCAATCCGGAATGTGATTGGCGTAAATGATATTTTAACGATCTCAATTTGTCGAACATCTTCTTGCAGATATCGCATTGAAATTCCCCTTGCTTGTGACAGTCCGAGTGGACTGATAGCATTCTTTGAGTGACAAATCCAGCGTCACAGATATCGCAAACCCAATTTCTATAGTGTTGATTCATATGCTCTAGAAGCTGTTTAAAGCTACTGCTAGGAATCTTACAAAACATACACTTCAACTCTTCGTTATTCAGCTTGAAGCAAATCGTTTGGCTCTTTATATCGGTATATAATACTTTTTTATGATGATCTTTCAAATGTGAAGTCAAATCATCCAGCGTATCCAATTCAGCTTTACAAATAGTGCATCGCAAGTCTGTGATATCAAGTTTTACTACGAAGATACCTAAGAACGCTCTTTGCATGAATTTGGTCTTTTCTTTTCGGTCGTGGTCTTTTAGTGTGTGGCTCTTGAGGTCTGCTGCTTTAGGGTAGAACTGCTTGCAAAAGCTGCAGCCGTATCCGTTACCCATGTAGTGGGCGCGGATCGGAGTAGCGTTAGAATAATTTAAGATCATACGTATGTTATATCGATGCTTGTCCAGCTCTAAAGACTTTTTGAATTCTAGATCTACACCCGGAGGCGGTTTTAACGATACTGTGAGTGGTACTTTAAGTTTTGGCATAGGTTTCGGTTTACAATCCTTAGCAACTTTCTTATCGATAGACTCTTTTATCTCGTTTTTAACCTGGTTAACCTTAGCTATTTGAACGTCAAGCGTTTGTATTTCAGTTTTACGGATATAGGATTTCTTTTTTTGTTTGCTCGCTACTTTCTTTCCCGTGCCTTCTTTAGGTTCAATTTCTTTTAATTTATAGTTAAGTCTAGTAATTACGGGGTGTGAATATTCATATTCTAATTCGCTAGGGTCGGTTACGGCTGGTTCAGATTTGACTTTCTTGATCGTTAAGCCCCAGTTGGTTTCGACATCTTCCTTAACTTCCACGCTACCGATGTTACTTAGGATACCTACAAAGAGAAAAACATCATTGATTTATTCCGTTCGAAGTAGGTGCTGCTTAGATTTAAATTACCTACTTTTATTTATTTTTTAGTTCATAAAGGTGGGCGTGTTTTGTGCTTTTAATAATCGGAACATATAGAAATGCCTCAATATATAAAAAAGTATAAAGATTCCGGCATAAGTAAAACAAAAAGTATCAAGATGTTTCGAATTTGGTATGTACATAATATTTAGCGGCGCGGGACTTTACATATTTGTGGGACCCGAATCTTGTTATTAATCTACCGTAAATATGACAATTTTCCTTTTTAGAAAATTTATTGGTTAATTTATTTTTATGGCATCCCTATTAAATTAATGACATGTTAAACATAGAAAAATAAATAAATTTATATTATATATCTATCTTATACCTTTAAACGAGCAATTCTTGTATATACATATGTATATATATATAAATATATATATAATCTGAATCTCGAAAACAGCTCCAACGATTTTCATGAAATTTAGTATGCAGGGGGTTTCGAGGGCGATAAATCGATCTAGCTAGGTTTCATTTTTAGAAAACGTCGTTTTATCCGGGTTTTCAGCCGAGCTAAGCTCGGTCATCCAGGTACTGTGCTTAAATCGACGATATACTCGTATAACCTTCACGCGCGTACCATTTGCCATCAAAGGTCGTACTTAAAACTTAAGTTTTTTTAAACTTTTATCTGTCGATAATTTGACCGCCCGCCTGTTAGCTGTAGGGCGTAGGTTCGATTCCCACCAGAACAAATATTAATACGACGATAAAGGTTTGTTCTGTGTTTAGGTGTTCTGTATGTACCTATATATAAAAAAATATATATAAGTATTATATCAGTAATCTGGGTCCCATAATACAAGCCTTGCTTAGTGTGAAATATATATTTAAAAAAAGAAAGTATATTTCAAATTCTGTTGTATGTATGTAATATGTATTTATTATATATATTTTTATTTATAGAATGTTTTTATTATGTATATGTATTTACATGTATACATATATTTTATTCACCTTTTGTCTGTTTTTTTTTACAACGCCAACCTTAATAGCTGTGCCATCGTATGTGCCCATCCAAAGGTTGTCTGGAAGAAATCGCTCTACGTGATAAGGCCGCCATTGTACTGCCACATATTAGTCGATGTTGTTTTGTTATTGTCTTTTTTATGTTGTAACTAGCTGTTACCCGCCCGCTTCGCTGGGTTTGTACCATCAAGGTAGGTAAGTAAGTACATTAAGAAAATAATTAAATCACTTCCTATTTTGTCTTGCTTAGTTCAAATACGCCGTAAAAATCTGCCGTGGTGGTGTCGGCGTAAGAATTGTACCCCACCCTCTCTACCCGTGGTTGCAGTAAGAGTCAACTAAGGTATGTAATCCGGAAGATCAGCGTCTTCCTTGAATAATCACACCTAACTGCGCTCGCCAACCCGCCTGCCAAGCGTGGCGAGTATTGGCAAAACCCCCCCCCAGGAGGAGGCCTATGTCCAGCAGTGGACGTTATGGCTGATGATGTGAGTCAAATACGCGGAAACACATCTTTATTTCTTACCAAAAGTAAAGGAGTGATGGCTTTTTTTATATCTCTCACTTGAGAAATTATTGGTTCCCCATACAAACTTTCATCCCTTATTTTTTTTTTTATGGTTGACAGGCTCGTTGTTTGACCACAGCTCATCTGATATTAAGTGACGGTGTGATCGAAGATGGTAAAGCACACCTAGCCTGGAATGGAACTGGCTCTCAAGCGAGGCTGCCGGAACACACCGTTTAGATGCTTGGCGGCAGATTTTCAACTGGAGGGTGGTAGCTAGCCAGCCGAGTACTAGAAAGTACCCTACCACCACGCTATGGTTTCCGTCACCGGCAGCTCAAGCTCATTGTTGGGGTTTGAACCCACGCCTTTCGGCATGCGAACCTACCGCGCTAACCACTGAGCCATCATCGCTACAGATTCACCCCCTTCAAGCTTTATTTTCGTTAAAAAGAAGTAGCATATATGCGTACCGATTGCTGATGTAAAAGTCATATTCTATCTAAATCTTTAAACGAGCAATTCTTGTATATAGATATATATATAAATATTCTGAATCTCGGAAACGGCTCCAACGATTTACATGAAATTTTGTATCCAGGGGGTTTCGGGGGCGAAAAATCGACCTAGCTAGGTTTCATTTTCAGAAAACGTCATTTTATCCATGTTTTCAGCCGAGCAATGCTCGGTGAACCAGGTACTTCTATTTTATTTAAAATGCAATTTTTTTTTTTTTATATTAAATAGATCTACGTTTGGCCACCAACTCGCCTGATGGAAAGCGACGGTGTGGCTGAGGATGGAGCACGCCGATCTAGAAGAAATCTATTCACTCAAGCCTCAAAAACGTCCAAATTATAGTTTATAGGAAACAGATCAGCTGGCAGTAAGTTCCATTCATGCTGGCAGTAAGAACTTTGAAGAAATAAAATCACTTTTATGTATTACAATATAAAGGTTTATTTCGAACCACACAACGAGCCGTGGGCACCTTAATATAGCTTAAAACTAAAACATAAATCATGATTATTCCGTTCGAAGTAGGTGCTGCTTAGATTTAAATTACCTACTTTTATTTATTTTTTAGTTCATAAAGGTGGGCGTGTTTTGTGCTTTTAATAATCGGAACATATAGAAATGCCTCAATATATAAAAAAGTATAAAGATTCCGGCATAAGTAAAACAAAAAGTATCAAGATGTTTCGAATTTGGTATGTACATAATATTTAGCGGCGCGGGACTTTACATATTTGTGGGACCCGAATCTTGTTATTAATCTACCGTAAATATGACAATTTTCCTTTTTAGAAAATTTATTGGTTAATTTATTTTTATGGCATCCCTATTAAATTAATGACATGTTAAACATAGAAAAATAAATAAATTTATATTATATATCTATCTTATACCTTTAAACGAGCAATTCTTGTATATACATATGTATATATATATAAATATATATATAATCTGAATCTCGAAAACAGCTCCAACGATTTTCATGAAATTTAGTATGCAGGGGGTTTCGAGGGCGATAAATCGATCTAGCTAGGTTTCATTTTTAGAAAACGTCGTTTTATCCGGGTTTTCAGCCGAGCTAAGCTCGGTCATCCAGGTACTGTGCTTAAATCGACGATATACTCGTATAACCTTCACGCGCGTACCATTTGCCATCAAAGGTCGTACTTAAAACTTAAGTTTTTTTAAACTTTTATCTGTCGATAATTTGACCGCCCGCCTGTTAGCTGTAGGGCGTAGGTTCGATTCCCACCAGAACAAATATTAATACGACGATAAAGGTTTGTTCTGTGTTTAGGTGTTCTGTATGTACCTATATATAAAAAAATATATATAAGTATTATATCAGTAATCTGGGTCCCATAATACAAGCCTTGCTTAGTGTGAAATATATATTTAAAAAAAGAAAGTATATTTCAAATTCTGTTGTATGTATGTAATATGTATTTATTATATATATTTTTATTTATAGAATGTTTTTATTATGTATATGTATTTACATGTATACATATATTTTATTCACCTTTTGTGTTTTTTTTTACAACGCCAACCTTAATAGCTGTGCCATCGTATGTGCCCATCCAAAGGTTGTCTGGAAGAAATCGCTCTACGTGATAAGGCCGCCATTGTACTGCCACATATTAGTCGATGTTGTTTTGTTATTGTCTTTTTTATGTTGTAACTAGCTGTTACCCGCCCGCTTCGCTGGGTTTGTACCATCAAGGTAGGTAAGTAAGTACATTAAGAAAATAATTAAATCACTTCCTATTTTGTCTTGCTTAGTTCAAATACGCCGTAAAAATCTGCCGTGGTGGTGTCGGCGTAAGAATTGTACCCCACCCTCTCTACCCGTGGTTGCAGTAAGAGTCAACTAAGGTATGTAATCCGGAAGATCAGCGTCTTCCTTGAATAATCACACCTAACTGCGCTCGCCAACCCGCCTGCCAAGCGTGGCGAGTATTGGCAAAACCCCCCCCCAGGAGGAGGCCTATGTCCAGCAGTGGACGTTATGGCTGATGATGTGAGTCAAATACGCGGAAACACATCTTTATTTCTTACCAAAAGTAAAGGAGTGATGGCTTTTTTTATATCTCTCACTTGAGAAATTATTGGTTCCCCATACAAACTTTCATCCCTTATTTTTTTTTTTATGGTTGACAGGCTCGTTGTTTGACCACAGCTCATCTGATATTAAGTGACGGTGTGATCGAAGATGGTAAAGCACACCTAGCCTGGAATGGAACTGGCTCTCAAGCGAGGCTGCCGGAACACACCGTTTAGATGCTTGGCGGCAGATTTTCAACTGGAGGGTGGTAGCTAGCCAGCCGAGTACTAGAAAGTACCCTACCACCACGCTATGGTTTCCGTCACCGGCAGCTCAAGCTCATTGTTGGGGTTTGAACCCACGCCTTTCGGCATGCGAACCTACCGCGCTAACCACTGAGCCATCATCGCTACAGATTCACCCCCTTCAAGCTTTATTTTCGTTAAAAAGAAGTAGCATATATGCGTACCGATTGCTGATGTAAAAGTCATATTCTATCTAAATCTTTAAACGAGCAATTCTTGTATATAGATATATATATAAATATTCTGAATCTCGGAAACGGCTCCAACGATTTACATGAAATTTTGTATCCAGGGGGTTTCGGGGGCGAAAAATCGACCTAGCTAGGTTTCATTTTCAGAAAACGTCATTTTATCCATGTTTTCAGCCGAGCAATGCTCGGTGAACCAGGTACTTCTATTTTATTTAAAATGCAATTTTTTTTTTTTTATATTAAATAGATCTACGTTTGGCCACCAACTCGCCTGATGGAAAGCGACGGTGTGGCTGAGGATGGAGCACGCCGATCTAGAAGAAATCTATTCACTCAAGCCTCAAAAACGTCCAAATTATAGTTTATAGGAAACAGATCAGCTGGCAGTAAGTTCCATTCATGCTGGCAGTAAGAACTTTGAAGAAATAAAATCACTTTTATGTATTACAATATAAAGGTTTATTTCGAACCACACAACGAGCCGTGGGCACCTTAATATAGCTTAAAACTAAAACATAAATCATGATTAAAATAATAATAGCATTAATCATCACATTTTAAAAAATCTGAATCTAATATAAGAAATTCATGAAAACAAGTCTTAAAATTATATAAATGACTGAATTAAAATCGATTTAAAACATATTTTTTTCTGTTTGATGTAGGCATTTCGATTTGATTAAATATCCATTCGTTAAAAGCTGGATCGCAGATAGCTGTACAGTTTTTTTAAATTTTAATTTAAAAGACAATATGGTTCGTTTTATTTGACCTTAAGAGCTCTGCCTCATAAAGACGCCATGGCGACGTCGCCGGCTACGTACCCAAGCAGTTAATATTGAAATGTATCGTTGCCAAACCGTAGCCAAGTGAGTTAGGTCCCATACATTTCAATATTAACTGCTTGGATACGTAGCCGGCGACGTCGCTATGGCGTCTTAATGAGGCAGAGCTCTAAGGCTAGCTCGTCAGTTTTCTACCGGATACATTTCGGAATATGCACTTGAACTGCAAATATTTTTTTTTAAAACCCTGACAGTTTAGGTGTTTGACCACAACTCACCTGATGTTAAGTGACGGTGTGGTCGAAGATGGTAAAGCACACCTAGCCTGGAATGGAACCGGCTCTCAAGTGAGGCTGCCGGAACACACCGCTAGATGCTTGGCGGCAGATTTTCAACTTGAGGGTGGTAGCTAGCAAGCCGAGTACTAGAAAGTACCCTACCACCACGCTATGGTTTCCTCACGATGTTTTCCTTCATCGGCAGCTCAAGCTCATTGTTGGGTTCGAACCCACACCCTTCGGCATGCGAACCGACCGCGCTAGCCACTGAGCTATCATCGCTACAATTCGCATCGCTATTTGGTTCCCCCTGCACCTTTCTTCTACCGGACGGCCAGACAATCAGATTGTACCCGTTAGGTACAATATGGGTGTCTTCAAATCTAGAGTAAATAGCTTTTAGGTAAGCGTGCTCCATCTTAGACCGCACTACAGCTTAACAACAGGCAGGGTGTGGTCAAACACGAACCTATTTTAAACAAACACTTTCTGTAGGTATATATGGTCTACAACTTGTTAGAAAAATCTAGACGATCTTTTTTTTAATTACTTCTTTCTACGATCGCGAGTGGACGAGTATTTAAAGTATATACTTTAAAATCTAAGTTAAGCTGGATTCCTGGCGATTTACTTAGTTTCGGATACGACCATAACTCTTTCCATAGGGAGCGCAGGGCGTTGTCGATTCGAACCAATATGCTGGCTCGAAGATTTTCACGTTGTACTGAACAAGTAAAGGCTACACTTTTTAGAGGATACTGTCAGTCTTTCTACACGTGTAGCTTATGGGTTAAGCACACCAAAAAGTCGTACAGCGCCCTGCGTGTCTTATACAACAACGCCTTCAGGCTGTTGTAGTAGTAGTAGTTGCAGATGCGCGGATTGATGGCCGCCCGGCCATTATGCGCAAGCGTGTCGCATCCCTGATGCGCCGCGTGCGTGGCAGCTCCAACACCTACCTGCAGTTATTCGCCGGGCGGATGGATCTGGATTGCTCAATTATGCAACACTGGACAAAGATGCATATTGAGCATTCCGGATCCAAGCCAAAGTTTAGATCATTTTAATTTTATTTAATTTTGTTGTAGATTTAGCTTCAAATTTTAATTTTGATTTTGGTTTTAATTTTAATTTTATAAATTTATTCGTTAGTATTTTAATTTTATGGACATGGTCTGAAATAAAGAAATATAATAATAATAATAGCTCGCTGTGCGATTTTGAACTTGTGGACCATTCACACTGTGAGCGTCTATGTTTTGGGCTCCGTAATTCATTACAGGCTATAAAGCACTGGTTAAAGACTTTTCTTAAGACTGCAAGATGGGTGACGAGAAAGTGGAATTTTGACGTGTCTTATTGCTATTATGAGAATATACGGTGATTATTGCACCTAAAATCAGAGGCGCATCGTTCGAAAAACCAACCTGAAAGCCTTTAAAAATAACTACATAAAAAACCAAAGCTATCTACAAATGCTAAATAAACTCCGGTTTCTTGTCTGCCGACTTCTGTTTACTCTCCGCGGCTATTTCTTTCAACGTCATCTCCCTGTTGTCGATCAAATGTTTCACGTCGTCAAACTCTTTGAAAATATCCAAATCGTCCTGATGTAGACGCATATGACTTTTCAAACTACACTTCTGCATGAAAGTTTTCTTGCATATCTCGCATTGGAATCTTTTGTCGTCGTCGTGTGTTTTCATGTGGTCTTTTAATGTCCTGAGACGGGAAAAAACTTTGCCGCAAACATCGCAAGAACAACTTTCGCCCCCTGTATGCCTAGTCAAATGATCGGTCAAGCCACGTTTAGAAAAGAACTTTGCGTTGCATTTATCGCAAAGATAGCTCCTCTGCTGCAGATGATGGTGTCTTATGTGCCTGTTCAGTTCGAACTTCTTCTTGTAAGTCTTATTGCAAGCATTGCAAGGAAATATGAGAGGATCAGCGTTATGTTGCTTCACCATATGCTCACTCCTGTCGTAATAACTGGCAAATATTTCAGGGCAATGCGGACATTTGTTGCGAAGCCAGCCATTCGTGTGAACACCGCGCATATGGTTACGCATTTTAGTAACTGTTGTGTAAGATTTTTCACAGTAATTGCAAGGAAATATGCCTTGTGCGTGTGTCTTTCCGTGTTTTCTTAGAGCAGCTATAGTTATATATCCGGCACCACATTTCTTGCAGCAATAGTTCCTGTAATGACTACTCATGTGGTGGTAGAGATTTTTAAAAGATATATGCACGAGGGAACATATGACGCACGTGAAATTCTGCCCGTTCTCCAAACGGAACGGCAGAATGATGTCTTTTATGTTTTTGTAAATAGTTTTGTTGTGAACTCCGATGAGATGGTCTTTTAGATCGTTGAGATCTTTCATGGGTATGACACAGGCGGTGCAGTGGAGATCGGTTATGTCTAGTTTTATGGGGTTATAGCTGAGTTTATAGTCGATGATCGTGTTGAGTTTATCTTTCTCCGCTTGCTGAGCTGTGTGCTCCCTCAAGGCATAGATTGAGGGGAAGTGCTTAGCGCAGTAAAGGCAGGAGAAGCCGCGCGCAGTCTTGTCCCTGAATGGACTCGCGTTGGAGTATTGCAGTATTGCTGTTAAGTTTACCCTGTGTTCAACGCGCTCCGGCGTGGCACTAACGTCTGATTTCCTTTTTCCATTTCTTTTTTTCTTGAGCTTGACCGCTTCCGTGCCTATAACAGAAACGGGGCACATCTCAATTATACGTCTTTCGTGTCTTACGGCTTACTGGGGCGTGAGCGCTCGTGAATCGGCGTGTGGAGTATCTTCGGAATCTGTGCGCTTCGGAGCTTTATGGTGAAAGGATTTGTGTAAAATCAAAGCAAAAGCTGTACACAACGTGTGCAAACGTCACCTCCATATACAGTTCGTCGCTTAAACTTAAAGTAAAAATGGAAACATTTTGTTTCGAACTATTATTTAGTACTCCTTGTCGCCAGCTCAGAGTTTAACAACTGGGAAAGCATCTGAGCATATTTTTTGATATATTGTTAAAACTTGACCGTTCAATGGGAAAGGTGTAAAGAGCGTAACAGCTCATCATCAGCCATAGATCGTCCACAGCTGGACATAGGCCTCCTCCTGAGGGGGTTTTGCCAATACTCGCCACGCTTGGCAGGCGGGTTGGCGAGCGCAGTTAGGTGTGATTGTTCAAGGAAGACGCTGCTGCCCATCTTCCGGATTACATCCCTTAGCCGACTCTTACGGCAACCACGGGTAGAGAGGGTGGGGTACTATTCTTACACCGGCACCACCACAGCACACGTAACAGCTCAATTAGTCATTATTGACATGATCCGAATCAGCCTAGTTTTTTAAACTGTTCCACTGCAGGCCTCAGGCCTCTTCTCATTGTGAGTAGGGCAAAGTCATAGTCCACTACGCTGGCCAAGTGCAGATTGATTGCACACATCTTTGAGAAGTTTTTTTTCCTTTACTTTTTGTTTCCTCACAATGTTTTCCTTCACTGTTTGAAATCTAATAACTTGGAAAAGAAGAGATGCGTACTGTGGGTTGACATTGGGATTTGACATGATATATTCGTACACCAACTGGGTCCCGGAGGTTAAACGGCCACCAGGCCGGCCTTGAAGACGGTGGAGAGATGAGCTTGACCTCGTAATAAGGATTGGACCTCAATAGCACCAAAGAGACAGGCATGGAAAGAAGGAAGAGAGGCCTTTGCCCAGCAGTGGGACGAAACAGGCTGAATAAAATCAAATATTCGTATTATTATTTTTCTAATTTTTTTTTTTTATATATTTTTTATGTGAAATTTTGAGTTTTTTTATATACAGATATATTTTATAATCTAATGACTATCCAGCGTGGTAACGCCGCGAGTATTATGGGCACTTTTGGGCGGGGGTCATTGCGTGGGGGCCTTTTTGACTAGGGATTTGATGACTCGTACTAACATCTTTAGCGGATGGCACTTTGATGCGCGTCAACAAAGCCCTTATGATATATAACGTGTAATTAACATGGACATTTTTTATGTATAATATTCGAATTAAGTTTCCATTTGTGTATAATTTATATTAGTTTGTTTAATTTTACCGATTAATGTTACCTAATGTTAATGTAATATGTTTTTAAGGTAATATGTGTTGAACTGTCAAAATATTTAAGACCTAAAACGTACCACATCTAGCGCTAATAAACTAGCTCCAAGTATTGTAATTATATTCGATTAAACGTCAATAAAAAAATCTAATGGTATAATTGTAAATGTGTATCGTTTATGAAATTGAATTTGGCTAATAATACCAGTAATATATAAGTATTACGTGTGAATTTCGAAATCATTTCGTTCCAATCAATTGCAGTCAAAATGCAATCATCGGCAGCCATGCTGAGATGCGTTTTTTTATCTATGTGTTTGACTACAGCTCGCCTAATATTGACTGTGTGGTCGAAGATGGTAAACACACTTAGTCTGGAATGGAACTGGCTCTCAAGTGAGGCAGCCGGAACACACCGTTAGATGCTTGGCGGCAGATTTTCAACTTGAGGGTGGTAGCTAGCCAGCCGAGTACTACAAAGTACCCTACCATGCTATGGTTTCCTCACGATGGTTTCCTTTAGCGGCAGCTCAAGGTGATTATTGGCATTTGAAACCATGCCCGGCGTGTGAACCGACCGCGCTAACACTCGCTCGTTAACTCTGAACCGCGGTACGGATTTTGATTTAATTTTTTTATTACAAATAGACTTGCGTTTGATCTGCCGTGGTGATGCCGGCGTAAGAATAGTACCCCACCTTCTCTACCCGTGGTTGCCGTAAGAGTCGGCTAAGGGATGTAATCCGGAAGATGGGCAGCAGCGTCTTCCTTGAACAATCACACCTAACTGCGCTCGCCAACCCGCCTGCCAAGCGTGGCGAGTATTGGCAAAACCCCCCCAGGAGGCCTATGTCTAGCAGTGGACGTCTCATGGCTGATGATGTGTAATGTGCGTTTGATCACCATCTCGCCTGATGAAGATGCGGTATACGATGGAACTCGCTTGCCTAGAAAAAAACCGATTCATTCGTAACTTGAAGGCATAGAGTATCTATGAGGAAACACTCACTCGCGCAGCAAATTTTATTGTTGAGCGGTTCTTACGATGACGGTAGAATCGAACCGTTTCCATGGAGTTTTTGATACAAAGAAGACTTGATCAAGAATCTTCTAAGTTATGATTATAATCTGTTCAGCCGTTTCAAGATTATCAGCTCGATTATTCTAGTTGATGAATGGTTGTGATCATCATCCACAAGTTGGATCGAGTCGAATTTTGGTATTCTGTTCCTATTGTCGGGGAGTTATTAATTTACCCTTAAAAATTAGATACTAGCAAAAAGCTGAGCTTTGTGAGGGCTCGAGTAGTTTTTCTAACGGGTAATAATTTTTAAGACAGTTGTTATTTTACAACCTGATTCTAGTGGTGTCATCTAGTATTCAGTAGATTAACTACGATGTATTTGAGTATTGAGTTTAGTTCTGTTGCAGCGATGTTAAGTCTTTGGTTTTCTAACAGATGGTGTTAGTAGTACAGTAACATTCTATCCAATGAATACAAAATTGTTAATGTTAATTTTTTGGAATGGTTTTAAAATTATATTTTTTGACAGATAACACATCTAGATATGAAGTTAAATTACTATGTTAAAGCACAAATCTACAGGCGTGATAGTTTTTCAGTAAAGTGTACCACAAAAATGCTCGGGTTGTGGGATAATGTTATTTATGATAAAAAAAATATTTCTTTGAATAAAATACGTATAATCACAATAAATAATCCTACTTTTACACACATCACAAAAAATACTGACTGTTCGAGATTCCCCCATTCTCCTCTCCTTTCATCTTTTTTTTTCTTATACATGTTATAAGCGAACGAGACGCTCTCCTAATGGTAAGAGATAACGCCTGTCCATGACCGTTGCAGCGATACACAGAACTTTGAGTAGGTACCATAAAATAAAATAAAACTCGTGGATGCCATCGTCAGAACTGAACCAAATTGAAATGGGACCATCATCAAAATCGGTTCACCCAGTCGGAAAATCAGAGGTAACAATAAAAAAAACAGTCTAATTGTATACCTCCTCCTTTTTTGAAGCCGGTTAAAAACAATGTCCAGGGCATCGCTGCTTTGGTACCCATTACTTTTAGACCTTCGATGGTTAGTCTCAATAGCCCTGTGAATTGGCTAGCTGCAGTACCCTTCAAACCGGAACACAGTAATGTTCACACACTACTGCTTAGCGGCAGAATATCGTGGATAATCCGTATTGTATTGTGACACAAGATAAAAAGGCTAAAGAACTATAATTTGACTATGAAAAATATTACTATTATTAAAGTAAAAAAATATCGCCTGTTAGCCGAACTTAATTACGAATCTATTGATATTCATCAAAATCGGTCGAGCAGTTTTGGACGTTGGAAAACATATATGTAGGTACATACATACAAAACATGGACAAGCTGTAGCAGGATTAAAAAAAAAACTAAAAAAGATTGCGTATTAAGAGGTTCGAATTCTCTAACAATTCTGTAACAATAGGAACTAGTTTTCGTTCTACCCACATATTTTAAACATGTACACATCATGATGACCTATTCATATCGGGCATAATAATAGAATTCTTCGCGATTCCATGATTTTTCTTCATATGTTTCCTTTTACTATTCTGAGTTGCATACGCTTTACCACACACTTCACATTTGAACTTCCGCTCGTTTGTATGGGTCGCCAAATAATGTCCCACCATATGACGTTTGATGAAGAAACTCATATTGCAGACAGAGCATTCGTAAGGCCGCTCTTTCAGATGTACACTCCTCATGTGAATCATCAGATTCGATTTCAAATTAAACTTCTTATCGCACATGTCACATTTTATTCCCTCAGCGTTGTGCACTTGTACCATGTGACGAGTTTTTTGATAGTAATTCTTGAATCTAGCCTTGCATATCTGGCACACGCTATCACCAGCTATGCCTTTGTGTTCTTGATTGACGTGTGCCTTCTTTTTAGATTCCGCTGCGAAGACTTGCCCGCACTGTCTACAAGGGAAGCTGGATTTCTTCTTCAAATGCGTAGTCTCGTGTCTGTTCAATCGAAAACTATTCACAAATCCAGCACCACATGTCGTGCAGATAAAGTTCCTGTAGTGAACGTTCATGTGTTGCATCAACAGCTTCATGTTGTGAAAGACTTCGTTGCAGAGGCAACAGTTGATTTGTTGCTCATTCGTCAATTTAAACGGTTGAAAGTAGTCTGTTATACCTAAATAGTATTTTTTATCGTGAACAGAGACTAGATGTTCCGTTAATATGTTTAGGCTATCCATCGGAAGGTTGCATAGATTGCATTTGAGATCAACGGTATCAAGGAAGGCTACGAAAGTTGCCATTCCAGATCCGGGTTTATAAAAAGGTGTTTCTTTATCGTGTTGATTATGCGTGTGCGTTCGGAGCGAATCCGCGTTGGGGTAAGTCTTAAAACAGAAAGCGCAGACGTAACCCGCATCAGTTCTATCCTTGAATGGTGTCGCATTCGAGTATTGCAGAAGGGTAGTCAGATTGTGCCACTGTTTCTTCATCTCTGGCATATGTTTCTCTACGTATATAAGTTTACTTAGTGTTATATCGTCGTCGGTTTCTTCTTTGACGGCGTGTTTTCGTTTTTTTGTCGCTCTCCGTTCGCCTATAAAAGAAAAATAGTTCTTTCACACGCTTTTCAGTCTTCTTAGAGTCCTTAATATTAACAGAACTGTTGGCGTCGTATTAATTATGTCAAGATTGTTCACGGAGAAAATAAAGTATCTAAAAAAACGTTTCAAATGAGTCCGTTTTAGCTTCGCCTCCTTCAACAATGAATCGATTTGTAATTCTTTCAGATTTTTAAGAAATTATTGTAAATGTTTTAAATAATCGTTTCAAATGAGTCAGTTTTAGCTTCGCCTCCTTCAACAATGAATCGATTTGTAATTCTTTCAGATTTTTAAGAAATTATTGTAAATGTTTAAAATAATCGTTTCAAATGAGTCAGTTTTAGCTTCGCCTCCTTCAACAATGAATCGATTTATAATTCTTTCAGATTTTTGAAAATGTTTAAAATAATCGTTTCAAATGAGTCCGTTTTAGCTTCGCCTCCTTCAACAATGAATCGATGTGTAATTATTTCCGATTTTTGAGAAAAAATTGTAAATGTTTAAAATAATCGTTTCAAATGAGTCGGTATTAGCTTCGCCACCTTCAATAAAGAATCGATTTATTAATTCATTCTTTTTGATGAAATATTTTTTTATGTAATGTTTTTATGCTAGTGTGCGAGCGAATTTCCTTCGAGTGTAACAAATTTGGATACTTAAAGATAAGAGATTTGAGAATCGTAGTAATTGCCCCGTTAGGTCAATTGATATTGTATCTGCTTTAAGAGCTGTAGGGTGTGAGTTCGAATCCCACTCAGAACAGACATTTGTGTGACGAGATAAACGTTTGTTGTGATTGGGTGTTCTGTATGCATTATAAGTATGTATTTACAAAAAAAAAATTATGTTTAACAAGCTTGGTATTTGACCACAGCTCACCTGATGTTAAGTGACGATGTGGTCGAAGATGGTAAAGCTCACCTAGCTTGAAGGCGGTAGCTAGCCAGCAGAGAACTAAAAAGTACTCTACCACTATACTGTGGTATCCTTACGATGTTTTCCTTCATCGGCAGTTCAAGCTCATTGTTGGGGTTTGAAGCCACGCACTACTTCGTGTGAACCGGCTCGCTAACCACGCCTATCATCGCCAACTTTTGATTTAACAATCATAATATATAATAGACAAGGGAATGAAATAGGGTTTTGTAAGAAGTTGTATCCGGAACGTTCGCCAGAGATAAAGTCACCGACATAGCTCAGCATATAACTTGAAGTGACAGTCAGCTGGCCATATTTGCCGCAGAACCGACAACCGTTGGGGAAGAAGTATTCTAGAGTGGATATAGTATAGGACGCCATGAGACTAGGCAGAGTGACAATATACGTAAGAGTAGTCAGCAGTGGCTAAAAGCGAAAAGTCAAATATCGGGCTAAGTGACGTGTTTTAGGAAAGGCTTATGTCCAGCAGTGGACTTTGTAGGTTAATAATAATATAATTGGGAAATTCAGTTTGGAATATAAGTGGCTAATTGACTTGCATATTGATTCGTAAAGATATGGCTGATGGAACATTTTCAATGGTACCGTATTTAAACCAACAGGCCTAGTACGCGTCGAGGATGACGTCTTTATACCTTACAAAGCTATACATTTTTTTTTATCACGACAGAGAACGATTGTAAACCTCTTTTTATCTAGAAGAATTTAGAACTCCTTATAAACATCGCTTAAAGGTCATATATGCTTAATGTAGGCTGTCTCACTTCCACGCGTGACATATCAGATCTGCGAGAAGTCCTTAAACCAAAGTCAATCTAAAGTAAACTTAAGTCGAACGTAGTTAGTGGAGATTGTGTCAGATGGCGCTAAATTTTCAAGTAATAGATATACGTTCTGAGACAAATGTTTAGATGGGATATCCTCATTATTTAAATCTTTGGTGTTTAACAGGTTCAGGCGAAAGCTTAATTTTTGTTATCTTTAAAATTGTAGAGGAAGACATGCGAATCCGTCCACGACAGACCAACGAGAGCAAATCAGAAGGAAAAACGTTATCTCCCTTGCTTTTATTGGACTGCAGCGAGCGGCGCGCGGTCGGCCTGTCTAAGCAAGTCAGGTTAATTAAATATATTGAAAAGTTAAATGTCCGTATTTAAAAAAAAAATTAAAAGTAATGAGACGAACGAGACCCTCTCCTGATGGTAAGAGATAACGCTTGTACATGACCATTGCAGCGACACAAAACTTTTAGTAGTTAAACTAAGTCCAGGGCGTCGCTGCTTTGGCGCTCATTACTTTGAGACTTTCGATGGTTAGTCTCAACAGCCCTGTATATTCGCTAGCTGCAGTTCTAACTGAACACAGTAATGTTAACACGCTACTGCTTAACGGCAGAATATCTGGTACTGCGGTGGTACCTACCTAGACGACCTCTTGCTAAGATGTACCAAGTATAATAATTGTAGTAATTGCTAATAAAGGCGCCTGTATTTTTTGTAGCTTAGTTCATTAATTGACAAAGCCTACTATAAGGTGGCTCATTACGTGGAAGACAGAAATATATGGTTGTAGTAGCTTCTCTCTGCACTTGCATCCCCCTGGCTAAGTGACAATTGTAGTAAGCATAATGTATTAATATCTATAACTGTAAACTGTAACCTAATATTAAAAGATAGATCCACAAAAATAAAATCTTGCCGGAGTCTTCTCAGTTGAAGTGTAATTACGAGCCGGTGGTAGATTCAAAAATGTAACTTAACGTTCATAAGTGCCTTACCAGGGCCTAAACTGGATAAATGTCTTTTTGATTTTGATTTCGTCTAAAAAGCAACGATTTTTAGAGTAGTTTCTCTCAGAGGCGTAGTAGTAGGTAGCTTAAAATAAATTAGTACCTACTTTTAAAGGCAAGGCCTTAAATAAGATTGGCGATTGAACCTACATTCGGTTGATGATGATAAAGTTAAAATAATTGCAGCTTTTAGGAATAACTTACAGTGGCAAATGGCAGTATGGTCACGCTAGCTTATAATAACACATTTTTATTTATTTAATAGTAATGAGAAGAACAGGACGGTCACGCCTGTCCATGACCATTGCAGCGATACATAGATTTCTGAGTAGTAAAACAAATTCCAAAGGCATCGCTGCTTTAGCGCTCATTACTTAATACCAACATTAAAATAATTAAACGACTTTTAAAGTACACCTCTTGGCATACATTTTAAGTTATAGTTTTTGAACGCATTTTAACAGATAATATATATTTTTTTAATATTTCATCAAAGAATAAGGCAGTTTTTTTTTCAAATTAGAATTTTGCATTTTTTAACGCTGTAAATTGTTCTTATTGTTAAAGGTTGTGCCCGTCTTGCAATGCCTTTACCAGCTGCTTCCAAGACTTCGGTTTGTCTCAGGGCAGTAGTGTTGAGGAGTCCCATAAACTTTATCTGATCAGACCATCGGAACCAGTTTCTTCTGTTATATGCCAAAATTGACATTTCTGACCATTACAATTTAAATTGTTCCAAAATTTGCAAATTATAATCCACTGCAAATATAAATTTTAAAACTTCGATTTCTCATGACTCCCGATCTTTTATTTCTCCTGTACTACTTCTTAGTCGTTTGCACTCTTGGCAGAGTGGTCATGGTCATCCGTTCCGTTGCCGTCGCATGACAATCCGTCCCCGTTCTTCGCGTATGAACGCCTTGCACACACATGATCGTCTAGGATTTCTCCTGTACATTACTTGTCAAAATTTCTTCTGTAATTGCGATTGATTCTTCCTTCTTTCCTGTGTAGCTTAATATCGTATTTCCTTCTTCTCAATTTAAATTTTTGTTTTACAAGCCATTGTAAGTATTCGAGTGTTTATTTAAATCTTCGTAGCGCTTAGCATAGCCACATATATCACCCACGTGGGACAATGTCCACCAGTAAAGATTTTTCCACCTTTATTTATATGCGAACAATTTATTAATTCGTTAGTTAATTCACGCAACGAAATAAAGGATCGACATGTTTATTGAAATTAATTTACGAGTGATTTATGATTCTCCGAGTGATTTGAGCAATTTTTTCCAAAACACACGCGGATTACCGCTTGTAAGGTTTTTTTTTATAAATATACACTTCATTATTGACAATGACGCGGTTTTGACATGTTTTTGTTTTACTTATGCGTGTTTACACACGTTTAATGTTATCGGAAACTCCGGCTATAGTTTTGAAACAAGACGAGGCCGCGCGCGCGTTGTACTCTGCTGTCTCCGGATGTGAAGACTACGGGCTGACAGTTTGAACATTAGCGATATTCAAAGACATGTTAGTTAGTGGTCATATGGAACGTATAAAGAAATAAAATCGAAACAAATACAAAAAAAAACTAAGAAAACTTTGGTTAAAGTTTTTCCCAAGACTCCCAGAATGTATGGACAGCGCGCAGCCTCACGCGCCGAGCTAGCGCGAGACATAACTACCATACGTAGACTGCGTAGTAACTGTTATCTAATCTGTGCCCGCGCGCGACTGCCATGTCATTGTCGGTGCACGTGATTTGAGTGTCCGTAATTTTGTGTTTGCTCAGGATAATTTGGTCAAATATTGACCACCTATTTTTTATTATTATTTGGAACGACAATCGATTACTGAACCTCCTGTATCAATATTGCTGATGTTCAAACTTTCACGGTATAGTCGGAGTTTCTGATAAAATCAAACGAAAGTAATTAATTCCGCATAAGTAAAACAAAAATATATACTTTATAGAAATAAAGGAGACCTTTGTCTGACGACGGAAACTTATAGTAAAAGAGAATTCCTAAAGCTGCCTGTACACACTGCCAGTGCCACTTGTAACAAAACTATTGACTTACTTTTGACAGCCGCGTCTCCGTCACTCGACTTGGATTTCTTGGCGCGTGTGGACACGGTTTTAGCAGCACGTTTCTTAGGTTTCTCTTCAGATTCTGATTCTGTCTTGATCGGCATTTCGTATTCTGTAGAAATATTGAGTAATAAAAAAAATTGTCTTCAGCTTCGATAGATAAATTATTTTTTGAACCAAGTCAAGATCTTGGCTGCTAGAAGACCTTGTTTTATGACATTGACGAGTATTTCAAAGTAAATGATTATTAAATTACTAGTACAGTTATGGTTTTAAGGGTTCCGTACCCAAATGGTTAAAACGGGACCCTATTATTAAGACTTCGCTGTCTGTCTGTCCATCCGTCTGTCAGTCACCTGGCTGTATCTCAAGAACCGCGATAGCTAGACAGTTGAAATTTTCACAAATTATGTATTTCTGTTGCCGCTATAACAACAAATACTAAAAACAAAATAAAATAAATATTTAAGGGGGGCTCCCATACAACAAACGCGATTTTTTTGCCTTTTTCATAGATAATGGTACGGAACCCTTCGTGCGCGAGTCCGACTCGCACTTGTTTTTTATTATTTTGACATTATATCCCACTAATATTATAAATGTGTTGTTTTAAAAAAAAAAAAAGTTTGGATGGATGGATGTTTGTTACTCAATCACGCCAGAACGGCTGAACGGATCTGGATGAAATTTTGCATGTAAATACTTTAGGACCTGGATACTTTTCATCATCATCATCATCCATCACCACGCGGGTAAAACTAGTGAAACTAGCGCAGCTAGTGAAATATAAAATATTGATAACAGCATTAAAATAAAACGGCCTTATCGCTTAAAGCAATCTCTTCCAGACAACATTAGTAGCGATTTACTTAGTAGTACAGAGCGCCGTAAATTTATATTCTACTAACCTGGCACATAGTCTTCGTCATCCACATTGTCCATGTCATTGTCATCCGAGTCGTTATCTTCGAAGCCTGACATCTCTTCTTTAACTACTGCTGGAAACCATTTACAATTATAACCAACAATTGTTTGACAAAGCAAAACCTAGCCCGAGTCTTGTATACAAATATGACAAAGCTAGATTACGGATATATCCTGTAGCGATGATAGCTCAGTGGTTAGCGCGGTCGGCTCGCATGCCGAAGGGCGTGGGTTTTTGAGCTGCCGGTGAAGGAAAACATCGTGAGGAAACAATAACATGGTGGTAGGGTACTTTCTAGTACTCGGCTGGCTAGCTACCACCCTCAAGATGAAAATCTGCCGCCAAGCATCTAGCAGTGTGTAACGGCAGCCTCACTTGAAAGCCAGTTCCATTCCAGGCTAGGTGTGTTTACCATCTTCGTCCAAAAAAGCACTTAACATCAGTTGAGCTGTGGTCCAACACCTAGCGTGTCAACCCAAAAATGTAAAAGTTTGTTTAGCATGCATTTTTGTTACTTCTTCAATTGACTTGACTCACGTTTAAAGCCCTTGCTCCGTAAGTGCTGTTTGAACTGGGATTCGGTCTGCAGCACTTGTTTCTTAAAATTGGATGCATTCCGTAGCTGAGTGATGCACAGTTCACAGATTCCACCTTGGTCTGCCGATGTTAACTGTAGAGATAGATCAGATTCTTGAAGCATTTAGTCGCAACCTGCTGTTTTATGCTATAAATACAGTACAAAATACATGCATTCATCACCATGAAGAATGATTCAGTATGTTGTTCTGTATCTGGGTGTTCGGTATGTACTGTAAGAAATTTAAAACAAAAAAAAATATGTATTTATCTGATGTCCACCACACAAGCTCTGCTTAGATTGGGGTCAAATGTTGCTGTGTGTGTCTATACACAGGATAACCAACCTTTTTTGTGATTTTATTTTCTAATCTGACAATACAGGCCGTAAGCAGGTGAGATGTGTATTTCGTGGAGTGTGGGGTGCTGCTCCTAGTAAAGCCATCTCTTTATTTAACATTATTTGAAACTAAATAATATCTTTCTCAAAATTGGACTTTTGATTAATGTAACAATCAGTAGGCCCACTAGCTAGCTTTAAAGCTTTTAGTCTGGTTTTATAGAAAAAATAAATGTGATTATTGTTTCATGTTTAATAGAAATAGATATATTATTTAATACTTAATGCATAAACAATAACAAATAAATAATTGATTATTTTTTATGCAGCTTGAATGCCAATTGACAATTTCTACTACTTACAATAGCATAGACTCGACAATAAGGTAAGATTAACACAATAAGTTTTTAACGTATATTCTTAGTGCCTACTTAAAACTTATTGTGACTAGATGGACCTTTCATAGAAATCCTTACGAGCGGATGATATTATGTAGTCCAGGTATTTACTACAAAGTATCCAATGTTTAAGTTTATTATCAATGCACTAATAAGTTAAGAATAATTTTTGCAGCGAGTAAAACATCTTATGTTAGCAGTTTTATAGTTTCGAAGCGCCGAAAATATCTTGCTAGTACACGCCTCGGTAAAAGCATTTGCTAAAATGACTGTAGAGATGGGTCGGTCCGGAGCGTAATAGTTCCGAGAACGATTTCCTTTACTGGAACGACTTCGGTTCAATCCGCGGTTTGGACTGAAGTCGGTCCGCATGTCCCAATCGGTGCGAGATCGAGCTAACGAATTTTGGATCCATCTCACTGCACCGACCAAGAGAGACGCCTCCCGAAGTGTTCCGAACGGCACCGAACATACCCGAGCTTTCTTTTTAGCTCAAAATTTAAAAACTGTTATTTACGATCAATAAAGTGACTTTAATTTAGTAGTTCAGGGTTACTTTAAGTGGATCAAATGGCGAAATATGTATACACTTGCCGTTTCTTTCCGTTACGTGTTAAGAATGAATAATGTATCATAAACTATGGGCGTTAGGATCGATTTATCGATTAAAAAATCTATTTTTTGTTTTGAACTCTTGACCTTGACTCCACAAGGTCCGCGTGACCCATTTCTTAGAAAATAATTATTACCTACCTATGTACTTCATTTCACTTCGTTGCGTCATACCTTACAGTGTAGGTACTAAACTAATTACTAAATTAGCAAGTACAATGACATCGCGTAGAAAAACCAGCGAGCTGTGGAACCATTTTATAGAACAAGATGGGAAAAAAGGAAAATGCAACTATCTGGATCTGGCTCTAATCTGGATTGGCAGAGCTAGATAGTTCCGCGGACATGTTTCCTTAACATAGTTCCAAGAGTGAAATAAATCGTTCCATGTTCAGTCCGCTCCAGGACATGATTAGCGCATGTCTAAATGACTGTTTAGCAATGCATATACTGCCTACAAGCTCAATGTTTTTGATTATGTGTAGAGAAACGAACAGGGCAGATTTGTGGTGTAAAAGCTTACGTTTACATCGAAGCATTCTCTCAACATGTCGCTGTAAACCTCTTCTTCACCCATCCAATGGTATGAGGTTTTAATGTCTTTGAATGCACCTTGAGACGCGCAACAACGGCATAAGCCGTTTACCGACGAACTCTCCATTTTTTTATAGTGTCACAACATGTACAATAGAAGTTATTGCTTTTTCTTTGATTAAAATTTCAGAGTCGGTGCGACGACGCTACAAATTCTCCGCCATTTTGTTTGTTTAATGTTTTTTTTTTTGTCATTGGCCATTTGGCCCGGTCTCTACCCAGCATATCCTACTAGCGAAGTCTAGCGAGTAGTAGCAAAAACTACACTATTTTGTTATCTGTGATTCTGTCACAAACCAGATTTGTGAGTTTTGGCGGGAACGCGGTAAGGGTCGTGTCGCTCCATTGTATTTTTTCCAAAACTAGTGTTTTTTCGAGTGTTTATGCATAAAAGTAGTGGTGTTTTATTCATAAAGTGTTGAATTACAAGCGCGAGTGTGGGAAAGTGTTATAATGTGGTGAAACATGACATTTCGTGTTGCTTCCAAAACTCTATCCAGAAGCTTATAGAAAAGTTGCCACTACTTTACTAAGGCATGACTTGATTTGACTGCTACGGACTGGACTGGACTGGACTGGACTGGACTTGACCAAGACTGGACTTTGACTGTAACTATAGATGTATATTGTAAAAACTGACGACAAGACATGCTGTAAAGACTGACAAGAAGAGCTGTAATTCCAAATAAAGACATATTTCAAAAGCCTCTGTAGCCAGACCATAAACATAAAAGAAAAACATAAACAAGATTATCAATGTCAAAAAAATAAAACAATCTCGCTCGGCTCCGCTCGGGAATGGATGGCAATTTGTTTTACGTAAATAAAACAATTTAAATGAATAACCGTGTCTGTTTATACCAAATATAAGAGCAGCAAGATGTCCTCCCTTCAGCTATGTCGATGCTGCATGACGCGGCCTCCCGATAAGAACTTAAAAACACAATATACCAGACTCGGTGTTCCTGAAGTTTATGCCGATATGCTCAAAGAATGCTTCGAAATAAACGTAAGTATTACCTTTAATCATTATAATGACTGTATTACAATTATCTTATCATAATTCGTGACATATTACTGAAAAACAGGAAAATAAGCAATTTAAATTACTTGATACCTCTCCATGTACATTTTCTGACCCTAGTATTTCTCTTTGATTGTCTAAGACGGTACATTCAATTATTTTTTGGTCTCTTAAGCTGAAGGTCATGGTCTCGATTCCCTTTTAGAAGTTTGAACAAATATTTTTCTGTTCAATGTATGTTCTAAATGTATATGTAATATAAGTTTGTACAAATAAAAGTATTATGTCATTATCTGGTTCTCAAAGTAAACTTTGCTTACTTTGAGGCTAGATAGCGCTGGGAATTAATGTCTACCAATTCTTAAATTTCATAAATTCACAAGACATAATTAATGAATGGCCCCTAAGGACATGAACAAGATGTACTTCTGATAGTAACAGTTAATACATGGTCATGACAAAGTCCAGGTATAACAGGTTTGACACTTACTATCAAAAACAAAATTGGCTTCAATTGCTATAATGTTAGCGTTGTTTGTTTCCAGCTAGCAACACAGGGCGCAGAAAGCACGGCTGGCATCTGTGAGGTTTGTGTGACTCGGCTGTGTGATGCTTCCGACTTCAAGAAGCAGGTGCAGTGCTGTCAAAAAACATGCCATGAGCTGCTCTCGCAGGGTGTCAAAGGTATTATCAAACTAGCCAGTTTGATTTTGGAGTTCCGTACCTCAAAAGGAAAACAACAGAACACTTATAGGACCACTTTGTCGGGGGTCCGTCTGTCAAGACCTTCTTTTTAGGGAACGCGTGGAAGTATCGCGAGGAAGTAGTCCTTTGCAGCTTTTGAAAAAATCTAACTTCTCAGTTATCGCAAAGAACCGCATATTTCAACATTCACTAGGGAGTCCAAACCTACAACTATGAAATTAGTGCAAGAAGTTTTGCAGCCCTAACCACCGTTAGTTTAAGCCCTGCCTTGCTGCTGGCGGCACCCTAGTTTTTTTTAAATTATTTATGTTTCATTTCTATATTTAATGTAAAAAAAGTTATATACTAAGAAAATAAATAAATATATGAAAATAATAATTTATTTAATCCTGTCCATAATCAAATTTACAAAATTCGTAAATTAGAAAAAATACAATAGAAATGTCAAAATACAATATAAATGTCATAGTATCAAAGACAATTATAAAAAAGTTAAAAAAAAATCTACTATCAATAAAATAAAAATTGTATTACCAAATTTGTCTATTTAGGATTGGATCCAGAGTGCTCAACATTTGAACGTTCAGAACAAGTTATGTTCGGATTACCTTGAGTACGAACTATCGAGTCCAACACATGTTTACCAGTGAAGTTAACAGTTTTAAATTATATTTCAGATGAGACATTACCCAAAGTGAAAGAAGAAATAACTGACTATGACGATAATGGCATTTTTTTTCTTGGTAAGTGTTTTTTTTAATGGTTGCTAAGTGTGTGCCAAGATTAATAAGTGCTTGACCACAGCTCACTTGATGTTAAGTGACGTTGGTTGAAGATTGTAAACACACCTAGCTTGAAATGGAACTGGCCCTCAAGTGAGGCTGCCGGAACACACCGAACAAATTAAATCAAACGCAGAGGCACACAGTGTAGAGGCGAAACATGTGTTGACAACTTGGTACTGCAGCGAGAAGAAAATTTAAACACTTGTGGTTATTTTAATTAGTTTTTGTTTTAGCTTTTTAAATTTATGTCAAATGCTAGTTTTAGATGTCAAGTAATGTTTCTGACATTTTTTTAAATTGTTGTCGAGTTAGTTAAATTTTAATTTTCATCACTGTTCTAACCGAAACGATTGTCAAGCTAAAATAAACTAAATATATACTTTGAACACACAGAGAAATGAATCGGACGTCACCTTGTATTTTTCAGATCTAAAGGAAGAGCTGTCTACTTACGATGATTTGCAAGATGACGCGGAAGACGACAAGAAGCTTGCGGAACTGCTGGGACTCCGGCACCTCGACGCCACCACCGTGCGACGGAACACGACCCGGAAGAAGGACAAACTAGCCCGGAATGGTGAGGATTATTTCTTATATACTAGCAAAAAGCTGAGCTTTGTGAGGGCTCGCGCAGTTTTTCTAACAGGTAATAATTTTTGAGACAGTTTTTTTTAATTATTATAAAACCCCCAAGTTGGGAACACTGATACGCCGTTATTTTACAACCTGATTCTAGTGGTGTCATCTAGTATTAAGTAGATTAACTAAGATGTATTTGAGTATTGAGTTTAGTTCTGTTGCATCGATGTTAACTCTTTGGTTTTCTAACAGATGGCGTTAGTAGCACAATAACATTCTATCCAATGAATACAAAATTGATGATTAATTTTCTTTATTGTTATAAAATTATATTTTCTTTGACAGATACCACATCTAGATATGAAGTTAAATTACTATGTTAAAGCACAAATCTATAGGCGTGATAGTTTTTCAGTAAAGTGTACCACAAAAATGCTCAAGTTGTGGGATAGTGTTAGTGATTAGTGTGTGTGTCTGTCTGTGGCATCGTAGCTCCCGAACGGATGAACCGATTTTGATTTTTTTTTTGTTTGAAAGGTGAATTAGTCGGGAGTGTACTTAGCTGTTTGATTTTGTGTCGGGGGTTTTTTAAATTTTCAATAATTTTCTTGTCACTTAATACACTTAGGGCAATTATAAGTAAAGTTCTAAGTGTTAAATAACAGTCAAAAACTTATAAATGTAATAAAGTATTTGCAAAGTACACTAAAAAAAGTAATTCATCTTAGGCCGGCCGGCGACTTAATAGCCTACTCTGGCGTTGACGCTTAGGGTTGTCATTTTTATTTTGAGTTAAATATTATTTGCGTATTATGACGCAGTACTATAAAACTGCGCTAAAATGGGCGGTAAAGAGTAATTAATAAAATGGCCGGTGAGAGCAGGCGAATGCGAGCGGGCGTGCAGCGTACTGGAACGCGCGCGACCAAACTCACGGCAAGGCCCTGACTGCCGGCACCCGAGTCTCCCCGAGATTATGCTAATGTATACCTGGCAGTGTGTACGTACACGGTCGGCGCGCGGTACGCACGCACACATTCAAACCGGCAGCGGCAAATTGTTGAAGATGACTTACTGTCTGACTTACTTTTTCGAAGTCGGTTAAAAAGTGCAAAGATGTATAATAGTAGATTACTAAATTGTAACATATGTATATTTCAGAAAAAAAATTGAAGAAGAGATCGTCCGAATCCCTCAAGATCTCGCTGGCGACGCTCTCAAAACTAGATAAGATTTACCCTCTGAAGCAAGGTAGCGCCCGCATGCCATACAGAACCAGCGATTCAGTAAAACATAAAACTAACATGGACAACCTATTGAAGAATTCAAATTGTACTCCGTTTGCGAACAAAACTCTTGCTGGCATAACTTGTGTGTTTTGCAAACAAACATACCAAAATCCAACGGAACTAAGAATACATATGGAAGATAAACACAAAAGCGAGAGCATTTTGGACCCAACTAAAGACAAAAGCAATTTATCTTACAAACTTGACATCTCAGACTTGAAATGCAATATCTGCAGCAAAAACTTTGACATTATAACCAATTTGAAAACACACTTAACCAACGAACACGATGTAAAATTTTACCCTGACATCCACGATTATATAATGGAATTCAAATTGACAGATTCGGAAATGCTAAAATGTGCTCTATGTCATTCATCATATGAAACATTCAAAATGCTTTTGCAACACATGAACGGTCATTACAGAAATTTCATCTGCGACGTTTGTGATCTGGGTTTTATCAACAAGCATAAGTTGAAAAATCATCAACGTACACATGAAGTTGGCAACTTCAAATGTGCCTTTTGCGATAAAGAATTTCCCACGAGAGTTAGGAAGATGTGCCATGAGAAATATACGCATAACACCTCAGCTAGATACACTACAAATTGCCCTCAGTGCGACAAATCATTCACTAGTTACTATCAAAGGAATAGACATATGTTTACAGAACATAACACAGTTGCCGCTACATACAAATGTAATATATGTGACAAATCCTTCATTTTGAAATCTAAACTAACATCTCATATTAAAAAAGTACATTTAATGGAGAGGAATCATATATGTACAGTTTGTGGACAAGGTTTCTTTATAAAACAATCTTTGGATGAACACATGATAAAACATAACGGGGAAAGAGTTTTTAAATGTACAGTTTGTCATAAAGCGTACGCTAGGAAGAAAACTTTAAGGGAACATATGAGAATTCATAATAATGATAGGAGGTTTAAATGTGGTGTGTGTGGGTTAGCATTTGTGCAAAAATGCAGCATGAAAAGTCATATGTTATCGAATCATGGTATAACATTGGCCGAGTATGAAAATACTCAGGCAGATGAGGGTAGGTTGGAATTAAATCGATTGGAATGTAATAAAGTGCAATAGTGATTTTTTTGTTAGTGATAGCTCAGTAGTTAGCGCATTTGGATAACATAATGAGTAGATTCAAATCTCAGCAATGACTTTTGAGTTAATAAAAGAAACATTTATAGAAATTATCTACTTGGATAACTGAACATTTGTTACCAAGCAACTATGTTTTTATAACCTTGGGTTTACTTTAAGTTTCCATTTCTGACGAGGAGTGTTTACCATCTCCGTTCACACCGTTACTTAATCAGGTGAGCTGTAGTCAAACACCTAGCCAGTCAAATATATAAAAACAACTTGTCTAATTTTATTTTCTAATGCAGGCTTACACGGAACGGTATTAAAATGAAATAAGGTACAGGACTTATCGCCCCCATCCCGAATAAGAAGAATAAGACATGTCTATGTCTATAAGGTCATTGTAAAATAAAATATGAAACCGAAAAAAAAACTTTTACCTTTGACCAAATGTATGAAGCAGCTGATTTTTTCCATATTTTTTTTTATTGATGGGACAATGACCTTTCGGTATAGGTTACCGTTCCGAGTAACCTCGTATAAGCGAAATAGCGACGCGCCAATTTCTGGGCCCCTTGGAAGTGCAATAAGAGCATGTAAAAATAAATATATGTATATTTACCTAATTGTTAATTTTTGTCATAGAGACGAGCATTTTTTTTTTAATGCTTGTTTACATTTCTTAAATTTTTACTGTTATTTAAGAATTTTCTTTAGTTACAAAGTATATAAATGTTATAGCACCCTTATTGTATTTATTTTCTAATTTATTTCGAAAGTAATATAATGACGTTAAAAAATCTATTACGTTAATGACCGGGACTTAATCGCGTTATACTATAATAATAATTTTGTTCCGATAAAGATAAATTTATTTCACAGAAAGAGTACAGTATATAGGGAAAAGAATACAATGAACTTAATACTAGAAGTGACATTACAATTCAGAGTATTAACAGGTCCCGAAACTAAGCAGGAGTCTTGTGTCAGTGCGTTTTTATCAGAATATTCTGTGACAATAATCAAAAGTTTACTTTCATTATTAAGTTAGCTACTCGTGCATCGTGTCAGGAGAAACGCTTTGAAAACAAAGACGTGTCAAGTCGTAGTGTCGATTGATTGATAGAACAGAAAAAAAAACACAATAGACGTCAAAACTGCGAGTTTTGGCGGGAAAGCGGAAAGAATCGTATCCGCAATGTATTTTTTTAGTGTTTAAGTTATAAAATAGTGGTGTTTTATTCATAAAGTGCTGAATTACAAGCGCGAGTGTAGAAAAGTAGAGTAATGACAAACATGACTTTTCGTGTTGCTTCCAAAACTATCAAAACTTTATAGTAAAGACGCCACTACTTTATTAAGCCATAGCTGGACTCTACCGGCACAAACTAGACTTAACTTTGACTAAATACGTTAAACATAAACTGCAAAAATCGTGGAAGTATCCACTCCGTATCCATTTGTGATGAATTAGGTATAAAAAAAGACTAAAACAATTGTTACAGAAAATCTATTATTTTTCTAGTTCACAATGTGTTTTAAGAAATCCTCACTTAATATTTTTGATTATATTTATTATAAATTGTTTTTTTTTTCTACTTTTCTTCTTTTTTGTCGTTGCGGTTTGTGTATTTGCCAGTGTCAAGTATTAAAATATGTTCACGTATATCATGAAATCTAGAAGAAAATCAGCTTTTTCCATTTTTATTTTTTGTTGAGAGTTTTTTTTCACGAATTCATAGTAAATTTGTTTTATGCAATAATGAGCTAAGCTTCCAGCATGGCTTAGTGCTGCCGTTTCGTTTAACCCTGTATTATTTTAATGCAATTGATTCCCGGATCGGTCAACTATGTTATGGATTAAAATATGTCGGTGCTTACAGAAAAATTATGTTGTATTTAATTGTCAGTATTTTTCTTTTTATCTAGAAGAATTTATTTAAGAGTTGTAAATGTACAAAATGTAAATATAAATAAATGTTATTAAGTTTCGAGACTATTTTCATTCATGCCTAAAGTACAAACTTTGACAGAAACTAACTTTTTTTTTATGTGAAAAAATAGCAAACGATAGGCCACCTGATGGTCAGCCACGGATCTATAACCGGGACAACTGGCCCGGGCGGCAGCTTCAGGGTACGTCAAAATTATAGCATAGGTACTTAATTTGTTTGAAAAGAAAACTTGTATCACAAAGCGCCTAGCATCCTGCTCACGTTGGTCTATCAATTAAATATTCATTTGATTTTACAACGCCTGGTTGGTTTTTGAACACATCCTACGATATGTAGGTCGATTTTTAAACGAGCATCTAAAACTACACGTGCGAGCTGAATAAGCCCGAACTGTTATTCCTCTGAGGCCCGAACGGTCGAACGTCGAGTAACAATCACTGTTTGTTTATGTGCTAGATTACGTGCGCGAGTAATCAACGTTACTAAAGATTACATAGAAAGAAAAAATATTGGGACTTAAAGATTAAACTATTGCTTTGATTTTCTATTGTCTTTTCTAGTTTATTAAATAATCGACTAGGTACTATTAAACGTTTTTGGGTTCTCGAAAATGGCACTAACGATTCCAAAAAATCAATCTAGCTTGATCTCATCTCTACGAAAACGCGTTTTTCCGAGTCTTCACCAAGCAATGCTCGTTCACCTAGATACTAAGCAATGAAGAGTGCAAATTTATTTAAAGCATGCATGCAAATGCATTTTTTATGACCGATACGGTCATAAAAAATGCGAAACATACAAATACATTTGTGAGTTTCTTAAACTATTTAGCTCAAAATCTGGAGAGAGGAGGCGGCACTATCAAGTTTCTATGTCGAGTATTTCGATATTTACAAATATTTAATAAAGTTATATGTGGTGAAACATGACTTTTCGTGTTGCTTCCAAAACTCCATCAAAAGCATAAAGTCACCACTACTTTACTAAGGCATGACTTGATTTGACTGGCACGGACTGGACTTGACCAAAACTGGACTTTGACTGTAAGTAAGACATGAATTGCAAAAACTGAAGACAAGGCAGTATAGCTTTATAGCTTTAGCCTGCCCGACGGCCAAATCAATTTATAAAAAAATTCAACAGCTCTGATTGCCTTGTTTTGGGGTAACTACTTGTGATTCCTCTGAGGGGGTCACAGTTGAAAAATTGCCGTATCTCACACAAAATTAATCAAAATGTAGTCTTTAGTAACTAATTGTATATTGATCCTATAGTAAGAGAGATTAAAAAGGAAGGTTTTATAAAAAAAAAAACATAAAAATATGTTAGATTAACAAAATTTGTTAATTTGAGTAACTAATTTCGTCAAAATCAGTATCATTATCATCAAACTGTCTGATATCACTGATACTCATTTCTAAACACAAATGTGATTAGATTTTCAGATTCACAACGAAGCTGGATCTTTTCTGCAGACCAAAATCTATCAACATTCATCTGTGATATGTTTAAATTTAGTTGTTTGATCTAGATGTTGCCCGCAGCTTAATGCGCGGGTGCTCTGATTGCCGTGTTTTAGGATACGGCAACGAATGTTCTGCCGTGTACCGTGCTATTTTTGCTAATGCCCCAAATACCGTATAATACGGCAATTGCCGTGTTAATGGCAACCCTGACACCAATAACACTTAAAACAAAAAAAAATATACTGTTTCTGTTTGTATTTTGCTTTTTCATTTGTTATTATTGTTGTTAACGATGTGTGCTGTTTGAGAATTTAATTTAAACAGCAAATAATCCGTCTTGCTGCTGTAGAATACATGAAAATGGATCACAAAAATAAAAAGAGTTACGGCAAATGTCGCTGTTGTTTATCAAAAGGCACCCATCGTGATATGCTCAAAGAATATTCCCATTGCGGAGTCCGGGAGGTTTACATCGAGACTTTTATGGATTGTTTTAATCTATTCGTAAGTATACAATTATTTGTTTAGTTATTTCTTGTATAGTCAGTTCTCTGAAACCCAAGTCGAACTTGATAAGCCCCAAATCACATAGTGGCAGAGTGCCCAAGCAGGAGGTCATCTAGGTAGATACCACCGCAGTACCAGGTATTCTGCCGCCAATCAGTAGTGTGTAAACATTACTGTGTTCCGGTTTGAAGGGTACTGCAGCTACATATAACGATAACAGGGCTGTTGAGAATAACCATCGAAACTCAAAGTAATGAGCGCCAAAGCAGCGATGCCCTGTACTGTAAGCTTCTTATTTCGATATCTTTTAGGCGTTCACGAAAAAGCTATGCGATTGCGAACCTTGTTACGCAGGTATACGATATGTGGTTTTTGCCTATAATAAAATAGAGTATAAACTTTAAATATTAATTTAATAATAAATATGTCATCTACTAAATGTCAAATTAAAATAATTTAAATGCTAAATTAATTATTTCTTCTTTCTTTTAATACTTATAATAAAATAAAAGTATAAACTTCAAACAGTCATTAAATAATAAATATTTCAACTATTAAATGTCGAATTAAATTACTTAAAATGCTAAATTAAACAAAATAGTCAAATTTATATTAAACATTTGAAAAAGCGGTTTTAATTCGGTTTCTAATATATATAGCACCCATGAGAAGCTGGGGCGGGTTGCTAGTAAGACTGGCATACTAGTAAGAATGTGTTAAGGTAGTGTTTTGCATTTTCCAGCTGTCAACAGATAATTCACTAAGCACATTGATATGTAGTCAATGCGTTACAAAGCTTCGCGAGGCAAGTGCCTTCCGTACACTGGTGGTCAACACAGAGAGACAGCTGTTAGAAGCTGTGTCCAATCAAAAAGACATGGTGTTTGTTAATGGTGAGATATGAAAATATTTTGTTCTACATTTTTATTTTGTACTGTAGTAGGTATGTTACTGAAATGTGAAATGTGGGTTAGTTACTGAAATCCCTCTTAATGCTTGGGGCGGTTTTGATTTGTTTTTGTGTTCGCCTGGATAATTATTTATAATACAATATTATATTGTTTTCTGACATTTTATTATATTGACAATATTTGATACTTAATATTGATATTTTTTTTTTCTTTTTTCATACATTATGTAATCATTGTTTTTGAAATATTTAATGATGGATTTGAAAGTCTCAAAATAATGAGCGCCAAAGCAGCGGCAGACTTTGTTTTGCTACTCAAAATTATGTGTATTGCTACAATGGTCATGGGCAGGTGTTCTCTTACCATCAAGAGATAGTCACTTTCCGCTCATTATTATTTAAATTAAAAAAATATATATACTGCAAACTGTACAAACTTTCCTTTTAACTATGTGTAATAAAAAAAAATGCTGTGATGGTAAAATGATTATGAACAAGCTCTTGTTCCAGTACCAACAGAAGATCCAGTACCAAACAGCGAGGTGAAGGTAGAAACCCTGGCTACTGTAAAGGTAGAGGAATTCAGCGATGATGATGCAGACATGATCTTCGATTCAGACTTCATATCTGCTGATGACTTGATTGGTACGTATTTAAGTATTTTATCTCTAAAGACTTTGTTCTTTGTCATCTTCCCCGGACATTCTTATTCAAAGTCTGGCCGATAAGTACTGCACCATCTTTCTTGGGGTGTTTTTGATTTTTATCACTTGTACCAAAAATAAACCCATTTTTTATTTTCTTTTATTGCTGACAGGCTAGGTGTTTGACTACAGCTCACCTGATGTTAGTGACGGTGTGGTCGAAGATGGTAAAGCACACCTAGCCTGGAATGGCTCTCAAGTGAGGCTGTCGGAACACACCGTTAGATGCTTGGTGGCAGATTTTCAACTTGAGGGTGGTAGCTAGCCAGCCGAGTACTAGAAAGTACCCTACCACCATGCAAAATTTACTCTAAAGAATAAAAAATGTGAAATCAAAACGCTTTGTCCTTTGTTTTATGCATTTCTTCCTACCAGCGTCTACCTGAGCGCACCCAGCTCCTTGAAGTATCGGAGCGAGGCTCTGGGCCGCTGGCATAGTAGCTCCAGTGTGATATACGTGAGACAGCTGGCGGTGACTAGAAGCGAAAATCTAAAGATCGGGCTGAGTGGCGTGTCCTGGGAGAGACTTATGTCCAGCAGTGGACGATACAAGGTTGCTGATGATGATGATGTATCTCAAAAGCTCTGTAATTTCACTAGAAATATAAAAAAAACCTTAATCTTTTTTTATCCTTGTTGTTAAAGAGCCAGATGCAAAGCTCGACGACGACTCTTTAGTGGCGGGCGAGGCGGCACTAGTAGCTCGTTTCAACCACAACCTCCGGCCGCTACCCACGCGCGCCTCACTCTACGATTGTTGTCCGGAATATGTAGCGCATCTCGACCTTCTTAATAGTAAGTATGGTACATACTAAAATTAGTTTAAAACGAGACCATAAAACTTAGGCTAGAAGTTCTTATAATAAACTAGCAGATCCGGCCACGCGTGTAACGATTTTTTTTTTTTTTATACGCCACAACTCAAAAGAAAAACTACAGGAAACTACTATCCAAAAGATATAAGAGAACTCATAGCTAAAAAAAGGAAGCAGAGAATAAAATGGCAACAAACCAGATGCTCACAAGATAAACAAAGATTAAACCTTCTCACGAAAAGGTTAAGGAGGACAATTCGGGCCTTTCTTGAAGAAACTATGAATACCTACCTTAGTGAACTAACAAGCGATCGCACAACAGACTACTCTTTATGGAAAACTACAAAAAGCTTAAAGAAACCTGTTATGCAGATCCCTCCGATCAAAAAATCTGACGGACTTTGGGCTATAAATAGCAAACAAAAAGCGGATAAATTTGCGGAACATTTAGAAATAATCTTTCAACCGATTGAAGACACTGAAGAATCTAATACGTTGTTAGAGACATCTCAAGATGAGCTAGAAATAAGACTAGTTACACCAAGAGAAGTTTACAAAGAGATCAAACGTCTTAACCAAAAGAAATGTCCTGGATACGATCTAATTACTGGTGAAGTCCTACGAAATCTTCCACGGAAAGCCATAGTAAAACTCACCACTCTCATCAATGCGTCATTTAGACTTAAATACGTACCTGATGCTTGGAAAGTCGCCGAAGTTATAATGCTGCCAAAACCTGGAAAACCACCTCATGTAACAACTTCTTACAGACCAATATCGCTATTGCCAATTGTCTCCAAACTCTTTGAAAAGCTATTTCTGAGTCGATTAAAGCCCATTATAGAGGAGAGAAAGCTAATCCCAGATTATCAATTTGGTTTTAGACAAAAACACTCAACTATAGATCAAGTTCACAGAATAACTAGCATAATAGAAAAAGCATTGGAAGAAAGGAAAGTCTGCACTACAGTCTTCTTGGATGTAGCACAGGCATTTGATAAAGTTTGGCATAAAGGCCTTATACACAAAATAAGAAATATGCTCCCAAATCAGTTTGCTGATATATTAGAATCTTACCTTACACAAAGAATGTTCCGGGTAAGGCAAGACGACTCATGCTCAGAGCTTAAGCCAATCAAAGCTGGCGTGCCACAGGGAAGTGTTTTAGGTCCGGTCCTGTATTTACTTTACACTTGTGATATCCCAGATCTAGAAAATAACACCATTGCTACTTTTGCCGATGACACAGCTATTATGGCCACGGGAGTCACTCAAGAGAAAGCAGTGGAAAAGGTTCAAACAGCCATTAACACCATATTTGATTGGACAAGGAAATGGCGAATAAAACTGAATGAGTCAAAATCCATTCACGTAGACTTTACAAACAAAAGATCGAATTACCATCCGGTGTATATTAATAACAATCTAATACCATACGAAAATACAGCCAAATATTTAGGTATGACACTAGACGCAAAGCTTCGCTGGAAGGCTCATGTCAAAAAGAAACGCGACGAGTTAGAGCTTCGCTACAAGAAAATGTACTGGTTACTTGGAAAATATTCTTCGTTATCAGTGCACAACAAACTACTCTTGTATAAACAAGTCCTCATGCCAATATGGACTTATGGTATTCAGCTATGGGGCTGTACCAAACAGAGCAATACACAGATGATACAAAGATTTCAGAACAAAGTACTTAGGGGCATAGTAAACGCACCTTGGTACATAAGAAACGAAGACCTTCATTGGGACCTCAAAGTGGACATGGTTGCAACCATAATTAAAAAATACGCTGAAGCTCATGAAAATAGACTTCATCAACATGTAAACGTCGAGGCTATCCAGCTCCTCGACAACACAGACATAGTGAGAAGACTAAAAAGGACAAAACCTTTTGAGTTAGTGTATTAAGTTAGTTAGTGTCAGTGCAGTGAGTACTACATATTATAGAACACATGAACAAAGTGTCTTCCCCTTAATAGAGACAGTAAGAAAAGTGTTGATAGACACATTCTTAGATTTACTCAACTTAGCAATTTAAGTTATAATAATATTACTTATTAGTCTCAGCTTGGCTAGATTGTAATAACAATGAGGTATCCAAAAACAAACAGATACATCATTAAAAGAAAAAAAAGAAAAAAAAAAAAAGGTGACTGACTGACATAGTGATCTATCAACGCACAGCCCAAACCACTGGACGGATCGGGCTGAAATTTGGCATGCAGGTAGATGTTATGACGTAGGCATCCGCTAAAAAAGGATTTTGATTAATTCTACCCCTCTAATTCTATAAGACCAGCAAACCCGGTCACGCGTTGCTAACTTGAAAGCTAGTTCCATTTAAGGCTAGGTGTGATTTACCATCTTCGACCACACCATCATTTAATCAAGTAAGCTGGTCAAACACCTAGCTTTTTAACTATAAAATAAAAAGATTGAGTACTTTTATTACTTTTTTCAGATATGAAAATAACCTCAAGCACTGTGAAACGACGTCTAGAACAAAAGAAGGCTTCACGAAACAAAAATGTATACGTCTCAGAAAAACTAGCCCACATCACCAACGCTACAACCTTACTCCAGTATTCTAACCTGACTCCTTTCAAAAGCAAAAGCCGTTCCGGCTACCCCTGCTTCTACTGTAGAAACATATTTGAAGACTTCAACAAACTCAGAGAACACGTATTGGATCATAAAGCCATAGAAATAGTTCGAGTCTTGAAGCAGTATGGTCCGGAAAGTTTGGTTGTGTACGCAGAAGTGTCTAATCTACAATGCAACATATGCAGTATAAGAATCCCAAACATAAATGAACTCAAAACGCATCTGATTAAGGTTCACAACAAGAAGATGTATCCGGAAGTATCAGATAGAGTTATACCATTCAAAATTAATGTAGGGTTATGCGAGTGCCAGATTTGTGGATGCAATTTTGAGACGTTTGGTGCCATTGAGAGGCATATGAATGGACATTATAGAAACTATGTCTGTAAAGATTGTGGCTCGGGTTTTGTTACAAAATACAGGCTCAAAGTGCATACAAAAAGTATGCACGTAGACGGTAGCTTCCCTTGTGAGTTCTGTGGCAAAGTCTTCAGTACGCAGCAAAAGTATAAGAACCATGTCAACGCTGTACACAAAATGATAAAACGTTTCAAATGTGTCAAATGTCCACAACGGTTTGCTGAATACTTTAGAAGACAACGGCATATGGAAGAAATTCACGGGGTGACTCCTCTAAAATATAAGTGTAATGTGTGTGATAGATCGTTTGATAGAAGATACACTTTGTCTAGACATTTGAAACGTGATCATTTAGAAGAGAGGGACTATCAGTGTGAAGTGTGTGCATATAAGTGTTTTACGAAGAACGAGCTAAAAGTTCATATGGTGAAGCATAACGGGGAGAGGATATTCGAGTGTTCGGTATGTAAGAAATCATATGCTAGGAAGAAAACTTTGAGGGAGCATATGCGAATACATAACAATGATAGGAGATTTGCTTGTGCTGTGTGCGGACAAGCATTCGTGCAGAAATGTAGTTTGAAGGGACACTTAAAGACGCACCATCTAGAATATAATATGCAGTAGGTAGAAAAGTTTAGTAAAATTTTATAGGAAGTAATGAGACATGATGGTAGGAGGTACCCCCCCTGATGGTAGGAGAGATAACACTTACCCATGATCATCGCAGCAATACCCAGAACTTTAACATAACAAAGTCCGTTATTTCTTTCATGGTTGTCAAACTAGCCACAGCTCACTTTATGTTAAGTGACTGTGTGCTCGAAGATGGTAAAGCACAACTAACCTGGAATGGAACTGGTTCTCAAGTGAGTTTATATACAGTAGAAGTGGGAGTATCAGGAAGTCATCGGCAATACACACATAACTTAGAAAAGGCAGCGGTGCGTGCCGCAGCATTCGAAGTTAGGACCTCCATATTGGAAGCCTGACTGCCGAAACTGGCTAGGCTGTCGAAACTTACTAGGCTGCCGAAACTGGCTAGGCTGTCGAAACTTACTAGGCTGTCGTAACTTACTAGGCTGCCGAAACTTGTTAGGCTGTCCAAACTTACTAGGCTGCCGAAACTTACTAGGATGTCGAAACTTACTAGGCTGCCGAAACTTGTTAGGCTGTCCAAACTTACTAGGCTGCCGAAATTGGCTAGGCTGTCGAAACTTACTAGGTTGCCAAAACTTGTTTGGCTGCCGAAACTTACTAGGCTGCCGAAATTTGTTAGGCTGTCCAAACTTACAAGGTTGTCGAAACTTACTAGGCTGCCGAAACTTGTTAGGCTGTCCAAACTTACTAGGCTGCCGAAACTGGCTAGGCTGTTCAAACTTACTAGGCTGTCGAAACTTTCTAGGCTGCCGAAACTTGCTAGGCTACCAAAACTGGCTAGGCTGCCAAAACTAACCAAGCAAAGTCTAGCAAGACCTGTGGTACTGAAGTGTATACACCTACATATTACTAAACAAACTATCGCTATAATTTACAAATAAGAAAAAGAAACTGTTTAAAATTTTACATGAACATGTATTGTAATATTTATTCTTGTTAAATAAACAATTTCAAAATATGTTTATGTGTGTTTTAACACACTTTTATTTGCTTCTCCTCTCCTCTCTCTTTGCTTCTTTCTAGACAGAAAAATTGACCTATATAATATAAATAAAAATACTCTGTTAAAAAAATACGGTCACATCAGAAATTTTGTTACTTTGAAATGTAATACATTTATTACCCGACTACTATTGAAAGGTTATGTTTTTCGCTTGTATCTTGTATGTATGTAAATTTCTTTATTACCTCGTATCTTCCAAACGGCCGAATGGATTACGACAAGGTATCGTTAGATTCTTCTCAATAACCAAAGTGTACTTAAAAAAAAAAAAAAAGTCAAGATGATGGATTTTTGGCGCGAAATAGTAATTTATTTATTTATTTATATTATGAACACCAACATTGTGTACATTATCTCATGACAAAAAGTAAGAAGTACAAAACAATTACACAGTAAATGCCACAACAATTATAGGTGCAGACAGCATGCAATAAAAACTATAATTAATTCATAACCAATACAAAATTAAATGTCAAAGTTAAATAATAAATTAATTAAATAAAATAAAGTGTTAAATAATAAAATCAAAAATAAAAATAGAATTATTCAATTTACATGTCAATTTTTGTCAGAGAGTGATCGCAGAGATCTCCTAAAACTGTTAATATTGTCACCAAAAATATCTACATCGATTGTCCTGGACATTGCATTATACTGGCGAGTCATCCTAGACAAGGGTGCATTGAAACCCAGGTTAGAGCGAGAATTGAGTGTACAAAAAATATTGAAACGCGACACTCTGGGCAACGTACGAAGATTGGTCAGAGATAGTTCTGAAAGCAAATCCGGGGTGTCCAGTATTCCGTTCGCCAGTTTGTAAAGGTAAATATTGTCCAATGTGTGCCTATGATGTGTGAGTGAGTCCATCTTAAAGTGCTCAAGTCTAGCATTATAGCTCTTAAGTTCCTTGCCAAGACAACACGAGTAGGTCAAGTGCCACATAAACCTCTTCTGAACGCTTTCTAATAGGTTATTATTAATAAAATAACCAAATAGGTTATTATTAATAAAATAACCAAATAGGTTATTATTAATAAAATAACCAAATAGGTTATTATTAATAAAATAACCAAATAGGTTATTATTAATAAAATAACCAAATCTATCAAGTAGGGTATCTAAAAAGGAAATCAAAAGAGGATTACAGCAATATATTGATATTATATGTTTAATTAAATCTACCTAATTAGGAATAATAGATTGGATTAAGTTTTTTTAAACCCCGACGCAAAAAAGAGGGGTGTTATAAGTTTGACGTCGATGCTGTGTGTGTCAGTCTGTGGCATCGTAGCTCTCAAACGGCCGATTTCGATGCGTTTTTTTTTTTCATTTGAGAGCCAGTTTTTTTTTTAATTATATCTATTTTGCCGTGGTGGTGCCGGCGTAAGAATAGTACCCCACGTCTTCCTTGAACAATCACACCTAATTGCGCTCGTCAACCCGCCTGCCAAGCGTGGCGAGTATTGGCAAAACCGCACTTGGAGGGGCCTATGTCCAGCAGTGGACGACGTATGGCTGATGATGTGATGTGATTGCTATTTTATTCACAGTTAGGTTATAGATTATTTTCAGCTTGTTTAAAAAATGTATTTGGACTACCAACGGTGCTTTAAAACGGTATTTAGCTATCTTAATTTCTGTTTTTATTTACTAAAATGTAAGTTTTGAATAAAATATATCATTTTTTTTATCACTATCACTAATTCACTACATAGTATAAAACAAAGTCGCTTACTCTGTCCCTATATCCCTATGTATGCTTAAATCTTTAAAACTACGCAACGGATTTTGATGCGGTTTTTTTAAATAGATAGAGTGATTGAAGAGGAAGGTTTATCTATCTATATCTTTAAACTAGCAATTCTTGTATATATATATATATTTTGAATCTCGGAAACGGCTCCAACGATTTTCATGAAATTTAGTATGCAGGGGGTGTAACATTTCTATATGCCCTACCTATCTGAACTAATTTGGAGTGATCAGTAAAACACAAAGAAAGTTAACAAACAATATATTAATACAAGAAAATGAGGGTAGTTAACAATTTATAGTAAGCTAGGTCGGGGTACGGTACATTCACTAACCGAACAGCGTTACACGACTATTTAGATAGGTACACTGCCCTTGATTTTCCACGATGACCGAACCGGAAGTGAAGTAGGGCAAAAGGGTTCCTGGTACTAGATGGGCAAGTGTAGTCAACACGTTGGCAGGCACTCAAGGTAGCGGTGTAGTGATGTAGTAAGTACGGGGAAAGTCGTACAGGTGAACCCTGGAAGCCATCGTTTAGGACGTATTAGACTTTGTGGACTTGGGTTTTGGATTTGACTGCCACATATACCTATTCCAATTTTAGAATTGGAATCTTGCGAGGCACAACTATGCACCTCATGATATCTAACGCAGTTAATAGTATCTAGGATGTGGCAGTCAACCCGTTACAGTGGCAGTTATATGAACATACATGGCAGTTATGTTAGTATTTACATTCAATACACTCACATTATTCAAAGTTCGGAAGCAAAACTATATCGTGAAACACTCACCCAATCCGGGGTAAACACAGCACTATTTATTTTAAAAGTAGTATTTTATTTTATATTCTTCGTCTAGATATGAAATAAAATAAGATAACGAAGAAGGCCTTTAGCGTAGAAAAATTAAGAATGGCGTAAACAAAACGTACGTCCGCTTCTAGTCGCTGGCCGTTCATTTTGCCGTCCAAAGGTCGTGCGTCGGTAACCCCCGCCAGCACACCGTTTGGTCGTCACTCATCTATTAGCTGTCGCGCGCTGCCTTGTCGGTCGCGTTAACGTAGAAGGTACATATATGAATTAGATTTAGTATTGAAATGTAACGTATTAAATTAAATTGAAATAGTAAACAGATAAACTATAAGTAACGAATCGTTACATACCCCCTTTTTTAGATTGGGATTTTTCCTAGGGAAAATACGTAGTCTAGTTTCCTAATTTAACTTGAAGTCTTTGACATGCCATACCCCTAGATTACGCCCTGTCATGTCTTCAAGGTCGTAAACGAGTTTGGATCTCTTACCCGTTATGCGACATTTTATAAACTTAGGAGCCAGTTTTTTACAAAATTTACTATCTTTATCACTTTGATAAAAGGTACGTTTCCACACAGTATCTCCTATGTTAAAATCAACCTTTTTCCGTCGCAAATTATAATTTGCAGCGTTGCGGGAGTGTGCCTTAATGAGTGAAAGATGCACCTTGTCAAATATTTTCTGGAGAGCACCTAAATTTTCCGCGTAGCTGTCACGTGGGGAAAATATAATGTGATTTTCTAAGTCAGGGTCGATATAGTGGGACCCGTCGCTTGGTAGCTCTCGACCGAAGACCAAGAATGATGGCGTGAAACCGGTAACTTCATTCACGGCGCTGTTTATAGCAAATTGTATTTTGGGTATATTTATATCCCAAGACCTGTGGTCATTTTCAATAAAGGAGGACACCGCCGTTATTATAGTTTTATTATAGCGTTCTACTGTATTAATTTGCGGGGTATAGAGTGGTGTATAGTAAACGTTCGGAATACTGTAATGATCGAACAGATTACGCATGACGTTACTGGTGAATTGTTTTCCATTATCCATAATTATAGTACTAGGAATACCATGGACAAGGAAGACACTTTCTTCCAAGATCTTACCAATGATGTCTGATGTTGCTCGCCTGATGGGAAATAATAAGCAATATTTAGAAAAGCAGCATGTAATTACCAGAAGGAATGTATTTTGTTTCCTAGTTGCTGGTAAAATGCCCACTAAATCAACGCTTAACATTTGGAAAGGACGGCAGCAGTCCTTTGGCCTGCCCATTGTTCCCAACATCGTATGATTTGGATACTTGTAGGAGTGGCAAGTTTCACAGCTGGAGACAAAATTTATCACATCTTTGGGTAAACCAGGCCAGAAGTATTTTAAACTAAGACGTTTACGTGTTTTGAAGATTCCAAAATGCCCCGATGTAGGTTCAGAGTGATTCTGGGTGATAATTTCCTGTCGATGCTCCAACGGAATCACTTCTTTCCATTCAAACTCTCTTATTAGAGGATTTAGGGATTTCATATACCGGAATAGCTTATCATCAGCAATGCGATAGTTCACAAAAGAAGTAGGGGAACTCTGACATCCGTTAAAGATATTTAGATACCACGAGTCATTGGTAGTTCGCGAAGGTGTGGCTGATGTATTATGAATAGCGGATACAGGAACCGAGCAACTTAGGCTGTCTGGAACAACGTTTTCGGAACCTTTTCTGTGCCTTATTTCGAAGTTGTACACTGATAATCGCACACCCCATCGTGCCAATCTTCCTGTGGGATTGTTCAGGTTAAGGAACCACTTAAGGGAGGAGTGGTCAGTGTAGACAGTAAATTTGAGACCGTTTTCAAGGTAGCAACGCCAGTTCTCAATAGCAATAAGTACAGCTAACGCTTCGCGTTCTGTTGCACTGTAGTTGCGTTCGGAGTGGGTCAAGGACTTACTCATGTATGCAATAACTTTTTCCTGTCCCTGAAGTGTCTGGGTGAGTACAGCACCTATCCCATAGTCACTCGCGTCTGTATGGACTTCGAATGCTTTGGAGTAGTCTGGGCAGGATAGTATTGGGGCGGAGATAAGGCGGTTTTTAAGTTCTTCGAATGCCTTATCAGCTTCTGAAGACCAAGTGAAAGGTGGTGCATTCTTGCCTTGAGACGTTAATCTGTTCAAGGGAGATGATAGACTACTGAAATTGGGAATAAACCTTCGATACCATGACGCAGTACCCAAGAATCGTCTGACTTCTTTGCGGTTAGTAGGGGTAGGGTATTTTTTTATAGACTCCACTTTTTCAGGATCAGCGTGCAGGCCATTGGAGTCTACTATATAACCTAGGTACTTTAGTTTTGTCCTGAAAAACTGACTTTTTTCGTAGTTGATCGTTAAGTTAGCCATTCTCAATTTGTCAAGGACGCGCCTTAGTAGTGATATGTGTTGTTCGAAACTTTGTGACACTATAATGACGTCATCAATGAATACAAAGACCCTGTGCTCGAATTCAGGTCCGTAAAACAGAGCATCTACCATTCGTTGTTGAGTTGCGGGTGCGTTAGTTAATCCAAACGGCATAGACTTAAACTGGAAGGTTCCCCGGGACGGAATGTAGAAGGCTGTCTTTTGTCTATCTTCTTCTCGGATTAGAATCTGCCAGAAGCTTTTAGATAGGTCTATACTTGACAAGTACCTCGAGTCGCGCAAGTTATCGAGTATTTCCGATATGTAAGGTAGACTATAGGCATCTTTTTTCGTTATAGCGTTTAGTTTTCTGCTATCTAAGCAGAAACGTAGTTCTCCGTTTTTTTTAGGCGTTAAAAGAACTGGAGAAGACCACGGACTCTCGCATGGTTCGACAACATCCTCGATCAACATTTCATCTAGTTGCTTAACAAGAGCGCGTTGTTTCTCGGGTGACATTCTGTAATACCGTTGACGTACGGGGGCAGCATCCCCTGTGTCTATGGAGTGAGTAATTAAAGAAGTTCGGCCCAGACCACATTTTTCGTACGAAATGGCATGAAATTGTGATATTAAGTGATCTGCCGTGTCCTTTTCTCTGTCTGATAGATAATCATATGAGCATAAAAGTTTTGGTTTTCCGGCTTCAACAACGGTTGTAGAAACCTCCGTTTCTCTGTAATGGGCGATGCGATCTAGATTCTTTGGGAGTAGCCCAAATAATCGCCAAAAATCCATACCGAGTATCAAGTCGTGTTTTACGTCCGGAACTACATACGCTTCTAGTGCGTGTGTCTGGTCTTGAAAAGTTACTGGAAGGTGAATCTTTCCAATTGAATCCAGTTTTTCACCACCAGCAGCGACGAACCGAGTGGAATCGTTTGTTTCCAGTTTAAAGCCATCGTTTAGTAAACTTTTGTGACTCCCATTTCCAATTATGGTAGCAGAAGAACCAGTGTCTAGAAGTCCAGTTAGCGAGTTCTGGTTACTCTTAATAGATACGTAAAGACGGGACTTATTTATGTGACTGTTATTATCGCGGATTGACGAAACAGTATTAAAATTAGAGAATTTAGACACAAAACTCAACCAGTCTTTCCATTCGGATATATTAGTTTTATTTTGAACTATATGTTGAGTAACACTGTTTAGACAATCCTTTTTAATTAGTTTTTTGGCTCTTTAATGTGGCTAGGGTCGCAAATAGGACATTCAGCAAAACGGACGTCCCTTTTTCCACATTTAAAACAAATCAGGAAGCGTTCCTCCTTACAAGTTCTGAGTGTATGGTCGTCCGATCTACATCTAGGGCAATATATCGGTTTTGATCGTCTTGTGGAACCGGTAACCAACCCAACTGCATCAATTAACTGTTCTGAATTTGAATCGCAGTTCTCCGTTAAACAGTTAATATGTGTATTTGTTTTAGAATATGAATTAAGATTTGAATTATTGTGGTTATTTCTAGTGATATTGTTATAGCTATATTGACGATACTTATTGGGCGCCGTATTTGTAGTCGTAGCTGTTGCGGATTGTTTATATGCAAACTCAGGGGCTAGAGTAGAACTAGTTGCCTTAGGTGGTTCTTGAAAGTTAGCAAAACGCGACTGTATACCCTCATAGTTTCGACACAGGGATTTAAGTGCGTCGACGCTCTGAATCTCTGGCGACGCAGCTATTGCGTTGGCGTAGCAAGGACGGATATTGTGAAGCAATATTTCAAGTTTATCTTGTTCCGAAAAGGGCTTGCTAAGACGGGAGAACATACCATGCATAATAGAGAGGTAAATAACTATATTTTCACTCTCTCCTTGCGTGCGAGATCGTATTTCAGCAGCAAGCCTGTAGTCATAGTCATGACTACCAAAATCTTCTTTTAGTAGAACACACAGTTCCTGCCATGACTTCACGTTATCTTTGTTGCACCTGTACCAGTGGAGGGCATCGTCAATAAAAATTTCAAAACCCAAAGATAATATTTTTTCATATGTGATTCCCCTTGCATGCACATACTCTTCAGCTCTTTGAATAAAAGACCGCACGCACGACTTTGTTAAAAAGAGTTTTTATACTTTTATCTGTTAAATTGAACAGGCTGGTTTTTGTCTATTTAAGTCATGTACATTGTCAGTTAGATTCGAGATATAGTTTGATATGGTGAAAATAATATAAACATATTTCACATGATTCTCATGATGTATTTATTGATAGACCAGTAAAGTTACCACCACTAGCAAGACTCTGCGTAGCGTAGTTCAACGGTAGATAGAGAGCTATCCACCGAACACCTACAGGTTATGGCAACCGCACATGGTGATACTGGTGCTTCAAGTATGTCACCAACGGAATCAACGGGATTGCCGTCTATAGAGAAATTAGATGGGATTTCAAACTATAACACATGGAAATTTCTTATGGAATTATACCTCATTCATGAGAACTTATGGGAGTATACGAGCAGTACTCCACAAGCATCGGACGTTGTTGGCAGCAAACGAGATCAAAGGGCACGTGCGAAAATATGCCTAGCAGTTAAAACACACTGTCTTGTGCATGTGAGACAAGCAAAAACGGCCAAGGAGGCTTGGGACTTGTTAAGAACGGCATTTGAAGACAAAGGTCTTAATAATCGCTGCAGACTTCTTTCTATGTTGGTCAGTCATAAATTAGAGCAGTATTCTACCGTGAGGGAATATGTCACTGCGATGATGATGACGGCGCAACAGCTTCGTGACCTAGGGAAAGAATTAGACGATGAGTTAGTTGCAACATTGATGCTACAGGGATTAACAGAGAGATTCCAACCAATGAAACTTGCAATAGAGAATGCAAATGTAATTTTGACCGCAGACTATGTAAAAAACAAATTGTTTCAAATGGAGGACGTATACGAAGCAGGAACTAGCGGCACTGTGGTAAATGCACTAAAAACCGAGAAAAAATGGCAGTATGATAAGAAATCGCAGAAGAAAAATACGAAGAAGAGTTCTTTGATAAAATGTTTCATATGCGATGGCCCACATAAAGCCATGAATTGTCCACAGAACCCCAAATGTAAAAAAGAAGCTATGACAACATTTGCGATGGCGACATCAAGAGCAGGAAAAGCAGCATGGGTTCTTGATTCAGGCGCATCAAGTCATATGACGAATCAGAAGGAGTGGTTAACAGACATTATTGTTTTAGATAAACAGGTTGAGGTGGCTTGTGCGAATGGTGCAAAGGTATATGGAGAAGCAATTGGTAATGTGGTTGACGAGGAAACAGGTATAACAATCAGAGACGTATTGTATGTACCAGGATTAGCAACTAGTTTACTTAGTGTGAGCACAATTGTAAGTAGAAATCTTGTTGTTGTTTTTGATAAATCTGGTTTTAAAATTATGAAAGCAGATGGATGTAAGGTTACCGGTGAGATTAATCTTTCAGGAACTGTAGATAATGGGATCTACAAAATTAAATACTGTTCTCAAGGATCTGCACTTACATCAGCAGCAGAAAATGATCAGCTGATGTTGTGGCATCGAAGAATGGGACATCTTGGTGTGAGGAATCTCACATTGCTTAGAGATAAGATGGCAAAAGGGGTAAGTTTTCCTAAAACTAGTGATTCTTTAATGCTTCAATGCAAACCCTGCCTGATGGGAAAGCAAACTAAGCAACCATTCAATAAAAAGAATAAAGTTACGCGGGCCAATGAAGTGCTAGGTTTGGTGCACTCCGATCTGTGTGGACCTATGGAAGAGCCTTCTGTTTCTAAATGTCGTTATTTTTTGACATTTATAGACGATTACACACGTAAAACTTTTGTATATTTCTTGAAACAAAAAGGTGAAGTTTTTGAGAAATTTATGCAGTTCAAAGAGTTGGCTGAAAACATGTGTGGCAAGAAATTGAAGATTATGCGCACAGACAATGGCACGGAATTTCTTAACAAAAGGATGGATGAATACATGGAAAAACACGGTATTCAACACCAACTATCTGTCGAGTACACTCCAGAACAAAATGGCGTTGCAGAACGAGCTAATCGCACTATCTGTGAGAAAGCTAGAAGTATGCTTCAAGATTCTGGTTTGGCTAAGCGATTTTGGGCGGAAGCTGTCCATCATGCAGTATATTTGAAAAACAGATCACCGACGATTGCTGTTAAAAATAAAACACCAGAAGAGAAATGGTCTGGAAAGAAATGTGTTTTGAGTGATATAAAGACTTTCGGGTGTAAAGCCTTTATGCACATTCCTAAACAAAAGAGGAAGAAATGGGATTCAAAGAGCAGAGAGCTAATTCACACAGGTTTTTGTGATGATGCTAAAGCATATCGACTTTTGGACCCCATTACTAATGAAATTTTTAAAGCTAGAGATGTAATATTTTTCGAAAATCAGATGTATCTTGAACCAAAGAAAGAAGAGTTTTCGGAGGAGATTTTTACACTGAATGAAGAAAACACTGAAACAATTTCAGAAGAGTCTGAAATTCAACAGTCATCAGATAACGAAAGAGCAGAGGTTCCTAGAGATGAGATTCCTAGAGTGGAAGAAACTCTAGTCGATGAAGTTTCTCGAGAAGAGATACGTCGAGAATATGTCGAAGAAGATGACTTTGAAGATTGTGAAACGGATGCAAATATCAGTGAAGAAGAATTACAAAATCTACAGAGAAGATATCCACTGAGAGATCGTAAGCAGAAAGAATTTCCAGATTATGTGCTTTATGAAGCAAAAATTGGAAATGAAATATGCGAAGAGCCTTTAAATGTTCAGGAAGCTCTGAACAGTAAACATAAAGAAGAATGGAGCAAAGCTATCCAAGAAGAGTTGAATGCTTTAAAGAAGAACAAAACATGGATTTTGGTGAAACCTGAGAAAGGACAAAATGTTATTGATTCAAAGTGGGTACTTCGAATCAAAAACGAGGCGGGAAATAAGAGACGTTTTAAGGCTAGATTGGTCGCACGAGGTTTTCGACAAAAACGAGGTCTAGACTACAGCGAAACTTTCTCACCAGTAGTGAGACATGGCTCACTACGTCTTCTTCTAGGCTTAGCAGCGGAAAATGAACTTAGAGTAGATCACATGGATGTGAAGACTGCGTTTCTAAATGGAGATTTAGATGAAACTGTTTATATGACTCAACCGGAGGGATTTGCAGAGAAAGGAAAAGAAGAGTATGTGTGTCTTCTTAAAAAATCCTTATATGGGTTAAAACAAGCTCCGAGGCAATGGAACTTAAAATTGAACAAGGTTCTGAATAAAATGAATTTTAAGAGACTTGAGAATGAACCTTGTGTTTATATGAGAAAATCTAATAACAGTTGGACGATAATTGCTGTTTATGTGGATGATTTGCTAATATTCTGGAACAACGAAACAGAATTGGCAGAAATGAAGAAACAGTTGATGAAAAATTTCGAAATGAAAGACCTCGGAAGAGCTGAGCTTGTGCTTGGACTGCGAATTCGTCAAACTGGAAATGGAATAAAACTGGATCAAGAGGCATATGTTGAGAAGCTTCTTAAAGAATTTGTAATGGAGGATTGCAAACCAGTTGCCATTCCATTAGTACCCGGTCAACGTTTGACAAAGCCTGAAGAGGAAGGATATATACCACCTAAGAATATACCTTACCAAAAGTTGATTGGATCGCTGATGTATCTAGCCGTATGCACACGAGGAGATATTGCACATGCGGTTAGTTTCTTAAGTCAGTTTAACAACTGTTTTAAGGAGGAGCACTGGCAAGCAGCCAAAAGAGTATTACGATACCTAAAAGGAACTAAGAGTCGTGGTTTATTTTACAGAAAAACTGGAAGGCAGATAGAAGGTTTTGCTGATGCAGATCATGGCGGAGGTCATGATAGAAAATCATATTCTGGGTGTGTTTTCCGGTTTGCTGGAGGAGCAATATCGTGGGAGAGCAAAAAGCAGCAAGTGATTGCTCTGTCCAGCACAGAAGCTGAATATGTCAGCCTTACTCAAGCAGCTAAGGAAGCTATATTTTTGAGAAGATTGATGACTGAGATTACGGGATCGAATAACAAAATTGTTATTTATTGTGACAGCCAGTCAGCTCTCGCAATTGCTGAGAATCCAGTTCATCATAATCACACAAAACATATTGATCTGAAATATCACTTTGTTAGAGATTGTTTGCAAAATGAAGTGATTGGGTTGAAGTATTTAGAAAGCAAGAGAATGCCAGCAGATGCTCTGACAAAGGCTTTACCTAAAGAGAAGTTCGAGTGGTGTGCTTCCTGGATGGTTAAGTGAGTGTGGTGTGGTTAAGTGAGTGTCAATGAGATGTATGTGTGTATGAATGAGACGAAAGAGTTCAGTCTGTTATCAATTTAAGGAGGAGTGTTAAAAAGAGTTTTTATACTTTTATCTGTTAAATTGAACAGGCTGGTTTTTGTCTATTTAAGTCATGTACATTGTCAGTTAGATTCGAGATATAGTTTGATATGGTGAAAATAATATAAACATATTTCACATGATTCTCATGATGTATTTATTGATAGACCAGTAAAGTTACCACCACTAGCAAGACTCTGCGTAGCGTAGTTCAACGGTAGATAGAGAGCTATCCACCGAACACCTACAGACTTACCTGAATATTTTAATTTGCTTATGTCAGCAGTGAGGCTGCGCTCACAAGTGACCAATACAGAGGTAGGTTCTGAAACGGTTTCAGTAGTTACAGAATTTGTGGATCTTGGCTGGGATTGTAGCGTTTGAGGTTTATAAGTGGTAAGTTCTTTATATTGAGAGTTAAAGTTAGACACACATACTTTATGCACATCTGCAATATCTGAGATAACGCTTATTCTATTTAACCTGTGGTATATGTGATTTAGCAAATTTTCTGTCCTAATAAACAAATTTTTATCAAATTTTATTTTTAAATTATTAAGATTACTCTGCGATTTTATCAAGGATTCTTTTAACCCCTTCAAGTCATCAGAAGGTTCTAGATATGATTCAAGAATGTCTTCTGAAGGCAATTGTTGTGACAGTTTAATTATCTGTTTCCGAAGATCCTGAACAGATTCACCTATGCCACCACGTAGTTCCACTTCATACTCTAATTCGGCCTTTTGAAGGGAAAGAAATTTAATAGCATAACTCATTGTGCCGCTTGTGTGAGTGTTATGGTATGGTACCAACAAATACAGAAACTTTTTTTTTTTTTAATCCAAAAATCAAAATATCTGAAGTATACTAACCAACATGCATACTAATTTTATAGCCAACACCAAGAAACCATTAAAAGCAAACAAGAAGAGCAACGTGTTTCGGTCGTGAATGTACTAGTAGCTGGGCGCCATTGTAGCATTTCTATATGCCCTACCTATCTGAACTAATTTGGAGTGATCAGTAAAACACAAAGAAAGTTAACAAACAATATATTAATACAAGAAAATGAGGGTAGTTAACAATTTATAGTAAGCTAGGTCGGGGTACGGTACATTCACTAACCGAACAGCGTTACACGACTATTTAGATAGGTACACTGCCCTTGATTTTCCACGATGACCGAACCGGAAGTGAAGTAGGGCAAAAGGGTTCCTGGTACTAGATGGGCAAGTGTAGTCAACACGTTGGCAGGCACTCAAGGTAGCGGTGTAGTGATGTAGTAAGTACGGGGAAAGTCGTACAGGTGAACCCTGGAAGCCATCGTTTAGGACGTATTAGACTTTGTGGACTTGGGTTTTGGATTTGACTGCCACATATACCTATTCCAATTTTAGAATTGGAATCTTGCGAGGCACAACTATGCACCTCATGATATCTAACGCAGTTAATAGTATCTAGGATGTGGCAGTCAACCCGTTACAGTGGCAGTTATATGAACATACATGGCAGTTATGTTAGTATTTACATTCAATACACTCACATTATTCAAAGTTCGGAAGCAAAACTATATCGTGAAACACTCACCCAATCCGGGGTAAACACAGCACTATTTATTTTAAAAGTAGTATTTTATTTTATATTCTTCGTCTAGATATGAAATAAAATAAGATAACGAAGAAGGCCTTTAGCGTAGAAAAATTAAGAATGGCGTAAACAAAACGTACGTCCGCTTCTATCAGCTGTCTATTAGCTGTCGCGCGCTGCCTTGTCGGTCGCGTTAACGTAGAAGGTACATATATGAATTAGATTTAGTATTGAAATGTAACGTATTAAATTAAATTGAAATAGTAAACAGATAAACTATAAGTAACGAATCGTTACAGGGGTTTCGGAGGCGATAAATTGATCTAGCTAGGTTTCATTTTCAGAAAACGTTTTATCCATGTTTTCAGCCGAGCAATGCTCGGGTCAACCAGGTACTTTATATATATATATATACAAGAATTGCTCGTTTAAAGATATAGATAGATACATGCATATGCACCACATTAATATCTACATTGCACCCGTGCGAAGCGGGGGCGGGTCGCTAGTATTCTATAATTTTCTTACCCATGTGTACTTCAAATACAGTCACTTACCATCAGGTGAGCTGTGGTCGTGACAACTAAGTACATACATATATTTCCACAAAGTCCGGTTGGAAGCGGCTCGCATCCAGCGCGTTCCTGCGGTCGTCTGTCCACCTTGTGGGTGGACGTCCTACGCTGCGCTTGCTGCGGTTTGGTTGGATTGAAAAGAAACCAATGAAATTTTATGCAAATTTAATTTATTTGTAAACTAATAAATTAAATACAGAGTTATAAGCTTAGCGTACCATGCCGGAAGGGGGACAAAATCATACAACCCTTAAATCGTGGCAAAATCAAATCAAATATGGAGCCGCAATTTTGTTTTCGCTATTTCCGAATTAAGTCCATTGGAAAATTCATAATTCTGAGTACAATGACACCCTTTCGGCTTACTGTACGAGAAGCTTGTAACCCTATTTACGAACGTTTTCAATTATGTATACTCGTAAACTTATTAATATACAATATATATATGTATGTATATTACATCTTAAATAAAAGTAATTTATTTTAATTTTCTAGAAAATACTTTGTGATGTTAGTAACATTTCCATTACAATTGAGAGATTGCCTAGACTGAGGGATGTTCAGTCAAAACATTAGCACAAAATGTGCTAATGAACTTGCCCACCAATAGCACGCCAGTATTGTTGTAACGAACCAACACAGTACAGTAAGAACAGTAAGTCATCTTCATAGAAATTGGCCGCTACCGGTTTGAATGTGTGCGTGCGTACCGGGCGCCGTGTACGTACACACTGCCACGCATTAGCATAATCTCGGGGAGACTCGGGTGCCGGCAGTCAGGGCCTTGCCGTGAGTTGGTCGCGCGCGTTCCAGTACGCTGCACGCCCTGCATTCGCCTGCTCTCACCGGCCATTTTATTATTTACACTTTACCGGTCATTTTATTGTGTAAATAAAAACCTAGTGCTGCTCATAATATGCAAATAATATTTAGCTAAGTGCCAACCCTAAGCGTCGACGCAAGAGTAGGCTATTAACTCGCCAACCAGCCTAAGATGAACTACTTTTCTAAGTGTACTTTGGAACCAATAAGCATTGCAAGTCTGCACCCGAAAGTATTAGAGATATTTTGGGTTTGAGAAAGTAAAGACTGATCTCCTTATGACGCGTGAAGAATTCATTTAAACCTATTATGCTCCATTATTATCGACAATGTTCCGCCATTTTTTGGGTAGATACATGATCCCATATGCTAGAATAACGCAGACGTAAAAATTAAAAAAAAAAAAAAATAGTAGCCCTTTACTTTTTACCATGTAGGTACTCTATTGTGTACTCATTACTCTATAGATTTCTTCTAGATTAACATGCTTCATCCTCGACTGCACCGTAGCTATCCATCAGGCGAGTTTGGGACCAAACGTAGATCTATTTCATATTTTAAAAAATGTCAACCGCGTGAAAATATATTTAGTTAAATCCGTACGTACGGACACGTCGCCAGTACCCGTCCGCGCTTTGTGCGATGTCTTTTTAAATTTTAACCGACTTCAAGAAAGTAGGAGGTTTTATGTTCAACTGTTTTTGTGAACACATATTATTCCGTTAATTTATGGATCGATTTCAAAAATGATTCGAATGAAAAAATTGCCTTTTTCGTGGAATTTCAGATAATTGAATATTTGTAATGTTTAATTATTCGAAGTTCCGATTATCCGAACGATATATGAAAACAATCAGTCCAGTCAATCGAGGCTCCAGTTTCGATTCCTGGTAACGATTTTCGTCTCAAAACGGTCAAAGACGACATAAACAAAAAAAAAACGAAGCTGTCTTGTTCAAAAATAAATAAATTAAGTATAAGTTGTTCTTAATTATTAAGTTGCTCTAACAAATATATTGCTCTTTTTCGTGCAAATTCGGATAATTGAATACCTATATGAAATACTTAATTACCCGAATTTCCTAATATTCGAACGACACCTGTAAACAATTAGTCCGGTCAATCGACGTTCTATTTTCGATTCCTCATTACGTATTGTATATCAAATGGTCAAAGCTGACATTAACAAAAAAAAAAAAACTAAATAAAAATGCAAAGCTGTCCTTATTCAAAAATAAATAAATTAACTATAATTATTCGAACAAATAATACATTTCAAAAATCAGCACTAATTAATTTGATTACAAAAATATAATTTCTATGTACAAATTCTATAGTAAAGAATAATAATTATGTACTTAAAATAAAGTTTATTGTAAACTGAGATCTTTCACGCATACTGTGGCTGTAGTTGGGATTGCAATCCAGCAAAGTGGGGTCCCACAATCCTGCGGGATTCAGCATAATTTTAGGAACTGCGGGATTCCGCAAGCCTGCGGGTACGCAAGCATCAAATCCCGCGAAATTCACTTCGCAGACGTTGTTGGCGTTCAGTCGTTTGTTTTGAATTTTATATTGCACGCACACACACACAGACTTGATATTTATAAAGTTGTTATATTTCTTTATTCTTTACTTTAATAAGAAAAATTAAGAAAATCAGTAAACTTAATTTCATATAATACTCTAAATCTCTAAATAAAGAAGGCTGATTATAATTACCTCATAAAGATTAAAGTAATATTTTTTGTTAACTATTTAGGTAATTTTAATATTGATGTTTTTGAAATTTTTATTATTAAATAAGTAGTCAGTAAAAGAATTAGTCAATTTGGTGTAGTAAGATAATTGATGTTTATAATTTTTAATAAACATTTAATTATTCCATAACAAAAAAAATATAGTCCGTAATAAATTATAACCTTTGGGATCCCGCTGGATTGAAGTCAATCCCGCAAAAATCCCGCCAGATTGAATACAGTGCTGGATTGCAATCTCTAGGCTGTAGCATGTCAATTTTCGAGAATACGTAGACGATAGTCAAATACCTATATTTTCCTGTTTTTTGGCAGGAACGCGTAAAGGTCGCGTCATATTATTTTCCAAAACTTTTTTTTAGTGTTTACATAGGAAAATAGTTGTTTTATTCATAAAAGTGCCAAATTACAAGCGCATGTGTGGGAAAGTAATGTAAGCTTGTAGTAGCGTTACTACTACTTTACTAAGTCATAACCGGACTCGATCAAGACTTGTGAGACTTTGACTTATTCAACTTGATTTTGAATAAAATACTTGTATATATTGACACTAGACACTGGACAATGCAGAAAGTTCGACGCCAAAATAAAGTTGAAGAAAAGTAGTTTCCATTAACTCTCGCCAGGTGCCATGGGTGGTTTGAAATCGTAAAAAAAACTGATTTTATGCCATCTGTCAAAAATTTATCGTTATTTCCTTCAACGTACATATTTTGGTGGCAACACAACTCGTGTGTACAAATCGGCACTTTATAAAAAAAAACAAAGTCACAATATGATTTTTCCGTACTCCCGCCAAAACTCCTAGTTATTTTATCAGACACATAGTTGTCACAAGAAACACTTGTTTCAAAACTACCCTCAAAAATAATAACCGTCCACATCTCCGCACTCAGGATGATGACTTTTGATATGTGATTTCAAACTTGTATTCTGAATGAACGCTTGCCCACAAATGTGACATCTGTACCTTCTATCGTTCGTATGAGTCCTAACATGGTACTGCAAAGACTTGAGACGGGGATAACTCTTGTCACAATGTTCACATCTGAAGTTACGTTCACCGGTGTGTGTTGCCATATGCTCCTTCAGCCGAGACGGTAGATAGAACCTTTGGTCACAGTATTCACACTGGTGTTTTAACACTTTTTGATGATTCCGTCTTTGATGTTCGGTTAAAGTTTTCTGTCTATTGTAAACTTTATCACACAAATTGCACGGGTATGTACGTTTCTGACCATGCGCTTCGGTCAAATGTTTGTTTTTCAGTGCGTATGACATGAAACACTCATCGCACCGTGGGCATCTTATTATTGCTTTCTTTTTATGTACTATATCAACATGCATATCTTTATAGTGATTAGATTTGAAAACTTTGCCACATATTTCACACGTATGCCTCTCATCATCCTTGTGACGTTTCAGATGAGCGTCCAGCCTTGGTTTCTCCAAGAAACACATGCCACATATATCACAGGTGAAATTGCTATAGTGTGTATCGATCATATGTGTGTTTAAAGTATTGAAGTCTTCGAAGACATTGCTGCAGACCACACAGACCAGATCGTTCCAAGTGAGACGGAAGAGCAGCATTTTGTCCGGAGCTTCAAAGTATATTTTCTTCCCATGTACATGGTCTACATGTTGTTTGAAGACATTCAAATCATCTATCTTTAAGGAGCATAGCTTGCAGTCGATACGGGTTATGTCTAATTTTGGCATCTTCTTATATCCCATGAGAAGTTGGAACGGCTTTGTGTCGTGGGTCGTTGTATGTTCTCTTAAGTCTTCCGGTTTGGGATAATAATCTTTGCAATAGAAGCAATAATAGTTGTTACGTCTGTTTTTGAAAGGGCAGACATATGAATACTGTATGATTGTGAGCAAATTTTCTTCGGACATGCAGTCGAGATCTCTGTCATAGTTTTTTACTTTTTCTAAAGGTTGTTTTTTAGGAAGTTTGGCCGCTTTTTTTGTGGTCCCTGGAAATAAGAATAACAATAATTGTTAATAATCAAATATGACGAATCGATGTTCCTCGTCATTCTATACTTAAATTAAAATTAAAAAAAACCCCCTAAGCAATTAACCGAATATAGCTAAGAACCACCGCAAGGAAACTGGCTTTCAAATGAAAAAAAACCGCATCGAAATCGGGCCATCCGTTTGAGAGCTACGATGCCACAGACAGACACACATAGACAGACATCGACGTCAAACTGATAACACCCCTCTTTTTTGGTCGGGGGTTAAAAATAATTTTGAAGCCTACAAACAGTAGAGTCTGGAACGTCAAACTTGAAATTTTTAACAGGGATTCCCAAAAACGAAAACCGATTTTGACGTTTTGGTCGAGTTTGTCTGGCCGTCCTATAGTTTTTTTTATTATTGTCTATGTATGTATTTTCTTTCCTGACAAAGGTGCAAGTGCACTCTGCTGCCGGCGCCAACGCAAATGAGCTAACCGGGTCATCATGCTACATATTTCCATGGTAAACAGACCAAAAACAACATTTCAAAACAGGTGCTCACCGGTTTTAACCTTCTTCTCCTTGACTTTCTTCTGTTTGACCTTCTTCCTGAGCACGTTGTTCTTCCTTCGTCGTTTGAGTGGCTTGTCTGAGTCGGAGGAGGAAGCGGACCAATCGCTTCCGATGTCGTCAGCATCATTGAAGTCTTGGAGGTCCTCAGCGGGAGGTAGATCAGGGGGCACTTCTTCTGGTTTGGGCTTCTTTTCTGCAAATAAACAATTATGCGGGTAGAGAGGAAACTTCTTGTATTGTCGATACGGATCTATTTTTTCACGACTACCCAAAAATATAAATAAATATATTTTGAAGGCCATTTTCACACAGCGCCATCTAGCCTCGAACTAAGCAAAGCTTGCTATGGGAACCAGACAGCTGATAGAAAAAAAAAAAAAATGGTGTAAATTCATACTTATAATACTTACAGAGCACCCAGACACAGAACAAACATCCATATTAAACACACAAATGTTGGTCCTGAGTGGGAATCTAACCCATGCCCTTCAGCTTTCGAAGCAGAATTTTACCGAATGAGCTAACAGGGCTGTCAAGTCATATCATCATCAGCCATAAGACGTCCACTGCTGTCCACGACATAGGCCTCCTCCTGGGGTTTTGCCAATACTCGCCACGCTTGGCAGGCGGGTTGGCGAGCGCAGTTAGGTGTGATTGTTCAAGGAAGACGCTGCTGCCCATCTTCCGGATTACATCCCTTAGCCGACTCTTACGGCGACCACGGGCAGAGAGGGTGGGGTACTATTCTTACGCCGGCACCAGCACGGCTCATATAATATAAAACAATAAATAAGTTATAAAATCAGCAATAGCTGATGGTGATGATGGATTACTAGTAAGGTTTTTTTTTAAATTTACATTTTATAATATTGACATATTTGACATATGTCATGATTTTGATATATTTTAAATTTAATATGAATGGAAAAATGGCCTGTAACTTTGCTTTGGTGTTATCAATGAAATATTTGAAATTAAATTATGAATATTTTTTATTGACATATTTATTATATTGACATGTTTCAAGATTTTACAATTTAAATATAAATGACTTGTAAATTGGGTGTTAAAAATAAAAAATATCTGTATTTGCTCTACTACCAAGCAACAGCAGCAAAAAGAACCCCCCCAAACCCTCCCCCTGCCTACGCCCGTGCTACCAAGTATAAACATATTACCCTCCAGATTTGGTGGTGCATAACGTTCGGAGAGAGCGTCGTCGTGATCGGTTGCGGGCTCCCAAGGCGCGTCGTCTTTTGGCTCTGTCTTTAGCTCCACCTCTAGCGGCTTGGGGGATTTGCTCTCTGAAAATAAGTACTAATTATATTGTTATGGCTGACAGGCTAGGTGTTTGACTACAACTCACTTGATGTTAAGTGACGGTGTGGTCGAAAATGGTAAAGCACATCTAGCCTGGAATGGAACTGGCTCTCAAGTGAGGCTGCCGGAACACACCGTTAGATGCTTGGCGGCAGATTTTCAACTTGAGGGTGGTAGCTAGTTAGCCGAGTACTAGAAAGTACCCTACCACCACGCTATGGTTTCCTCACGATGTTTTCCTTTACCGGCAGCTCAAGCTCATTGTTGGGGTTTGAACCCACGCCCTTCGGCATGCGAACCGACCGCGCTAACCACTGAGCTATCATCGCTACAAACGACCGATTAGCGACCCGCCCCCGCTTCGCACGGGTGCAATGTAGATATTAATGTGGTGCATATACTTTCTAGTACTCGGCTGGCTAGCTACCACCCTCAAGTTGAAAATCTGCCGCCAAGCATCTAACGGTGTGTTCCGGCAGCCTCGCTTGAGAGCCAGTTCCATTCCAGGCTAGGTGTGCTTTACCATCTTCGACCACACCATCACTTAACACCAGGTGAGCTGTGGTCAAACACCAAGCCTGTCAGCCATAAAAAAAAAAAAAAAATATATATATTACAATAATTGCTCCTTTAAAGGTATAAGATTAAACAAAGTCATCTGCCGCGCCTGTCTGTCTGTCTGTAAACATAAAAACTATTGAATGGATTATCATGCGAGTTTCACCAACAGATAGAGTGATTCATGAAGAAGGTTTAGGTATATTATTTGTCAAGATTTTGTGTAAATTGGTGGAAACTTGATGATAATTATTGGAATAGTATTAAAAATATATCTGAACCACAGATGTTTGTCCACGATAATTTCACATTACCTTCCCGATCTTTATCATGCAGTCTGGCCAGGAACAGCTCCTCGCATTGGAGCACCTGGCGGCGTAGGGCGCACGCATCCCGGAGCCGCACGACGCACGTCGCGCACACGCCCGCATCGCGTTCCGTGTCGTCAACATGCGATAGCTGGCAAATGGAAAAAAAAAACCGGTCAAGTGCGAGTCGAACTCGTGCGCCGAGGGTTCCGTACCTACCCATTATACCGCCATAATAAAATTGGTATCATTTTTATTATAATTAAGATTTTCGCTAAAACTTGTAAGTACCAAAATTAACCTTATTTTTTTTTTCTTTGGGGTTTTTCCTTTATTTGTGCTGTAAGACCTAGCTTTTTAACTAATAAGGACTATAGAACTCAGTAAATTAATTTTAACTTGCTAGGTCCACCCGTTCCCGAGAAAATCAGTGGACACATGAACAGACAGACGGACAAGAGAGTGATCTTATAATAAAACTAGCTGTGCCCCGCGGTTTTACCCGCGTGGTGATGAATGATGATGAGCTTTCTTAGCGGATGCCTACGTCATAACATCTACCTGCATGCCAAATTTCAGCCCGATCCGTCCAGTGGTTTGGGCTGTGCGTTGATAGATCACTATGTCAATCAGTCAGTCACCTTTGAGTTATATATATTTAGATTCATAAATTACTTAAATTAATACAATGCGATAAATAATTCAATAAATGCACATAAATTCAATAATGCAATATATTATACCCATGTACCCAGTATGTACCGAACATACACAAATATCTATTTCCTGTGCACCCCGATTCAGTGCATGTAATGTCTGTACCAACAGCGTCCTAACCAGTAAGTTAGTCCTAGTTGAAGATGACACACACATCGAGTCTGGATTGCTAATTGATATTGAATGATTCAACTCTTTATTGTTGACACCAAAAATTACACAGTATAAAAAATGAACCTAATTGATAAATGTAATAACTGGCGACCTTATCACTAGAACGATCTATTCCAGGCAACTTTACGATGGGAACGATTATAGGAAGAAAAAGACAGGAATGAAGATTATCTGGTGTGGCTGGCTACAGACAAGATGGTTGGCTATAACCAACTAACATATTTAAGACGTCGGACATTTGTAGCATTCAGTGGTATCCTGGTGACAGATTCATCGAATTGTAGTGTGGGAAACCCTTACAGTGTCTAGAACTGTACTGGTGACTTTTAAGGTGATTGCTAGCCAGTCAAGCCGTTATTTCTATTTTACAGCAACTTACTACTATCCCAAAGCAGTCCATGATCATGTCGGCGTATATTTCCTTCTGTTCCTGCCAAGTATATTCTGCCGTGAGCACTCGGCATTTCTTGATAGCTCGACAACATCTGCACAAAGCAGGGTCAATAATGGGACCCTTAGTTGATGCACTCATTTTATACTTTTCACCCTTACAACACACCTGATAAGCTAACTAACATCTAATTCATTATTCATTTACATTAAAAACACGTATTTTCATTTAAAAATTAAATAATTCGCACCCTAAATGCTTCGGTAAACGCAAAACACGCACGCCAAACAAAATGAAATTGGAAGTTCTGGCGGGAATGCGGAAAAATTCATGTCGCTACATTGTATATTTCCAAAACTTCAATTTTTCAATATTCGGTTTTAATTATAATATGCCGAATTATAGGAAAGAAAGCAAGTATAACAATATGTTTTAACATATTATTTATTTTTGTTTCCATGTTTCTCTAAAGGCTTAGAGTAAAGCCACTATTGCTTTACTGTGGAATGCACTGGATCTGACTTTGACTTGTTCTAGTGACTTTGGCTTTAATTGGCTTCAACTTTGATTCATTTTTAGAAACTTGTAAATAGAACTGATAATCACTAACAAAACATAAAGTGAAAAGTGTAAAATAAAGTAAAAAATAGAATATAATAAGTGTAATGCCGAAAACAAAAAAACCATACTTAATATATCAAGTAAAATTTTGGACGCTAAACGCTTTCAGAAAAAAAGTTCTTATGAGCGGAAATTCGGAAAGATAAAAATGTACAACAGTATTTTTCAAAACCTGTGTTTTACACTCTAATTAATTAAAATAGAATCAATATAATAATTATGAAGCACCTATGAATGTGGTCAAGTGATTTAATGTGGTGGCATAATTATGTCATTTTCCATATTCTAAAAATCCGTATTGATTTACAAGGCCATAAACAGGACTAGACTTTGACTTACTTAATGAGACTGTGAATCAGATTTATTTTTCTTTAATTTATTTAATATTAATTGCAATATCATTTTTTAAAGCAAATAGGTTATATTTACCGGTTTTACGAATGGGACTTCGGAAATAATGAATTTCTGAAACAAATTTTCTTCCCCATTTTCACCCCTATAAATTAACCCTAGCAAAAAGTATTAATGTGGCATAATTTTATTTAAAAAAGTCTGGAGACAGTGAAAACTGTGAAATAATTGACACTGGCACAATACACAGTGTAATGCCAAAAATAAAGAAATAAAAAGATGAAATCTATGAATAGTATGGCGGTTGTGTTATCAGTGTTGCTGTTGAATTTTCATGTTCTTTTTAGTTTCTGTTGATGAAACCTAAGCATTTTCGGTTTAAATTATTAAAAAATCATTTAAAATGGCAGCAATTACACAAGAAGTTTATTTTGGGCAGTGTAAATGTTGTCAAAAACAAACGCGGTTAAAAAATATGTGGTTCACAGGCAATAAGCAAACTGAAGTGTATGGTCAAATGCTTATTGATTGTTTTTCTATAGATGTGAGTATAAATTATAAAATATTACGTTACATTAGAGTTATACATAATGTAAGCAACCAAACTAGTCACGTTTCACTACTGATCGTCTATTCGAAAACTTATTAAAACCTTTTTTATTCAATGGTAATTTTTATAACCCCCTACATTAATAGTAACTACGCTTGGTACAGTGGAGTAACCTATTTATATGTATATTCAGTACGCACGAAGCATCATAAAACTCTGGGCTATGACTAAGAAAAGACTGAATTTGTATTTAGTTCAAAGTTTTAACTTAAAGTTTCAACTATGGATTCGACATATCGAGCAACAAAATTCTGAGTCCTTGACTGTCGCTATGCCCAAAATTTGTTACAAATTTTGTGTATAAAAAGTTTATACAAAAAAAGCTGATGGGTGCATGGCGAGCATTCTGCACAAACTTATCTGTAGATAAGTCATTCATCACGGAAATTGACTCTTGAAGGTTCTCAGGCTAAGAAAGCCCCCATACATTGGCTCTAACATAAAGATAAGTTTAAGTGACTTAGAAAACAAAGTAGCTAGTAGCGATGATAGCCCAGTGGTTAGTATGGTCAGTTCACATGCTGAAGGGCATGGGTTCAAAGCCTAACAATTAGCTAGCGGTGAAGGAAAACATCCTGAGGAAACCATAGCATGGTGGTATGGTACTTTCTAGTACTCGACTGGCTAGCTACCACCCTCAAGTTAAAAATCTATCGCCAAGCACAAGGATGTGTTCCAGCAGCCTCACTTGAGAGCCAGTTCTATTCCAGGCTAAGTGTGTTTACCATCTTCAACCACACCATCACTTAACATCAGGTGAGCTGTGGTCAAATACTTAACTAAAATTGTAATAGAAAAAAATTCTATCACACTTAAATACATATTATACATATGTATATCATGGTTATTTCGCTAAGTCCATATATTACAAACATATATTTATACAGGGTTATAAGCATAGGGTGTACTATGCTGAAGGAACACGACCACCATCCTACAACCATCATTATGAATAACATTATTTTACTGTGGCCAATCTGAGGAAGTTGTTTTTAAACTGTGTTACTACTGTGTTCTGGAGGAATGTAGTATGGCACTATATTATTGTATAAGACCTTTACTTGGCAATAAAACTACGGCTTCCCTCATAATCTGCTTTAAACAATTACTGCCCTTATTTCAGTGGATGATTCAAGGAAACATAGACGATGATAAGATCTGTGAGGAGTGCATATCACAGCTACAACTTGCAGTTAAATTCAAGAATCGTGTTCTGAAGAGTCAGGCCGGAATTCTAGGGTCACGCAATGGTAAGAATGAAATTGAATCCACCTCAACCTCCACCTTGTTTATAATTAGTATTTATGCGAGGGAGTGAATGTGTGTGAGTGAGTGTGTACAAGTATGTGTTGTGTGTAGGTACAAATTATTTTATTTTATTTGTAATAATGGCTGTCACAAAAGTCCCAATTTAATTAAATTGGAATAAAAAATAATTGAATTCATTATTTAATTGAGTAAATAAAAATTATTTGCGGTTGGATTGCATTTCTTAACAATCTGTTTAAATTGCATCATACCCTCATCTTTTACTAATATGTAAATAGATGTAAATAGTAATAAGTATTGTGTGTATGCCTTTATTAAGAAATACACGTGTGTACACTTGTGTATGTGTGTACATTTTGAAATGATTTTCTTTGTTATTTAGAAGATATCTTCCAAAAGGTTATAGGTACACTTAAAGCCATACGCTAGTTCATATTAGTTATTACTTATTTTTTTATAAATAATCTAGCTGAAGAAAGAATAATGGAAGTAGAAGATATAAAAGAAGAATTGGTACAAGAGGAAACAAGTTTCAACGGTGAACAATCCGAGGATGAGGATGGGGTTATTGAATTTCTTGAGGAAGAAGTCTTGGATGAGGAGACCAATGAGGATAGTCAAGGTAAACACCATAGAATACCTGAATTTTTCTTATGTGTTATTTCTTTTTATATGAAAGCAATGTATTAATTATTATGTATTAAGTAATCTTAATATGAAAAATAATATACAATAAGGAATCTGTTAAGTAGCTGACTATAGCGATGATAGCTCAGTGGTTAGCGCGGTCGGTTCGCATGCCGAAGGGCGTGGGTTCAAACCCCAACAATGAGCTTGAGCTGCTGGTGAAGGAAAACATCATGAGGAAACCATAGCATGGTGGTAGGGTACTTTCTAGTACTCGGCTGGCTAGCTACCACCCTCAAGTTGAAAATCTGCCACCAAGCATCTAACGGTGTGTTCCGGCAGCCTCACTTGAGAGCCAGTTCCATTCCAGGCTAGGTGTGCTTTACCATCTTCGACCACACCGTCACTTAACATCAGGTGAGTTGTGGTCAAATAACTAGCCAGTCAGCAATAAAAAAAAAAATGTTTTCTATTATAAGATCTGACTTTGATAAAACCTGATAGCAAAAAACCTCTTTCAGATTCGGAGCCTGCCCAAAAAAAACGTAAATGGCCCAAAAAGTTACCAACAAGTGAACGCTACAAGTCATACAGGCAATACACAGAAGAAGACTTGAAAAAAGCTGTGGAAGCTGTGAAATCTAAAGAGATGTCCTCAGTGAAAGCCTCTGAGGTCTTCAACATACCCAGAAAAACAATCAGCAAGAGAATCTATGATAATACTGGTAATAATTCTTTTCTTATTCTTATTCGGAATGGCGATAAGTCCTGCACTGACATCCCGCTTGGGATGTATTGTGCATTTCTCCCTACCAGCGTTTACCCGAGCCAGCCCAGCTCCTTGAAGTATCTCGAGGCTCTGGGTCGCTGGCATAGTAGCTCCAGTGGGTGAGATGGAATTATGCACGATGGTGAAAAGCAGTCTTATCTGTTGCGGTGATTTAGATCGGTGGAATTGGTGGATAGTGAGTAAGCTGCTTCATGCAATCTTGAAGATCCTATTTACTTACGAATCACTACGAAATCGATTTAAGGATTTTGAGATATTAACGTTACCGTCACAGTACATTTACGAAAACATTATGTTTGTCTGGAAAAATTTTAATTCATTTGAAATTAATAGTAGCCGCCATAACTTAAACACAAGAAATAAAGATAAAATTGTGACACCTAGATTCAGGTTATCTAAAGCTAATAAGTCTTTTCTCGGGAATTGCGTTAGATTCTATAATAAAATCCCACTTGAGGTAACTAAAGTGTCCTATAATAAATTCAAAGATTTTATAAAGCAGAAGTTAATTGACAAAGCCTGCTATAAGGTGGCTCATTACGTGGAAGACAGGAATATATGGTTGTAGTAGCTTCTCTCTGCACTTGCATCCAGATGTCAGTCCCAGATCTAGGGAGCAGCAAACCGGGGCACCTGCCCTGGGTGGTAGCTTTAGGGGGGGCCAAAATCATAATATAAGTACCTAATATACTTGGAAAGAAAACTTGTTTCACTAAGTGCCTATCATCCAGCGATTATTCATTTGATTTTAAAACGTCCAGCTGGTTTTGTCTTTGGTTGGTTATATCTTTTTATGTGCCCTGAAAGATACAATATGGGTGTTTTCAAATCCAGTGGAAATAAGGTAATAGGTTTTTTCTAAGAGTGCTCCGTCTTAGACCGCATTGCATCAAACATAAACCTATTTAGAATAAAAACCGGCCAAGTGCAAGTCGGACTCGCGCACGAAGGGTTCCGTACCATTATCTATGAAAAAGGCAAAAAAATCGCGTTTGTTGTATGGGAGCCCCCTTTAAATATTTATTTTATTTTTAGTATTTGTTGTTATTGCGGCAACAGAAATACATAATTTGTGAAAATTTCAACTGTCTAGTTATCGCGGTTCTTGAGATACAGCCTGGTGACAGACAAACGGACGGACAGACAGACAGCGAAGTTCTTAGCATAAAGCTGATTTTGTCACTCTTGGCAAATTCTATATATTTAACTAGCAGACCCGGCCACGCGTTGCTGTGGCCAAATTGAACACACGCGTGTAACGTGAAATAAATTGTAGCGCATATGAAACGTTTGAACTATTAACGTAGCGCCATCTATTGGATACTTACTCAATCCAGTTAATAAATTACCTTACACCGCCATCTATTAGAATGTTATGGAACTCACAGATAATTATACCTCTTTTTCGTATAATTAACATAAAAAAATATTGCGATTATAAATTCAGATATAAACTATCCTATCTCTCCAGTTGGATCAAAATGCACACAGTGTGTAAGATTTGGTTAAAATCGGTTCAGTAGTTGAGGAGTTCATCGCGGACAAACAACGTGACACGAAACTTTTATAAATAAAGATGCTATATATCTAGATTATATACATATATTAGCGGTAATAGCTCAGTGTTTAGCGCGGTCCGTTCACACGCTGTAGGGTGTGGGTTCAAACCCCAACAATGAGCTTGAGCTTGAAGGAAAACATCGTGAGGAAACCCTAGCGTGGTGGTGGGGTACTTTCTAGTACTCAGCTGGCTAGCTACCACCCTCAAGTAGGATGGTTAACGGTGTGTTCCGGCAGCCTCACTTGAGAGCCAGTTCCATTCCAAGCTAAGTGTGTTTACCATTTACCACCACACCGTCACTTAACATCACGTGAGCTGTAGTCAAACATCTAGCCTGACAACCATAAAAAAAAACCGATGGACTGATTTTGATTTTTTGTGTCTCAAATGGACCCGGTATTAGCACGCCGGGTACGAAGTATCGAACGCTTGGCTAGTATACATACATAACATACCATGCCCTGTTTTTATATACTGTCCCACTGCTGGGCACGAGCCTGTTCTCGTTGTCAGATGGGTACGGCCAGCTACCAAGCTGGTCAAGTGTGGATTAGCAGACTTCATATATTTTTTAGAATTCTATGATTTCTTGGACATGTAAGTTTCCTCAAGATGTTTTCCTTCACCGGGATACGTACACCATAAAAGTTTGAACATCAGCAATATTAATATAGAAGGTTCAAAACCCGATCGTCTTGCCAAATAATAATAAAAAATAGGTGATTAATATTTGACCTAATTATCCTGAGCAAACACAAAAATACGGACACTGAAATCACGCGCACCGAAAATGACATGGCAGTCGCGCAACGTATTTGTAAGAGTAGAGACATCGAAGTTCAATAAACTGCTTTAGCGCTCCATCCACCCCTCCACCTAACCATCCTCACCTTTCCATCCTAAGGTTGCCTGGAAGATATCGCTTTTAGCGATAAGGTCGCCAGTTGTTACACCTATTAACTAGTTAATTTCTTCTGTATTATGTAATTTTAAGCGTGTACAATAAAGAGTTATTCATTCATTCATTCATTCACCCCCGCGGCCGTGAACACTACCCACTTTAGTCATAGCGCGCGCGCCGTTCACGTCGCTCTCGTCGTCATATATTTAACGTAATAAATAAAAAAAATATGAAGAAAAATAAAGAACTGAATAATTTGTTATTTAATACTCTATTGCACTTATAATATGTACAAAAGGAGAACTTAATGCTAAAGTATTTTCTGCAAGCCAGATGTGGTTGTAGGTGCGATTTAAAACGAATACATGTATAAATAAAAAGATAAAAATACAACAAACAAATTAATGCTATTAAATAAACAATAACTTAATATTAATAAATAAATAATAAACTATTATAAAATATACACAAATATTTAAATATTTGTCAGATGATATATATAATATTGATGATTTATATGAGCAAATAAATATTAATACTTAAGTTAGTAGGTAATACTAAAAAAATATAAATTACGTTTTATAAACGTAGCCAAGGCGTTTAACTACCTTACTAACCAACTAACTTCTTCTCGCTGTGGACCCTGAATCTCACACTAGGGAGTCCCATGTTAAATTTAATTTAATGTTTATCAGAGTAAAATACAAGATGTGTGTGAGTGAGAGTAAATGTATTTATATATATATATATATATATATATGAGAGTATAATCATTTGTTAGACTACTTTTCACACTTTGACAAGATGCTACTTTACTGTTATAATAAATTCTAAAGGTTTTATAGTGAGTGACTAATGTCTCCGACAGAATGTTATACATGACTAGACATGGTGGTAGGGTATTTTCTAGTACTCGACTGGCTAGCTACCATCCTAAAGTTGAAAATCTGCTGTCAAGCACCTGATGGTGTGTTGTTTGAGAACCATTTCCATTTCAGGTCAGGTGTGTTTTACCATCTACGACCACACAGTCACTTAACATCAGATGAGCTGTAGTCCAACATTTAGCTTACATCATCAGCCATAGGTCGTCCACTGCTGGACATAGGCCTCCTCCTGGGGGGGTTTTGCCAATACTTGCCACGCTTGGCTTGGGTTGGCGAGCGCGGTTAGGATTGATTGTTCAAGGAAGACGCTGCTGCCCATCTTCCGGATAACATCCCTTAGCCCACTCTTACGGCAACCATGGGTAGAGAAGGTGGGATACTAGTCTTACGCCGGCACCACCACGGCTTAAGCTTTTTAGCTTGTCAACCTTAAAAAAATTAAATTCTCTACCCAAACTCCCTTCCATCCCCTCCAGCGCTTTGAACACGACAACTAGGGAAAATGCGTTACCATGCTTGCTGGTTACCATTTTTGAAGTGTTGTACGTACTCCTAGTGAAATGCACTCCTAAAGCTCCTGTAAGAAAAATCAAGCACAAGAAATCTAAAAGGAAACATCTTGTTATAGATGGAGACGAGAATGAACCCCAGACGGCGCAAGATGATATGGAGTTGTTATTGGCGAAACATAAAGACAACATCCGCTCAATACTCGTGGCATCAAATGCTACCCCTATAAGAGGTTATTGGGGATTCGGGTATGCTTGCTTCTTCTGCCCCCAACAATTCGCAGAGCCCTCACAGCTAAAGCAGCACACATTCAGACACGGTAGTTTAATACCGTGCATCAGAGTGAAATCACTATCAGAGCACATAGTGAAACTCGACGTGACAGATTTAAAATGCAACATCTGCGACGACAGCATGAAGTCTCTCGACGATTTGATGCTACATTTGAAAGGGGATCACAAAATGTTGATGCATTTGGATATTCCTAACCATATAGTGCCGTTTAAATTCAACAGCGATGTTTTAAAATGTGTCAAATGTTTTGAAACTTTCGGTTCTTTTAAAAATTTGTCGGAGCATATGAACGATACTCATTATAGGAATTACGAATGTGAGGTTTGCCGCCGTGGATTCGTCAACATTCGTTCGTTGAAGACGCATTGCATATCGCACGGGATTAACATATTCGCGTGCATATATTGCCCAAAGGTTTTCGTTTCGAGGACAGAAGTGGTCGAACATGAGAAAATACATTTCGTAACTGAGAAGAAAAGCGCGATTTCCAATAAAGTCACTGAATACAAAAGTAAAAGCATATCCCCTAAAAAAATTAATATCGTAAGAAAACGCATGGTTTCCGAAGACAATCTCGAGGAAACCGTCAAAAAAGTTGCGTGCGATATTGTGCATGAATTGAAGACTTCGAAATCAGAACATAGATGCAGGAGCTGCCCGAAGGTTTTTGAAAGCCGCAGTGATCTGCTTTATCATATAAACTCGTACCACAAGCCTCACAAATGTCCCGATTGCGAATGCACTTTTGACTTTCAGTTCAAATTAAAAAAACATTTGACTAAAGAACACTCGATTCCTACAAAAGAGTGTTCGAAATGCCCCAAATTATACTATGTCAGAGACGTAAAGGAAATCTTTGAAAAAGAAGATGTGAAAGAATATTGCTGTGAAGTATGCTGTAGTAGTTTCAGTGAAGAAGATGATTATATGGAACACATGAAGAATAATCACGGGTTGGAGTAATAGGTAGGTTATAAGAATGATGACGAGACGAAATTTGTATAGCATTTAATAGTGTCGGCGTGAGGTTTACGGGTCCATTGTTTAGCAAGGATAGGAACCTGTACAGTGTAAAAATTACGACCAAGGTTGTAGGTTTAATGGGGTTTGATACGCATCAACGCTTACCTTCACTACCCGGGTTTGTTTTACTTTTACGGGATTATTCGGGTTTAATTATGTTTGATACTCCGACTATAGTTTCGGCCTCATTCAGTGGCCTTCAAAGAGACAAACTAGAGTACTATGCCCGCGTGACTCGTCTTACTACGGGCCGTTGCGTGTTTCGCACATAAAGACAGCAGCTAGTGCGCGGGCGCGGGGGTGGAAGCGAGTAGAATGACAAGATGCGACGATCTGGAACCCTAACCTCGCCGGAATCTTCCTTTACGGTGTCAAGAATATTCCACCAAACAGAGCTTCGACCACACTCAGCTCCATAAAGACAAGGTTCCCGAGCTTCACAGCCCGTGCCCATCCCTACCCAACCAAATTTGACATAATCCTGCAAACGCTGCTTTGGATACTCTTTTAATTGATTGCTATTGGCAGGTTGCAGGCTCCCACTTTTAATGCATAAATCTCCTTTAAATAATGACGAAATCATGGTCAAATCATTTATTAGGTCATAATATTTGTTTAGTTTTATCGTGTGGTTTTTGAAGACATTTGTTTCCCATGGAACAGTGCGTTCTACAAGTTCTAAATATAAGTTTTCTTAATATACGCCTGGATGCCGAAAGGGCCAAGTCCTCAGAGATTTTTTAAGGATTTTCATTCGCGTCCTATATTAGTTTAAAATGGAACAATCTCTAAATCAGTAAACGTAATATTTAAAATTAATCTTACGAGCTTTAACTCGAATGGTTTTCTAGAAGTCTAAAGCAAAATGTATGTATTATATTTAATATAATGCTACGTTTTGACACGTAACTAATGTCGTTTTGTTTCATTATTAAAACGGCACGCTTAAGGACGTATTTTTATTTATTTGTTTTATATGAATTCCCAAAAGAAGTTAGTTGGTGATGTGCATCTAGATTAGTGAATTTTTATACAATTTTAAACTAACATCTCGGCAAGATAAAAAATTACATATATGTGAAAAAAAAACAACTAATTCTTACAATTATTTAACTAATAATTTAATCAATTATTCAAATCATTTAGGCAAAGAATTGCCTTCACATAATTTTATTAAAGTGGTTCTGTTTTTTTTGATTAAACATTTTTACCATTCCTTGAGATAATAATTTCGATATAGTATAGCGCACACTCTTTCTTAGATTTCAAACTAGAATTCCTTTTGATTAATGCTTATCTAAATTTATTTTAGTACTGACCGTAACTTGACGATTTGGCGCCCAATAGTAATGTTACAGTAGTGGATTGATATCGTTATAGGTGATAAGATTTTGACCGTACGACTTCTCACATTATGCTTGGAGAATAAGACATGTGTATGTATGTTTGTTTGATGATAACTTGGATACCTTGACTGATACTTATCCGAAGACTGACCATCCTCTGTACTCTGAGCTTTTTGTTTCGGTATCTGTTAGGCGCACACGAAAAAGCTATGCGATTGCGAACCTTATTGCGCTGACGTACGATATGTAGTTGCGTAACTATTTCCTGAGTGTCTAACAGGTATTGTTGTAAGCAGTTCAGAGTAGTATGGGGGCAGTTCTTCCGTTACTTAATTTTCATATTATCATTTCCTGCAGTACTACAACCCTTTATGGACTTGGTGTTACAATCTTCTTCCATCTCGATCTGTCTCTGGCTTCCCTTCTCCAAGTTGTTTTTGTCCATACACCGGATATCTTTCACGACACAGTTTTTCTACCGCTTTGTGCGTCTTATTTGTTGCGGGATCCACTTAAAGATGATTTTGGCAGCCCTTGTGTCATCCATTCTCTTCAATTCTCCAGCCCATCTAAGCAAAACCATATAAGTACCTCATCCCATCTTAAGAAAAGTAACTGACTTAGTCGATACTATAGGCTATTTTGTTTAACATGTCTTCCGCAGTGGTAGACACGGCCTTTGTAAATTTACTTCAATAGTGAAGCGTCAAATCAACAGAGACGTAAAAACTTCGGTAAACTTTTAAATCTGGAATTCCTGGATTCAAATTCCATAGCATACACGTCTGTTTTTAGTAGTAGTTTAGCTAGTTGCTAGTTTTGCTAGCGTTGCTAGTTTCAAACTGTGAAGTGAAACATAGTAAAAAAATCTGCATGTCTAAGAGGTCCTAATTTTTCTCGAAGATGTGTGACGACGTGTTCCAACACACAATCAGCCACCATGGTCGAATATGGCCTTACCCTTCTCATTACGAGAAGAGGCCCGCGCCAAAATGTAAGACATTTTATTAAAAAAATGAGTGGATTTGTAGCTACTAACATTCAATTTTGTTACAGAAAGAGTGGACTTATTCAACGCGAAAGAATTGGTAAAAGCAATCAGGGCTATATTAAAACATACCAACGCAACTCCTTTCAGAATAAAATTGAGATACTACTCTTGCTACTTCTGTCCTTGCTACGTCACGGGCTTTGAAAACCCCGAAGATCTACGTGAACATACTCAAATCGCACACAATAACAAAGTCGTCCAGATAGAGTTCGCTATTAGACCGCACCATATGAATCAAATGATTAGATTTGATATTACAGACCTCACTTGCGATTGCGGTGAAGAAGTGACATGGCCAGACATGCTCGAACATCTTGAGACAACACACAATGTGACAGACATCAATGACGCGTGGAAGAAAATAGTACCGTTCACCTTAACGAAGAGTCCTCGCAGAGAAAACCCTTGTGCGCTTTGCGAATATACAGGCTGTTTCAGCAGACTAGACAACCATATGAACATTCATTATAAAAACTTCATTTGCGGTGATTGTGGCAAACCTTTTGTGACGCTGCAGCGTTTGAAATCACACGAATTCTATCACGAATGGAGGGAATTCAAGTGTAATATCTGCCAGGAAGTGTTCACAAATCCAAAGAGTAGGCGTCAGCATGTCAACACGGTGCATGAGAAAAAACTAACTTTCAAGTGTGTTGTTTGTTCGGAACGGTTTTTGAACGAACGATTAAAACTGATGCATTTGAAAACTGAACACCAAGATAGTGTGGAGTCGTATGGTATGAATTGCGAATTCTGCAACAAGAGCTTTTGGGCAAAAGACTATTGGCGACACATGAGAAGGAAACATTCAAAGTTCCTCTGCGATAAATGTAACAAGAGGTATGAAAGTCAAAAGATGCTGGATGAACATATATGCAAGGGCAGTGACAACGAAGTGGTCAAATATCAATGCGATCTATGTTTCAAGCAATATTTGACGGTCAAAGCTGTTATAACGCATAAGGAGTCCTGCGGCAAAAAAGAGACGACATAAAAACCCATACACAGATGCTAAAGCACCTGTTGAATGTAGCCACGGCCATCCCGAATTGCCGTGGCTTGTGACCTGTGAAAAAGTTATGACTCAATGATGCAACACAAAAACATACCTTGATCTTGCACCATGATATTTGCGAAAATACTAACTAAACAGTGCTTTTTCTTTTTGGCGGACGCCATATTGAAACTACTCTATGTAAGTCCCTTAATTGAAACGAATCTAATGACATCTTGATGAAATCTGCCGAACGGTTTAGCGTGACACTGACAAGGAATTAGACACACATACGCTCCAAAAACATTACCCCCTTTCGGTAGTCGGGTAAATATATAGGCTTATGCACATAATAATTAAACACTACGCTAGACTATCATGTTACATTATTTGTTAGATTTATTTTTTTAATTTAATTTTATGTAAGTTTGTTAGGTTAAATAGGATTAATATTTTTCTTTTTAAATGTCTATCTAAACAAATTTCGCTCTATGTCTTAATTAAACAAACGTTACATCTTAAGGGCTATTCATTTATTACGTAAGACAATTTAAGGTGGGAAGGGGGTCGACTATGTCTTATTTTTTCTTACAAGGAGGCCTCGATAGTTCTTAACATCATAAAAATGCTCAAAGTTGAGATTATACCACAAAAGAGTTAATTATACTTTGATAAGCGCGAGTCCGAGGCGATAAAGAAAAACTTTAAAACAAAACCAAAGTTGATTATATGTATTATTATTTTCTTTTAGATTCTTTCGTAATACTAAACAAGGGGAGGGAGTCGGCCTATTCTTATTTTTTCTTACATAGAAGGAGGGGAGGGGGGTTGTCAAAAATCGTTTTACCTAATAAATGAATGGCCTACTAAAAGAAATACACGCGGTCCGAAATATATCAACAGCACAAACACGAGTCAAAGAGGAGCGAATTCGTGTAAAGCTAGTTTTCTAAAATTTGTGTTTTATATTAATTCTGGTGGAATATTGATTGACCATATTTTTAACGCGATTGACCTACTGATAATTTGATGGTAACGACGACCACATCGTCGAAAATGAACCAAGGAGACTAAGAAGTACCCATTCACTCTTATTTTGAATAGATTGTGATTACACAGGAAACAAAAAAAATACATTCGAATGTGTTCACGACTTTGTAGCGATGATAAGTGAGTGGTTGGCACTGTAGATTCACATGCTGGAAGGCAAAATCTAAATCCAATTTGAGATTTGATTTTGATCTCTGAACTTAATCTTTAGGTAAAGGAAAACATTGTGTGGAAACTATAGCATGGTGGCAAGGTACTATTACTCGGCTGGCTATCATCGTCAAGTTGAAAATTGCTGCCAAACACAGCGGTGCCGCCAATTGTTACACTAGTTTTTAATTTTATTTTCTATTGTATTAGATGTACATAATTATATAGTTTTTGGTAAGAACATTAAAAAATTAACAAAAATTAAAAAAGTGTACAATTTAAATAATATAGGAAATTTGTTTTATATTGCAAATCGACTCCAATATTTTTATATCCAATATCTAATATAATTATTTTAGTTTCATCATCATCAGCCATAGGACGTCCACTGCTGGACATAGGCCTCCTCCTGGGGGGGGGGTTTTGCCAATACTCGCCACGCTTGGCAGGCGGGTTGGAGAAAGCAGTTAGGTGTGATTGTTCAAGGAAGACGCTGCTGCCCATCTTCCGTATTACATCCCTTAGCCGACTCTTACGGCAACCACGGGTAGAGAGGGTGGGGTACTATTCCTACGCCGGCACAACCACGGCACATAATTTAGTTTAATTAAAACTAAAAGAAACTTAAATGTTTCAGTAATATTTGTGTAAGCTAGTAAGTTCTGTATATCGCTGCAATGGTCATGGACTGGCGTTATTTCTTACCATCAGGAGATCATCTCGTTCGTCTTATTAATTTTACATTAAAAACAGTATCAATTGTAGTAAATAATTATGTCACCACATTAACGTGACGTAAAACTTCACTTTCATTGTAACTTGTTTGCCAATATTAACATAGTTATTTCGAAACAAAAAATACTGGCAAGTGCATAATGCGCCATGCCAAAAACATAAGAACACCAATAAAAAATAATAATAATCGTGCCGTGTCATTAGCGTTGTTGGTTTATTTTGGACCGCCTCCTAAATTAATGATGATTTTTTTATTTGTGTATGTCGTGTTTTAGCTTTTCAAACAAATTTTGTACAAATTTGTAGCGATGATAGCTCAGTGGTAAGCACGGTTGGTTCGCATGCCGAAGGGCGTGGGTTCAAACCCCAACAATGAGCATGAGCTGCCGGTGAAGGAAAACATCGTGAGTAAACCATAGCGTGGTAGGGTACTTTCTAGTACTCGGCTGGCTAGCTACCACCCTCAAGTTGAAAATCTGCCGCCAAGCATCTAACGGTGTGTTCCGGTAGCCTCACTTGAGAGCCAGTTCTATTCCAGGCTAGGTGTGCTTTACCATCTTCGACCACACCATCACTTAACATCAGGTGAGTTGTGGTCAAACACCTAGCCTGTCAGCTATAAAAAAAATAAAAAAAAAGTTTAGGCTAAAAATGCAGCGATTGTTCGTCACGACCGCTGAACGTGGGTAAATGCAAAATTGTTCCTTTGAAAAAAAGCATGAGAACAACGGTGCTGGGAAAAGAAAAATTGTATTATTATTCATGAATTATATTTATTGACGTCATCTTAGCCTAACTGATTTTACTACACAAATACAAATTTTCTTCGTCAAAAATTGTGTTTATTTTAGTTGTAAATTAGTTATACTATATGTATTATAAGTGGAACCGTTGATCGGCACAGTTGTTTGTATGTATTTGACACGCGGTACCATGCCGTTTGCCTCTATATATACTCTGACATTGTATGTCAATACTGTCTGACGTCGCGACGTCAATACACAATGACAAAAATGCTTTTTTGGCTTGATATTGACATACATATATGCTCTGACATTGTATGTCAATACTGTCTGCTATCGCGACGTCAATACACAATGACAACAATGTTTTTTTGGCTTGCAAAACAAAACTTAGTTACCAACATAATTACAATTTTATAATGCAATTTTTTATATGTATATATAATTTTTAATGGCTTGTACACACGAACGACTCAATGTTGTGCCGGTCAAAGGTTTGATTCGTTTTTATGGTACCCCCCCCCCCCACGTATGATTATGTGGGTTTATATTGTAAAGAGATAAAATACTTTTAAAATAATCTTGTGTATTTCATTTTAATATTACCCTACACATTTAAACAAGTTTTTGTAGCGATGATTGATTAGTGGTTACGGTCGGTGCACATGCTGAAGGGCGTGGGGTCAAACCCCAATATTGAGCTTGAGCTGCCGGTGAAGGAAACCATAGTGAGATGGTAGGGTATTTTCTAGTACTCGGCTGGCTAGCTACCACCCTCAAGTTGAAAATCTGCCGCCAAGCACATAACGGTGTTCCGGCAGCCTCACTTGAGAGCCAATTCCATTTCAGACGAGGTGTGTTTACCATCTTCGACCACACCGTCATTTAACGTCAGGTGACCTGTGGTGGAAAGGCCAGCGTATAGTGAACACCGTAGGTTGATGATGATGTTATTATCCCGGAAAATGAGGGACTTTCACAAGTAAAATAAAAAACAAAAGATGGCTCAAAGTATATTTTTTATTGAAATACATTTTTCATTATATTGTGTAAGGTAGTAATTAGCTCACGCATCACAATTATTCACTAAGTGCCTTGTTGAACTTCATCTTTAGGATACTGTAAGTACATCGATACTTCGGAGAAGAAAAATCATAAGTCACTTTTTGACTAAAATCATTTAATAATCCAATTTTTTTCAGAATTTAACTCTCTATCTGTATATTTAAAGTTTCATAAAATAAACAAATTGTTTATATCCCGCCCTATTGAATTATTGAATAAATTCGTCAGTTTTCCGAATCTGCATACCGCGTAAAACTGCTCTTGTGGCGTTGACATTTCTTGTCTTTTTGACAGCTAGGGACCGATTTAATCGCTACATACCCTACATACCTTGTCATTTTTAAGTTTGACGTCGATGTCCGTCTGTCTGTTTGTGTACGTGTGTGTGTCTGTCTGTGGCAACATAGCTCTCAAACGGACGGACCGATTTCGATGCGGTTTTTTTTTAATTCGAAAGCCAGTTTTCTTTCGGTGGTTCTTAGGTATGTTTGGTTAATTACGTAGAGGGGTTTTAAAATTTTTAAGTTAATTATCTTCTAAACTAAATTTTGTAATAAAAAACTTTGGAAATTCTAATTTCATAGTACTTATATATCTGTAAATAAGTTTGGCATTTCATTACTGTAAACAAAAAACGTTTGGCCATAAAAGTAAATGTCATAATCGACCAAGTCTAGAATTAAAAAAAAAAAACTTAGGCTCACGTTATTTACTTCTGTAAAGTTTATATTTCGGCTTTTACGACCTTTCTTCCCCGAAGTATCGACGTGACGTCATTAGATATAAAGTTGAGCAAACTTTTTGTTGAAAATAATATTGTTTTTTTTACGAAACGTGTAGGAAATGGCCAATCACATTGTTCAAAATCCACATTATGTCTCCGCTCCGCTTAAATGAACACAGTCATAACGGAGACAAAAAGAATTGTATCAAATTGTATGGCAAGCAGAGCAGCCCAAGTCGAAGCACGGCGGAAAGGAGCAGGGCGATTGGGCAGGGTAGGTACCGGTAACCGTAAGGTTTCCGCGTAACCTTGTAGAATCCTTCACGGATCCACCTAATCCATATGTGACTTTAAATGCGATTTAAGACTCCAATTCTGTACAAAAGTCTCCCCACAAAGGTGACAATTGTATCTCATGTCATTGCTATGTACCCTCATATGTAACTTCAAAGACTTTTTTCTCATAAAAGCTTTTTTGCACACATCACATACAAAGGACTTGTTTCCGAAATGCTTGTACATGTGTTGTGTCAATTCCGATTTCGTAAAACACATAAAAGGGCACAATTCGCATTGAACGTCCCTACTAACCGCGTGTATTCTTTTAAAATGCATCGTCAAACTGTATTTTCTATTAAACGACCTGTCACATTCAGTACATTTGTACAAAAGTAATTCGACGCCGTGTTTCTCTTCCAAATGCCTTTGTCTCGTGAAATAATCCAAGAATCTGTCTGCGCATTTCGGACATTGCATTTTCTTCAACTTCCTATGAACAGTGTCGTAATGCTTCTTATATTTGTTCCTATTTAAAAATATCTTCTTGCATACGTCGCAAGATATAACTGGAGATATCTTATGAAGCATGTACGTGTGCACTTTTAATCTGTGTTTAGTTATGAAACCTGAACCGCATTCTTCGCATATATAGTTTCTGTAATGCGAATTCATATGACTTTCAATAGCTCCGAATGTCTCGAAATTTGTGCCGCAAATGTGACAGTCAAAATTAGATTCCTTGTTTCCCAATTCGAACGGTATCACTCTATCTGAAGCGTCATACATTTTCTTATTGTGTATTTTGACTAAATGTTCTTTTAATAGTTTTATTGACGATATATTTTCGTCACAAATGTTGCATTTTAAATCTTTAACGTCAGCGTAAACTATGAGTTCATCGGCTGTATATTTCGTAAGTAATTTGAACAGCAATTTCTTTGGATGCGTCGTTTGGTGATCTCGCAAATCTTTTGGATTGTTAAATATCTGTCTGCAATAGAAGCAAGGGAAGCCGGATCTCATTTTTGATTTGAAAACTGTCGCGTTGGAATTTTCTAGTATCGTGGTAGCGTTCAAAGCGTGCGTCATCTTTTCTGACGGTTCGTAGAACGTGGTGTGTTTGATTTTTGTGCGCTGTTTATGTTTTTTGAATCTCGATATTTTTGTTATTGTTTTGTTTGTTCTTTGACGATGATTCTTTCTTGTGTTTTCGTCCATGTTTATTGTGTGCGCCTCTATAATTTTACCTGCAATGTACAAGCAGCAAATTTTTAGAAATATAAATATAAAGCCGTAGGTTTATTTTATTATTGCTGACAGGCTATGTGTTTGACCACAACTCACCTGATGTTAAGTGACGGTGTGGTCGAAGATGGTAAAGCACACCTAGCCTGGAATTGAACTGGCGCTCAAGTGAGGCTGCCGGAACACACAGTTAGATGCTTGGCGACAGATTTTCAACTTGCAGGTGGTAGCTAGCCAGCCGAGTACTAGGAAGTACCCTGCCACCACACTATGGTTTCCTTCACCGGCAGCTCAAGCTCATTGTTGGGGTTTGAACCCACGCCCTTCGGCATGTGAACCAACCGCGCTAACCACTGTGCTATCATAGGTGTGAAGCAAGGCGAGGCCGCGCACGCTTTATATTCTACTTTGTTTCCATGATGAAGGCCACCGGATGTGGTCGAAACTATATTCTGAGTATCTAACATAATTAGACGTGAGAAATTCCGCATAAGTAAAACAAAAATTCCAAAACCACGTAACATTTCAATACACTTGGATAATTTTAAATCTTGGGAGGTCTCAAAAGCAAAGATGCTTTAGATTTTGGTTTGTTACTAAAAGTTCTACGTATCTTTTTTTTGCGTTTGGCTTTAATTATCAAATACGGTAATTGAAAGTTTTTGTACCTTGCAAATTCTCCAAGTGGCCATAGAACACGGGGCATATGTCGACGATAGATTCTCGCGTCGGCAGCCGCTTGACTGATGAGAAACGCTTCAGCAGTTCTTTTTCTCCTGGAACCAGCTCTTCAGATTCTGGGATCAGATCTAGAAATAAGATGGTCATTTTTTTTCTAAACATATCATTTTTGAATAAACTGTAAACAAAATCTTAAAAAACTACTAAAGAGTGATTTTTTTTTAACATGGTCTCTATTTATTTGGCAAGACATATTACAATACTTGTTTTTGGCAGTCCATGGCCAAGAATTAAAAAAAAAGTTTTTGACATTGACACAAAAGGTCAGTGTTGCTATTAACATCACTGCTAAATGTACTTTGACATTTCCAATATTCATTTGATATTTATATTATTCATTAAACATTATTGTTATTATTATCAGGCATTTAGTTACATTTGTTTATTTGTATTTTTTTCGAATATTATGAATGAAAATATAATGATTACGTGTCTAGTGTAACAATATAATATATAAGTAGTTATAAGGCCAATAAAATATTATATTATATTCATATTTCACCACAGTATAGTATAACTATTTCTTTTATACTTTAGATTCGTGTTATATTCGTTACAGTTATCAAAAAAAAAATCAGTAAACAACGAAATTTAACTATAGACAATAAAAGTTACGGCTCCTTATTAATTTGTCTCGTGATAATCAGTATCACATAAGACTAAGCAATAAGACTAATTTTGAAAGCTTTTTTTGACAGAAAAAACGTGACTTTTATTATCATAACAGCAAGATATGCAACATTTTTGGGAAATAAAAATTTCTTTACAAAACTTCAGAATTATGGTCTTGATGACTAATCAATTTTAAACTAAATAAGATGAAAAACATAGATTAAATTCAAATCCCATCTAAATGCTACACTTTCCAATTCATCAGAAGGACATGAATCTATTTTATAATTATGTTTATCACCGGGTTTTAATCGCGCACAAAATACTATTCAATTAGTTTTATTTACCTCGACGTTTCAGTTATGTTGCAATGGCCGTAGTCACGATTTGATAAATATAATTTTATAGTGTTCAAATTGCGAAAGTTTCAAAGTTAAATCTTATTTTTTATATAATTTATTTCTACCGAATACTACCGATTGTTGTGAAATGAAATGGCAACATTAGTAAAATTTCTATCGATTTGATTGCATTACAATTTACAAGTGTTTTTGTTTATTTTCTAAAAAGAAGTTCTATTTCTAATGAACTGAAGTGTCCAAAGCAAACAAAATGAATTACAAGTACATTACACTTGTATTCTTCACGACGTGCGTGTTTTTCGTTTCGGCACAATACGAAGATAAACGTTGCAAATGCGTATGCCCTAGTCCTTCAGCTGTTCTGAACAATACTGGTGGAACGGGACGACGCCCCTTCATAGATAATGTTCCTCCGAACAAGTGCAACTGCGAAGGAGTGATTCTGCCCCGAATCGGTGACCAAATCAAGGGGAAGGAAGCCGAATTTTGTCCCCGATGCGAATGCAAATACGAGAATAGGAACACTACAATTATCAAGGTAAGGATTAAGAAATGTTTACATTTTATAATACTTCATCTCAATCATGGCCACGTAGATATTTTCATGCCCTTTTTCTTGGAAACAGTCTATTTAATGAAACCATACAATCTACTTATGCTTAGGGTTGAACCTGGCCAACTTTGCACTCAAGTTTAACGTGTGAAAACTTGTTAATCTAACATGTTGAGAAGAAAAAAGCTTTACGGGGTGGTTTCTGCACCAATCTTGTCATGAGTTATTAAAATGTTGGGCCTTTTTGCGACCTGGGAAACAAAGCTTCGAATGCTCACCAGCGTGTTGGGTCGACAACAACGTAAAGGTTGCGAACCTGTACAAGGTTAGCATAGGACCGGGATGAATGGAGTACACATACAAAATGCCTAATCGCAACACATAGTGTTTTCCTTAAAGATCTATTAACCCTATGAATGCGAAGCCATTAAACTAAAATAAGATTAATTCTAGAATATGTTTTTGTACACTAAATTTCTTGTTAAGTATTGATGTTGCTTGCAATTTAGGTAAAGGTTAGTGTACTTGCCATTTTGAAAACACTGACATGAGTTTGTGGTTATATGCTTGTCAAAAGAAAACCTTAGGACTACTAAATCTAAATATATAGGTATATATAACTCAAAGGTGACTGACTGACTGACATAGTGATCTATCAACACACGCCCAAACCACTGGACGGATCGGGCTGAAATTTGGCATGCAGGTAGATGTTATGATGTAGGCATCCGCTAATAAAGGATTTTGATTAATTCTACCCCCAAGGGGATGAAAGTTTGTATGAAACTTTGTCAATTTTAAACCGATCGGGCTGAGACTTTGCATGCATAAAGCTACTATAACGTAGGCATCTAGCGCGGGTGAAACCACAGCTAGTCAAAAAATAAGATTTAAATCAGTGCAATCAATAATTCTCAACTATAAACAGATGGGACGAGATTTCTGTCTGATTTTTTATAACCAAAACATATTTTCACAGGTTGTGGTGATAATCGTCATCTGGGTGATTATGCTTCTTGTTGTATACATGGGCTTCCTAATCTGCCTTGATCCGCTGATTAACAAGAGAGTAAAGGCTTCTTACCAAGAACACACAAATGAAGACGATGAGAACACACTTGGAGGACCATCAGAGATGCGTCCAACTGGAAATGTAATGAACAGAGTCACTCATCAACAGGACAAATGGAAGAGGCAGGTTCGGGAACAGAGACGGAATATTTATGATCGCCATACCATGCTTAATTAGATCAAAAATAGTGTGTATGATTGACAGATGATATAATAAATAAAATGTATGAAAGCTGGCTATTGCAAGCTAACTTTAGATGTATTATTTATGGCCCATGAAGTTTTTAAAATGACCTCTTGTCTTATGGCATGCTTAAAATTCGAACATTAAATTTTTATTGAGACAATGTGTCAGGTATATACAAATACAAACAAAATACAAAAATATTTTTTACCAAAAAAAAATTTACAATCATAATAGTATTATAATAGTCCCCGCACTAGGGCTAGCCTGTATCGCGGGAGGCTGGAACCGATTGCAAGACAAAATGATTAAGAAATCTTGTACTATTTGGACTGTGTAATTTGATACTACATTTTGTGCATCAACCGCTATCTTCACGTGCGAGGCGCGCGGCGGCCCGCAGTGCGAAGCAAGACGGGGCCGCGCGCGCGTTGTCTCAGCTTTGTCTCCATGATGAAGGCCACCGGACGTGGCCGAAACTATAGTCGGAGTTTCCGATAAAATTATACGTGAGTAATCCCGCATAAATAAAACAAAAATGTGTCAAGACCACGTCAGTTTCCATAATAAAATTTGATACTAATAAATTAATAAGCATGCAGTAAAGTACATATGTGCATGAGGTGTGTGTGTATGTGTTTGTGTGTGTGTGTTGTGAGAGGTTGTGTGTGTGTGTTAATATGGTTAGATAGTTTTAACCATTATGGTAAGCAAAATTAATTACTTAACGCTTAAAAATGAGCTCTGTAGTGCGAGTCAGGCAGGTGTTGAAGTTCAGATAAGCAGTTGTTCGGTTGATTACACAGCTCTATCAATGGGAAACAGATAACTGATAGAAAACATATATACTTTTTTTTTGTAAATACATACTCATATATAGAACACCCAGACACAGAACAATCATTTATAGTCGTACAAATTTTTGTACTTGTGGGAATTGAACCCACACCTTACAGCTCATGAAGCAGATATTCTGCCAAATAAGTTAACAGGGCAGTCAATTACTATACTATGATATACACTATATTTTTTTTATGTATGACAGGCTAGGTGTTTGACCACAGCTCAGCTGGTGTTAAGTGATGGTGTGGTCGAAGATGGTAAAGCACACCTAGCCTGGAATGGAACTGGCTCTCAAGTGAGGCTGCCGCAACACACCGTTAGATGCTTGGCGGCAGATTTTCAACTTGAGGGTGGTAGCTAGCCAGCCGAGTACTAGAAAGTACCCTACCACCATGCTATGGTTTCCTCACGATGTTTTCCTTCACCGGCAGCTCAAGCTTATTGTTGGGGTTTGAACCCACGCCCTTCGGCATGCGAACCTACCGCGCTAACCACTGAGCTATCATCGCTACAAAATATGATATACACTGTATGCATAAGCATAGAGTCTTTAAAATACTTAGTTATTTTTAATTTAATAGGCCACTTGTAGCATTACAGATATCTCCAGTTCTATTACCTTTGATACTTTGACATTTATTATCATTCATCATCATCATCATCATCAGCCATAGGACGGCTACTGCTGGACATAGGCCTCCTCCTAGGGGGTTTTGCCAATACTCGCCACGCTTGGCAGGCGGGTTGGCGAGCGCAGTTAGGCGTGATTGTTCAAGGAAGACGCTGCTGCCCATCTTCCGGATTACATTCCTTAGCAGACTCTTACGGCAACCACGGGTAGAGGGGGTGGGGTACTATTCTTACGTCGGCACCACCACGGCATTTATTATCATTACCATAGAGAAAAATGTATGTATTCTCAAACAAAAATAAACTTTGGAGCCAATCTTTTAAATTCTTTATATCACATTATCAGATATTCTGTCGCCAAGCATTACTGTGTAAGCATTACTGTGTTCCGGTTTGAAGGGTGCTTCAGCTAGCGAAATTACAGGGCTGTTGAGACTAACCATCTAGTGTCAAAGTAATGAGCGCCAAAGCAGCGATGCCCTGGACTTTGTTTTGTTACTCAAGTTCCGTGTATCGCTGCAATGGTCATGGACAGGCGTTATCTCTGACCAACAGGAATGTCTCATTTAGCTCATTACTTTAAAATAAATAAAAAACACAAAAGAATCATTTTGAAACAATAACTACTCAAAAAAGTCAGGAACTTTAAAAAGCGGCATTGCTTCATGGTAGATATTCCAAAAACTCGAACTAAACGGTTTGAATCTACCTTCATTGTGCAAACCACTAGACAATGGAATTTGCTGCCCGAGTGGGAGATGGACGTCAAACGCAAGCCTATCTTTAATAAAAAAGACATTGGCTAAAAGTTATGTATAACATACCTAGGTAGTACATAATTACTCTGTACATTTAACCAATTTTTTTTTTAAAGTTTATCTCACCAACGTCACAATAGTCTTCGTCATCCTCCTTCTTGATGTCTTCATCAGTGCCGTCCAAGCTGTGAGCCTCTAACTTGAGTTCAAACTTCATGTCAGGGTCGTTTCCCAGCGGGTCTGCGACAAATTTTGATTACTTATAACATTTTATATCTAATCTATCTATCTAATACCTTTAAACGAGCAATTCTTGTACATATATATATATATATATTCTGAATCTCGGAAACGGCTCCAACGATTTTCATGAAATTTTGTATCCAGGGGGTTTCGGGGGCGAAAAATCGATCTAGCTAGGTTTCATTTTCAGAAAACGTCGTTTTATCCATGTTTTCAGCCGAGCAATGCTCGGTCAACCAGGAGTTATACGTTAACTGAGTTATAAGTGTAAAATTAATTAGGAATAATAAATTCGTTTAAAAAGTTTTTTTCCTAAACAGCTTGTTGTCAAGCCTTTTTTTTTTAAAGTGATGTGTTTATACCATTATCTGTTAGTTTTATTGATAGTTTTTAAAATAGTACTATTTTGATAAAAATAATTGTATTTAAAAATGAGCTTTTTAGTTTTATCTGTGTATCTCAATTAAAAGTGTTATTGAATGCATAACATATGTCAAATGATAAGTTTCCATTTTTTAATCGACTTCAAAAAAGGAGGTACTCAATTCGAATTGTTTTTTTTTTGCTACCTCAGAAATTTCGACTGGGTGAACCGATTTTTATGATTATTTTTTTTGTTTGAAAGCTGGTGCTTGTGGTCCAGTTGCCAATGGTCTGCCGTCATCCATGAGAAAACCATATAAAGTCGGGTTTTTTTTTTATTTCCCTGATGTGTCTAATTACAAAAGTATCTAATTCACAAAAAAAATAATGGTTGAAAGCCTAGCCTGTTCAGCACATTTTTTTTTTATTGTATAAGATTTTTTATAGGTGTATATTTCGCTCTGGTAACATTGCTTCTATATATGATTTCTCTAATTAAGTTTATATTTATACACAATTTAATTTCTAAGGTTTAGATTATAAAACATGGCTTCGTCCAAGAGAGGTCCAGCCGGAGTGCTGTTACAGTAACCATCTTGTAGTCCTATTACTTGTTTATGCTAAATTCAACTTTGAACTACAGTTCTAAAACTTATTTTTTGCCTGTGCTGCCTTAATTAAATTTTTGAATTTACCATCAGCACATTCGTCATTTTCATCACCAAGAGCGTCCAGCAGAACTTTCTCACTGTATAGTACTTGAGAGCGGAATTCTTGAGCGTCCCGAAGTCTTTTTACACATATTGTGCAAATGTATGAAGTAAGATGTGGATTTGTAGAGAGCTGGAAATGAAATTAAAAAGTCATAATAGAGTGTTGATTATGCGAATTAATTGGGGGACATTGGTGTACTGTAATAATACACAGAACTTTGAGTAACAAAGTTCATACATTGCTGCTTTGGCGCTCATTACTTTGAGACTTATTTGTTATACTCTGTTTAAAGCCTGCAAAAAGAAATTTCGTTGAAAACTGTGTGCTTTGTAAAAACAAAACTACCAACAATATTTTGTAAATATTCAGGTATATCATGTAAGATCACATTAAAATTAAATTAATTCATAATGGCAAACAAAAGATGGAGTTGTTGACAATCAATAGCATCTCAAGTTCAATAATACAATATATAAGTAGATGAATTTTATAAAAATCTCAAAAGTTTTATGTGTTTTGTTTAATTACAATGTTATCCTGGAAAAGCAAATATCATAAAACTAATCATACAGAATATGTCATAAAGTATTCCTTTATACGTCTAAAAAAAATAAGTCTAATTTTTCTAGAAGTTTAATTGTTTTTGAAACATTATTATAAGATCTTATAGGAATTCTGTGTCTGAATATTTACGTAATATTCTTTTGGCAGGCTTATTTTATTAGAAACCCTACATAATTCGTGATTGTACTTGCACATATACAACACTAATAAAATAACATATTATTAGTAAATTGTAAGTTATATATTTTACAATCACAGAAAAAATTACAATTAATATTTTTCAATGTCAAAAAACAATAGAACAATGTTAGCACTATCACTTAAAGAATCTAGAGTAGATAAGTACAAAAATCATAAATAAACTCACAAATATATTAAAGCATTCCATGAAAATATCGGCGAATATCTCTCGCTGACCATTATGGATATATTCTTCATGCAAATCTTTGTGGTTGCCTTTTGATAGACAGCACCTACACTCTTTGTACTGGCTTTTATTGCTTTTAATGTCCATTTTTGTGAATATTTAAATTAACTCCGAATTCTTTTTTATTTTGTTGTGACTTGTCTGTTTTGATTACTGTCATTTATGACAGTTATCAAAACAACTATTTTTTTAAATTTAATTAGCTCTACTGCCTGGCTAAAGCTGTAAAGCCATACTGCCTCGTCTTCGGTTTTTGCAATTCAAGTCTAACATGTATATTTTAAAGTTACAGTCAAATTCCAGTCTTGGTCAAGTGCAGTCCATGTCAGTCAAATCCAGTCATTCCTTAGTAAAGTAGTGGCGACTTTACTATAAGCTTCGATAAATGAAAAGGTTATATATTAAAGCTTCGATGGAATGTTGGAAGCAAAACGAAAAGTGGTGTTTCACCACATTCCATCACTTTCCACTTGCGCTTGTAATTCGGCACTTTATGAATAAAACACTTCTATTTTTATACATAAACACTCTAAAAAACTCTGGTTTTGCAATAAAATACAATGGAGTGACACGACTCTCTCCGCGTTCCAGCTAAAACTCCTAAGAAAGTAACCAACAAAGTTTAGTTCTATGTTCCCGCCAAAACCCCAATACTCAAAGTATTGTACTTGGTTTTTCTTTTTTACAACATCATACTTTGTGCATTCTGCCAATTTCAAGTGTCTCACGATGATAACAAGTAAAATACCTTGTAGTTACAATCGATTAAAATAAAAAAAGCAAGTTTTAAATAATTTTACTATGCTGTGACATTTTTCCCGCGTCTGCCATTTTCTCTAAAACAGAATTTGTGCATTGGGGTATATCCAATTTTATTAACCACGTCAAACTGAACAAAACAAAACCACGCGAGCCCGACTACCTTTTCGCCTTTTGGTGCGGGTGCGGCTTGCGGTGCCCGCGCGCCTGCATCTGTCTCTCTCTCGCGCACGCTACACAACTTATATGTGTGTGTGTGTGTGTGTGTGTGTGAGGTAGGGATAGTGTCACCACAGGAGTGTTCAATGAATCTAGATATCTGTTTGTGGAATAAACTTAGATACTTCAGTACTCTTACATATTGATATTGACTATAAAATTATCTGAAGTTGGAAGACTGGCTTTAACCTCCTAAGTTCTATTATATCACTCTTTTATTTCAATGATTTATTTACATAAGAAATAATAAACTCACTGACAATGGTAATGTAGAGAATATTATATTTTGTGATGTTTTTTTTATGCTTAACTGGCCAGTTGTTTGACCACAGCTCATCTGATTTTAATATACGATACGATGTGGTCGAAGATGGGAAGCACACCTAGCAAAATATTAACTTGAGGGTAGTAGCCAGCCAGCTACCCTACCTAGCCAGAGTACTCTACTTAGCCAGAGTACTCTACCACTATGCTATGATTTTCTTCCCCAGGAGCTCAAGCTGGAGTTTGAACCCACGTTTAGCGTAACCACTGAGCTATCATTGTTACAAAATCAGATTTTCTTTTTTATACTTCTGCCTCCGTTAACCTTTACTTCCGAAGGACAAGCTCTGCACTGTCGCCTGCGTTATAATTTTTGTCAAAACTCCAAGACAAGTCCGAGGCCGTTATAAAAACACCAGACAATAAATAATCACATTTAATACTGATCAGTAAATAATTTATCTTATCATATATTTACATTAAATAAGAGGTTCACATTTATGTTGTTTGAATCTTTACGTCTATCGAAGCTATATCCTGCTCTACTCAAACCAGAAGTTTTGGTGAGAAGGCGGTAAAATTATGACTCTATATTTTCCAAAATATTATAGGTTTTTCGAGTATATTTAAAAATAGTGGTATTTTAGTAAAATTACTTAATTATACGCATGAGTGTAGGCAAGTGCTACAATATCTTTAAAAAAACTGCTTTAAAATCATTGTGACTTAAGTTATGCGATTTTGACTGTGACTAGGACTTTATTTTAACTTGAGACACTTTAAGACTACTTAACACTGGAAGATGGTACAAAACGATGTCATATACAAAGAAAAGAACACATGCTATTTAAAGTTTGTAAATATATTAAGTAGGAATAGAAAAACACAAGTATTTCATGAAAAATCTATCGAAATATGATTAGCTCACAATCAAAGTTACACAAAGCGAGTCATAGGCGAGTCCTGTTTTGGAAAATTTACTAGAAGCTTGGACGAAGTTTTGGAAGCAACACTAAAACACAGTGTATTTACGAACCGCTAAACAATGAATTTACTGCCCGAGTAGTCGCTAGTGAATCGGTGTCTTCTAAGCGAACGTGCTCCATCGTAGATCGCATCTTCGCTTAACATCAGGCGAGATGACGGACAAAAGCAAGCCTATTAAAAAAAAAATACTTCCAGATATATATTCTTTTTTTATTTTTGGCGTCGCATATTGTGCATTTGCCTGTGTCAAGTTTTTCGATATTATTAAATGATTTATAGAAAATCAAGTCAAAGTCACAGTCACAAGGTCAAGTCACCCTAGTAAAGTAGTGGAGATTTTACTATGAGTTTCAAAGAAGTTTTGAAAGCAACACGAAAGTCATGTTTCAGTAAATTATATCACACTCACGCGTGTAAATCGGCACTTTATGAACAAAACCCCACTATTTTTACACTCGAAAAAACATAAGTTTTGAAAAATAATACACAGAACGCGACGACACAACGTTCCCGCCAAAACTTCATCAATTTGTCACCAAGTGTCATAAATAGCCATAGACTATCAAAAATCCTTGCCAGTTCAACCATAACTACTTTCCAAATCGTATTGATGCAATGTCTTCATATGATTCCTCAATGTTGCCGTTTGAGAAAATGCCGAACCGCACACTTGACATTTATATCGTTTCTCGTGATTGTGAGACTTCACATGTTCTTGCAAAGACTGCAATCGTGGATAACTTTTGTCACAAAACTCGCACCTATAATTCCTTTCGCCCGTATGTGTTGCCATATGCTCTTTTAACCTAGAAGGAAGGTAGAATCTCTGATCGCACAAATCACACTGATGTCTGAAAACTTTCAAATGATTCCTGCGATTATGTTCGACTAGAGTTTTTCTTCTATTATAGACTTTATCGCACAGTTTACAGGGAAAGGTACGTTTATCCCCGTGAACTTCTATCAAATGTTTATTCCGTAAAGCGTAAGATAAGAAGCTTTCTTCGCATTTGTAACAATTGACAGTTGGACGTTTTTCGTGGACAGTGGCGACATGTAAGTACCTGCTGTATTTAGATTTGAGATTTTTCCCGCATATCTCACAGGGGAAGTTGACTTCGACTCGACTGTGTGTTTTAATATGACTCCTTAGGGATGTCACTTCTAAAAAACAAGCACCGCACTGATCGCATATGTGTGTTCCGAAATGTTCGATCATATGTTTCATTAGTGAATCGAAGTATGGAAATACTTCATTGCACTCGATACATTTTATTGAATCCATTGTCAATTTGAATTTTAGGAATTCGTTTGTCACTGGATATATCGATTTCGCGTGTACGTTAGAGATGTGAACTTTCAAAGTTTCTATGTTTTCAATTCTTTCGGTACACAATCGACAATCGACTCTGGTCACATCGATTTTAGGTATTTTGTTGTATTCTATCATGCTTTCAAATTCCTTGGGGTCATGAGTTAGAGTGTGGTTTCTTAGTTCTTCGGGGTTCGTGAATTGGTCCTAGAAAAAAATAAACAAGTTTTTATTAAAAATCAATATTTGGTGCGGATAATTTATTAATTGTTGCGGAAATATATAGATTTTTATTAAAATGTAGTTTATAATGTTTCAACTTCGACCACAACGTCAGTTATCATCAGGTGAGCTTATGATACATCATCATCAGCCATAGGACGTCCTCTGCTGGACACAGGCCTCCCCCTGGGGGGGTTTTGCCAATACTCGCCACGCTTGGCAGGCGGGTTGGCGAGCGCAGTTAGGTGTGATTGTTCAAGGAAGACGCTGCCGCCCATCTTCCGGATTACATTCCTTAGCCGACTCTTATGGCAACCACGGGTAGAGAGGGTGGGGTAGGGTGGTGTAAATTCAGTTCCATGCTGACCAATTCGCAATGAGTGATAATTTTGTTGTTTACATACTTTGACATTAGACAACATTTGTTTTTTCTTTCTTTGTAGGCCCAAGACGTTTTTTCCATTCCGCCACGGGTGACGTCATACTAAGGTCAAATAAAGGTTATTCAATTGAAGCTTAAAATAATAATAATCCATAATCATTTTCGGTTTTTAAGTAATTGATAGTGATCGGTAACCTTATTCTATGGACATAATTCAATGTTCAATAATTTCTTCATCGTTACCATCATCATTCAGCCTTCTTTATCCCACTGCTGGGTATAGGCCTCTCTCTTAATATGCCATCTGCCTTGGACATGTGCCAATCTGGTCACTCGCTTAAAAAATAATCTCTAATTTTTAAATGATCAACGATGATGACTTTTGACTTCCTGCTGAACGCTTACCTTACAGTAATAACAGTAGAGCATGCTTGTCCGATTGACAAACGGACAGACATACGAGCAGTGAACGATTGTGATAGCGTTTTGTAGTGCCATATTGTCGTGGCTTACAGTGTCTTTCTGCTTCCTTAGACGGCGTTCTTGTTTTTCTGTCACTGGAATACATATCATAAATACATATATCATCACCATCTCAGCCTTAGGACGTCCACTAATGGACATAGGCCTACCCCTAAATTAAAATGTGTGTATGTCTAATTAATTTTTAGGTTTTTTTTACTTTGTTTTTTTTAGCTGACAGACTTGGTGTTTGACCACAACTCACCTGATGTTAAGTGACAGTGTGGTCGAAGATGGTAAAGCACACCTAGCCTGGAATGGAACTGGTTCTCAAGTGAGGCTGCCGGAACACACCGTTAGATGCTTGGCGGCAGATTTTCAACTTGAGGGTGGTAGCTAGCCAGCTGAGTACTAGAAGGTACCCTACCACCACGCTATGGTTTCCTCACGATGTTTTCCTTCACCGGCAGCTCGAGTTCATTGTTGGGGTTTGAACCCACACCTTTCGGCGTGCGAACTGACCGCGCTAACCACTGAGCTTTCATCGCTACATTTTTTTTAAATGTAAAAAGTAATGAGGCGAACGAGACTCTATCCTGTTGGTAAGAGATAATGCCTGTCCATGACCATTGCAGCGGTACACAGAACTTTGTCAAAGTCGCAAAACAAAGTCTAGGATGTCCCTGATTTCACATCATCACATCATCAGCCATAGGACGTCCACTGCTGGACATAGGCTCCTCCAAGGGGGGTTTTGCCAATACTCGCCACACTTGGCAGGCGGGTTGGCGAGCGCAGTTAGGTGTGATTGTTCAAGGAAGACGCTGCTGCCCATCTTCCGGATTACATCCCCTAGCCGACTCTTACGGCAACCACGGGCAGAGAGGGTGGGGTACTATTCTTACGCCGGCACCACCACGGCATTACCTGTCCTTGATTTGGCGCTCATTATTTACCCCAGAACGCCGTCATTTACTAACCGATTTGAAAAAGTATATTTTTAACTAGCTGTGCCCCGCGGTTTTACCCGCGTGGTGATGAATGACGATGATGATGAGCATTCTTAGCGGGTGCCTACGTCATAACATCTACCTGCATGCCAAATTTCAGCCCGATCCGTCCAGTGGTTTGGGCTGTGCGTTGATAGATCACTATGTCAGTCAGTCAGTCACCTTTGAGTTATATATATTTAGAAAGATTGAAAGATTCCCCAAATCCTGTGATTCGTACCTGGCTGATCCAACATGGCGTCCAGTTTGTCCCTGAGTTTCTTCATCTTGCCAATTAGTTCTCTCTTCACAACTGTCTTCTTAGACTTGACTTTCCGTTTCTTGCCGTGCTCTTGTTGAGTCAGGGATGCCTTTAGCTTCGCTAGCGAACACTTCATCTCCGCTGAAACATAAAACAATCCAATAAAATAATATTGAATTTTGGGTTCCGTACGTAAATGGTAAAAATATGCGATGTAATATGGTAATATTTAGCGATGATAGCTCAGTGGTTAGCGCGGTCACTTCGCATGCCGAAGGGCGTGGGTTCAAACCCCAACAATGAGCTTGCTGCCGGTGAAGGAAAACATCGTGAGGAAACCATAGCGTAGTGGTAAAGTACTTTCTAGTACTCGGCTGGCTAGCTACCACCCTCAAGTTGAAAATCTGCCGCCAAGCTTCTAACGGTGTGTTCCGGCAGCCGCACTTGAGAGCCAGTTCCATTCCAGGGTAGGTGTGCTTTACCATCTTCGACCACAACGTCACTTAACATCAGGTGAGTTGTGGTTAAACACCTAGACTGTCAGTGTTAAAAAAAAGTAACAAACATAAAAATACACCCACAAACTTTACAATATTAGTGTGTTATTGTATTGGACCCCTAACTTGCCTGATGTTAAGCGAAGATGCGGTCTACGATGGAGCACGTTCGCCAATACTTGTCGGTGCAACATTTGTCACCCCCACTTCGAATAAGAATAAGAATACTCATAGAGGGAAATGTACTAGGTACACCCCAAGCGGGACTTCATTGCAAAACTTGTCACCCCCATTCCTAATAAGAATAAGCATTACCAAGGGGCTCGCTGTCGTGTGTGTCGTACTGATCATCAGCTTGCATGTCATCATCACACGGCTCTGGTTTAACTTCCACTTCTACCTTCTTCTCCACCTCTGAAATACAATTATCACATATTTATTTACTAGCGACCCTATGGCCTTATTTAGGGCATCGAGCCCGGGTTTTCCCGGTTCTGAGGATTACAAAAAAACCCGGGTTTGATTTTTAAAACTCGGTATTTTCGGGGTTTTTTTTAATACTTTTGTTTTTGTTATTTATTAAGTTTAAGCCACTTCGAATGCAATAATAAGTAAATGGAATAAAAACACGCTTTAATAAATTATTATTTATAACGTAAAAAGTAGCTTCGTTGCTACGTTCCTACCAATAAAACAAGCCATGCAAGTCAAATGGAACGCGCGCGTCCATCTCAGGACATGAATGGGGTGAAGTGTGGAGCAGGGGAGAGGGGAGGGTGTAGCGAAGCTCGTCGCGCTAATAGAAAATATAAATCTTTATCACTTTTTTAAACATTAAAACTGTTTTTGTAATTTGTAAAGTACTGTTTCATTTATTTAAATTCTTCCTCATCCTTTATATTTTGTACTCATTGTAGGAAATCGATATATAAACGCAGATTAGTGTATTTTCAAAGATTACAATAAAAAGATCGAAATGCTCGAAAAAACCAGTCTACCCGGGTTTTCCGACTGAATTGAACCGAGTTTCGATGCCCTAGCCTTATTAGTAAACTCAAAGTAGCACAACAAGCTATGGAGAGGGCTATGCTCGGGGTTTATCTATGAGATCGAATCAGAAATGAGGAGATCCGTAGACGAACTGAAGTTACCAGCATAGCCCAGCGAATTAACAAGTTGAAGTAGCAGTGGGCAGGGCATATAACACGAGAAACTGATGGCCGATGGGGCTGTAAAGTTCTTGAGTGGAGACCACGGACCGGCAATCGCAGTGTAGGACGTCCGCGCACAAGGCGGACAGACGAGATTAGAGAAGCAAGAGATCATCTATGTAGGTGCCACCGCAGTACCAGACATTCAACCACCAAGCAGTAGTGTGTAAACATTACTGTGTTTGAGTTTGAAGGGTACTGCAGCTAGCGACATTTTAGGGCTGTTGAGACTAATCATCGAAAAATCTCAAAGTAATGAGCGCCAAGGCAGCGATGCCCTGGACTTTGTTTCGCTACTCAAAGTTCTGTGTATCGCTACAATGGTCATGGACTACATTATCTCTTATTAGGAGATAGTCTAGCTGTCGTAGGCTATCGCACATCAATCGATTTCAGTATTAATCGCAGCAGACAGTTCTGACTATTCGTATCCGCGATGTAGTTTCAAAATGGTTTGCTGATACAGTTAGGCCTTGTCCGCACTGCGATATTTCACCGCTGGTTTTTACACATTTAATCTTATAGGAGTAGCCGCAATGGCGGTATAAAATCGTGCGGGAAAATCTATGATTTGATGCAAATTGAACGTGAAGCGCTGCGATTTATTTTCGCGCGAATATTTTGTACCGTATAAAGTATGGCTATGTCCGCACTGCGGAATAAAATTCGTGCGTTTGGACCAACTAGTTGTAGTAATTTATCGAATGATTTTTTTGTCATTCTGTAATAGCCAAAAAACTTTTTGCTGTATTTTTGCAACTCTTGATATTTTATATAGAAAAATCCTTTCATGGGTCTTAATGCCGTAAGTTGGTGAATCCAACGTTCATGACATCTTTTGATACGTCTGTTACGCCGCCTTAGTATTAGATAAATTAAAATTTTAGTTCTGTTGTCCATTTTACACGTGCGTCTCAGCCGAGAATTAAATTAAACTGACTAAAATAGTATGAAATTTTATTCCCAGTGCGTACTAGGTGTAATTCCGATTCCGGAATTGAATACGAGAGAATAAAAATTCTCGCGGTGAAATATCGCTGTATGGACAGGCCCTTAGTGCAGGATGTTTTTTATTAAAATGAGGGTAGGTGATCGCTACACCCTCATTTTTTTCATTGGATAATACGCACTTCGCAGTCAACTCGCGACCAGAGTTTTGGCCGGAACGCGGTGAGCGTCGTGTCACCCCATTGTATTATTTATAAAACTAGTGTTTTTTCGAGTTTTTGTGCATAAAAATAGTGGTGTTATATTTATAAAGTTCCGAATTACAAGCGCGAGTGTGGGAGAATGATATAATGTGGCTAAACATGACTTTTCGTGTTGCTTCCAAAACTCCATCCAGAAGCTTATAGTAAAGTCGCCACTACTTTACTAAGGCATGACTTGATTTGACTGGGACCGACTGGACTTGATCAAGACTAGACTTTGACTGTAACTATAGATGATAAAGAAGCTGAAAAATGAAGACTACTCACAAAATACAGAAACATTGAAACTGGCAGAATGCACAGAGTGCGATGCCAAGAGAAAAAAAAAACTCGTGACCACGGCTATTGCAACATGGTCGAAACGTCCTGGTCAATAAACATAAGTAATTTTATAGCCTTTTGTGCACAATTAAGATCCGTGTGATAAACATAATTAGTTGAAACTGTTCTCAAAACTGATGTAGATACAACCTTCTTTAGCATGCAGCTTGGCTTGGAGGAACGCCTGCTCACTGTCTAGGACTTGTCGCCGGAATGCACTCGCTTCCCTCAGTCGCAGAACGCACGTGGCACACACACAACAGTCCATACTGTCTCCATCCAGGTGTGATAACTAGAATTAAGGTCATCAGTAACATCGGAGGAAGAGGGGTAGCATATGCTTATACTACAATAGCTTTCACAACGGGTTATATTTGACAGGCTAGTTGTTTGACCACAGGTCACCTGATGTTAAGTGACGGTGTGGTCGAAGATGGTAAACACACCTTGCCTGGAATAGAACTGGCTCTCAAAATCAAAATCAAAATCAAAAAATTATTTATTCAGTTTAGGCCCTGGTAAGGCACTTATGAATGTTAAGTTACATTTTTGAATCTACCACCGGCTCGTAATTACACTTCAACTGAGAAGACTCCGGCAAGAAACTCAGCAAGGCATTTTTTTTGTGGATCTTTCTTTTCATATTAGGTTACAGTTTACAGTTATAGATATTAATACATTATGCTTACTACAATTGTCACTTAGCCACGGGGATGCAAGTGCAGAGAGAAGCTACAACAACCATATTATATTCCTGTCTTCCATGTAACGAGCCACCTTATAGTAGGCTTTGTCAATGTCTCTCAAGTGAGGCTGCCGGAACACTCCGTTAGATGCTTGGCGACAGATTTTCATCTTGAGGGTGGTAGCTAGGGAGCAGAGTTCTAGAAAGTACCCTACCACCATGCTATGGGTTCCTCACGATGTTTTCCTTCACCGAAAGGTCAAGCTCTTTGTTGTGGTTAGAACCCACACCCTTCGGCAGCGCTAGCCACTGAGCTATCATCGCTACAAAATGTAACCAACACAGGTGTAACAGAGAAAGTAGGTAAAAAAAATCATCGCAGAATAATATTAATTGATCAGTATTTTGACTTCCATTCGGTACCTGCATTATGTTACCATTAAAATAAGGGCAGTTTTACTTACGAGTAATCCGAAGCAATCCATAAACATATCAGAATAGACTTCTTTATGATCCATCCATTCGTACTCTGCAGTTAGTATTCGACATTTCTTGATTTCACGACAACAACGGCACTTTGCAGGGTTTATGATAGGTCCTTTGCTTTTCCCAACAGTAGTTGGAGCCGACATTTCGATGAATTCATATAGTTTTTATAGAAAAATTAGTAAATCTATTTCTAAATACGAGATGAAGGTATTCTTACAATAGCCATTCGAATTTGTTTTGACTTTTAATTTTTGACGCCTGTAAGTCAAACTTTCTTGTCGTTTTTGGCATCTCACGTTGTTCTAGTGTCAAATGTATCGATATTTTTATTTATTTTAAGAACAATCAAGTCATAGTAGAGTCCAGTTATACCTTAGTAAAAAAGTGATGACTTTACTACAAGGTAATTATGTTTATCACCGAATTTTAATCGCGTACTTAATACACAAATAATTATGTTATCAAGTCGCAAAAGTTTAAAAACTATGTTTACTACAAAGTTCCATATAGTTTTGGAAGTAGCACGAAGATTTATGATTCACATTACCATTTTCCCACATGTACATAATTTATCAATTTATGAATAAAACATCAACATTTTCATTCATAATCACTTAAAAAACACTATTTGAAAAATACTTTTAATTTTGTAATCGCTTTTTCTTAGAAATGGTTAATGTTATGAAAAAAAGTGTGAGGATATTTTTTGTAGATAACTGCATGATCTACAATTTTTGTCGAGTTAGTTTTATCTTAAAAGTAACCATTTCGCAAAAAATCCGAAAAAACCTATCTTTGCAAACTTTGACCTTGAATTAAAAAAAATGCAGAGACATGGGATTGATGGGATGTCTAAATTGACCGAACTATACTGTGCTGTGGTAGGCGTATGTGGTGTTGTTTGTTTTGTAATGGGCTTCACTGTTTATTAACACGCCGCCTTAATACTTTCAGCGAGGTGTATGTATAATTTTAACTGACTATTTCAGATAGTCGTTACTGCATATAGGATACCCTGGGCCATATATTACATTACTCTTTACCCTGGCCTATGCAAATGTCATGGAGGCAAAGTTTAAATCAGATTAAATACTCGATACTGGCTAACAGTACAGAATGCCAAAAATAATAAAAAAAAAAAAACAGTTGTGTATTTTTTGTAGTTTGACTAGTTTGCAGTTATTGGAAAACAATGTTGATTAAAATTGAGAAAATGGGAAACAATTATCTAAATATATATTGTTACAAATAGGTGAAATCGTGTTGTTCCATTAAAATGATTGTAATCAACCGCAAGGGGCCTGTGATCGAGTCTATCTCATGTCGGTGTTGTGGTGACACAAAACGATGTCGTTTGTTGAATGAGGAATATGAATGGCAAGGTCAGAAAGAAGTTTATTCCGATATGTTTGTGGACTGCTTTGGTTTACTGGTAAGTAAACTTATGAAAATATGTTGCTGACATTAGTAGCTTCGCTAGATAGAAAAGAAGCCGTACCGCGTGTTATATAAATCAACAAGCTTTTTGGCGGCAAATTTCGAAATGAGGTTTTACTGTATTAGCTAAGTTTTTATTTCTTTTCTTCTAGGCAATTTCCTAAGTTACTCTGTACATACATACATTGTCTACATAATTCTGTTTATTACCGGGTCGTAATCGCGCTCAAAATACAGTAGAATCCGTTTAGTACGACTTCGCATATAACAACCAACCGTTTTTAGCGACGTAAGTGTAGACATGTGTTTGGTTTTAATATGAGCCACTATGAACGTACATCCGTTTATTACGACTCCGCTTACAACGACCGACCGCTTTTAACGACGGAATTTCACACAAAATTGACCGGTTACAACGACGATAAGCGTTGACGTGCTTACAAATATATCGTAGGTAAGAAGCTATCTCCGCCCGCGTACCCCCCTTGCCTATGCCTTGCATAATGCAGTCCGTATTTCTTACTATAGAAATGAAAACCAAAAACAATCAAAAATTACAGAATTTTTTCACTAGACATTTCTTTATGTACGTGTACATTATGCAATAAATATTTTGAATCAAATGTTTTTTTTCTTTCTGTTGTCACATAAATATCAATATCTAAATATGTATGTACGTTACGTATGGGATTATTTTAATAAATAATAAAAATAAAAATTGTTAGTTCGTTTAGTATGACTTCCGGTTAGTACGACGTAATATCACCGGTCCCTTGGCCGTCGTTATAGCAGGATTCTACTGTAGTTTTGTAACAGTTTTTCATAGTATTTTAAGGTTTGTTTATTTACCTCGACGTTTCATACCTACTCTAACTTGAGGAAGCCAGCCGAGTACTAGAAAATACCCTACCACCATGCTATGGTTTCCTCACGATGTTTTCCTGCACTGACAGCTCAAGCTCATTGTTGGGGTTTGAACCCACACTCTTCGGCGTGTAAACCAACCGCGCTAATAACTGACCTACCATTGCTACAAAACTTCATAGTATTTTGCAGGCGATTAAGACCCTGTACAACTACACCGTGATACAAGACTTGGCTATCATGGGACTTTATGCCATCAACTGAAATTCATTGTCTTAGTTGTAATTCCAATGTATTTGATTTCAACTGCCTATCGAACCAATTCCCTTATTTTCACAACTACCCTCATTTATGAGGACATAACATTGTTTTTTCAGCTATCACATCTGGATGGAGAAGCCACCGAACGAGCAATATGTGCCACATGTGTGTCTCGGCTCCGGGAAGCCTCTGCCTTCCGCATACAGGTGCTGGCTTGCGAACAACGGCTGCTAAAGAAAGAGATACATGTGCATGATGAAGGTGGGTATTTTTATATTATAGTAGCTTGTGCCCCCGACTTTGTCTGTGTTGACTTAAGAATTAGGTTCAGATAGGAATCATTCTTCATGAAACTTAAATATTTAGATTAATATAAAGGATACCGTTTATTCCATAATAATTTTCCATAAGATACATCTATAGCAAATTTCAAGTTCATACATCCTGTTGTTTATTTTTGATAATCCTACAGGAATCTAACATTTCTATATGTTAATCCAACTATATGTATGCCAAATTTCATCCAAATCCATTCAGCTGTTTTGCTTGGTTGAGGAACAAACATACAAACTTTTACATTTATAATAGTAGTGTAAGAGATTATTGAATTAGTAAGTAAGAGTAACTACCTAATTATAATGTTTTTATTGACATTTAATCATAGTGACATTTTATATTTGACATTTTATTATATTAACATTAATTAATTATATTGACACATGTTATGATTTTGATATTTTTAATGTTACTTTTAAATTCCATATATGGAAAAATTACCTGATATTTTTGTTGACATTTAATCATATTGGCATATTTTATATTTGACATTTATTATATTGACATATGTATGTTATGATTTTGAATTTTTTAATGTAATTTTTGAATTCCTTATATGGAAAAATGACCTATAACTTTGGTGTCATCAAAAAAATATTCGATATTAACCTTTTGAGCGCCAAAGTCACCTATACGTGACTAGCACTTGCGGGTCCTGTGCGCCAACGACGTCTACAGGCGACAAAAAACACGGCCCACAATAATATGAAATAAAAATATTGAAACATTATTACTGGTATTCTAACTCAACATTCATCAAAATAGAATATCTCAGCAACATATGAGTATAAAGAAACAAGTCTCTAGAGCCACAAGTACTGAGAAATATTGAAATAAAAAACATGGATTCTTATTCAAGCAGTTTGTTTAGTTTGGGCCTCGGCGTACAGGACACGAGAATGCGTTTGTGGGGTGGCGCTTAGAAGGTTAATGTGTTAAATATGGTGTTTCAGCTTCAGATCCCACTTCAATCAACATAAAGACTGAAAAAGCTGATGTAGAGGTTGTTAAGGAGGAGATGGATCCTGCCCCACCAGCTCTAGCTTCATCGGTGAATGATGAAGATGTCAATGATGATGTGGACTGTGATGATGGAGTCAATGATGACGATGATGGTGGGTATGCGTTACACATACAGTCTCGGGAAGGAGATCATTTAAATAGTGGATTGTGTGAGGTGCATCTAGAATCAGGTTTTTAGTAGCGATGATAGCTCAGTGGTTAGCTAGGTCGGTTCGCATGCCGAAGGGCGTGGGTTCAAACCCTTACAATGAGTTTGAGCTGCCGGTGAAGGAAAACATTGTGAGGAAACGGTAGCGTGGTGGTAGGGTACTTTCTAGTACTCGGCTGGCTAGCTACCACCCTCCAGTTGAAAATCTGCCGCCAAGCATCTAACGGTGTGTTCCGGCTGTTTGTCCGCGATAACTCCTCAACTACTAAACCGATTTTAACCAAATCTTGCACACTGTATGCAATTTGATCCAACTTGAGAGATAGGATAGTTTATATCTCAATTTATAATCCCTATATTTTATTATTGCAAATTATTAGAGGTATAATTATCTGTGAGTTCCATAACATTCTAATAGATGGCAGTGTAAGGTAATTTATTAACTGGATTGAGTAAGTATCCAATAGATAGCATTACTTTAAAAGTCCAAATGTTTTATAAGTATCCGATAGATGGCGCTACTTTAAAAGTCCAAACGTTTTATAAGTATCCAATAGATGGCGCTACTTTAAAAGTCCAAACGTTTTATAAGTATCCAATAGATGGCGCTACTTTAAAAGTCCAAACGTTTTAAAAGTATCCAATAGATGGCGCTACTTTAAAAGTTCAAACGTTTTATAAGTATCCAATAGATGGCGCTACTCTAAAAGTCCAAACGTTTTATAAGTATCCAATAGATGGCGCTACTCTAAAAGTCCAAACGTTTTATAAGTATCCAATAGATGGCGCTACTCTAAAAGTCCAAACGTTTTATAAGTATCCAATAGATGGCGCTACTCTAAAAGTCCAAACGTTTTATAAGTATCCAATAGATGGCGCTACGTTGAAAGTCCAAACGTTTCATATGCGCTACAATTTATTTCACGTTACACGCGTGTGTTCAATTGGAACAGTAACGCTTGGCCGGATTTGCTAGTATTTATTTATTTAATTTAATTTTCAGATATGAGCTTAGCTAGTTTGGTAGTCGATCAAAGAAAAATGTCAAAGCCGCTCAAAATTAAAAAGAGACTTACCAAAGCGAAACAGAGTTCAAAATCGAGTAAGATCCCGTTACAAGATTCCATGAGGACGGAATACTTGAAAATGAAGAAACTTTTGCAAAAGAAATTGAAAAAAGCGAAATTAGAAGAAGATCTAGATGGTAAGCTTAACTAGGTTTATAATTCGACAGCCCTGTTGGCTAATTGGTAGTATATCTGCTTTAAAAACTGTAGCGGGTGAGTTCGATTCCCACACAGGACAAACATGGTATAAACAAATGTTTGTACTGTTGTGTTTGTGTTTTACTAGCTGTGGTGTTACCCACTGTTCACATTATATTAAGTAAACATAAAAATTTTTGGGATAAAAAGTAGTCTATTTCTGTGTATATCTATCTATCTATCTATATCTTTAAACGAGCAATTCTTGTATATATATATATTTATAGATATTTTGAATCTTGGAAACGGCTCCAACGATTTTTATGAAATTTTGTATCCAGGGGGTTTCGGGGGCGAAAAATCGACCTAGCTAGGTTTCATTTTCAGAAAACGTCGTTTTATCCATGTTTTCAGCCGAGCAATGCTCGGTCAACCAGGTACTTTTATTATATCTAAATATATATAACTCAAAGGTGACTGACTGACTGACTGACATAGTGATCTATCAACGCACAGCCCAAACCACTGGACGGATCGGGCTGAAATTTGGCATGCAGGTAGATGTTATGACGTAGGCATCCGCTAAGAAAGGATTTTGATTAATTCTACCCCCAAGGGGATAAAATAGGGGATGAAAGTTTGTATGAAACTTTGTCAATTATAAATCGATCGGGCTGAGACTTTGCATGCATAAAACTACTATGACGTAGGCATCTAGCGCGGGTGAAACCGCGGGGCACAGCTAGTGATGTATAAAGCCTGTCTTAATCCAGGGTGTAAGCTACCTCCATACTAAATTTCATCAAAATTGGTCCAGCCGTTTCAGTGTGACGGAGTAATACATTTTTTGGAATAAAAAGTAACTTATGTTTTAATTAATTTTTATACTATATAGGTTTGCGTTTGACCACGCCCTGCTTGATGGAAGGCATGATGTAGTTTAAGATGAAGCACGCTTAACTAGAAAAATAAAACCGACCAAGTGCGAGTCGGACTCGCGCACCGAGGGTTCCGTACAAACCTGTAGATATATAAGTAAAAGTTATGGTATTTAAAAAATATGGTAATTTATGATTTTAGCAATTTTTCCTTTATCTGTGCTATAAGACGTTGCTTCGTACCAAATTTAAGATTCTGAGTTCACGGGAAGTACCCTGTAGGTTCTGATTCCCTTGCGAGTGTCGAAAATTTGCAGCATAAACGGCTGATAATCTTTTGATTGCGTTGGCTTAGAGTTATTTTTTCACAGCTCCAAGGGACAGTAGACCTGAGTATTTGATATGAATTTCAGCTTGATACCTCCACGCGTTCCTGAGAAAAAGGGTCTTGACAGACAGACGAACAACAAATCCTATAAGGGTTCCGTTTTTTTCATTTGAGGTTACGGAACTCTAAAAACCTGTTTACTCTGTATGACATTATGGAGTGCGCCTTGGGGTCAAAAAAATCTGTTAGGTCAGCTAACTATGAACTATTTTATTCCAGCACCGGCAACTTACGATACAACATTGCCAGAACCAAATGGAACTCCAAAACCGCGTCTCAGGATCGTGGAAGCCGAACAAAAAACCTTCGCGAACACTGTCAGTATAGTGGAAAACTCTTACGTCTGTCCATTCACAACATCATTTAGCGATTATTATTGTATATATTGTAGAAAAACATTCACAGATCCATCCAAATTAAGAGAACACACCCTAGAACACGACCCGACAACTTTCAAAGAAGTTTATGATAACAAAAAATTAGCACAAATAGATATACTTAGAGTAGATTGTAGATTATGTCCGGCTAGAATAGATGACATAGATATGCTCAAAACCCACCTACAAAAAGTTCACGACAAATTTCTTTACCCTGTCACTAATGAATTTTTAAAATTCAAACTTACTGTAATCAATCTTACTTGTGTCGAATGTAACGCATCAAATTTTAAATTCTTTCACGCTCTAAAAAAACACATGGCCGAACATTTTGGCACGTGCATATGCGACATATGCGGTGCACATTATTTCGAAGAGAGAGTTTTGTTGATACATCAAAAAACTCATCAGAAACCGTCAAACGAAGTGTTCGTTTGCAAAGAATGCGGGAAAAGTTTTAAATCGCGTCATAATAGATATTTGCACGAAGCCAAAGTTCATAAAAAAGAAGCGGCATACCCTTGTAATAAGTGTGATGAAGTTTTCTTCTCGTACACTTTGAGGTATAGGCATTTGAGAGATGCTCACGGGGAAGAAAGAATGTTCCCCTGCGAGATATGCGATCGTGTATACGATTCTCGTAAATCACTCCGAGAGCACAGTAGACGGACGCACTTGAAAATTTTAAAACATCAGTGTGATCTGTGCGACAGAAGGTTCTATTTGCCATCTCGTTTGAAAGAACATATGTCGACACACACCGGAGAAAGAAATTACCGTTGTGAATATTGTGGCAAAAGCTACCCCAGGTTAAGAGGCCTCAAAGTCCACATGCAAAGTCACAGCGGGGAGAAAAAATTTGCTTGCGTTTTGTGCAGCGCTTCCTTTACCCAGAACGTTAATCTAAAAAATCATATGAAAAGACAGCATCAGAGTTTAGAAATGGATGCTAATTATGTATGATAGTTATGATTTTCTGCTTCATGGCAATCTGTTCCGGGAACAATAAACCACTTCCTTGTCCGATAAATATCTGTCCATTGAAATCTACGAGAGCCATTAGTTGTTGAAAAATTTCTTTCCAACAGACTCTCCTTCTGTCTTATAGTAGGAATCTTTTAGTGAGATTAGGGATGTCATATCTCTTTAGTCGGGTATGTTGGAGTCCACCTTTTCCACTCAGAGTTTGTGCAAGTTGGTTTACGTGGGTCGTAAGCTTCTCCTGGTACTTCAGGCTGCTCTGGGCTATGTATGATAGTGTGGTACTTATTGTGGTAGATATTCTATCAAGCAGTAGTGTGTAAACATTACTGTGTTCCAGTTTTAAGGGTACTGCAGCGAAATTATAGTTGAGATTAACCATCGAAAGTCCCAAAGTAATGAGCGCCAAAGCAGCGATGCCCTGGACTTTGTTTTGCTACTCAAAGTTCTGCCTATCGCTGCAGTGGACACACATCACAGTTGTAGTACAAATCCGATGGATTTATATCTGCACATGCCTCGTGAGCCCAGTCTTCACATGTTTTGCTGGCCCGATCCTGCAGAGAAGTACGTGGAACTTCATACTGATCTGCGACAGCTCTCTCAGAACATTTTTTCTCAAGCACCGCTTGAATTGTATTTTTCATGTTTTCTTCACTGCAGTCTCCGCGATTCGTAGTTCTAGTTTAAAATTTCGGCATTGAGACACTGCAAACAAATATTTTTTTGAATTGAGACTTAAAATAATAACATCAAATCAATATAGAATAATAAACATCTAACATATGGCCGGGGATACCCCCAAAACTAGTGGCCTAGTAACTAGCGGGGTTAACCGACATGACTTCCATAAAAAAAAAAAAAACTTTTTATTTATAAAAAAAAAATTATACGTTGAAATAAACGTCAAAGTGCAAAATAGAATAGTATTCCATTATGAAAACAAAATCAAATAAATAATTACTTAAGTTTATCCAATGTGTGCGGGAGCGGACCCCGAAAGAGGCCTTCTCTCAGAGGCGGTCCGGTGGCGGGCGGACGAGCAGTGGACTGTATCGGCTAGGCGACAGGTCCACCCGTCTCCGAACAGAGAGAGAGCCTGAGGGTGGCTTGGCGTTGGGTCCACTTCGGCGGGGTGTGCACTAAATGCTGGTTTGAAAGGCTGCTGGTACTGATGGTTCTCGGCTCCCGATGCTTCTTTAGGGTTGTGGCGAGCGTTCTTTTCACGATGGCGGTTGAGCGAGAGTGATTTGTTTTTTTTTTTTTGAATGACTTGCTAGTTCTTGGCCAGTTGGCCTCTACAGCTTCACCGGACTGTGGCGAGCGCAGAGTGCGCTGAGCCTAAAAGTTAAGGACGACTGGCACAAGGGCACCTCTGAACGGACCTCGGCTTGGGCAGTCGCCGGAGCAGGGGGGGTGTAACAGTTGCCCTGGCCACCCGGAACGGGTGTGCCCTTGGGCCCTAGACTAGGTTGTACTGAGAGTGTGTGTGATGAATCTAAACTAGACTAAGCTAACCGATCTTAGACGGATCTGGATCTGGGAGGGCCGCGACCTCGCCGGCGAGGCCGACGTAGTTAAGTGGTGTGCCTCTGGTAACCGGCGCCTATACCAAAAACGGAATACTTCCTGTTACTAATAACGGAATAATTCGGCCGCTGTTTTGGGGCGAAACCTTACGCCCTTATTTAGGGGGCGGGCATTGGGAATGTGACCCAATATCTTCCTTAGCTCCCTCAGGTGCGTGGGCCAATCAGGTAGCACGTCTACTATGATGGGAGGGTAGTTACCCCTTCCATCCGGGGCAGTAGTCCTAGGTTGAGGACTATTGATGGTACTGGCGGTGGTGTGGGTGATTTAAATTGGACTGGTGGTAGTGATCGAAGTGCCGTTGCATATGAAGCGGCGGCCGCTGGTGGTGGGGAGGGCGGCGATGGCAACGGAGCAGCGTCCATGGGCACAGATTCTAGTGCCGCATATGAGGAAGAGTCATGCGTGTCTCGCTCGTACCGCCTTCTAGTAGGGCTAGGTTCAGGGGACGGTGAGGCCGGAGCTGACAGTACCCTCACATTCGCCTCGATTGGTATTGGTGGGGGCGTTTTTCTCGCCTCTATAAGCCTTGTGGTGATCGGGCGCTCTTCAGATTCCCTGATAATTGATGGAGAAGTCCTGCGGCTTTTTCTCTGCGGCAGTGGTGGGAGTGAAGCTTGTTCCAAGTCATCCCTCTCAACTACGCGCAGCACCGGTATTGGTGCTGGTTTGGTTTTCACGGGGGTAGCCATGGCCAGAGGGGGTGATAGGTCCGTACGTGGGCGCTTATCCTCCCCCTCCCCCTCAGAGTCAAAACTCAACTGCTCTCTTTTTCTCTGGCGTGATCTCGCCCTGCTGTCTCCCCTACCGGGGAGGCTTCTGGAGGGGAGACCTCTGCTCAATGATCTTGAGCGTGAGCGTCTGCTATGTGGTGCGAAGTGGAGGCCGATCGCCTCGATAGGAACCAGCACTGACGTTACTGGTTCACAAAGCGACCTGCACACTACTACCCTGTTTTCCGCAATCCTATCCTCCCAGGAGCGTTCACTGTGCTCGGTAGGTGCGGCAAGGTTTCCTTCGTCGGAATCTTCTTCCGGGTGGAAAGAGACAGACAATTGTCTGTCCATGATGATACACTTTGGTAGTCACTATTCGTACCCCTAAGGTAGCGCTCGCCACTCCCGGCCGCACCTACGGCGAAACAGGGCCAGTCAGGTGAGATCACCGGCGAACCGGTGAAGGCCCAACTAACCTGATCAGCAACAGAAGGTACGGTTTCGGGTTGTGCGAGCGACTACTTATAGGTAAAGTACTATTGATAAAAATACTTACAATTTAGGTTTCAACAACCCCCGTCCGCTGAACTGGCGTCAGATATCTGACGCCTAGACAGCAGTACGGAAGGGTGTTGTGCGTGGAACTCCCACGCGTGGGTGTACTGACGTACACAAACTGTGTTGGGTGCGCGGTCCTGCGCTCGACGCCACTTGCGGTGCAGCTAGAACCGAGCCGGTCAACACACAGCTTGCTGAGCAAAGCTGGGTCCGGCGTACGCGGCCCCGCGAACTCGACGTCACGTGACGGAGCGCCTGGGGCCGGTAGACGAACGAGGGGGGGTGAGGTGTGGTGGTGGGCGCACTTCTCTGCCGGTGGGCGTGGCCTCAACGCAGTGCGGAGGCACACAGCCGTAATCGGCGAAGGCGGGCACAACCACTGTAACTACAGGTGGGCGAGGATGCGACACTGCCTACTAACACTCGAGCTCACAAACTGTAGTCCCCCGACACTACTGATGCTGCCAAATGTACTTGATTTGACAGATTTACTTTATATACACCATTGACCAACACTGCTGTATCTACTAACTTATTCTGTTTATTGTATACTGAACATCATTTCTCTCTGACTGATCTGACTCATTCGAGAAGGATACTCGATTGCCTTTTTTTATCAATTGACTAACTGATAGCAAGTTGGTAGTTAAACTTGGTACACAATACACCTCTTCGACTTTTATGTCGTACTCATATTTTTCAGTGGTTGTAATAATTTCTACATCGCCTGAACACAGTATAGGCACTTTGTCATTATTTGCAACAATAATTTCTTTATAATAATAATAATAATAATATAATTTTATTTCAGAACAAGTCCATATTGATTAGTAATAATAATTAAATGTTATGTTAAAATCTTAATAGTAATAATAATAAATGTAGCTAAACACAAACATTTTCCAAAGAACAATTACAACAATCATTTTCTAAATAAAAATTAAAGGTATAGCAATAAAGATGTCAAATAATTAAAATGTCAGATAATAAAAATGTCAAAAATACGTCGAATAATAAAAATGTCAAAGTCAAATAATATTTCTAATCACCTTAATCTAAACTGTGGTTTAAAAACTGTCTTTTCCGTGTGGACTCTGGACCAATGCTTCATTATAGGGCAGTCAAAGTCCATTCTGGAAGCAAACAGTTGCAGGTAATTGTTGGGACTGCCCCGGACACGGGGCTTTTATTTGGACGGGAACTTTATATTTTGCATTCTTAATCCAACTCACATTTGGTGTTAGATGGACACTTGCACCAGAATCAATATACCATTCTTCTTTTTTAAATGTTCCACTTATGAACACTGCACTAAATACATTAGACTGTGGCTGTTCTTTATGTTTCTGACTTGTGTTTTCGTTATATTTTGTGCATTGATTTTTATAATGGCCTATTTGCTTACAACGATAACATGTCACTGTTTTGACATTTGGCTTTGACAAGTCAGTGTTTCCAACATTATTATTCAATCCCAATTTGTAAACAAAAGAACGAATTTCTTAGAAAGTTCGGTATGCATGATGCCGACAGTCGAGTTTATTGCGGGCTAGGATAATAAAGCGACAATAGATCGTACACAGCTGCGCAGTTTTTACTAATTTTAGCAACTTAAAAGGTACATTTTATTACTCAATTGTTGTCGTTATTGAGAGTGGGTGTAATGCTATGTAGAGTGAAACATTGTATGAAAGACAAGCTAAACCAACCAAAGCCAATTGATTTCGACGCTTAAGGGAGTTTGTCGTTAAATAGAGTGACGTTACATGGAGTTTACACTGTAATTTAACAACTTCTTACCAAAATCTGGCACTGGTTGCGTGATTTTTTAAATCTCCGTAATGATTCCGCAAGATATTCCACGAAATTTACACTTGGCTGTGGGACCAGCCGTACTCTCAACTACTTGAAGCCAGCTTTTGAGAACGGCATCCTGAAGCAATGATTTCCGAAACTTTTGCGTGTACAGTGGCCTAAGTAATATGTACTAGCAAGCCAACAAATTGTTGGAGTGCTGCTGCCACCGCTACACAGACACCGCTACACGCTAAACAGATTTCTTCGAAGTCATTTTTTAACTAAAAAATCAAATGATTTGAATCATACAAGTAGACATTTTGCACTTCGTAGGCAATAAATCATCCGAACTTGTATCATAGATTAAGAGTCTATCTTTAACATAACGTGTAGTAGACACAGTGGCCCAAGTAATATGTACTAGCAAGCCAACAAATTGTTGGAGTGCTGCTGCCACCTGCTGCAGTTGGCGGAGGCATGGCCAAACTGCTGGCACCTGTGGCACTGAGGTACCGTAGTGCCGCCCCTCCATCCCTCGATAACCACGCGGGGCATGTTCAGGTGTTCTTCCGTGGCGTAGAGGCAGCTGGTCCTTCTTTATGTTCGAACGAAGCCAGGGCAGCTCTTGTTGCTAGCAAAATGTTGACCCGAGCAATGCAGGCAACACGCCACACTCTCCACAATGTTTTAAGAGTGAGAATGTGACTCACCCTCGTGATTATCCAGGAATCTATTGGCTACCTCATAGGATGTAGACTCGACTGATATTTTGTTCCTACCCACTTTTATAACCCCATCAGGTTTTGTAATCCAGCTTGTTTTCATAGCTTGGAAGATTCCACACGAGTGTTTATAAAGTGTTAAGTTTTGTTGCCGAGCTCGTTATTACAGCTTACATATTACGTTTTTTCTTTTTCCATTTTTTTTTCCAAGAACGTGATTAGAATGTTCTTATTAAGTTCAAAATTATTTTTGAGTTTCCAACAAAGTCCTACTCTCTGATAGTCCTAACGGGTTCTTCAATTAAAACCAATTTTCCGCTTGATACTAGTGGACTGTATATTTCTTGCTTCTTATTGTTATTTCCAGGCTTGCTGCTGCTTCACGAAAAGTGAACTAAACAATTTAGCAAAACAGCGCCTTTTTATCTACAAAATGCACTCGCTCCCTTAGTTCGGAGTAGAGCGAGTGCGCCGCTTTTTTATTTTAACATTTTTCCTTAAACAATTTCTCCTTATATTACTTGTATCTATACATTCTACATTTACATAGCGGAGGCTGGTTTACTATATAACAATATAATATAAGATAATATGAGAGCTGGTTTCGCGCGTTTCAATAAAAATGCGAGAGATGTGTTTTCGTCCGTAACACCTACTTTACTGATATGGATTGATTTACAGCGAGTTTGTAATTGTCGGTTTGGGGTCATCGTTTCCCACTATTTCTACATAGCTGGTGTTGGGGACACCCTCGTTGATAATGCGTTATTTTTTGTCGTTTTCTTTGGCCATTGTTGTCAACGATCTCGACAGACTATAATATGAATTAAGTTTTCCATGGAAAAGTTCCATGTTTTTAAACGTTTGCCAATCTTTCCAAGAACATAGCTGGTGATGGCCAGACTCTCCTTGACAATAATGATTTGTTAGTTTTGTCGCTGTCTTTGGCCACGGATGCCAGCGGTCCAAACAGACTATAATGTTCGTTAAATTTTCCATGGAAAACTTCCATGTTTTTAAACGTTTTCCAATCTTTCCAAGAACGTAATAAGAATGTTCTCTATTTCGTTTACACTTATTTTTTAGTGTTTGACAACTTGCTTTCGAGATACTGCTTCACTGACGCGAGTTGTTCTTCAGTCAGTTGGTGGTCGTCGGCTAGTGTTACCGCTACGTAAAATTTTATTACCCACTATTTCTGCATAGTTGGTGATGGGCAGACTCTCCTTGACATCAATGTTTTTTTTGTCGCTGTCTATGGCCAGAGCTACCAGCGGTTTCGGCAGATGATAATATTCATACACGTAATGATTTTCCATGGATAGTTCCATGTTTTTTTTTCAAGAATGTAATCTCACGCTCTTCGCTTTGGCGTCCATTAATCTCGTCTAATATTTCCAAGGATAAAACATTACTTAGACCGCGTTCTTCCAAGAGACACTTTACTTTAAAGATTCAATTGTCGTGTGCTTCAGCGTTTAGTTGTGGGAACAGCAATTTCTTTTTCGGTGCCATGTTCTTAGGTTAATAGAGCGTGCACCTAAAATAGTAATTATTGAGCGGAATGTGACCAGACCAAAGCCTCATGGCCGTTACAAGATCCGCCCTACTCATATCTTCACCAGTAAACCATGCAGAGCGACTCAGGTTTGGTTGTATGGCTTAGTACCACACCACCACCACCTTTTAATACCGACCGCCCGTCAAAACGCTCCTTCCACAACTCCTTAGCTCTATCTCTGACCATACCTCAGTCAGAGAAAAGAGGCAAGCAAACGAATTCTGTTATGTCACAGACTTATACATTAATTAATAAGAAGATAGAAACGAAAACGAAACTGAGGATGACCTGTGTAATAAACTATCTCTGGCGAGGCGATCGGCCTCGTCATATTCTGACGTGTGATGGTGTCCATTGAATCTTAAATAACTTACCTATATTGGATGTATTGTGTACAGATTCCAAAATGCGGTAAGCGATCGGGAAGCCTCGACTATTCGATGTGCACCGAGCCAGATGGCAAATAGCACTTTTGGAATCCGACAAAATGTAATACTTTTCAGCTTGAATTGTATTTGCATACGAATTAGCTTCTGCTGCGGCTATAAGTTCGGTATACTTTTAATAGATTTGGGTAGGGCTCACAAAAAATGTACCATCACACACGGGAAATTATAACACACGATAACACACTGGAAATGCGTAACACACTGGAATTAATGTTAAGGTTAGTATACATTATGAAAAAGATACATAAGGTTAGTATACATTATTCGTGTGTTAGTCATGGTAGTATTGAGCGTGAATAGATATGATTTTATGACCTCTTACGATAAGGAAATTCGGTTTAGAGTGACAAAGTATTTCTTTGAGCAAAAATTCTTTGTTCAATTCTTACCCAAACTTTGAGTACAAAATTTTAATGAAAAAAAAGACAATATCTGAAAGCAGTTTTAAACTTCTAATACACAACACAAGACCACGTCAGTTTCCATAATAAAACAGAATTAGTATAATTATTTCACCGAAACATGAATGTTTACGTTGCTCCGTAAGGCATTAAGTATGTAAGCCTTCTTTAGATCGAACATTATAAAATTAAACTTTTTTAAAATTACACATCATACCTAAACCTCAAACTTAAATTTTAATTAAAATAAATTGAGTCAGAATCAGCAGCTAAAAAGTATTCTTTTGGCCGTTCGGGATTTCGAGTGATCTCAATTTTTTCCACTATTGAATTTTCAGTGACTGTGTCTCTATCTTTAATTTTCGAAACAACAAATTTCAATGTCGGGTGTTTTACTGTTTTCAAAAAGTTCATTGTAAAATATTTTTCTCCGTTTTCAACACTGATATCTTCTATAAATCCAACATAGTATTTCCATGAGCCTCTTTGTATCTGACTATTATACTATCATTAAAACAAAGCATCCATATTTCTGTTTCGGTTTTCGATGATATATTCCAGTCATTTGAATTGTCAAAGTCTTTTATGTAATTCAGCTGAGACTTAGTAAGCACCATAACGGGTTTAGTCGGCTTTGGTTCTATCATTGCCTCATTGTCTGTCCCTTTTCTACTTCTATCTGTTATGATAACGTGACTGTTCCTTTTTTTTCCTTCTTTCTTTTCTTGTTTGATTCCACTTTCGTATTTCTTTTCTCTTAACTCTTCCATCTGTTTAGTATATTCTTCATCAACTGAAATGCAATATTCCGAAAAATCATGTTATGAAATGCATCTTCATCTGTGCTGCTTTCATGTTTTGTCTTTTGCTTTTTTCGGGCTTTTGATTTTTGTCTACAAGTTTTCTTTTCTCCTGTGTGTTTTGATTTGTATTAATATCTTTGGCAGATGGTGAAATATTTTCTACTCCCTTCATATTGAATAGAGTACATTTGGTTAAGTCAAAAAATCGCCTATTTTCTTCAGTATTTCTTATATCGGATAGTACTGTTACCTTCTTTTCAGGTGCAACTTTCTTCACAGCTGTTTGTTTTAGTAAGTTTGTAGGTTTTACATTGAAACAGTTACAGAAACCGGGTCTAGTTTTTTGGCAGAAACAACTTAGATTGCGGTATAAAATACTATTTTCCGAGTCAGGATTATTGATAATTTGGTGTATTTTCATTGTATTTGGAATTGGCACAAGATCTGTTGAGTCTTTTAATATGCTGTCATAAGGAATATAAAAAAGTTTTATCTTAGTTTCAGATTCTTGGAGGAGTTTAAATGCTGTACTTGCGTCCGTGATGTCGAAGCCATAAGCGACGAACGAGTCTAAACGTCGCTTTATGGCCCCCTCCTACACCATCAGCTGCCCCCTTGCCATGGTTAGCTTCAAAGAAATTCCACGTCGAGAACGGAAACCCGAGCTCCTTCGTAATTTTGGCAAAATAGAAGTTTTTCTTCAAAATAGAATAGAATAGAATTGGCAAAATAGAAGTTTTTCTTCTGCCTATATTGAACTGTGGGACCATCAGAATAAAAATGAATCCCGTCTACGTCTGGAAATGTTTCTCTTATTAGTTTTAGTACAGGCAAGAGATGAACCCAAATGGCATCTGGCCCATGTTCGTTGTTTGGGGAAATAGATGCAAAACATTTATTTCCTTTTGCAGTATACACAATTCTCGTATGCAGAGTAATCTGATGTCGTGAAGCTCCAAAATGCATTGCCTGAATTTCTGTGCTTAACTTTCTTTTTGACCTTTGTATTCGTGATATTTTAAATTCCATTCATCCCAAGAAATGCTATCGATCAAGTTTTTGCCACAATTCGTGAAATCAATACGGTTATTTTTGCACAACTCACATTCTCCGTAAGCACAAACATTAGATTTTGTATCGCAAACAATCGTAGCTAATAAATCATCGATATCTTTTGTTGCCACTAATCCAATTGACTAAGATGCGCGGCTTTCATTTGTAAATTTTAATGTTTCTTGCATGCACAGGTTTCACGTTTCTCAGCTTTCGGCGGCAACACATAGAAAGGTCTATCTTTTAAAGGTAGTGAATGACAGCTTCCCTCCTTCCTGGCAGTATTTCTGATGTAGCTTTTTAAGAGTTCCGAGTAAATATCTTCTGTTTTTTTTTTGTGTTTTTTGCGTCTTTATCTCATTTTTACCTGCCGATGAAAGAACGCTGATGTATTTGTCTAGTATTTCTATTTTTTCCACAATATCTTTTAATACTTGTTTTTCTTTCGTGTCTTTACTTTGATAACTTTGTTTCATAGTTTCTACTATAACGTGATGTTCAAGTAATGTTTTTTTTTTCACTCTTTTTCCTCGGGGCGGATATCCGGTAAATTATATTGAATGTAAGCATCTGTCTTCGAAGAGGGGGTCATTTCGTCAACATTTTTTTTTAATTATGACTCCAGAAATTAGCTTTTCTTCTAAATCTCGAATCAAATTGTTTTTCTCTTTGATCATCTCTAATAGCTTATTATTTTTCTTTATACATCTGTTTATTCGTTTTTTATTTTTTTTAATGCTTTTTGTAATTGCCCTTGCTGTTGTTTTAATTCGATGTTTTCTTTTAGTTTATAAAGCACTCTTCTATTTTGATTTCTTTTCTGTTTTACAACCTGAGGATCTTTTGTAGATGGCTTAATTTCAGGTGAGGGTAGTGACGATTCTTCTTTACGTTTGTTCTTTCTATCTCTCCAGTGTTTTCTAATATTTTCCTGCTCAGAGGGAGCGTATTTTGCTATTTTCTTTTTTCTCGAGTTCTGTCAGCATTTTTTCTTTTTTGAGTCAAAAACTTCTCTCAGGATCTTTCTCTTCTCTTAACCTCTCCCGATAAAGGTTTTGCCTTTCAGCAGGTGTTAGCGGCAACTGACTGATGAGCGCTATCGACCTAAGCTTACGCACACATGTGTACTCAGTACGTCGTCAACGTACACTTGTGCGGCAGTTCCTAGTAAAGGAAACAAGGCTCTGTTGATACATCTCTGATAAATCGAACAGGCGTTGCTCAAACCGAATGGCATTGTGACATTCATATAATCCGTCCGGTGTAACAAAAGCGGTCTTCTCGATTGAACTTTCAGCAATAGAAATTTGATGAAAGCCCGCTGCCATATCAAGGCTTATGTAGTAGTTCCCATTGGCTAACTGATCTATTTGGTCAGCAATCAGAGGCAGTGGGTAATGATCGCGTAGAGTGTTTGCGTTGAGTTCTCGAAAGTCTACGCAAAGGCTGTCATCACCATTCTTTTTCTTGACCAGAATAATAGGGCTCGAATATGGCGATTTACTTTCTCGAATAATGTTGTTATCTAGCAGTTCCTTTATGATGTTGCGAACCTTCTCTCGTTCCACAGGGCTCAACCGGTATGGTTTCCGTTCCACGTACTTTTCGGGATTCTTAAGTCTGATTTCGAGTTTTCCTGTGTTGACCCGAGTTTTTTAGTTTAGGTACCCACGGATGAAAAGATGTTCGTATTTGTTTAAAAGTAGGCGTAGTTATCCGTTTCAGAATCGCTGGTCATGTCGGTATCCAGATTCTCGAAGGTGTGGTTATTTTCGGTGATTTGGTTAACAGGTGTTTGATGAATGAGCGTAGTTCCTTTGGACGTAACCAGCATACTTAGGTTTATGTTATGGATCAAATCCATCCCAACCAGAATGTCATTAGACATTTCATTATCTGGTAGAATATAAAACTGTAATACGACTAATACAATCGATTGTACAAACAGTGTCTAGTTTGGATAATGATAAAGCAGGAAACTGTCCAATGCCTTTCAGATAGTTTATTGCTGGACTTCGGCGTCCTGGTAGAGCAGATGCAACTGATTCTCGGATTATAGAGCACTCTGCTCCACTGTCGAAAACAGCTTTTATTGTTCTTGCGCCAATTTGGATGATGATTGGTGCAAGTTTCGTTCCTGATACACGATTGACGTTGGACGTAGGTTTGCTGGAGTCTTCGTGCTATCTGATTTGTCATTGGATGGCTTAAATCTGCATTCGTTTGTCGAGTGATTCATTTTCTTGCAGATGCGGCAACTCGCGGGTGTTTGTGCTCCATCGAACTATCGTGGTCTTTTGGCTGGAACTGATGAGTTGGAGTTTGGGTGTGGACGTTTCTTTCGAATTGAAGACGCGACTGAAATGAGCTCTGGAACTGTTGCTTTCACGTTTAATAACTATGCGTAGTCTTTCATCATTGACACATCCTATCACAGCTTCCACAGCATGCGCGTCATCCAACTTGTCTTTGGTTACTCTTCTCCAAAGCACCCAAGCGCATGATAGAAACTCTGAAATATCCTTTGATGAGTCGTATGTGTGTTCTCGAAGTCTTAGCACATCTCGGGAATACCTGTTTTCGGGTTCGAACGTAACGATGAGGTTGGAACGCAGTTCTGTCCATGACGTTGTGGTTACCATCCAATTTGTCAATCCACATTTTTGCTCTTCTTCTAAGTAGGCTGCATACTTTCATTCGGACGTCGAAATCATTTAGGTTATATCTTTTGATAGCTTGATTAATATGCTGACACCATTCTCGTATTCCTTCGTCAACATCAGGGTCGAATGATGGCAGGTAGACGTCCTGGATCTTCACTCTTGGTTCTGCTGGAGGAGCACATAAACGTTCTGACATCTTTTGCATCATGTCCATCATCTGCATGAAGAATTGTGGTGGCATCCCGTTTATGTTTGAACTGGATCTTGGTTCCTTTGAGAGGAGACCTTACTGGGTACCTAGTTGCGCAGACAGACACGGCGTGGTGCCCGTCAGGGTGTTGATAGGTTGAAGGTCTGGAGGTGGACGGCCCAGTGATGCTGAGTGGGGCTTCGGATCGGAATCCTTTCCGATCCCACTTCTGATGACGGAAGACCATGGCATCATTGTCTTTAAAAACCGGTGACGTCAGCATTGCTGACGTCACCACAATATTCAAGAGATCCGACCGTTCCGGCGGCTCGGAGTCAACTGACTCGCAAGTCGTTGGACGGCCCTATTTATACCAAAACCAACGCCTGCACAAAAAATGTTTTGTCAACACATAAAATTATCTGCGGGTAGTTTGATTTTAAGTTTTACAAATCATTATCTAATCATTCAAACATTAATTTAACAATTAAATTATTGATGTTTGTCGGTCTCGCGCCGACATATATATTAAGCATTCTTGTAATGAACACTAAGCTTTATATTTTTCAGGTGTGTCACGTCACACAATTTCGTAACACACGTGAACAAACACGCGTGAAAAAAGTAACCTTAGTCATGTGTAGCAACTTCAAATGCAATGTAATTTAGTAAAAAACTACATTATTCAGTCCCATTTAGTATTTACTTTAAGTCTCCAGACTTTAAACAGACTATTTCATTACATACCATGAATTATTACTTCCAAAAAAGTCAACAAAATCCAATGACGAACTCATAACACACTTAGTAGCGTTTCTTTCATGTAAACTAAGATGGCTGTCAGATCACTGACATTATTATTTGATGGATGAAGTGTTGCCGGCACAAAAAAAATGTGAAGTGTTTCTATACATCATAAAAAAAAACTACCATGTATCAAACTGACTATATAATACAAGTGAAATAAAATAGGGACACTTTTTAAATCCAACGGTTTTATTAAATAAATAAATAAATAAATAAATATCGTAGGACACATTACACACAGCGCCATCTGACCCCAAACTAAGCAGAGCTTGTGTGATGGAAGTCAGTTAACTGATAGAATACATAAATACTTTTTTTTTTTGTAAATACATACTTATAATACATACAGAACACCCAGACACAGAACAAACATTTGTTCATACCAAACAAACATTTGTCCTTGGCGGGAATCGAACCCACGCCCTACAGCTCAGGCAGACATACTCCCAATGAGCCAACAGGGCTGTATTATTTAATATGTAATAATATCGGTTTATTGACGCATTATTTGTAGACCCATTCCTATACCTTTGTTTATTAAATACAATGGCCCTATAAATACAGGCTACATGATGAAAAATAAATTTAATGATTTTTACTAGGGCCTGAGACATTTTGTTCTTTCTATAGAACTAGAAATTATTCCTACTGATTGCAAATATTTTTGTTGTTATTTCAAATGTTATGACTGCTGCATTGGTCTGATACTATTAAGAGTGAATGCGTGCACAGAAAACAGAAAAACTTTACCTGGAATTTAAAAAATGACTTATTGCTTTATTCAAAGGTAGGTCCACGAAAAATTTAGTCGAGGTACATTTTTTGTGAGCCTCACCCATTTATGTATGTTGAATGAAAAATGTCAGCATGACATGAACTTAAAATCGATAAAGTTATTCGATTATGCGAAAGCTGTTTTTGTTTTTCAATTTGAGGTTTTGTTTGTGCTTTAGTTAAAGTGAGTCAGGACAATGAACTTCTTTTGGATTCGTATTGGATCGTAATGCATTACCGTATGTTTTGACGTCCTAAATTCATGTCACATTTTCGTTTGTTTTCCTCATACAATACCTCTTGTTATATTATATTTGTAATAGTGACTTCACTTACCTTTTGTATTTTCCGTTTCTAAGAATGTTCTCACATAATTATTGTTTTTTCCTCATTGCTTTCCTTAATTTATATTACGACTTATTCTCGTTCTCGATATTAATTAGCGTATTATTTTTGAAAACTTGTTCATATTCATGAGTTTTAGAATCTTAAATTGTTAAATTAAGTGTTGGAACTTTCCAATATAATGTTGTGAAATATGTCTTTTCGTGTTACTTCCGAAACACCGTCGTAGCTTCTAGTAAAGTTACCATTATTTTATTTGGGTAAGACCGGACTCGAGCCTGACTGTGTGTGACTTACGATTTACTTTAACTGAATTTTCATTTGAACTTTTGCCTACCTATTTTTACCCTAATCTGCCTACCTATCCCTAAACCAGATTGGAAGTGACGGTCTCGGAACTAGACTGCCGAAACGTAGAGAAATATTACATTTATTTTTAAAGTTTTGGCAGCCTGGTATACCGTCTGGCTTCCAATCTGGAGGTCCTAGGTTCGAATCCCACGGCACGCTCTTTTTTCAAGTTATGTAAGTTTCTAACGGTGACGGAAAAGAGCGTAAGAAAACCTACATGCCTGATAGTTTTTAAAGAAAAAGTTCTCTAATACGTGCGATAGTCAACCCGAACTTGGCCAGCGTGATGGACTACGGCGTTATCCTTCTTAAAATGAGAAGAGGCCTGCAGTTTATACACAGGTGTAGATGTATGAAACCGAATCTTTTCCTTGCTGCCTTTCATTCAGTTCATTAGGAACCAATTTTCACAATTTTTGCATCTTTCCCATAGCTTTCAAACGAATGGAGTCGGCTTTCTGTGTCACATTTAATTGATTCTTGTTGCGTTTAAGTATCATCTTCATCCATTAAAGGTTGCAATTCGTTGTCTGCGAATTTTTTCGGTGATCTCCCACGTTCTTCGTTTCTAACGTCAAAATCGCCACATTTGAATTTTTTTAACTACTCGAAACACTGTTTTACCTAGAGCATATTCATAAGCCTCGACAAGCATTCAATGCGAATCTACAGCAATCGCAAATCGTAGTTCGTTGGCACAAAAAATAATCCCAGATAAATTTTGGTTACTATGGAGGTTCACGAAGGATTACTGATGATGTCATCTATGAGATTATCGTCAACCCCCAAACTATCTGCGTGTCTCCCGACTGTCGGGTGTGGTATATAATGAAACTCTATTTCTAGTGATCACCATTTCTATTCATTCACATTGATTATGGACAGATTACATAGTTAAAGTCGAGTATACTCTAGTACGGCTATGGGACAACTGACGAGTGGCGGCTAAACTATGGAATGCACCACTGTCAGCAAAGACACTATGTCCCTACAGTTACACTACTATGTTAAGAAGGTACACTACGATTAGCACATTGGTGGACTTTCCTCCATGCTTTAAAAATTGGACTTTTATAACAGTCACTCAGACCTTGTAAATGCCATTCTTCGAATGGAACCCATTTCAGAAGGAAGCTCTGGATCTTGTAAAAGCCTGGAAATCGTGCATCGGCGAACATGCTCGACGCGCTGCAGTAACATGTTTTTTTTCTCATGAGGATGCGCAACGCCATCATTGTACTTATGCTGTGAGACGTTTCTTGCTTATACTTAGTCCACAGCTGACGTCTATGTTTAAGGTTATAGAAAAACTATCTATGAAGAAATCTTCGGTTTTTCTACACATGCTAAAAACAGGGTTGTTTATGAGGTAATATTTCATAATGAATACAATAATGACAATGTTTTCCTTAACCGAACGCTTGACAGAATAATGCCTACTGTCGCAGAGGAACTCATACAGTTTTTCCTTGTTTAAAATTCATTATGACTGGTTATTCCCATTAGCCAGTTTTTTAAGTGATTTTATTTGTATTGTTATCTTTGTTATTGAGTTCATGTATTTTGTTTTGGTTTATACTACTTTTTCGATTGACTGCACTACTTTGTACTCAAGTTATTTTTTTAATGTAGGCTAGACATTTGACCGCAGCTGATCTGAACACCGTTCTGAGAAAGGCGTTGACAGCTTACGTCTTTGACAGTGTCAGTTTACTATATTCAACAAATTTTTTTCAGTCAGGTACTACTTTGTTGTGTAGTATGAACGAGAAACATTTCAATTTGTTTTTAAATATATCTGTCTCATTGATGTGAGCTATTTCTGTAGGTAAGTGATTGTGGATCATTGGAGCCATGCACTATTTCCAAGCAAAGATGTATTCCGCTTAGGTACATTAAAGAGACGAATGAGACGCTCTCCTGAGAAGTAAGAGATAACAAAGTCCAGGGCATCGATGCCTTGGCGCTCATTACTTTGAGACTAGATTGTTAGTCTCAACAGCCCTGTAATTTCGCTAGCTGCAGTACCCTTCAAACCGGAACACAGTAATGTTTACACACTACTATTTGGTGGTACAAAATCTAGTACTACGTTGATGTCTACCTAGACGATCTTCCGCTATAGAGGTCTACAATATATTAAAATATGTATACAAATCATTTATTAATAACGTCTTAGTTATAAGTTAATAATTGTATAGTTAATTAAAACTAATTATTTATATTAATTAAAAATGTGTATAATAAATAAAATTCTTTTAATTTAAAAATTCCTTTATCATAGAACTGTTGATAAAAAAACTCGGGGGATACAGTATTTATTATTTACTAGCTGCGCCCCCCGGTTTTACACGCGTGGTGATGGATGATGATGATGATGAAAAGTATTCTATGTTTTATTCCAGGGCCTAAAGTATCTACATGCAAAATTTCATCTAGATCCGTTTAGCCGTATTGACGTGATTGAGTAACAAACATACATCCATCCAAACTTTCACTTTATTAATATTAGTGGGATGGTTGACAAGCTAGATGTTTGACGCAGCTCATCTGATGTTAAGTGATGGTATGGTCGAAGATGGTAAACACACCTAGCCTGGAATGGAATTGGCTCTCAATTGAGGCTGCCGGAACACACTTTTAGGTGCTTGGCGGTAGATTATCAACTTGAGTGGTATAGCTAGCCAGCCGAGTACTAGAGAGTACCCTACCACGCTATGGTTTCCTCACGATGTTTTCCTTCACCTGCAGCTCATTGTTGAGGTTTGACCCCCCGCTCTTAGGCGTGTGAATCGACCACGCTAAGCACTGCCTATTACTATTTTATCATCAGCCATAGGACGTCCACTGCTGGACATAGGCCTCCTCCTGGGGGGGTTTTACCAATTCTCGCCACGCTTGGCAGGCGGGTTGGCGAGCGCAGTTAGGTGTGATTGTTCAAGAAAGACGCTGCTGCCCATCTTCCGGATTACATATTCCTGTATTAACTAAGACCTGACCTTGCACGGGTGCAATGTAGATACTAATATGGTGCATATGCATGTATTAAACATATAAACCTTCCTCTTGAATCGCTCTGTCTATTGATGGAAACCGCATTAAACTTCGTTGCGTAGTTTAAAAGATCTAAGCGCACAGACGGTGGGAAGTGACTTTGTTTTATACTATGTAGAGACTAGCGACCCGCCCCGGCTTTGCACGGGTGCAATGTATATACTAATAAGGTGCATATGCAAGTATTTTACATATAAACCTTCCTCTTGAATCAGTCTGTCTATTGATGGAAACCACACTAAAATCCGTTGCGTAGTTTAAAAGATTCAAGCGTACGGCGGGAAGCGACTTTATACTATTTGGAGAAGATGGTATATATACATATGTGTATATAAAGGGTAATGATTCCGAGTTTCAAGGTTTCAACAAACAAAAATGAATAAACGAAACAAGATAGGATAAGGACGCAAAAAGGCTAAGCAGTTATTCCAGTATTCGTTAACTGCTTCAACCAGTCTTGCTGACTAGTATAATAGTTCGCTTGTAAACTGCTGTTGTAGACTGCGTATAGATGGTATTACATAGAGGTAGCGATGATAGCGCGGTCGGTTCGCACGCCGAAGGGTGTGGGTTCAAAGCCCAACAATGAGCTTGAGCTGTCGGTGAAGTAAAACATCGTGAGGAAATCGTAGCGTGGTGGTAGGGTACATTCTAGTACTCGGCTGGCTAGCTACCACCCTCAAGTAGAAAATCTGCCGACAAGCATCTAACGGTGTGTTCCGGCAGGCTCAATTGAGAGCCAGTTTCATTCCAGGGTAGGTTTGCTATACCATCTTCGACCACACAGTCACTTAACATCAGCTGTGGTCAAAAAAACTAGCCTGCCAGCTTTAAAAAAAAAAACAAATTTTCTGCGCAATTTTCTTAATTTTTTTCCGTAACATCCTTCAAAGTAGGTATTAGAAAACTAAAAAAATGTAGAATGAAATCGGTAAAGTCGTTCTCAAGCTAAGCATGACCAAGCTAAGCGTGACCAAGGGAAACAATTTTTATATATCATTATCATTACATATTATAAAACAAAGTCGTCCGCCGCGTCTGTCTGTCTGTTCGCGATAAACCTAAAAACTACTTAACAGATTATCATGCTAGTTTCACCAATAGATAGAGTGATTCATGAGGAAGGTTTAGCTACATCATTTGTCAAGGTTCTGTGTAAATTGTTTTTTTTTTTTTTTTTTTTTTTTTATAACTAATAGGCTTGCGTTTGACCGCCATCTCACCTGATGATAAGCGAAGATGCGGCCTACGGTGGAAATATTATGATAATTGTTGGAAGTGTCGGAAAAAGTCAAGCCACCTGGGAGCTTTCATCGAAAACGCTGCTTAATCCCTTTGAGATATAACAAAACAATGCATGGTGGGATATTCCTCTTCTATAGATCTACAATAAAGTCCGCTTTGGCATATATCTACCTTTTAAGGATAACTTACTACACCTGTGCGAAGCCGGGGCGGATCGCTAGTGTATATACATGTAGATTAATGAGATCAACGAAATGTTCTGATGGTAAGATATACCGCTTGTATCGTTACGATGATTATGGACAGGCGTTATCTCTTACCATCACGGGAAAGTCTCACTTCGAGATCGAAAAAAATATAATTTTGTAGGATATCTATAACTTTAAACGAGCAATTCTTGTTTATATATATATATATATATATATATATATATATTCTGAATCTCGGAAACGGCTCCAACGATTTACATGAAATTTTGTATCCAGGGGGTTTCGGGGGCGAAAAATCGATCTAGCTAGGTTTCATTTTCAGAAAACGTCGTTTTATCCATGTTTTCAGCCGAGCAATGCTCGGTCAACCAGGTACTCTGTACCTAATATTATTTGAGGGAATCCTAAAGTAATCAAAACTGTTTTATGTGTATTTTTATTGTCAGTCGAGTCAGTGTTGAACTGTTGACTATGAACCTGGCTGAAATGTCGCGCTCTCATATTACACATTCCACTACTACTCTTTTACACTTTTAGTTATTTTTATAACTATATGTTGGAATATTTATATGTAAGCATGCGCATAGAGCAGGGGTTCCCAAACTTATTTTGTCTACTGCCCACTTTGAGAATAAATCATTTTTTAGCGCCCCATTTTTTCACCTACCTAAAGCTATGTTTGAGCAATCTCTTAACTAATATTAGTTGATGTTCACAAGTTGTAGTTGAGAGAAGAGACCTCATGCAGTCGGTGTCTAAGAGGCCTCCTAGCTAAATGAAATTACAAATCACCCACCAATCCTCTACACAACGCCCCCATTTTTTTCTAGGTCTCTTACCGCCCCCCTTTAGGCCTGTAGCGCCCACAAGGGGGCGTTATCGCCCACTTTGGGAAAGGCTGGCATAGAGTATGCTCTGAGGCAATTTAATGTAAAGATTTATAGTTGTAAGATTATGCGTATAAGATTGTAAATAAATAACTTGTGTAATATAAAACTGTGAAAATAAACTGATCACATTTTATAGCTTGTCTTTTATAATAGTAGTAGCTGTTACCCGCAAACAGTAAAACAAAACAACAGGCAAAGTAGTTGGTGCGCGCGGCCCCGAGTAAGTAGAACGTCTTCCCTACTAGCGTTGATTCGCGCAGGCTTAGCGCGCGTGCAGGGTTTTTTTTTAAATGGTTGACAGCCTAGGTGTTTGACCACAACTCACCTGATGTTAAGTGACGGTGTGGTCGAAGATGGTAAAGCACACCTAGCCTGGAATGGAACTGGCTCTCAAGTGAGGCTGCCGGAACACACCGTTAGATGCTTGGCGGCAGATTTTCAACTTAAGGGTGGTAGCTAGCCAGCCGAGTACTAGAAAGTAACCTACCACCACGAAATGTCGACATCGCATCTACGAACTAATCTTCCATCGAAATTTTTGTTCGATGGAAAAATCGAATCATTTTTGTTCGTAGCTACGCTAACATCAAATCTAAAAGACATACGTAAACTTTTTAATACCTATTTATTAAAAAGTCACTAAACTATTAAATTTTAACATGAACTAACTACCTACACAACTGAAAATGACATTTACGTGCTAACCCCAAATGCTCGGCCGGCACTCACGTAGTGATCGCCGGTAAGCGTCCTCTGCCCCAACCACGCCGCCTCTTCTCACTTGTGTCGGTATAAAAACATGTCAATGTAAAAAATTATTGTCAATATAGATAGATAGATAGATAGAAACTCTTTATTGTGCACACTGAAAAAGAAAAAGAGTACAGAAAACAAAAGAATCTTATGAGCTAGTGCCACAAGTGGCGGCCTTATCGCTAAGAGCGATCTCTTCCAGGCAACCGATAATGGAAACACTATATAAAAAAAAGAGCAGACGGGAGATGTAATATAATAAAATGTCAAAACTATCATAATTACTTAGGGGCCGTTCAATTATTACGTAAGCACCAAAGGGGGGGTGGGGGAGTCTTTACTTTGCTTATTTTTGACGACATTGGGGATGAGGCGATCTGAATGGTGATAATATCAGCAAAGTCGTATAAATTATGCTGATTGTTTGGTTTCCTTGTTATCGACACACCACATTTTAGCGAAATGGCTGCTAATTAAACCAAAATTTACTTAAGCATAGGAGAGGGAAGTAAGAGCTTTGCTTACTTTTGCTGACAAGGGGGAGGGAGGGGTTAATAATTACTAAAATTCTGCTTACGTAATACTTGAATGGTTCCTTACTAGTATTTTAATAATCATTTAGTTTGAAATACTCGTCAATATCATAAAACAAGGTCTCTAGCAGCCGAGATCTTAACTTGGTTCTGAAGCACGCGGTGGAAGGTGCATCCCGGACGGAGGCGGGTAGGTACACGGTTGTAGACCGCGGGGCCCAGAATGTACACCGACCTCTCCGACTTGACGAGCCGGTGCGACGGTGTTACAAGTTGGTCTTTCTTTTTATTGCTGCGAAGATCTAAGGAGCTGTGGACGCCCCGGCGTTGAAATGTATCAATGTTTGTATGGATAAATAGGGCTACCTGATAAATAAGTTCACACGGCAACGGCTTTATCTAAAAATCTCTAAAAAGCTTCACGCATGAGAGATTTTTTCGCAATTGCATAGTTATTTAAAACTTCAAAGTTCAAATTTCAAAATTTTAAAATTTAAAAGGTCGGCATCGTATTTGTAGTGCCCCTGGTATTGCAGGTAATCATAGGCGACGGTGATTGCTTACCATCAGGCAACCCGTCAGCTTGATTGCCACGTATGGCATAAAAAAAAAAAAAATGTTATGCCTGTAGTAAAAGTTCTTCATAATGATCCCCTTCCCGCTTAATAATCCAAAACTTATAACCCAGCAAAACATACAGAGATAAACGAAATAATAAAAAACAAATATAGGTACTTAACAATGAATGTATTTTTCTTACATTAAATGATAAGTGAAAAGACAATAAAGAAATATCACTATCACTATCACTACATAGTATAAAACAAAGTCGCTTTCTCTGTCCCTATATCCCTATGTATGCTTAAATCTTTAAAACTACGCAACGGATTTTGATGCGGTTTTTTTTGATAGAGTGATTGAATAGGAAGGTTTATATGTATAATAACATCCATTAAATAGTGGAGAAATACTGTTATTTTTGAGGTTTATACCCGTGCGGAGCCGGAGCGGGCCGCTAGTGTCATAATAAAAATTTCTCACGTTTTTTCGTGAAGGCAAATTATATTTAAAAATAACTATCTACATTCAGGGTGCTTGCTCTTCATGTGTCCCTTCAAACTGCAGTTTTGAATGAACGCTTGTCCGCAGATGTGGCATCTGGAAATAGAACGGAATGTTTTACCTTTTACTCTGTGGTAGATCTCCTTATTGCCGCCAAGCAGTAGTGTTTAAACAATACTAGGTACTGCAGCTGTCGAAACTACAGGCCTGTTGAGACTAACCATCGAAAGTCTCAAAGTAATGAGCGCCAAAGCAGCGATGCCCTGGACTTTATTTGCTACTCAAAGTTTTTTTAATTTATTTTGAAGATAGGCTTGCGTTTGACCGCCATCTCGCCTGATGTTAAGCGAAGATGCGGTCTACGATGGAGCACGCTCGCCTAGAAGATACCGATTCACTCGCGACTTGAAGACACCCAGATTGTATCTATCAGGGAACACCCACTCGGGCAGCAAATTCCATTGTTAAAAGAATGCCAGGGTGGAATTAGTTCTGTGTATCGCTGCAATGGCCATGGACAGGCGTTATCTCTTACCATCAGGAGAGCGTTTCGTTCATCTCACCACTTTTACATTTTAAAAAAAACCGGCCAATTGCGAGTCGGATTCGCGCACCGAAGGCTCCGTACAAACCTGTAGGTATATAAGTAAAAGTTATGTTTTTTTATGGTAAATTATGCTTTTAACAATATTTCCTTTATCTGTACTATGAGCCGTTGCTTCGTACCAAATTTCAAGATTCTGAGTTCACGAGAAGTACCCTGTAGGTTTTGATTCCCTTGCGAGTGTCGAAAATTTGCAGCATAAACGGCTGTATCATTTGATTGCGTTGGCTTAGAAGTTTGATTTTTTCACAGCTCTAAGGGACAGTAGACCTGAGTATTTGATATGAATTTCAGCTTGATACCTCTACGCGTTCCTGAGAAAAAGGGTCTTGACAGACAGACGGACAACAAAGTGATCCTATAGGTCCGTTTTTTCCTTTTGAGGTACGGAACCCTAAAAATGTAATTACGGAAGGTCTGTTATACGATACATCCTTACTTAACTTATGTTTATAAGTAAAGAAATTCTATATTTTGTCGCAAAATGATTTACACCCGTGCAAAGCCGGGGCGGGTCGCTAGTAAAAACAATACCGATAAATATATGAGACGGCTGACCCGTCATAACGCTGGGCGAAGTTCACTAACCTACACTCACGCCCGGTAGCGTCAGCAACGCTATTTGTTTCGCATTTTGAACACATCCTAAGTTATTCAGTAAAAACCTGCTCCCGTTTGCATAAATCTTACTTTCATATTTGAATTGTAAATATTATTTTGTTTTTAATAAGATTATCATACACACTTGTAATGAGGAAAATCGAAATAAAAACTCCGCAGTTTTTTTGGTATAATAAAAAATCTTTACATCATTATAATAATAACTGCGAATATACGTAACGATATAATGAAAAGTTAAACATTTATTTGCGTGTTTTGGCAGTAAAACCGAAGCGTATGCCGTGACGGCAAACGGCTTTACGCCCTCTCAAGCCGTCATGCTTCACCACTTGTCTCGATTACCTTGTGTGTGTGCGTATACTATACAATACACTTCGTTTCTTCTCTATGTGCAGTGCCGGATTTACATATTTGCCGCCAGTTTTTATAAATATTCCAATAGTGTTTCAATATTACAATTTAAATTTAGTAATTTTGAACAATATTTTTTTTAATTAATGTACCTAAATATTATTATGTCCACTCTTACGTTAGTAGGGGCGGCAAAAATTTAATAGTATAACACCACATATTCAGAAATAAACTAGATGGCGCTGCACGAGCCTAAAACGCACAAGCGTCTCACTCGCGAGTCGCCTAATACCTTTACTACGAAAACTGTATTGCCGTTTTCCGCCCCCGCCCTGATACGGGCGTGCCAACAAAGCTCGGCCGGGCCACCAGTACAAAGATTGTGGAGGTCCTGGTCGAGCTCATCTCCGCACTGGTCTCGGGAGAGGACCCGCGCAACGCCAAGAACGTAGCGCGCGCGGCGGCCGCCATACAACTTTTGTATGATGAACGGCCCCCAAGGAACGCTAGGGGTGTGAGTTCTTCACTCCGCCCTGCACCTCTCCCGACAAATATATCCAGTGGGTGCGATGCTCCGACCGGTAACGCCGGACGTTCGAGACAGCACTCACCTAAAACCACCCCTGGGGGGTTGAATCTCCCCAGCGCCCTGCCTCGATAATGAGGGCCCACCTCGAGACCGATTCCCTACCTCCCCATCAATGGAGGAGGAAGAACAAGAGTTAGTAGTTAAGAGTTATTTGTTTTCTCCGTGTATGTAATAATGTTTTTTTTTTAATTTGTGTAAGGCTAAATTTGCCGCCTCCCTAAAATTTGCCGCCCTAGGCTCCTACTCAGCCTGCTGGTAAATCCGCCACTGTCTATGTGAGCTGGTTTAAATATTTCATATTTAATAAATCGCTTCATATTATAAAACACAGTCGTCTGCCGCATCTGTCTGTTTGGAATAAACTTAAAAACTACTGAACAGATTATCATGCGAGTTTCACCAATAGATAGAGTGATTCACGAGGAAAGTTTAGGTATATAATTTGCCAAGGTTTCGTGTAAATTTGTTGAAATATGATGATAATTGTTGGAAGTGTCGGAAAAAGTCAAGCCACCTGGGAGCTTTCATCGAATACGCTGCCTAATCCCTTTGAGATAGATCAAAGCCCCGTGTAAAACCGTGCATAGCCGAGGCGGGTCGCTAGTACATTTTTTACAACCTACCCGCTATCGAAGACATCTAACGGTGTCTTAGAAATTCTTTTGGACACAACAAAATAAAACAAGACAAAAATAAATAAATATTGTTTTTTTAATAAGTTTTTTTTTTTAATTGTTGACAGGCTAGGTGTTTGACCACAGCTCACCTGATGTTAAGTGACGGTGTGGTCGAAGATGGTAAAGCACACTTAGCTTGGAATGGAACTGGCTCTCAAGTGAGGCTGCCGGAACACCGTTAGATGCTTGGCGGCAGATTTTCAACTCTCGTGTGGTAGCTAGCCAGCCGAGTACTAGAACGTACCCTACCACCACGCTATGGTTTCCTCACGATGTTTTCCTTCACCGGCAGCTCAAGCTCATTGTTGGGGTTTGAACCCGCGCCTTTCGGCATGCGAACCGACCGCGCTAACCACTGAGCTATCATCGCTACATAGGCTATAACGTTTGTCTGCCATTTCACCTGATGTCAAGTGATGATGCGGTCGTTATGTACAGTGCGTGTCACACGCAACTATACCTCATTATAATTATAAAGCAAGTAATTTCAGTTGCTTATTAACTTAGTTTGTTGCTAAAATTGATAAGAACTGCAGTTGTATACGTTATTTTGTTTGTCATTTTGTTGTTAAATTGTCTGGCTCGTACTAACCTCTATTGTCGGAATGACACGTACCGAATATTGTAAGAAATTCGTTCTTGTGATTACTTTGCACGTGTTCGCCTCAGCTACTAGACCAGCCTTTCCCAAAGTGGGCGTTAATCCCCTTGTGGGCTCTGCAGGCCTAAAGGGCGGCAGGAAACCCAGAAAAAAAGGGGCGTTGTGTAGAGGCCTGGATGATTTGTAATTTCATTTAGCTAGGAGGGCTCTTAGACGTAGGTGAAAAAATGGGGGCACAAAAAAATAATTTATTCTCAAAGTGGGCAATAATAATAATAATCTTTATTGCCATACATTCAATTACCATACATACAAATTTGCAGTTTAACAATTGCACAATTTCACATATTTAATTACTGTTTAAAATTTGTATACAATAATTCGTAATTCATCGGGCCCCAAACAAAATAAGTTTGGGAACTCCTGTACTAGACTGTCGTTAGGATATATTGCATTACCTACACGGTGTGATATTCTTAGTTGCTCACAAACTTCACATACATACATACATACATATAATCACGCTTCTTTCCCGTAGGGGTAGGTAGAGTCTTCCCACTTGCTACGATCCTTACATACTTGTGTCGCTTCGTCGACTTTCATTATTCCCTTCATACATGCTCTTCGGTTCAGGGTACTCTTGACCTGGCCTTTCCCCAAGACGTCCTTGATTTGGTCTCGAAACGTCCGCCTACGTCTACTCCTTCCAACACTTTCATTCACACTCGCCTTATACACTTTTTTCGTCAATCGTTCTTCATTCATTCTCTCGACATGGCCAAACCATCTCAGCATATCTTTCTAAATTTTTGTTACTACATCTTCTTTCAGACCACAACGTTTCCTTATCTCACTTTCTTCTCCATATAACGACAACTCCCTATAACGCCAGAAAATGCGCAGTCCCTTTACCGTCGCTATATAGAGTTTACATTGTATATCTCTAAACATATATAACTCAAAGGTGACTGATTAACTGACTGACTGACTGACATAGTGATCTATCAACGCACAGCCCAAACTACTGGACGGATCCGGCTGAAATTTGGCATGCAGGTAAATGTTATGACGTAGGCATCCGCTAAGAAAGGATTTTGATTAATTCTACCCCCAAGGGGATAAAATAGGGGATGAAAGTTTGTCGATTTTAAACCGATCGGGCTGAGACTTTGCATGCATAAAGCTACTATGACGTAGGCATCTAGCGCGGGTGAAACCGCGGGGCACAGCTAGTTTTATATATGTATACGACTATACGTATATCTAAACATATAAAGTAAGAAAAAGGGTTTGCCTTTTGTTATAAACAAACAAATTTCATACAAACTTTAGCCCCTATTTTACCACCACGCGAACGAAGTCTCGGAAAACAGCTAATACATATTATAATAATAAATAAATAAATAAATATTGTAGGACACATTACACACAGCGCCATCTGACCCCAAACTAAGCAGAGCTTGTGTGATGGAAGTCAGATAACTGATAGGATACATAAATACTTTTTTTTTTGTAAATACATACTTATAATACATACAGAACACCCAGACACAGAACAAACATTTGTTTATACCAAACAAACATTTGTCCTTGGCGGGAATGGAACCCACGCCCTACAGCTCAGGCAGACATACTCCCAATGGGCCAACAGGGCTGTCAATTATAAAATCATAAACCCCACAGAGAAGATCCAAACCATCAAAACTAGTTTAAATTTATGAACGAATGTAAAAACTGGTTTTCCAGTCAAGGAAAACATAGTTTGTTTTTCTTACATAAACTATAGAATTATACATAAAGACAATTTAACGTAATTACTATATTATGTATAACACTCTTATACTAGATGACGGCATCATCAACAGTCCAAATTTATTAACGGATTCAAAAACTGGTTTTTCGTTGTTTGGTAGCGATAGTAGTTAGCGCGTTCGGTTCACACGTCGAAGGGTGTGGGTTCAAACCCCAACAATGAGCTTGAGCTGGCGGTGACGAAAAACATCGTGATGAAACCATAGCATGGTGGTAGAGTAATTTCTAGCTACCTCCCTCAAGTTGAAAATCTACCGCCAAGTACCTATTTAACGGTGTGTTCCGGAAGCCTCATTAGAGAGCCAGTACCATTCCAGGCTAGGTGTGCTTTACCATCTTCGACCACACCGTCACTTAACATCAGGTGAGCTGTGCTCAAACACCTATTCGGCAAACAAATTAAAAAAAATCACCCATTAAGAATGTGTAGCAGAATCTAGTCTTAAAAAAACATTCTACCTGTAGGTACAAACGCAGTACCACATATTCTGCCGCCAAGCAGTAGTGTGTAAACATTACTGTGTTTCGGTTTAAACGGGGAAGCTAGCGAAATTACAGGTCAAAGTAATGAGCGTCAAAGCAGCGATGCCCTGGACATTGTTCTGCTACTCAAAGTTCTGTGTTTCGCATCAATGGATATGCGTTATCACTTACCATCAGAACAGCGTAACGTTCGACTCATTACATTACCATTAAAAATCAATTCAATCAATTAAGTTCGTGTGGCAAAATGGCTGTTGATCAGAATATAGTATAAGAAAAAAAAAACCGACCAAGTAAGAGTCGGACTTGCGCACGAAGGGTTCCGTACCATTATCTATAAAAACGGCATAAAAATCACGTTTGTTGTATGGCAGTCCCACTTAAATATTAATTTTATTGTTTTTAGTAATTGTTGTTATAGCGGCAACAGAAATACATCATCTGTAAAAATTTCAACTGTCTAACTATCACGGTTCATGAGATACAGCCTGGTGGCAGACAGACGAACGGACAGCGGAGTACAGGAGGAGTAATGGGTGCCGTTTTATCCCTTGGGTACGGAACCCTAAAAAACAACTTACCCTATAGAACATTTAAAAAAGAAAATAGTTTATAAGGAAAACATAATTCCAGTATCTCCCTTAAGAGGAAACAAGACGTCATTTTCTTCATACAAACGTTTTCCCCATTTTCCTACCAGGATTTTAATACTAGAGCAATAATTTTTAGTTAGGAAGTAGATACTTGCTAGTTTCATGCCCCTCTGTTTTGATTTTTTGATATATGTTTTTTTTATAAGAGCTAGGAATCTTCAAAAATCTTAAAATTTACCTAGTTTCAACGCTGTGTTTCGACGTCCAAATTTCCAATCTCATAGACATAATCTAAAAAATAAAACGCACAGGCAAAGAACACATCCTTCTTATTTACTTGTTAAAAGAAATACTAAAATCGGTCTAAATTTGGAGGAGGAAACAGAAGAATATGAAACCTCGATTTTGCTCATTTTATTTCGGGTTAATGAGCCCGAGGTGCAGTTGTCCCTTTCGCTCAGTATGTACGCGGGTGCTACGAGCGGCGGGACAGAAATAGCTTGGTGAAATTCCTAATTTTCAAATGTCTCAGTTGACTGCTTTCCTCTTAACGAGTTCAGGCAAAACCGCACCAGGCACCTTATTTTTTTACAATCTGGATTTTCCTTATTTTTGTAATTAGCATGCCCGTCGCAAAACTGGCTACAGTACTTGCGACAATAACATATAAATACGACGGAACGATGGCGTGAGCATCAGTATAAGATTGAAACTCCAACTTGAAACATTCAGAGACATCACCAGTTCAGCCGTAATCATGGTTAAAAGTTGCCGTTCCATTTTGTTGCTCGTCTGCGTCACATTTTTGGTGATCGTGTCATCACCACAGAATGCTGTGGAAGCGGACACGCTTGTAGGAAGTTGCGTGTGGGGTGCTGTGAACTACACATCGGACTGCAATAAAGAGTGCAAAAGGCGTGGATACAGAGGAGGCCACTGCGGAAGCTTTGCGAACGTCAACTGTTGGTGCGAAGGAAAAAAAAACTGAAGAATTTTTCACTAAACTCAACTTAAACTATTTGTAATGACGTCCATCACGTCCTGTTTCCGATCCAATTTTCATAAAAATTAATATATCCCCCATCTTTTAAGTCCGCGTACTTCATTCGGCGCTAACCATCAAACGGGTTGCCGATTAAACGCATTCATAAACTAAATAATTAATCAACACTGAAAATTTTTGAAGATAATAAAACGTATTTTATAATGTTTTTATTTTAATGATATACTTTGTGATTTTAATAAAATTGTGATATTTTAATGTTTTATATTATTTTAGTTGTATGTAAGCTATATCCGCTTTCACTGCGGATTCGTAGGTATAAAAACCATTCGAAAGGATTCAAAATAATACTTAGTGATAATAGAGGTATAAATATGAAATTGCAATTTTAATGCTCTGATCACTTTGAATACAAATTCAACGTGCATCCCAGTTTTAAGAATACAATTTTTTTTCATATAAAAACTTTAACATCTCTACATAATATAAAACAAAGTCACTTCCCACCGTCTGTACGCTTAGATCTTTTAAACTACGCAACGGATTTTAATGCGGTTTCCATCAATAGGCAGAGCGATTCAAGAGGAAGGTTTATATGTATATGTACAATACATGCATATGCACCGCATCAGTTCATTGCACTCGTGCGAGGGCCGGGCGTCAGATGTAAAATAAAATCAACATATTTTGATTGATTCATGAGGCAGGTTTAGGTATAAAATTTGTCAAGCGTCATCTTGAAAAAAGTTTTTGGCTGATATCTCGGAAACTCTGCACTTTAGGGCAAAAGTTATTAAGACCATTATTGAAGAGAATAAAATTTCGCATCTTCTATTTCCTGTAAACTTTTTTGTGAAACTTACTGTTTACGATTTATGGCCGGGTTTTTCTAACATTTCAAGAGTTATCGGCAGAGATAGAAAACCGGTACATTAAATGGGCCATAAATCGTAAACGGTAAGTTTTCAAAAAAAAATTACAGGAAATAAAAGATGCGAAATTTTTTTTTTTTTTTTTTTTATGTAACTGTAATGAGACGAACTAGACGCTCTCCTAATGTTAAGAGATAACGCCTGTCCATGACCATTGCAGCGATACACAGAACTTTGAGTGGTAAAACAAAGTCCAGGGCATCGCTGCCTTGGCGCTCATTACTTTGAGACTAGATGGTTAGTCTCAATAGCCCTGTAATTTCGCTAGCTGCAGTACCCTTCAAACCGGAACACAGTAATGTTCACACACTACTGCTTAGCGGCAGAATATCTGGTACTGCGGTAAAAAATTAAAATTTGAAAAATTTATTCTCAAAAATTTATATTATTTATTTATTATTTTTTATTTTATTTTATTAAATTTATTTATTTATTTTGTTGGAAATTTTATTCTCTACAATAATGGTCTTAATAACTTTTGCCGTAAAGTGCATAATTTCCGAGATAACGACCAAAACCTTTTTTTCAAGACGGCGCTTGAAGCTCCGCCTGGATCGGAAATTTAGTGAGGTTAAATTATATTTTTACTGGCCTTGTGTAGTATCTACATTGCACCCGTGAAAAGCCGGGGCGGGTTGCTAGTTTTTATATACTCAACTACTGTGTATAATTGTATAGTCTTAACCCTTTGAGCGTCAAGTCGTGACTAGCACTTGCAGGTCCTGTGCGCCAACGACGTCTATAGACGACAAAAAACCCGGTCCACAATAACATGAAATAAAAATATTGAAAAATTGTTACTGGTATTCTAATTCAACATTCCTCAAAATAGAACATCTCAGCAACATATGAGTATAAAGAAACAAGTCTCTAGAGCCACAAGTACTGAGAAATATTCAAATAAAAAACATGGATTCTTATTCAAGCAGTTTGTTTACTTTGGGCCTCGGCGTACAGGACACGAGAATGCGTTTGTGGCGCTCAAAAGGTTAAAGAAGGTATATGGAACGGTACTAAAGAAATAATAGAAATATATATACAAAATCTTTATTGTGTACATCAGAACTCTTAAAACCAGACCAACATTAAAAATATAACACAAATACAAAACTTAAGAGCTAGTGCTACAAGTGACGATCTTATCGTTAAAAGCGTATCTCTTCCAGGCAACCATATAGAATGGAATCAAACACAACAAAAAACCGGCCAAGTGCGAGTCGGACTCGCGCACGAAGGGTTCCGTACCATCTATGAAAAAGGCAAAAAAATCGTTTTTGTTGAATGGGAGCCATTAATTTTTTTTTTAGTATTTGTTGTTATAGCGGCAAATATAGATTTTTTTATTATTATATAAGATAGTATTTCCTGCGCGATTAAGATCCGATGATAAACATAATAAAATTATGAATTCAAATTTTGTTGATGACTTGGTGATGTATTCGTTAATTGTTCAATACCGTCTATATTGTTTTTATTACATTCTGTGTGTTGTCGCTGTATATTTTTTTGACGTCTGCTGTGTCTTCTTCTTTCGTTGATTTTATGTTTGTTTCGCTCTCTGTAATTACGATTTCGTTCAGCAGCTGTAGTAGGAATCAACTGCAAAATGTTTTGCTTTAATCTACTGTCCCTTTTGCGTTTGTTTATTTCTTCTTTGTGCCTTTCGTAGTATCGTTGTTGTCTCTGTGTATGTGAATTGGTACTTTGACTATTCGTTGTTGCTCGACTGATTTGTTTAGGTTCGATATTCTGTATATGAGATACATTTTGTTGATGCAGTTTCTTTTTACTGTTCCTTATGTCTCTTCTTCGTTGATTGATTTCTTCTCGACGTCTTTCTCGATACAAACGGCTACGTTCAGCAGCCTTATTGTCCATTCTAAAGTTAAAGTATAATATTTTAACAAGTATAATTAAGACAATTAAATAACACGAATACACACATCATCAGCCATGGGACGTCCACTGCTGGACATAGGCCTCCTCCTGGGGGGGTTTTGCCAATACTCGCCACGCTTGGCAGGCGGGTTGGCGAGATTGGGTGTGATTGTTCAAGGAAGACGCTGCTGCACATCTTCCGGATTACATCCCTTAGCCGACTCTTACGGCAACCACGGGTAGAGAGGGTGGGGTACTATTCTTACGCCGGCACCACCACGGCGAAACTATAGTTGGTGTTTTCGATATAATTAAATGTGAGTAATCCCGCATAAGTAAAACAAAAATGTGTCAAAACCACGTCAGTTTCGATACATACATAAACCCTTAAAAGATTATACTCCTTTTTCCCTCCCACCAAAGGGGGTTTGGGGGGGTCTTTACTTTGCTTATTTTTGACGACATTGGGAATGAGGCGATCTGAATGGTGAAAATGTCAGCAAAGCCATACAAATTATGCTGATTGTTTATTTTCCTTGTTATCGGCACACCTCGTTTTAGCGACATGGCTGCTAATTAAACCAATATTTACTTAAGCATAAGAGAGAGTAGTAAGAGCTTTGCTTACTTTTGCTGACAAGGGGGAGGGAGGGGTTATTAATTACTAAAATTCTGCTTACGTAATACTTGAATGGTTCCTAAGGGAAAAAATAAAATAACAATACCTTATTGGTACGATTTGCGCCGAATCAGATGTACCTTGGTCACTAATTGTTTCAATTTTAATGTCCCCTATTTCTAGTGTTGTTTGTATACTGAAAAAGTGAAGCAAAATATGATTACAGGATTTGAGTAGGTTCCTGCGGTAGCAGAGCGGTGCGGGAGGGTCGGCATGTGACGTAACAAAGCTGTCTCGACATTCACGTGATATAATACAAAACAAAGTCGTCCGCCGCGTCTGTCTGTCTATCCGCGATAATCTTAAAAACTACTGAACGAATTATCATGCCAGTTTCACTAATAGATAGAGTTATTCATGAGGAAGGTTGAGGTATATAATTTGTCAAGTAAGTAAATTTGTTGAAATATGATGATAATTGTTGAAGTGCCGAAAAACGTCAAGCCACCTGGGAGCTTTCATTGAAAACGCTGCCTAATCCCTTCGAGATATAACAAAACAATGCATGGTGGGATATTCCTCTTTTATAGATCTACAAAAAAGTTCGCGTTAGCATATAACCTTTTAAGGATAGCTTACTATAACCATTCTTACTACCCGCGCAAAAACGGGGCAGGTCGCTAGTATGACCGACAAACACGGCAAAAAAATTACTTTTATTGTATGGGAGCTCTCTTAAATATTTATTTTAGTATTTGTTGTTATAATGGCAACAGAAATACATCATCTGTGAAAATGTCAACTGTCTAACTATCACGGTTCATTAGATACAGCCTGGTGACAGACTGACAGACAGACGGACGGACAGCGGAGTCTTAGTAATAGGGTCCTGTGTTACCCTTTGGGTACGGAACCCTAGAAAATGTGATGTCTGGGTGTATTCGTTTTTTTTTTATTTAATTTAATTTTAATATAACATCAGTATTTCTAACCTCAAATGAACAAATAGAATAGCAATGAAAGAATATAATTATAAGTAATTTACTAACCTTTGGTTTGAACCAGTAGATTGTGTTTCGTAAAAACGACGTGTGTAGACATTATACATTTTACTACAGCCTGCACTTTGATCATCATAAATTTTTTGTTTAATATCAGTAAATTTATCGTCATTTTCATTTTCAATAACACTTATCTCTTGTGTTGTTTGTGTACTGAAAAAGTGAAGTGAAATTTAATATTAACAAACAAAAAAACCTTCATTCCACTAAGTCTAAAGAGAGCTAGGTTACATTGTATTATTTAAAAAAAAAACATGGCATGAATTTTGGAAACAAATGAACCCAAGATTAGAAACATTTGTTGCTTACATACAGTAAGAGATGTTGTAAATGAATACAAAGTGGTGTATGGACCCTCTCGGCACACCAACGCTTAGAAGAGAGGTAAGAGCATTATTTTAAAAGTCAAAATTTAAGTTATGTCATATTTTTATCATAAATTTACTATATTTAAAAGTCAGAATTCAATTTATGTTTAAATGTCATACTTTTATCACAAATTTACTATATTTAAGTCAGAATTTAAGTTATGTTTAAATGTCATATTTTTATCATAAATTTACTATATTTAAAAGTCAGAATTTAAGTTAGCCTTGGCTATTACGGAGTTCCAGTGCCTACTTTCTGGTTTCATCATCATATGAAGGTATCTAGTTCATTGGTACTATTCTAATGACACCACTGAAAATTCACAGGAAAGAGAAATACGCAATTTCATTAACATGGACGACAAATTTTTCTAGATATTTTGGATTTAAAATCAATATAAGTTCATGTAGGACGTGGATTTGATTTGATTTGTGGATGTTGGCCCTAGGCTGTTAACAGTTCAAGTAATACGAATTTGGAGGGGGGTCGTAAAACGTAGATTTTATGTGTATGAGTGTTAAATCTCACTTCTGTGATGTATTAATAATCCATAAAACGGGTGAGCGCAACTCAGTTAACATTTTGGGATTTGAAGTCATCATCATCATCATCATCAGCCAATGTCTCAATGTGCTATGAATATTTACCTTTTACCACGCCTAAGTCACTATTCTTTAAATCAGGTATGGGCAACCTTTGGCTAGTTGCGTGCCAAACTTACTATTTTAATACAGTCGCGGGCCGTAACACAAATTAAAAAAGCCAATTTTATTAGGTTATTGGTGAAGTAAATTTACGAGTAACGGTTAATGTGATATTTGTGTTTGGACTTCAGAAACAAATTTGTTCAAAATCCATTTGTACAGAGGCGTAACGAGTTTTCCAGATTGTCATCTGTGACTCTCTTACGGTATTTCGACTTATCAGTCTTCATCATCGAAAAAAATTGTTCGCATTTATATGTACTTCCAAAAACGCAAACAATTCTTCTCGCGAACTCTCTCAGTTGATTGTATTTCTCTTCGCGCATAATTTCAAAATGTCTCGCGGGCCGTGTCAAATGCCGGATCCTGCCCGCGGGCCGGTTGTTGCCCATATATGCTCTAAAGCGTTTTTACGTTACGCAGACAACATTTTATCATCAACAGCGGAAGCAGCCAATATCTGTGTGCCATTAAACTTTACCTCTAGCATGAGTGATTACAATTCAATGCGTTTTGACATTATAAAGTCAACATTTTCAACATCATCAACCAATTTTTGTAACATTGTATCACATTTTTTTTTTCTGACATGCTTTTAGGACGGGTCGCTAGTGTGTTTACAAAACAAAAAGTATCTAAGTATTCTATCAGTTATCTAGTTCCCATAGTACAAGCTTTGCTTATTTTGGGGCTGGATGGCGGTGTGTGAAATATCCTACGATATTTATTTCTGACCTCAAATAAACAAATAGAATAGCAATGAAAATATTAATAGATAATTTACTAACCTTTGTTTTGAACCAGTAGATTTGTGTAGAACGTTGTGCACAAATATTTAATAAAATGTACTACACTTTGTTCATCAATTGCTTTTTGTTTCTTCATGGTCACTCGATCGTCGCTGTGTTTCGATTCAATAATATTATCACTGATTCGAATTATTTTAAGCACTTTAAATACAACTAGCCGAAAGCTGAGCTTTGTGAGGGCTCGCGTAGTTTAGGGCTCGCGTAGTTTATGTAAGACAGTTTTTTTAAATTTAATTTAGTTCTGTTGCAGCGATGTTAACTCTTTGGTTTTCTAACAGATGGCGTTAGTAGTACAATAACATTCTATCCAATGAATACAAAATTGTGAAAGTCCATTTTTTTTATGGTTATAAAATTATTATTTTTTTGACAATTAACACATCTAGATATGAAGTTAAATTACTATGTTAAAGCACAAATCTAAAGGTGTGATAGTTTTTCAGTAAAGTGTACCACAAAAATGCTCAGGTTGTGGGATAGTGATAGGGCTCTCTTCGCTCGCCATGTTAATAATATTTTTAAGAAAGAAGAATATTAAGAATTAAATTGAAAATTTAATTCTTAAATTATATTTTATTTTATTTATTGAATTTTTTAAGAATATTATTTGTAGCGATGATAGCTCAGTGGTTAGCGCGGTAGGTTCGCATGCCGAAGGGCGTGGGTTCAAACCCCAACAATGAGCTTGAGCTGCCGGTGAAGGAAAGCATCGTGAGGAAACCATAGCGTGGTGGTAGGGTACTTTCTAGTACTCGACTGGCTAGCTACCACCCTCAAGTTGAAAATCTGCCGCCAAGCATCTAACGATGTGTTCCGGCAGCCTCACTTGAGAGCCAGTTCTATTCCAGGCTAGGAGTGCTTTACCATCTTCGACCACACCATCACTTAACATCAGGTGAGTTGTGGTCAAACACCTAGCCTGTCAGCTATAAAAAAAAAAGAAAAAAAAAGAAATATAAATTAAAAGCGTCTAGGGCGGCAAATTTTAGGGGCGGCAAATTTGGATATTAATTTTTAAAATATTCCAACAGCGTTTTGACCTATTGTTTTATTAAATATAACTAGAAAAAGCTGATGTAATTATGACGATAGAGCACAAATCATAAAATTGCAATTTCAATGACAAAGAAAATTTAATTAATATTATTGTAAACTAGGGTATTGAGTTGCAGAGGTTAGTAGGGGCGGCAAAAATTTAATAGCCTACTGGCGGCAAATATGTAAATCCGGCACTGCACACAAGGGAGTCGAGAAGGTGTGTAGCGGAGGCATGACGGCTTAAGAGAGCGTCATGTCATACGCCGTCACGGCGTAAGATTCAATTTTTCTGCCAAGGCGCGCCAATAGATGTTTCACATCATGTTTTAGATGTTTTACCAAAAGTATGAAGAATAAAAAATTAATTATACCTAAATTTCAAAACTATTATGGTAAACGTACTTCACAATATTTAATCCCTTATTTGATTAATAACTTGCCGTGCGACATCCGCGATAAAATCAAGCCAAACAATCTGAAAAGTAATTTACAAAATACTACATCAATAATATGGAGCAGCCTTTATAATGTTGTCAAGAACTGAGCGACCGGCCGAGCGCCCGGCATGCGTTGTTCGGTGCCTACCTACCTATAGCCTCAGGTTACAGATGTGGGTAGTCGGGCCGCTTGCGGGCGCTCGCCGCTCGCTCGCTTCTACCACGATTATTGAAGAGGACCCGACACCGAGACAAACCTCGGCGAGGTTTTATGGTGTGTGTTTTATTATGAAAAATTGTAAAATATTATTAAATAAAAAAATAAAAAATAAAAAAGAGAAAAATCCATGACATTTGATTGTTCGTCTCTCAATTGTTTTTAAATTCAACTTCTAACGTAAATACAGAATGCAATCCCGATCTCGCGAGATCTCGTGTCATTTTTCGAGATTAATCCCAAAGTATAACAAGATCTCGCTCGAGATTGACGAGATTGAGCGGTTTAGATAGCTTAGGACAATCATAAAGGAAGAGATGGATCTGATATGAGCGTGGAGGGACAAGGGGTAGTTTTTGACAGTTCGCTTATAATTGTTTACTCACGCTGGTGCCAACCAGTGTTGTAAATAAACTTCTAGATGGCATAGGATTAAATGAAAATCTTAAAAATGATTATTTAAATAGAATCTCGAAAATAAAATTTCCATATTAAGGATGCTGGGAACCTCTTAAATAAAAAAGAAAGGTAGGTGACGAAACATGTTTGTTCTTTGAGCGTCTTGAGTCGCAAGTTACTCTTGACACATTCTTGACGCGGTTACCTGTATCTCCGGTCGTTAGTGTGGATCCGCGTGTGTCCTCGAGAACCTTGATTTGTGGGTAAATCTTGTCCCACTCTTTTTACCTGTATCTCATATCGTTAATGTGTATCTGCGTGTGTTCCTTGATTGCCTTGAGTTGTGGGTAACTCTTGCCGCACACTTTTTACCTGTATCTCATGTCGTTTATGTGTATCCGCGTGTGTTCCTTGAGAGCCTTGAGTTGTGGGTAACTCTTGCCGCACACTTTACACTTGAAGTTGCATGCACCGGTATGTGGTTACCTGTATCTCCTGTCGTTAGTGTGTATCCGCGTGTGTTCCTTGAGAGTCTTGAGTAGCGGGTAACTTTTGCCGCACACTTTACACTTAAAGTTGCATGCGCCTGTTTGTTGTTACCTGTATCTCCTGTCGTTAGTGTGTATCCGCGTGTGTTCCTTAAGAGTCTTGAGTCGCGGGTAACTCTTGCCGCACACTTTACACTTAAAGTTGCATGCGCCTGTTTGTTGTTACCTGTATCTCCCATCGTTAGTGTGTATCCGCGTGTGTTCCTTAAGAGACTTGAGTCGCGGGTAACTCTTGCCGCACACTTTACACTTAAAGTTGCATGCGCCTGTTTGTTGTTACCTGTATCTCCTGTCGTTAGTGTGTATCCGCGTGTGTTCCTTGAGAGTCTTGAGTCGCGGGTAACTCTTCCCACACACTTTACACTTGAAGTTGCGTTCGCCGGTGTGTGTCGGCATGTGGTTGTTCAAAGCGAAGCGCGTGAAGAACTTCTGTCCACACACTTGGCACACATGTCTGGGAAACAAAATAACTGGCTTTGCTGGCGAAGCGACTCAAAATTACTCTTCTCTCGTATTAAAAGACGCTACTCCTATATCATTAATTAGTTTATGGTAAGCTTCAACTTCTTCAAGCTTTGCCGTGGTGGTGCCGGGGTAAGAATTGTACCCCACCTTCTACCCGTGGTTGCCGTGAGAGTCGGCTAAGGGATGTAATAAGGAAGATGGGCAGCAGCGTCTTCCTTTAACAATCGTACCTAGCTGCGGTCGCCAGCCCGCCTGCCTAGCGTGGCGAGTATCGACAAAACCCCCCCAGGAGGAGGCCTATATCCAGCAGTGGACGTCCTATGGCTGATGATGATAGAAGCTTCAACTAAGGGTATTTGCGTATGCTTGCTACGCGACGCAGAATCAAATCGATTGGCGATATCGCTAAAGTATATTTCCTAAAAATATATGGACAAACGCAAATCTCTACCAGTGATATCGCACGAACTGTCCATATCCCATAATGTCCTAAACGCGAAAGTTTGTAAGAATGTATGGATGTATGTTTGTTACTCTTTCACGCAAAAATTACTGAATGGATTTTGATGAAACTTTACAAAAATATAGCTTACACATCAGAATAACACATAGGCTATAAATTATAAAGATATAGTGTGAATTATCCAAAATATAACGATAAGTGTCAAGTGAGTAGGAAAAAAATCTGCCATCTGCGAGCTATACTAACTAATACTAATATATATATATATATATATATATACTAATAATTTTCACAATTTTCCATCACCACGCGGGTGATACCGCGGGGCGCAGCTAGTTATTCATATTAGTGAATTTTTAGTTATTCTAAGTAATCTATGTATTAGGATATATAATTATTAGAATGTAGATATATGTCATAGTTTTGTATTCTCCTATATATGCATATCCTCGTTATTGACACACCCCGTTTTTAATCCTAATCCTTTCCATCCTAAGGTTGTCTGGAAGAGATCGCTTTTAGCGATAAGGTCGCCAGTTGTTACACATATTAACTAGTTTATTTCATCTGTATTTTGTAGTTTTAAGTGTGTACAATAAAGAGTTATTCATTCATTCATTCATTCATTCATCCCCCACTTACCTACTCGATACAAATCGCACACGCTCCAGCTGGCGGTAGCTGGACGCAAGAAACCGAATATCAAGCGTGCTTTATAAGAGTGGACTATATGATAGGCTGATGATGATGATGATGTTTCGTTTGTATTCTTTTGGTAACAAAGTCTTTTTTTTTTTTGTTTAAAATGTAAGCGTCTATCGATTTGTCAAGGCCAGATGCATTAGATGCATTTCCGCGAGAGCGACAAGGACGGGGAGATGTGACTTAGGTAGGATAGAAGGAGAGGGGCAAGTATACCAATATATGAGTTGCTAATTCAATTAATGCGCATCAAATTCTTTTTATAAATGGCAGTTATTTATTTAGTATTAAAATTAACGTACCTGTAATTCATATGAGATTTCCTTACGTGTATCGCCAAATATTTACGAGATTTGAATATCTGCAACAAAAATATTAATGAAGTTTTGATAAGAGGTATTTTGTTGATTAACAAGCTAAGACTTTTTTTATTTTTATGTAACAGTAATGAGACGAACGAGACGCTCTCCTGATGTTAAGAGATAACGCCTGTCCATGACCATTGCAGCGATACACAGAACTTTGAGTAGTAAAACAAAGTCCAGGGCGTCGCTGCCTTGGCGCTCATTACTTTGAGATTAGATGGTTAGTCTCAACAGCCCTGTAATTTCGCTAGCTGCAGTATCCTTCAAACCGGAACACATTAATGTTTACACACTACTGCTTGGCGGCAGAATATCTGGTACTGCGGTGGTACCTACCTAGACGACCTCCTGCTAAGGAAATCTACCACCAAGTAAAAGACTGGTTTGACTTTAAGTAATTATGGAGAATGAATGGAATAATGACGTCAGAACTTTGTTTTTTTTTTATGGTTGACAGGCTAGTTGTTTGACCACAGCTCATCTGATATTAAGTGACGGTGTGGTCGAAGATGGTAAAGCACACCTAGCCTGGAATGGAACTGGCTCTCAAGTGAGGCTGCCGGAACACACCGTTAGATGCTTGGCGGCAGATTTTCAACTTGAGGGTGGTAGCTAGCCAGCCGAGTACTAGAAAGTACCATACCACCACGCTATGGTTTCCGCACGATGTTTTCCTTCACCGGCAGCTCAAGCTCATTGTTGGGGTATGAACCCACGCCCTTCGGCATGCGAACCTACCGCGATAACCACTGAGCTATCATCGCTACAGTAATCTATTATCTAATACAGTGGAATCTCTATAACACGAACCTTGTTTTTTTTAAAAATGTTTTTGTTTGTTTACTTTGTGGTAGATTTCCTCAGCAGGAGGTCGTCTAGGTAGGTACCACCGCAGTACCAGATATTCTGCCGCCAAGCAGTAGTGTGTAAACATTACTGTGTTCCGGTTCGAAGGGTACTGCAGCTAGTTAAATTACAGGGCTGTTGAGACTAACCATCTAGTCTCAAAGTAATGAGCGCCAAGGCAGCGATGCCCTGGACTTTGTTTTACTACTCAAAGTTCTGTGTATCGCTGCAATGGTCATGGACAGGCGTTATCTCTTACCATCAGGAGAGCGTATCGTTCGTCTCATTACTTTTACATATATAATTTTTTACAAAAAAAAACCGACTCAAACAAGAAATTAAAAAGCAAAAGGTTCCCTTCAGTTTTTCTGAGATGCCATCATCATGGTACCACTCTTAGGATATCTCCTTTCCAACAATAAAAGAATCATCAAAATCGGTTCATAAACGACGAAGTTATCCGCGAACACACAAAAAAATATATACGGTCGAATTGCCTCCTTTTTTTGAAGTCGGTTAAAAACAGACGGACAACAATGTCATTCTAAAAGGGTTCCGTACCCAAAGGGTAAAAAACAAGTCTTCGCTAAGACTTCGCTGTCTGTCTGTCCGTCCGTCTGTCTGCCACCAGGCTGTACCTCAAGAACCGCGATACAAAATACAAAATACAAAAATATTTATTAACCAAAGAATTTACAAACTTAATGGTATTATAATAGTCCCCGCACTAGGGCTAGCCTGTATCGCGGGAGGCTGGAATCGATTACAAAACATTATTATTATGAAAACTTGTACTAATTGGACTATGTAAATTAATAAGCATGCAGTTAAGTACTTATGTGCATGAGGTTTGTGTGCGTGTGTGTGTTGTGAGAGGGTGTATGTGTGTGTGTGTGTGCGTTGTGAGGAAGTGTGTGGGAAACTTTTATAAAATATATGACAGGTGTGCGAATGAGTATGATGTTAGTATTGGCCTTTTTTCAAATTTTGTAGTAGGTATTACGGGAATTACTTTAAGATTGGATGACAAACAGAGACTCAGTAGCGTCGTAATCAAGTGTGAGAAGCCATTTCTTTACTTTCTCCTTAGCGCCATGAATAGAGCTGTCGCTGAGATTGCAGTACTTCGTTATGCGCTTGTAAAGAAAAGGAAGCGCGAAATGACTAAAACGTCTTGCAAATACGGACTTGACAGAAGGAACTTTTACGTCTGCTCTACGTTTTTTAGTCCTTAAATTGTGGTCACACGAGGTTTGTTTGACGGCTTTATGCTAGATAGCTAGACAGTTGAAATTTTCACAAATTATGTATTTCCGTTGCCGCTATAACAACAAATACTAAAAACAAAATAAAATAAATATTTAAGGGGGGCTCCCATACAACAAACGCGATTTTTTTGCCTTTTTCATAAATAATGGTACGGAACCCTTCGTGCGCGACTCCGACTCGCATTTGGCCGGTTTTTATTTTTATCCTCGACGGGACGGAGACGGTATATGCGTTTGGGATGAGAGGATGTTTGTACAAATCCATGTTGTAATTTTTCTCCAAAACGACTAGTCCGATTTTGATGCAGTTTGCAGTGATGGGTTTGGGTTTGATTGGTACATGTTATTAGATAGGTGTTACGGTGACAATTCACCAGGGGGCGCTAAAGGAGTAGTGGGTTAAAAAAAAAAAAAATTGTTCCTTTTGAGGTACGGAACCCTAAAAAACTAGTTTTCTACAGAGATTAGCTAGTCCATCTGATTCAGTTACCTGATCACATCCTTGGCAAGCTACTTCCTCTTCAGTTTTTTTCTTCGGCGGTTCAACATCTGACAGATCGCTGATAGATTCGGTCTTCCCATGCATCCTGTAAATGTATTCTATCTACTTAGAAGACAACATTAAAATTATAAAAAATAATATAAAAAAAACTTTAAAACTAGTGCGCCGCCGGCAGCGGGGCAGGGCTCAAGCTGCCAGTGGTTAGGGCTGCAGAGTGAGGAATCTCCTAACAATGCGCGCCGTGTCTAGGATCACTGCCTTTTGGATCTGACCCTAGACGCAACCGCCTAGCGAGAGCCTCTTAAGATGTCGGTTGAGGCTCTTCGCTGTAAGACCGTTCACCGTGACGACTATCGGGACAATGATCGTCGAATCAACATCATTATGTATGTATTATGTTTTATTGACTTGAAAATTGGTGTTATCAAATATTTGTTTTGTTTTGTAGTGTATTAATAAATATTTAATTGTAATGTCTTTTTTTATGGTGCATATTGCCTGAATTAAATGAATTTTATTTATTGCAACGGCACCCAGAATTTTGACTTACACAACTAAGTCCACGACGTCGCTGCTTTGGCGCTCATTAGTTTGAGACACTTGGGGGTGAAAAATGGTTACAGTTATTGAATACCTACCTTTTTATGTGGCATTGCAGCGTGTATTCGGATTTGAGAGTACTGCCGCATGTCTCGCACGGGTAGCGCTTACCATCGTGACTTGGAATGTGCTTTTGTAAGCTCTTCTCGTCCATGAAGCCTGAAGACAAACGTAAGTTTATTTTTAATGTAACTGTAATGAGACGAACGAGCCGCTCTCCTGATGTTAAGAGATAACGCCTGTCCATGACCATTGCAGCGATACACAGAATTTTGAGTAGTAAAACAAAGTCCAGGGCATAACTGCCTTGGCGCTCATTACTTTGAGACTAGATGGTTAGTCTCAATAGCCCTGTAATTTCGCTAGCTGCAGTACCTTCAAAATGGAACACAGTAATGTTTACACACTACTGCTTGGCGGCAGAATATCTGGTACTGCGGTGGTACCTACCTAGACGACCTCCTGCTAAGGAAATCTACCACCGAGTAAACAGTGATTGAAAATGAGAAATAAGAAAAATTGAATGAATAGAATTATCGTTCAGTTATTTTTTTTTTTATGTTCGAATTAATAGTACATTGTTACCCTAGGGGTGAAAGTAACTTATTTAGTCTCGAGACGGGGTTTGTTCGAGAGACTAAATTATAAGTCTTTACCCCAAGGTAAGCGCTGTGCTTTTCATTACAAATACAAGGAAAGTAAAAACAAAAACATGAATTAGCTAAAGAAGAAAAAAGCGATCAAGTGCGAGTCGGGCTCGCGCACGAAGGGTTCCGTACCGTTATCTATGAAAAAGGCAAAAAAATAGCGTTTGTTGTATGGGAGCCCTTAAATATTTATTCTATTTTGTTATTAGTATTTGTTGTTATAGCGGCAACAGAAATATGAACATAATTTGTGAAGATTTCAACTGTGTAGCTATCGTGGTTCTTGAGATACGGCCTGGTGACAGACAGACAGACATCGAAGTCTTAGTAATAGGGTCCCGTTTTTACCCTTTGGTTACGAAACCCTAAAAAACGAACGAAGATCGGATTGCCGCTTTCCTGTCTATTTTTTTTTGTCTGTGGCCGGCCAGCTATTCAGCCATTATTTTTCATTTTCATCATTGAAAAAATCAAAATGGTGGATTTTTGACGTGAAAATGTAATACGTTAATTAAAAAAAAAAAACAAACCAATCAAGTAGGATATCTCAATAAAATAAATTAAAAAAAGGCATAACAAAAATATATACAAGTTATATGTTTAAATTTAATTAGGAATAATAAATTGGTTTAAAATGTATTTTTTTTTTCCTTTAATTATAGCTATTTTATTCCCAGTCGGATTATAGATTTTTTTTAAACTCTTCAGCTTTTTGAAGTCGGTTAAAAACTCACCCATCCCACACGTTTCGCACACGTAGTTACTGAAATGCTGGTTCATATGTCTGACCAGTGTTTTGAACTGCTCAAAATCTTCTCCACAAATCGTACAGACATTTACGTTTTGTACCAGTTTGAACGGTATGACTCCGTCTTTGCTGTGAAGGAAGTAATGTTTCTTGTGGGTTGCCGTTAGATGGCGTTTGAAGTCATCCAGGTTGTCAATTTTTTCGGAACACAGCTTGCAGTCGATCCTCGTGATGTCTATTTTTATAAACCTGAAATATTAGGAAACAGACATCACATAAAATTTGGAAACATTTATTAGATGACATAATAATGAGACATTTTGCGATAGAGACATTCTAATAATGCCACATTTTGTGAATAAGACATTCCAACACATTTTACGAATGAGGCTTTCTAATAAATGCCACATTTTGCGAATAAGACATTCTAACAGATTTTACGAATCATCGTCTCAGCCGTAAGACGTCTGCTGCTGGACATATGCTTTCCCGATTAACTTCCATAAAAACTGGTTGGAAGCGGCTCGCATCTAGCGCATTCCTGCGTTTTACGAATGAGGTTTTCAAATAATGACACATTTTGCGATAGAGACATTCTAATAACGACACATTTTGCGATAGACTTTCGAATAATGACACATTTTGCGAATGAAATACTTTAGTAATGACACATTTTGCGATAGAGACATTCTAATTATGACACATTTTGCGATAGACACATTCTAATTTTGCCACATTTTGCGAATGAGACATTCTAATATTGACACATTTTGCGATAGAGACGTTCTAATAATGACACATTTTGCGATACAGACTTTCTAATAATGACACATTTTGCGAATGAAATACTCTAGTAATGACACATTTTGCGATAGAGATATTCTAATAATGCCACATTTTGCGATAGAGACATTCTAATAATAACACATTTTGCGGATATGATATTAAGAGCCCATAGAATACATACCTATTCCGACCAGTGACCTTGAAATCGTAGTGCGTGTGCGTGAGTGTGTGTTCCCGGAGATGCGTCGGCTTGAGAAAGTACTGCGAGCAGTAGTAGCAGAGTAAGTGGTTGAACCGATTCTTGAATGGGCACGCGAATGAATACTGCATTATGGCCGTGGCGTTGTACACATGTTTCTTGTCATCTGAACACATGACGTAAATGATTAGACAGCGTTTTCACTCGATGGTAGATTTCCTTATGTGTGTATAGGTAGTACCAGACATTCTATAATAATATTTTTTTTCTTATTGACATACACGGGCTGACTGTTTGAACATTAGCAATATTCAAAGACATATTAGTTAGTGGTCATATGAAACGTATAAAGAAATAAAATCGAAACAAATACAAAAAAAAAACTATGAAAACCTTGGTTAATGTTTTTCCCAATACTCCAGAATGTATGGACAGCGCGCAGCCTTACGCGCCAAGCTAGCGCAAGGTATAACTACCATACGTAGACTGCGTAGTAACTGTTATCTAATCTGTAACCGCGCCGACTACCATGTCATTTTCGGTGCGCGTGATTTGAGTGTCCGTATTTTTGTGTTTCCTTTTTATTATTCGGAACGACAATCGAATACTGAACCCCCTGTATCAATTTCGCTGATGTTCAAACTTTCACGGTGTATATTTTATATTTGTCATTTTATTATTTTCATTATATTGACATATGTTATGATTTTGATATTTTTAAAAGGGAAGCAGTCAACTGAGACATTTGAAAATTAGGAATGTCACCAAGCTATTTCTGTCGCGCCGCACGCAGCACCCGCGTACATACTGAGCGAAAGGGACAACTGCACCTCGGGCTCATTAACCCGAAATAAAATGAGCAAAATCGAGGTTTCGTATTCCTCTGTTTCCTCCTCCAAATTTAGACCGATTTTAGTATTTCTTTTAACAAGCAAATAAGAAGGATGTGTTCTTTGCCTGTGCGTTTTATTTTTTTATGATTATGTCTATGGGATTGGGAATTTGGACGTTGAAACTAGGTAAATTTTAAGATTTTTGAAGATTCCTAGCTCTTATAAAAAAAAACATATATCAAAAAATCAAAACAGAGGGGCATGAAACTAGCAAGTATCTACTTCCTAACTAAAAATTATTGCTCTAGTATTAAAATCTTGGAAGGAAAATGAAGAAAACGTTTGTTTGAAGAAAATGACGACTTGTTTCCTCTTAATGCTAGTTTTAAAAATTAATAAAATATTTTTATTTGGTAAAACCATGATTAATTCGTTTATTTATTTTTTATTAACCTGGACTAATATCATCATCTGATTTCTTTGTGTGGACATCATGTTCAGTTGAATATTGCGAAGAGTCAACGGTATCGACTGATAAGTCAGTACTGGCGATGGAATGGTCATCCTCGTCATGGGGTTCGATTCCGTTGCCTGAAAGAAATCATTACCAACAATTAATTCTAAACATGAGTTTTTTGGCGGGAACGCGGTGATCGTCGTGCTGCCCCATTGTATTTTTTTCTAAAACCAGTGTTTTTTTCGAGTTTTTATGCATAAAAATAGTGTTTTTTTTAATATAAAGTGCCGAATTACAAGCGCGAGTGTGGGAGAATGATATAATGTGTTTAAACATGACTTTTCGTGTTGCTTCCAAAACTCCATCCAGAAGCTTATAGTAAAGTCGCCACTACTTTACTAAGGCATGACTTGATTTGACTGGGACCGACTGGACTTGATCAAGACTAGACTGACTGTAACTATAGATGATAAAGAAGCTGAAAAATGAAGACAACTCATAAAATATAGAAACATTGAAACTGGCAGAATGCACAGAGTGCGAAGCCAAAGAAGAAAGAGAAAAAAAAATTCTAAACATTGCGGTAAGTACGTCAATAAATAATGGAGGGTATATTACACAGCGCCATCTAGCCCCAACCTAAGCAAAACTTGTCTTATGGGATCCATATGCAGCGATATATAGCACAGTTTTAGCGATGATAGCTCAGTGGTTAGCGTGGTCGGTTCGCATGCCGAAGGGCGTGGGTTCAAACCCCAACAATGAGCTTGAGCTGTCGGTGAAGGAAAACATCGTGAGGAAACCATAGCGTGGTGGTAGGGTACTTTCTAGTACTCGGCTGGCTAGCTACCACCCTCAAGTTGAAAATCTGTCGCCAAGCATCTAACGGTGTGTTCCGGCAGCCTCACTTGAGAGCCAGTTCCATTCCAGGCTAGGTATGCTTTACCATCTTCGACCACACCGTCACTTAACATCAGGTGAGTTGTGGTCGAAAACAAAGCCTGTCAGCTATTTAAAAAAAAAAAAAAAAAACTGTAAAATAAATATTTCACATACTAAAGATATGTATTATTTATATTAGTTTAATTCTCTTGAATTTAATACCAAAGTACACTGAGAAAAGTAATTCATCTAAAATTTGACTAAAAAACCGACTTCATATGGTTTACTCATGGATGCCATTGTCCTAACTGGAAGGACCACACGGGAAGCACCAGCTTTCAAATAAAAAAAGTGATCAAAATCGGTTCACCCAGTGGAAAGGTCTGAGGTAACAAATATTAAAAAAAAAAAAAAAAAATACCAGTCGATTTGAGTACCTCCACCTTTTTTGAAGTCTGTTAATAAAAAGGCTGGCTAGTTGCAAACCGTCATGGACCTAACGGTGTATCTTAACAGCCTAACTTGAGTCGGTTCCAATATAGGTTAGGTGTGTTTAACATCTTCGACCACACCGTCACTTAAACTTCATGTGATCAAATACCTAGCGAGTCAAACGTCAAAGTATAGTAGTACAGTAGGTTTACGACATGAGTGCATTAAAAGAATTTAAAAAAAAAAAACGTTTTAGGCCAACTTACCAAGCGAGTAATATTCTTCAAGTTGTTCTGCATCTAATTCGTCATCTGAAAGTATAGAGTAGACAAGCTGAAGAGTAATTAAAAAAATATATAACCCGTCTGGGATAAAAAAAAACTTTTTAAACAAATTTATTACTCCTAATTAAAGTTAAATTAAACATAACTTACTACCTGCGCCCCGCGGTTTTAGCCGCGTGGTGTTGGATAATGATGATGATGAAAAGTATCCTATGTTTTATTCCAGGGCCTAACGGTGACCGTTTACCATCAAGTGGCCTACCTTGTTTATCTATCAATTAATAACTTAATCTTAACTTGGTACAATCTTTAAAGTAACAATATAGATATAATACCTAATCCATCTGGAATTGAACCTTCACTGTATCCATCGTAGCTTCTCTGACTTAGTTTCATGTCTGAACTGGATCCATGTCTTAAATGGGATCCTGTGAACAGAAAATCAAATCCATAAAAATAAATTCAGAACTAAATCAAAAACGCGCGTTTCAGACTCGCAAAGAGGGAAAATTTTAATACATACCTAATCCATCTGGAATTGAACCTTCACTGTATCCATCGGAGCTACTCTGACTTTTCTTCATCTCTGGACGGGGTCTCAGTCTTAAACTAGATCCTGTGAATAGAAACTCCAATCCATACAAGTATAAATTTACAATTGAAAGACCGACTTCATTCCCTTAAGCATGAACACAGCTAGGTTTTACGTATTATGGTTTAAAAATCAAACTACTCAACAGATTTTTCATATAATTTCTATGGGACCAATCTGAAAGTATATCCTTTAAAATAAAAACAAATAAAACAGATTATGTGCATCTCTATAAAATTTAAGGGTTATCCTCGACTTTTATGGAATCCAATTCCAATGGGATCACCTAGGAAGTTTAACCATTAAAACAAATTTCTTGAATCAGTCCAGGCGTAAAAAAAAAGATCCCGACAAATTGAGAAACTCCTTTTTTTTTTAAGTTGGTTAAAAAATAAATTCAGAACAAAGTTCCAAGCGCCCTTGTCGAATTCGCGCAACGTGGGAAAATTGAAATTCATACCTAATCCATCTGGAATTGAACTTTCACTGCTTTCATCGCTGATTTCTTGTTTTTGTTTCAAGTCTGTACTAGATCTAAGTTTTAAATTGAATTCTGTAAATAAAAATAACAATAAAGTATTTTATTAAAAAGAACTGGTCAAAACTAGTTACAAAGATCTCGACGCAGAATGTCACTTTCGCATAATAACACTTTCGTAAAACGTCATTTTCTCAAAAGAAGCCATACATAAATAATCAAATGTGTGAAGAAAAAAATGTGTATCCTATTCTACTAATCAAACTTATATTATAAATGCGAAAGTGTACGTGTGTATTTGTTACTTCTTCACGCTCAAACGGCTGGACCAATCTTAACATATGGGCTAGCTTTAATATCGATTTTTTATTCGAAAAAATGATAAATGTGAAAGTTTGTTGGATGGATGGATGTTTGTAACTGTTATGTTAGGGATCGAATTAAAACCCAGGTTGCTTCAACATAAAGATATTATTTGTAATTAATAAACGAAAAACAATTTATAACATTTTGAGACGCAGCTTTTCTCTAACACACGCGAAAAACGAATGACGATCGTTATTCTCATCTCTGAACGAAGGGTTAGATAGTTGAGGTGTGCATACAGTATAAGTTGTATACCTAATACCAACTGTTACTCTTTCAAGGAAAAACTACTGAGCGGATTTTGATGAAATTTGACACACACAGTTTAATAATTAAAGTTAATCCATACTTATTAATTAAAGTTAATAAGTATGGATTAACTTTAATTAGTAAGCTTGGTGGTAGATCTCCTTAGCAGGAGGTTGTCTAGGTAGGTACCACCGCAGTACCAGATATTCTGCCGCTAAGCAGTAGTGTGTAAACATTACTGTGTTCAAGTTTTAAGGGTACTGCAGCTAGCGAAATGAAAGGGTTGTTGTCAGTGCAGGACTCATCACCCCTATTCTGAATAAGAATAATAAGGGTTGTTGAGACTAGCCTTTTTGTTTTTAATATTGATTGTTGTTATTATTATTATTCTCTAACCTGGTGGTAATTTGTGTTCCCGTCGAAATTTTTGTTCAGTCTCCTGCAATAGGTTCTTAAAAGTCCATGCATCACGAAGCTTGTTCATGCAAGGTCCACATATTAGACGATCCGATGGCTTACCATCCAGTTTGGCCATCTGAAATTAATATCAGAGTCAGAATCATTTATTGGCCATAAATAACAACAATTGTTACAGGCAAGTCAACGTAACAATATAAAAATAAGCGTCTTAAAATTAAATTTCAGCTCAATTTTTTAAACCAAACAATATTTTAACTACAATTTGACATAAACTTACAATCTGAAACAAATTTAAACAAACACTTATTAAAATAACCGCAAGTCTTTATAATTATCCTCTTCTTGCTGCAGTTTCCACTTGCCAACACATCTCGACCAAACGCTACACGAGGCATCCTGGGGATGTGTCGACTCTTCGAGAGATTGGTCGAGACGTGTGAATTTGCTTTTTCATTTAATTAGTGTTTGTTTAAATTTTTTTTAGATTTTAAGTTTGTGTCAAATTTTAGTTAAATATATTAAGTAAAGTTTCGAATACATTTTTTAAATTGTTGTCAAGTTAGTTCAATTTAAATCCTCATCACTGTTGAAACTAAAACAACTGTTAAGCGGAAATAAACTAAATATATACCTTGAACATTCAAAATGAACTTCCGCCTGAATCAATCATTTAATTAATAGAGTAGCGTTTAGTTGTAATGACATATATAAACAATCCAATATTGTCAACAAGAGTTAATACTTTTATCTGTTAAATTGAACAGGCTGGTTTTTTTTGTCTATTTATGTCATGTACACTGTTAGTTAGATTCGAGATACAGTTTTGATATGATGAAAATATAAACATATTACACATGATTCTCTTGATTTAGTTATTGATAGACCAATAATGTTCACCACTAGCAAGATTGCGTAGTGTAGTATAACGGAAGATAGACAGCTATCTCCCATACTCCTATAGATATCTCTAACTCATAAAACAAACGCCATAACTGGAAAGAAAAGTTAGGGCAAAAGCTCACCTAAAGAATAAAATTTGATTTTCCTATTTCCATGTAGTAAATCAACTCATCTACTCACCTCGAATCCAAAGCAGTCCTTAATCATGTCTGAGTACACTTCCTCCTGGCCTAAATTGTAGTATTTATCGTTTATAACTCGGAATTTTGTTAACGAACTACAACACCGGCACAGAGCAGGATCGTAATTAGTTTTATTAAATCCATACATTTTATAATCTTATTCGTCACTCACGACGCACGAAACGTTTTAAAATAATAATTATTTCAATATCTTTTCAATACTTTAAAAATAAAAGAAATTTGAGTTTCGTTACTTTTATCAACAAAGAAAACAGTGTTGATAACTGGGATTTTTAAAAAGCGTAGACGTATCGACGTACTTTATTTTTTAAAGTAAAATGTAGAAATTTGGTTTGGTGATATTGAATAAAAAACACTGTTTTAAAATTAAAATACCTATCCAGTATCATCAAGCAATTATTGTAGTTTAAGTTTTCATCTAATTGATCGCAAAAAAACTGATATACCTAGTAGGATGATATAGAAAAAAAAATGATGATCGACCACGTATCAAAGTGATTTTTGCGCAAAACAAGACCTATAGGTAAAGTACTCGTAAGGGGTCGTAGGGCAGAATATGAAACTTTGAGAATCTTACTAGCGTTTTTCCTCATACGTAATGGAATATATGGCTTTTCAGCGTAATAAATCATGTTATGATGCTTATAACAAAATTTTAAATATACTTAGATTATGAGTCCCAATTTCGTAGGTTTGCAAGAAAGGTCTAAAATACGTAGATCTACGTCAAAATACGTAGAGATGGCAATGCTGAAAGAAGTTTTGAAGTCATCTGAGTTTAGGCGGGAACGCGGTAAAGGTCGTGTCGCCCCATTGTATTTTTTCCAAAACTAGTATTTTATCGAGTGTTTATGCATAAAAATAGTGGGCTTGACCAAGACTGGACTTTGACTGTAACTATAGACGTATATTGCAAAAACTGAAGACAAGGCATGAAGTGCTGTAATACCAAATAAAGACATGGTTCAAAGGCCTCTGTAGCCAGACTATAAACAATTAAAAAAAAAACTTTTGGCGGGAACACGGAAAATCATATTAAGTTAAAAAACAGATAATTTTCCAATATATATGTGTGATGTTTATTAACAAAAAGTAATATTTTATTGAACATGTATTGAATTACGTGCATGCGTGTCGAAAAGTAATACAATGTGATGTAACATACTCATTTTGCAAGACTCAGTCCAAGCTTTTATTAAACTTACTACTACTTTACTAGGGCATGACTGGACTTAACTTTGACTTAGTTTTTGTGTCTTTGACTAAGACTAATTATTTTTCATGTTATATTAAAAAATATATCGAAATACTTGGCACTGGCAAAATGCACGTGTGGTGCCAATTAACATAGATAAGATAAGATATTAAAATGTCACAACATTGAACTGAAGCTGAACATAATTTTAATAAAAAACTAAAAGAAATATTAACAAATCGCTTAAAAATGAGTGCATCGAAGAAAAAAGGTCCTGTTTTCGATCCGGGGCTGTGTAGATGTTGTGGTTCTATGAAGAAATGTAGAGTTCTCAATATCGAATACGAATGCTTAGGTCAGAAGGAAGTTTACTCTGATATGATGATGGACTGCTTTGGACTATTGGTAAGTTAAATTATCAACTTTTGGTCCCCTAAAATACTGGGGCTACGCACGGTGTTTCTCTAAGGTCGTATAAGAAACGAAGTAATTCGCCAGGGAACTAAAGTCACCAACATAGCTCAATGTATTCAGTGAAGTAGCTTGCTCTAGACCGGCTCTGTATCAAAATTTGTCGGGGTTTTATTTAATAGCTCCATTGTGGTCATGTTTATTATTCTTTCACAAACTTGTTAACGAACATATAATTGTACAAGTCTAAACCTGAATGTCTATTGTTTCCCAGTCTAAGAGGCTTATGAATTTTTACTTTCTAATGTTGGGGCTCTTGTTGCACGGAGGCCCCGTATCATTGATACGGCTAATACGGCGGTAGTATGTATTAGTAAGTTGAAGTGAGAGTGGGCTAGACATATTTCCCGCAGGACCGATAACCATTGGATAAACATGTTCTAGAGTGGAAACTACGAAATGGCAAACAGTATAGTTGTTTTGTTTTTTTATGGCTGACAGGCTAGGTGTTTGACCACAGCTCACCTGATGTTAAGTGACGGTGTGGTCGAAGATGGTAAAGCACACCTAGTCTGGAATGGAACTGGCTCTCAAGTGAGGCTGCCAGAACACTGTTAGATGCTTGGCAGAAGATGTTCAACTTGAGGGTAGTAGCTAGCTAGCCGAGTACTAGAACGTACCCTACCACCACTCTATGGTTTCTTCACGATGTTTTCCGTCATCGGCAGGTCAAGCTCATAGTTGGGGTTTGAACCCACACCCTTCAGCATGCGAACCGACCGCGCTTACCACTGAGCTATCATCGCTACAGACCAGGAAACACTGGGACCAGGTGGAATAATGATATATGTAAGATAGCCAGATATTTTTGTGCATTTTCCCAGTGTGAAGTATATAGCTATGTTTTTAGGTGTTGGACGAAAAATCAAGAGAAATAAACCTAAGTAACACAAGGTTAGCCACAGTCTAGTCCTGCCATGCTATAGTAAAATAGTGACAGTTTCAGTGAAATTTTTGATAGAGTTTTGGAAGAAACATAAAAATAAATGTACCACCACATTTTATCATAGTTTAAAACATCCCCTTTTTTATTTACAGCTGTCCCACTTGGACAGTAAGATGACAGAGCGGCTCGTGTGCGCTACGTGTGTGACCCGGTTGCGGGATGCATTGAGTTTCCGGAGACAAGTCCTGCAGTGCGAAGAAGCTTTCTTACTCTTCAAGATGGGAGATGATGACTTAGGTATTCAAATTATTTAGGATTCCAGAGCCGTCTCACTCACTTGAAAGGCTTTTTCTTGCGGGTGCCCTCTTTCATCTAATATGATTGAGGAGTAATGGCTGGTATATTTCATGTGCCAACTTTTGATCGGGGGCTGGACTGCTAACAATGTAATTTTTTATGTTTGTAGCGATGATAGCTCAGTGGTTAGCGCGGTCGGTTCGCATGCCGAAGGGCGTGGGTTCAAACCCCAACAATGAGCTTGAGCTGCCGGTGAAGGAAAACATCATGAGGAAACCGTGGTGGTAGGGTACTTTCTAGTACTCGGCTGGCTAGCTACTACCCTCAACCTACCTTGCCTGGAATAGAACTGGCTCTCAAGTGAGGCTACCGGAACACACCGTTAGATGCTTGGCGGCAGATTTTCAACTTGAGGGTGGTAGCTAGCCAGTCGAGTACTAGAATGTACCCTACTACCACGCTACGGTTTCCTCACGATATGCTTTGGGGCACGGCAGCCAATTCAAACATAAAAATACTCTAAAGGTTTCAATCTAAAGTGTTAAGGTATATAACAAATGCACCATGGTACATCACAAATGACCGTTTGCATCGGGACTTAAAGACGCAACAGTTTAAGGAAGAAATTATACAGCGAGTCAGTGCCTACATGAAAAGGATCCTGATGCATCCCAATAAATTGGCATCAAACTTGATGAACACTAAAACTTTCCGGAGGCTCAAAAGAGTAGCTCCGCAAGACCTGCTAAGATAGTCTTATAAACCATATTCAATAAAAAAAAAAAAAAAAAAAAAAAAAATATATAATATTGTATAAATTCAAGGTAATAAAGGTCACGGACCCCGGTGTCTGTGGAGTGTAATTTTCTAAATAAAAAAAAAAAAAAAAAAACCATATTCAATATTGTCGTGGATATGCCAATGGGTGTATACCAAGCATGCCTACAGTTTAATAAATACTAGCGGCCCGCTCCGGCTTCGCACGGGTATAAACTTCAAAAATAACAGTATTTCTCCACTATTTAATGGATGTTATTATACATACAAACCTTCCTCTTCAATCACTCTATCTATTAAAAAAAAACACATCAAAATCCGTTGCGTAGTTTTAAAGATTTAAGCATACATAGGGATATAGGGACAGAGAAAGCGACTTTGTTTTATACTATGTAGTGAAGACACAAACAATGCTAAATGTCAAAGAGGACAGATACAAAAAAATATATTTAAAAAAAATTGGATTTATTTCTTTCAGATCCAAAGCTGGATTTAGATTCTAGTTTGAAAGCAGACGAGCCCCCGCCGAAGTTTGAGGTGGAAATTGTGAAGATGGAGCCGAACGAACACGAGGAGAAGGATATGAGCGATGACGAGATTGGGGTTGACATGCTGCCTAGCCTGGGTAAGAGATTTTTTGAGGGTACTTTTGAGATCAGTATGTCATAAACAGATTTGAAGCCTTGAACAACAATGGGAAGTTGTTTGTCTGTCGGTTTTTTACAGGATACACTGTAGTGAGTGTGCTTCAAATCTTTTAAAATCAAATTTAAAGAGCTTTTTCGCTGAGACGAATATGTCGATCTGGTAACATACTATTTCTATAATAATGTTCATCAGGGCGAGCCAAGCAAGCCCTAACACTATTCCACAACCTAAGATTTTTTTTGGTACACTTTACTGAAAAACTATTACGCCTTTAGATTTGTGCTTTAACATAGTAAAGTAAATACCCCAATGATGGACACTTTAAGAAGAAAATTTTTGTATTTCAGAAAATTCACTTATACCCGTGAAAGTTTTAACACAAAACGTAGTGAAATTTGGAAGTCCTATATTTATTCTATTTTTCTGCTTTATTTAATGTAGGGCACTTTAATTGGTTTTAATGTTATTAACAAATAAAAACTTAGATTTTTTTAACCAGTTATAGACAACAAAAATCTAGCTATGGACACCCAGTAATAAACAAGGACCTAATATGGACAGCCAGTAATAAACAAAAACCACATACGGACACCTGGTAATGAACATGAATCATGAGAAGCCTATGTTAAATTAACTGCGGAATATAAAATGATGCGCACTTTTATTTTGATCAGCTTAATGTAACTGCAGTCGTAACAACATTCACATTATGTACCTACTTAAAACTCTCGAAAATGGACAATGAGATCAGCATTAAAGTACTTAAACATTATTGTTATGTACTATGCAACGGTGTTTATATAGGGCAAACTGGACGTAACTTTGAGACACGCTACAAAGAGCACTTGTCCGCGTACCGAAATAATCATCCAGAAAAATCGCACTTCGCAAATCATCTATTAGACACCGAGCATACTCTTCAGAACAGTAATACGTTTGAAATCCTACATGTGTGTGAAAAAGGATTCCGTATGAGTGTACTTGAACAATTAGAAATTTGGAAACATGGCAACACAGAGAATTCATTGTTGAATGAACAAACATGCGTCACTTCGCCATTACTGCGCTGCTTCAGTGCGCGGGCGGCAGCGGCAAATCTATATCTTTAAACGAGCAATTCTTGTATATATATATATATATTCTGAATCTCGGAAACGGCTCCAACGATTTTCATGAAATTTTGTATCCAGGGGGTTTCGGGGGCGAAAAATCGATCTAGCTAGGTTTCATTTTCAGAAAACGTCGTTTTATCCATTTTTTCAGCCGAGCAATGCTCGGTCAACCAGGTACTATTATATAAAGCGCCGCTGTCAGGGAAGATTACTCAGTCTCGGCCAAGCGCTCGGGGAGTCAACACGTCCTGAGGATGCCTCGTGTAGAGGTGAAACACGTGTCGGCGAGTGGTTATTGACAAGTTATAAACAAGTTTGGTCATTTGTCCATTATTGCAACTATTCAACTTCAGTGCACCAGTAATAAACATTGACAAAATAACGTGAAACATAATCTCTCAAGAGTAAAAGCACAGTACGTCTTTATCTTGATTTCATAGTCAATCCAACCAACAAAATAAATTTTGTCTGAAATAAAGCAATAATAAATTAATAAGTAAATTTTCTACCTATCTCACTAACACTTTCCTTAACAAAAGCCACTAATTTAAATTTCCAATAACACGAGCACCAATTTACCTCCCGCCATTTTGTGTTGTAAAATGGAAGAGAATGAAACGTCAAAATTTGGTAGCGCGACGACTTTTGTCTATGGTAAAGTGTTGCCAGTATAATAAAATTAATTTCCGCCCGTATTCTAGTAGATTCGTTTTTTTTTCGTCCATTATTGGTTCCTTGTCCATCACCGGTGCGTTTACCTTAATTTAACTTCATATCTAGATGTGTTATTTGTCAAAAAAATATAATTTTATAACCTTAAAAAAAATGAACATAACAATTTTGTATTCATTGGATAGAATGTTATTGTACTACTAACGCCATCTGTTAGAAAACCAAAGAGTTAACATCGCTGCAACAGAACTAAACTCAATACTCAAATACATCTTAGTTAATCTACTTAATACTAGATGACACCATTAGAATAAGGTTGTACTGTCTTAAAAATTATTGCCCATTAGAAAAACTACGCGAGCCCTCACAAAGCTCAGCTTTTGCTAGTATTTATACACAACTAGCAGACCCAGGCCACGCGTTGTTGTGGCCAAATTAAACACACGCGTGTAACGTGAAATAAATCGTAGCGCATATGAAACGTTTGGACTTTTAACGTAGCGCCATCTATTGGATACTTACTCAATCCAGTTAATAAATTACCTTACACCGCCATCTATTAGAATCAAAGTTGGATCAAACTGCACACAGTTAGCAAGATTTGGTTAACACATATTATTTACATTTTTTTTATTTTTTTCATATATTTACTTATTATACACAAGGGAATAGAGCAAAATGGCGTAGAGGGCCATGACGGCATAAGAGAGCGTCACGCCGTTTGCCGTCACGTCATACAAATAGTTTCCCTGCCATGGCGTGCCAATACATGTTTCACATCAAAAAAATAGTACACCCCATCAAAATCCCGCATAATGCTTTTTGAAAACGTAGTCAAAACTTTCCAGAGGAGGTGACGAAGCCGGAACAGCTGAACGAGGATTCCAATGATGACTTGCCTCTTCAGCATCTCGCCAGCAAGCCGTGCAAGAGAGAGGCTCGACCCAGCCAGCAGTGGTGGCTCAAACAACGCAACACTGACGACAAACCGAGTGAATACACTTTTTTTTTGGCAGAGCACTTTAAAAAAATATGAAATAGACCATAGCATGGTGGTAGGTTACTTTCTAGTACTCGGCTGGCTAGCTACTACCCTCAAGTTGAAAATCTGCCGCCAAGCATCTGACTGTGTGTTCCGGCAGCCTCATTTGAGAGTCAATTCCATTCCAGGCTAGGTGTGTTTTACCATTTTCGACCACACCGTCACTTAATATCAAGTGAGCTGTGGTCAAAAACCTGGTCTGTGAAACATTAAAAAAATATATAGTTTCGCCTCTCTAATAATAAACAAGTAGTTTAAAAGAGTAACTACGATATGAAATCGGTCAAAACAATGTCAATTTCTATAGTACAATTTGTTTATCTGTGTTTCAGAACTACCCATCTCCAAAGTACAAGAACTGATCCGTGAAAAGGACCTAACATACATGATAGACACAAATATCATATCGATAGTTGAATTCTCTTATGTTTGCCCCTTCAAATGTCGGCACAATAATTTACACTGTTACTACTGCGGACAAACATTCCTCGACCCCTCGTTACTAAGGGAACACTCAATAATACACAGCCCGAGCAGATTCAAAGTTGTCGACCACAAAAATATGGTGAAATTGGATTTAACAAGGATAGATTGTAGACTTTGTGATGAAAATATTAATGATTTGGAAGATTTCAAAAGGCACATCGTGTCGGTGCATGGTAAGAAGTATTACTTTGAGACGAGGGATTGCGTTTTGCCATTCAGGTTGAAAAAGGATGAGATACGGTGTGCGCTGTGCCAAGATCCGTTTCCATATTTCCATGCTTTAAATAAGCACATGAACGAGCATTTCAGTAATTATGTGTGCGAGACATGTGGATTGGGTAAGTTTTTTTTAAATTTTTCTATATTAATCTTATCAATAATGGTGTGAACAAAAATTTTATGGTGACGTCAATAAATTCAATGTCTGTGTCAAAAAATTACAATTGTGACAAAAAATTACAATGGTGTCAGAAAATGGCAACGATAATATAAAAAAATTACAATGATGGTGTTAATAAATTCAATGGTTGTGTCAAAAAATTACAGTTGTAGTGACAAACTGACAATGATAGAGTCAAAAAATTACAATGATGGTGTCAAAAACTGACAATTGTGGTGTCAAAAAAAGACAATGGTGTTGTCAAAAATGACGATGGGGTGTCGAAAAAAGGACAAGTAATATCAAATAACTATGGTGGTGCCAAATAAATGCCAATAGTAGTATCAAAAAATTACAATGGTTGTGTCAATTAATTAATTAATAATGGCAGTCGGGGTAATTACGAAATGAGTATGGTGGTACCAAAAATGACAAAAGTGATGTCAAAAAATGAGATTTAAACAAATACAAAGGTGATGTCAAAAACTGACATTACGGTATCAAAAAAAGTCAATGGTTATGTCAAAAAACGACATTGGTGGTGTCAAAAAATGACAATGGCGATGTCAAACAATGTCTATGATAGAGTGAAAAATTACAATAGTAGTGTCAAAAAATATGTCAACGGTGGCGTCAAAAATGTCAACTTGTAGGTTTCGTGGATCGCAACCGTTTCCTGATGCACCAGGCGCGGCACGAGCAAGGCGCCTACCCGTGCGAGACATGCGGGAAACTCTTCAAGGCGGAGTACAACCGCGACCTGCACATAGACAGGGTCCACAGGTAAAATAAAAAAAGTCATTTACTCAGTTTAGGCCGTGCTAAGGCACTTATGAACGTTAAGTTACATGTTTGAATCTACTTAAACCTATCTCACCTCACACATCTACTCACCCACACATACACACACCCGCTCACAAACGCACACATACACACACACACACACACACACACACACACACACACACACACACACGCACACACACACACACACACACACACGCACACACACACATATATGACTGTTATGTATAAGTATAATTATTATTATTAATTATTATTTTATTTGTAGCGAAAAGCCGAAGATCGGGCTGAGTGGCGTGTCTTGGGAGAGGCCTATGTCCAGCAGTGGACTTCGATAGGCTGATGATGATGATGATGATGATTATTTTCTTATACTATTTACTAAATATACATAAGTACATGGATATAGAAGAGCGGGATCTTCTGCCACAGGTATTTTAATACTTACCAGAAGGTCCCAACCTACCTTATGCCATAGCCAAACCAAATTACAAAATTACAAATTAAAGAACCATAACCAAATTACACGCAAATGAGTTCAAAAGAAGGTTAAAACATTTCTTTGAATCCAACCCAATTTATTCTATAAATGAATTTATGAATATGAACTGACTGACTCTTCATTCTTGCATGGAACTAACCATCAATAAATAGTCATCATCATTCAAAATAAGGACTATCATATATGTATCTGTTTTATTTATATTAATTTTAATAGTTTTTTTTTTCCTTTTTTTTTGTTAAACTATTTATTTAACTTTTTTTATTTTATTTTAATAATACAACAAATGACATTATTTAATATTTTGAATGAAATTCTGATATTCTTTTGACATTATATATTATTCACTATTAGGACATAATTTTATATAATTTTACTAATTAAATTGTAATTTGACGTGCCTAGTGTAACACATGTAGTTATAAGGCCAATAAAATATTCTATTCTATTCTATTCTATGTTACAAAAAATAGTTACAGAAAATAAACATTTTTCAATTTTCAAACAAACCCTCAAGCGGGCGCGCGAACATTTGTAACGGCAGCGGTCGCGCGCAACCTAAAAGACCTATGGGATATTTCAGGAATTTAAATCACTAATTATTTAATAATCATATATTTTTTTTGTATTTATCACATTATCATTACGTTAAGACATAAAACAAATAATATTCCAATTTTCTTTGGATTAGCAAGTAATTTGGCATCATACATTTTCTAATACCTCTGCTAACTTTTTATAATAGATTTTTTTATAGTATAATAATAATCAAAATTACTTATGATCAACTAGCTAGCGGGTTTTATATTTAAAAAAAAGACACTTTAATTTTGATATTGTAAAAAAAAAACGCATTGAGCGAAGCGCTATGGACGACAGGCGCGTTTTTTTTTTTTTTTTTATTGCTGACTGTCTTGGTGTTTGACCACAACTCACCTGATTTTAAGTGACGTAAATAAATAATAATAATAGGCAAGCGTCCTCCATCTTCGGCCACGTCGTCGCTTTCCATCAGACCGTGGCCAAACGCATGCCTAGTCTGTTGTAAAAAAAATCGCGTTAAAAATCCACCATCTTGATTTTTTAAACCATTCTCTAAGGAATTGATTATGATTAATTATTTATTGAGACGAATCTGACGATACCTTATTCCTTATTCTAATTAATCTATGTATTAGGATATATTATAATTATTAGAATGTAGATATATGTACATATGTCATAATTTTGTATTCTCCTATATGCATATCCTCGTTATTGACACACCCCATTTTTTCTTCCTCTAATCCTTTCCATCCTGAGGTTGCCTGGAAGAGATCGCTTTTAGCGATAAGGTCGCCAGTTGTTACACCTATTTACTAGTTAATTTCTTCTGTATTATGTAATTTTAAGTGTGTACAATAAAGAGTTATTCATTCATTCATTCATACCTTAATTGTCGTAATCCATTCGGCCGTTTAGAAGATAAGAGGTAATAAAGAAATTTACATACATACAAGATACAAGCGAAAAAACACAACCCTTCCTTGGCAGTCGGGTAAAAAAATTACATGTTCGCGTTCATACGGTCGTGTTCAACACACTAACGACGACGTAGCTGATGGTACTACGTTTGGTTGCAGGAAACGCGGGCGAGTATACTGCCCCAAATGCGACGCGCGGCTCATGTCCCACCCACAGAAGTTGAAGCACTTGGCTGCCGTGCACGGCGACCGCCCCGCTAGCCTGCCTTGCACCGCCTGCGGCAAGGTGATATACATCTATCTATCTAATCTATAATCTATCTATATCTTTAAACGAGCAATTCTTGTATATATATATATACAGTAGAATCCGATTATAACGACGGCCAAGGGACTGGTGATATTACGTCGTACTAACCGGAAGTCATACTAAACGAAGTAACATTTTTTTTTTATTATTATTAAAATAATCCCATACGTAACGTACATACATATTTAGATATTGATATTTATGTGACCAACAGAAAGAAAAAAAAACATTTGAATCAAAATATTTATTGCATAATGTGCACGTCCATAACGAAATGTCTAGTGAAAAAAATCTGTAATTTTTTATTGTTTTTGGTTTTCATTTCTTTAGTAAGAAGTACGGACTGCATTATGCAAGGCATAGGCAAGGGGGGTGCTCGGGGCTGAGATAGCTTCTTTCCTACGATATATTTGTAAACACGTCAACGTTTATCGTCGTTGTAACCGGTCAATTTTGTGTGAAATTCCGTCGTTAAAAGCGGTCGGTCGTTGTAAGCGGAGTCGTAATAAACGGATGTACGTTCATAGTGGCTCATATTAAAACCAAACACATGTCTATACTTACGTCGCTAAAAACGGTTGGTTGTTATATGCGAAGTCGTACTAAACGGATTCTACTGTATTTATATTATATATATATATATATATATATATATTGAGAACCTAGAAAACGGCTCCAACGATTTTCATGAAATTTAGTATGTAGGGGGTTTCGAGGGCGATAAATCGATCTAGCTAGGTTACATTTTAAGAAAACGTCGTTTTATCCGTGTTTTCAGACGAGCAAAATTCGGTCATCCAAGGTACTGATTTGTTATACACAAGCTCCTATTTGCAGCGATGATAAATCAGTGGTTAGCGCGGCCGGTTCACACTCCGAAGGGCGTGGGTTCAAACCCCAACAATGAGCTTGAGCTGCCGGTGAAGGAAAACATCGTGAGGAAACCATAGCGTGGTGGTAGGGCACGTTCTAGTACTCGGCTGGCTAGCTACCACACGAGAGTTGAAAATCTGCCGCCAAGCATATAACGATGTGTTGCGGCAGCCTCACTTGAGAGCCAGCTCCATTCCAGGCTAGGTGTGCTTTACCATCTTCGACCAAACCGTCACTTAACATCAGGGGAGCTGTGGCCAAAAACCTAGCCTGTCTACCATTAAAAAAAAAGCAGTGCTTGGTATTTAAAAAAAAAATTGTTTTATTTATGCGGGATTACTCTATGTTTAATTATATCGGAAACTTCGATAATAGTTTCGGCCACGTCCGGTGGCCTTCTTCATGGAGACAACGCTGAGTACAACACGCGCGCGGCCTCGTCTTGCTTCGCACTGCAATTCCCGCATAAGTAAAACAAAAATGTGTCAAAACCACGTCACGTCATGAAAAATAACCAACATACTATACTTTCAGATATTCGAAACTCGCCGAATGCTCACAATTCATTGGCGCAAGGAGCATTTAAAAGATTTTAGGTAAGCTTATGTAATCTGTTATTTAAATTATGAAATGAAATGAAATTTATTTACTAAAAATAGGGTTTACATTGATGTTATAGATATGTATTTTACAGATTTAGTTCTCCTATTTTGCCGTGACTCGGCATGTGAATGTGGTCGTGAAAAATTACTTAAATTAAATATTATAATTTTTTTTTTTTTATGTCAAATTAGATATGAAATACAATTATGAAATATCATTTACATTTTAGGGGGTCATTTAAAAAAAAAATTAAGCAGTAATTTTTTTTTTCTAATAACCAAGTCTTAAATTTTTTCCAGAACAACGTATGAGGAAACTCTTTTAGCGATGTCGGTAGTTTATTATATACAGTGATACACATGGCATAGCAATTCTTACGGAACAGTGTCAATCTCGGATGGTGGGCGAGAACAAGCCTCTGTCCATTTCTTGTATTACGTGGAAACAAGTCTTTAGCCGTGGTAAACAGACCAGAATGATGACGAACAAATACCGCTATTTCAAAAATGTACATGCAAGTCAGCGTCAAGATTCCTAAATCTTTAAAAAAAGGTTTGCAGGACTCGTATGGACGAATACCTACCATCGCACGTATGCACTTTTTTTGTGATAAGAACGCTTTATCTTTATCTGTAGAATTACCCCAGAGTAGCAGACCATACCGCAGCACAGAGCTTACATTGAGCGTTTTGATTCCACATTTTTTACTCGCACAGCGAGGTTGTTGAGCTCTTTGCCGGAGTCTGTGTTCCCTGTTAGGTACAATACGGGTGTCTTCAAATCTAGAGTAAATAGGTTTCTTCTAGGTAAGCGTGCTCCATCTTAGACCGCATTACTGCTTAAGAGGAAACAAGTCGTCATTTTCTTCATACAAACGTTTTCCCCATTTTCCTTCCAGGATTTTAATACTAGAGCAATAATTTTTAGATAGGATGTAGATACTTGCTAGTTTCATGCCTCTCTGTTTTGATTGTTTGATATATGTTTTTTTTATAAGAGCTAGGAATCTTCAAAAATCTTAAAATTTACCTAGATTCCACGCTGTGTTTCAACGTCCAAATTCCCATTCTCATAAACATAATCTTAAAAAATAAAACGCACAGGCAAAGAAAACATTCTTCTTATATACTTGTTAAAAGAAATGCTAAAATCGGTCTAAATTTGGAGGAGGAAACAGAGGAATACGAAACCTCGATTTTGCTCATTTTATTTCGGGTTAATGAGCCCGAGGTGCAGTTGTCCCTTTCGCTCAGTATGTACGCGGGTGCTGCGTGCGGAGCGACAGAAATAGCTTGGTGAAATACCTAATTTTCAAATATCTCAGCCGACTGCTTTTCTCTTAACATCAGGCAGAGTGTGGTCAAACGCGAACATATTATGAATAAAATAAAATAAAACATAACCATGGTATGCCAATAACACTGTCTTTCGTGATGCGGTTTTTCGAAGTTTATTTAGAACAAACACAAATCTATTGAAAGATTGAAAGTTATGTAACGCTAGCTTACGTAAGTTCAGAAAGAATCGAAACATTTGTAAGTAACAACTAAGCAATAGTCATGAAGCTTGCCCTATTTTATTAGTAGAAAAAAAAAACAGAAACATCGGATAATTAATGAAATTTTCGTTTTACTTATGCGAGATTACTCACGTTTAATTTTATCGGAACCTCCGACTATAGTTTCGGTCACATCCGGTGGCCTTCATCATGGGGTCAAAGCTGAGACAACGCGCGCGCGGCCTGTCTTGCTTCGCGTCAAAATGTGTCAAGACCACGTCAGTTTCCATAATAAAGTAATGAAATATTACTTTGGAATCCCCATTCTTGTTAACCAACTTTTAAAAATAAGTATGGTTAGTAATAGTTAGGCATAGATAGCCGTAGCCAGTGTATATTCATGTATTTATACTGGGCCTTCCAAAGAACTCCAAAATAAGTTTCTTTGCCGATAAATTGTACGCTCTTTGATTCTATATCATATTTCTTTATTGCAGATACGAGTGTCAAGTGTGTGGCCAGAAGTTCTTCACGCGCTTCGCTCTGAACAACCACATGCCGACACACACCGGCGAACGCAACTTCAAGTGTAAAGTGTGCGGCAAGAGTTACCCGCGACTCAAGACTCTCAAGGAACACACGCGGATACACACTAACGACAGGAGATACAGGTAAAAAGTGTGCGGCTATAGTTAGCCACTACTCAAGGTTCCCAAGGTACACACGCGGATACACATTAATGATAGGAGATACAGGTAACCACATACACGAGCGTCGAGCGCAACTTTAGGTGTAAAGTGTTTTAAGTGTGTTTCATGTGCATATGTATGTGATTTACTTTATTCCACCATAACTTTGAAATGCCTAAACATGTTTGGATGTATGGGACACCGTTAGAATTCGTACATCATCCCGAAACTATATTTTTAACCGACTTCAAAAAGGAGGAGGTTCTCAACTTGATTGGTATTATTTTTACGCTGAGATTTATGATCCGATTTACGTGATTCTTCTTTAGTTTGATGCGAAATAGTTGCCATTAGGTCCCATAAAAATTTAACATAGTTTGGCCCAGTTGTTTTCATTTTATGAAAAATTTTGTTTACGTGGACGATGTAATTGTCTTTGGCAAGACGTTTTTAAATCTTAGCGAGTCTAGCTAGACTCATACTGTTCAAGTGTTTCTTGGCGTGAACATAAAAATAACTAAAAATTGTAAAATAAACAAATTTAAAAAAAAAGTGTTAAACCGACTTCAAGAAAAAAACATCAGCACTAAAAAGCGAAAAATTAACTTACTTTACAAAGTATTATTATACCTACTAGGTACCTACTGATCTGTTTGAAGTCCTAGGCTAGGCTAAGCATCGACTTCAAACAGATAACTTTTTTGTTTTACTTTGTTTTTTTAAAGTGTTTATTTTTTTAATATTTGCTTGTTTGTTCAAATAATCGATTCTCTTTTTCCAGGTGTCACATATGCGGACAGGCGTTTATACAGAATTGCAGTTTGAAAGGACACATGAAAAGTCAACATCCTGAATATGGATAACTAAGCTAAGCCAAATTAGTAGCCAATTAAAAATAAAAAAATATTGTAGGACATCACATATAGCGCAATCAAACTAAGCAAGAATTGTACTATGGAAGTCGGATAGCTGATAGAATTCTCCAATTCCACCATCCCCATTCTTCTATTGGATAGCTAGGAGCTCTTAAAAGTGGCATTACACGTTAAACAATGGAATTTTCTGCCCAAATGGGTGTTCCCCAATGAATACAATCTGGGTGCCTAAAAGCGGCAAATAAATAGGCTTCTAGGGTAGCATGTTCCATCGTAGACTGCATCTTCGCTAATCAGGCGAGATGGTGGTCAAACGCAAGTCTGTTTTCAATTTAAAAAAATTTAATACTTAAACTTGTTTTGGAAATACATATGTATAATACATACAGAACAAACATTTGTTTATACCACAAAATGTTTGTCCTGAGTGAGAATCGAACCCACACCCTAAAGCTTGTACAGTAAATATACTACCAATGAGCCAATATGGCTGCCAATTAATAATTAACAGATCAGATTTTTTTAAATATGTTTTTATAGATTCAAAGTTACAGACAAAAAAAATGTACAGTATTCACAATTAAACAAGGATTTTTAAACATAAATTTTATTAATGTATAATTTTAGTATATTAAGTAATACTTATATAAATAAGTAATCAATTAAATTAAATGATATACTTTATTTTCCCAGATTTCCACTCCTAGAACATGTTAAAAACTTAAATTTAAAAAAATATCATATCTCACAAATAAAATCAAATGATGTTCATTGGTAAGTGCATACTTTGAGAATGGCTGAATCGATTTGGCAAATTCGACTGTTAATAATAGCATGGTGGTAATACCTACTTAGTGGTAGATCTCCTAAGCAGGAGGTCGTCTAGGTAGGTACCACCGCAGTACCAAAGATTCCGTCGCCAAGCAGTAGTGTTTAAACATGACTGTGTTCCAGTGTGAAGAGTACTGCAGCTAGCGAAATTACAGGGCTGTTGAGACTAACCATCGAAAGTCTCAAAGTAATGAGCGCCAAATCAGCGATGCCCTGGACTTTGTTTTGTTACTCAAAGTTCTGTGTATCGCTGCAATGGTTATGGATATGCATTATCTCTTACCATCACGAGAGCGTTTCGTGAGCCTCATTAATACATTAAAAAAAAAAAATTGTACTCGACTGGCTCGCTACTACTCTTTAGTTGAAAATGTCACCGAATGTGAACGTCAATCCGAAGTTTGAGTACATTGGGTAAGACCTCTACGGTAAGACGGCCGATAGTTTGAAAAAAAAAGAAGATCTTATTGAAAAAAGAACAAGTAAAATACCGACATGCCATGGACTTTTCACGATTTTTCTTTTACCGTCAAATCAGATTTGTTGTTGAGGTTTAAACCCACGACGTGAGATCCGACCGCGCTTACCACTGAGCTATCGCTGTACAGAAATTTACAAAAGAATGGGAATAATAATGGCTGTATTGCCAACTTAACAAGAAATTTTGGCGGGAACGCATAAATCATGCATTGTATTATACTTGTGTTTTTTTCAAGTTTAATGCTAATAGATAGTGGAGTTTTATTTGTGTCGAATTTCACGGGAGTGTGGGTAAGTTATTCAATGCGATGGAACAGCTTGTAGTAAAGTTACTATTTTATTAGGGCATGACCGGACTCGACCACGTCTTTGTAGATTTTGACTGTGACTTTGATTTTTCATTATATACTCTGAAACGTTATGAGTAAATGACATTGGCATATGCACAAAGTACAATTCTAAAAATAAAGATAATAAAGTGGGAATTTTAGAGGAAATTCTGAAAAATAAATGACTATAATAATTGTTTGATTCAGGCGCTTCTTTGCGCAAGTTCATTATGACTTTTCAAGGTATGTATTAAGTGAATTTCCGCTTAAAGACGTTTTTGTTATTGTATTAAATGTATCCGATATATTACTTAAGTAAATTTTAATTTTAATCCTCATCACTGTTGATATCAAAACAATTTTTAAGCGGAAATACACTGAATATATACCTTGAACTCTGATAATATCATTATATATAGCATTTCCCAAAATTTGTGTAGTTTCGAGTTTTTACGTTTATAGTGGCGAAGTGCATCGTGCGCAAGTACTAGTCAGTGATTTTTTGTGGTGAAACATGTAGATAACTTCGTTTTAGTTTAAAACTCCTTTGTATTACTAGAGCTTGACTAACTTGACTATAAAGTACTTGAATGTATCGAAGTACTTATCACTGGCAAAATGTGCAAAGTGCGATGCTAAAATCAAAGTAGAAAGAAAAACAAGCCAATCAATGCCAAGCAAATCTTTTAAAAATTACCTGCCGCCATTTTGTTCATTCCGATTCGGATGGCGTCTGTTTTACGTTGCTTCGTTTTACAATTTTCAATTTTAATATATAATCGTGTAAAATGGTGTTAGTGCCGTAACAAGTTAGATTAGTGTATTACTTTAAGTAGTTTTGTTGTATTTTATATGTAAATACGTAGTTAATTTTAAAATGACATCGAAAACATCAGAGTGGAGGCCCGGCCCGACCGTGTGCCGCTGTTGTCTTACAGAAGGCTGCTACAAGGACATATCTACTGAATATTTCTGGATGGGAAAACGGGAAGTTTATGCAGAAATGCTCTCCGACGCCCTGAATGTTTCGGTAAGCTTTTATAGACAAGGCCATCATCAATTCTTCAACCTATTGACGCTTCGCCATCTTGAAATAATGCGGCGTTCCTATGACAATACCACTGAATTTGGAAGCTATGGTTTTGTATAAAAGCCTGCGCAGTGTGTGACATTCTTTATCTGGTTGGATTACAAAATCAATAAATTGAGACTTGGAGCTTTCCCTGGTGAAGTTAATCTATATGAGTCTGGAATGACACCAGTTACATAAAGGCAAATATGCGGGCACTAAGTGCTTCTCACGGTGGCCTAGCAGGCCCAGCAGCCTCATTAAAACCACACCAAGAGTATATTGATATACCTATACTAGAATCATACTGAAAAGCAACTAAACTACTCGTACTGTTAAATAATTTGTTATTACAAAATGTAAATAGTATTTGCTTCATTGATCATCAATTCATTCATAATTATGCATTAGTGCATTAATGCTTCCTGCATTAAAATAGTGGCTGTTGTCTTTAAATCTGCAAGTGCAATCTTTACACCAAAACACTTCAAAATATCTTTGAAACAAATTACAATCAAGAGTTAGTATATGTAACTTAGCAATCATTTTAAAAATCGGTAGAAATTGGTATAATCTAAAGGTAAATAAACATTTATTAATTTTGTTGGTAAGATCACAACTTAAATGATTTAGCTTATTAAGCTTAACCTTAAGCTTATTATATTTAGATTTTAAAAAGGTTGTGATAATTCAAATGACATTTATATGTTTGCAAAAACATCCAAGCTCGAAGACACCAGATATGTAGTAGTGAAGATGCGGACAAAAATTGATTAAAATACATTAGCTATCTGCCGTGTCTACGGACGGGTGCAATGTAGATACTAATGTGGTGCAATGTAGATACTAATGTGGTGCATATGTATGTATTATATATATAAATTTTTCTCTTGAATCACTGTCTATTGATGGAAAACGCATTAAAATCCGTTGTGTAGTTTAAAAAGTCTACATAAAGATGGGAAGTGAATGCTTTAGTATCGCTACTACTAAACTACGGGTACTAGACTACCATCCAATAAATTAAAAATATCTATAATGAACAGAATATAACCTCCAACAGTTTTATTTATAGATAGATGTATGTTTGGCCACTAACTCGCCTGATGGAAAGTGATGATGTGGCTATATGAATGATTTGGAGCCCTTATATCCGTTATGAAAAGACTTTGTGACTGTAAGAACTTGAATCTATTTTATCTGGAAAATTAAAACAATAAATATTTTTCTATTTGTCTAGATTGCATACTCCAAATCTGGCCCCAACAGCAACAGTCGTCTGATCTGCGAACCATGCATTTCCCGCTTGCGGGATGCACACGACTTCAAGCGGCAAGTACTGGAGTGTGAGAAGACATTCATGCAGCATCTGGACCCTGGCAGCGCTACCGTACAGAATGAAAGTAAGTGTCTATAAGGGGCCGTTCAAGTATTACATAAGCACCAAAGGGGGGTGGGGGAGTCTTTACTTTGCTTATTTTTGACGACATTGGGGATGAGGGAGTCTTTACTTTGCTTATTTTCGACATTGGGGATGAGGCGATCTGAATGGTGATAATATCAGCAAAGCCATATAAATTATGCTGATTGTTTAGTTTCCTTGTTATCGACACACCACGTTTTAGCGAAATGGCTGCTAATCAAACCAATATTTACTTAAGCATAGGAGAGGGAGGTAAGAGCTTTGCTTACTTTTGCTGACAAGGGGGTGGGAGGGGTTAAACATTATTAAAATTCTGCTTACGTAATACTTGAATGGTCCCTAAGCACTAGATTTTAGTAAAAATACAGAAGAATAGTGATTATGTACTAAATCTATAATAATTAGTTGATCACATAAAACTTATTTCTACTTTGAACCAAGTCTAGTGGCAGTTCCTTGGATTTTGATTTGACTAGTGGGATATTGGCAGTTTTAATCAAGTCTCAAGTCTATAATCTGCCACCTAGTACCTAACTGTGTGTTCTGGCAGCCTCACTTGAGAGTCAGTTCCATTCCAAGCGAGGTGTGCTTTACCATCTTCAACCACACCGTCATTTAATATCTGGCAAGCTGTGGTCAAACAACAACGTTACATAATGCATTATTCGAATGCTCCTCCCATCTCTGTAACGTTTTACAAGACCCCAATTTGCGTTACATAATATTTTTACATTTGTAAGAAATTCTTTGTTTTCTTCAAAAACAATTAGTAAATGGAAATAATAATAAGCTAGTTAAGAACAAAACTACTTTTCCGAATAAAAAAAAATAATTAATAAATAATTGTTCTCAGTGGAACTAACCCTCGAAGAGGTAAAAATAGAACGAGTCAAACAGGAGAAGAAAGTGAGCGACGATGAAGACTTCGACGATAGAGTCGACTTCGTGGTCAACGACGACGACACTGATGATGACCGTAAGTTACTTAAAAATATATATAGCATGGACTAGTGGAAACAAAAATATAGCATGACTAGTGGAAATATAAAATATAGCATGACTAGTGGAATCATAAAATATAGCATGACTAGTGGAAACAAAATCTTATATGACAACACTAGCTGAATACCCGGTACATAGTATATGATGTCAGCCCTACTTGTCAGACTGCCCTGTTGCCTCATTGGTAGTATGCCTGCTCCAAGTGCCGTAGGGCGTGGGTTCGATTCCCACTCAGGACAAACATTTTGTGGTATAAACAAATGTTTGTTCTGTGTCTGGGTGTTCTGTATATATTACTAGCAACCCTGGCTTCGCACGGGTGCAATGTAGATACTAATGTGGTGCATATGCATGTATTATACATTTAAACCTTCTTGAATCACTCTTTCTATTGAAGAAAACCGCATTAAGAGGAAACAAGTCGTCATTTTCTTCATACAAACGTTTTCCCCATTTTCCTTCCAGGATTTTAATGCTAGAGCAATAATTTTTAGATAGGAAGTAGATACTTGCTAGTTTGATGCCCCTCTGTTTTGATTTTTTATATATGTTTTTTTTATAAGAGTTAGGAATCTTCAAAAATCTTAAAATTTACCTAGTTTCAACGCTGTGTTTCAACTTCCAAATTCCCAATCTCATAGACATAATCTTAAAAAAATAAAACGCACAGGCAAAGAACACATCCTTCTTATTTACTTATTAAAAGAAATACTAAAATCGGTCTAAATTTGGAGGAGGAAACCGAGGAATACGAAAACTCGATTTTGCTCATTTTATTTCGGGTTAATGAGCCCGAGGTGCAGTTGTCCCTTTCGCTCAGTATGTACCCGCGTACTGCGTGCGGCGCGACAGAAATAGCTTGGTGAAATTCCTAATTTTCAAATGTCTCAGTTGACTGCTTTCCTCTTAAAATCCGTTGCGTAGTTTAAAAGTTCTAAGTGTACAGACGACGGGAAGTGACTGAATTATTTTCGATGAAAGCTCCCAGGTGGCTTGACTTTTACCGATACTTCCAACAATTCTTATTTCAACCAATTTACACTAAACTTTGACAAATTATATACCTAAACCTTCCTCACGAATCACTCTATTGGTGAAACTCGTATGATTATCCGTTATCTAGTTTTTAAGTTTATCACGAACAAACAGACGCGGCGGACGACTTTGTTTTATAATATGTAGTGATATGAATTTACAAAAAAAAAAATGTATTCTATGAGCTATCTGACTTCCATAGTACAAGCTTTGCTTTTTTGCGTTTTTATAGATAATGGTATGGAACCCTTCAAGCGCGAGCCCGACTCGCACTTGGCCGGTTATTATTTAATACAAATACAAATATTTTATTGATAACACCAATGTTACAAGTCAATTCCATAATATCATTACATCGAGTTTTAGTACACTGATTACAAGTCAATGGAATAAAAACATAATTTCAAAGTATATAAACATGTCAATTCAATTCTTGATAAATGGCCTTTGCGAAGATACTTCACAATTCTGCCAATGTCACGTGAAATGATAGACTGCCACACAGAGATTGGGTTAAGAGTCAAATTTTATGTACTGTACAGTTCAGTGTTTTGTGTTTTTCCTTTTCTGCAACAAAACAAATATATAAACATGTCAATATAAGAATATTGTCAATATTAACATGGTAACTTGTTTATTCCAGTTGACAATGAGCCCCTAATGAAACTGGCCTCCAAAGTGCCCAAAAAGGAAAAGGAAGTGGACCTTCTAGATTTACTAGATAGCTCTCAAATCACTGTAAAGAGAAAGTCCACAGCATCATCCTCTAAGGGAAAAGATCCTCCCGCCAAGAAGGCCAAGAAACGAGAGATAGTAATCAAACCGTCCGCCAGCAAGGCGACGTCGTCTGCCTCTAAGGCCGGAGAGAAGAAGAAAAAAGGTAGGCATTTGTTCTACACTCATTGTCGGTTGAATGAAGTTGCCAGTGAAATTCTGTTAAAATTCCTTAGAAATGTATAAAAACAATGTAATATTTATTTATGTATGGTAAAAATTAATGCAAATGCTCTCAAACTAGTTGATGGATTTTCTTTCCTTGTGCCTTGGAATTAAATTAATCCTTTTTAATCCTAAAATTGTCTATAAAATTATCAATAATTCAAATTACTTTTATTGGCACACACACAAAAAAAATAGTTCAGTTAGTTTTCACATTAAAATAATAGTTTATTTTAGAGATGAAACGTATATCCGGTGTCTGGCCTATCTGACCCTGTTTTCACTATAATTCTTGTTATTCAGTATCTGGCTGGATTCTGGAAAGTAAAATTCAAAAATTCCTCGTGACTCAACTGGCTTGTTACCACCCTCAACTTGAAAATCTGCCACCAAGCACCTAACAGTGTGTTAAGGCAGTCTCACTTGAGAGCCAGTTCCATTCCAAGCTAGGTGTGTTTTACCATCTTCGACCACACCATCACTTAACATCAGGTGAGCTGTGGTCAAACAATCAGTCAACCATTTTAAAAAAAATATGACCAACATACTGTATAATCAATAGGCAATTTCAATGTTTCTTTATGTTAAGATGTTCTCCATGGCAAAAATATTTGAATTAACCATAACTGCGATAAATTCTCAATAATATTCTACTTGATTTCTGATAATACTTGAAATATTAGATTGTTCATGGCAATTACATTCACCGACGTTTTATTTGACAAAGTTTCTACTGAAGTACACCAAATACACAACACACAAACACAACAATAAAAAATTAAGATTTTTTACCAAATTACCAATACCAGATGGAGACAAGAGAGACCTATATCTGGTAGTGACTGCAATAATTTTTAAAAGTATTACAAATTATGGTAAAAATGAAATAGAATTGGTATGAATAGGACGAGAAACATAGAAGTCGATGTTCAGCAGTGGGCAAATACAAGATGAAAATAACTTAGCTTATAGCTTAGTGTTTAGCGCGGTCGGTTTGCATGCCGCAGGGCTTGGGTTCCAACCCCAACAATGAGCTTGAGATGCCGGTGAAGGAAACTATAGCATGGTGGTTGGGTACTTTCTAGTACTCGGCTGGCCACCTACCACCCTCAAGTTGAAAATCTGCCCCCTAGTATCTAACGGTGTGTTCCGGCAGTCTCACTTGAGAGCCAGTTCCATTCTAGACTAGGCACACCTAGTCTAGAATGTGTGGTCATAGATGGTACACATACCATCTATGATCACACCATCACTTAACATCAGGTGAGCTGTGGTCAAACAATTAGCCTGTCAACTACCAAAAAAAAAGCTTGTGTACCGATTATTCATAAATTTACGAGCAGTTAAGTTTTTTAAAAGGCAATTATTAATTTTTAGCTGAGTGGGATGCAGTCAAACGCAAAGCATATGTGTGAAAGTTATCGCCGTCATTTTTATTAACAAGCTTTCTGAAAATTGAGAAACCAAAGCCAACGCAGCGATGCCCTGGACTTTGTTTTGCTCTTCAAAATTCTGTGTGTCGCTGCAATGGGCTGGCGTTATCTCTTTCCATCACAAGAGCATCTTCTTCGTCTTTATACTTATTATTTTAAAAAAAGGAGTCACAAAAAAGGCAGGTGGCATAATGAAACATACAACTTTGCATCAGGCGAGTTTGTGGTTAAACGTAGATCAATTTTATAAAAAAATAACCTCAAAACTTAGAGGATTGTACACATTGTGTTTTATTATCTCATCTTCGCTTTACATCTGGTGAGATACGGTTAAACGCAAGCTTGATAAAAATCAACGAATTCAGGTTTAACCAATTGAATTGAAAAACACACACAAATTTTGGAAGTCCTAAGTATTGGACAGTGTTAGAAAATTATTTGAATCTAAAGCAATTGTAAGACTAGAAACTAAACTTCTTGTAGAAATTTTGTCAAAATACATTGTATTTTCTATTGCATGCATGTTAAAATTAAGGTTTTTCACATGGATATGTCTCTTAGTGAAAACTGTATTGCATAATAATACTATGGTTGACCGAACACTTATGACTTGGACTTGATTTTAAATAAATAACAGCTTTTATTTTTTTAAATCTTGGAAATACCATCTTCTCAGCCATAGGACGTCCATAAAGACCGTAGGAATGCTCTGTATGCGAGCTGCTTCCAACCAGTCTTTGTGGAAGTCAACGTGGGAGTCAGCCTATGTCCTTGAAAATTAGTTAATCATTATTTTCAATCTTTGCATCATTGCTGCTGTGGGATATTTATTTTACTCAAAGTTTTGAGTACTGCTCCAATGGTCCATGGGAAGGGGTTATGTATCATCACAATGCCGTACAATACCTGTTATTTTATAAAAATCTAAAGTTTTGGGACAAACATTCTTAACGTTCAATGGTATCACTCGTCCGGGTGCTGAGCCCATCGCTTTGCAGGGATAGGAACCCATACAGTGGCTAGGGCTTATGACGTAGGCACTGTACGGATGTAATATCCCCAAAATTAAAGTGGTCAAACTTAGTATAATGTAATACAGTAAATCAGAGCTGCTATAGATTTAGAATTAAGGTATGTGATATTGCAGATAGTTATATCCGTAAAGACATGTTTTGTTTTTGTTGTTTGTTAAAAAAAACTGGTTTCAATTTTACTGCAATAATAATTTCTAGTATTATTACTTCGACTTCGTATAATATTCAAACTTGAAAATAGTTATTAAATCTGATGGATTAAAAAAAAAAAAAACAAAGAACACATTTTTTTTTTTAAATATCGTTGGACATTACACCCAGCGCCATGTGACCCCAAAGTAAGCAAAGCTTTTACTATGGGAAGCAGATAACTGATAGAATGTTTGTAAATACATGTGATGCATACAGAACAACCAGGATAGAACAAACATTTGTTTATACCACAAAATATTTGTCCTGGAAATCGAACCCACACTACAGCTATTAAAGCAGATATACTACCAATGAGCCAACAGTATCGAATTTAAAAATTGATTCCATCTCATCACAATGTCGGTAAGCACCAAGATTCCTGCCTTTTAATGCAATTTGTAGCGATGATTGCTCAGTGGTTAGCGCGGTCGGTTCGCATGCCGAAGAGCGTGGGTTCAAACCCCAACAATGAGCTTGAGCTGTCGGTGAAGGAAAACATCGTGAGGAAACCATAGCATGGTGGTAGGGTACTTTCTAGTACTCGGCAAATATATAATTGCCCTGTTGGCTCATTGGGAGTATGCCTGCCTGAGCTGTAGCGATGCATGTAGGCGTGGGTTCGATTCCCGCCAAGGACAAATGTTTGTTTGGTATAAACAAATGTTTGTTCTGTGTCTGGGTGTTCTGTATGTATTATAAGTATGTATTTACAAAAAAAAAAGTATTTATGTATCCTATCAGTTATCTGACTTCCATCACACAAGCTCTGCTTAGTTTGGGGTCAGATGGCGCTGTGTGTAATGTGTCCTACAACATTTATTTATTTATTTATTTTATTCATTTATTCTAATAAACAAATATACTAAGATAAATGACATCACAACCAAACTTGCACACAGCAAGCATCAGGAATAAGTCTTCATGGATATAACTACCTGTTAATGTGTTAGGTATTAACTCTGATGTGACATTTTACTAAACTACTCGAAAAGATATCAAATAGATAAAAAATAAAATTATGCAAATTTTATTAACTCCCCGAGTTTAGAGAGTTACACCAACTTTCAGAGTATTGTATATTCTTTTAGCTTTGATTGCCCTTGTTAAGACAATGGCTATATATAACTTGATGTGTATATTTTGTGATGTTTATTTTCATACAGGTGATTTTCAGATAGATTTTGATTTACTTCGACAAAAAAAACATTACTTATTGGGCGACTATTAGTGTATATTTGTTGAAGATTTTTTCTAATTTATCTATTATTTGACACATTAAAAATGAAACCACACAAATTGAGATAAAATCATTAACAGATTAAATAACAAACGTTAATTATAATTAGATATGTCCTTTTTCTTTTAACTGTCCCATTGCCTGGTTCGGCACCACACTGGTGGCCACGTGAATGTTTAGTTGCAATCGATGAAAAATATTTTCTGTTTTGTTTTTCCGAAAATGACTTCCAACAACCGATGAAGCGATGATGGCTCAGTGATTAGCGCGGTAGGTTCGCATGCCGAAGGGCGTGGGTTCAAACCCCAGCAATGAGCTTGAGCTGCCGGTGAAGGAAAACATCGTGAGGAAACCACAGCGTGGTGGTAGGGTACTTTCTAGTACTCTGCTGGCTAGCTACCACCCTCAAGTTGAAAATCTGCCGCCAAGCATCTAACGGTGTGTTTCGGCAGCCTCACTTGAGAGCCAGTTCCATTCCAGGTTAGGTGTGCTTTACCATCTTCGACCACACCGTCACCGTAACATCAGGTGCGTTGTGGTCAAACACCAAGCCTGTCAGCTATAAAAAAAAAGCTCATAATAAAGTATAGTTTAATTCATTTTGTCTTTAAATTAATGTAGGCAATATATTTGTTCGGTTTTCATAGGAAGGGTAAAGGCACAGTTCCATAATCTAATTAAATCTGATTTACTTAATGTAAGCAGTTGGTTTTTATAGAAGCCAGACACAAGCACAGTTTCATAATCCAACTAAATCTGATAAAGCATAACGTATTCAAAATAATAATTATAATATATAGAAAGTTTAATTATTTTAAAACATCAATTTTACAATCAAAAACTTCTATACTTAATTACACGAGTAATAAATACATACATAAAAAAGGATGTAGCTAATAATTAGCTAGATAATAATAGAGACAATTTTTCATATAAAAAAATAATCAGTTAATTTAAATTTAATGTAATTTTTTTTAATTTATTTAGTAACACCAACACATATTACATAATACTTATAGTATAACACTTTTAGGGTAGGGGTTTTGGGGTAGGGTTTTCAGATTGAAATTATATGATAATTTGTTTACTTTTTGCATCGATAAATTATATTACAAGAGTTTCAATCATATTTTTTTTTTCCCGGAAAACACAGTATTTTAAAAATATTTATGTACTGCACAAAACGATTATGTCATGGCTTAATAAATAGAGTAATAGTTAACAGGAAAAACATTCATATATTGAATAGTCAAAAGTTAAAATTAGTTTGAATTATCCATTCAATATCATGAATCTCATTCTTCATACACATCTCTAAAATTAAATTTATGATAAGCTTCAAATATAATAATGAGGCTTTATATAAAGCTTTTGTTTCTTGATTGGTACTGTAAAACTAACATAAAACGTCTGTCGGAGTTTTGGCGGGAACGCGGTGAGCGTCGTGTCGCCCCATTGTATTTTTTCCAAAACTAGTGTTTTTTCGAGTGTTTATGTATAAAATAGTGGTGCTTTATTCATAAAGTGCCGAATTACAAGCACGAATGTGGGAAAGTGATATAATGCGGTGAAACATGACTTTTCGTGTTGCTTCCAAAACTCCATCGAAGTTTATAGTAAAGACGCCACTACTTTACTAAAGCATGACTAGATTTAAGACATGAATTGCAAAAACGGAAGACAAGGCAGTATGGCTTTTAAAGCTTTAGCCTACCCAAAAGGGCAAATTGAATTTAAAAAAAAAAACGTCTGTCATAAGCCTTCAAATGGAATTTTGCCTCTGTTATTAGAGCTTTTTTTGTATTTAAGTTAACAACTGCAATAAATATTCTTAGAAGTCGCCGTCACGTTTCTTGGTCACAAAATGATATTAGAGGCGTTATTAAGGATTTTTTTTAATGCTCGTTAGATGACGTCGATAATTTTGGCAGCAGATCGAATTATATGATTCTGTTAATAATTTCGCAGTAAAAGTTAACGGGAATTGTAGCTAAAATACAATTTAAAGGTTAAAATTAACGGATTTTTTTAACATTAAAACAAAAATGTTTTTTATTTTTTATTTTGAGGCCATCGTTTGGCATTTTGAAACAACTCCCCGAATTGTAATTCCATTTATTCTTATTAACTTATTTAACAAAAAAAAATGATGTGGTTTCTGGTACAGATGGTAAAGTTTTTCTTAAAAAAATATATAAAAAAACGCAGTATATTTTTGAAATCAATAACTAAATGTTAATTTTTCGGATGATATCGATGCAAAAAGGTTTCAGCGGAGCCTGTGGTGCAAACATTGATGCTGTTGAGTGCTGAATATTCGATACATTGGGTTCAAACCCCGTGTGCTGGTTTCCCATATAACTTTAAGACACGACATTTATTTCGATACCCTAAGTAGTAAGATTAGGAAAATAAGACGGTCCCAATAGTTCACTGATGTTAAGTGACAAACAAGTTCACGCTCAGTTTTGGAATTGAATTTCTGGTGATGATGACAAAGCTGTAATTTGTAGACTAGATCTAGATTCATACTGAAATTAGATTCGGGTCTAAAACCTGATTATTCAAGTTGGAAGACAAGAGATAAATGAATAAGTTTTCTCTTTCTAGCTGAAAAATTCTAAACACGAAGTGTTAGTATACAATCCACTTTCTACGTTAGTTAAATCATCTCACGTGAAACAAAGCTTTGTATAAAACAAAATCGCTGTCCACATTTGTCTGTATCTGCTAATCACGTAGGTTTTTCGGAATGCTTATATTTCAGTGCGAAGCCAGAATGGCTTATCTTAATTTAGGATATGTATAAGAATGTATGTTTGTTTGTTCGTATTTTATGCGATGTCGTACCGTTCGGTGTGTATGTATATGCGTGTGCGTGCGCGCTTTTGTGAGTGTGTGTATGTGCTCAAACCACATTTAAAAAATAAAATAGCTTGGTAGGTATTAAATATTTAGTTTGAACACAATGAAATTCACAATCAAATATATTTTGCGGCAACAACACACTAGTACTAGCTACTCTGCTTGGTGGTAGATTTCCTTAGCAGGAGGTCGTCTAGGTAGGTACCACCGCAGTACCAGATATTCTGCCGCCAAGCAGTAGTGTGTAAACATTACTGTGTTCCGGTTTGAAGGGTACTGCAGCTAGCGAAATTACTGGGCTGTTGAGACTAACCATCTAGTCTCAAAGTAATGATCGCCAAGGCAGCGATGCCCTGGAATTTGTTTTGCTACTCAAAGTTCTGTGTATCGCTGCAATGGCCATGGACAGGCGTTATCTCTTAACATCAGGAGAGCGTCGCGTTCGTCTCATTACTGTTACATAAAAAAAAGCTAGTTAGGAATAAATAAGTTATAGAGAAGCTTTTGTCCCGTACTAGTCTGATTTTAGTAAGTTTAGTTTCAGAAGGATATTCGAAACTAGAAAATCGCGAGTTTGATCTGGTATCGAAATATATAGGTTAAGTTCAAAAACGTTATTAATAAATTCATAGTGATATTGAAGTGGGATGGGAAACCCAAGCTATTTTATCAATCGTCGTTACGTCGGTCTGCGAAAGGTAAGTGTTATTTTATTTACAAAATTAAATGTTGTTTACTGTTACTTATAAAGAAAATATTATACTGATTTGTAAAAAAAAAAAAAAAAATTGTTTTTTTCATGTTATAATTGAACAACATTTGATTTTTCTTTTTTTCTAATGAGCTTCTTTTAAATGCTCTGCAATTTTATAAACAATTGATTGAGACGTATCCATGTGAGGGACTTATCGTCCCAAAAATGTAAGTTTATGTTTGAACGTTTCGTGTTACAATCGTAGGAATGACACGACACGATATATTGCACTGTCCGTATAAATATTGGTGAGTTATTTGGTCACTGTCATTTGGTGCCGACTTATTGACGTCAATTACTGATTTTAAAAAAATTGTATATACTATCCTGTTTATATACAAAATTTAACACGGAAGACACTGGATTTTGCGACACAGGTTTTCCTAGTGCAAAGTCCAGGGTGCCTCTTTGCTCTTTGTTTCCGAGGATATCTAAGACTCCGTTGGAGCTAATGTGAAAATTACTTTTCATGCTGCCTTTCGTTAATTTTTTAATGTTTTACATGAAATGCACCAAGATATTTTTAAATGGCACACCGATGCCCTCTTAGCCTGAATGGTTCATCTTTATGCCACACTGGTAAATGACACAGCTCCGTTGAAATATCCATAATGTTTGCTGGGCTGTTAACGTGTTAATTAACATGTTGACTGCCCTTATCGGTTACTGACAAATGAGTTGCTAAACATATGTCACTGACACAAGTTCACCAAATACCGACATTGACTTATTTTCATAAAAGCTTTGCAATATTTGCAATGAATATAATATTTATCTTATTTGTAAAAGCGTTCAAGCATTTATTTGCGTTTTATTATCTTAAAACACATTGCTTAACGAGAACTGTTTGCAGTTTATATTTTAATTAAAAATAAACTTTCTCGTCTGAGTTGTGTGTGCAGTTTTCAGTTAAAAATATGTCACGACGAAAAGGTTACTGATCTCTGTAGTGTTTCGATATATTTGTAAAAACGTGCTTTCTAACGAACAAGTATGACGATTCACTGAAGATAACGCTTTTGCCTTTTCACCGTGATATATTTTTTGCGTTACTGCTGACGTGTGTTTTGAATTCAGTTGTGATTATTTTCCTTTCTTTATTAACTTGAAGTACACGTCTTTAGACGTTGTGTACGTTTACAACTGAATTTTTAATAGTTATTAATATAGCTTTAAGTCGGATTTTGACTCTTTTTTTTTCCACAAGCAACTTTAGTTGCACAGGATATTAAACTGAGCTTAGGCTCCCAAACTTTTTCCTAAATTATCTTATAGCTAATAATATACTACCTTTTACTCAATTTGATATTTTTTTTAATACGCGATATATAGTTTAAGTGTAAATAACATATTACAATCAAACTTATTTACAATAAGCAATCGCCGCATTCAATGTAAAAAATATATCAACGCACTGAAGTTTAAAAAAAAAGAAAAATAACTTATGTACTCCGTGTTAATTTACGATATCGATAGACATTGACACGTGCCGTGGCTTAAAGGATTGAAGAACAACAAGAAAAAAAAAAACAATTATTGTTTCATCGTGATTCTGGAAAGAAAAAGAAGAATCCGGTTTCTAAGAGAGAACTTCCTCCCATTTCCAAATGTGGTTGGAACAAAGAAAAACGGCCAAAATTTTGGAGAGTATTTTTTGTTTTGTGTTTTCAAGTATATTATTTACGGTATATGATATAAGATATATAAAACACGTCCCATATAACAACGGAATACATATAAGAAGAAAAAGACCTTTTTTTTTTCTAAGAGAGTACTTTTTCTGTTTTTAGCGGATTACGATCCGACGCGCAGTAACGCCGAGACGCTACTGCGGTTCACGACCGCGTACCCGTTCAGAGTCAACGATAAGTCTATACTGTGCGTCTACTGTCATGAACTGTACGACGATCCAGACGCGTTCCGTGTTCACATGGAGGAGGAACACGCCGAGTGTACCCTCAAAATCGTGTTCCACAACCTACCTAAAACGGAATTCATCAAAGCCGATCTCACTAACTTACGATGCAGGATTTGTACACAAAGCTGTAACAATTTGGACGCGGCCGCTGATCATTTGACTACCTTACACGGGCAGAAGATCGATCCCGATGGGAAGTTAGGCGTGATGCCGTACAAGTTACTGAAGGATTCGTTTAATTGCGCTGTGTGCGATAAAATCTTACCGTCATTACTGCATTTAAATCGGCACACGATAACTCATTTTCTCAGCTACGTGTGCCATTTTTGCGGTAGTAGTTACATAGCTACTACAGGCTTGTTACGTCATCTCAGGACGAAACATCAGGAGTACGAAGTGGGGTGCAAGACGTGTCGGAAAATGTTCCCCAATATGGAAGCCAAGGAGCGTCATAGACGGACAGAAAAATCTTGTATGCCGTATTCTTGTCCGCGGTGTAGTGAGAGATTCCTCGATTGGAAATCACGTCAACGACATATGGAATTGAAACACGGTATTGCGAAGAAGAGTTACCGTTGCGGCGATTGCAATATAGACTTTACAAGTGATCTATCATATTACAGCCATTTCAAACTGCAGCATTCGGACAATTGTGCCGTTTGTAAGCACTGCGGTATGAAGTTCGTTTCCGCGTATCGTTTGAAACGACATCTGGCCAAACATAATCTTTAACTCATGACTGTTTTATCTAAATGTACATATCGAATTAATTAATATATATTTATACATATATTTTACTTGGTGGTAGGTTTCCTTAATAGGAGGTCGTCTATTTACCACCGCAGTACCAGATATTACTAGATGTTGAGACTAACCATTGAAAGTCTCAAAGTAATGAGCGCCAAAGCAGCGATGCCCTGGACTTTGTTTTGCTAATCAAAGTTCTGTGTATCGCTGCAATGGTCATGGACAGGCGTTATCTCTTACCGACAGGAGAGCATCTCATTAATAAATAAATAAATAACTTTCATACTAATCATCATCATCATCTCAGCCGTAGGACGTCCACTGCTGGACATAGGCCTCCCCCATTGACTTCCATAAAGACCGGTTGGAAGCGGCTCGCATCCAGCGCGTTCCTGCGGTCTTTATAAGGTCGTCTGTCCACCTTGTGGGTGGACGTCCTACGCTGCGCTTGCCGGTCCGTGGTCTCCACTCCAGAACTTTGCAGCCCCATCGGCCATCAGTTCTGCGTGCTATGTGCCCTGCCCACTGCCACTTCATCTAATGGTCTTCTATAAACAACACTATAGCGACAGGGGTGCGATACGACAAATATTCTTTGCTCGATAAGAATTTGTCGCATTGTTTGGACCCTATTTTGCTACAGTATAGAGAACTTTTAGTTATAAAATCTTACTAGAAACAATTGTTTCTTATTTTGAATCTCTTAAATCACCGTGTTTTTTTTTTGTTTTTTTTTTTTTTGGAATGGCATGTGACTGCACTTTTACCGTATGAAATATAATAATTTTAGTTTATAAAATGAAAATAGAATAATTTAAACAAATTCACGAGAAATGTTATTTTATTCTTCTGCTACACAAATCCATACACAAGTATAATGACTGCCCTGTTAGCGCATTTGTTAGACTGCTTCAAGAGCTGTAGGGTATGTATTTGATTCCCACCAGGATAAAAAAATATGTTACGGTAAATGTTTGTTATGTATGTTTTATAAGTAACAAAAAAAAGGTTGTATAAGTATTGTATCAGTTATTTGGTTCCCATAGTACAAGCTTTGCTTATTTTGGGGCTAGATGGCGTTGTGTAAAATGTCCTACGATATTTATTTATTTATAAAAGCTATACATATAACACGATGTCGAGTCACCAAGTTACCAAATTTGATATTTGTCAAATCATAAGATTGAGGTACCAAATACGCATTGTGTTACATGATTCAATATTATGCATAGAAACACCCAGACACAGAACAGACATGTTCGTCACATAAATGTTTGTCCTAAATGGGAATCTAACCCACATCCTGCAGCTCTTTAAGTAGATACACTACTACATATGCTAACAAAAGCTTGGAATGGAACAGGTTCTCAAGTGAGGCTGCCGTTATATGCTTGGCAACAGATTACTTTAGGGTAGTGTGGTAGCTAGCCAGCCGAGACCTAGAAAATGTCCTACCACCGTGCTATAGTTTCCTCACGAAAAGAAAGATCCTCTTTTCTTGCCGGTGTCTTCTCAGTTGAAGTGTAAATTACGAGCCGGTGGTAAATTCAAAAATGTAACTTAACGTTCATAAGTGCCTTACCAGAGCCTAAACTGAATAAATGACTTTTTGATTTTGATTTCACGATGTTTTCCTTTACCGGCAACACGGCCGTGTTTATGTAACAAAGCGCAGTTCGGATTGATTTCACGTAAAATGGGATTTTAGCAATGTCAAAGCTAATTTTAAGAACGTGACGTGCCATGCGCTGATTTTGAATTTTGATTAAATTTGTTTTTTTTTTGGTGTGCTGCGTATTCTTAGTATGCTTAGCGGCGGTACCGCCTGTCAGACGCCCACGTAATAAGGCTCGTAGTCGCGTAACTTTTACATCATTGCATAACTTTAATGACATTAAGTGCGCACAGTATGTCCGCAGGACTTGCGAATCAGATGTAGGTTTAAGGCACTATATTCCAACGTTACTGTCTGTTACTGCAATCGGTCATCAGTCTAATGTGGTGTTAGATAGAGCTTCATTTAGAAAAGCAAAAATATGGCGGTTACGCTAGTGCGTGTGAAATTTCGACTTTTCTCACTTTACTCGAAAAATAAAAATCTAAACCCAGTTATGTCTTAATAATTCTTACAATTATTTTAAAATGGAAATTAGTAGGTCTCGACACATTAAAAACACATTTTTCAGTGTGTGTTCATACTAATTACGTTTCTACTTCAACGATGTTCCGGAATAAATAAGATGAATTATTTCGCTATCGAAACTGACGTGGTTTTGACATTTGTTTTACTTATGCGGGATTACTTGCGTTTATCAGAGACTTCGACCGAAGTTTCGACCTCGTCTTGATTCGCACTGTGTTTTGGATATGGCCGAAACTATAGTCGGAATTATCCGACGAAAATGAAACGTGAGTAATCCCGCATAAGTAAATCAAAATGATGAATTATAATAAAATGATATATTTGCCGTGGTGGTGCCGGCGTAAAAATAGTACGCCACCCTCTACCCGTGGTTGCCGTAAGAGTCGGCTAAGGGATGTAATCCGGAGATGGGCAGCAGCGTCTTCCTTGAACAATCACACCTAACTGCGCTCGCCAACCCGCCTGCCAAGCGTGGCGAGTATTGGCAAAACCCCCCTAGGAGGAGGCCTATGTCCAGCAGTGGACGTCCTATGGCTGATGATGATATCTTTTTATTCAAAAGTTATGTTTGAGTACTTAGAAAAATCAAATCAAAATTGCCGCCACCTCGCCTGACGTCATGCGAATATGTGGTCTACGATGGAGCACGTTTATCTAGAAGTAACTGATACTTGATTGATTCAGGTGTTACTTTGCGGATGCCTACTATAAGGTGGCTCATTACGTGGAAAGACAGGAATATATGGTTGTAGTAGCTTCTCTCTGCACTTGCATCCCCCTGGCTAAGTGACAATTGTAGTAAGCATAATGTATTTAATATCTATAACTTTAACCTGTATAAACTGTAACCTAATATGAAAAGAAAGATCCACAAAAAACATTTGCTCGATATTGATAACGGCAACAGGTAGACGCTTGAAATATCTAGTTATACATATATTTACTTAAAAAATTAATAATTAAATTAAAACAAATATTTTAGGGACATACAACACATGATTTTTTGCCGTTTTTATAGACAATGGTACGGAACCCTTCGTGCGCGAGTCCGACTCGCACTTGACCGTTTTTTTTTTTTTTACTAAACCGGTGTCAAGTTTGTCCTGAATACAATAACTCTTACCGGTACGTATTTATTAACATTTACATTGAAACAAATTATAAACTGTATCAGTAGGGAGTTACCAAAAAAGTGATCAAGGACATTTCTTTTTGTTCTAGAAATGAATTGCCCGAATGCGAGGCGGAACGCCGAGATTATAATCCGATATTCTACGGTGTACCCCTTCAAACTGCCAGAATCGTGCATAGTGTGCGTGTACTGTGGTGAAAGTTTCGAAGAACCGTCTGTGTTTAGGTCTCACATGGACGAGGAGCATGCAAATATGTCCTCCAGAAGTTTATTCACCAGATACTGTGGCGAAAGATACATCAAAGCCGACTGTAGTAACATACGCTGCCGCATTTGCTATGAACCAGCAGAAAACGTAGACAAGATTGCGATGCATTTAAAAACCAAACATAACAAGGGTATAAATCTCGACGCTCAGATTGGTATACAACCTTTCAAGCCGGATGAACTCTTATGCGCGATCTGCGATTCGAAACAGTTTAATCTGCGCCAGCTTAGTCGACACACGCAATCACATTTCTCGAGGATCACTTGCGATGCATGCGGCAAATCGTACGCAACCACCAGCGCGTTACAGGTCCATATCAAATACACACATCTGGTGAGCGATAGAATATGTAGAAAGTGTAAATGTACATTCGCTTCGGCGGACGAACAAAAGAAACACATCAGGGAGTCCACAAAATGTTGGCTGCACGTGTGCAATGTATGCGGTCAAAGGTTCATGTCTTGGCCTTCGAAACAAAAGCATCTGGTAGATTTTCACGGGGTTCCAAAGAAACAGCACGTTTGCCCGGTGTGTGGTGTTGTATTCCCCGATAGAAAATCTTGTCGTGCTCATTTTAAATTGACGCACACGAATGATGTGTTCGTCTGCTCTTGTTGCGGTCTCAAATTTGAGACGAAAAAAACACTGGAGGAACACCAGGTCTGTCATACTAAAGAGAAACCATTTCCTTGCACCGTTTGTTCTAAATCTTTTTCAAGAAAAAAGAACTTGGCTCAGCATCTGTGGATACATAGCGAGCATAAGAGGTTCGAATGTAAGCCTTGTAATAAGAAATTTAATCAGCGAGTGACATGGAAACATCACATGAAATCGTATCATCCAGGATTAGTGGATTTCGAAACTTAGATTTATTTTAAATCAAATTATGTGAAAGTATATTGAAAACGTGTTAATAGAATCCTAAAAGGCCGGCGACGTATTTGCAGTGCCGCTGGTCCGTGGTTACTGTCAGGCAACCCGCCTGCTTGATTGAAAATAAAAACCATTAATTATGTCAATGTTGTTGTATCTGTAAATATGTTAGGAACTTAATAGTTACGACAGATATGTTTTCGGAGCCTCAAATTATTTCAATTTGTTACCATTGCAAATTTTTTGTTAAAATTATTTATCTTCGTATCGGACTGTTTATATATTTTATATATTTTGGTAATTTAGTAAATTTATTTGCAATAAACCGATTAAGAAATAAATGTGATCATATATGTTTTAAAACTTGTTTATTATCACCCATTTTTTTAAATTAAATTTGCGGGCAAATGACATGCCCCAGGGTTACAACAAATATTTTATTTATAACAACAGTCATATTCCAATCTATAATAAAATAATAGTAGTCAGTACCTGGATGACCGAGCTTTGCACGGCTGAAAACACGGGTAAAACGACATTTTATAATAATGAAACCTAGCTAGATCGATTTATCGTCCCCGATACCCCCTGCATACAAAATTTCATGAAAATCGTTGGAGCCGTTCCGAGATCAGATTATATATATACATATATACAAGAATTGCTCGTTTAATGGTATTAGATAGATATATTAGATATGTAATCCACCTATAATATATATAATAATAATCTTTAAATCGTACCGAGCTCATAACTTGGTTTTGATTCGCACGGTTGTAGACCGCGTTCCTTAAAATATATACCGTTCTCTCCCGACTAGACGAGACTGACTGCGTTACCAGTCGATCTTTCTTTTTATTGCTGCGAATATCTCACCTGTTAAAAATTCCTGCGTTAAAACTTAGTTTGTCTAGGTAACAAAGCTATCTGATATATTAATTCACTCGGCAAATTTGAAACTCCCTAAACAGAAGAGAAGGGACGACGTCCTGGACTCCACGTAAATATGGCACGTATGGACGCTTCAGCATGACAGAGGCCCTGTTACGATTGGCAGCGCGTCCCCACAGTAGCTGGTACGTGATGTTACTGGAGACGGTTGGAGTAACGGAAGCGGAGTAATGATGCGGTGGTGGTGCTTTAAAGTAGCCAGAACGAGCACTTTAACTTCCGGCACATTTTAAAGTAGCCAGAACGACCACATTAACTTCCCGCACATTTCGTCTGTGTCAAAACGTTATCAACATGAAACTGAGCAGTTAGTTTCCTACTGTGAATGATTAAAAATACACATGTGAGGTTTGCTGAGAGGCTTACTCGTAAAATTCTCTTACATTGCATACATTTCGAAAGGTGTGCCTTAGAATTGCATAATTTGGTTCCACCTGCCCCTTTTTATTACCGGACGGCTAGGCAGACACGTTCAAAGCGCCATCCTTACATGGTGATATTCCCCACGTACGGACTAAATGCTTCGATTCCACATTCTTAGTACTTACAACGAGGATGTGGAACTCTGCCGGCGTCTGTTTTTCCTGCTAAGTACAACTTGGGTGTCTTTAAATCCAGAGTAAACAGGTTTTTTCTAGGTAAGCGTGCTTCATCGTAGACTGCACCCTGCTTAACATCGGGTAGGGCGTGGTCAAACGCAAACCTATATAGTATTTTAAAAAAAACATACAAAATTAGCGCACATTGGTTCTAAAACTGTGATTTAAATAGGTAATTTCATTCCCCAGAAGAAAAACTGATTTACCGGAAATGCAGTGTTACTACTGCGTTTTTTCATGTCTTATCTGCTGTAAAAGGTACGTGTCACGAATTTTTAAAACGAAAAATTGGCATTATATGCGCGTTCTTTCATCCGACTTCGTGTGTCCGGAAATTTTGGAATTCATCGCCTGTGTCGTTGTTGTAAGTGTTCGTGGTTTCCCAAGCTAGAATATTTTTTATTTCATCAAATGCTAACCTTGCATTTGACCACACCCTGTCTGAAGTGACGCTTAACATACTCAATATACTTTTTTTTCGTCTGTTTACCAAAAAAAATATTCATTATGACACGTGTCTGAAAAGTTTTAGTAAATATCATTTAAAGCACAGATTGAGCTTTCACATTGAGCGACATTTCCTTTCACGAGTATTTCATCACTTGAAAGACGATATGTATATAGTCTTAATGTCCTGAAGTGACGTTAAAAAATGATTCGTCGTCTTCTACTTGTTCTGTAGTAAAAAGGGGATGGAAGTACAAGGTCGTACAGCTCAGTAGCACATTCTCCAAAATGAATCCTGTAGAAAATTTACAGACTTGCTACCTTCCGGCGGTGTTCACTATCGGGGTGTGTTAACTTATTCCGTTTGTTGACGAAAATAAACATTGTTTGGATACGCTGGCGCTGATAAACAACTTTTCTTTTGTTTTAGAACTAACCAATAACATCGAGAGGAATAATGCAGCTCTCTTAGTAAAATACACGACGGCTTATCCGTTTCAATTGCCGAACGATGACGTCTGTTGTATCGTCTGCCATAAGGAATTCAAAGATCCGGAAGAGTTTAGGGACCATATGATGCAGGACGACCATCAGTCACCTCATGAAAACTTTTGCTTACTTCGTCGAACACTCGAGCTCAAAGTCGATATAACAGATCTTCAATGTCGCATTTGTTGGAAAGTCTTCACTACTTTAAAAAATATTGTCAATCATCTCATCACCGCACACGACGTAACCAATTTTGATATATACCATGACTTAGGCGTCCGGCCTTTTAGAATATATAAGGGTATTAATACTTGTATGTATTGTGCGGAAAAGTTTGTTACGCTACGAGCTTTGACCAGGCATTCTCAGAAACATTATCAGAATCACACATGCGAGACTTGCGGAAAGTCATACTCAAATCCGTCTTCACTTAGATCACACACACTGTCCATGCACCTCGACTGTAAACATCAGTGCAGAAAATGTCGCAAAAAGTATGATTGCACAGAAGACTTACAGAAACATATTGCAGAGTCTCCGGACTGCTGGCGAAACTCATGCTATATCTGTAGGCAGAAATTCATGAAGCGAATCGATAAAGAAAAGCATTTACAAGTCGTGCACAACCATATAAGCGAATACGCTTGTCCAGAGTGTTCAGAGATTTATACGGACCGTAAAAGTCGGCAAGCACATTTCGTGGCTACCCACACGAAGAAATTTCAATGTTCCCGCTGTGAAAAGACGTTTGCGACGAATTTCGATTTGAAAGAACATTTCGTCTCACATTCGTTGGAAAAGAACTTTCAATGCGACGTGTGTTCGAAAGATTTCAGTAGAAAGAAGAATTTAAATCAACACATGACCGTCCATATGAAAGAGAAACCATTCAAGTGTAAAATTTGCCACAAACAGTTTAGTCGGCGCGACTATTTGAAAAGGCACATGGAGTCATATCATGTTAATTAAATTGAAATCATCGAAAAATATAAGTCATCATTTCGATAGACTAACTGTAAAATAAGTGGTAAATAATATTTTTGTGAGGAATGACAAGTAAAAGACAAAATAAACGACTTCGTTGATATGCTGATGGACATTTTCTTTTGTTCTAGAACTATCCCCCAATGTCATCGCGCGGAAAAACGCCGCTCTGTTAGTGCAGTACACTACGGCATATCCGTTCCGACTGCCGTCCGATGACATCTGTTGTATCATCTGCTGCAAGGAGTTCAGGGATCCGGAAGAATTTAGGCAACACATGATGATGCTAGATGACCATAAAGCCCCTCACAAATTGCTGCGTTTGATACTGCCCTCCCAATCTGCTACGTTAAAAGTCGATATAACCAACCTTCGGTGCCGTGTCTGCTCTGACGTGTTCGATAACTTGGACGACATCGCCACGCATATATCAACCGTGCATCGCGTTACCAGTCTTAACTTATCTCATGATATAGGCGTTCACCCCTTCAAAATATATAAAGATATTTATACTTGTCTGTCTTGCCCGGAAAAATTTGTCACGTTACGTGCTTTGAGTAGACACACACAAACACATTATTTGAAGCATACATGCGAAATGTGTGGGAAATCATACTCAAATTTGAGTTCTTTAAAATTACATACTTCATTTTCCCACCTCGGTCCCAAGGCTTGGTGCAAAAAATGCAAGACTATGTTCGATTCCTCTGAAGATAAACAAAAACATTTGGCTGAGTCTCTAAACTGCTGGTTGTTCTCGTGCCATGTGTGTAACGAGAAATTCATGTCGCCCAGTCTCAAAGTGAAACATTTACAAGCTGTACACGACATAGCGACTCACTACACATGCCCGGAATGTCCAGCTGTTTTTATCGACAAAGGCAAGCGGCGTACACATTTTACCGCAACTCATACGGATAAATTTAAATGTTCCTGCTGCAATAAGAGGTTTCCGTCAAAATTCATGCTAGTCAACCATTCCGTTGTGCATTCAGCGGAAAAGAAATTCCAATGCAACGTGTGCATGAAGGAGTTTAGCAGAAAACAGAATTTAAAACAACACATGCCAATACATATGAACGATAAACCGTATAAATGTACCGTCTGCAGTAAACAGTTCAACCAACGTGTCAGTTGGAGAACACACATGGCGTCCTACCACCCCGAAATGGAACTACCGAAAACATAAAACATTACGAAAGTTTTAGATAAGTAGCAAAATTACCACCCTCAATCAGAAAATCTCACGAAGCAGCCACTCATGTCCTATAAGCTTCACTGAAGAGCGAGTTTTTTTAATTAGGTACATAAAGTTTACATTGTTGACTGAATCGTCAATAACAACGTTTGTTAACAAGCTTAACTCGGAAAATTAAATAAAAGAAATGCAACAAATGTTTTTTTATTTTTTTATTTGTAGCCAGTGACTCGTCTCGTTGTAACGACACCCATCCCATTTATCCCAATCTGTCCAAGCACAAAGTTAAGGCGGAATAAAGAAACTCGTATACATACATGATGGGCAGTCATAAAAATGTAGATTATGAACCATATAAAAATTGACTTGTGGTCTTGCCAATTATTACTCAAAAATGGGGGATCATTATACTGTTATAAATTGCATACCATTTGGACAGAAGTTACCGTAGAACTAACAATTATGCCGACATCAAGATGTATACTAAAAAATAAAAGTAAATTAGCTCCAGATCTCAAAATGTGAGTAAATTAAGTCAACATAAGGCAATAAGTTTCATCAAATTTACCGTATTTGTGATGAACAACTGACTTTCTTTTGTTCTAGAAATATCCCCCAATGTCATCGCGCGGAATAACGCCGCTCTGTTAGTGCAGTACACGACTGCTTATCCGTTCCGACTGCCGTCCGACGACGTCTGTTGTACCATCTGCTGCAAGGAGTTTAAAGACCCAGAAGAATTTAGGCAACACATGACGCAAGACGACCATAAGTCGCCACACAAGATATTGCGCCTCCTATTGCCCTCGCAAACGGCTACCCTTAAAGTCGACATCACTAATCTCCGATGCCGTATTTGTTCCAATTTATTTGATAATTTGGAAGACATTGCCTCACATTTATCAACGGTGCATAATATCTCCAATCTTAATTTGTCATACGATTTAGGTGTACACCCCTTTAAAATTTATAAAGATGTCAATACTTGTCTATTTTGCCCGGAAAAGTTTGTCACTCTACGCGCTCTCAGTAGACACACACAAACACATTATTTAAAGCACACATGTGAGACTTGCGGAAAATCTTACTCGAATTCAAGTTCGCTTAAAGTCCATACCACATTCGCTCACCTCGGTCCAAAAGCGTGGTGCAAAAAATGCAAAACTATGTTTGAATGTTCCGAAGATAAACAAAAACATTTGGCAGAGTCATTAAGCTGCTGGTTGTTCTCCTGTCATATGTGTAGCGAGAAGTTCATGTCGCCAAGTCTTAAAGTAAAGCACTTGCAAGCCGTACACAACACTTCGAGCGACTACACCTGCCCAGAATGTCCCGAAGTTTTCATTGACAAGGGAAAACGCCGTAGTCACTTCATAGCCGCGCACACGAATAAATTCAAATGCTCGTGTTGCGAGAAGACCTTTTCTACTAACTCCAAACTCGTCAATCATTCCGTCGTTCATTCGTCGGAAAAGAAATTTCAATGTAACGTATGTTTGAAAGAGTTTAGTAGAAAAAATAATTTGAAGCAACATATGCCGATACATATGGATGATAAACCTTACAAATGTATAGCTTGTAACAAGCAGTTCAATCAACGAGTCGTTTGGAAGACCCACATGGCGTCCTATCATCCTGAAGTAGTCACGTCGAAACCTTGAATCGCGTATAATTAGGATTCACATCATCAGCCATAGGACGTCCACTGCTGGACATAGGCCTCCTCCTGGGGAGGTTTTGCCAATACTCGCCACGCTTGGCAGGCGGGTTGGCGAGCTCAGTTACGTGTGTTGTTCAAGGAAGACGCTGCTGCCCATCTTCCGGATTACACCTTAGCCGACTCTTACGGCAACCACGGGTAGAGAGGGTGGGGTACTATTCTTACGCCGGCACCACCACGGCACGTAATTAGGATTACGTTCATACAATTACGCTTTTGCCCCGCAATGGAAGAAAAAGATCTCGTTACTTGCGACGATCATGGGACAGATTTTTCACCATTTCAATTTTCATTCGCATATTCATACATGCTCGTGACTTACGTGTTCTTTTGATTCTTATGGGTATCAGGCTAGGTATTGAGACCTTTCACATCAGGTGACTGGTTAAACACCTAGCCTAGCCTAAGATGGGATCTGTCTCAAATAATGCTGCCGGAACACACCATTAGATGCTTGACAGCAGATTTTCAACTCATGCGGTAGCTAACCAGTCTAGTACTAGAGAGTACCTTAACATCGGGCTGTGGTTTCCTCATGATAATTCGGTAGCTCGAGTTCTTTGTTGAGGTTTGATCCTCTTCAACGTGTGATCCGACCGCGCTAACCATTGAAATGTCTTCGCTACAAATACCTAATCTTTAAAACGTCTTAAATTTTATTATAATACGTTCTCTTACATCGACCCTTACCAGCTTACTCAATCGCACTCTCTCAAACTCAAAGTTTCTGATAAATCACTAGTAAAGCGTGAACCGAGAAACTCGCATATGTTAGTGGAAATTGTGGTTAAGTAGACCATGTAAAAAATATTTTTAATTGTTTTTATGCGCTTTTATGTCGATGAATAAAAACGATGTGGTTTTAATCAATTCCTTGGGAAATCGATCAGATTCGTTCAGATCTAATGTAAAAAATCACCATGGTTTTGTTTGATTTTTATAGAAAAAAAAAGTTAGCTGCTAAACTTTAATTTAACATAGTCATTATAGGTTTATGTCTAAATAGGCATATTTTGTATATACTACCATTTTGTTAGGCTTTTTCACCTTGAAAAGAAAAGTGCATATTTTCAATATGATCCGGGTGAATATCATATTAAATCAACTCGAACTATACCCTAAATAAAAATTTTCTTTGTTTTAGAAAATTCTCCCAATGTCATCGCTCGAAGAAATGCCACTCTATTAGTGCAGTACACAACAGCTTATCCATTTTTACTGCCGACACCGTCCGAAAACATTACTTGTTTGGCATGCCAGAAGGAGTTTCTCTTCCCGGAAGACTTTAGGCTTCATATGAATGAAAAAGAAAAGCACACACCTATTCACGAATTGGTGTCTTGTTACAAATTACGTAAACAAATTAAAATTGACATCACCGACCTTCAATGTCGAATTTGTTCCCAAAACTTCGATAACTTGCTCGATGCGGCCACTCATTTATCTACAGTCCACCTTATATCTAGTTTTGATTTAAAATACGACTTGGGCGTGAATGCCTTTAAAATACACAGAGATTCTTATCTCTGCGTTGTTTGCTCTGAGAAATTTGTCAGTATACGAGCCTTGAGCCGTCATACGCTAACACACTACGTGAATAGTTTTAACCACATTTGCGATACATGTGGGAAATCATACCCAACTTTAGCTAAACTCAAATGGCACCTATCTTACTCTCACAGCGGGATGACATTTTGCGCGAAGTGTAAGACAGGATTTGAATTTATCGAAGAAAAAAGAAAGCATTTAGCAGAGTCACGAGAATGTTGGATGTATCCGTGCAATGTCTGTGGTGCCAGATTCATGTTACCATCTTTGCGAAATAAACATTTGCGAACAGAACATAATGCGGGCAATAGGTTCGTTTGCCCCGAATGTCCGGAAGTCTTCGAGGATCAAATCAAACGTCGGAGACATTTCATGTCTACCCACACGAATAAATTTAAATGTTCGTTATGCGATATGGCGTTTGATGGCAACAGAGCTTTGGCTGAACATACACTTGGCCATACGGCGGAAAAGAGATATCAATGCGATATTTGTCAAAAGGAATATGTTAGGATGAAAAGTTTACAACGGCACATGCCGGTGCATAAGAGGAATACACAACAGTGAAGGCCAGCTTAAAGTTTTTTGCTCTTTGTGTTCAATGGGGAACAATAGTTGGTAAGAATTTCGACGATCATTACTCATATATTCGACAAGTATTAATTTCTGTTTCGTATACTTGTACCCATACAATTGAGGTATTTTCCAATAAATACTTTCGGAACGAATTACTTATTTGTGTTACACGCTTGTACACGTCATTAATTGTATTTGAGTTGAATTGATTTGAATAAAATAAAATTACTATTCAGATATTATGTCACCAAACAGTAATGTTTACACACTACTGTTTGGTGACATAATATCTGAATAGTAATTTTATTTTATTTAGGGGGATACTCCCCCAAAAAGAAACAGTAATGTTTACACAAGCGCTAACTAAGTAGCTAGCGAAATTACAGAGACTAAAAAAGCCTGTCTTGTCTTCACGCAGAGTTGACATAGCATTTTAACCATTGGTTAAATTTGGGTACTTTTTTAAATATTTTAAAGTGATAAGCGCTTAAGTAACGATGTCATGGACTTTGTTTTGGTGCTTAAAGTTCTGAATTTCTCTGTTATAGACAGGCGTTAATTCTCAGGAAAGTATCTCGTTCGTCACATTAATTTGCCATATAAAAAAAGATTAACACATCAAATGCATTTGTACTTGTGTATAGATGCTATCAACTAGAAGGCGAAATGTCTGAACATAGTAATTTTTCTAAAGATGTTTGAAACTTTTTTGATTCGTTATTAACGTTATTATACATGTAACTGAATAAGAAGTTATAGTGTAAATAAATAGGTGTAGATAAGGAATCGAGAATAAGAATAAGGAATTGAGATACAAAAGAGTACACATGAATTTCCACAGCTAGTGTCATTGCTAGTATTTTGAATATTTTCTATTATTGATAGTTACTTTATTTAGGCGATGAAGAATTAGTAATGGGCCCCAATGTAGCGATGATTATGTTACGTTACGCGAAGTTTTATTTAGGCGATGAAGAATTAGTAATGGGCCCCAATGTAGCGATGATTATGTTACGTTACGCGAAGTTTGTGTATACAATGGCAAATGCTATAGCTCACATCAGGATAGAGCCACTATCGTCTTATAACCGTAAATAAAATAAAAAATATTTTTTAAAATCTTTTTACTATTGCGAGTAAATGACGTCTATGTGCGAACAAATAGCAACAAGTCTAATGTTAAATTTGTTGTTAAATAAACCGTCCGTTTGCAAACTTACTGGGCTGTTGAGACTAACCATCGAAAGTCTCAAAGTAATGAGCGCCAAAGCAGCGATGCCCTGCACTTTGTTTTGCTACTCAAAAGTTTTGTGTACCGCTGCAATGGTCATGAACGTGCGTTATTTCTTAACACCAGGAGAGCGTATCGTTCGTCTCATTAATGATACATAAAAAAACTTCCTACAGGCTGTCATCCAGATGCTTTTAAATGGCGTTTGTCTCTTTTATGTTAACAGACAGCAGAGTGAAAATACGTTCTGACATACTTTTCTTTTGTTTTAGTAATAACTCCCAAAGACATCGCGCGGAGAAACTCCACCCTATTAGTACAGTACACAACGGCGTATCCGTTTAGACTGCCGACTGAAGATATTGCATGTCTGGCATGCTGCAAAGAGTTTCGATCGCCGGAAGAATTTAGGCGTCACATGAGGGAAGAAGAGAAACACGTGCCGGCTCAAACGCTGTTGCGTTCGATCCCTAAATCTTGGCAAATTAAATTAGATATCACTGATCTTAGTTGTCGAGTTTGTTATCAAAATTTCGATCGTTTGGACGATGTGGCCGCTCATTTATCTAAAGTCCACCTCGTCTCCAGTTTTGACTTGCAGCAAGAATTGGGCGCTAGTCCTTTCAAAATATATAAAGATTCTTATATCTGCTGTCTTTGTTCCGAGAAATTCGTCAGTGTACGCGCCTTGAGTAGGCACACGCAAACTCATTACGTGCAACATACGTGTGAGACTTGCGGGAAGTCCTACGCAACATTGGATGCGCTTAGAGTGCACGTCAATTTCACACACACAGGTTCAAAGTACTATTGCCGAAAATGTAAGATATCCTTTGATAATATAGGAGATAAACAAAAACATTTCACCGAATCGCGGAAATGCTGGAGATACTCGTGCAATGTATGTGGAGGCAGATTCGCGTCGCCTACTCTGAGAAAGATGCATATGCAAGCTGAACACGAAGGTGGTGACAAATACGCGTGCCCCGAATGTTCGGAGATATTCTCGAATCGGACAAAACGTCGAAATCATTTCATCGCTACTCATACTAATAAATTCCAATGTTCTTGTTGTAACAAAACGTTTGACTGCACACAATCGCTAACTAACCACAAGGCTGTTCATTCTGCGGAGAAGAGATTCCAGTGTGATATCTGTCAAAAAGAATTCAGTAGGAAGGACGGTTTAAGACAGCACATGCCTATTCACATGCAAGATAAACCTTACAAATGTACCATTTGCGATAGGCAGTTCAATCAACGCGTCAGTTTGAGAACTCACGTGGCGTCCTATCATTCTAAAATTGTAGTGTCATCTTCGTAAAATGGAAGTGTCATTTTCGTAAAATGGAATCGTTATCTTCGTAAAATGGAAGTGCCATCTTCATAAAATAGAAGCGACATTTTCGTAAAATGGAAGTGTCATCTTAAAATAGAAGCGTTATTTTCGTAAAATGGAAGCGTCATTTTTGTAAAACGGAAGTGTTATCTTCGTAAAATGTAAGCGTCATTTTCGTAAAATGGAAGTGCCACCTTAGTGAAATTTAATCTAAAGTAGCAATTGAACATGGAACTGTGTTGATCGTTGAATCGTTTAGAATAAATAACTGGTTTACAATTTTTTACACGGTAAAATCATTTCAATATTTGACAAACTCATATATACGAGTAAATGTTGTAAAGACGATTATTTGTTGTCTGTTCACGACCGACGTGTAGATAATTTGGATGTTTCTTTTTGTTTTAGAACGTAGCTCACCGCACTCGAAGAATCGGATCGTAACCACTGAAAGGAATAACGCGATGATTATAATTCAGAATAGTACGGTATATCAGTTTAAACTGCCCCGCAGCAGTATGACCTGCGTTTACTGCGACGAAGAGTTCGAGGAACCGTCCTTATTCCGAGAGCACATGAAGGAATATCATTTTTCTGCCCCCGCGCTTCGTACCCCTGTGATAAAAGTGGATTGTACAGAATTAAGCTGTCGTATCTGTTATACATCTTTTGAAGAGTTTACGTCTCTCGTGGAACATTTAAAAGTACACGGGTTGAAATTGGATTTAAATTACAAGTTAGGGTTGATTCCTTTCGAACTGCCTAATCGTCAATGGTCATGCATTTACTGTAAAACGAAGATGATCACGCTTCGCGCGCTCAGTAAGCATATGAGTATGGTTCATTTCTCGGCAGTCACGTGCGAAGAATGCGGTAAAAATTTCAATAACTCCAGAACATTGAACTTACATTTGGAGTCGCAACATAGAAAAATACTTAAATGCAAGGGATGTAGACAGATATTTGCCACATCAGAAGAGAAAAGTAAACATTACAAGGCGTCACGCCCTTGTTGGCAATCTGTATGTCACATTTGCAATATGAGGTTCATGAGTGACGATTCCAAAGAAAAACACATGCGTGATGCTCATAATATATTTTCCAAGAACTTAATCTGCACTGAATGCGGTGAAATGTTTCGTAATCACAAGGAATGCCGTAAACACTTTCGAATAAAACACACCGATGACAAGTTATGTTGTGCTTTTTGTCCCCAAATGTTTATATCCAGATCGCAACTTAAAAGGCACGCGGTTAGTCATACGAAGGAGAAACTGTTCTCGTGTACCGTCTGTGGAAAGGCGGTCAGTAATCAGAGTTCATTAAATCAACATATGTGGATCCATCGAGAAGATAAGCGCTTTAAATGTAAAGCTTGTAACAAGCAATTTAATCAAAAAGTTGCTTGGTTAAGTCATATGCGAAACTACCATCTCGTTTCCGAGCTATGTGATTGATGATACGTGTGGGTAGTATTAAGGTGAGCTATGGAAACCTCTTTCTGAAGTGCCGATATCAGCAAAATCATATTATGTTGAAAATTAAGGTTGTTCTTACTGACAGACATTCTTGTCGGTGATATTACTGAGAATTTGTTTCTTGAGATTCGTCTGGAAAGTTTTCGCCTTGTTACTTTTAATAGATCTCATTAGCAGTAAGACATGATTACTATTTCTAATTCGGAAGAATCTTGCCAATGATATAATCAGTTCAGTAAACAAACAGGCGGAATGCCAATCACTATTCGTAAAAAAAAATTGATTACCCGCGCCAAACTCGCCTCATCGGGCACGGACTCTATTTCTGGAGACGTTGCATTTGCTATTATACTTTAAAAAAAAAAATACATGGCGATAATGCGGATTTTTCTTTTGTTATAGAATTACTGACCCTGTGGCAGGGGGTTATATCCACCGAAAGAAGAAACGCCAAGATCATTCTTATGAATAGCACGATATATCCCTTCAAACTGCCTCGCAGCCATATGGCCTGTTATTACTGCGATGAAGAGTTTGAGGCCCCACCCTCATTCCGGCAGCATATGAAAGACAACCATTCGTCTGCCCGCGTGCTTTGCCCTCGTTTAGTTAAAGCGGATTGCACAGAGTTAAATTGTCGCATCTGTTCTAAATCTTTTGAGGACATTCAATCTATAGCGGCACATTTAAAGAACGTCCACAGATTAAGCCTCCAGTTGAACAGTAGTTTGGGGCTAGTGCCTTTCGTGTTGCCCAACTGCCAATGGACGTGTGTTTTGTGTAAAACAAAGGTACCCACGCTTCGCAATCTCAGCAAGCACATGAGCATGGCTCATTTCTCCGCGGTCACATGCGAAGAATGTGGCAAAAATTTCGCTAACAGAAGAACATTAGATATACACGTAGAGACCAGTCACAAAAAAATACTAAAATGTACTAAGTGTAAACAGATATTCGCCACTACAGCAGAAAAAAGCGAACATTACAAAGATTCGCCCACATGTTGGAAATCTGTGTGCCATTTATGCAATATGAGGTTCATGAGTTATTCGTATAAAAGGAGACACTTGCAGGAAGTTCATGACTTGTGTAAGACTGTATCATGCAGCGAATGCGGCGAGATGTTTTCTACTGGCAAAGAATGCTCTATTCATTTCCGAATAACCCACACAGATGAGAAAATATGTTGTGCCTTTTGCCCCCAAGTGTTTGGTGATAAAACACGCTATAACCGGCATATGATCACCCACACGAAAGAGAGGGCGTTCGTATGTACCGTGTGTGATAAAGGATTCAGTCGCCCTAGTGGCCTGAATCAGCACATGTGGAATCATCGAGAAGAAAAGCGGTTTAAATGTCAACCTTGTAATAAGCAGTTTAACCAAAAAGTTACTTGGAAAGCACATATGGCACGGTACCATGATATTCAGACGAAAGATTAGTACGAGCTAAATTTTAAGGCACCGTTGGATATTTTTGTGTATGGAGTCGTAAAACGATTGCCATAACTTAGTATAGCTTGAAATAAACGGTTTTGTTATATTTTTTTAAGGGTAGTGCGATAAGGTCAATTGAAATATGCATAGCCTTATACTTATTTAAATCGTCGATTTGATCGAAAGCAACAGAAATATGATAACGGATATTTCTTTTTGTTCTAGAACAAAATCCGCTGTACATCGCGCGGCGGAACGCTCACATGATAATAGAATCTTCGACCGCGTACCCTTTCAAGTTACCGGAAAACTCTATGGTTTGCTTATATTGCTCCGAAGAGTTTGAAGATCCGGCTTTTTTCAGACGTCACATGTATGAGGAACATCAGGATTTTAAAATTTATTCCTCCTTTGACAGTGTATCTGATTATTTTGTAAAAGTCGATTGCACCAATCTTCGTTGTCGGATTTGTTCAGACCCCTTCGACAGTTTAGAGGACGTCGCGAAGCATCTTAACGAAAAACATCAGAAGAATATACGATTCGATCACGATCTCGGTATGATACCTTTTAAAATTGAGAAAGATCGATTCGAATGTGTGACTTGTGGTGTTAAATATGCAAAATTACGTTTGTTGAGCAAACACATGAACACGCATTATTTAAAATATACTTGCGAATCATGCGGGAAATCGTATTCCACGTCTACAACTCTTCACAGCCATATAAGAAATTCATGCGGTCGTGCCACTACCCTGCCATTCTGTCGTAGGTGCAAGAAGTCTTTCGGCACGGTGAAAGAGCGCATGAACCACTTAATGTCATCAAGGCGCTGTTGTCAGCACTTATGTAACGTTTGCGGCGAGAGATTTCCTACATGGTGCATGAAACAAACCCACATGAGAGAAACTCATGACGTCCCAGTGAAAACATATACGTGCCCTGAATGCGGAGCAGTCTTTCACAATCAAAACAATCTTCGCACGCATTTTACCATAGAGCACACTAAACATCATTTCCAGTGTTCATTTTGCGAGTTGAAATTTGCATCAGAGTATACTTTGAAAAAACACGTAGTCATTCACACGGGAGTGAAAATGTTTACCTGTAATGTATGTGCCAAATCATTTTCCAGAAGATCTGGTTTGCGTCAACATATGTGGATCCATAGCGAGATCAAAAAGCACTCGTGTAAAATTTGCGACAAACACTTTAACCAGAGAGTTAGTTGGAAAACTCATATGAAATCTCGACATCCTGAAATGTGTGACTTTTAATATCATAAACTGAAAAAAATATGTAATAATTAATCTACCTCATTACATGTTTGTCTACAAAGCGCAATCTATTGGAATTTAGAGGTTATTTATTATTCTTGTCTAATTTTTTTGATGTCATATAAACCTGTTCAAAAATTTCAATCAATGATAGCTCAGCCCCAATAGTGGTTGTTCCATTGGGACATCAGTTTGTTGTTTTGACGAGGTAGGGAAACACGTCACTTATTGGTCTACCTCAGGGAACTCAATACATGCATGCCGGGTTTCATCGTCCAGAGTTCCCGATAATGATTATGTGCCAGCAGTCTGTGCCCAGAATCGTCCTCTCTTATCCGTTCCCCTTCCTCTTTTGCAATGCTGTAATCATTTCTGCTAAAGAGCGCAATGCATTCCATGATTTTTGACTGTCGATCAAAGCAATAACTTTTGGCAACGAGAAATTACATTCGATAACTCCAGCAAGGTCTGATCGGGATATCGTCCATTTTAGGCCAGTTGTGTTGCGTCGTATCTTCCATATCCACATATGACAAGTGGTCCCTACGCGTCACGTTGCATAGGTACCACTCGAAACCGTCGTGATTCATTAGCAGCGGTGTCAGGTGGTACGTCAGCACCCCGTGCTCTTTCCCGAGCCACTCATCCGATCAGACAAGATTGCCTCGATTGTTTTATGGCTCTCGGTCGGTTAGTCTAACCGTTTCTTTTGTTTCATCTGTAGTTTTGTGCAGGAGATTTGGTCTCGACTACCTATAGACATTCTTGCTGTTAATTGTATAGCAGAAAAACTTACAGATTTAAATCCAAAAGTTGTTATTTTACCTTCTTAAAATGAATATATAATTCTAAAGGTCTCGCTCCCAACGGGGGTGTGCCTACGAACTAAAAAGTTTGACCTGTGTCACTAAGCTTACAGCTGGATAATAGAAGAATAGAAAGTTATCACGTGATAAAAAGCAAGTATATCAAGGGCATTTTCTTTTGTTTTAGAAAATAATGCGATGTCCATGGCGAGAGAGAACGCGTGCACGATTGTTGAATATTCCACGGCGTATCCATTTAGACTCCCAGAGAGCGCTATAATGTGCGTGTACTGCTGCGAGTCTTATGAGGAACCGGAAATGTTCCGTCAGCATATGCAAGCCGATCATCGTGAGTACAAATCACGTCACGCGTTTGCGCATGTCAGTGGCGAGTACCTTAAAGTCGACATCACAGACCTTCGCTGTCGTATATGCAACGAAGCTTACCGCAGTCTCGAAGATATTGCGAACCATTTAAAAGATTCACACTTCCTACAAATCGACACCAGCTACGAACTAGGTCTGTTGCCTTACCGCATGGAAAGAGACGGATTGTCGTGTCCGATATGCGAAGATCGGTCAGCTAATATGCGTGCGCTCAGCAGACACGTGCAGAGCCATTTCTCCCAGTGCATATGCGAGCATTGTGGTAAGGCCTACTCGTCAAACGGATCCCTAGTCAAACACGTGAAATACAGTTGTACGAAGTCTGGTGCGGAGAAGCAACGCCTTTGCAGGAAATGCAAAACTGTCGTATCCAGTCTAGAAGAGCACCTAAAAACTGCTGAGTTTTGTAGACAACACATTTGCAGTGTATGCGGTGAAAGATTCGGATATTGGAAAGAGAAACAAAAACACATGGAAATCGCTCACGGTATGCCTAAACGCGTCTATAGATGCCCCGAATGCGATACGGTTTTCAAAAGTGCCAGTAATTTAAACGCTCATTTTAAAATATCTCACACGGAAGATTATCTCGTGTGCGGGCATTGTGGTATCAAATTCGATACCAGGTACAGATTGGATAGACACATGCTCACTCACACAGGCGAAAAAGCGTTTGCTTGCAGCGTATGTTCGAAGCGTTTCCCTAGGAAATCGACACTAAATCAACATATGTGGATACATAGCGAAATTAAAAAACATGAATGTAAGCTTTGCAATAAAACGTTCAATCAGAAAGTGTGTTGGAAGACACATGTGAAAATGCGCCATCCAGAACTCTACGATCCAATGTGCTAAATGATACTAATAAACGGACTAATAAGTCTGTGAATAGTCTGGATAATGAGCAGACAAAGTCTGGTTATAGTCTTGATAATGAATACACTAAGTCTGGTAATAGTCAGAATAATTACAGATTAAGCCTGCTAATAGTCTGGATAAAGAACGGCATAATAAGTCTGTTTTTAGTCTGGATAATGAACAGACATAGTCTGGTTATACTCTAGATAATGAACAGACTAAGTCTGTTAATACAATAATAACAGATTAAGTCTGCTAATAGTTTGGATAAAGAACATAATAATAAGTCTGGTTTTGTTAGTTTAGTTCTGGTTTTTGGTCTGGTTATACTCTAGATAATGAACAGACCAAGTCTGGTTATAGTTTAGATAAGGAACACACTAAGTCTGCTAATAGTCTGGATAATGATCAAAATAAGTGTTCATTTTCTACAGTCTTATATCATTGCTGGGTTATATTACTGTCTTGGTCATCTAGGTCGTATGCTAGTCTTATACAGGTTCAATCGTAATGTTTGATTATTACCAATCAGGTTTTTTTTTTTATGTGTTGCAGGCACCTTACCTATGAACTTTTTTTTATCGTTATGACATATTTTACAAATTAAAGTTTCCAACTGACTTGGTTTTGGAATCATTTCTTTTTAATCTTTTTTTAAATTAAGCTATTCTTCAACTATATTTCGATTATAAAATTGTTTTTTTTTCTTAATTTTATTTAAAGATCATTTATATATTATTGACTTTTAATAAAGCTTAGTAAATGTACATATGGTTTATATTAAATTTGGCACGGTCTATTTAGTCGACATTATTTGTAGGAACAATTTTTCACAGAACATTTTTCGGGGAGGTCGGGATTCGGCTTAGATGATCCCATCTGCCGAAGATGGACGCTGGGGGTCACTGCCCCCAGGGGGTGATGGGGGGTGCGATCTCAACCCCCAGGCCACCGGGCGGAGCTCGAGCACCCTCTGGTTTTGGGGGAACAGCATTTCAAAATAAGTTTTCTCCAAACCAAATAATACTATGAAGTAAGCACATTTTATAAAGCGCGCGTACTAGATATTAATTATACCCATAATGTCAACAAAAAAGGATTAAAAAAAAATTGTGAATGAAGGGCGTGTGGTTGAATATGCTATCATGTTGAAAAGTTTTTGAGTTCAATATTTGTTAGATGATTTCTTTTATCACCCTAACTATATCCACGAATATGATCTCCGATTGACTTTCTTTTCTTCAATTCTGTAGCAAAACTGGAAAACTTATTTATTTTAAAATTTACCTAATTAGGTGTTACATTTATTCATTACTAATACAATATATATTTTTGACAACACCAAATTCCATTCGTATTTAATTAATGTTAATGAAAAGTTTTTTTTTTTAAGTTACATAAATGTGATTCTTTGTAGTAACTTTGCCAGCCGTGGCATACATTTGCCATACATGGATTTTCATACTGCACGAGTGTATTTGACCTGCCCCCGTACTGTGACCCCGATGTGTGCAAAACGCCTAACTGAAATCGCATAAAGAAACTCAAACGTTGATGGTTGATTTGATTGTATATTATAACTATTATATATAGTATAATTTCAATACATTTTAAAACTCAATATATAAGTATCAAAATAGCACTTCTCTGTGAATTTTAAAATGAAATAATAGGTACTCTTTTTTTAAGCGTATTATAAATTCTTACTATGTGATACTACCGTTTTAAAATGTACATTATTCGTAGTACTTAATTCCGAACCTAGCTGAGTAACATTTTATATATTCGATATGCAACAACGTTAATAGAAAAGTACAGAAATGTAAATTGCCTACGTGACGAATGGACAGCTTATGTCAATTCGGTAATTTTTTTTACGTTTCCAATGGTGTTAATCGATAACATTAATGTTACCTTGTCTAGATCCCATGAACAGAAAATTCGAATTCGAAAGAAGTTTACCAAAAAAAATGTTCGTATTTCTGAGTATATTTGAGTCTACTATTGTCGTAATGTTTGTGTAACTGATTAGTTTTTAATGTAAATTAAATTTTATAATTGTAAACAAAAGGGTATAAAATATTTACTTACATATATCCTAGTTTTGTTTTTTAACTGCGGTTAAACTATTGTTAAATGATTATTATAATTGTAAAAAGTACAACTAAGTATCCTAGTACATAAGTTTTTAGTTTCAAATAAATTTGTTATCAGTATTTTTTGTTTCAATATTATACCAATTATTCTTAATTCCCGAAAAAGTTATTAGGTTAGAATTAAAATTGGCAGAAATAAACTAATGCCAGATAATAACAATAATGGCCAGTGAATGGTTTCTTGTTATTGGCTTCTTAACAATTGATTCCACAGTGTTAAGAAGTTCATGAATTTTTCTTATAAATAATAATATAATCTAGACTAATTAAATTAATTTATGTACATTTAACATTTGCACGTCTTTTATTTTAATAAGACCTATTATAATTATATACCTAAGTGTATTCTTGATTAAATTATTTGATTTGATTAATAATTTATATCTATAAAAGAAGAAACTGACAGATTGTTTCCCTGATCGATCAACGCGCAGCTAAAACCACTGGCCTGAAATTTTGCACAAATATTCGTGAAATGACGTAAGTGTGCACAAAGAAAAGATTTTTTACACAATAAAATATTCTGATTCTGATTAAAATTCCACCTCTTAGGGTGCAAAATAGGGATTGGAAATTTATATGAAACTTCGTTATTTTTGGTAGTAGCGTTTTCAAACTCACAGTAAATACTCTTTATTATAAGTAAGGCGGTAATGTGTAGTGGCATTTTTGTTTGCAGTAGTGGCATTTTTGTTTGCAGTAGTGGCAAACTTGTTTTTTTTTTCCCGTGTATTATAAAAATAGTGGCGTTTTTTTATGAAAGTGCCGAATTACGCGCGTAAGTAGAGAAAAGTTTTTCACATAATTATATACTTTTAAAGTCACCATTACTTTAACTACGACAAGACTGGACTCAATCTTGACTTACTTTATTTGTATTTGACTGTGACTTATTTCACTTGATTTTTCATAAAATACTTCAAAATATCGAAACACTTGTCGTAGATAAATACACAAAGTGCGACGCCATAAACAAAGAAAAAGAAGAACTACATGTAATTTAGGTACATATTTTTATAATATAGTTTAATTTTATCCGTAATATAAATATTGCAGTACATTTCACACAGCACCATCATCATCATAAACTAAGCAAAGTTCGGGAACCAGATAAACTGGTAGAATAACGTATATACGTTTTATTGTAAATACTTTTTTATATTTATAAAATATACGTTTAAAACAACGAGAAAAAATAAACATTACGTTTGTCACATAAATGTTTGTCCTGGACGGGAGTCGAACCCATACACTTCAGCTCACAAACTAGAGCTACTTTCAAATGAGTTAACAAGACTGTCCTATAAAACAAGTCGTTCATTCATAATACTTGACTCGGAAGTGAATCACATGACAAAACTCAACACTGCACGTATCTGAACGGGTTTTTTTTTCTTTTCTAGACGAAGCGCGCATATTGGCGAAACAGAATGCGGAGGTTGTCTTACAGTTGTCAACAGCATACCCGTTTAGATTACAAGGCAAAAGGATAATATGCGTCTACTGCTGCGACGAGTTCGAGGAACCGGACACGTTCAGAAGTCATGTTGACGACAAACATCCTAAGATAAATTTGTTTACAGCCTTTGCGCACATCGGCAGGCACAAAGACTATCTCAAAGTCGATTGCCACGATCTCAGATGCAGATTATGTTCGATGCCGTTCGAAACTATAGAAAACGTAGCTCGCCACTTGAAACACTCTCACACCGGCAAAGAAATCGATAAAATAAACCTTAAATATGAAGTGGCAATGCATCCGTACAACCTGGTTAAAGACAAATGGATATGTCTTATATGTAAAAAGAAAATGCCAAGCTTGACTAAACTAGGGAGACATATGTCCTCGCATTATTCCGAGTATACTTGCGACACATGCGGCAGATGCTATTTGACTGTAGACAGTCTCAACTATCATATAAAGTTTAATCATTCTGGAAAGAATATATGCAGAAGATGTTGGCAGGACTTCGCAACGGCGGAGGACAAGAGGGATCACGTAAAGAATTCAGTTAAATGCAGACCTTTCGGGTGTATCTATTGCGGCGAACGGTTCACGTCATGGGAACTGAAACATAAACACCAGGTGTCGATGCATCAGGTTCGAGAGCAATCGTATCCTTGTCCCGAATGCGAGGAAAAGTTTCAATCGAGGAAGCATTTTTACAGCCATTACACGATAGCGCACACGCAGGAATCCCTCCTTTGCACGTGTTGCGGAAGGACGTTCTCCAACCAGAATGCGCTTAACGATCACAAACTCGGTCATTCGGGAGAGAAACTGTTCCAATGCTCCATATGTTCTAAAGGCTTCACTAGACGAAAAAGTCTCAAACAGCATTTGTGGATTCATAGCGATACAAAGAGATTCGTGTGCATCATTTGCAATAAACAGTTTAATCAGAAAGTTAGCCTAAAAAGTCATATGAAATCTCACCATCCAAACGTGCCCGTTGAATTTTAGATTTGTATTAATAATAGTTTTCTTTTTCAAGTAAATAAAATTTGCATGATTATACTTAGTGATGTTTCAATTTTAGATCTACCCAAAATAGGTTTTAACGGGCTTAACATTGACAATATTTTTTTTTTGTTTTTAGGGGCCGTATTGGAAATACGTGGGCGTAGTGAAAATTCAAAAAAGAAAATAGTCCTTGTTTGCCAGACGCCACAACGGCGCAATGCCGAACTCATTCTCAGATTCTCCACTGCCTACCCTTTCAAAACACGTTTTAGTCAAATCCTTTGCGCTTTTTGTCACGAAGAATATAATACATTATCAGATTTAAGATCTCACATGAAAGTAGACCATATGAATTCCGATTTCAATAACGTTTTCTATAGGACCAATGACAATTTGATCAAAGTAGACATAACCGATATGAAATGTAAAATTTGTTCTCAAGACGTTCCTGACGTGGACACTTTAATGACTCATATTTCACAAGAACACCAAAAACCTGTTAAGTTTAATGCACGTTTTGGTGTACTGCCCTACAAACAGAACGAAGACAACTTGTGGATTTGCGTGTATTGTCAGCGAACGTTTGGAGGATTCGTTGCATTCAAAAAACACATAGCAACCCATTTCATGCAATTTTCGTGCGACAAATGTGGGACTAGTTTTATCTCTGATCATGCTCTACGTGATCATCATCGTCAGGTGAAATGTTTTAGAACTGCTTACCATCCTCGCAACGGTGACATCATGAGGTCTCGAAGTAACGCTGAAATTATCCTGCAATGCTCCACCGCCAGCCCTTTTAGAACCTGGAAAAACAACTTCAGTTGCGTATTCTGTCGCTACCAGTCGAACGAACCTACTACCTTGAGAATTCATATGGTGACGCGACACGCCAACTATGATGTACAAACAGCCTTTTATAAAAAATTAGGAAAGGAATTTCTCAGTATTGATATAACTGATCTTCAATGCAAACTCTGTTTCATGCCTGTGCCGACATTTGATACTTTAACATATCATTTAAAAAACGATCACCAGCAACCCATCAATTTGGATGCTCAGTTAGGTGTGTTACCATTTATATTGAGCGACGGTTCTATTTGGAAGTGCACAATATGCCCTAATGAATTCAAAGATTTCATATCCTTGAAAAAACATACTGCAGATCATTTTCAGAATTACGTGTGCGACGCCTGTGGCGAAGGCTTCATAACGGAATCTGCTATGATAGCACATACAAAGATCCCACACGAAAATAAATATAACTGCAGTCGATGTATTGCTACCTTCTCTTCACTGGACGAGCGGAACATACACGTCAAAACCCAACACACATCGACTCCTTACATGTGTATGTACTGCGCAGACAAACCGCGATTCGCAAACTGGGAACTTAGAAAGAGACATCTGATGGAAGTGCACAATTACAAGACCGGTGCCGATAAATACGAATGCACCACATGCCAAAAAACGTTTAAGACTAGATCTGGGAAATTCAATCATATGGCACGGACACATAGGATGAAAAAAGATACAGAACTTAATTACCCTTGTCCGAGTTGCCCAAAAGCTTTTACGACCAAGCTGTTCTTAGATAAACATATGGCTAAGAAACACTTTGATTTGTAATATTTAAGGTACTGTCTACACTCGTGCATTTCTTCGCAGTATTTTTAGTGACAAAGCTACCGCTATAACTGTGATGGAAAGTACCTATGTGATACTGATGAAGTTCTTTTCTTTTTTTAGGGCGCCGAAAGGATAGTGGCGAATTAACTGAGAAAGAATGTAAACCCAAAAAGAGATTATTTCAAAGACAAGTTAACCAGAACCCCCAGTGGAAAAATGCAGTACTGGTACTTAAACACTCCTCCGCGTTCCCGTTTAAGACTTGTTTTAATAGAATACTGTGTTCGTATTGCAAAGATGAATTCGAACCCATGGCAGCTTTAAGGGATCACGTGAAGACCGTGCATTCGAATGCCGATTTCAACAGCGCATTCTATAAAGTAATAGATACCCTGAAAGTAGATATTACGGAGCTAAAATGTAACATTTGTTCACAAGATATTCCAGATATTGATGCGTTAATGACTCACCTATCGAAGGAACATGAAATACCGGTTAATTTTGACGCCCCTTACGGCGTGCTACCGCATCGTCAGAACTCTGCTGGACTTTGGATGTGCCTTTACTGCGACAAAAGTTTCACGAAATTCTCACAAAATAATGAGCATTTACGTAATCATGTCAAAATTTTTACTTGTGACAAATGCGGTGCTACTTTCCTTTCCACTTACGGTTTGAGACAGCACGAACGTAAATTCCAATGCTACAAAATGAATTACAAACCACGCTTTGGTAAAACCTTAAAACATCGTCGCAACACTGAGATAATACTTCAGTGCTCAACGGCTTGTCCTTTCAGAACTTGGGGGCATAATTTCAATTGTGTCCTTTGTCGCGTCCAGTCTAACGATCCGATAGGGCTTCGAACTCACATGGCTTCCAAACACGCAGATTTTGATATAGATCAAGTATTTAGTAGAAAGTTGCGAAAAGAGTTTTTGAAAGTGGACATCACGGATCTTCAGTGTAAGCTTTGTTTCATGAGAATAGACTCCATCGATGATCTGTTGACGCATTTGAAGAATGACCACAAACAGCCGATAAATACCGACGTCCAACCTGGTGTGATACCTTTCAGACTCAACGATGGCTCTATTTGGAAATGCGCCATGTGCACTATCGAATTTACAGACTTTTTATCATTAAAAAAGCATACAGTGGAACATTTTCAGAACTACGTATGCGATACGTGCGGTGAAGGATTCATTACGGAAACCGCGTTGAATGCTCATACAAAAATACCACATGACAACAAGCACGCTTGTGGTAGATGCGTCGCCACATTTTCCACCCTAGAAGAGAGAAATATACATATTAAGACACAACATACTTCACTGCCATACATGTGTATGTATTGTAAAGAAAAGCCAAGATTCGCTACATGGGAGCTGAGAAAGCGACATTTGATGGAGATTCATAATTACAAGCCTGGAGCGGAACAGTACGAGTGTACCACTTGCCATATGACTTTCAAGACGCGGTCGCAAAAGTACCACCACAACGTTCGGTCCCACCGAAGTCAGAAAGAGCGCGAATACAACTACCACTGCGGTACTTGCGCCAGTGTGTTCGCAACTAAACTATCTCTGGATAAACATATGTCTAGGAAGCACTTTCATACGTAATTAAATAAACAAAAAAAACGTCAATTGTAAAAAAAGTCATCCTTGCACGGTGGATATTCCCGACATTACGCACAAAGCGTTTTAGGTCAATTTTTTATTCTTTGGTCCGTGCACCCAAAAATTGACAATACTGAAGTCTTCAAAATCAGACTAATTTGGTTTCTGCTTAACATCAGGCAGGATGTGGTGAAATGCGAGCCTATTCTGAAAATGAAATGTAACTCATTCGAAACCTTATATTATCATGTAAAACCATTATCATATAAAATAAATGAGTTGTCCAGACAAGGAATTCATACTAAATAATTTTTGTCATAAATGTCGAGTTTTACAAATAATTGACCGCAAACGGAAAGTTTTCGAGTCTACTATGATGAATTGGTATTTTTATGTATAGGTGTTTCGGCTTACGACTTTTGATCAAAGCCAACTCTGAAATAGCATTTTTAAAGCTGACATCATGATTTTTTTTATGTCCAGTTGGTATTTTTCACGACTTCAGAGTTATGTCATAGTAAATGTTGTTCATATTCCTGGGTAGATCAGCAATCCTTAAGTATTACTTCACTTTTCCCAAACATCCAATATTTTGTTAAAAACTTTATATTCTTATTCTTCTTCTTTCTTTCTTATTTTATTTATTCATTTATTCTTATTTTATGTTTGAATATTGACCAATCCGTGCCAGGTCCATAATGTGACAACTAGTATTATTGAATATGTCATGATGTCGTTTAAATCATAAGTAGCATATTATTCATGATAGGTATTGCAACTTTCTGATTAAATTATTTTTGAGTTACACGCAAGATATTGTTCAAGTTTACATATTACCTAGGTGAGGTGTCACACCTGTTTAGTTAGTCGAAAAAAAGTCATGTTTCGTAACTAAGATTTGTATTATAGTTGTATACACAATGTGAGATTTGAGTACTTAATTAGAAGTTACTAAAACCATAGTAGTAATTTATTGAATAGGATTTTATATTTGCTTTAGAATTACCTAGTATGTATCATAATAGCCTTATTAAGCTCAGGTGGAGGCTCAGTACCAGTATCTGTTATTCTGCTGCCATTTAATAGTGCGTAAATATTACTGTGTTCTGGTTTGAAGGCCTCTGGAACTAGCGCAATTACAGGGCTATTGAGACTTACCATAGAATGTCCCAAACTGATGAGCGCCAAAGCAGCGATGCTCTTGTTTTGTTACTTAAAGTTCTGGGTACAGCTGCAATGTTCATGGACAGGCGTTATCTTTTGCAATAAGGAGATCAACTCGATTGTTTCATAATTTTTTCATAAAGTAAAAAAGGTATCTTCTATGTTTAAATATTTGATTCCCTAAATTATTTTTTTTAAAGTTTATTGTAATTAGGATAAATAATATAATTACGAAATATAAAAGTGTAGAGACATTATACTTGATTTTTATTTTCAAACAACACCATGTCGTATTAGGATAAGATGAGATCACAGTTGGGAAAACAAAATGTTCTATGTAAAAAAAAAAATACTTTAAAAAAAAGGGTGGATACTCAATTGCCTCTCTCTTGCAAGAAGCAAAGAAATCTGACGATGCATTTTTTATTTATAGGGAAAAGAAATCATGGACATGGACACACCGGCATTGAAAAAGATGAGACTGTTTTAAATTTAAAGCAAACTCGTGAACTTTATCAAAATCCGAAAAGCAAGGTTTACAAGAGAAGCGCTAGAGCAGAAGCAAGGATCGCAACTAAGAAGAATGCTGCTGCAATATTAGCGTGCTGGACATTTTGTCCGTTCCGATGGACGAAAAATCGTTTCAAATGCGCGTACTGCGAAGCGGATTTCACAGAATGTACCTCGCTTAGAGAACACGTCAGAATTTGCTCCACACATCATAATATTAATGACGTATACAATAAATTTCGAGAAATGCCATTGATCAATGTCGATGCCACGGAAGCTTTATGCTGTGTCTGTTCCGCACCTTTTGCTGACATCTCTCAAATGCACGATCATGTCATCCAACACGGTTATGAATTCGACATTCATCACCGAGATGGCGTCTTGCCTTTCTTTTTAGATAAAGAATCGTGGAAATGCTTTATATGTTCGGAGAAATTTAATAACTTCTTGAAATTGTACGAGCATATGAATGTCCATTATCAGTATTATATATGTGATGTATGCGGGAAGGGATATATGACAGCCCCGAGGCTCAGAAAGCATTCGGAGGTGCATATATCAGGATCGTTTGCTTGCACCGAATGTGGCAAGGTGTTCGTTATGCGAGCTGCGAGGGATGCTCATAAAGCGTCTGCTCACAGTAAAGGTCCTCGCTATGAATGTCCTCACTGCAATACTCGCTTCCATAGCTACTATGACAGAATGTCTCATTTGAAAGAAACTCACAGCGAAAAGGAAGTGGTTTATAGCTGTTCGTATTGCGATTTGTCTTTCAAAACTAGTGGGAGTCGGGCTACCCATGTTCGGAATGTCCATTTTCTCCCCCAACGCGATTTTAAGTGCTCGTCGTGTCATTGGAAGTTCAAAACGAGTTACGAACTTAAAAGGCACATGGTGAGACATACCCTCAAATCTAACGTCTATCGCTGTACATTATGCGGTAAAAGTTTCCCTAGAGTTAAAGCTTTAACCACACATGTGAAGACTCACCAAGATTTGAACTGCAAATGGTGTGGCCTGGTCTTCAAGCAAAAAAGTCAGTTAGTACTGCATTCGCAGGCAACCCATGGAAACTTGATGGCAATAACACCTATGGATATTAAAGAAACATGCTGTGAATAAAATTCGCCTATGTAGATTTAAAATAAGTTTTCGATACTTTAAAAAAATTAAGTCCAAATATAGCTAATTATATGTTTGATACAAAATATACGATAAAAGTATGTTACCTCTTAAGGTGATGCTATCAGAGTAAATAGGTCCGCACCTTGCACTTGAACGCTTCTGACATGGTTTAACATAGATGACTGATAACAGTCATTTTCGTCACAATAACATGTATTTTGCTCTCATTGCAAATTTTTGGTCTTATCAATCCTTAATCCGTAAAAAAGTGACGTTTCCGGATCACTACTGTTTTTATAAACTGTGCCACTGTCGTACGTGGGCCGCTTCTTAATGTGAAAAGGGTAAGATCATATTCCAAGTGCAAGTTGGTAGACTTCGTGCATCTTCGAGAGTTTTAAAAAAAATCAATTTTTTATTTTTTAAACCTTCAAGAATTGCGTTAAATATATTAATTGAAATCTCGTATTGATTAAGGTTTTTGGTTTCTTTTTAGGTCCAAATAACGAAGCGCAAAATAGTGTAGGTGCGGTTTGCAAAGGTAGGAAGCTAAAAGAGCATGTAAGCGAGCGTCAAATGCGTAGAAGACGTCGTGCCAACAACGAGCTGCCCGAAGAATCGGAGAAAAGAATCTCAAAAACAATGATGCGAAGAAATGCGATGACTTTGTTGGAATGCTCCACGGCCTGGGCCTTTCGGTGGTTCCATGGCGCGTTTTACTGCTCTTACTGTGATGTGAAATTCCTAGACATACAACCATTGCGAGAACACATATTTACCAGCCACTTAAATGAACCGCCATCCAAACGAATTTTCACGAAACTAACTGAAAACAATATGGTCAAAATAGACATAACCGATCTTCGCTGTAGAATTTGCAATATCCCTCTCAATGGCATCGAATCTCTCAAGTATCACGTCAAAACTCACGGCAGAATCATAAATGAAGGTTACAGTGATGGTGTCTTGCCTTTCAAGCTAAACGACAACGGTTATTTCTGTCAAATATGCTCTTTCTATTTTGTACACTTCACAAAAATCAACCAGCATATGAATATACATTACCAGAATTACGTTTGTGATACTTGTGGAAAGGGCTTTGTGTCTAAATCCCGGTTTAGAACTCACATACATGCTGGATACAATTTTTGCGAAAAGGGAAACTATCCTTGTAAAATTTGTAACGAAATGTTTTGTACTCGAGCCGAAAGAAATAAACATAGATTTCGCGTTCATAAAAATGGGGGCAGGTATGCGTGTCCACGATGTCCCGAGACCTTTAGAAGTTATAACGCTAGAATTAAACACCTGGTCAACTGTCATGCACAACATGTTCACGAATTTGAATGTGACATTTGCGGCAAATCATTTGATACTAGCTCAAAACGAGCCGGACATTACAAATTAGTTCACACATCATCAGATCAACAAGATACCAATCAATGTGGTCAATGTTTAACCGTATTTGTCAGTAAATCTAAACTTGTGAGGCACTTGAAATCTCACAGCACTACCTGAAATCTTCTTACGTATTTACCTTCGCTTTCAGCTGAACCTAAGCATGAGTTTGCGTCGTGTTATTAATTAAAATGAAATTAAGAAACGGTCGTTTACTTCAAAGCAGTGTTTTTCTATTTTTAGGACTGGGCGGCATCAAAACTGAAGTCTTGCCGTCGTCCACAGACGTTCCTAAAATCGTTTGGAAGCGAAGGCGGACGCTGTTAGAAGACAAAGCAAATGCGGCTTTGCTCATAGAATACTCGAATGCTATAGTTTTCAGATGGCAAAGAGGAAAATTTATGTGTGCCTACTGTTCGAACATATATGCCAATATCCGAGAAATACGATCGCATTCTGTTCAACACAACAGATTAGAAATATTCGAAAACCCTCAAGTTCGACAATTGTTTCCTCTGAAAGTAGAAATTACCAATTTATCGTGCACCATTTGTAATACACCCATAAGCACCATTGAACTCTTGAAAATTCACCTCACGAATGTCCACTGCAAAAAGATTGATTCGAATTACACTGATGGCATTATACCTTTTCATTTGACGGGGAAGGAGTTGAGATGCGTTCACTGCAGCGTGCAATTCGATAAGTTTATGACTCTTTTCATTCATATGAACAAACATTACCAAAGTTTTGTATGTCATACTTGCGGCAAAGCATATTCCGGACAGAACAAGTTGCGTTCTCATCAAGCTATGCACGAATCTGGAGAATTTAAATGCACCCAATGCGATTTGATTTTACCTAATCGAATAGTTAGAAATAGACACATGAACGATGTTCATGGTCCTAAAGATAGATACCGTTGTCCTATCTGCGATGAACACTTCGATTCATATCACAATCGATTGCGACATCTAAACGTGGTACATGGCGAGAAAACCGAGTACAAGTGCACTTATTGTCCTGCTGTGTTTATCAGCTGTACTTCTAGATATTCTCATATAAACGGCGTGCATATGCGAAAACGTAAAAAGAAGAAAAAAAAAGAGCTCGAAATTGCAACACAGAAATCTACTCGTATATAAATAAGTTAAAAAAATATAATAACTTGAAACTATCACACGTATCATCACGTATCAAAATCCGTTACAGACGCGGACAACAACTTTGTTTTTATTTAATATAGATTACAAATGATACTCACTTCGATTTCAAGGATTTAAAGTTCTTTGAATGAATGAAAAGGACTCGAATCTTGATGTGACATTTTCTTCTGTTTTTAGGACCTGTCACAGTTAAATGGAGGCCTGAACGCAAGTATCAAGATGAGAGACACAATGCGGCTATAATTTTAGAATGCTCTAACGTGTGCCCATTTAAATGGAATCGAAGTGAATTTTGTTGCGCTTACTGTACCCTGACTTCAGGCGACTTTAGCCCTATTAGAAAACACACTATCCAAACCCACCATCCCAACAAGATGGCATCCCTTCGTGGATGGTTGGGTGCCACTATCAAAGCTGATATCTCTGATTTAAAATGTGAACTCTGTCACCAAAACATTAAAGATGTTACCACATTATTCGATCACTTAATAGAAGCTCATAACGAGCCACTTGATAAAAAATACGGTCCGGGCATCGTACCGTTTCTCCTGAACGGCGATAAATTCAAATGCGCAACTTGCGATCTAAATTTTGATTTGTTTTTCAATTTAAACAAGCATTTAAATGAACACTCTCCTAATAGCATATGTCCATTTTGCGGAAAGTCTTTTTCACAAGTATCTAGGTTAAAATCTCACATACATTACTCACATGAAAAATCACAGCTACGGTACACATGTACGAAATGCGGGGAAACATTCACAAGCAAACCAGAAAAAAATACCCACATGAGAATTAAACACAGCTTCATGAAACACAAATGTCCGCACTGTAACGAATCATTCAAATCGTACAATGGTAGAATGAAACATCTAAAAGAATTTCACGACAAGAAGATAGAGTACCGTTGCCACATGTGCTCAGCTTCATTCTTATTAAGCAGCCAAAGGACGAAACATATGCAACATGTTCACATAAAGGATAAAAGATATGCTTGCACGGTATGCCCGTTCCGATCCGTCACGACCACGTCGCTAAGGAATCATATGATAAAGCACGACGGTGAAAGAAAGTACCAGTGTCAAGTGTGTAAGAAAGCGTATGCAAGAAAGAAAACGTTAACGGAACATATGCGAATACATAACAACGATAGAAGATATGTTTGTGCGCACTGCGACAGTGCGTTTGTACAGAACTGCAGTTTAAAGAGTCATATGAAGACGCACCACCCTAATGTAGAAGTGTTACCGCCGATGAAGCGTGATTAAACTATTCTTCAAACTAATCAAATGTTTCGGCAGCCACTTTGGGATACCGCTTCCAATCTGGAAGTCCTTTAGTTCGAATCCCAGACGCACCTTTGTTATTTCTAAGTTTTGCGTTTGCCGCTGACTTCAAACGGCGAAAGAAGACATAGAAAACTAACATGTCTGAGAATTCTCAATAAAAAAGTTCTCGAAGATGTGTGATATCTGGATGATGGATTAAGGCCTTACCGTTCTCACAATGAGAAGAACGCGGGCTGCGTTTATAAAAACAGAGCTGTTCTGATATTTTTATGTGGTATCAAATGTTGATCTGAAATTTAGGTAGGTAACTGAAATGTCTATATACCTAATGTTTTTTTGCGATTGCGTTTGGTTGAGGATCATTATTTTAACTGGAACGGAAACCTACCGGCATTTTGTTAAATAAAATTTTAAAAATATCTCCATCTGTTATATTTCCATACAAAGAAATAAATAAAAAAGTTATTTTAAAAACGAGCTTTTACGAAAGGCAACCCTGGCTGCCACAGCCAAGGTGCAATTGAAAACGGGTAATCAAAATAATATTTGTATAAATTAATCACAGTATTTTTCATCGTTGAGAAGTTGCTTCCTCGCGAGCCAACCCTGGGTGTAGTCAGGTTATACTTACCATAAACATGCTTAGTCATCGGAACTGAACCAACATAGTAAATTTGGATAAGATAAAGTGATTCTAATTAAGCTTTCGTGCTTTGACCTAAACAAATTAGCAAATATTCCAAGTCACATAAAAGCTTGTAATAAGAAGCTATTCTGACGTAACATTTTCTTTTGTTTTTAGGACCCGCCTTCACAGTTAAATGGAGGCCTGTACGCGAGTACCAAGACGTAAGACACAATGCGGCAATCATTTTAGAGTGTTCCAATATTTGTCCATTTAAATGGGATCGTAGTGTATTCCGTTGTTCGTACTGTACGTTTTCTTCTGGCGATTTTAGCCCCATCAAAGAACATATAATAGATCATCCAAATAGAATAGAAGTTCTTCGTAGAGCGCGTAACGAGTCGATTAAAGCGGACGTCACTGATCTAAGATGCGAGCTCTGTCTCGAACACATAAAAGACATATCGTCATTGGTAGATCACTTGATAGAAGAGCACGATAAGCCGCTTGATAAAAAATATGGTCCGGGGATCGTACCGTTTCTTCTCAACGGAGATGTATTCAGGTGCGCCATTTGTGGTACCAGTTTCGATTTTTTCACAAATCTAAATAGGCATTTGAATGAACACTTCCCCAATAGCATATGCCCGTCATGCGGCAAGGCGTTTTCTCACGAGAACAGACTGAAATCGCACATGCTCCAGGCGCACGACAAAAACAGAGAATTGAGGTGCATGTGCACGAAATGCGGTCAAATATTCACAAGCATACTAGATAAAGATAGACATTTGAGTTCTGAACATGGAATTTTGAAATACAAATGTCCATATTGTAACGAATGTTTTAAATCGTACTCGCATAGAGTGAAGCATATCAATGAAGTGCACGATAAAAACATAGAGTATCCCTGCAGCATGTGCTCGGCATCTTTTTTGCTAAGCAGTTCTAGAACAAAACATATTCGACGGGTTCATATTAAAGACAAGCGGTTTGCATGCACAGAATGTTCCTCTCGCTTCGTCACCGGTTCAGGGTTAAAGAATCACATGATAAAGCACGGAGGCGAAAGGAAATACCAATGTCAAGTGTGTAAGAAAGCATACGCGAGAAAGAGTACACTAAGGGAACACATGCGTATACATAACAACGATAGGAGATTCGTTTGTCCGCATTGCGATAGTGCGTTTGTGCAAAATTGTAGCTTAAAAGGTCATATTAAAACACACCACCCTGACCTAATGTAGATGTGGTGCCTCCGAAAAAATAATTTCATTAATGTAACATTTTAATTTTTTGAGGATAACAATGTATATCAATGTAATATCAATGTAATATTCTTATTCTTTGAGGACTACAATGTACCATTACTATTCTTTGTGGACAACAATGTTAACCAGTCACGGTGCGGTGATGTAATATTTCTTTGAGGGAAACAATGTATAACATTTGAATTTTTTGAGGAAAACAATGTATTATTTTCATTCTTTTAAGATATCAATGTAATATTCTTATTCTTTGAGGATAACAATGTACCATTATTATTCTTTGTGGACAACAATGTTTAACAGTCACGGTATGGTAATGTAACGTTATCATTCATTGAGGGAAACGATGTAACGTTCTCATTCTTTTTGGGCAACAATGTTACACGGTAAAAGTATACTAATGAAACTATCATATATAAATAAACAAATAAATATTGTAGGACACATTACACACAGCACTATCTGACCCCAAACTAAGCAGAGCGTGTGATGGAAGTCAGATAACTGATAGGATACATAAATACTTTTTTTTTTGTTGTAAATTCATACTTATAATCCATACAGAACACCCAGACACAGAACAAACATTTGTTTATACCAAACAAACATTTGTCCTTGGCGGGATCGAACCCACGCCCTACAGCTCAGGCAGACATACTCCCAATGAACCAACAGGGCTTTCCCTATATACATATATATAGGGAAAATATGTATCAATCTCATTTTTTTATAGACAACAATGTTAAAAATTCACAGTACGACAACAATTACATTCTTTGAAGAAAACAATGTAACATTTTATTATTTGAGGGGAAAAATGTGGAACGCCTACGATTACGATTGATACGGTAATGTAACGTTAAAATAAAGTAAAGATTTAACGTTTTTAGTTTATATCTTAGTTTTAAGAGTTGTAGGAAAAAATACAGTAATATTATTTGTAAAATAAATAAGTTTACCTATCTATGGGGTTACGCTAAAAGATACTTTTTGATTCTTATTTCGTAAAAATAAGTTCCGTATTGCAGATATTTTTTCTATGGAACAACTGATTTGTTTACGATGTTTCAGCATTGATTCCAAAGTTATTCATAATTATGAAAGCCTATATTGAGCTCATGTTGGGCTAAGCTTACCTTTCTGCGTACCCTGTATAGTTTAATAAATATTTTTTTGTTTGTTAAATATAAATTCAAACAATTAATGAATTTAATAAAAAAAAATGTTATGTACATAACAAATAATTTTAAAGGGTTTTATTTTTAATACACTACTTTCCCTCCCCTATGGAATAATTGCAATTGAGTAAAGGCAGGTATTTTGGTGAGTGTCTAAAAGAGTGAACTTTCTAAGAGATTACATTTTTACCGCAAAATTTAAAATTTGTTCGCAGTCCGTCCGTCTGCCACCAGGCTGTATCTCATGAACCGTGATAGTTAGACAGTTGAGATTTTCACAGATGATGTATTTCTGTTGCCGCTATAACAACAAATACTAAAAAACAATAAAATAAATATTTAAGGGGGCTACAACAACAACTACAACAGTTTTTTCCGTTTTTTATAGACAATCCGACTCGCACTTGGCCGGGTTTTTTTTTTGGTGCCATAAATACGTACATTCATTATATAGAAGCTTAAACTTATATTCACTGTATATTGCACAAACTTAGACCTATTCGTAGTGATTAAAGAAAATGATTACTTATTAAGGAGTGAAAATAAATTTTAATTTATCTTTTTTCTTCTTCTTGTATTGCAATCTATCTTTTAGACATTCAGAAATAGGTTGGAATTTGTTAAGACTTGTGCACTACTTGTCCATTGGCAAGCCCGCTTTTCAACTCGGACTATCTATAATAATTTTATAGATCCGGAGGATATTTTCTTTTGAGCCTTCGTGGCATGGTTGGTTCATAAGACTCTTTAGGTGCGCAATTCTTGCCTTATATGTACTCATTTTGTCCTTTATTTCTTGCTTAAAAGTTTTCATTTTAAGGTCATAATGCAATCTGATTTATCTGAAAATAATCTAATAGTAAGGAGTGACTTACCATTGTGAAACAAGTTTTAAGAAACTATACTCAGTAATGTAATATCTGTAAGGTATTATTTTCGTGTATTATTCACTTGAATTAGATTTGCTTAGATAAGTCTTGATACGTATTTTCTTTTGCTTGTAGGATACATCAGCATAGACTGGACTAAAACTGGAGTAATAATAGAAAGTATGCCGACAGACGGAAACATATTTGAATCCATTAAAAACACCCACAGGATCAAAGTCGAAAAAGATAAAAGCAAGCTGCTGGATGGGATCAAAAATGATCCAATTGATAATACGGCAACTGATGGGCGACAAAAAGAATGTGTCGAAAACGCGCCGATACACTGTAAAAAGGATAAACAAAAAAAAGCTTCAGATAAAAAGTTTCTTGACTCGCGTTACAATGCAGCGATCATATTGGAGTGTTCCAACGCGTGCCCGTTCAGAACCTACGACAATACTTTCGGTTGTGGTTATTGTTCATTCAAATCTCCCGATTTTCCCGCCGTCAGAAACCATTCAAAAGATCATCTATGTAAAGACTTTGCAAGCTTTTTACGTTCTAGAAAGACTGATATAGAATGCAAAGTAGATGTAACGGATCTTAGATGTGTGCTTTGTCAAACTGAAATGAAGGATATATCGACTTTGTTTGAACATCTTATTGAAACTCACGACAAGCCTTTGTTACGAAAGTATAGAATCGGTGTAGTGCCGTATTTGCTGTGTGGCGGTTACGCGTGCGCCGATTGCGGTCTCACATTCGATTGGTTCCGGACATTAAACAAACACGTCGTGACGCACTACCCTCAATTTATTTGTTCCGAATGCGGTCAGACCTTTTTCGGTTCTTCATCGTTGAAATATCATTTATTAGGACATTCAAAACAAACGAGGAAATTTAATTGCTCCATATGTCAGGAATCCTTCCCCACGTTGCATTTGAAACGTAAACACATGATGTCCGAGCATAACATTGCAATTTATAAATGTCCTTACTGCACTGAGACGTTCAAACGCTTCAACGATAGAGTGGCACACTTGAACAAGCTGCATGGTAAAAATATCAATTATCCGTGTAAATTCTGCTCCAAAGTCTTCACTAGTACCACGTCTAGATCGATTCACACGCGTTATGTCCATATCAAGGACAAGCCTGTTAGTTGCGAACAATGCGGGCATGTTTTCCACCGGCCCGATGATTTGAAAAAACATATGCTGAAACATACTGGAGTTAAGAAGCATCAATGTCAAGTTTGTAACAAAACTTTTGGGAGAAATCGTACACTAACAGAACACATGCGCATACACAACGACGATAGGAGATTTGTGTGCACATACTGTAGTAAGGCGTTTATACAGAAATGCAGTCTTAAAGGGCACATGAAAACACATCATCCAAACACTTAGGACACGATTGCCTTGTCTTGGTACGATTACATTTGTATTAATTTTTAATTATAGGTATTAGTCTCAATTCCGCCTGGTATATCATAATCAAACAGTCATTGACATCATTGACAGCCCTGATGCCTGCCTGAACTGTAGGGCGTGGGTTCGATTCCCGCCAAGGACAAATGTTTGTTTGGTATAAACAAATGTTTGTTCTGTGTCTGGGTGTTCTGTATGTATTATAAGTATGTATTTACAAAAAAAAAAGTATTTATGTATTCTATCAGTTATAATGTTTATTACATTACATATATTTCTACTTATGCATGGTGGTAGGGTATTTTCTAGTACTCGGCTGGCTAGCTACCACCCTCATGTTCAAAATTTGCCGCCAAGCACCTAACGGTGTGTTCCGGCAGCCTCATTTGAGAGCCAGTTCCATTCCAGGCTAGGTGTGCTTGACCATCTTCAATCACACCGTCAAATTATCAACTCGTTTCAAATATCGATATATCGACGAAAATTAACATGATTAATCTTATCGAGATATATATAGTATAGACAAATATATGTAGGTATATACATATAGACTTTCAAAGGACCGGCGATATTTTGTCAAAACGATCGAACAGTGTAAGCTTTTTGTTATTAATATTACTGTAATTATTATTTTAAAATAATATTATGCACAATAAAATGTTTTCTTGATTAATAAAACAAATATAAAATTAGCAACAAATAACATAACACACAAACATAACATATCTAAAGTTGATCAGTTTGATCAGTAGAAACAATACTTATTGTACATTTTGTACCTACAAACCGTGTACTTTCGTTTCACGGAACTTAATACAATACAATATTTTACGAATAACACAGTTATCACGACACCTATGAAATCACGAATCGTTTAAGCTTATTTACCTTGACCTTCTCATAACTGTCTCTAATAAATTACAGTCAGGGTATTTCATCCCTGACTGTAATTTACGCGCGCCATTCAAAATGCTTTGGCGAGCGGAGGTAGCAGAAACGCGAGGCGGCGGGATACTGTTGTTGCATAGCCGTCGTGAACAAAAACGATGTGCGTCGTTCTACCCGAACTAAAACAATATATTGCCAAAACAGATCGTTAAACGTTGGCCGCTTAAACCGGAGACGTATCTATTTGATTTCGTAGTACATCTGTATGAAACCTAATACGTCACATTTTCGTCGCTAAAAACGGTTAGTCGTCATTAACGAAGCGTCGTAGATGGATCTACTGCATATTAAAAGTTGAGGAAAACTGATGTGCGTTTTTCTTTTGATTTTAGGAACCATCACCATAAGATGGACGACACAGAGCACTCAAAATAACTTTGGAGACGCGCGGGACAACGCAGCCATGATTTTGGAATTTTCTAACGTGTGTCCATTTAAGTACTCCAAAAATACATTCGGTTGTGCGTACTGTTCATATAGATCGCCAGATTTTGGTCCCATCAAAAGCCATACCAAGGAACACAAGCTCAGATCTAAGGCTATAGCTGTCATGAATCCTTCTTCAGTATGCAAGGCAGACGTAACTGATCTGAGATGTGAGATATGTTTTAAAAGCATGACGGGCATATCAACGCTCTTTGAACATCTCATCGAGGCTCATAACAAACCTCTAAACAAAAAATTTGAACCTGCTGTCGTCCCTTACTTGCTAAATGACAGGTTCGCGTGCGCCGACTGCGGTCAGGCATTCGACCGTTTCCATAGTTTAAATGTTCACATGAACGAACATTATCCCAACTTCATTTGTTCCGAATGCGGTCAAAGTTTTATTAGCAAACAACGATTTAGGGCTCACTTAATAAATACACACAATAAAAATAAAACTATTGCGAAATATAAGTGTTCGAGATGCGATGAAAGGTTTTGTACTGATCATAAAAGACGTAAGCACATGATGGCTGTTCATAAAATTTTCCCTTACAAATGTCCATATTGCACTGAGACTTTTGTGAAGTATAGGCTAAGGTTGGCCCATTTGAACGAAGTCCATGACAAGAGGATAGAATATCCTTGTACGATGTGTTCTAAAATTCTAATGAGTAGTGCTTCGAGAGCTAAGCATGTACGACACAGTCATGTCAGGGATAAAACATTCGAGTGCTCAATTTGTGGCGATAAGTTCAATACGTCCGGTGAATTGGGTAACCATACAGTCAAGCATACCGGAGAAAAGAAACACAAGTGTGAGGTATGCAAGAAAGCTTTTGCGAGGCAGAAATCGTTAAAAGAGCATTTGCGTATACATAATAACGATAAGAGATTTGTGTGTGTGCATTGTGGGAAGGCGTTTGTGCAAAAGTGCAGTTTAAAGGCACATACGAAGACGCATCATCCGGGTGTAGAGTTTGGGGAGCAGGCAGCCAGCGATCTCGCAAGCGGAGCTCTATTTAAAGACAAACCTGCTAAGGATGTAAAGGCTGAAGTTTCTCAGTAAAGCGATTCATTTTATTCACGACATTTTAAAGATTAACACATTAGGGTTTTACATGCACAATACAATTCATGTCGGCTATTAAAAGAAAATGTATTTAAATCCAAATTTATTATTATTTAAAATTTGTATCAAACCTTAACTGTTAAATAAATAGATATTTTGTATTGTTAACATATTAAAAATTAGCAAAAATACATTAAAATGTTATAAAATCAAATGCATTTTTCTTTTGGTTTTAGGAACCATCACCAACACCCTGATATCGTCTACACAGACTGCACACGATGAATTTGGAGACGCGAGGGACAACGCTTCCGTAATTTTAGAATGTTCTAACATTTGTCCTTTCAAATATTCTGATAATAACACATTCGGTTGTGCGTACTGTCCTTTTCGATCACCCGATTTCGATCCTATTAAAAGTCATACCAAACAGCACAAGCTAAAAGCGGAGGCTCTTAGTAATATTAATCGTTCATCCGTGTGTAAAGCAGAAGTAACAGATTTGAAATGTGAGCTTTGTGGCGAACGTATGTTGAATATATCAATACTTTTTGATCATCTTATCGAAGCTCACAATAAGCCCCTTAGGAGAAAGTTTCAATTAGGTATCGTCCCCTATCTGTTAAATGACAGGTTTGCGTGTGCCGACTGCGGTCTAGCTTTCGACCGTTTCCACAATTTAAATATTCACGTGAACCAACACTACCCTAACTTCATTTGCTCTGAATGCGGCCATAGTTTCATCAGTGAACAGCGATTGAGAGTTCATGTCTTATATACACACAGTAAAACCCCAAAAAGATACAACTGCTCAAAATGCGATCAAAGCTTTTCAACCGATCAAAGAAGACGTATTCACATGGCGACCGTGCACAACATTTTACCATACAAATGCCCTTATTGCGCTGTAACTTTTGATAAATACAGACTTAGATTGGTGCATTTAAACGAAGCCCACGATAAAAGGATTGAATATCCGTGCACGATGTGTCCTAAAGTTTTGACAAGCAGTTCTTCAAGATCAAAACATATACAATACAGTCACGTTAAAAACAAACAATTCGTCTGCTCTATCTGTGGGGCAATGTTTCATATTTCACGTGAACTACAAAACCATATGGTTAAACATAGCGGTGAGAAAAAGTACCAGTGTCAAGTATGTAAGAAGTTCTTTGCTTGGCAAAAGTCACTGAAGCAACACATGCGAATTCATAATAATGATAAGCGATTTGTTTGTGTGCATTGTGGAAAGGCATTTGTGCAGAAATGCAGCTTGAAAGGACACGTGAAAACGCATCATCTTAACGTTGGGCTAAACGAGCAGACTGATAGCGAAATAGAAAGTAGCGATAGTAAAAAACAGACCCGATAAAGATCTAATCACAAAATTTCGGAATTAGACAACAATGTGGCTTATTGTAAAGACGCTACATGGGTTTACATTTTCTTTTAGCATTGAGTGCTGTCGCCGTACTTGTGTCGGAGCCGTCGTGTTGCTGGAACGGGGATTCGTACTGGACTTGCGACCGTGATATGCATCAACGCTCCTGTGTGAAACCAAATATTTCATTTGTCATAATAATGATAAAGGCACACCCAATAAATAAATAAAAATAAAATAAATAAATATTGTAGGACACATTACACACAGCGCCATCTATAGCTATGATAATAGCTTCTATGAGCGTGTTTTAGTAGTTCACTTTTAAAATAATGTTCCCTTCTCTCTTCGTTTTCAACGTCCATGCCCATTTTTCTATCGGACAGCTAGAAGTTAAAAAAAGCGACATCATTTTATGGTCGACGTTCCAAAATTTCGTACGAAACGATTTGGTTCCACGTTCATTGTGCGGACTGCTAGACAGTGAAATGCGCTGCCTGAGTGGGTGTTCCTCGTTGGATTTAATCCGGGTGTCTTCAAGTCGAGAGTGATTCGGTATCTTCTAGGCAAGCGTGCTCTGTCTTAAACCGCATCAGGTGAGATGGCGGACAAACGTAAGCCTGTTTCTTTTTTTTTTAAAAATGCTGTGTCCGAATGTGTCCATGTTTGACTATATTATATCACATACTATTTTGTATTTACAACATCTTGTACTGTATGGAAACAATAAATATCTTGAAAGTTGTTCAGTTGATTATCGAACTTAGACATGACGCGCTTAGCAGAGTAGAAGTATGGCAGTTACGCGTCGACGTAATTCGTACGATTGCGTTATTTTAGTAGGAATTCATTTAAATATACCCGAGAGTAGCCCATTTAAATAAATATTACGATAACACTATTAATTACCAATGTTAGATATGTGCAAACCTTTCACATGAAAGAAACTTCTGTGTACTGTTTGTGTATGTTTGGTACTAATCAAGCGTTATATGACCTTATGCCTAATTATACTGGAGAGAAAAAAAAAACTATGTCAAATATGCCATACAACATATATGAGGAAGAAAACTTTGAATATATAATGCGGATACATGATGACTATAAGAGATTTGTATGCTGCGCACTTTTCTAAAGATGCAATCTAAAAAACATATTAAGAGTCATCATCACAACTAAATTGGTTATCATGCAGCTAATACTCCAGCATCTGAAGCGTTCAGGACGAAAGGCAAATCACAATGCTATTGAGACGAAACCATCAATTTATCTCAAAATGGTGAGAGTAAAACGGCGACGCCATGGACATTGCTTTGTTACTCAAAGTTCTAGGTATCGCTGAAATTATCATCAACATACATCATCTCGTCACCATCAAAAGGTCGTCTCGTTTATATCATTACTTAAAAGAAACAGATAAGAAAATTAAAATTAAAACGTTACAAATTCAAACGTGGTTGTTGTAGCTTCTCTCTGCACTTGCATCCCCCTGGCTAAGTGACAATTGTAGTAAGCATAATGTATGTATTAATATCTATAACTGTAAACTGTAACCTAATATGAAAAGAAAGATCCACAAAAAATGCCTTGCTGAGTTTCTTGCCGGAGTCTTCTCAGTTGAAGTGTAATTACGAGCCGGTGGTAGATTCAAACATGTAACTTAACGTTCATAAGTGCCTCACCAGGGCCTAAACTGAATAAATGACTTTTTAATTTTGATTTGATTGTATTAAAGTATCAAATGAATAGGTTCATTTGAATATAATAGAACATTGTCCACAATTGTATTATTTCGTGATTCACATATCAGTTTTATAAACCGACCAAATTGTGCCTACATATCTGGAAATTTTATCGTAAATTGGACGACTTAAAATACAATGGCACTCTTTAAAAAGGTACGATAATCTAAATATATATAACTCAAAGGTGACTGACTGACTGACTGACATACTGATCTATCAACGCACAGCCCAAACCACTGGACGGATCGGGCTGAAATTTGGCATGCAGGTAGATGTTATGACGTAGGTATCCGCTAAGAAAGGATTTTGATTAAATCTACCCCCAAGGGGATAAAATAGGGGATGAAAGTTTGTATGAAACTTTGTCAATTTTAAACCGATTGGGCTGAGACTTTGCATGCATAAAGCTACTATGACTCAGGCATCTAGCGCGGGTGAAACCGCGGGGCACAGCTAGTAAATTATATTATCAATATTGACAACTGGGTGAATTCGGATGTTTTGTTTCTTGATACAATAGTATGAATTCTCAAATGTATCAAAAATTATGAAGAGGGACGCCCATAAAGTATGAAAATTAAAAGGAAAAATAATTTGCCTTTTTTTGTTTTTAGGATCCGCTGCTGTAGAACGGACTGCAAAGAATGTAATATTTACTAAATTTCAAGGGGCCCGGGCTAACGCAGCTAATATTTTGGCTTTTTCTAATGCGTGCCCGTTTAAATTTCACGGCAACGTATTTGGGTGTGCATATTGTTCATTCACGTCGCCAGATTTCGGTCCTGTCAGGAACCATACCGAAGAACATAAGAACAGAGCTCTGGCTCTACGGAAAATGAATTCTGCCACAGGGTGTAAGATAGATGTAACAGAACTAAAATGTGAAATCTGTCAACAATCTATAACAGACATATCGTCCCTTTTTGAACACCTCATTAGAGTGCACAACAAACCTTTGGACAGAAGTTTCAAACCTGGTGTTTTACCTTACTTACTAGAACGTGGATTAGCATGCGCCGACTGTGGTCTTAAATTTGATCTGTTCAAAAATTTAAATATTCATATGAATGTTCATTACCCACATTTCATTTGTTCCGATTGTGGTAAAGCTTTTACGAATGAATTGCGGTTAAAAAATCATTTATTGGTTCATCAAAAAACTTTAAAGACGTTTAAATGTACGCAATGCGATGAGTCCTTTCCTACTATACATAGTAAACGCAAGCACATGACATCTATACATGACATATTTTTCTATAAATGCGCTTATTGTGAACAATCATTTAAAAACAATCACCTGAAAGTGATGCATTTGAATAAGTACCATGATAAAAATATTAACTATCCGTGTTCGATGTGCACTAACGTTTATACAACTTCTTCGAGTCGTTCTGGGCATTTGCGAACTTTTCACATGAAAGAGAAACGTTTTGTGTGCAGTGTGTGTGGAAATATGTTCACTAATGCTTACGAATTGAAAAATCATATGATAAAGCACGGTGGAGAGAAGAAGTATCAGTGTCAATTGTGCAAGAAATCATACGCCAGGATGAAAACTTTAAAAGAACACATGCGTATACATAACGATGACAGAAGATTTGTTTGCGTGTATTGTGGGAAGGCGTTTGTGCAGAAATGCAGCTTGAAGGGGCACGTGAAAACGCATCACCCCAACGCCGAGTCAGGGGACACAGCCAGCGATTTTGCGAATAAAGATGTATTAGAAGACTATATTAAAACTGATATTAGGAGAAAAAAACAATAACACAGTGTAATTGTATTAATGAATCTAATAAACTACGATCAAAATTATTTTAAACAGTCTATAGGTAATGAGAAACTATTGGCCTAGAAAATACAATTTGAAATCAACTTTATTAAGGAAACATTGATTAGTATCTATTTTCTTTTTGCTTTTAGGATCCGCCATCGTAAAAAGGACCACACAGAATTTACACAAAGACTTTGGTGACGCGCGGGACAACGCATCTATAATTTTGGAGTTTTCAAACGTGTGCCCATTCAGACATCATAACACTTTCAGCTGTGCGTACTGTTCTTACACGTCGCCAGATTTCGGCCCTATCAAAGGTCATACTAAAGAACACAAAGATAGAGCTCTGGCTCTTCGTAATGTAGATTGCTCCTCTGTATGCAAAGTAGATGTCACAGATCTCAGATGCGAAATCTGTCAGGAAAGCGTCAAAGATATATCGACGCTGTTTGACCATCTCATCGAATCGCACAACAAACCTTTGAATAAGAATTACAGATCTGGAGTTGTGCCTTACCTGTTGAACGACGGGTTCGTGTGCGCAGACTGTGGAATAAGGTTCGATGTGTTTCGAAACTTGAATTGTCACATGAATGTGCACTACCCACATTTTATATGCTCCGATTGCGGTCATGGTTTTATGAATGAATCTCGATTAAAGGCTCACGTTAAATGGGTTCACAATAAACCCCATAAAACCTTCAAATGTTCAAAATGTGATGAAACCTTTCCTACCGATCAAAGCAAACGCAAACACATAATATCAACTCATAATACATTCAATCGTAAATGTCCTTACTGTTTTGAGACGTTCAAATCGCATCGCGATAGAGTGTTACATTTGAACAAGTATCACGATAAGAATATTAACTACCCATGTTCGATATGTTCTAAAGTTTTCAAGTCTGCCTCGAACCGCTCTAAGCACATACGGTGTGTGCATATAAAAGACAAACAAATCATATGCCCCGTTTGTGGGGACATGTTTTCTACTACCAGCGATTTGAAGGGTCATATGATAAGGCATAACGGGGAGAAGACTCATCAGTGCCAGGTGTGCAAAAAAGCGTATGCGAGGAAGAAAACTTTAACAGAACACATGCGTATTCACAACGATGACAGAAGATTTATTTGTGTGCATTGCGGTAAGACGTTTGTGCAGAAATGCAGTCTGAAAGGACATGTAAAAACTCATCATCCCAATGCTAGGGTTGAGGATCAAGCGGGTAGCAGTTCCTCCAGAGGACCTGCTATGGAACTTGTGTAAAGCGATGAAAGACAAAAACTTACAAGAAAAGAAGCCATTTATCAATAAGCTTAAGTTGACAGGAAACGAAATAAAACAAAACGGGAGAAATGTATTCTACATAATATGCTATATGGCAGTAAGTACAGCTTACAGCGACGTTGTTTTTTCATACTATGCTTTTTTGCTTGCCCGTCCCATTCAAACTTTTTACTTGGTGGTAAAGGTACAGGGCTGTCGAGACTAACCATTGAAAGTTTCAAAGTAATGAGCGCCATTACTTTCCGATGCCCTGGAATTTGTTTTACTACCCAAAGTTCTGTGTATCTCTGCAATGGTCATGAACATGCGTTATCTCTCACCACCAGGAGAACGTCTCATGCATCTCATTACTTTTTTTTTTAAACTTATCGTATGGTGCGAACGCTTAAATTCGAATAGAAGGCACCGCTGACTCGAGACCTATCCAGGTATGGGAATGCAGGGATTTTTATTTGAGAACACCAACGTTTTCCATATTTGACGCGAAAGATTTTTTTTGTCTTTTTCTACCGATATACGTAACAACATTATATCTACCTATTATTTAGTAAGCTGTACACTAAAATCAAAGATCTCCCCGAGATATCCTATTGCAAGTGTGTGAGCCGAGGGGCGAGCAGCAACGTAATACCATTTACCATTTAGCAATGATGGCTCAGTGGTTAGTGCGGTAGGTTCGCATGCCGAAGGGCGTGGCTTCAAACTCCAACAATGAGTTTGAGCTGCCGGTGAAGGAAAACATCGTGAGGAAACCACAGCGTGGTGGTAGGGTACTTTCTAGTACTCGCCTGCCTAGCTACCACCCTCAAGTTGAAAATCTGCCGCCAAGCATCTAACGGTGTGTTCCGGCAGCCTCACTTGAGAGCCAGTTCCATTCCAGGCTACGTGTGCTTTACCATCTTCGACCACACCGTCACTTTACATCAGGTGAGCTGTGGTCAAACACATAGCCTGTCAGCCATAAAAAAAAAATTGCAAACGTTGAGGAAAGGCAGTCGTTCGTACCTATACCATGAAGTGTCACCCCTCTAGCGCTTGTTAATTGTTTTAACAAGATTACTAAAGCGGTTTGCTTATAAAAATATGTAAAATTTGAATTCTATTATGAGCGAAAGGACCAATATGTGAGTTAAATTGTCATCACTGCAAATCTCAACGGCAAACAAAACTGATGTCCATTTTTTGTTTTTAGGAATCATTTTGTACTGCCGGTATCAGTTGGTGACAATACTTATATGTGTAAACTAAACACCCAGACACAACAAATATCTTACATATTACGTGCGTCACACAAATGTCAGAATGAATGAGGATCGAACAACTCTTGAAGCGGAACTACTAACAAAATCAATACTTAAAATACTATAAAATTATGCTGTGGGAGATTATTGTTTTGGGTTTTAGTTTCTTCCTTTCTGTCTTGGTCATTTAACACATACAACGCCATGCAGTACACCGGCTATCTTAGACTTCGCGTTGTAGCCAAGTCGAAAGTCGTGTTTTTCTCTATTATTTTGTTTGTGTTTTAACTTTCTAAATAATAAAAGATATGACAATAAGCACTGTGAATTGATATTTGGTGCAAATTGAACTTTATTGCTAAGATATTTTTGAACAGCTCACTAATGTTCTCCGTGGCCTGATTGATTCCTCACGTTGTGGCACACCGATGACTGACATGGCTCCATCAGTACGCTCTGAATTTTACTCTCGGCAGTTAACGTGTTAAATATTCATTAATAATTTCATTTAATAAATTGAAAATGAATATAATAATCATTATTCTTATTCTTATTCAAAGTGGGGGCGATAGGTCCTGCACTGACGTCCCGCTTGGGGTGTTTTGTGCATTTCCCCCTACCAGCGTCTACCCGAGCCAACCCAGCTCCTTGAAGTATCGGAGCGAGGCTCTGGGCCGCTGGCCAAATAATCATTATTATACATGTACATATTAAAACTAAAATATCTTATTCATCTTGATCATTTAAATTTACCCTAATTTTTTTCTTTGTTTAAGGACCCAATACCGTTAAATTGACGACACGGCATCAACGCGAAGAGTTTACAGACGCGCGACACAACGCGTCTATCATATTAAAGTTTTCTAACGTGACTCCATTCAAATATCTCCGTAACATGTTTGGCTGTTTGTACTGTCCTTACACGTCACCAGATTTCGGTCCAGTGAAGGACCATATTAACGAACACAAGGATATAGACAGAGCACAGGCTCTTCGCAACGTAGAGTTCTCCTCAATATGCAAAGTAGATGCAACAGACCTGAGATGCGAAATCTGTCAGAAGAACATGAAAGATATATCGACACTGTTTGAACATTTAATCGAAGCGCACGAGAAACCGTTGATAAAAGAATTCAATTTTGGCGTTGTACCTTACTTGTTGAACGACGGGTTCTCATGCGCCGATTGCGACGCTTCATTCTCGGTTTTCTGGAATTTGAATTCACATATGAATAAACACTACTTAAATTTCATATGTCCAGATTGCGGTCAGGGATTCGTAAATAACACTCGACTAAAGAGTCATATTAAAAATGTACACAATAAACCTACATCAATAAATTGTTCAAAATGTGATGAATGTTTTCCGACACCGAGTGCTAAAAGAGTACACATGTTTGCTAAGCACAATATATGTGCTTATAAATGCCCTTATTGCACTGATTCATTTAAATTATTCCATGAGAGACTTAAACATTTAAACGAGCATCACGATAAGAATATAAATTATTCGTGCTCGTTCTGTTCTAAAGTTTTCACTACTGCCTCGGATAGGACATGCCATGAAAAGAGTTTTCATATAAAAGAGAAAATATATGTGTGTGCAGTGTGCGGGAAAGAGTTCACTAATCCCGGTTATTTAAAAGAACATGAGAATTCGCATAGCGCTGTCAAAGTTCACAAATGTGATATATGTAAAAAGTCATACGGGAGAAAGCATACTTTAACACTGCATATGCGTATACACGACGATGATAGAAGATTTGTATGTTTACTTTGTGGAAAGGGGTTTGTGCAAAAGTGCAGTCTAAAGGGACATTTGAGAACGCAGCATCCGGAAGCAGCTAACGATGAAATTACGTATTATATCGCAAGCTAAACTTTTTAATGTAAAGTAACGGTAAGAAATTGAAGTTAGTGCTTGCAATAAAGTGCTTCTTACTTATATGGATTTTGAAAATGCGTCATACTTCATTTTAACAGGTTAAGAAGAACAGGGTAAGGAAGATCAGAAGAGTTATTGCGTTTTTTCATAAATGAAATAAATAAATATCCTAGGACATTTTACATAGCGTTACCTAGTCTTAAACTAAGCAAAGCAACTACTAGTAGCAAGTTACTATGGGAATCAGACAACTGATAGAATACTTTTTTTTTTGTAAATACATACTTGTAATACATACAGAATACCCAAACACAGAACAAACATTTATGAACCTTTCGGGAAAAAAATCTTTAAACGACAGTAAAAACTGTATCAAAATCCGTTGGGTGGTTTAAAAGAACCAGATAGTCTGCCGCCAAGCATTAGTGTGTAATCATTACGGTATTCCGGTTTGAAGTATACTGCAGTTAGTGAAGTCATATTGCTGTTGAGACTAACCATCAAAAGTCTCAAAATAAGGAGAGCCAAACCAGAGATGTACTGGACTTTGTTTTATTATTCAAAGTTCTATTGTCATTGTCTATTGCGTTATCTCTTACCATCAGAAGAGCGTCTAGCGTTCATCTCATTACTTTTATATAAAAAAAGAAGACATAAGCGTACATATAAACAGACGCGAGCAGCGACTTTGTTTTATATTATTTATTAGATATAGGTATCATGTTCGGTATAGATGTTTAAATTTTATCATTAAGTGTTGTAATATATTTTGTATATAATCTGTTTTTCCATTCAATATTTGCGTGGAAGAGATTGTTTTTACCAATAAGGCCGCCTCTTGAGGCACTAGTTCATAAGTTTTTTTATTGTTTTAATTTATGGTGTGCACAATAAAAACTTTATATCTAACAACTATTGGTAGGTAGTGTTGGTTTTAACTAAAATGATCCTTCGTTATTTCTAAAATTATTCGTCTTTAAAATTGTAGTAGGTATTTGTGCTAAAAAAAATAGAATTGCACAAGTCATAGAAAGGGTTATGCTTTTATCAGTCTATGTATGTTTGTTTGTATGTACTTGTGTTCCATCATAGCATCGACACTACTCGTCCGATTTTGCAGAATGAGGTGTCCATAATTTTTTTAAATCTCTAGTCGGGCCATAGTTTTAATTTTTTTAGTTTGTTCACGTTTTATGTTGGTACCATCGTATTAGTTAAATCCAGCACTATCACGTGTTTTCCTTTTGGGAGCGGTTACCTTATATCCATTACTATTATTTTGTAGTTGATTTGATATTTAAGTTTGTCCTTTTTCAAGAAACGACGTAATTTTTAACGCATTCAATTCAGGAATGTTAATAATACTAATAATAAGAGTCTCGACCAACATCTCGAGAGGTTCTCGCTAGACGGTTGCGTCAAGGGTCAGATCCAAAAGGCAGTGATCCTTGACACGGCGCGCATTGTTAGGAGGTTCCTCACTCTGCAGCTCTAACCACCGGCAGCTTGAGCCCTGCCCCGCTGCCGGCGGCACAATAGTTTTTAAGTTTTTTATATATTATTTATGTGTTTTATATATGTATTTAATTTAAAGTAAAAAAAAGTTTAAAAAATATGTAATTAAATAAATAACTGAAATAATAATAATATAATATCCTTAAAAGGTATATATATGCCACCGCGGACTTTTTTATAGATCTAAATAGGAAAATAAAAGAGGAATATCCCACCATGCATTGTTTTGTCATATCTCAAAGGGATTAGGCAGCGTTTTCGATGAAAGCTCCCAGGTGGCTTGACTTTTTCCGACACTTCCAACAATTATCATCATATTTCAACCAATTTACACAAAACCTTGACAAATGATATATCAAAACCTTCCTCATGGACCACTATGTATTGGTGAAACTAGCATGATCATCCGTTCAGTAGTTTTTAAGTTTATCGCGAACAGACAGACAGACGCGGCGGATGACTTTGTTTTATAATATGTTCTGATTTATGGAACATTGGAAGAATCATCGAATGTCTCAAAGTAAGGAGCACCAAAGCAGCGATACCCTGGACTTTGTTCTGTTACTCAAAGTTCTGTGTATCGTTGCAAGTCATACAGGCGTTATCTCTTACCATTAGGAGAGCATTTCCTTCGTCTTATTACTCCTTTCCCATAAAAATATTGGAAGAAGTGTTTCAAGAAGGTTGTAATTGGTCCGTAGAAGTAAGTAAATTTCATTCGACTAATGCCAGAATATGATAATTTTTTTTTGTCATTTGATATATCTGAAACAGCGAAATTTTGTGCTACATGTCATGTTTACGGTTGACAGGCTAGGTGTTTCACCACAGCTCACCTGATGTTATTAAGTGACGGTATGGTCTAAGGTGGTAAACACACCTAGCCCGAAGTGGAACTGACACTCAAGTGAGGCTGTTTGGCGATAGAATTTCAACTTGAGGGTAGCTAGCCAGCCGAGTACTAGAAAACACTCTACCACCATGCTATGGTTTTCTCACGATGTTTTCTTTAAGCAGCAGCTCAAACTCATTGTTGGGGTTGAACCCACGCCCTTCGGTGTATAAACGGACCGCGCTAACCACTGAGATATCATCGCTACAAAATCTCTTGTTTATTTAATACTAACAACCCTTATCTTTGCACGTATAATCTATGTGAATATTCCAGAAGAAATTCTTTTAACTGACAATGACAGTATAAATATATGCAAACAAATAAATATGATACTACTTAATATATTTATAAATAATAAACCATACATAAGAATTTATAGAATTTTTTTCATTTTTGTAGGATGATGAACCGATTGAACAAACATTAATAAAAAGCGGAGAAGCCGCTTAAAATTAGATGACGAATTTTAATTGCGACCTCATTCCAAAGGCGTATTTAAAACACTCCAACACAAAACAACCTAATACTATATTAATTACATAAATGTTTGAGTGGAAATCTAAACCATACACAAGAGAGTCTACTGCCAACTGAAATGCATACAGTAGTCATAAATTACAAGTTCCAATGAAATCAAAAAAAGAAAGTCATTGATATTATTTTTTTCTGCTTTTAGGATTCATCTCCATAAAATGGACCACACAGGATTCACATAAAGAATTTGGAGACGCTCGAGACAACGCAGCCATGATACTGGAATATTCTAATATAACTCCATTTAAATTTCACGGCAATACATTCGGGTGCGCTTACTGTCCTTTCGCGTCACCAGATTTTGGTCCCATCGAGGTGCATAGTAAAGAGCACAAGGACAGAGCAAAAGCCCTACGCGCTATAAAACCTAGTTCAATGTGTAAAGTAGACGTAACAGATCTGAAATGTGAGATCTGTCAAGAAAGCACCACGAATATATCATCACTGTTTGAACACCTCATAGAAGTCCACGACAAACCTTTGAACAGAAATTTCAAATTTGGTGTCTTGCCCTTTCTGCTGAATGACGGCATCTCATGCGCTGATTGTGGTCTTAAATTTGATACGTTTCGAAACTTGAACTCCCATGTTAACGTGCATTATCCACATTATATTTGCTCCGATTGCGGGCAAGCTTTTACAAACGAGGAAAGATTAAAAGCACACGGGTTTGTACATCAAAAAATTTCAAAAACTTTTAACTGTACAAAATGTGACGAATCGTTTTCCAGTATTGGAAGTAAACGCAAACACATGGCATCTACGCATAACATATTCGCTCATAAATGCCCTTATTGCAACGAGTCGTTTAAAGAACACCACCTTAGAGTAGGCCATTTGAATAAATATCACAATAAGAATATAACCTACCCTTGCTCGGTGTGTCTTAAAGTTTTTACCACTGCGTCAAATCGATCTTTACACGTGCGGAGCGTTCACATCAAAGAGAAAAGATTCGCGTGCCCTATCTGTGGTGACATGTTCACTAACGCATACGAATTGAAAAATCATATGGTAAAGCACGGCGGAGAGAAGAAATATCAGTGTCAAGTGTGCAAGAAAGCGTATGCTAGGAAGAAGACTTTGACAGAACACATGCGTATACATAACGATGATAGGAGATTTGTTTGTGTGCATTGTGGGAAGGCGTTTGTGCAGAAATGTAGCTTGAAGGGGCACGTGAAGACACATCATCCTATCGTTGAGTTTGGAGAGCAGACGGGCACCGACCCAAGCGTTGTCCCGCTCATGCAAGCCAAACCTGACAATCGCAATAAAAGAAAATATATTAGGGACAGTAATGTTATAGCAGCACAGTAAAAGGTACGGCATTTATATTTGAACTAGCAAAAGCTCGCTTAGTTTTTCTAACGGGTAATAATTTTTATAACAGTTGTTATTTTACAACCTGATTCTAGTGGTGTCATCTAGTATTAAGTAGAATAACTACGATGTATTTGAGTATTGAGTTTAGTTCAGTTGCAGCGATGTTAACTTTTTGGTTTATAACAGATGGCAGTTAGTAGTACAATAACATTCTATCCAGTGAATATAAAATTGTTAATAAAATTATATTTTTTTGACAGATAACACATCTAGATATGAAGTTAAATTACTGTGTTAACGCACAAATCTATAGGTGTGATAGTTTTTCAGTAAAGTGTACCACAAACGTGCTCAGTTTGTGGGATAGTGTTAGGGCTCGCTTCGCTCGCCCAGATAATTTGGAATGCAATGGTCTTGGACTGGCGTTATCTTTTAGTGTGAGAGCGTTACGTTCGTCTTTATTTTACTTTAAAAGTACATCAGCGATGATAGCTTTGTGGTTATCGCGGACGGTTTATATGCCGAAGGCAGAGCTTGTGCTGCTGGTGAAGAAAACCATAGCTTGGTGCTTGCTATGGATGCTTTCTAGTACTGGTCTGGCTAAACCTAAAACCCTCAGTAAAGTCTCAGCTAAAACCCTCAAGTTGAAAATATGTCACCAAGTACCTAACAGTGTAGTTTCAACAGCCTCACTTGAGAGTCAGTTCCATTTCAGGATGGATGTATTTACCATCTTTGAACATACTGTCACTTAACATCAGGTGAACTATGGTCAAACATCAAACACAAAAAAATATCTAAAAATAAATATTATTTTGTTTCTACTTCTATAAATATCTGTATATCGCCTAAATGTTAAATGTTGACAGTTACGAAACGAGTACTTAAGGATTTTTTTTAAATTTATTGTTAGTTTCAGAATTTAAACAGTTTTGTTTTTTTCGATAATTAGGTTTACACATCAATTTGATATAACGGAGTAGATCTCCTTAAATGCGTTGGGATGAAAAAAGGATTGATATGCATGTATTTTTTTTTTTAGGACGCATCACCATAAAGTGGATCACAAAAGATTTCGGAGACGCACGTGACAACGCTGCCATAATTTTGAAGTTTTCTAATGCGTGTCCGTTTAAAATTCACCGAAACACATTCGGCTGTGCGTATTGCCCTTACACATCTCCAGATTTCGGCCCTATCAAGCGCCATACCAACGAACATAAGGACAGAGCTCAGGCTGTTCACAACGTAGATAGCTCGTCAGTATGCAAGGTAGACGTAACAGATCTGAGATGCGAGATCTGTCAGAAAGATATCAAAGATATATCAACGTTGTTGGAACACCTAATCGAAGCGCATAACAAACCTTTAAATAATAATTTCACATCTGGGGTCGTGCCTTACCTGTTGGATGACGGATTCGCGTGCGCAGACTGTGGAGTCGAATTCGATGCGTTTCGAAACTTAAATTCTCACATGAACATCCACTACCCACATTTCGTTTGCCATGATTGCGGTCAAGGTTTTATCACTGAAGGGCGATTAAGAGCTCATGTGATTGTACACAGAAAAACATCAAGAACACACAAATGTGCAAAATGTGATGGAACGTTTCCAACTTTTGCAAGTAGACGCACACACATGGCAACTAAACATAACATATTTGCACACAAATGCCCTTACTGTAGCGAATCATTTCTTGATAACCGCCTTAGAGTGAGACATTTGAATAAGTATCACGATAAAAATATCAAATACCCGTGCTCGATGTGTCCGAAAGTTTTTACGATCGCTTCAAACCGCTCCGAGCATTTGCGGAGTGTTCATAGAAAAGAAAAACGATTTACATGCACCGTGTGTGGAGACATGTTCACTCATGCTTACGCCTTGAAAAACCACATGGTAAAACATGGCGGGGAGAAGAAATATGAATGCCAGGTGTGCAAGAAAGCATATGCCAGGAAGAAGACTTTGAAAGAACACATGCGTATACATAACGACGATAAGAGATTTGTTTGTGTGCATTGCGGCAAGGCGTTTGTGCAAAAATGCAGCCTCAAAGGGCATGTGAAGACGCATCATCCCGATGCAGCGATTGATGATCAAACGGCTAGCGATCTCGCAAGCGGTGCTTGCTGATACAAATAAAAAAAAAGACGAGCTTTTAGAAGAAATGTTACCTGTCAACAATTTATCCAAATCGCCTCACCATAAAGGTGAATAATCAAATTTTATTGTGCTTCCTCTGGCCACATCCGGAGCGAATGTGGCATTTTCGCTTAATATCGAGCGAGATGGTGGTCAAATGCAAGTCTGTTTAGTAATAAATCAGAAACACAAAAAAAAAACACCTTGCCGGTAATTACTGGGTGGTAGTCGCTTTAATAGATCATCGACCATCGCAGTATTAGACATTCTACCGCAAAGTAATAATGTATAAATTATACCGTGTTCCTATTTGAAGGTAGCTTGCGAAATTACAGGGTTAAATGATGCAGTTAGATAAAGTGAGTGCACTATCGAATGTTTCAAATCGTTAAAGAACCGACGTTTCAATTTTCTGAGTACCGTTGCAATAATCGTGGGCAGAATCTGTCTGACTATCAGGAGAGCGTCTCGGCCGTCACATTTTTTTTTTTTTTTTTTTTTTTTTATATGTCTGACAGGCTAGGTGTTTTACCACAGCTCACCTGATGTTAAGTGACGGTGTGGTCGAAGATGGTAAAGCACACCTAGCCTGGAATGGAACTGGCTCTCAAGTGAGGCTGCCGGAACACACCGTTAGATGCTTGGCGGCAGATTTTTCAACTTGAGGGTGGTAGCTAGCCAGCCGAGTACTAGAAAGTACCCTACCACCACGCTATGGTTTCCTCACGATGTTTTCCTTCACCGGCAGCTCAAGCTCATTGTTGGGGTTTGAACCCACGCCCTTCGGCATGCGAACCTACCGCGCTAACCACTGAACCATCATCGCTACAAATTACTACATTACTTCTTACCGTAAAAAAAATCTCGTCTCTTTTTATTTAAAGAACATAGCCACCACGCGCCAGTCTAGTATTTTAAAAAGTTTTTCTCCTGATGGCTACGGTATCGATTCGAAATACATAATTATATTCGGAATAGGCTCGGCTGCACTAAATTAAAGAAAAATTTATATCCATTTTTTTTTTGTTTTTAGGAACCATCACCATAAAATGGACGACAAAGGATTTACACAAAGACTTTGGAGACGCGCGGGACAACGCAGCCATGATTTTGAAGTTTTCTAACGTGTGCCCGTTTAAATTTCACCGAAACACATTTGGTTGCGCGTACTGTCCTTTCTCGTCGCCAGATTTCGGTCCTATCAAGAGTCATACAAAAGAACATAAGAATGACGCTTTAGCTGTTCGCAACGTGGATAGTTCTACAGTATGCAAAGTAGACGTGACAGATCTGAGATGCGATATATGTCAGGCGAGCTTGAAAGATCTATCAACGTTATTTGATCATCTAATAGAAGTCCACGACAAACCTTTAAGAAGAAATTACAGATCGGGAGTAGTGCCTTATTTATTAAATGATGGATTTGCATGCGCCGATTGCGGCGTAAACTTTGATGTGTTTCGAAATTTAAATTGCCACATGAATACGCACTACCCGCATTTTATCTGCTCCGATTGCGGTCAGGGGTTCATGAATGAGCAAAGGCTAAAGGCTCACGTGGCGTCGACACACAAAAGACCTCAAAGAACATACAGATGTGCGAAATGTGACGAATTTTTTCCTACTTATCATAGCAAACGGAAACATGTTTTAGCAACGCATAACATATTCGCTCATAAATGCCCTTACTGCCCGGAGTCTTTTAAAGGACACCGTGAGAGAGTCCTACATTTAAACAAGTATCACAATAAGAACATCAACTATCCATGCTCGTTGTGTCAAAAAGTTTGCACTACTGCTTCGAACCGAGCTTCCCATATGAGGAGTGTTCACGTAAAAGATAAACGATTCGTGTGTCCTGTATGCGGTGACATGTTCACTACGGCTGGTGAATTGAAAAATCACATGATAAAACACGGCGGCGAGAAAAAGCATCAGTGCGAAGTGTGCAAAAAAGCATATGCCAGGAAGAAAACCTTAACGGAACATATGCGTATTCACAACGATGATAGAAGATTTGTTTGTGTACATTGTGGTAAAGCATTTGTTCAGAAATGCAGTCTGAAAGGACATATGAAGACACATCACCCGAATGCGGAACCCCTGCCATGTGGACAGTAAACATGTAGGTGTAAACGATAAATATAGATAAATTTTGAAATAAAACTGTTGAAAAATCAAAAGTATAAATAAATTGTAGATACTTTGTTTTAAACCTTAATTAATTGTTTATCACATCATCAGCAATAGTACGTCCATTGCTGGACATAGGCCTCCTCCTCCCATTACAACTGCAGCAGGTCCGCGTGCAAGAGTTCGCCACGTCATTTAACATCGATACGACCTCAACGCTTTCATTGTTTTATGTCTAAAAATGGTGCAGCTATTTAAAATACAATATTTTATTGATAACAGCAAAGATACAAGTCATATTCCAATTCATATCAAATACAACACTAAAAATGTTAAAATGCGCAATGGTAAATGAGCTCATTTGTCTATTAAAGGATGATGCTCTATCCAAGACTATCGTTGCCGAAGACTGAACAGCGCCAACGGCTCATAAAATATAAAGAGACGACAATACGAGATACTGATACACATTTTTCTTTGTTTATAGAGCCTGGCAAATGGAGGCCGAAAATGGGGGACTATCGTGATGCGCGTGACAATGCCACCATTATCCTTGCGTGTTCCAACGTGTGCCCCTTCAAGTGGCACCGGAACGTGTTCGGCTGTCCGAGCTGTAGCTACACCTCGCCAGTGTTCGCCTGCCTCAAAAACCATTCTATCAACCATCCGATTGCGGACAAACTAGACATTCTAAAGCATTCTAGACCGGGCGATGCTGTAAAAACTGACGTTACAAATCTTAGATGCGATCTTTGCATGCAATACGTTGTCGATTTATCCACCTTAATGGATCACCTTCTAGAAGTTCACGATAAACCAATCGCAAAGAAATACGATTCCGGTATCCTGCCTTATTTGTTGGATAAAGGTTTCACGTGCGCGTACTGTGGCGAGACGTTCGAACGCTTCGTGATGTTAAACACGCACGTGTTCGAACATTTGCCTAAATTCGCTTGCGACGAATGTGGTCTGTTTTTCTCCCCGGATAGACTCAGAAAGCACGTTCTAAGAATTCACGAGAAAACTCGCGAAATAAAATTCAAACAGAAATCTGGCGAATATGACGCTAGACACAACGCGACCATCATCTTGGAATGTTCCAACGTTTGCCCTTTCAAATGGAAACGGAATATGTTTGCTTGCGCGTACTGCCCTTTCACGTCACCCGATTTTACCAATTTGAAAATACATATGAGTGTCCACCCGGAAAAGGTGGACAGAATCGAAATACTTCGCAATTCGCGACCCACCGACATCGTTAAAACGGACGTGACCAGTCTAAAATGCGATTTGTGCGAAGAAGATGTCGAAAATCTAGGATCACTTATGCGTCACCTTAAAGATGAACACGACAAACCTATCATGAAAAAATATGGTTCGGGCATCGTGCCTTATTTATTAGTGGACGGATTCAAATGCGCTTACGGTTCTTGCAGCGAGTCATTCGATTGCTTTGTAAAATTAAACACACATGTCAAATTGCACAACATTAAGTGTACGTGCACTCAGTGTGGACAATTTTTCTCCGGCAGCGAAAGGCTAAGGAGCCATATGATCAGGAAACACGGTCAGCACAGAGCGGCCAAAATTAAATCGACATTCGACTCAAAACCCAATGTATCTCGCAAGTTAGGCTTACGGCAAAAAACATCATATAAAGGCGTCTACGATGACGCCAGGCATAATGCCTCAATCATCGCGGAATGTTCAAACGTCTGTCTTTTCAAGTGGCATCGGAACGCATTCGGATGTGCTAGTTGTGATTATATTTCAGCTGATTTTGGTCCGATCAGAGATCACGTCCAAAACGATGGTTGCATAAACCTGCACATGCGATATTCACGCCCCACTGATATACTCAAAGCTGAAATCACAAATCTAAAATGCAAGCTCTGTGAACAAGCTTTCAATGATTTGAGTACGCTGCTCTGCCATTTAGGCCAGTTACATGATAAACCTATCAAAACAGAATACGGGGCCGGTTTGATTCCTTACCTTTTAAGCGACGGTTACACGTGCGTAGAATGCGGAGTGGAATTCGATCGTTTCACAAAATTGAATTTTCACATGAACGAACACTTTCCCAATTGCGTGTGTTCTTATTGCGGGCAAGCTTTTACGAGCGCGAATAGATTGAAACACCATACTTGGCAGCATAAACAGGAAAAAGTTAAATTCAAATGCTCCCCGTGCGAATTGGTCTTTACGACGAGGCACCAGAAGCAAAAACATATGATGTCGAAGCACGGCACGTATTCCCACAAGTGTCCGTACTGCAACGAGGTGTTTAAATCGTATACGCTTAGGTTGCAGCATTTGAACGATGAACACGGCAAGAACATAGAGTACCCATGTAAATTATGCTCGGAAGTATTCAAAACTGCATCTAGGCGTGCGAGGCATGTTAGACACATTCATATAAGAAACAAACCCCATTCTTGCACCATCTGCAGCTACTCTTGTATGACCGGAGCCAGCTTGAAAAGGCATATGATAAGACACGGCGGAGAGAGGAAGTACAAATGCGAAATATGCCCGAAAACTTATCCTAGAAGCGGAGCTCTCGCTTTGCATATGCGAATACACAATGACGATAAACGATTTCTGTGTGTGCATTGCAACGTCGCGTTTATACAAAAATGTAGCCTTAAAAACCACATCAAATCTCATCATCCGCATGAAGTTGAAGAGCCGTCTTCGTCTAAAAATACGGACCCACTTACCATAGACACACCCACCACGGAGACACACACGTTTGATAGTGAAGACCCGGTATCAGTATTGGAGATAGATCACCAGCTGATGTAATCTGTTGTTAAAAAATCATCATAAAAGACGCAAATATCAAAATGTGATACGAAGTTATAAATGTTGTTTTATCCGGGATTACTCACGTTTAATGATATCGGTTACTGCGACTGTAGTTTTGGCCATATCCGGTGGCCTTCATCATGGATACAAAGCTAAATAGCGTACGCGACCGGAACCGTGTACCGAAATACACCGGTGCGATCTAGAACTTCCCAACCGGAGTCCTCCTCTATGTTAGGAATATTCCAGCCCAAACACTGTCTTTACGTGCGGGACGCGAAAGACGAGCCGACACGCGTGTTGTGCTCAACTTTGTCTCCGTGAAGAAGGCCACCGGATATGGCCGAAACTATAGTCTGAGTATTTGATATAATAAAACGTGAGTATTCCCGCATAGGTAAAACAAAAATGTGTCAAAACCACGTCAGTTTCCATAGTAAAATAGTGATAAATTATTTGTTCCATTTAGATCGCTCAATAAAAACTGACGATGATTTTTTCTTTTGTTTGTAGAATCGAGCAAACGGAGACTGAAAATCGGGGAGTATCACGACGCGCGAGACAATGCGGCCATAATACTAGAATGTTCCAACGTGTGCCCCTTTAAATGGCGTAAAAACGTTTTCGGTTGTTCTTATTGTAAATACACTTCCCCAGATTTTGGCCCGTTTAAAAATCATATGAAATGTCATCCACTGAAATCTGAAAGAATCGAATTCCTACGTAACTCGCGTCCCGCCGATACCGTCAAAGCGGACGTCGTCGATCTCAAATGCGATCTCTGTCAAGAGAACGTGACAGATATACCGGCACTCATGGACCATCTAGTAGAAAAACATAAAAAACCCATAGTAAAAAAATATGACTCCGGAGTTGTGCCTTACCTATTAGATAATGGCTTTACGTGCGCCTACTGTGGTGAATCTTTCGATCGGTTTATAACCTTAAACACACACGTCATACAGCATAAATTGAATTTCGCGTGCTCACAATGCGGCCAGTACATATCTAGTCCCGAAGGACTAAGAAAACATATCCTTCGACGTCACGTTAAAACTCCAAGAAGCAACTTCCGACCGAAACTTAGCGATTACAACGACGCCAGACACAATGCGTCTATCATTCTAGAATGTTCCAACATATGCCCTTTCAAATGGCATCGAAACGTCTTCAGATGCGGTTATTGCGATTTCAAATCAGCAGATTTCGGACCGGTCCGAAATCACATTAACAATGTTCATCCGAAACGGCTTGAAGCTCTTCATTACTCGCGTCCCACAGAAATATTTAAGGCAGATGTTACAAATCTCAAATGCGAATTGTGCGATCAAATTATTCCAGACATGAAAATGTTGATCGATCATTTGACCGAAATCCATAAAAAAACGATCAAGAAACATTATGGTGCTGGTATCGTACCATTCTTATTGAGCGACGGATTCACTTGCGCCGATTGCGGCTTGACGTTCGATCGATTCATGAAACTAAACATCCATGTTAACGAACATTACCCTAACTGTATATGTTCTCAATGCGGACAAGCTTTCTCCAGCGAGAATAGACTTAGAGCACATTCCGAACAACACAAGAAAAAGGTATTACAATTCAAATGCGGTCGATGCGGAGAGATATTCAACTCGAGGTCTAGTAAACAGAAGCATATGGAGGCAAAACACGACATCCTCCCGCACAAGTGTCCGTATTGCAATGATGCATTTAAATCCTACGCGCACAGGTTGATACATTTGAATAAGTATCACGGCAAGAAGATAGAATTCCCTTGTCGTGTATGCTCAATAATTTTTAAGACTGCCTCCAAAAGGGCCGATCATATGCGGCATATTCATTTAAGAGATAAGCAATATTCATGCTCCGTGTGTGACTATGTTTGCACAAGTCTGACTCAGTTGAAAAAACACGCGATGAAACACAGCGGGGAGAGAAAATATAAATGAACTTTTTTAATGTAAAAGTCATCAATGAACGAGACTCTCTTTTTGATTGACTGATTGATAGATTAACTCTTTTTTGTCCACACTACAAATTATACAGAAGAAACTTTTACTTGGTGGTAGCTTACCTTAGCAAGAGGTTGCCTAGGTAGGTACCGCAGCAGTACTAGATATTCTGCCGTCAAGCAGCAGTGTGCAAACATTACTGTGTTCCGGTTTGAAGAATACTGCAGCTAGCAAAATTACAGGGCTGTTGAAACTAACTATTAAAAGTCCCAAAGCAATGAGCGACAAAGCAGCGATGCCCTGGACTTTAGAACCAGCCTGGGGCGGCAAAATTGGCTCATCATATAACAAGGAGAAAATTTAACAAAATTACAATATTTTATTACAATAAGATACACCGAATTTTCCAACGTCTGAACGTTTCAACGTCCAATATGAAAAATTACTAAACGCTGTGTAAAGTATACTTTTATGGGTATTAATTTTTGAAATATTCCAATAAATTTGAATTCGAGCGTCACTGCTTGGTACAATTCCTAATTTATTTATGTAATTTTTTTTTAAATATAAATAACCTGTTATTACTATGGGGTTTTTGAAAACAATATATTTATAATTGAATTTTAAAAAATCTTTATTAATATATCGATACACATGTTGATATCTGCTGGATTTGTTTTTTTAGTTAATAAGAGTAAACTGATGCTGGTTTCTTCGTTTCTTATGATCTTAAGACTAGAGTGGATAGATTACTTCTAGATCAACGTGCTCCATCCTCGGTCGCACCGTCGCTTTCCATTAGACGAGTTGGTGGCTAAACGTATCCATTCCTACTAAAAAAAGTAACATTTATTTATTACTTTGTAAGTTGTTGATTTACTAATAATTTGTAGGTACAGTAGCGATTATCGTGGCCGATGAAGAATATTCTCAATATATATTCATATCAATATATATTCCTACAGTAAAAGTGAGGTCGTACAATATATCCTAAAAGTGTAAATGAGTACTTTCTGTAAGTACAATAGTTAGTAAAACTATATCTACCAAAATCTTTATTGTACTAACTTATACATTATGCCTTATTATACTAACTTAAATACAATAAAAAGTTAAGTAAGCATACAAATACAATTTTATTGATAACACCAAAGTTACAAGACAAAACTAACGTTAACTATAGTTAGTATAACAAAGCAAAAAGTAATATTATAAAAAAAAAAAATTGTAATCAATTTTATTAACTATTGTACTTAGTTTACGATGTAAACTAAGTATATAATGTATTGTACTTAGTTTACCATGTAATATAAGTACAACTATGTCTAATAAAACTTTTATTTTAGAATCTATAGTATTTTCTGCTTAATGTTATGTATGTATAATAAGGCAAAACGTACTATAGCAAATAAAATAAAGATTCTAATTGATATAATTTTACTTACTATTGTACTTAGTTTAACATGTAAACTTAATACAATAGTTAGTAATATTATGTCCTGTACTGTCATATACTGTAAGTATAGACTGAATTAGGCGAATGATATCAGTGTAATAAGTTTCATGCCATGACACACTTGACTTATTACTTTTAATGTGTAGTTGTTTCAAATGGTATATTGTAAGTTGTTTCATATGCCGAAACGGTGAACGAAAACACCGTGAGGAAACCATAGCATGGTGGTAGGGTATTTTCTAGTTTTCAGCTGGCTAGCTCTAGTTGAAAATCTACCGCCAAGCACCCAATGGTGTCTTTCGACTTATAGTGAGGTTGCCGAAGGGCGTGGGATCTAACCTCAACAATGAGCTTTACCTGTCGGTGAAGGAAACCATAGCATGGTGGTAATACTCTCTAGTACTCAACTGACTAGCTACCACCCTAATCTTGATAATCTGCCACAAAGCATTTATCGGTGTTCCGGCAACCGCACTTGAAAGCCAGTTCTATTCCAGGCTAGGTGTGTTTTACCATCGTCGACCACACCAACACTTAACATCAGGTGAGCTGTGGTCAAAAACTTAGCATGTCAAACATTTAAAAAAAATTGTTATCTTGGATAAGTTTTGTTAGAATTTAAGTAATTTGTACATTTATGTAGTAAATAATATTATTAATGTTATCACTTGGTTGTATTTTTCGTTATATTTTGAGTTGCCAGTTTATTAATCAAGTTAATAAGTTTGATGTCTGATATTTGTTACTTAAACATCGAATTTAAAATTTAGCTAAAGTTTCTTTGACGATTTTAAATCCTTATGAAGTATCCAGCTTGTGAATATGTGGTTTTGTACTATCATGTACCTAATTATCGTAATATAACTTCCTTTATTTTAATAGGTCAATAAATTATTGCGATATAATGTTTGTTTTATTTTATGTCTAGGTTATTAGCAATTATTTTAATTCAATGCAATTCAATCACTATCACTACATAGTATAAAACAAAGTCGCTTTCTCTGTCCCTATATCCCTATGTATGCTTAAATCTTTAAAACTACGCAACAGATTTTGATGCGGTTTTTTTAAATAGATAGAGTGATTGAAAAGGAAGGTTTATATGTATAATAACATCCATTAAATAGTGAAGAAATACTGTTATTTTTGAGGTTTATACCCGTGCGAAGCCGAAGCGGGCCGCTAGTTATTGATAAATGGCCTTTGTGTCCAGTCATAAAAGTCACAGATATATTTTATTGACTTTGACGAGAATGATTGAGACGTGTCATTCTCGATTTCGTCATACGAAATCGATTGCACATTACATTATTCATTCCATAACTATTTACTATCTTATATATTAATGAGTGGATGGATATATCATCCAAAAACTGTTTTTGGGCGTAAAGTGAAAATTCGGAAAGAGCGTCAAAATCTATAAAATTACCAATTGTTTAAAACTCCCGGAAAACTTTCCAGGTAGTACTACCAAATGACTGTAATATCAGACGAGATAATAATAATAATCTTTATTACTTAAAATAATCAACAAATTCACGTATTGGTATACAAAAAACAATGACAAAGCAAAACCCAATTTTTAGACGTTCCAGCGGGCGTTAGATGGTGTTATGTTAGGGATCGAATTAAAACCCAGGTTGCTTCAACATAAAGATATTATTTGTAATTAATAAACGAAAAACAATTTATAACATTTTGAGACGCGCCTTTTATTATCACACGCGAAAAACGAATGACAATCGTTTTTCTCATCTCTGAACGAAGGTTTAGATAGTTGAGGTGTGCATACAGTATAGGTCGTATACCTAATACCAACACTCCTCCTCACAACGATACTATCGTAATCCTAAGGATTTCCTCAGTTCTTGCTGACGAGGACCAGGCACGCCTTTAGTTAGAAGATCTGCCAACATCTTGGAAGTCTCCATATAATCGACTGATATTGTTCCATTCAATATATGCTCCTTCAGGAAATGGATTCTAATATCTATGTGTTTTGTCTTGCTGCTTACTATGGAATTCTTGCACAGTTTTAATGCAGCTTGATTATCATTGTAAATTAGTATTGTTTCTTGTTTCAATGCAGTCATGTCTCTTAGAAGTATCTTTAAATGAAGTGCTTCTTTCACTGCATCGGATAACGCCATATACTCTGCTTCTGCAGTTGACATTGCTGTTGCCCTTTGTTTTCTAGACTCCCAGCTAATGACGCCATTTGCCATCATGAAACAATATCCGGTATAAGAACGTCTATCAATGGCGCATGATGCCCAATCGGCATCCGCGTAGCCAACAAGTTCGTTAACTGCGGTTTTTTCATAACTAATTCCAATTGATTTTGTTCCTTTTAAATATCTTAGAACTCTTTTTGCAGATTTAAAATGCTCTTTCCCGAAACAAGTGTTAAACTGTGACAGATAGCTCACTGCAAACATTATGTCAGGACGCGTAGCGACGGCTAAAAACATCAAGGAACCAATAAGGTTTTGATAGGGTAAATTTTCTTCACCGTTCCCCTTTTCCAATTTTAGACGAGGCTCTATTGGCGTAGCACTCGGCTTACAATCTATCATACCAAAGCTGGTTAGCAGTTTATCAATGTATTTTTCCTGTTTCAGTTCTATCTTGTCGTGTTCAACCTTTATTTCCATTCCGATAAAATCTTTAACAGGACCGATATCTTTAATTTCAAAAATCTTTTTCAGTTTCTCATTGATATCTTCGAATACTCGTTTATTGGAATATGCCATAAGCATATCATCGACATATAGTCCTAGAAGAACTTTAGCTCCTCCTTTCTCCAGTATATAGACACATGGATCAGCTGTTGACGAAACGAAGCCTAGTCGCTTCAATTCACTGTCCAGCTTTTTATACCATTGTCGTCCGGATTGTTTAAGCCCATATAAAGCTTTTTTCAATAAACATACTTTTTCTCCTTTTATTTTTGTTATATCTTCCAGCATTTTCTTGGCTTTATGATAAACTGTCAAATCGGCATTTGAACTTTCATCGATCAGGATTTCTGTTATATACTCTTCCAAAAACTCTGGCTTTTTCATTACTATTTTCTCATCCAGATCGCCATTTAAATATGCTGTTGTGACGTCTAACTGATGAAGTTTTAAATTTTCTTGGACAGCCGTTGCTAGTAGTAATCTTATAGAACTTAGCTTTGCAACTGGTGCCCAGGTGTCACTATAGTCAATGCCAGGTCTTTGTGTAAATCCTCTTGCGACGAGGCGAGCTTTTTTAATATTATTTACTTTCTCTTTAAGTATTAATTTAAAATCCACGATGTTTTTATCACTTCCATCTTTTTTCTTTATTTCCCAAGTTCCATTTTTAATATGTGCTTTTATTTCTGATTTAATAGCTTCACGCCATTCTTTTCCTTTTAGGTTTTGGATACCCATGTCACTCAGATATACAATTTCGTCAATATCTCTGTCGCTTAAGTTTGATACTTCCTGATATTCATCAGAAGATGATGATCCTTCTTGATTTAGCACGTAATCTTTTTGCCAGTTTGGACATTTTCTTTGTCGTTGAGGTCTAGTATTTTCATTTGTCATTTCAGGCTGATGTACGCTTCCACTATTCTGACTTGAAGCATCAATTACTTCTTCAGGGCTAGTAGAACATTCAGGATTCTCATGACTATTGTTATCAGAAGCTTTTTCTACAGGAGTTTGAACAATGTCCATATCAACATTGGGTTTGTAACCTTTTTTATTTCTCTTCTCTTTTCTTTCAGGTTGGGAATGTTCCTGTTTGCCGAAAAGATCATTATAGTCACCGTCATTTTCAGTGCTATCATTGTGATAATACAATCTATCAATGACCTTCACGTCTCTGCTTATTATCACAACGTCTTTTTCTGGAAAGTAGATTCTGTATCCTTTAGCATTTTGGGCATAGCCAACGAAAACTCCCTCTGTTGCTTTTGGTGTAAACATTCTTTTTCTATGTTTGTTCAAGACAAAAGCTTTGCATCCAAAAACTCGAAGATGATTTCCTGATGGTGTACGTCCAGTCCATTTTTCATATGGTGTACATCCTTTCAGAGCTTTTGCTGGACTTCGATTTATAAGATAGTTCGCCGTATATACCGCTTCTGCCCATAATTTTTGAGGTAATTTACCTTCAATCATAAGGCATCGAGCCCTATCTAATAGAGATCTATTTTTCCGTTCACTCTGACCATTCTGCTGAGGTGTATATGGTGCAGTTAGTCTTCGTTTTATTCCATTATCTTTGAGATAAGAATCAAATTCTCTATTGCGGTATTCGGTTCCATTATCTGATTGTAAATTTTTTATTTTATATTTATCATGAAACTTTTCTACGTTATTTTTATATTCTTTAAACTTCTCAAAAACTTCATTTTTATTTTTAATAAAGTAAATGACACAATACTTTGTATAGTCATCTATAAATGTCACAAAATATCTAGCTCCGGCTAGGGTTTCAGGCTGTATTGGTCCGCAAACATCAGTATGGATTATCTCCAATGGCTGTGTAGACTGTGGTCCTTCTACAGACTGGAATGGTAAACGTGACATTTTCCCTTTTATGCATACTTCACAATCGGGTAATTTTTCAGTAGACTTTAGCTTTAGGCCTTTTATGAGATTTCGCGTTGCAGCTAACTTCAAATCATTTTCGTTTAGATGACCTAATTTTTGATGCCATTTCTGAAGTTCCTGAACAGTTTCAGCAATATGAGCTAGATTCGCTTTTTCACAATCCTTGACGTAAAATAATCCATTTACTTTTTCAGCAGTCAAGGTTGTTTGGCCTTTGTTGTTTTTGATATAAGCTTTGTTCTTTTCAAAAACGACGCGATTTCCATTTTCGTTATTTTAGCCACTGATAGCAAATTGGTGGACAAAGCAGGCACATACAAGGTATTCAGTAAGTTAACCGTTCTATCATTTATTTCTAAACTTACTTTGCCTTTGCCTTCAACATTTATGGTGTGACTATTTGATGCTAGTCTTAATGACCCAGTTTCTGGTTCTATTGTTTCGAAACTGTCTTCTTGTGCGCACATATGTGATGTGCAGCCACTGTCTAAGCACCACATGTTTGATGGACTCACTTTTAAACAAGGTGACATTACATTGTATGAATCACTGTTCTTTCCTTGTTCTTTTTTCTTCTCTGGTTTATTTTTACTCCAGCATGATTCAGCGGTGTGTCCTTTTTTCTTGCATATTTTACAGAACTTGGCTTTCTTTTTTGAATAGAATGCTTCTTGAGCTCCTTCTGTGACTATGTTATTTTTCCTGGCTTCATTTTCTTCAGTAATTTTAATCTTTAGATCTTCTGGACTTGGCAGTTCATCTCGAGATTCTATTGCAATGCGAAAGTTTTCAAAATTTGTAGGCAAACTATAGAGCATCATAATACTTAATAGCTCCGGATGGATCTTAACATCCATATCCGCAAGTTTGTCAACTATGTCAAAGAAGTTGTTAAGGTGATCTCGTACATCTTCATTTGCATTTAATTTCTTTAGTACTAACTGTTTCAGTAACGTAGCTTTTCGCGCAGGGCCTGAACTTTGGTATGTTAGTTTCAATTTTTCCCATATATCTTTCGCACTGACACAGGTCTTCACTTTTTTCAGCTCAGGTGGAGAAATAAGAAGCAATAGTTCCGCTTTCGCCAATTGATCTCGTTTTTCAAATTCATCTCTTGCCGTATTTTCGGAATTTTTTGCACCAGATACAAATTCCCACAGTTCATTTTTCACTAGTACTGCTTGTGCTTGTAAACACCATGTATCATAATTTTCTTTAGTTAATGTTTCTATACGGTAAGATGACATACTTATTTTTCTTTACGTTCAAATATCTATTAGAGAAGCAACCACGCTCTGCTACCACATGTTATGTTAGGGATCGAATTAAAACCCAGGTTGCTTCAACATAAAGATATTATTTGTAATTAATAAACGAAAAACAATTTATAACATTTTGAGACGCGCCTTTTATTATCACACGCGAAAAACGAATGACAATCGTTTTTCTCATCTCTGAACGAAGGTTTAGATAGTTGAGGTGTGCATACAGTATAGGTCGTATACCTAATACCAACAGATGGCGATCAAAGGCAAGCTTCAGCAAGGCTACTTTTAAACCCGAAAAAATTTAGTATTCATGTAGGAACAGCAGGTAACACCGTGGGGCGCAGCTAATATCTTATTATATATATCTCTAAATATATATAACTCAAAGGTGACAGCCCAAACCACTGACGGATCGGGCTGAAATTTGGCATGCAGGTAGATGTTATAACGTAAGCATCCGCTAAGAAAGGATTTTGATTAATTCTACCCCCAAGGGGATAAAATAGGGGATGAAAGTTTGTCAATTTTAAACCGATCGGGCTGAGACTTTGCATGCATAAAGCTACTATGACGTAGGCATCCCCTAAGAAAGGATTTTGAGATGCAGGCTATATAAGATTAGTAACTTTTCATCATCATCATCCATCACCACGCGGGTAAAACTGCGGGGCGCAGCTAGTGATAGTATAAAAGCTATATACAAAACGAAACAACTGCCCTATACATATAAAACAAAGACGCCGTCCAGATCGCTGCCGAGCGGTAGGGTTCCCAGCACGCTGGCGGCATTGCACCGTCGCCGTCGTATTACTAAGCTCAACTTTTGGCATAAGTAGGTGCCAGCTTTGAGAACCCCCAATGCGAGGATCAGCCGTTATGAAAGGTCTATATTTTGTTTGTATTGCACGACCACAGGCCCGTTTCCACAGCCAGCCCAACAAACTCATACTGTATACTAAGCATAGAATACTTTCTTTGTATAGATATAGAATTGTAATATGAATTGTAATAACTCTTATAAGCAGAAACTAGCTGTGCCCCGCGGTTTCACCCGCGCTAGTTGCCTACGTCATAGTAGCTTTATGCATGCAAAGTCTCAGCCCGATCGGTTTTAAAATTGACAAAGTTTCATACAAACTTCCATCCTCTATTTTATCCCCTTGGGGGTAGAATTAATCATAATCCTTTCTTAGCGGATGCCTACGTCATAACATCTACCTGCATGCCAAACTTTAGCCCGATCCGTCCAGTGGTTTGGGCTGTACGTTGATAGATCACTATGTCAGTCAGTCAGTCACCTTTGAGTTATATTTAAGAGATATGTAAACGGTGCTATCACAATTAAATGTTATACTTATTTAGAAATATACACTGTTTGTTGTCCGAATAAACATATAATTAGGGTTTGGAAAATAATAATATTCATTAAAAGTTGACGTAATAAGTCTTTCAATTTTTTCAACGCCCCCTTTAGTTTAAATGAAATTTGATAAGATTTTGCTGGACCCCTCCCCCATTTTGAACTCAATTAATAGATGTCCCCTAAGTGGCATACTCGTATATAGCTGTGTGAGTGACCGCTTCTACGATAAGCGCTTGTGTATAAATATTATGTGAAGTAGACGTAGCTATTATATCATCAACTGGCATCAAGAACCTATATCGGATTTTCTTTATTTTTAGGAAGAAAAACTGAAGCGATACACATAAAACAGGAGGCGGAGTCCGACTCTGAGAATTACATAGCAAAGCTAGCAACCGGAGCGACAGACGGCGCCCAGAGGCGCGCCGCCTTCCGGACTAACATCTCTAACATCCTCGACTGCTGCACGGCGTATCCCTTTAAATACAGAAAAGGCACTTACCTCTGCTTCTACTGCAAGATGACCTTCCTAGAACCAGAGAAACTTAGAGAACACAACACGCATCACCATTCCGAATCGAACCAACTCCTCAAACTTAAAAAATACGAACCTCTTAAAATCGACTTCTCAAACACAACCTGCAAACTTTGTAACGTACCTATCGAAGACTACGAGATTTTGAAAGCTCATTTAACTGCTGAACACGGGAAAATAATCGATTGCACTTGGGGCGACAGTGTACTCCCTTATAAACTGAGCAAGGAGGAACACCGCTGCCAAGTCTGCGGGAAGCGTTACGAAATGTTCTTAAGTCTCCACAAACATATGAACGAGCATTACGAGCATTATATATGCGAAACTTGCGGTAAAAGATTTGCAACTTCGCAACGTATGGTCAATCATTCACGTACTCACGAGAGGGGGGTGTTTCCTTGCAAGCACTGCGCGGAAACTTTGCAATCCTACGCCGCCCTTTATGCACATGTGGCTAAAGTCCACAAGTTAAATAAGAGGTACAAATGCCCCATTTGCGATGAGAAGTTTGGCTCTTACAAACATAGGTTAAAGCATTTGAATATGGTGCACGGGGAAAAGACAGCAGTGTTTCCTTGCCCCTCTTGTCCTAAGGTCTTTGATTTGTGCAGCAGACGAACTGCTCACATAAGGTTCCAGCATCTACAAGAGAGGAATCATATATGTTCTGTTTGTGGGATGAAGTTCTTCACAAACTACGAACTGCAAGAGCATTCGATCAAGCACGGGGGAGAAAGGATATATCAATGTGATGTCTGCAAGAAAGCGTATGCCAGGTTGAAGACCCTTAGAGAGCATATGAGGATTCACAATAACGACAGGAGGTTCGTCTGTCCGATTTGTGGACAGTCGTTTATACAAAACTGCAGTCTGAAGCAGCACATGAGAGTGCATCATCCGACGCAATTGAAAGACGTGTTTTGAAAAGGATTTAGAAGTTAAATATCCTCTAGTGTCCTAATGCTCCTGCGACAGATATGTCCAGCCCATCGCCACTTCAGCTTGCTAATACGCTGAGCTATGTCTGTGACTTTAGTTCTCTGGCGAATTACTTCGTTCCGGATACAATCCCTTAGAGAAATGCCAAGCATAGCTCTTTCCATAGCTCGCTGAGCGACTTTGAACTTGTGGATCATTCCAGCTGTGAGTGTCCACGTTTCGGCTCCGTAGGTCATGACAGGTAGAACGCACTGGTTAAAGACTTTTGTCTTGAGACTTTGCGGGATGGGTGACGAGAAGACTCGACGTAATTTTCCGAATGCTGCCCAGCCCAGCTGTATTCTTCTGTTGGCTTCACTCTCAAAATTGTTTTACCTAGTTGAAGCGTCTGCCCTAGGTAAATATATTTTTGGACAATATCTAAAGTGAAACCATTTATGGCAACCGGTCCCGGAACAACGCTTTCGTTAAACATGACCTTGGTTTTATCCAAGTTCATCCGGAGACCGATGCGTTGAGAAGAATCAACTAGGCTGTTCAGCATCCATTGTAAGTCCTCCAGCGACTCAGCCATTATGACGATATCATCCGCAAATCGGAGGTGGGAGATGTACTCGCCATTGATATTAATGCCTCGTCCTGCCCAGTCCAGTGTCCTGAACATATCCTCCAGTACGTTAGAGAACAATTTCGGGGAGATTACGTCCCCTTGTCTCACACCTCGCCGTAGGTGGATATGCTCTGACTGCTGGTTTTGGACTTGAACGGTCATCGTTGCGGCGTTATATAGACATCTCAGCACCTCGATGTATCGCCAATCAACTTGGCATCGCTGTAAGGACTCTAGAACAGCCCATGTTTCGACCGAGTCAAAAGCCTTTTCATAGTCCACAAATACCAGACAGAGGGGCCGATTGTACTCTTTGGTCTTCTGTACAATCTGCCGCACGGTGTGAATGTGGTCTATGGTGCTATACCCGCTTCGAAACCCAGCCTGTTCCGGAGGCTGAAACTCGTCGAGTCTTCGCGCAAGACGGTTCGTGATAACCCTAGAGAACAGCTTATAGACATGGCTCAGAAGCGAGATGGGTCGATAGTTTTTCAGAAAAGATTTATCGCCCTTTTTGAAAAACAAAATGACCACGCTACTGTGCCACGCCTGTGGAGTACTCCCGGTAAAGAGGACGGTATTAAACAGTTCTTGGAGCTCTTTAATTAACGGGATTCCACCGGCCTTTAAAAGCTCTGTCGTTATTCCGTCCTCTCCCGAGGCTTTTCCATTTTTAAGCTGCCCGAGGGCTAAAACAATCTCACCTGGGCTGATGTCGGGCAATTCTTCAGTGTAGTGGCGTGTCAAAATGGCTCTACTGTCCTCAGCATCTGGTAAGAGATGAGGGGCATGCGATGCGTATAGTTGGTCGTAGAAGTCTTCCGATAACCGCTGGGGTAGACGTGTTCTAGAGTGGAGACCGCGAACTGGCAAACGTAGTGTAGGACGCCCTGAGACTCGATGGAGTGACGATATACGTGGGATAGCTGGCGGTGGATGGAAGCGAAAAACCGAGGATCGGGCTGAGTGGCGTGTCTTAGGAGAGGCCTATGTCCAGCAGTGGACTACAAAAGGCTGATGATGATGTCCTAATGCTGGACAAAGGCCTCCCTCATCCATCCAGACTGCCCGTTCGTCAGTTTTTGGTTGTCCAGTGACTGCTGTGACAATTTAGTTCGTCACACCACCTTCGTCTGGGTCGTTTAAATTTTGGGTCCAAACTGTGGTGACCTTTGCCCAGCGGACTGTTCCTTTAATTTAATCAAATAGGGGCTACAATACCCTCTGTATAACTCATCATATAACTTTTGACTGAACAAGAGTGAATGTCAGTTTTATAGCGATGATAGACCAGTGGTTAACGCGGTCGGTTTATACGCCGAAGGGCGTGGGTTCAAACTCCAATAGCTTGAGCTACCGGTGAAGGAAAACACCGTTAAGAAACTACAGCATGGTGGTAGGATATTTTCTAGTACTCGGTTGGCTAGCCACCACCATCAAGTTGAAAATTTACCGCCAAGCATCTAAAGGTGTGTTCCGGCAGCCTCAGTTGAGAGCCAGTTCTATTCCAGGTGAGCTGTGGTCAAACACCTAGCTTGTCAACCATAAAAAAGTTGTTCCTATTTTTTTTTAATTACTGACTTATAGCTACTGACACAAAATCGCTAAAAATCTCCAACCTGTATATTGAATTGATGTGTTGCCAAATTTAACTGAATTTTATATTAAGTGTAGTGTCCTGGTTTAGAAGCTTAGGGTATACTAACTTAAGGGGGTCATTGTACTCTATATTATGAACAAATTCAACTTTTCTATCAGCCCGGTCATATATTCGGTCATGGGTCACTGAAATGTTTCTATGAAATAATCGATATTTTCCATGTTTTCAGAATTGTGTGATAGTACAAAATCTTCATAATTATGGGTAGTGGTAGCCTCACTTGAGAGCCAGTTTCCAGACTAAGTGTGTTCACTATCTTCGACCACATCGTCACTTAACATCAGGTGAGCTGTGGTCAAACATCTAGCCTGTCAAACATTATAACAATGATCTTCTTAGAACTTGGCAAGCTTATGCAATTCGCTATGTAAAGTTTTTTTTTTTTTTTTTTTTTTTTTTTAAATTACATCTCACAGACACCGGCGTTCGTGACCTATATTAAATTGGATTTATACATTTTTTTTTCTACAATATGGGAAGAGATGTATGGATGTATTTATTTTATATTTTTTACTTATAATAAACTTTATTTCATGAAACTAATTTGAATATTTTGACTTTGTATGCGGTAGTTGATTTGTAATACGTTTTCTAAACTTTTTTAGCGATGACGTCATAAAGAAGGCTAAATATGTATGCCCTTGTCATATATAACAAAAAAGTATACATAGCTGAGTACAGTGAAAGTAGTCTACATCCTACTATGTGACGTCATTAGAGGACAAATGAAGGTCAAGTTTACTTTATGTATTTAATTAAAATAAAGCCCATCTCATAGTTTAAAGAGATTTAAACGTTAAAATAATGTACACGAATGTAATATTACGAAATGGTTTTGAAATCTGTATCGTATTTTTTTCTTTTCATACAGAATAGTAATTTTTCTTTTCATACAGAATAGTAATTTTTCTTTTCATACAGAATTGTAATTTTTCTTTTCATTCAGAATAGTAATTTTTCTTTTCATACAGAATAGTAATTTTTCTTTTCATACAGAATTGTAATTTTTCTTTTCATTCAGAATAGTAATTTTTCTTTTCATACAGAATAGTAATTTTTCTTTTCATACAGAATTGTATTTGTGTAATTGTAATTGTATTTATCTAAATTGACAATAATTGTCATTATATCGAAATTGTGTAAATATTTTTTTATACTTAGATTAAGTTGGTATATTTATTGTAGCGCAATTCCTCTTAAATTATATATATTCAGTAGTTATACACTCTTTTATTTATTGTACATTAACAATTTTGTATTTATTGGATATAATATTATTGTACTACTAACGCCATCTGTTAGAAAACCAAAGAGTTAACATCGCTGCAACAGAACTAAACTCGATACTCAAATACATCGTAGTTGATCTACTTAATACTAGATGACACCACTAGGATCAGGTTGTAAAATAACAACTATCTTAAAAATTATTACCCGTTAGAAAAACTACGCGAGCCCTCACAAAGCTCAGCTTTTTGCTAGTTTATTGTATATACTGTATACACCTGATTAACTTAACAAACATCATCGTAACTGACTTCAATAAACATGATTTTTCGATGACAGCTCAGTGGTTAGCGCGGACGGTTCGCACGTCGAAGGGCGTGGGTTCAAACCCCAACAATGAGCTTGAGCTGCTGGTGAAGGAAACCATAGCATGGTGGCACTTTCTAGTACCTACTCCACTGGATACCTATCACCCTCAAGTTGAAAATCTGGCGCCAAGCACTTAACGGTGTGCTCAAGCTCACTTCAGAGACAGTTACATTCCAGGTTAAGCGTTTTTACCATCTTCGACCACATCGTCAACATCAGGTGCGCTGTGGTAGTTTACGAAAGTTTTTTTATATAATAGGTTGCTTTAGACCGCCATTTTACGTGGTGCTTAGTGATGTGCGGTCTAAAATGGAGCTCTGTCTATAGATTTAACATTAATTTTTTATACTATCAAACATAAAATCAACCTTCTAAGCCAACGCAATCAAAAGATACAGCCGTTTATGATGCAAATTTTTGACACTCGCAAGGGAATCAAAACCTACAGGGTACTTCCCGTGAACTCAGAATCTTGAAATTTGGTACGAAGCAACGTCTTATAGCACAGATAAAAGAAAAAGCATAAATTACCATAAAAAATAAATACTATAACTTTTACTTATATACCTACAGGTTTGTACGGAACCTTCAGTGCGCGAGTCCAACTTGCACTTGGCCGGTTTTTTTTAATTGCTGATTCCACATTCTCTCGTTTTTAGGTATTGATGAGAACCGAAAATGCAGAATTGATGATAAAGAAAGAAAAGAAACCGCTGCAAACATGAAACAAACAGAAGATATCGCAGCGAGAAAAATACGTGCCTACACACTACTAGAATGCTCTAGAATATGTCCGTTCAGATGGATGAAGAATCTATATTTCTGTTTCTATTGCGAGGCACAGTTCACAGATCCAGCGGAGCTAAGAAAGCATCACCTCACACACATCACCATCACACCCGCACTACAGACCAACGGCACGAGGCTTAAAAAACACGAATTGATCAAAGTAGACATAACCGACGTCGGCTGCAAGCTCTGCGATGACACCATACATGATTTCGATGATCTCAAGTCACATTTACTCAAAAAACACAACAAAGACATCCATCCAACATCTGATGGCGTCTTACCGTTCAGGATAACTAAAGATAGTTTTAAATGCGCTCTATGCGACAAGACATGCGATGAATTTAAATCGCTCAATCACCACATGAATGTGCATTACCAAAACTTTATATGCGAGCAATGCGGTACAGGATTTGTCACTCCAGATAGGCTGAGAGTCCACTCGTTCTCACACGAAACCGGAGCTTTCAGATGCGACGCGGAGGGCTGTGAGAAGGTCTTCCGTTCAAAAAACAACAAAAACGAACACTACGCTATTGTCCATATGAAAAGAAAGCGACACAGATGCCCTCAATGTCCAGAGACCTTCATAAACTACTTCCAGAGATCCAAACATATTTCCACAGTTCACGGAGTAAAGTTGAAAGAGTTCAAATGTGACTTGTGTCCTAAAGTTTTCACTTTAAGCGGCAAGCTTGGGGCTCATGTTCGGACGGCTCATATGAAGATGAAGAGGTTCAGCTGTGAGGTTTGTTCGTGGAAGGTCTACTCGAGGACGGAGTTGAAGCAGCACATGGTAAAACACGTCGCGGTCAATAGGAGGTTTCAATGTCACGTCTGCAAGAAGAGTTACGCAAGGGAGTACAGTTTGAAACAGCATATGAGGGGTCATGAGAATGGCAGGCGTTACGTCTGCGGAGCTTGCGGGAAGGTTTTCGTTCAAGCGTTCAGCCTGAATAGACACGCAAAGACGTATCACCCGGACATCCGAATTGCGGTATCTGAGAATGTCTGAAAGTGTAATCATAATGAGGGTAATCAGCGACGTCGTTTCTTTGACTTAAAATGTTCAGCTGGTTCGATAAAACTTACGTTCCGAAAGTTGCGTATTTGATAACGCGTGAACCATTTAATGCATTCATATTCTTATATCACAGTCATAAATGACGGTATCCCGTATTTTTCTAATAAACTCATATATCCACCAATGGTTTTGAATTTCATTTTTGTACGAACGTCAATCCACCATAGCAGCAATTGTTGGCGAAACCACTCTATTACTCAAGCATGCAAGCAAGTTGGCGCCGGTGTTGGAATCAAACTCAAATTTAAGATAAGCATTTTGCCACTAAATACGGCTCGCACAGAAGCACGCACAAGCACTGCAAATTGTCGGCACGAGTACAATTTTATTTTTATTTTCTAGGAACGAACACAAACCCTGCGTCCAGCCTGCCTGTCAGACGAATAGTGCCGCTATTCCAAGTAGCATACGATCGCAGCCTGTGCAAACCACTGGGGACCATCAGCGACTTCAGTAAACTTAGGAAAAAAGCCTTCTCTGCGGCACCCGAGCCCGATACTTTCGCCTTATCTAGAAGCGCGTCGCCCATCTCGCCTGTTCATTCTCCTTCGTCTTTCCAATTTGAAGACACCAACCCTCCCGCTAAATTCCTTCTAAAACCAGAACCGAAAAAGAAAACTTCAGACACGAGGCAAAACGCCTTAACCATCTTCGAATTCTCTACGGCATACCCTTTCATATTCTCGAACAACAAGTTCAAATGTTTCGTGTGTTCGCAACCTTATCTCGATCTGGTCCTCTTGAAACAACACATGCAAGAACACGCCTTCGCAGCATTGAAACGTCTTGTTAATAACAGAAAAGAGAACGTTTTGAAAGTCGATGTCAGCGACATGGCTTGTAAACTATGCTCGCAGCCCATCGGGGACTTAGTCACTCTGAAACTCCATCTGAAAGAAACTCATGGAAAACCAGTCGACGCGGAACTGCAAGACAATCTGATTCCATTCAACTTGAGCTTGTTTAACACCAATGAAGGATACCAATGCGTCATCTGCGAGCAACGTTTTATCAAACTCCGTATTCTGGTCATCCATATGAGCGCTCACTTCAGCAATTACAGCTGCGAAATCTGCGGTTCAGGGTTTATGACATTACGATTGTTGAAAAAACATTTAGAAGTTCACGAAACGGGCAATTTTCCTTGCGATCGCTGCGATAAATCGTTTACAACTAGCTATAAACGCGCTTTACATATTCGAGGGGTGCATTTGAAGCTTTATCCACGTAGATGCCCCATATGTCCTGAACGATTCAACTCCAATTATAAAAGGACTATTCACTTACAAGACGTGCATAATCATTCGACTCGAGTGCACAAATGCAAGACTTGTGGCCGTGGCTTCAACTTGAAATACCACTTGATCTGTCACGTGAGGTCCGTCCACTTACAAGAGAGGAATCAGCAGTGTGATGTCTGCCTACAAAGGTTCTGCAACAAGGAGTCTTTGAAGAGACACATGGTCATTCATACCGGGGAAAAGAACCATAAATGTGACGTGTGCGGAATGGCATTTTTGAGGAGGAAAAATCTTAAAGATCATTTAAGACTGCATGACATTAATTAAAAAAGAAAGGAAGTAACTTTAATTTTATCACAAACGACACTAGGATAATTAATTTCGATAAGAATAAAAACATTAAAAATAAAAAAGTTGACGCTGGAGTTATTTGAATATTACGGAACTAACGGTTATATCTTTTTTTTTCACCTTTTTGAAAAACAGTAAGTTTATATTCAACGTAGTCAAAAGTACTGATGTCAGTCCACCGATAAAAAAAAAGATATTATTGACAAACTACATTTATTATGATTCAACGAGGCATCGCTTTTTACGACATTTTTTACACACAATAATTTCACTTAGATCCGCCATTTTGCTTGCGTCATGCCCTAGTAATGCGCCGAAAACGCGTCAGTTTGGAGCAAACAGCCAGAAATTAAGCCAGCCATTTATAATCCAGTCAGTGAGGATTTTTACCCATTTCCTCTACCTCATGATGGTGTGGAAATAAGTTTTTAAAGTTATCATTATTTAGCTAGAAATAATAACAAAAATGCAGAAAATTACAAAAAAATCATTATAATCTAATCTTCATCTTTACACTGCTATAAAGCGATACTTGTGAGACTTACAAAAAAAATCTGAAGCAGCAGAAAAATGTGTGAAATTTTATTCTCTTCAAGATTGTTTTGAACGTGTTTAGTCGTGAATCAACCGTTGAGGTATTGTATAGAAAAAAAAAGATTTAAGGAATTTTTCTCCAAGATGGCGGCCAGAGCGATCGCTGCTCGAGATCAGAAACTTAGATTTTTCATCAGAGTACAAACCTATACGATATATTTCAAAATTGTTTCTACACCACCTTTTGTAGGGCAAAGGTATTCTTTTATCCCTACTGACTGGACTATTAATTACGCCAGCGCTGTTAAGATGTCCAATCGGCTAGCAATACTTACAATTTATATTTAAGCACTATATTATTGATATGATATAATAAAATACTATTATTACACAAGCTTTTTTTTTTTCTTCTATAAAGTAAACACAAACATATAACCTGAATTTAGAGTTTTGACGGGAATGCGGAAAGAGTTGTCGCCACATTGTATATTTTTTCTAAATCTTGTGTTTTTCGAGTGTTTATGTATAAAAATAGTCGTGTTTTGTTCATAAAGTGCTTAAACAAGCGCGAGTGTGGGAAAGTGATATAATGTGGTGAAACATGACTTTTCGTGTTGCTTCCAAAACTCCATCGAAGCTTTTAGTATAGTCGCCACTACTTTACGAAGGCATGATTGGACTCGACCGGCATGGACTGGACTTTGACTTGAAATACATATGAAGATTAGGCATTATGGATTCCGTAATCATTTGCCGATGAATTATTTTTAAAGAAACCTGAATGTTTTAATGACTCGTTGATATTACGTATGTAAGTTTATTTCCTACTCTGAAGTAATTAAGGAATGAATATTTGAATACTAAACACGAAAAATTTAAGAACTCTTTTATTTAAAAACCTCTGGATTAACATGAATGTGAAGGATTTGGTTCAATAAACGCAAAGTCTTTCAAAGCCGATACAAAACTTGGCAATATCAGATAAAATTAAGGCCAAATTTTGTTTTCTCAGGAAGTCCGGCTTCGCTGCAAGACCACGAACAAACAGATGATGGCCCAAGAACTAGTGCGTGGATTATTACAGCACCAGAACGAGAGAATGCTGCCACGTTCATACAGTTTACAACTGTCAACCCTTTTATATTGTTCCATGGAAACTACAAATGTTTCTACTGCAACGAATTATTTACAGAACTACATCCAGTTCTACAGCATACGAAAACACACGCTGTCCCAAATCGGTCCGCTTTATTGAGTAAATATATTAAAAATGGCAGTAAAAGAGTAGTTAAAGTTGATATATCTGGACTGAAATGCAGAATCTGTGAGCTGAAATACTCAAAGTTGGACGATATTAGAGTGCATTTGAATGTAGCTCATAAGCAGGTGTTCAATAAGGCTGGGAATGGTCTTATAGCTTATAATCTGAGTATACCAAGTGGCAACGTCGCTTGCCACATATGCTCCACGGAGTTCGCATCTTTCTTTTATCTAAATCGTCATATGAACGTTCATGATAACTTGGTCTGCGAAACTTGCGGCTTAGGTTTTATGACCCACCATAGATTGAGGAGTCACAGGGTTATCCACGAAAACGGGAGACACAAATGCGAGCATTGCCAGCAAGAATTCCCCACGAAGTTCAAACTACGCTATCACATCGACAAACACCACGAACTGCCAAACGAGAAGAAGCAAAAACGTCAAAAATGCCCACATTGCTTGGAAAGATTCTCCGGGCATTACAGAAAGATGACTCACATGAAAGAAATACACGGAATCACTTTCAAATTCGAATGCCAGACTTGTAATACTGTTTATCCAACTAAATTAGCATTGACACAACACACCACAAAGGTTCACATACAAAATGTAGTGTGCAAAACCTGTGGGAAGTGTTTTGCAACACCGAGTAGACTGAAAATACATTCGAGAGGTCATACAGGAGAGAGAAACTTTGTCTGCGCTCTCTGCCAAAAGGCATACATGCACGAAAGGGAGTTGAGAAGACACATGAAGACTCATGGTTATAAGTTCACATGCTTTAAGTGCGGGAACGGATTTTTAGACAAAAATGATTTGATCGATCACAAGAAGCGTGAACATACGGAGCAATTTCAGTCTAAAAACTCTGCCTAACATAAATGCCTATTTAATGTATTGCTTTCATCGATAATCTTAATAACATAAAAACCACAATACTCTAAGCTGAGAACGTTAAATAAATTATATCTCCATATAACTATGGAAAGGTTTAGAATTAGTTCTAAAATTAGCACGTAAACTGACCTTGAATTTGGAGATTTAAGTAAAATATAAACTAGTATTTATAAAATCAAAATAAATTATGCGCAATATGAATAATGGGATATGGTTTTTTATTTAGCTCCCAGATACTGTGGCGTAGTTGCACTTGCATGTATGGTTTTTGGGAGAAACATTTGGTAAAGGCTCAAAACTGCACTGGATTTTAAATAAAGAAATAGCACAAGGGCATTATAAAGGTTAAATTTTGTTTTCTCAGGAGCTCCGGCGTCACTGCAAGCCCCCGCACAAATAGAAGACGGCACAAAACCGTGGTACATAACAGGACCAGAACGAGAGAACGCTGCTCTTTTTCTCCAATACACGACTGTCATCCCTTTCTTATTCCTACACGGCAATTTCAAATGCTTTTATTGCGCCAAAAAATTCAATGAACTACATTCGGCTCTAGAGCATACAAAAACACACGCTATTCCGGATAAAGCATCCCTGTTTAATAAATACACAAAAGCGAAACAAGTCATCAAAGTTGATGCATCGGGACTGATGTGCAGGATATGTGAAATGCAATACTTTGAACTGGACGATGTTAAGAGACATTTGATCACCGTTCATAAGAAACCATTTAATAAAGGTGGGAGCGGTTTAATGGCTTATAAGCTCAGCACGCCCAGCGGTAATCCCGCTTGTCATACGTGCGGCATGGAATTCATTTCTTTCGTTTCTTTAAATCGTCACATGAATGTTCACGAACATTTGGTCTGCGACACTTGCGGCTTAGGGTTCAGCACTCATCAGAGACTGAGACATCACATGATCATCCATCAAATTGGAAGCTTTAAATGTGATCAATGTCAAGAGGTGTTTCCCACGACGCTGAAGCTGCGCTATCACATCGACATAAACCACAAGCCAGTTAACGAGAAAAAAATCAAGCCTCAGAAATGTCCGCATTGCTTGGAGAGATTCTCCGGGCATTACAGAAAAATGACCCACTTGAGAGAAGCTCATGGAATCACTTTCAAGTTCGAGTGTCAAACATGTGATGCTGTTTTTTTGACCCAATCCGCTTTGACGAAACATACTACGAAGATCCATCTACAAAATATATTGTGCAAAACGTGCGGGAAGTCTTTTGGGACTCGAAATAAATTGAAAATACATGAGAGGATTCATACGGGCGAGAAGAAATTCGTCTGTGCTGTATGTCAGAACGCCTATATGCGTGAAAGGCTGCTGAGTTCTCATATGAAGACCCACGGATATGATTTCGTTTGCTTTAGATGCGGGAATGGATATCTGGACAAGGAAGATTTGCTTGAACATAGAAAGCGAGAACATCCTATGCGGTTGCCCTCTAAAAACTATTCTGGCCCAAAATAAGTTAGTGTTTTCTAATGTGTTTTGTATTCTACTACTTTCTTTGTTATTGAGTTTTACCAAAATACTAAATACCTTGCTTATGAATTTTCAAAAAACTTAATAGTTCTATATATAACTAAGAAAATAATGTCTAATTCTATTTACATAGGTGCAATTCATATGCAATTTGTAGCGATGTTAGCTTAGTTGTTAGCGCAGTCGGTTCACACGCCAAAGGGCGTGGGCTTAAACCCCAACAAAAAGCTTGAGCTACCGGTGAAGGAAAATATCGTAAGGAAACCATAGTATGGTGGTAGAGTACTTTCTAGTACTCGGCTGGGTAGCTAACACCTTCAAGTTGAAATCTGTCACCAAGCATCTAACGGTGTTTTCCGGCAGCCTTAGAACCAGCTCTATCTAGAGTAGGCGTGTTTACCATCTTCGAGCACACCGTCACTTAACGTCAGATAAGCTGTGGTCAAATATCTAGCCAATCTGGACGCGCTTACGTCACAGCTGAATCTATTTCATCTAGGCCAACGTGCTCTATCATAGACTGCATCTTTGCGTCTTGCATCTTTTTAACATCAGGCGAGAATGGCGGGCAAACGCACTGCTATATAGAAATTGTAATCAAAAGATGTTCATTGGTGCATAACTTGAAAACTGATTTAGCTGATATTTTACCGTTCGTGATAAGATTAATATAGATGAGAGGCTAAAGTCTGAGTGCTAGTTTAAACGGGCATTCAGCTAGTTAATAGTAATAAAAAATAACTAAAAACATAGATCACGCAGTTTGTGTTAATCTATTACTTACAACATTTTGTTTTCCCAGGAACAACGACGCCATCGCAAGGCCATACGCACGTAGATAGTATACCATCAATAAGTACATGGACAATTCCACTAGCAGAAAGAAAGAACGCCGCCACTATCCTACAGTTCACCACCGTCATTCCTTTTACTTGTTTACGTGGCGAATACTATTACAAATGTTTTTATTGTGATAAAACCTACACAGAACTGCATCCATCTTTGCAACATACAAGAACACATAACGTCCCGGATCAGTCTTCTCTATTGAGCAAATATTTAAAGAAAGGTAAAAGAGCCGTCACGGTCGATGTATCCGACTTGAAGTGCAGAATCTGTGACATGAAATACTCAAATCTTGACGATATTAGAAGTCATCTAATCACAGCTCATATAAAAGTCTTTAACAAAGGTGGCAATGGTCTCATTGCTTATAACCTCAGCATGCCAAATGCCAATGTTTCTTGTCATGTATGTAACACGGAATTCCCCTCTTTCTTATCTTTAAAGCTCCACATGAAAATTCACGAGAACTTGATCTGTGAAACATGTGGGTTAGGGTTTTTGACACAAAACACTCTAAAACGTCATATGATCGTCCACCAGAATGGTCATTATGAATGTGAGCACTGTCACAAAGTGTTCCCTACCACAGCAAAGTTAAACTATCACACGGATATAGTTCACAAACCAAAAAACGAGAAGAAAGGAAGATCTCAGAAGTGCCCGCATTGCTTGGAAAATTTCATTTCGCACTACAAAAAGTTGACTCATATGAAAGAATTTCACGACGTCACTTTCGAATTTCATTGTCAGGCTTGCGATTCTGTTTATCCGACTAAAACTGCTCTGACAAGACACACTAAAAAAGTCCACATACAAGATATAGTGTGCAAGATTTGCGGAAAGTGTTTTGGATTTCTCGGTGAACTGAAGGAACACTTGAGAGGCCATACGAACAAGAGGACCTTTGTCTGTGCCCTCTGCCAGGTGGCGTACAAGCATGAGAGTGACCTTAGAAACCACATGAAGAAAATTCATGGCTTTCAGTTCACTTGTTTTATATGTGGGAATGGATTTCTTAACAAAACTGATTGCAGCGAACATAAGAAGCAGGAACATGCGAATCAGTCGCAGGCTAAAAATCCTACTGTTCTCTAAAAATAGCCTTAAATTTTCTTGCATCAAATCAAATTACTATCTTACTAAGATAAAGGTTAGTGGTTCTTTGGATGAAACTCATCATTTATAGAATATAATTTGCTTCTGTCATAACTAGCGTGACTACACTTTTTCGAATCAAAATTGACAAGCATTCATTATTGACATTATTGCCCCTTGTTGCTCATTTAGCCGTTCATGAGCTGTAGGTTTGTATTCAGCACAAAAATTTGTCTCGATTTGTCTGTATGTTTAAAAAGCTTTGTTTACTTTCAGGCTATATGGCGTTATGTGAAATGCCTTCCGATTGTTTTATTTATTATTTTAGCCCCTCATTACCCCCTCATAAGAACAAGTTTCAGTAGAAGATTGTACTATTTTTTTTTAAATTCATTATCGTCATCGTCATCATCACCATATCAGACGTAGAACGTCCACTGCTGGACATAGGCCTCCATAAAGACCGTTTTTTAATTAAGCACCAAAATATCTTCTATTCTTGTAATAACGCAGTTCGCGAGAAAACAAGCCATTAACTAAGCCAAGGTTTTGTTTTCCCAGGAGCCCCGGCATCAACCCCTGAATCCGTCCACACAGACACTGGCCCAAGAACTAGTGCCTGGATAATAACAGCAACAGAACGCGAGAATGCCGCCACGTTCCTACAATACACAACTGTCATACCTTTCACATTATTCCACGGCAACTACAAATGCTTCTACTGCGTTGAAACATTTACAGAACTACCCCCGATTTTGCAGCACACGAGAACACACGTAATCCCAGACGAATCCACTCTATTAAGTAAACACATAAAAAATGGCAAACGAGTCGTGACAGTTGACGCATCTAAACTTAAATGCAGAATTTGTGAATTAAATCATACAGATCTAGGTGATATTAGAAAACATTTGATCACGGTTCATAAGATAGAGTTTAACGAATGTGGAAACGGTCTCATGGCTTATAATTTAAGCACACCAAATGGCCGCTTGGCGTGCCATACATGCGGCATGGAATTCGTCTCCTTTATCTCTTTAAATCGTCACATGAATGTCCACGATAGCATTGTCTGCGATACATGCGGCTTGGGCTTTCTGACTCATAGCAGATTGAGACAGCATATGCTTGTTCACGAAGTAGGAAATCACGAATGTGAACAATGTCATAGAATATACCCGACTAAATCAAAGCTGTATTACCATATAGACACACACCACGAACAGACGAACGAGAAAAAATTAAAGCCTCAAAAATGTCCGCATTGTTTGGAAAGGTTCGCCACGTATTATAGAAAGATGCTTCATATGAAAGAAACTCACGGGATCACTTTCGAGTTTAAGTGTCAGGCTTGCAATGCTGTTTATCCAAATAAATTGGCTTTGACGCGACACACAAGGAAAGTTCACATACGTAATATAGAATGCAATGTGTGTGGAAGTTATTTTGGGAATCCAGGCGCGTTGCGGAGGCATATGAGAGGACATACAGATGAGAGAACTTTCATCTGCGTCATCTGCCAGAAGGCGTACAAGCATGAGAGAGAGCTCGGAAGGCACATGAAGAAAATTCATAGTTTTGGGTTCACTTGCTTTAAATGTGGGAAAGGGTTTTTGGACAAGACTGATTTGAGTGAACATAAGAAGCGAGACCATGCATAGAGTTGCTATCTATACACACTTTAGTCTAAAATAGGTTGATACTCACTAAACTTTATTTATTTATTTTGTATCATTGTATCATATAATTAATTCCGTTTTTGTCTGTAAGTCAGCATATGTCCAAGCAAAGGCACATGAAGAAGTTTCATGGATATAATTTTATGTGTGTGAATTGTGGGAAGGGGTTTACAATCAAAGCTGTTCGTAGAGAACATAAAAATGCGGGTAGATGCAAGACAGTGAATCCCAGTTCGTCTTAAACACTTTAATCGTAGTGGTATTTTATGGGGTTTACGGACAAGGCTGTTCGTAGAGAACACACAAATGCGGGTAGATGCAACACAGTGAATCCCACTTCGTATTAGATACTTTAACCATAGTGGTATTTTAGTTTATTCTTTGTTTACGCGGTACTGGTAATGATTACAACGCATACGCCTGTAATGTCCTGCTTATACAGGTCTATAAGCTTAGTGTATACTAAGCCAAAAGGGAGTCATTGTAATCTTAAATTTATGATTACAAGCACAACTATAAAATTGTGAAAAAATCAGATGTTCCATAGAAAAACTTCGTTAACCTTTGACCGAATGTATGAAGCAGTGATTCTTCGAAATTTCGGAGTTATGGCTACAGTATAAGTATGTTGTTGATAACTATGCCAGTTTCTACTTCTTTAATTTCTTCAAATGAACGTTATTTTTATTCGACAAAACTTCAGCTTTTAGCTTAGAATAGATAAAAGTAACTTTAAGTTAGTGAATAACATAATTATTTTTATAACATAAGTTACATGTTATGTTTACTATTAAATGACTTCACTTACATTGTATTTTTTTTATTTCATTCTTAGCCATTCTCAGTTCCATGTCGTAGATAAAAATCAAACTAATCATGTTTAGTTGAAGATCTGCTTTGGATAGGTCAAATCAAAAATCAAAAGAATCAAAAATCTAAAGACACATGCTCGGCCTGAGTATTTTATTAAAGCTTAAAAAGAAAGAAAAAGTATTCAAAAACAAATAAAATAATGTAAAAAATTAAAAAACAAAACTGCCATGTAATTTTTTTTCATTCGTTATTGAAAACGAAGCCAAATCGATTTATTTACAAACATATATAGCCATAGTATTACGCGGGATGATATAAGAATTCTAACGTCCAGATCCAGATGTGTTAAGGCATTTAAAAGTTATGGTGGAATAAAGATACTTATATACATGAACCCTGAAAACATTACACTTCTTTTTTTGTGCAGTCGTGTAAAAAATCTTGTGTCGAATATTATTATTTTTATTGACAAGATTACGTATTCTAAAGATGGCTGTATTGGGGTACAGCTAGGTTATATAGGATTGACAATGTGTCTGGCAATAGGATCTCCATGGTAACCCACCGGTTCCCTCCAGCACTCTGCTTTCAGAAACATCCAAGGAAATGCCAAGTGCATGCTTTGCGATTCTGCTTTTCTCGGGCTCAATCCAATAAATCAAATCTGACCTGTCGTCAGCTCAAAAATCCCTTACGATAAACAGGCGATACCAAAAATACCGCTTAGAAAACCTAGGTGAGTTAACTTTATAATATATCCAATATTTTTATCTCGGATAGAGCATTTAATGGGAGCAAGCCATTACTAAGCCGACGTTTTGTTTTACAGGAACGGCGGCGTCACCGCAAGCTCCCGCACCCACAGACGAAGGCCCAAGAACTAGTGCCTGGATTATCACGGCTCCAGAACGAGAGAACGCTGCGACGTTCCTACAATTCACAACTGTTATCCCCTTTACATCGCTCCAGGGCAGCTACAAGTGCTTCTATTGCGAAGAAATATTCACAGAACTGCATTCAGCATTGCAGCACACGAAAACACACACTATTCCCAATAGATCTTCTTTATTAGACACATATATAAAGAACGGCAAACGGGTCATCAAAGTTGACGCATCTGGACTGGAGTGCAGGATCTGTGAGCTGAAATACACAGAACTTGACGATATCAGAGAGCATTTGAGCGCTGCGCATAAGAAACCGTTCAATAAAGGTGGAAATGGATTGATGGCTTACAGACTCAGCACGCCAAGCGGCAACGTCGCTTGCTACAAGTGTGGAGTGGAATTCACGTCCTTCTTTTCTTTGAATCGTCACATGAATGTCCACGATAACTTGGTCTGTGAAACTTGCGGCTTAGGGTTCGTGTCGCACCAAAGATTGAGGAGCCACAGGATTGTGCATCAAAACGGGAGTCATAAATGTGAACAGTGTCAACGAGTATTCTCCACCAAGATGAAGTTGCGCTGCCACACCATCAGACACCACGAGCAGACGAATGAGAAAAAATTAAAACCGAATAAATGTCCACACTGTTTAGAAAGATTCTCTGAACACTATCAGAAGATGCTTCATATGAAAGAAGCTCACGGGATCACATTTAAGTTTGAGTGTCAGACTTGCAAGGCGGATTTTCCAAATAAAATGGCATTGACAGAACATACTAGAAAGGTTCACATACAAAATATAGTGTGCAAGATTTGTGGAAAGTGTTTTGGGACACCTGGTGCGCTCAGGAGACATATGAGAGGGCATACAGGGGAGAGAAACTTCATTTGCGCCGTCTGCCAGAAGGCGTACATGCATGAAAAGCAGCTAAGAATGCACATGAAAACTCACGGCTATAAATTCACGTGCCTCAAGTGTGGAAATGGATTTTTGGAAAAGGCTGACTTGAGCAAACATAAAAAACAGTGGCATACAGAACAAATGCAGTGTAAAACTTCACTCTAGACAAAAAAAGTGTGAAATACTTCCATTAGATAAACGAACTTATCTACTGTACAGTGTAACCCATGTCTAAGTGAAATTAGTTGACATAGTAATCGATAGCTTTTTAATGTTTTTTCTTTCTATCTATGATTATTTTTAATTATAGTGTACTTGCGACCCGCCCCGGCTTCGCATGAGTAGTAAGAATGGGTATAGTAAGCTATCCTTAAAAGGTAGATATATGCCAACGCGGACTTTTTTGTAGATCTATAAAAGAGCAATATCCCACCATGCATTGTTTTGTTATATGTCAAAGGGATTAGGCAGCGTTTTCGATGAAAGCTCCCAGGTGGCTTGACTTTTTCCGACACTTCCAACAATTATCATCATATTTCAACCAATTTACACAAAACCTTGACAAATTATATACCTAACCTTCCTCATAAATCACTCTATTTATTGGTGAAACTAGCATGATAGTCTGTTAAGTAGTTTTTACAATTATCGCGAACAGACAGACAGACTTGTTTTATAATATGTAGTGATAATAAAGGTGTGTATCAGATCAATCTGTCAACAGGAAAGGGGTAAATTTAAGTAACTAAATTTGACCCAAAAACAACAACTAACAGGGCAAGCTAAATAAACCCGTTTCAAAACCAAGTCGCCGCCCGCATCTGTCTGTTTCTCCGATTTTTTTTTAAATATCTGACAGGTTTGGGTTTGCCCACAACTCACCTGATGTTAAGTGACGGTGTGGTCGAAGATGGTAAAGCACACCTAGCCTGGAATGGAACTGGCTCTCAAGTGAGGCTGCCGGAACACACCGTTAGATGCTTGGCGGCAGATTTTCAACTTGAAGGTGGTAGCTACTAGAAGGTAGCCAGCCGAGTACTAGAAAGTATTCTACCACCACGCTGTGTTTTCTTCACGATGTTTTCCTTCACCGGCAGCTCAAGCTCATTGTTGGGGTTTGAACCCACGCCCTTCGGCATGCGAACAGACCACGCTAACCACTGAGCTATCATCGCTATTTTCACCACGCAATGGATTTTGATACTAGTTTTACTATATTTTAAAGATTATTCCACAATATATGTCTGTGCAAAGTCCGGGCGTGTAGCTAGTGAAGAATAATGTACTTTTTCACCATATCTTTTTCTTTGTTTTTGGCGTCTAACTTTTATGTATTTGCCATTGTCAAATGTTTCCATTAACTTAAGCATTTTATGAAGAATCCAGTTAAATAAGTTAAAGTTAGTTATGCTCAAGTATGGTTATGCCATTGTTAAGTAGTTGTGACTATACTACAAGCTTCAATAGAGTTTTGGATATAAACAAAAACAATAATCATAGGCAAAGATTTAATCGCATCTTCGCTTAACATCAGGCGAGTTGGAAGCATTTATTATGTAAGACGATTTTTGATAGATTTTTGACCATTTTGATTTTTAAGAAAAATAAGAATACGTCGACCTTGTTTAATATTACATAAGAATCTTAAGGAAATATGAATAAATATAATCAAGTTTTGTTTTAAAGTTTTTCTTCATCGCCTCGGCACTCACGCGTATGCCCGCACTTTTTAAAGCATAATGCTTGCACTATTAACTCTTCTGTGGTATAATCGTAACTTTGCGCATTTTCGTGATCGTAAGAACTAGCACCGGCAGCTCAAGCTCATTGTTGGAGTTTGAACCCACGCCCTTAATTGGCATGCGAACCGACCGCGTTAACCACAGCTATCATCGCTAAAATCTATCTATTACGAATTAGTAAGTTTGTGTGTATGTGTTTATGTTTGTAACTTCTTTCATAGTAAAAACAGTTTATATTGATGGAACACGCCCTTATTACTGCACTCTGTGTGTTAATAACATCTATATCTAGTTAGTTGTTTAGTTGTCTGTCTTTCTTGACGGTAGATCTCCTTAGCAAGAGCTTGTCAAGGTAGTTACCACCGCAGTACCAGACAATCTGCCGCCAAGCAGTAGTGTGTAAGCGTTACTGTGTTCCAATTTAAATGGTACTGCAGCTAGTGAAATTAGAGGAATGTTGAGGCTAACCATGAAATGTTACAAAGTATGTTTGGTTAATTGCATAGGGGGTTTTTAAAATTTTTAATTTAATTACTTGTTGAGGTATAAAACAGTAATATACACACAAGCTAAAACATAATTGAGCACTGAACGAGACGATACAATTTAAAATACGCAAGTTCCTATATTTCTCTTCAAAATAATCAATGACTTTTGTTTCACATATGCGGGACTACTCACTATTTATTATGCCGGATACTCCGACCATAGTTTCGGCTACATTCGGTGGCCTTCTTCAAGGAGTCAAGGCAAAGAAAAACGCGCGCGCGTCCTCCTCTTGCTTTGCTTGCTTCTGCTCATAGTATGACTATGAGCAGAATATGCTCTTATTATTCTTCTTCTGACTATTTTGTAGTAAAACAAAAAATTGACAAAACCACGTCAGTTTCCATAGTAGAATAATCAATGATTACTTAAAGAAGTGAGTAGATAAAAAAATTAAACTATTAAATATTTTGATCTCGTTAGATTGAAAGCAATTCACTATAAAACCAAAATTTTATTTCCCCAGAAGTACCGGCGCCATCACAATCCCCCACATTCACAGACTTCGGCCCGAGAACTAGTTTGTGGCATATGACAACGCCCGAACGAGAGAACGCAGCCACTTTCTTCGAATTCACAACCGTCACTCCTTTCACATGGCTCCAGGGTAGCTACAAATGCTTCTACTGCGATAAAACGTTCACAGAATTGCACCCAGTTTTACAACACACGAAAACACACCCAATTCCTAATCGGACTTCCTTATTACATACGCATATCACAAACGGTAAACGAGTCATCAAAATCGACGCATCTGGACTGAAATGTAGAATCTGCGAGCTAAAATACTCAGAGCTAGACGATATTAGAAAACATTTGGTCACAGTTCATAAGAAAGTTTTTAATAAAGCTGGCAATGGGCTAATGGCTTACAACCTTAACACGACAAACGGAAACGTATCATGCCACACATGCGGAATGGAGTTCACGTCTTTCTTCTATTTAAATCGTCACATGAATGTCCATGATAACTTAATCTGTGAAACGTGTGGCTTGGGATTCAGCACACACCATAGGCTAAGAAATCACAGGGCTGTTCACCAGAAAGGAAACCACAAATGCAAGCTGTGCCAAAAAGTGTTCCCCACTAAGTTAAGGTTGCGATACCATGAGACGAGGTATCATGAACAGACAAATTTGAAGAAACTCAAGCCTCTGAAATGTCCCCATTGCTTAGAAAGATTCTCAGAGCACTATAGAAAGATGTCTCATTTGAAAGAAATCCACGGCATCACCTTTAAATTTGAGTGTCAGACTTGCAAGGCTGTTTACCCTACTAGAAGAGCCCTAACAGAGCACACTAGAAAGCTCCACATACAGAATATTGTGTGTAAAATATGCGGAAAGTTTTTTGGAACATCGGCGTCGTTGAAAATACATTTGAGAGGGCATTCCGGTGTCAGAAACTTTTTCTGTGCAGTGTGTCAAAAGGCATACATGCACGAGAAGCTGCTGAGGAAGCATATGAAGACCCATGGGTATGCGGTAACCTGCCTCGAATGTGGTAACGGGTTTTTGAATAAAGCTGATTTGAACAAACATCAGAAGCAGTGGCATGGCGAACAGTCGCTGTCTAAAAGTTGTACTGAAAAGGCGACACTTTAATCTGATATAGGTTAGTATTCACACCGTACAATCTTAACTTCATTTTAAACTAACTTTAAAGCAACTTACCACGGAATTTACAAGTGGTTCCACTACAAATTTGCCATGGAATTATTTTTGTCGAGGAATTTATTTTAGTGTTTGGTATCTAAAATATCTTATACATGAAATAAAATTCAGGCAACTAAAATTTTTTTTTTAATTTAAAAAGTTTCGCATTCGATCTCATCCTGCTTTATGTTAAGCAACGATGTGGTCTAAGATGGAGCACGTTTACCTAGAAGGAACCTGATTACTCTGATTTTTATGACACCATAGACATCTAAAAGGCTGTTAAGAATATGGTATAACTAACGAGAAAAACGCGGACTCCCTTGCCGCGTTGTATAGCAAAATTTTGCGCAATAGAGCATCTTGGTTAGGTGTGGCATCGACCGAATGAAAAGATATATCTTAAAATATTTTGGATTATCGAAGTGCAATTTTACGATATTTGACATTGATATAGATCAATCTGACTGATATAAGTTAAGAAAGCACTACACAAAACCAGAAGATTAAGTATTTAAAAAGATTAAAGATATTTCTATTTTCCCAGGATCATCGGAAAGACTGCGGATCGGTCCACGAACGAGCATATGGCAAATGACGACATCAGAACGGCAGAACGCTGCCACCTTCCTGGAATATACAACCATCAAGCCTTTTTTCTACCAGCAGGCAAACTTTAAATGCTTCTACTGTAACGAAATCTTTCCTGAAGTGCAATCTGTCCTATACCATACAGAATCTCACGTGATACCAAATAGGCCCACATTATTAAAGCAATATCTTCGCAAAGGCAAAAGAGTGATAAAAGTCGACGTATCTGATCTGAAATGTAGGATATGTGAGCTGAAGTATTCAGATTTGGATGATATTAGAAAGCACTTGATAATTGTCCACAAGAAGGAGTTTAACTCGGCAGGAAACGGTCTTATAGCTTACGATCTCAGCACGAGAAACGGTCTCATGTCGTGCCACAAATGTTACAAAGAATTCAACTCCTTCTTCTCGCTGAACCGTCATATGAATGTCCATTTCAGCGTGGTCTGTGAAACTTGCGGCCTCGGTTTCATGTCTCACCAACGTCTTAACAATCACAGGATCGTACACGAAAACGGAACCCACAAATGCGAGAAATGCCTCGAAGTTTTCCCCACAAAACTCAAATTACGATACCACACCTTCAAAAAGCATGAAGTTTTAAATGTGAAGAAGTTAAAACCGCTCAAATGTCCTCATTGTTTGGAACGGTTTTCGGAGCATTACAAGAAGATGACACATTTGAAACAAACACACGGAATCTCTTTCACATTTGAATGTCCGACTTGTAAAGCTGTACTCCCGACCAGGAGAGCTTTAACTGAACACACAACGAAGCTGCACACGAGGAAAATACAATGTAATGTCTGCGGGAAATGTTTTGGGACGACTACGTTACTCAAAATGCACGCAAGGGGTCATACTGGGGAGCGCAACTTCTTCTGTTCTGTATGCAATAAGCCCTACATGCATGAGAGAACTTTACGTCAGCATATGAGGGTCCACGGCTCTGTCTGGAAGCTGACATGCTCGGAATGTGGCAGCGGCTTCCAAAATAGGAGTGACTTCAACAAACATATGGCACAGTGGCATCCTCCAGCTGTTAACTTTAATGGCATATCTCCAAATCAGAGTTAGCAGTTCAAAGTCAATAGAAATGTTCCTGAGATAATTGACCAAAGAAAATCAGAGGTAGCTACGCACTGTATCTTTTCTAAACAGTATCTAGAAATCCTATTTTTTTAATGATAAATCCACTTGCGTTGGTTCTCAATCTCGCCTGATGTAACTATTGTATTGTCATAGTTGTTTTTAGGGTTTGTTGTATTGTGTGTATTGTACCCAAAGGGTAAATACGGGACCCTATTACTAAGACTTGGCTGTCTGTCTGTCTGTCCGTCCGTCTGTCTGTCACCAGGCCGTATCTCAAGAACCGCGATAGCTAGACAGTTTTTATTTTCACAAATTATGTATTTCTGTTGCCGCTATAACAACAAATACTAAAAACAAAATAAAATAAATATTTAAGGGGGGCTCCCATACAACAAATTTTGCCTTTTTCATAGATAATGGTATGGAACCCTTCGTACGCGAGTCCGACTCGCACTTGGCCGGTTTTTTTTAATAGCGCTATAATTACTACCTAACCAAAGGTTGTCTGGAAGAAATCCTTCTAGGTGATAAGCCGTCGTACAACCATATATGTTTTTTATCTCTTTTTTAAAAGTTTTCTATGTTTGGTGTACAATAAAGTTATATATATCCTATGTTAAGTGAATATGCGGGTACAATTAAATAAAGCACGCTTGCCTAGAATATACCTATTGACTTTCAACTAACTACCTATCAGGATCACTAATGTTCTAAAGCCGGTTGGCTTGCGTAGAGGTGTCGAATCTCTGTGCATATCGCATAAATCGCATATTTTTTTTATTCATTAGGCTTTACAATAACAACTACAATACATAAAACACCATCTAATTAAAACTTAAGAAAACTAAATGTGTTGCTTATCTAAGGAAGCACAACATGCAAATATTAAATTCAGGATAATTTAAATATATATAATTTTAAACATTTATCGAATCTGAAGACAATTTTAAATATCTATCTAAAATATTCCTTCATATCTAAAATCCGACATAAACTTAAATTAGATGTTGAAAATAAAACGCAAGAAAACATACCAAATTAAGTAGTAACATATTAAATTGTATGCTTTCTCCGCAGATCCAAAGTCTGAAGACTCCAAACAGCGCGAGACCACCAGCCTGTGGGAATTGACCCTCTCAGAACGCACCAACGCATCTCGGTTCGTAGAGTTAACCACCGCCAGGCCCTTCGTCTACTGCCGCTACTTCTTCAAATGCTTCTTCTGCCACGAACACTATTCCGATATCAAAAAACTTCTGGAACACACATCGACCCACGACATCCCAGCACAAACTAAAATCTTAAAAGAACTCCTCAAGAAAGGCAGAAGAACTTTAAAAGTCGACATTTCGCAGCTAAAATGTAGAATGTGCTCGAAAAATTTCACTGAACTCAATTCGATTAGAGATCATTTGATTACAGACCACGGTATAGAATTCACGCAATCTGGAAACGGTGTGGTAGCTTACAATTTGGCGACGGAAAACGATCTATTCCGCTGTCATATTTGCATCAAAAAATTTCAAACATTTATTCTTTTAAACAGACACATGAATGTGCATTTTAGTAATTCTGTTTGCGAAATTTGCGGTACAAGTTTCATGACACACCAGAGATTAATGCAACATAAAGAAATACACCAACCAGGTGGACACCCATGCAATAGATGCAACAAAGTGTACACAACAAGTTCGAATCTAAAATTCCATATAGAAAAGACTCATGAAGGGAACAGAAAGACGCGAATGTTGCGCTGTCCACACTGTAGCGATCGATTCACGGAACACTTTAGAAAATTGAAGCATTTGAAAGAAATACACGGTATAACGTTCACTTTTGAATGCGACGTTTGCAACCTAACATTTCCGAGTAGGAGAGCTTTAACAACACATACAAACAGACAACATTCGTCTAAAACACAATGCGAAGTCTGTAAGAAATGTTTTAGCTGCGTCACAGCTTTGAAAGTCCATGTACGCTGCCATTCAAGCGAAAGAGACTATCTATGTGAAGTTTGCCAGAAATCTTACAGGCATAAGAAGAGCTTGAAGTACCATATGCGAAGCCATGCAAATGGTGACCAGATTATTAAGTTTACCTGTCCAGATTGCAGCAGTGGGTTTCATAGTAGAAGCGATTTTAATAAACACATCAAAGAGTGGCACCCGAGTAGCTATTTTGATTATGTCGTTCACTAATCGAAATAACATCTTCCATATTATCATCATCAGTCATAGGACGTTCATTGCTGGATCTTAATATAATTTCCCTTACTAGGCACAGTGTCAAAAAAATTTACAATCAATTAATAGTTATGACAAATAATAATGGTAGATATATCATCAGCCATAGAAAGTCCACTGCTGGACATAGGCCTCCTCCTGGGGGGGATTTGCCAATACTCGCCACGCTTGGCAGGCGGGTTGGCGAGCGCAGTTAGGTGTGATTGTTCAAGGAAGACGCTGCTGCCCATCTTCCGGATTACATCCCTTAGCCGACTCTTACGGCAACCACGGGTAGAGAGGGTGGGGTACTATTTTTACGCCGGCACCACCACGGCAATTCCATATTATGTAGGTATAAAAAAATCACGTGTCACGGTGTTTTTATGAATTTTTTAATGTATATATATGGTAGATATGAGAATAGGTCATAAAGTTTACTTCATATTCCATTTATGTATATTTTGGCAGAAATGAAAATACTTAGAATACTTTCTCGCATAATTTTTATTTCATACGGATCGCCACTTGAAATGTCTAATGGATATAGATATAATGTTACCACCGACGCCACTTATATTGGCATACAGGTTGTCCCAAAACCAAAAGTGATGCGTAACGAAGGTTAGAGTGAGAAAAATTAAAATAATATAGCACACAAATATTCTTCTGATATATTTGACAGCCCTGTTGGCTCATTGGGAGTATGCCTGCCTGAGCTGTAGGGCGTGGGTTCGATTCCCCCAAGGACAAATGTTTGTTTGGTATAAACAAAATGTTTGTTCTGTGTCTGGGTGTTCTGTATGTATTTACAAAAAAAAGTATTTATGTATCCTATCAGTTATCTGACTTCCATCACACAAGCTCTGCTTAGTTTGGGGTCAGATGGCGCTGTGTGTAATGTGTCCTACAATATTTATTTATATTTATTATTTATTTATTTGCTAATTAAGAATTCTTGCAAAAAAATTGTCAATAATTATTACAAACAGAAAATTAGCTACCATTTTTAAACTACATGGTTTAATGAAATCCTAACTAATCTTTTTAATAAATAATAATAGGTTCTTCTAGGCAAACGTGCTCCATTATAGATCGCATATTCGCTTCACATCGGTCGTTGATATGGTGGTCTTACGCAAGCCTATTTGTTGAAAAAAATTATATAAATGAAAAAAGGAATGTTTTTTTATTATAAAAAAAATCTAAGTGACATAAACTTTGACGTTTTGAAAGCACGATTTTCCAGCAAAGATTTTTTCTCGCTTTGCGACGTAACACGGCTAGGCTAGGCTATTTAACAAATTGTGAAAATTGTGACACTATTTTTTTAAATTTTCGAAGATCCTAGACTCAGATGCACTCAGATTAGACTGTGCTGTGTACTATGGTTTTTTCTCTGAACCAAATATCGACTTACCGCTTGACGTTGAGTTTCGGGACAACTATATATCAACAGTATAAAAGACTCCTAGATATAGGTATTGTGTGCAGTGTTGAATGAGAATTTAGAAAGAAAATATAAAATTATTCCTACAATTTTTGTTGTTTCATTTTAAAATAGATCTTAATTAGGGCGAGTGGTTACTGCAGCGAAGAGGATATAAATACTTGTGGTTTTAGTTTTTATTTTAAGTAGTGTTTTGCTTAAGCTTTTAAGTATATATAAAATTCAGTTTTTGATATTTAGTAAAGTTCCGGATAGGTTTTTTTTTTAATTATTTTCAAGTGTTTCATATTTATGTCAAGTATTTAAAATTTGAATCCTCTTTTCTGTTGTAGCTGGAACGACTGTTAGCGGAAATAAACTAAATATATACCTAGAACACTCAAAATAGATCTTGAATAAAAATGTTCTGTAAATGAAAATAGAAGTTTAGTTTTCGATAGGATTTAACTTGGTGGTAGTCCTTAGCAGGTCTTCTAGGTAAGTACCACCGCAGTACCAGATATTTTGCCGCCAAGCAGTAGTGTGTAAACATTACTGTGTTCCGGTTCGAAGAGTACTGCAGCTAGTACTTGCAGTGCTACTATGTGTTCCGGCTGCCTCACTTGAGAGCCAGTTCTATTCCAGGCTAGGTGTACTTTACCATCTTCGACCACACCGTCACAATATCAGATGAGCAATGGCCAAACACTTAGCTTGTCAACCATAAAAATTACAGGGCTGTTGAGACTAACCTTCGAAAGTCTCAAAGTAATGAGCGCCAAAGCAGTGATGTTCGTAATTTTAAAATTTTAAGTGTAATTTTTTTTATTTAAAAAAATACAAAAAACAAAGTTTATAAATAGAGTTTTATTTAAATAAAAAAAATATTTACAAATACAACAAAAGTATAGATTAATACCTATTTATATTTAAGTATAATTTCTGCTATATAGATTTGACAGATGTAGTGAAATTCTAACATAATTCAGGAAATTCTCATTATAATACGTAATGTTTATTTTTTTTAAATTTGCCCTATCGGGGAGGCTAAAGCTGTAAAGCCATACTGCCTTGTCTTCCGTTTTTGCAATTCAGGTCTTACATCTATAGTTACAGTCAAAGTCCAGTCTTAGTCAAGTCCAGTTCGTGCCAGTCAAATGTAGTCGTGCCTTAGTAAAGTAGTGGCGACTTTACTATAAGCTTCAATGGAGTTTTGGAAGCAACACGAAACGTCATGTTTCACCGCATTATATCACTTTCCCACACTCGTGCTTGTAATTCGGCACTTTATGAATAAAACACCACTATTTTTATACATAAACACTCGAAAGAAACACTAGTTTAAAAAAAACAATGGGGCGACACGACTCTTACCGCGTTCCCACTAAAACTCTGTTAAAGTAATGGGGAAGGGCCCACCAGTGGGCGCTCAACTTCCATAATGTTTTTTGCAGTTGAACGTATCACGAAGTATTTCCTAAGTTTATGTTCTATATCTTGTTAAAATAACGGAATCTGTCTCGAAAAACAAAAAAACTTATCATCCCTGACAAAATACAACTTCTATATTAAACTAGCTGTGCCCCGCGGTTTCACCAGCGCTAGATGCCTACGTCATAGTAGCTTTATGCATGCAAAGTCTCAGCCCGATCGGTTTAAAATGGACAAAGTTTCATACAAACTTTCATCCCCTATTTTATCCCCTTGGGGGTAGAATTAATCAAAATCCTTTCTTAGCGGATGCCTACGTCATAGCATCTACCTGCATGCCAAATTTCAGCCCGATCCGTCCAGTGGTTTGGGCTGTGCGTTGATAGATCACTATGTCAGTCAGTCAGTCAGTCACCTTTGAGTTATATATATTTAGAAGATTTAGTTACGATTGCACAATTAGATAATTAAAAGACTTTTTTGTTTTGTTTTTGTTTCGATATCGATACGGCGTGCCAAAGCGCATAAGGTTATATCCAGAATTTAGCAATAATGGCACTTCTTACATAGAACATTATACACTGAGAAAAGTAGTTCATCTTACACCGGTCGGCGAGTTAATAGCCTACTCTTGCGTTGACGCTAAGGGTTGTCACTTTACACTTTTAGTTAAATATTATTTGCGTATTATGAGCAGCACTAGGTTTTTATTTACATAATAAAATGGCCGGTAAAGTGTAAATAATAGTGTCCGGTGAGGGCAGGCGAATGCAGGGCGTGCAGCGTACTGGAACGCGCGCGACTGAACTCACGACAAGGCCCTGACTGCCGACACCCGAGTCTCCCCGAGATTATGCTAATGTGTGCGTGGCAGTGTGTACGTACACGGCGCCCGGTACGCACGCACACATTCAAACCGGCAGCGGCCAATTTCTATGAAGATAACTTACTGTTCTTAGTGCACTGTGTAGGTATAGAGCGAGGACTTGAAACATGGTAAACCAAAAGACTTCTTAGCGTTCAAAAATGTACACGTGTTCATGTAAACACGGTTTCAGATTTATAACGTTTGTGTTTGTTCTGACGTATTAGCAATGAACAGTACCATAGATTGCATTTGCACATTTTTAAATTGTTGGTCGCATTTCTTTATCTGAAAAGTGCTCATTTTGAGAATGCTCATTTCTAATATTGCTCGTTACGATTAGTGCTTTTCATGAGAATTGCACGGGAATGCACCTATTGCAAAACTTTTTTTTTTATGGCTGACAGACTAGTTGTTTGACCACAACTCACCTGATGTTATGTGACTGTGTGGTCGAAGATGGTAAAGCACACCTAGCCTGGAATGGAACTGGCTCTCAAGTGAGACTGCCGGAACACACCGTTAGATGCTTGGCGGCAGATTTTCAACTTGAGGGTGGTAGCTAGCCAGCCGAGTACTAGATAATACCCTACCACCACGCTATGGTTTCCTCACGATGTTTTCCTTCACCGGCAGCTCAAGCTCATTGTTGGGGTTTGAACCCACGCCCTTCGGCATGTGAACTGACCGCGCTAACCACTGAGCTATCATCACTACAAACAAAACAACAAAACAAAACTGGACCCGTTTCACTAACTCACATAACATTTATTGTGTACTAGCAGACCCGGCCACGGGTGGCTGTGGCCAAATTGAGCGCCATCTAGTCCCAAACTAGGCAAAGCTTCTACTATGGGAACTAGATAACCGATAGACTACTTATATACTTTTTTTTGTTATAAACACCCAGACACAAAATATAACACAAATATAATTATATTGCTTATTTTATCCATAATTTGCGGAGATTTTTATTTATAATTATTTAATATTATATATATTTACAACATCAACAAGTTAAAAATAATCATAATTTAATATATCACAAAAGGATAGAGCTGATTTTTCACTAGGGTTTTTATTCACCAAAAGTTAACTAAGTTTTTATCGGTTTTGAACCCACTTCGCTGCCATTTCAAGAACGCTCTGCACCACTGAGCTACGCAGCAACTAGCTTCTCAAACTTACTTCAATACTCGCGCATTACTATTTTAATATTTCTGCCTATCACCAAAAAACTAAACTAGTTAGTAATTGAATGAGTGACCGCGAGTGGCATTTACAACTGAATGCTACCATAGTGAGCCGGATGTTAAATTATCAGTACGAGATATTTGATCTATAGAACAGTAATTACTAACACATTACTGACACTAGGGCTGGCCACTAAGCATATTTTTTTTTTTAATGTCTATAGTTTTTTAGTTATGGATATAAACCAATTCAACAACATTGATAAATAATATAAAATTAAATTGCACGAGTCTTCTATTTCTTCGCTAAGTTTTCCTAAAGTAAGCATCGTTGGAAACGGTTTTTACTATTCCGATATGTTCACACAGGATGTAATAAGCTGTAAGGGAAAGGCCTAGGAAACAATATTTCACTACCGTAATTAATTTTTTTACAACAGACTAGGCTTTTGGCTATATTTGACAAGTTAACATGTGACTGAAGACAAAATAACCCCAGGTTCTTAATTGGAATGGGAGCGATAAACCGGAGGGAGGTAGATCTCTATAGGAGGTCGTCTAGGTAGGTACCACCACAGTACCACATATTCTGTCCAAGCAGTAGTGCGTTAACATTACTGTATTCCGATTTGAAGCGAAATAACAGGGCTGTTGAGTTTAATCATCGAACGTCTCAAAGTAATGAATGTCGAAGCGATGCCCTGGAATTTGTTTTATAACTCAAAGTTCTGTGTAACACTGCAATGGTCATGGACATGCGTTGAGCCAACAGGAGAGTATCATGTCCCACTTGGGATGTATCTGGCTTTTCCCTCTACCAGCGTCTACCGGAACCAACCCAGGTCCAAGACTTCTCACACCAGCAGTTCTTTCAAGAAAGGTGGAATCCATATAAGAAACATCTCAAATTGAATGCAACTGCTTCCCAACACCATCATCAATATCCACCTTCCTTTCGTGGACTCTCAGGTGCCCTTTCAGCGTACACTTCTGAGTAAAAGCTCTCCCACAGACGGGACAAACAAATCTCTTATCATTGTCATGTATTCTCATATGCTCCCTTAAGGTCTTCTTCCTTTGATAAGACTTCTGGCAAACGTTGCAGACGTGGATTCTCTCCCCATCATGCTTTATCATATGCATTTTCAAAGCATTCTTTGTATAAAATGCCAAATCACATTTATCACATTTATGATTCCGTTCGTTTAAATGATCCCTCCGTACATGACTTGAGAGGTGACCGGGCGTGATATAGCTTTGAGGGCATGCTTTACATTTGTACCTCTTCAATTCTTCATTGTGTACTTCGGCTAAATGCTTCTGCCTGGCATAAAACGACGTCAAAGATATATTGCAACGTTTGCAAGCGTACCTCACACCAGCTTTATGCTCTTTGGATACGTGATTCTCTCTCTTTGTAACTCTATCGAAGACTGCATCACAATATCTGCAGGGGAATTGCCCTTCCTCATGGGTTCGCATATGCCCTCTAAGTCTGGCTTTCGAAGCGAACGCTTTACCACAATTTTCGCAAATGTAATTGGGGTAATGGACATTCATATGTGTGTTCAAACTGACAAAGTTTAAAAATCGTTTCTTGCAAACTGGGCAGTCGACTTGATCCTTCTCTAGTTTGAAAGGCAAGTTATTCCATTTCTTCGGTGCATGTTTTAAGCGTGTACAATTCTCTATATGTTCCTTTAATTCATCATAATTTGATATATCCGCTGTACATATTTTGCATCTAAGCTTCGTTACGGACTTGTAAAATCTATGCGAGTCAGAAAACAACATTTTGTTAAATGCCAGGTGTATGTTATATTTTGTATGTTGGCAGATGTGTGATTTCAGTTCATCCAAGTTGTCCGATGTCTCTGGACATATTGAGCATGATAGCGCACGGTTTTTTCTTATTTTGAATGGGAACAATCCGACTTGTAGCATTGTTTCCGTTTCGTGGATGTCGTGCGGTAGTTTACGAGAATATTTTATAGGTTTTTTGGATCTTTTCGGTTTTTTAATTTCTAGACTTTCTCTCTTGATTGGTGGTTTGAAATCTGTAAAACGTAATATGCTATTAGAATATATTATTAGACATATGAAGCAAAATATAAGAGAATTAAACATTACTGTAAGTTTTTTTTAATGTAAAAGTAATGAGACGAACGATACTCTCCTGATGGTAAGAGATAACGGATGTCCATGACCATTACAGTGGTACTGAGAACTTTCATAATTCATTTATTGCATAAACAATATATATTGATAATATAAATATTGAACAATATATAGTGATAATATATGTATATTGAACAATATATATTGATAATGTATGTATATTGAACAATATATATTAAGTAACAAAAGAAGGTCCGGGGCATCTTGCCTTTGAATGGCCAAAAAAGCCTTGGATACCCACAGACGGACATCTATGTGATGAATATATGAGTATATGTACTTATATGTGTGTTAGTGTGTGTTTCTGTGTGTGCGTGTGTTAATGTCGACTCCCTGTGCGCTTTGGAGTAGTTTGTAAGTACAGGGAGTATCTGTATTAAAATAAAATAAATGTGGATGTTTGTTTTGTGACTGGGTGTTCTGTATGTATTTCACTCGTTAATATATGAAATTTAAAAAAAAGAGTAAGCATTATAATTTTATCTGGTCCCTATAGAATAAGCTTGAGTGAATCTGTTTCTTTTAGGTAAGCATGCTCCATGGTAGACCGCATCTTCACTTAACATCAGGCGATTTGGCAGTGAAAAAATTGGTCTGGTCATGGTATGTCAAGCATGTTCCATTAAAAACCGCATCACAGGCATCAGTAGGCGTGATGACAAATTTTGAAAAACTATTCTATGATGTTAGGAAGTATCTACTATTGCCAAAAAAAAAAAAATTTCCGTACAAAATAACGTTTTGATAGAAAAAAAATACCATTTAAATTTCAAATTAACGCCAAAACACTCAAGGTGTCATGGCGACTGCTCGGACGTCACGCCTATGTAAGCTTTAACGTGAACATTGAACATTTGATAATTTAATTATTTTGCGTGTTAAATATGAATTCTAAAGTGTATATGTGGTGTGCCGTCCCTCAGTGCAACAATACATCAATAAAGACTTCTAATAAGTTATTTGTTTAAGTTCCACAAAAGAAAACAATGTGATACAAGTGACTTAATCTTGCACGGCGAGATCCAACTAGGGTTCATTCCCAATACATTTTCATTCTCGAGCCGAGAATTCCCGGGAAATCAAGCTCGAGAAAAGTCGAGAAATCATGTACTTATATAGAAATTAAATCGCCGATTGCTGTGTTGCGTGGCGGCGCGGGCCAAAGCGCAGCGGCACCCTTTGATCTCGCTGCAAGTGCTCTGCGGCGTCGTTTTTTAAGCTATTTTTATTTACAATTTTTAAGTTTTTTTTTTCTAAATAACCAGCCAAAAATTTTGCTGTGATTTTAATTTAATTATAAGTTAAGATATTAACGTTTTCTTTCATGTTGATTTTTTGTTTAGTTTAATAGAAGCTACTTTTGTTTTTAAGTTCTAAATAACCAGTCAAAAACGGTGCTGTCATTATGAGTCTGAATAATATTATTTCTGTATTTTTTTTTAAGTTAATTAGCTTATTCATAAGATTAATGTTTTTGAATATAATCAATAAAAGTATTATAATTAATTTTATACTTTTATATGAGAGGAAAACCACTGAATTTGTTGACGTTATTGGAACCAAATAATATGAGAAAACGTACGTGAATGTAAATTTCTCGACAACCCGAGAAGCCTCGAGAAATTACCCTCGAGAATTCTCGAGACCCGAGAAATTGAAAAGCTCGAGAAATCATGAACCCTAGATCCAACAGTTATTTGTTTAAATTCTCCAAATTATTTATGTGAAGATCACTTTGCGCACTTTGATCACTTAAGGTCATATTACATAGGCGTGACGTAATACGCTCTGATTGGTGTTCAATGACGGGTTGCCGTATTTTGTAGTTTAATTTTATAAAAATATCAAAAAATCTCACTCTTAATTAGAAAAAAAAATACGTTTTTTATACTCTATGAATCCTATTTCATCGGATAAATACATAATTTAAATGTTTGTTGATTACTGTCACCGTGCCTGTTGCGGTGTGGTCAAGTGCAAAACTATTTTAAAGAACAGCTTATTATAATCCTGATTATTACCTGTATCCTTTACATCATCAACTTCGTCGGTGTCGTTGGGCAGGTCGGAGAAGTCATCAAATGTGGGTCCATCATCAGCAACCTCTTGCTTCACCATCATCAGGTCTTCTGAAAAGAAAAACAACACAGATATAGACATGGTAATCCAGTTAGAACAAATTTAATTTTAATTTAATTTCTACTACAAAAATATTATGAAAAGGATATTTTTTTTATGATTCACAAGCTATGTGTTTAATAGTGGAGACCGTGAATCGGGGCACTCTTAGTGTAGGACGCCCTGAGACAAGATGGAGTGATGATATACGTAAGACAGCTGGCAGTGGCTGGAAACGAAAAACCAAAGATAGGGCTGCCAGTCCAGCAGTGGACTATGCTAGGTTGTTGTTGATGATGATGATGATGAAGCTAGATGTTTGACTACAGCTAAGATAGCAAAGCACGCCTAGCCTGGAATGGAACTGGCTCTTAAGTGCGGCTGCCCGAACACACCATTAATTGCTTGGAAATTTTCAATTTCTCATTTTTTTTTGGATTCAGTCGATTTCTAGCAATTACCCTACCACCATGTTATGGTTTCCTCACGTTGTTTTCCTTTACAGACAGCTCAGGCTCTGTGTTGGGGTTTGAACTCACGCCCTTAGCATGTGAACCGACCGCGCTAACCACTGAGCTATCACCGCTACAAGATACAAACAGCGGAATGTATAATTTACTGAAAGACTAGAAAAATACAATAAGTGCTTACTATGCAGTTTGTATGTAGTCTCCAGCATGTGGAGGGATTCCTCCACCTGAAGTCTGAACCGGACCACATCCCGCAGTCGCACAATGCAACTGTCACAGATGAGGCGCTTGGTGTCACCCAGGTCCAAGAGAGAAATCTGCAAACATATAATAAATATTGCTAGACATTCCACACAGCGCCATCTAACAAACAAACAAAGCAAAGCTTGTGTTATAGGAACTAGAATACTTATTACTGATAAGTAATTAGCACCTGGATGACAGAGCTTTGCTCGGCTTTTTAAAACAATTTAAAAAAAAAAACATATGGACTCGAACCGAGGTCATCTGAATTCGAGACCACTCGATTTCCCATCTGAGCTATTGTAACCTTGTAGAAGGTGGCGAAATTTACCTTCGTATTCTAATGATATTGTAGCAGTTGTTCATTGCCTGAAAATTCGGATAAAACGACGTTTTCTTTTTTTTTTTTTTTTTTTTTTTTTCTAAAAATGAAACCTAGCTAGATCGATTTATCGCCCCCGAAACCCCCTGCATACTAAATATCATGAAAATCGTTGGAATCGTTGCCAAGATTCAGATTATTTATATATATATTATATATATATATACAAGAATTGGTCGATTAAAGGTATTAGATAGATAGATAAATTATTAATTTTAATGACATTTTATTTTATTGACATATTTTTTTATATTGTCACTTAATTATTATATGGACATTAAAATATTAGCCAAGGTTTTTATTTATTTAAAAAGTAATGAGACGAATGATACACTCTCCTGATGGTAAGAGAATGCCTGTCCATGACCATTGCAGCGATACACCGAACTTTGAGTAACAAAACGAAGTCCAGGGCATCGCTGCTTTGGTGATCATTACTTTGAGACTTTCGATGGTTAGTCTCAACAGCTGCCAAAAATTTAAACAAATTTGTACACTGTCTGTGGTCAAATAAGTTCATATAACAGTAATGCTTAAGATCTATACTTTAACTTGTATTTTTAGCAATAAGCATACGTAAATTTTTACATATCATTATATTGACATACATATATAAATAATATTTTGTCATATTTTTTATGACATTTACGTAATATGGATTTATGGATTTTGATCTACCTCATTTTAAACAAAGGGTAAATAGGGTCCACAAAGATAGGCGATGTACTGACAACACCCCAGGTATTGTACAGCCCAGAAGCTTGTTTGCCACATTTTCACATAAAATTAAATACCTATTTGACTTGTAAATTTGGAGTCGTCAATAAGATATTGTATTATACGGGCTGACAGTTTGAACATTAGCAATATTCAAAGACATGTTAGTTAGTGGTCATATGAAACGTATAAAGAAATAAAATCGAAAACAAATGCAAAAAAAAACTAAGAAAACTTTGGTTAAAGTTTTGCCCAAGACTCCAGAATGTATAGACAGCGCCTTACGCGCCGAGCTAGCGCAAGACATCACTACCATATGTAGGCTACGTAGTAACTGTTATCCAATCTGCGCCTGCGCGCGACTACCATGTCATTTTCGGTGCGCGTGATTTGAGTGTCCGTATGTTTGTGTTTACTCAAGATAATTTGTTAATAATTGATAATGTTGCCGTGGTGGTACCAGCGTAAGAATAGTACCCCACCCTCTCTACCTGTGGTTGCCGTAAGAGTCGGCTAAGGGATGTAATCCAGAAGATGGGCAGCAGCGTCTTCCTTGAACAATCACACCTAACTGCGCTCGCCAACCCGCCTGCCAAGCGTGGCCAGTATTGGCAAAACCCCCCCAGGAGGAGGCCTATTTCCTAAGATAATTAGGTCAAATATTAACCACCTATTTTTTTTATTTGGTACGATAATTGTGTACTGAACCTCTTGTATCAATATTTCTGATCAAAGTTTCATAATTGAGTCCAGTCATACCCTAGTAAAGTAGTACAAAAAACCACAATTATTATATTTAAACACTCGAAAAAAAAACAATGACATTATAAATGCACAGGTTTTGGAAGGTTAATTAAAATGAGGGGATGTGAAGATCTGTATTCCCACCAAAACTACCTATTTCTAAATTACAATTACTTAACAATTATATTGTAAGTTTTTTTATTTAAAGTAGTAGTAGGTAATATTTATACTACCTATTGTTATGTATATGAAAATTTTACTAAAAAAATATACAATACAAGCCTATGAACTAACTGCTTGCCTCAAATAAATAATAATTATTGTTTTATTATGTTTTAAATGTAGGTACATTTAACATATATATCATATTCTGAACACTTTCAGTTTTTTTTTTTACCATCCACAGCCACCGAGGTCCGTGACCTTTATTAACTTGGATTTATATATTTTTTTTCCTTTTTTTTCTACAATATGGGAAGAGGAAATTTAAATCTTAACTGGGGTTAAAGTACTAGTTTATGTGTATACCGCGAGCAACCAGCGACGCGCAAGCAGCACCCAAGCACGAGTATGATGCATGTGCCAGCCATCGCCCTCCTCAACCATATCTGAGGGAAGAGAGCGACCCGACACACGACGCCACCGCAAGAAGGAGCCTTCGATGTTGAGCATGAATGCTCAAGGCATACACACAATATGTACTTGAATAATAGTAATGATTACATTGATAGCACACTACTAAAGATTACATTTGCGTTTTAATCACCTCCTCTCAGCCTAGTGCCTCCATCACCACCATGTTCCGATCTTTCGACACTTTCTTAGAAAGTCATAATTACAAAATAACATGTCAATATAATAGATAACAATCCAATAATAATAAATAAAAAAAAAACAAAGTTAAAATACATCTGTTTAGTGATATTGTAATTATGTCAGTTTAAATTTAAATACAAAAAATACAATTACATCAAATCATAAATTACAATACACTAACATTAAGAAACTTCATACGACAAAGAAGATTCTACAAGCTGCAATTTCATAAATTCATTCAATAAATAAAAGGGACTAAGCTTGCAGAACTTCTTAATCTTCCTTTTAAATTTATTTGCAGGTAAATTCCTTATGCTGCATGGCATAATATAAATATAATTTAATTCCTTACACATGACATAAAAAAATTCGACAAGTAACAAAATCAAATTTTAAAAGAACAAACATACTTGAGAATTACAGACGGACAGGCAGCATGCTAATAATAATAACCAGTCATACTAAGTAATAATTTATTTGCGAAACTTTTTAGCAAAGATGTAGTTTTACATACAATGTATATCTTTGACAATATGTATTAAAATGTTCTTGGCAATGTTGCGAAGTGGAACTATAAGTGAAACTGAGATTAAAATACGTTGGAAATGTGTACTTACGTTGATAGAGAAGCATTTTTGCAGCATTTCAGTGTAATCCTCCGTTAGTCCATTGTGTTTATGATCAATCAACATACTTCTCACTGCACCTTCGTTTAAGCATAAATTACACACACCCAGCTGTGGCAGAGTCTCAACTATTATATCGGCGTCCATCGTAAGATATTTATCGGGCTGTTCTCCAGCGCAAAACCAATTTGTTCATTGTTTTCTAATAGGAAATTATAATTTTCTAATTTATAGACAGCAAAGACGACATTTTTCACTTTGACCACTGTTTACCGACTGACTTTTGGTTCTTGTTGACTTTGACGTTTTTTTTTTATTTTGGCATTTTACTTTGTATATTTTGCCAGTCTTAGTTTCAGCCTCCTTATTTTTGATGTATTTCGCGAGTCATTTAATTAAATAAGACAATATAGGCACAAACAAATCACATAATTTAGACAGTTTGGGATTAGAAGGCGTCGTTTATAATGCCAACTGTCCTTTGATATTTATTTATTAGGATACAGCAAGGCATTTGGAGTGGGATATTCGGGTCGTTTAGATTTTCATCAATTCAATGCCAAGAAACATAAAATAAAAAAGTACCTAACTATCCAAAAAACACTACCAGTATTGCCAGACTCATGGTCAAGAAAATTTATTAAAACTACAATATTTCCAACAATTTATTTATTACAAACAAATCGTTTCATACACATATGTATGTTTTACAAGCACCAACCAACCGCTCAATATCATCAATTATGCGTTAAAACACCTCAAAATCTGCTTTCAACAATCTCATACTTAGAGAATAGTAAATCTAAATTAAAACATTGAAATAAAATATAAAGAAATGACACATTGAATTTCGATCATCTATTCAAATCGTGAAAACAAGGAAGACCTAATAATAGAAACATAATCAAAATTTATCAGTAGAATAGAGGGCGCCGCTATTATATTTTCTAAATAAACATAGGTACCGGCACAATTTAAAACACTTGACCTTGAATGCGCAACTCGTATGCCCATCAGTTCAGAGGTACACGATAAAAATTTAAAACTAGTTTCTACTTACGCCCACCAGGGGCGGTGTTCCAGTTTCCATACAATCTGTTAATAATGAAATACAAAAAAAAAAGTTTGGTCTATTTTTGTTTTTATAACTGGCAGGCTAGTTGTTTGACCACACCAAGTGACGGTGTGGTCGAAGATGGTAAGCACACCTAGCCTGGAATGGAATTGCATCTCAAATGAGGCTGCCGGATCACACCGTTGATGCTTGGCGAAAGATTTTCAACTTGAGGGTTGTAGCTAACCAGCCGAGTACTAGAAAGTACCCTACCACCACGCTATGGTTTCCTCACGATGTTTTTCTGTCATCAATCTCATTGTTGGGGTTTGAACCCACGCCCTTCGGCGTGTGAACCGACCGCATTAACCACTGGACTATCATCGCTACAAAATGTATTATTTATTTTGTTTTAATTACCATGTATTATATCCGCATTATTTTAGCTTGCGTCTTGTAATTCGTTCCGGTACCTTTATTAATTTTTACAATCTTCCAATGTTACATATAAATTGATAGGTAATACACACATAATTAAAGTCTGAAGTCATACAACTTCCATTAAAGTTTTAAAAAATCGTACAACTAAAAACGGTATGTACAAATAGGCAGCAGTACATAAACGTAAAGGATGTATCAAGACGAAAGGTGCTTCTGACAAACATTTGTGAACAATTTATGCTATGGAACCAACAATAAAAATCGCAAAAATTATTTTTATAACGTGGCTATAGACGAATCATCTATATATGTATACCGTCTATAGACGAATTGTCGATATATGTGTATCGTATATAGACGAATCATCTATATATGTTTATAGTCTATAGACAAATCATCTATATAATTATGTATATCCTCTATAGACGAATCATCTATATGTATATCGTCTATAGACAAATCATCTATATATGTTTATCGTCTATAAACGAATTGTCTATATATGTATAGCGTCTCTAGATGAATTATTTATCTATATATGTATATCGTATATAGACGAATCATCTATATACATATGTATACCGTCTCTAGACGAATTATCTATATAATTATGTATATCCTCTATAGACGAATCATCTATATGTATATGTATATTGTCTATAGACAAATCACCTATATATGTTTATCGTCTAAACACGAATAGACTATATACATATGTATATCGTCTATATGCAAATTGTCTACGTCTATTGATGAATCGCTTAATACTGGTCTATTCACGACTGTTTTATATGATTTTTATTAAGAGTTCTATAGTAAAAATTGCTCATTTTTAGAGTTCCGTACCCAAAGAGTAAAACGGGACTCTATTACCAAGACTTCGTTGTCCGTCCGTCTGTCACCAGGCTGTATCTCATGAACCGTGATAGTTAGACAGTTTAAAGTTTAATGTATTTCTGTTGCCGCTATAACAACAAATACTGAAAAACAGGATAAAAAATATATTTAAGTGGGGGCTTTTTATAGATAATGGTACGGAACCCTTCGTGCGCGAGTACAACTCGCACTTGGCCTTTTTTTTATTTAGAAGTTTTTTTCTGTAAAAGTAATGAGCAACGCTCGGATAGTAAGAGATAACGCCTGTCCATGACTATTGCAACGGTACTCAAAAATTTGAGTATCAAAACATAATTGCTTCTTCGCTCATTACTTTGACACATTCGATGGTTAATCTCAACGCCGCAGCAGTAAGTACCCTTCAAATCTGAAAACGGATGAGAATTACGAATATAAAAACCTGCTTTCGGCTTCCTACACCTTTTCTGCGTAACCCTGTGTAATCGCAGTGCATTTTGGCAATATAAATGTATCTTACTAAAATATTGTTTTGGTTGTGGAAATATAAAAAATAATTTGGTCCCTGTGGTGGGTTTTTTTGTCTTATCTCTTATAATCTAAATTTGTTTCCTTAAAAATAAAATTAGCATTAATTTCGTTTAAGAACACGACAAATTCTTACCGAATTTTTTATCGTGTTACCATGCCATACCGTGTTACCTATTGACCGGCACGAGCGATAGCGGGCCCAATTATTTTTGACAAAAAAATATATTTTCTTTTTATTTTTGGCATCGCACTTTATTTATTTTGCCAGACACCTTTACCTATCTTAAAAAAACTTATGTAAAATACGTCTTAGTTACAGTAAAAGCCATAACCTAAGACACATTCAAGTCCAGTCCATGCCCTAGTAAAGTGTCGGTGGCTTTACTAGAAACTTGTTCAGTTTTAGAAACAATACGCAAGCAGATATTTAACTTGTACACACTTATGTACTTCGGCACTAAATCAATAAAACACAAAAAAAAAAAACACAAAACACAAAGAAAAAAAAAACAAGTTTTGGAAAATCGTACAATGAAGTGACAATACGTTTATACGTTCCCGCCATAGCTCTAGTATTTAAGTCGTAAATATTAGTTAAATTTAATCTATGATTAAAACATGCTGTCTAGTTTTCTTTCCCACGCTTTTAAGTAAGACCCTTACTGTCTTCGCGTACAACGTGCCGGTCAAAAGGTCAATTTATAAAGGCACCAAAGTATTCATTTAAAATCATTATCATCATTATTCTAACACTCTATCACTAAGACATAATACTAAAAAGTCATAAAAATACAAATCATAAAACTTAATAATAAGAACAGGATTTTTAAACTTAAAACTAAAATTCTAGCAACACAAGCTACTTAATTATACCGAAATTAAAAAAACAAAAGGTATAATTATATCAAATAATTAAACATCGAATCGTATGCCGTACATGCTATACGAGAAAATGTTTTTAAAAAAAATACCAATCAAATTGAGAACCTACTCTTTTTCCAAGTCGGCTAAAAATACGTATCATTTCGCTACAGCGAGAAACTTTTAAAAATGCACATCACTGGCTTAAAAAAAAAACTTAAAAACATTTTTTTTTTTTTATAAAGGTTTACGCGGAACTGTTTGTCTAGGCGAAAGGCCATACACACACATTGTTTTGAACAACTTTTAATTTATAGCCAACACTGAAAGTGTAAAAAACTTCGCGTCGTTTAAGTTGTAAATTTAATCAGTAGCACCGTTCCGAATTATCAAAGTACACAGAAAAGTAGTTCATCTTAGACCGGTCGGCGATTTTTTTTTCCTCTTTATTCTTGGCATCGCACTTTGTGCATTCTGCCAGTTTCAATGTTTCTATATTTTGTAAGTAGTCTTCATTTTTCAGCTTCTTTATCATCTATAGTTACAGTCAAAGTCTAGTCTTGATCAAGTCCAGTCGGTCCCAGTCAAATCAAGTCATGCCTTAGTAAAGTAGTGGTGACTTTACTATAAGCTTCGATGGAGTTTTGGAAGCAACACGAAAAGTCATGTTTCACCGCTTTATATCATTCTCCCACATTCGTGCTTGTAATTCGGCACTTTATAGATAAAACACCACTATTTTTATGCATAAAAACTCGAAAAAACACTAGTTTTAGAAAAAAATACAATGAGGCGACACGACGCTCGCTGCGTTCCCGCCAAAACTCTAGTTCATCTTAGACCGGTCGGCGCTTGCGTTGACGCTTAGGGTTGTCACTTTACACTTTTAGTGAAATATTATTTGCGTATTATGAGCAGCAATAGGTTTTGATTTACATAATAAAATGCACGGTAAAGTGTAAATAATAAAGTGTCCGGTGAGGGCAGGCGAATGCAGGGCGTGTAGCGTACTAGAACGCGCGCGACCAAAGTCACGGCAAGGCCCTGGCTGCCGGCACCCGAGTCTCCCCGAGATTATGCTAATGTGTGCGTGGCAGCGGCCAATTTCTATAAAGATGACCTACTGTTCTTAGTGTACTGTGGTATTACCCTGTAATTGTTGATACATAATTGTTGTTTTTTTTTAATAGTAAATACAAAAGTTTTTTTGTAAAAATACCCTCGAATATTTTTTTTACTAGCACCGAGTTTTACAACTATCTAAAGGCACTGAGTCTGTACATATTAAAATGTCACCTATCACATAAAAATATCTTTTTGGGTGTAAATATGTATTTAAACTAGCTTCCATAGCGGGAGGCATTTCAGAAAACTGATGTTAACAATATTGGGGATACAGTTCGTTGTTGCAGCTAAATATCTATCTGCATCCGACATGTGATTGCATAACTCGATAGCTGAAGGAGCATATTCGTTACGAGGACTTGAAACATGAAAATCCAAAGTACTTCTTTGCGTTCAAAATTGTACACATAATCAAATAAAAACCCCGATTTAAAAAAATAATATAAATACACTATTTTATTGTGTACTACGCTGTAATGTGCTCATTATTCACATATTAATGTAAACTGGCTGTAATACTGCAACGCTGATTATTATTGCATGTATCAAGTACTCGGTTGTATATGGCCCCTCTTCTATGATATATAATCTCTGGTTACAACTCCATAGACATTACAGTAATCAATGATAACGGTAAGGAGTTTACGACTGTGGGTACTTGTTTTTGAGCTCTTGCTGCGCACGTTTTAGGGCGGAGATGACGTCACCGGCGCGCGGGTTCGGACGCGCCTCATTGGCCTGTTCCTCCATTTTCAGCATCACTTCCAAGCCGAGTATGGCCGCTTGAGGAGATATAAGCTGAAGCTGTGAAATATATAAAAGATTTTAAAACGGAACATAGCTCGTCAACTTCATGGAAGAAATAAGATATGGAGAGTGGCGTGCAAGGGGGACGATGGGAGGAAATGAAAGGGAGACGATGAGAGGAAGTGATAGGGGGACGCTGGGAGGCAGTGGGAGGGGGACGATAGAAGGAAATGAGAGGAGGACGATGGGAGGAAGTAAGAGGGGGACGGTGGAAGGAAATTAGAGGGGGACGATGGGTGGAAGTGAGAGGGGGACGATGGGAGGAAGTGAGGGAGGTGAAGGGCGGGGGTGAGAAGGGATGAGGAGCAGGGGTGATAAGGGATGAGGACCGGGAGTGAGGATACGAGGGGAGGGGGTGAGAAGGAATGGGAAGGGGAAGGGTAAGAGGGGGATGAGGTAAGATAAATGTGTGCTTATCACAGTTCACACTAACATAAAGGCAAAAGTTTGTGAGCGTGTCTGTATGTTTGTTACTTCCTCACGCTCAAACGGCTGGACCAATTTTTATGAAATTTGAAATGGAGGTAGCTCACACCCTCAATTTACACATAGGCTATTTATCCTAAAAAAATGTAAAGGGTAACACTGAAAAGGGTAGTCCCATATAAGTGAAACATAAGATCGAACTGTATATGTTTTTTTGGACATCGGACGATGTAGCCGAAGATGGAGCACGCTTACCTAGGAAAAAAAACTTTTAATCCCGAATAAATCTAATGTTCACATTGGAACAGCGGGTAACATTGTGGGGCGTAATAAACACAAAACACCTAGACACAAAACAAACATATACACGTCACAATTGAAGCAAAAAGATTTTTATACTCACATTCAGGTCGATAAGAGCGTTACCACTGTCTTCGCACTTGATTTTAGTCGGGGGCGCTGGCGGAGGCGGGTGCGTCGCGGTGCGTTTCTTACACCCTCGTGGGGCGCCCTCGCTCTCCTCGTCCTTGATCATGTCCCGCTGAGGGCATGCGCACACTCTCGCGCCCACCACTTGACGCCCATGGACTATGCCCCTATAACATACAAGTCATAATTTAAGTACAACCGCAGTACCAGACATTCACCACCAAGCAGTAGTGTGTAAACTTTATTGTTCTTTTTTTTAATACGAATAATTCCGCATTTGACCACCAACTCGCCTGATGGTTTGACGTTGATGATAATGTGGTGAAACATGACTTTTCGTGTTGCTTCCAAAACTCCATCGAAGCTTATATAGTAAAGCCAATACTTTACTAAGGCATGACTGGCATGGATTAGACTTGACCAAGACTTTGACTATAAAGATAAAGAAAAATTAAGTCTGCGCACAAAACAAGAAATAGTGAAACTGGCAGAATGCAAAGAGTGCGATGCCGAAAAAGAACAAAAAAAAAACAAACTTACAGGTTGTCTTCGAGCGTGAATATGATTAGTATAGCGCGTCTGTTGATCCCGCTTGCACAGGAGTTCTTGCAGGTGAAGCGGTACGCGTGCTGTGCAGCCTCCGGGCCGGGCTTGTGGAGCGCCACGCGCACCGACAGCCACGAGTCGGGCTTCTTGTCGCCGTGGTACTGCACGCCGACGGTGCCCGGCGGACGGGACGAGTGCAGTACGTTCAGGGATACCACCGGATCTAACGCCAGAAAACTGTTTGTCAGGGCGAGCGAAGCGAGCCCTAACACCATCCCACAACCTGAGCATTTTTGTCGTACACTTTACTGAAAAACTATCACGCCTATAGATTTATGCTTTAACATAGTAATTTAACTTCATATCTAGATGTGTTATCTGTCAAAAAAATATAATTTTATAACCATAAAAAAAATGAACATTAGCAATTTTGTATTCATTGGATAGAATATTATTGTACTACTAACGCCATCTGTTAGGAAACCAAAGATTTAACATCGCTGCAACAGAACTAAAATCATTACTCAAATACATTGTATGTAATCTACTTAATACTCGCTTGATATATCTTTTGTTGAAATGCATAGAGAAGTCTATATCAGTCTACATATACGCAATAAGTTACACCTTTGGAAATAGTTGAAGCGCTCGAATATATTTTGTTGAAATACACAGAGCAGTCAATATCCGTCTACATAGACGCAATAAGTTACACCTTTGGAAATAGTTGAAGCGCTCGAATATATTTTGTTGAAATACACAGAGCAGTCAATATCCGTCTACATAGACGCAATAAGTTACACCTTTGGAAATAGTTGAAGCGCTCGAATATATTTTGTTGAAATACACAGAGCAGTCAATATCCGTCTACATAGACGCAATAAGTTACACCTTTGGAAATAGTTGAAGCGCTCGAATATATTTTGTTGAAATACACAGAGCAGTCAATATCCGTCTACATAGACGCAATAAGTTACACCTTTGGAAATAGTTGAAGCGCTCGAATATATTTTGTTGAAATACACAGAGCAGTCAATATCCGTCTACATAGACGCAATAAGTTACACCTTTGGAAATAGTTGAAGAGTCTTTCCTTTGGAAATGGTCGATATCTGTCTACATAGATGGAATAAGTCTTTTTATGTCCTAGAATGGTAACGGCTGATTCATTAATAGACTATTTTATTGAAATCCACGGGGTAGCCTATATTTGTCTACGTAGACGTAATGAGTTTTACCTTTGTATGTGCTCGAATGGAAATGGCTGAGGCAGCGCTCGACTCTCTTCTCCTGCTGAGCGGCATCAGCGAACGCGCACGTCGCTCGCACGAACATGCTCGCCGGGCCGCGCCAGTTGAACTGCACGGGGAAGTCTATGTCCTTGTCTACGTAGATGCGGTTCAGTTTGTGAGATACCTGAAAAAGAGATCCGTTAACAAATTCACATCAACATTAAAGCCGGCAATACATTTTTACCTTAGTTCGATGAGATAAAAAGCCAGTTCCATTCCAGGCTAGGCAATTTATTCATTTATTTATTTACTAGCTGTGCCCCGCGGTTTCACCCGCGCTAGATGCCTACGTCATAGTAGCTTTATGCATGCAAAGTCTCAGCCCAATCGGTTTAAAATTGACAAAGTTTCATACAAACTTTCATCCCCTATTTTATCCCCTTGGGGGTAGAATTAATCAAAATCCTTTCTTAGCGGATGCCTACGTCATAACATCTACCTGCATGCCAAATTTCAGCCCAATCCGTCCAGTGGTTTGGGCTGTGCGTTGATAGATCACTATGTCAGTCAGTCAGTCAGTCACCTTTGAGTTATATATATATTTAGAGATTATTACATTAACTAAAACGGTTATATAAAACCAATTACATTAGCTAATTATGATGTATACATAACATTACCAGTTACAAGAATTGATAGTCCACCCTGGCGTGGTGGTGCCGGCGTAAGAATAGTACCCCACCCTTTCCGCACCCGTGGTTGCCGTAAGAGTCGGCTAAGGGATGTAATCCGGAAGATGGGCAGCAGCGTCTTCCTTGAACAATCACACCTAACTGCGCTCGCCAACCCGCCTGCCAAGCGTGGCGAGTATTGGCAAAACCCCCCCAGGAGGAGGCCTATATCCAGCAGTGGACGTCTTATGGCTGATGATGATGATGAGTCCACCCTGGGAGGGACAGAGAACAACGGATGGCGACCTCTACGTGGGAAGCTGCCATCATCCGGGACGAAAAGCCGCGATAGCTTGTTAAGCAGACTAGGTGCATCGATTTTGCAATGAAACTGGCTCTCAAGTGAGGCTACCCGAACACACCGTTAGGTGCTTGGCGGCAAATTTTCAACTTAAGGGAGGTAGCTAGCCAGCCGAATACCAGAAAGTACCCTACCACCATGCTATGGTTTCCTCACGATGCTTTCCTTCACCGGCAGCTCAAGTTTAAAGCTACATGTGTGAACGACTGAGCTAATATAGCTACTTACCACATATTTCTTTTTGTGGACGTGAGAGCTGTTGATCTCTACTTGAAACTCATATTTCCCGGGGTCAGGTTTCTGTTCCGGAGGACCCTGCTGAAGTTGTACAAACAAACACACAATGTATTGCTATATATAAAAAAAACAGCCAAGTGCGAGTCGGATTGGCGTACCGAGGGTTCAGTACAAAACTGTAAGTACATAAGTAAAAGTTATGGTATTTTTTTTTATGGTAATTTATGCTTTTCGCAATTTTTCCTTTATCTGTGCTATAAGACGTTGCTTCTTACCAAATTTCAAGATTCTGAGTTCACGGGAACCCTGTAGGTTTTGATTCCCTTACGAGTGACGAAAATTTGCAGCATAAACGGATGTATCTTTTGATTGCGTTGGCTTAGAAGTTTGATTTTTCACAGCTCCAAGGGACAGTAGACCTGAGTATTTGATACGAATTTCAGCTTGATACCTCCACGCGCTCCTGAGAACCAGGGTTTTGACAGACAGACAGACAGACAACAAAGTGATCCTATAAGGGTTGCGTTTTTTTCTTTTGAGGTACGGAACCTAAAAAGAGGTTTTTTTTATGTAAAAGTAATGACACAATCGAGACGCTCTCCTAATGTTATATAATACACCTGCCCATGACCATTGCAGCGATAAACTGAACTTTGAGTAGCAAAACAAAGTCTAGAGCATTGCTGGTATGGCACTCTTTGATACATTAGATGGTTAGTCTTAACAGCCCTGTAATTTACTGTAATGTAATGTAACACAGTAATGTTAACACACTACTGCTTGGCGGCAGATTATATAATACTGCGGTGGTACCTAGACGACCTGCTAAGGAGAACAAAAAGGCTAAGGCTAAGGTTAAGGCTTTTTGTGTTTCTTATAAAAAAAAAAAAAAAGTAAAATTAAAAAATTAAAAAATGTATGAATCAGTTTAACTCACAATTTGTGTGGATATTTCAGGTAACTGCCTCTCGACTTCGAAGTTCAATACGGGAAGAGAATCCGGCAACGAACCTAGCGGTAACCCCACACTGAAAATTATAAGGAACTGTCTGTATCCAAAGGTTGTCTGGAAGAAATAGAAGAAGTTTTAGGTCGATCTATGTATGATTGTCAAATAAATATTTGTTCTAGATGGGAATTAAACCAATACCAGATAAATTTCTTTATAATTTACTAAAAGACCTCATAAAATCTATGAATTAGTTCCTGGCAAGAGTATCCAAAACACTATTGAATAAGATCTAAAAAAAAGGACCCAAAGCAGCATCAATTATCAGGGCGAGCGAAGCGAGCCCTAACACTGTCCCACAACCTGAGCATTTTTGTGGTACACTTTACTGAAAAACTATCACGCCTATAGATTCGTGCTTTAACATAGTCATTTAACTTCCTATCAAGATGTGTTATTTGTCCAAAAAAAAACAATACAATTTTATAACCATTAAATTAAAACAAATGAACAATAACAATTTTGTATTCATTGGACAGAATGTTATTGTACTACTAACGCCATCTGTTACGAAACCAAGGAGTTAACATCGCTGCAACAGAACTAAACTCAATACTCAAATATATGGTAGTTAATCCACTTAATACTAGATGACACCACTAGAATCAGGCATAATCAGTGTTCCCAAATTGGAGGTTTTATAATAATTTATTACCCGTTTAACAATTATTACCCGTTAGGAAAACTACGCGAGCCCTCACAAAGCTCAGCTTTTTGCTAGTTAAATAAATAATTTTCGTAGGACATTACACACAGCGCCATTTGACACCAAACTAAGCAAAAAAAAATAAGTGATAGAATACTTAAATACTTTTTTTATAAATACATACTTATCTATATCTTTATATTAAAAAAAAAGTTGTTTTGCTCAATTTGGCCACAGCAAGGCGTGGCCAGGTCTGCTAGCAATATTATAAATGCGAATGTGAGTTTGTTTATTATGCCTTCAAGTATAAACTACTCAACGGGTCTGGGTGAAATTTTTCATTCATTAGGCCCTGGAATAAGGCATAGGATACTTTTCATCATCATCATTCATCACCGGGGGGCGCAGCTAGTTCTTCTATAAATGTGTTTGTCACTAAATTCCTCCTAAGAAGCTGGACTGATTTTAATAAAATTTATTTCTATGCATGAGTTGGTGGTTAAATGGTTTAGATTCACAAGAAGACCCAGTAGGAAAGCTGCAATTGGTTTTTAGGTTCCGACCACTAATTTATTAGTAAAATTGTAATGAAATATAATTACTGAAAATCCATGAGTCCATCATCGTGCACTGAGTAGTACTCTGAATCAGTGAGCAGGTTATTCATCATCATTATCTGAAAAGAGAAACAGCATGACTTAAAAAGAAATCCGTTCTTCTCGTACACATTTCGTACCTTTGGCAAGACAACAGAACAATTTAAAAAAATAATTAAATGTATTATGTATGCCAAAGTGCTTTAAAAATATCCTTCTATCTGGAGGAACGTCGCTCATTATGTTTAGTCACATTTAAAAAAAAAAAAAAAAACTTTGTTAAATTGTCTAAAACAAGGGCACAATTTAATAAGACCAAAAAAATAATTCATAAACAGATTAAATATAAAGGTGGTTGTTAATTTTAAGATGTTTTTTTTTAATCAATTTTAATGAGTGTTTTCGCTGAGGCGAATATGTCGCTTTGGTTACTCTATAGTTAAGTTTACAAATTTCTAAGGCTTCGATTATAAAGCATTCTGGTTGCGTCTGAGAGAGGCTCAGCCAGAATGCTGTTACAGTAACCAACTTAGTTCTGATACTTGTTTGTTAAGGACAGTTGTTCTAATTGATTCATTTCGAGTACTCTCCATGATATACGTCATCTACAGTGTTACAGACTAGACATTTGGGAGTAATAGGTTTCCCATTAAATAGAAGAATTTATTACATGGAGTGTGCCACTTACGAAACCTTAATGCTACTACAGTGTCATGCTTGCCTAAAATTGGTATTGATCCATGGGTGTATCATTGGGTGGGGCTGGATTTTTCGAGATGTTTGATACCAAATTATTACGCTAAATATGATTTATTTAGATGTTATTCCTGATGTTAAGTGACTGTGTGGAACCTGGATTGGAACTGACTCTCAAGGGAGGCTGCCGGAACGTACCATTTGGTGCTTGGTGACAGATTTTCAACTTGTGGGTGATGGTTAGCCAGTCGATTACTAGAAAGTACAGTACTACCATCCTTTGTAGGGATATTTCTGTCACCATACCGAAGGACTCCAGCACGGAAGTGCTCTAGAGTAAGCATATGCATCTCTGCAATCTTGCATCTCCTACCCCCAAGCGAACGCCACTAGATATGGTAAAAACTATACTTGAAGTATTCAACATAATTAATCACACTAATATTATAAAGGCGAAAGTTTGTGTGTGTTTGTTACTTCTTCACGCTCAAACGGCTAGGCTAATTTTGATGAAATTTGGTGTGGAGGTAGCTGACACCCTGGATTAACACATAGGTTATTTTTTATCCCAAAAAAATGTAGCAGGTAACACCGCGGGGTGCAGCTAGTCCAATATGAGTGAAACAAAAAAGTATTAAATATTTGTAGTAAAAATATGCTATGTTTTTACATCTGAGGAAAGCGACGATGTGGCCGAAGATGGAGTATGCTGGCCTAGGAAATACCTATTCACGTTTTCTTGAACAACCCCATTGTAATTAGTTGGAAACACAGACGATGGTCAAGTTCTACATTTAAACAGTTCTTACAAGGAATATGGTCTTAAAATATTTTGTGCATTCATAGGGAATTTCCACTGTAAGAGGGTGTCTTTTGGTCAAGCATCTGGTCATGTTATATACAGTCTATCAGACAAGAACTTATAGCATCACTACCAAACACTAAATAGTATAAAATGAAGTACAGAAATTGTTTTACAATTGTTTTTGTGTCAGTCAGTGCAATTTATTCTCCCAAACAATATTTTACAGATTTTGGTACTATTTTTTGTCTGTGTTAATTAATTGTCTGTGCTTTGATGGGTTCCTAGTTCATAACAATGCTTTGGCAAAAGTTACAAAGGTTATTAATTTATTTCATCTCTACTTACCTTTGCCTGTCTGGGAGCTAATTTTCAACTTGTATTTAAGATTATAGAAAAGACATATCTAGTAAAATTCCCCTGAAAAATCTACCAATATCTCATTTATTAATATCCTCTGTATGTTTAAAGTTGTAGCTCTTACATTTTAAACATAGCTTTGTCGTATATGATATAAACTGTATTGTTTTTAAATCAATTACTTTTTATAAAATTAGCAGTATACCAAATCATTGCACTTTTTCTTAATATTTAAAACATCGTGTTGAAAATAGTATTTATACTTACATATAATATGTGTATTCCAAATTGATACCGAACCAGCAAGTAATAGATACTTTGCCACAAACACTGGTATTAATTAATATTTACTTTTTCATAATTGCATTTCTAGTCAACTTAAAACAATAAAAAAACTTTTAAACATTTTATTTTAAAGTTTTAAAATAAACACGGCAAAGTCGGCAAGTTAAAATAAAGATGGACGGTGTACGGGTGAACGAACGAAACACGGACACAGACTAAATAATAGATCAAATTTTATTTATTTATTTTCAATTTTTCAGGGTCATGATTTTTTTATATATATTTGAAAATATTGGAAAATGTCAATATTTTCAAAAAATCAGATCATTATCAAAGTCGCACGACGTAAATCACGATCAAATCGCTCATACCATATATACTATCAGTTTTAAAAGTGCCTTATCAGCATTAGAAAGTAGTTGATTTACGAAGTCATACTTCACCACATTATGTGTCTCTCGTTCACACACGTGTATGTAGGTAATTAAGCACCTTTTCAATAAAACACCAGAACAAAAAAACAAACAAATTTCGGAAATAACTAAGAAAGCATATGCCAAAAAAAAAACCTTACAGATACTGTCAGCCAGCGTTGCCATTTATACGGATTTATCCGTATTTATACGGATTTCTCTACTCTCATACGGATGACTTTGACATACGGATTTTTATACTGATTTAAAACACATACTATGTACCTACCTGCATTTAACATAAAACAATGATTTAGTGCTTGAGGAAGCTTACGAACGCATTGTATTTTACTGCCATCAAAGTCTTATCACTTCAAATAATTTATATATTTCATAATAATCATAATAATAATTTAGGGCAGAAACTTCCATAACTGGATTATTTCAATGCACGTAAACACAGTTTGTTCACAATACCTATCTGATTGTATTCAGGTTTCCACCTATGATATATGAAACGTTATTTTACATGTTTTTGTGAGTTTTACGTATCCCGAGAGAGCGGGAGAGAGCGTTAAAGGCGGGTAGAGGGGGGCCGCTCATACAAAACAAATTTGTATCATTTAATCTCTTTCTCGCGTCGCATATATACCTACCTCTTCCCTGCTGAAATAGCAAGATAAAAAGTAGCTCAAGTCACTCTTCAGCTTCATAACGGTTAATATGTAGGTATACGGATTTCATACGGATTTTCTGCCAATTTAGACATACGGATATTATACGGATTTATCAAGACCCAGGATAAAACGGATTTCGCTTCGAATATAGTTGGCAACATTGCTCGCTAGGTTATTGAAGGTCAAAAAGCTAGTGTTGTTTTCATTCGTAGATTCATGGTTTTAAATTGCCGTATTTAACCCGACTGTACAAACAGGAGTGTTTTAATCTTAGCCACTTCTTCGGTAATGTTTTGCTGTCTTTCTAAGTGTCCATGTTTTATACACGATCCATGTGTTCCCTTATATTTTTTTATATAAGGACTGTGCTAATACAAAAGCTAGTAGTAGTAGAGAAGATAATTTTATCAGAAAAATACTAATTGTGAACACTCATACCATCCAATGGGAACTATTTTTTAATAATTAATTAGTTTTTTTTTTGGCATTGGACTTTGTGCCTTCGTAACTGCATCACGAAGTTGGGTGTAGTTTTGCAAACATCATGTCGTCCCATTGCATTATTTTCCAAAACTTGTATTTTTTTGTGTACTTTTATACAAAAATATTGGCATTTTCGTGCTGTGTGATAAAATGATGATGAATAAAATGTAATATGGTGAAACTTGACTTTTCGTGTTGTTTCTGCAGTTCTTTATCGCATGACCGGACTCACTGACTTACTGTGTGAGCGTTCAAGTATTACGTAACGAATTTGGGGGAGGGGTAGGGGGGGTCTTGTAAAATTTTTAACCCTTCAGAACGGTCGCCTAGGAAGATTCTCCCACGCATTTTTTGGTTACGTAGCGTTTTACTAGGGGGTAGGGGGGTTACAGAAAAAACGTTACGGCGTGTGACATTGTGTAGGTGGACAAAAATCTAAAAAAATTGCGTTACGTATTACTTGGAACGCCCCCTAACTTGTAGGTAGGAACTTGCTTCCACAATATATTAGTAATTAAAAACCTGAGAAATTAAAAACTCGCTTTTGTAATTGTTGTTGGATACTGCCTCAATAGGGAGATACATAGGTTAGAATTAATGTTTTTTTACATATTCACAGACATCAACATAATAATTATGCCTCGCAAATTCATTGTTGGTGGCAACTGGAAGATGAATGGGGACCAAAAACAGGCTCGGGAAATCATTGAATACCTTACAAATGCATCTTTAGACCCAAACGTTGAGGTAAGCTCTAGAACAGCGGTCGGCAACCTTTTGACTGGCAGGGCAACAGGGTGGCAAAATAAAGGCCTCAGTCGTAATAATAACCCTAGAAGCTTAATATATGTAGGTACATAATTGGTCATATCACAATAGATAGAAAAAACAAAAATGCTATTAACCTTTTGAGCGCCAAAGTCACCTATACGTGACTAGCACTTGTAGGTCCTGTACGCCAACGACGTCTATAGACGACAAAAAACCCGGCCCACAATAATATGAAATAAAAATATTGAAACATTATTACTGGTATTCTAATTCAACATTCATCAAGATGGAATATCTCAGCAACATATGAGTATAAAGAAACAAGTCTCTAGAGCCACAAGTACTGAGAAATATTGAAATAAAAACATGGATTCTTATTCAAACAATTTGTTTACTTTGGGCCTTGGCGTACAGAACACGGGAATTCGTTTGTGGCGTGGCGCTCAAAAGGTTAAAGATGATTAAAATATAGGTGATATGTCTTATTTTTTCTTGAAAAGAAATCTCTATAACTCGAAGTTTTTGGCGTCTCCCTTCAAGTTAAAGAGGTTCTACTGTAATACTTACATACTTTTTTGTTGTAAATACATACTTATAATACAAACATACACCCAGATATAGAACAAACATTTTACAAACTAGCAAAAAGCTGAGCGTTATGAAGGCTCGCGTAGTTTTTCTAACGAGTACCTAATAATTTTTAAACGGGTAATAAATTATTATAAAACCTCCTAGTTGGGAACACTGATTACGCCTGATTCTAGTGGTGTCATCTAGTGTTAAGTGGATTAACTACGATCTATTTGAGTATTGAGTTTAGTTCTGTTGCAGCGATGTTCACTCTTTGGTTTCCTAGCAGATGGCGTTAGTAGTACGATAACATTCTGTCCATTATTATTGTTCATTTGTTATAATGGTTATAAAATGATTATTTTTTTGACAGATAACACATCTAGATATGAAATTAAATTACTATGTTAAAGCACAAATTTCTAGGCGTGATAGTTTTTCAGTAAAGTGTACCACAAAAATGCTCAGGTTGTGGGATAGTGTTAGGTCTCGCTTCCCTCGCCTTGATAACTTTTATTCTGTTCTTAGGTCGTTCTCGGCGTACCTGCCATCTATTTGCCACTAGCCAAAAGTATTGTCCCTGCCAAGCTGGAGCTGGCGGCACAAAACTGCTGGAAAGTATCCAAAGGAGCATTCACTGGTAATAACAATAGTAATATTAATTTATTTTAGAACCAGCCTGTATCGATTAGTAATAATTAAATGCTATATTAAAATCTTAATATAATTTCCCTTACTAGGCACAGTGTCAAAAAAAATTACAATCAATTAATAGTTATGACAAATAATAATGGTAGATATATCATCAGCCATAGAAAGTCCACTGCTGGACATAGGCCTCCTCCTGGGGGGGAGTTTTGCCAATACTCGCCACGTTTGGCAGGCGGGTTGGCGAGCGCAGTTAGGTGTGATTGTTCAAGGAAGACGCTGCTGCCCATCTTCCGGATTACATTCCTTAGCCGACTCTTACGGCAACCACGGGTAGAGAGGGTGGGGAACGATTCTTACGCCGGCGCCACCACGGCAATGGTAGATATATAAAAACAAATATCGTAGAATATTACACACAGCGCAGTATGACCCCAAACAAAGCAGAGTATGTACTAAGGAAGTCAGTTTTCTTTTTAAATGTATTTTAAATTAATAAGACGAACGAGACACTCTCCTGATGGTAAGAGATAACGCCTGTTCATGACCATTGCAGCGATACACAGAAGTTTAAGTAGCAAAACGAAGTTCAGGACATCGTTGCTTTGGCTCTGGCCCTGTGATTTCGTTAGCTGCAGTACCCTTCAAACCGGAACACGGTAATGATTACACACAACTGCTTGGCGGTAGAATATCTGGTACTGCGGTGGCCACGTTGCCTAGTTTGGGGGCAACCCTGTAAATGTTTTGTGTTTCTTGTTTGGTAAGATTAGCTCAACATATATGATATAAATTTTTATTAACCGACTTCAAAAAGGAGGAGGTACCTACTCAATTCGACTGATTTTTTTATGTTTGTTACCTCAGAACTTTCGTCTGGGTGAACCGATTTTGATAATTATTTTTTATTTGATAGCTGTGTTTTATTTGATGCTTCCTGTGTGGTCTAATTTGGTCCAGTTCTGACAATGGCATCTATGAGAAAATCAGATGAAGTCGGTTTTTTTTTGTAATTTTTTTTCTTGTTTTTCATCCAATATATGAACATTTTCCATCTTTTTGTCCAGGTGAAATATCACCAGCCATGATCAAAGACATTGGGGCCACTTGGGTTATTCTAGGCCATTCAGAACGTAGAACTATTTTTGGAGAAAAAGATGATCTCATTGCAGAAAAGGTGAGTGTTGGTGATGAAAAATAAGATCAGACCAGATGGGCAGAATAAGATCAGACTAGATGGGTGTTCAGACATTTTGAAAATGTAGCGATGATAGCTCAGTGGTGAGCGCGGTCGGTCCGCAAGCCAAAAGGCGTGGGTTCAAACCCCAACAGTGAGCTTGAGCTGCCGATGAAGAAAAACATCGTGAGGAAACCATAGTGTGGTGGTAGGGTATTTTCTAGTACTCAGCTGGCTAGCTACCACCCTCAAGTTGAAAATCTGCCGCCAAGCATCTAACGGTGTGTTCCGAAAGCCTCAATTGAGAGCCAGTTCCATTTCAAGCTAAGTGTGCTTTACCATTTTCGAATAGACCGTCACTTAACATCAGGTGAGCTGTGGTCAAACACCTAGCCTGTCAGTTAAAAAAAGGGATTGTGTAAAATACGCGTTTTTTTTTTCAGATTGGTCACGCTCTTGACTCTGGTCTGAAAGTTATTGCGTGTATTGGCGAGACTCTTGATGAGAGAGAGGGGGGGAAAGCCGAAGAGGTGGTCTACAGACAGACCAAAGCCTTCGTGTCAGCTATTGGAGACCGTTGGGGTAACGTCGTGCTGGCTTATGAGCCTGTTTGGGCCATTGGTACAGGAAAAACTGCCACCCCTCAACAGGTAAGGAAAACATGATAATAGGTACAATAGAACTTCAGTCGAACTTGGCCGACGCCAATAAATTCAAGTTAAGAGTTTTCGACTTTTTTTCTCTATCTTCTTGGCATCGCACTCTGTGCATTCTGCCAGTTTTAACATTTCTGTATTTTGTGTGCAGTCTTCAGTTTTCAGCTTCTTTATGTCAAAGTCCAGTCTTGGTCAAGTTCAGTCCGTGCCAATCAAATCTAGCCATGCTTTAGTAAAGTAGTGGCGACTTTACTATAAGCTTCGATGGAGTTTCGGAAGCAACACGAAAAGTCATGTTTCATTATATCACTTTCCCACACTCGCGCTTGTAATTTGGCACTTTATGAATAAAACACTACTATTTTATACATAAACACTCGAAAAAATAGTTATTTTGAAAAAATTACAATGGGGCGACACGACTCTTTCTGTGTTCCCGCCAAAACTCAGTTTTCGACTTATGGAGTGTACGTGAATTCCTTTATAATTTCTTAGAATCGGTTTATTGTATACACTTAAAATTAAGAAACACGTCGTGCTTTATCGGCATATTCTTAAAGTCAGTTTTGCATATAATCGAGTTGTAAAGGTTGCAAAATCAAATATTGCTTGTTCGAGATGCATATGTCCAATTTATTTGTTGAGTTATAAAGGGAAAATAAGTACTGACTTCGCTTATTAATTATTTCAACATATAGAGGGTTCAGATTTCGAGTAACGGGGGTTTTAGTGTTTGAACGAAAAGAAACACAATTTTTTTTCGAGTTTGGGAGGTTTTCAACTTATCGAGGTTCGACTTAAAGAGGTTCTACTGTATTATAAGACAATCTAGTTCTAGGACATATTACTTTTTTTTAAACTTGTTAGTGTTACAACATCTCCCATCTGTTCTTAATCTGTTTCGTGTTTTCCATTCTTGGTTGTCTGGAAAAGATCGCTCTTAGCGATAAAGCCGCCACTTGGCACTAGCTCATAAGATTCTTTTGTTTTTTCAGTACTCTGTTCCTATTTTTGGTGTGCACAAGAGTTTTAAATCTTAAAATTGTAATTATAATACGTATTTGGTGTTTGGAAAGCGATGATAACCCAGTGGTTAGCACGGTCGGCTTACACGTCGAAGGGTGTAGGTTCAAACCCCAACAATGGGCTTGAGCTGCCGGTAAAGGAAAACATGGTGAGGAAACCATAGCGTGGTGGTAGGGTACTTTCTAGTACTCGGCTGGCTAGCTACCACCCTCAAGTTGAAAATCTGCCGCCAAGCATCTAACTGTATGTTCCGGCAGCCTTACTTGAGAACCAGTACCATACCAGGCTAGGTGTGCTTTACCATCTTCGACCACACCTTCACTTAACATCGGGTGAGTTGTGAACACCTAACCTGTCAACAATAAAAACAATATCGGACTTAGTTCTTGCTTAGTTTGAGGTCAGATGGCGCTGTGTGTGATGTCGTACTATATTTATTTATTCTGTTCTAGGCCCAAGAAATGCACGCGTGTCTTCGTAATTGGGTGTCCAACAATGTTTCTCCTTCTGTGGCAGAATCTCTTCGCATTCAGTATGGGGGTTCAGTGACAGCCGGCAATGCTAAGGAACTTGCCGGCTGTCCAGACATCGACGGATTTTTGGTCGGCGGAGCCAGCCTTAAACCCGAATTTGTAGATATCATTAACGCTTCCTCATAAGGTGATGATATAGCTTTTACAGCTCAGTGGTTAGTTCAATCACTGTCTATTGATGGAAACCGCATTAAAATCCGTTGCGTAGTTTAAAAGATCTAAGTGTACAGACGGCGGGAAGCGACTTTGTTTTATGCTATGTAGGGACTAGCGATCCGCCCCGGCTTCGCACGGGTGCAATGGAGATATTAATGCGGTGCATATGCATGTATTATACATATAAACCTTCCTCTTGAATCACTCTGTCTATTGATAGAAATATTTTTAGCAAACAACACACCTTTAATCTTAGCCGAGGTTTGTCTCGGTGTCGGGTCTTCTTCAATTCCAATCAACAATAATACATAAGATAGAAGACATATAGGATTTGACTATTATAAAATAAAATACTTCACTTTACTTATATTTACGATTAATGCAAGTCTAAGCATAACTATATTTTAAAATCAATAATTTTTTTGTTAAATATTTATTATATACTTTATTATATACTTTTACGAGCTTACACGAACTGTACTAAGCATAACTACATTGTTGAATCAACTATGTTTTTAAATTTTGTGTTAAATATTTATACTTTTACAAGCTTTCACTAACTGTAGTAAGCATAACTATATTGTTAAATCAACTATGTTTTTAAAATTTGTGTTAAATATTTATACTTTTACAAGCTTTCACTAACTTTAGTAAGCATAACTATATTGTTAAATCAACTATGTTTTTAAATCTTGTATTTTGTGTTAAATTTTTATAGTTTTATTAACTTTACTAAGCATAACTATATTGTTAAATCAACTATGTTTTTAAATATTTATACTTTACGAGCTTTCACTAACTTTATACCTAAACATCATCAGCTCTGCATATTCTTTGTTTATGTTAACTACCAAGTCACATTTTTCCTCTATACCATTTAGGAAGGTATAGGTACAGTTTTAATATATTTTTAGTTTCCTTAGTAAATAAGGTTTAAAAGTTGTATGGTTTGCATGTGTTGCAAATAAAAGTTTAAAACTATTAAATCTTTTGACCAATTCTATTTATATCTAACCCTATTTAAGAAACTACCCTGCAAGTGTGGAATCGGCCTACCAGAATCAAATTAGGATTGATTGAGGTATTATATATTAGTAACTGGATGACCGAGCTTTGCTCGGCTGAAAGCACGGATAAAATGGCGTTTTCTAAAAATGAAACCTAACTATATCGATTTATCCCCCCGAAACCCCCTGCATACTAAATTTCATGAAAATCGTCGGAGCCGTTTCTGAGATCCAGATTATATAACAAAACAAGAATAAACAAGAAAACAAGAATTGCTCGTTTAAAGGTATTAGATAGATATATAATAAATGGTATGGTGAGTATTATATAAAACTAGCAAAAAGCTTTTTTTTTTTTTTTTTTTATGTAACTGTAATGAGACGAACGAGACGCTCTCCTGATGTTAAGAGATAACGCCTGCCCATGACCATTGCAGCGATACACAGAACTTTGAGTAGTAAAACAAAGTCCAGGGCATCGCTGCCTTGGCGCTCATTACTTTGAGATTAGATGGTTAGTCTCAACAGCCCTGTAATTTCGCTAGCTGCAGTACCCTTCAAGCCGGAACACAGTAATGTTTACACACTACTGCTTTGCGGCAGAATATCTGGTACTGCGGTGGTACCTACCTAGACGACCTCCTGCTAAGGAAATCTACCACCAAGTAAAAGCTGAGCTTTGTGAGGGCTCGCGTAAATTTTCCAATGGGTAATAATTTTAAAACAGTTGTTATTTTACAGCCTGATTCTAGTGGTGTCATCTAGTATTACGTAGATTAACTACGATGTATTGGAGTATTGAGTTTAGTTCTGTTGCGGCGATGTTAACTCTTTGGTTGCCTAACACATGGCGTTAGTAGTACAATAACATTCTGTCCAATGAATACAAAATTGTTATTGTTCATTTGTTTTAAAATTATGTTTTTTTTTTGACAGATAACACATCTAGATATTAAGTTAAATTACTATGTTAAAGCACAAATCTATAGGCGTGATAGTTTTTCAGTAAAGTGTACCACAAAATTGCTCAGGTTGTGGAATGTGATGTTATATGTGATAAATATGTTTATTTCAGGGTGAAAGTCCAAAGAAAGTTATTTGAGACTTTGTATCGATGGTAGCTCAGTGGTTCTCACGTCATACGGCGTGGAATCAAACCCCAATAAGCTTGAGCTGCCAGTGAAGGAAACCATAGCATGGTGGTAGGATATTTTTTAGTAGGTATTCGGCTGGTAGCTACCACCCTTAAGTTGAAAATCTACCGCCAAGCAATCTTATGGTGTGTTTCGGCAGTCTTACTTGAGAGCCAGTTACATTCCAGGCTAGGTTTGTTTTACAATCTTCGTCAGCAAGATGAACAGGGTCTACGTTTGACTTTATATTATAGATTACTAGCTGTTACCCGCGACTTCGTCCGCGTGGAATTGAGACAGACAGACAGACGTGGCAGACAACTTTGTTTTATACTATTACTATGTAGAGATAAGGATCAATTTGTTATTACCAAATGTGCGTTAGAAAATTAACAATTTTTATTGTATTTATGGTTCACTATTTTGGCGATAATGGCTTACACATCAAAAATAGATATATGCTGTCGCGGGCTTTTTTGTAGGATTGTTTAGGATAAATATTTCCATTGTACATTATATACGTGTAACTCCAACGGTTTTTGCGGCGCACGCTAGAATAGCTCGCAGATGGCAGATTTTTTTCCTACTTACTTGACACTTATCGTTATATTATGGATAATTCACACTATATCTTTATAATTTATAGCCTATGTGTTATTCTGATGTGTAAGCTATATTATTGTAAAGTTTCATCAAAATCCAGACAGTAGTTTTTGCGTGAAAGAGTAACAAACATACATCCATACATTCTTACAAACTTTCGCGTTTATAATATTGGTTAGGAGGTTAGGATTAGGATAAAAACATCTATTTGAAAAAATAGATAAATCTACTTGAAAATTTAGAAATATGTATGTGATACTGGCAAATGCACTGTGTGTTGCCAAAAACAAAAAAGTTGGGTTATTCAACTTACACTTTGTGTCCTAAATATAAAAGGGCTAATATGAGAGTTTTGGCGGGAACGCGGTGAGCGTCGTGTCGCCCCATTGTATTTTTTTCTAAAACTAGTGTTTTTTCGAGTTTTTATGCACAATAATAGTGGTGTTTTATTTATAAAGTGCCGAATTACAAGCGCGAGTGTGGGAGAATGATATAATGTGGTTAAACATGACTTGTCGTGTTGCTTCCAAAACTCCATCCAGAAGCTTATAGTAAAGTCGCCACTACTTTACTAAGGCATGACTTGATTTGACTGGGACCGACTGGACTTGATCAAGACTAGACTTTGACTGTAACTATAGATGATAAAGAAGCTGAAAAATGACGACTACTCACAAAATATAGGAACATTGAAACTGGCAGAAAGCACAGAGTGCGATGCCAAAAAGAAAGAAAAAAAAAAGGGCTAATATGCAATGCTGAAATTAATTAATAAGATGTCTGTTGATTAAAAAAACAATAATATGAATAATATGTTTATTACACTTTGCCTAATGGATCTTCTTGCCGCTGTAGCGAGTTATCCAAAAAATTCTTCACACCATTGATAACAAGGTACATGGATTCAGATATCTCATTTTCATCTTTCACGTGACTTGGACCAGGTTTTGACTGGTATGATTCACTCCCCCCATTTACATGGACTTCGCCTTCTTCACGTTTCAAATATTCCTCGTCATCTAATGCAGTAAATTCTATAATGAGACGTTGTATCTTTCGCTTAAGTATACCTTTGTATCTAAGAAAATGCATGCTTCTTATTTCGTTGGCGACATAATCGCCAAATATCTGATATTCATCATCTAATCTTTCTGGTATTCTAGATGATCTTGGATAGTCATCCGTATGAAATTTCCTTTGTGTGGCACATTTTTTGTTCCGTTTTACAGATGGTGTCCTTTTAATTAGTTCATCCTCTATTGCTTCTATTCTGCTGTTTGTACTGCTATTCTGAAATGAAATGGAAAATAAATTAACAATATACCAATAAATATTTATTAACGATTTACTGAATATACACTTTTTTTATGGCTGACAGGTTAGGTGTTTGACCACAGCTCACTTGATATTAAGTGACGGTGTGTTCGAAGATGGTAAAGCACACCTAGCCTGGAATGGAACTGGCTCCCAAGTGAGGCTGCCGGAACACACCGTTAGATGCTTGGCAATAGTTTTTCAACCTGAGGGTGGTAGCTAGCCAGCCGAGTGCTAGAAAGTACCCTGCCACCACGCTATGGTTTTCTCACAATGTTTTCCTTTACCGGCAGCTCAAGCTCAATGTTGGGGTTTAAACCCACGCCCTTCGACATGCGAACCTACCGCACTAACCACCGAGCCATCATCGTTACTATAGTTGAATATTAATTATAATAAGATTTAAGGCGATGACAATTTGATACATTATCTTTTAACAACTATTTGTAGCTGGCTGATAATTGTGTGGATAGGGCTTCTCCGAGCAGTCTATAGAAAGAAAGGTGACCTTACCATTGAATCATCAGTTGTGGAAGAGCCATTTTGGTCTGTAGTTGGTTGTAGAAACTTCATCATGTCAAAATATTGCCACTTGCTTTTGTACACTTCACCGGAACTAGTTTGCTGTTGTTCTTTCTTGTACTCTTGGCTAAATTGTGTTTTCAAATTGTGTAACTTCCGACCGACCTCTAAATCCGAAGTGTTGAATTCAGCCGCAAGTTTTTGTAATGTGTTTCTTTTAATTTTTTTTAAATATGCAGAGTTTCGTCCCATAGTTGTGTCCCAAAGCCCTCGATTTTGTTGAAACTTTTCTATTAATTGTAATGTCTCAATGCGCGACCATAACTTTTTTTCAGACATCTTGAGATGTTTTGAGTAAACAGCTTCGTCTTGATCTTTCTTTGAGAATGATCTTTATTTATGAAAACGGGTAGCTGCAACAATATATTGAATCAAAACCAAAGAATATTAATTTTCACAAAGTGCGGGATAATAACAACAAACTTTTTTTTTTTAATTTGTCGACATATAGATACGAAGTCCTTGACACCTGATCTATAAAAATGTACCAAGGAGTTTTGCTTTTGGCGGGAACGCGGAAAGAGTCGTGTCGCCCCTTTGTAGTTTTTTCCAAAACTAGTGTTTTTTCGAGTGTTTATGTATAAAAATAGTAGCTTTTTATTCACAAAGTGCTGAATTACAAACTGAAAGTGACACAAAATGGTTTCACCATTTTCTTTCCGTCACACATGACTTCTAGTATTGCTTCCAAAACCCCATCGAAGTTTATAGTAAAGTCGCTACTACTTTACTAAGGCATGACTTGATTTGACCGGCACGGACTGTACTTGACCAAGACTGGACCTTGACTGTAACTATAGATGTTAGACATATAATATTGAAAAAACCGTAGAGGAGGCAGTATGGCTTTAAAGCTTTAGCGTCCCAAGTGGGGGAAAATTAAATTTAAAAAAAAAGTGAGTCTCAGTATTTTTTCATTTATGATCTGATCTTTAATTTTTCTGAATATTTACATTACTGGTTACTGCTATGGCTACAAGAAAGAAGGAAATTGTTATAAAAGCATGTCGTTACTGCTTAAACAGTAATGAACCTACTGACCATTATTTCTATTCGGACCCACAAGATAAATACGAGAGAATGCTGGAAGACACCTTCAATATTCAAGTAATAATTATTTTACATTTATATTTCACATTAACAACTACATTAATAAATACACCAAATTTTATACTAAAAAACAAACTTTAAAAAGTAATACCGACTTTAAGAAAAAAACATTAGCACTAAAATCAAATCAAAATCAAAGTCATTTGTGAACGTTAAGTTACATGTTTGAATCTACCACCGGCTCGTAATTACACTTCAACTGAGAAGACTCCGGCAAGAAACTCAGCAAGGCATTTTTTTGTGGATCTTTCTTTTAATGTTAGGTTATAGTTTATACAGTTTACAGTTATAAATATTAATACATTATGCTTACTACAATTGTCACTTAGTTATGCTTAACCCAGTCTGTAGTCGGTGCCAAGCGGTGCAAGACTAACACAGCTATACCACAAATACAAAATCATTTGCATTTCATATATAGTTTAATATCATATTAAAAAAATAAAAACAATACATAAAGTACATTACAAATAAAATAACTTCATAATAAAAAAAAAAATTGCCTGCAATGCCATAAACACACATTAAATTTATTACAACCCGTTTCATTGGAGGTAAATAAAAATAATTGATATATTATTGTCCTCATTAATTGGTGATAGTAGGAATTTTAGAATAATATTAGAAAGGTTTTAGTTGTTCAATCCAAACAGTGACCTATGCACAACCAAAAGCGACTTGTAAGTTCTATTTTGTTTCTTACAGATCTGCTTCTCTGAGAATAAATACCTTTGCTTAGAATGTGTGAAAGATATCAATAAAGCTGCAGAAATTAAGAAGAGGGTTTTAGAAGCTCAGAATATATTATTAAAGCAAAATGAAAAATGGATTAAATTAGGTATATGATATATTTTGTCCTCTGTAAATTGTGGTATTTTTTTTTTTATTGTTGACTATATGGGTGTCTTCAAATCTAGAGTAATCCATCAATCTTAGACCACACTACTGCTTAACAACGGGCAGTGTGGTCAAATGCGAACCTATTAAGTACTATATAGTTATAATCTATTAAGTATACTAAGTTATCTGACTTCCATAGTACAAGCTTTCTTTAGTTTGGGGTCACATGGCACTGTGTCATACATCATCAGCCACATGACGTCCACTGCTGGATATAAGCCTCTTCCTGGGGGGTTTTGCCAATACTCGCCATGCTTGGCAGGCGGGTTGACGAGCGCAGTTAAGTGTGATTGTTCAAGGAAGACGCTGCTGCCCATCTTCCAGATTACATCCCTTAGCCGACTCTTACGGCAACCACGGGTAGAGAGGGTGCGGTACTATTTTTACGCCGGCACCACCACGGCGCTGTGTAAGGTCATATTATATTAATTTATTTTAATCTGATGATCAATGAACCTGGGCTATGATTACAGATAATGAAAGTCCAAAAGAAGCAATTAATTTTGAGGAATGCGACTTTGAAGACACCAGTGATTCGGGAATGTTGGAAGATAATAGAGAAACAGCCACTGGGATTGGCATCAGAAAGACTCCTAAACTAGATAGTAAAAGACCAAAGATGAAACAGAACACCGAGATTGTCAATTGTGATGTATATATTAGTAAGTATTTTATGATTTAACTAGCTTGCACCTCCTACTAGCACCTTTGTGGCGATGATGGCTCAGTGGTTAGCGCGGTAGGCTCGCATGCCGAAGGGCGTGAGTTCAAACCCCAACAATGAGCTTGAGCTGCCGGTGAAGGAAAACATCGTTAGGAAACCATAGCGTGGTGGTAGGGTACTTTCTATTACTCGGCTGGCTAGCTACCACCCTCAAGTTGAAAATCTGCCGCCAAGCATCTAACGGTGTGTTCCGGCAGCCTCAATAGAGAGCCAGTTCCATTCCAGGCTAGGTGTGCTTTACCATCTTCGACCGCACCGTCACTTAACATCAGATGAGCTGTGTTTACAGTAAACGCTTGCTTCGAACCATGAGCACATAAGTATATAACTTTTTAGATTTCCAACTTTAAATTTGATAATTGAGTTTCATACAAACTTTCAACCTATATACCAACAAAATAACTATATTTTCTACTTTTGCAGGCAAACGTAAAGTTTTACCGGCTACGAAAAGCCTAATTGAAATGAAGAAAAATACCTTAATATTAATAAATAACTCAAACATGTGCCTATTCAACTCGAAAAGGACAAAATACGCATGTTTCTTTTGCAAAGACGTGTTTTTAGACATTATAAAATTACGAGCACATTCTTTGACACATAAAACAGATAAAATTAATTATTCCATACGCATGAATCGAGGTTTAACATTGAAAAACGTTGACATATCTAATTTAATATGCAAGAAATGCTCTCACCCATGTGCAGATTTAGAAGAATTGAGGGTACATTTGAAAAATAATCACGACGAAGCAATCGAAGGAAAGGAACACCTGCTTGTGCCGTTTAAAATCGAACAGGGATTTGAATGTGTTATATGTCAAAAACGGTTTTTAAATTTTCTCAGCTTGTCTATTCACATGAATTGTCATTCGAGTTACAACGTTTGCGATATATGTGGGGTATCTTTTACAAATAGACTTGGGTTGAGGAATCACATTGCGTCAGTACACAGAGAAAAAAAATGCTCAAAATGTACGGCCGTGTTACCAACAGCGGCTGCCAAGAACAAGCATTTAAGACTTGTCCATAAAAAAGATAGAACAGTAAAAAATTACTGTACACAATGCGAAATGGTATTTTGTTATAGCTACAAACTTAAACAGCATATGGTAGAACAGCATGGTGTCAAAAGAACTTTGAATATCTGCGAAATATGTAATAAAAAGTTTACATCCGACGCTGGGGTCAAAATACATTACAAATCGGTACATTTGAGAATGAGAAAACACATTTGCGGAGTATGTGACATGTCATTTTTTACTTCAACTGATAAAAAGAGACATGAAGTAACGCATGGCGGTGTTAGTCCTTTTTCGTGTGATTTGTGCAATGTCAAGTTTAGATCGAAAGATTCTTTGCGGAGGCATTTGAAAAGAAAACATGAGAACTTAAAAAGTAACGGTTGATGGTTCGCTTATAGGTGATCTCCTTCTGCGAACACGTTATGTTGCAGAAGGAGACGGCGGAAAGAGAGCGCGAGGTCACAAATGAACCTATGCGCCGCCGAAAAACCGGGCGTCGGACGAGAGACTATACTTTCCTTCAACCCCCATAGAAGGGTTCTCTGGGTGACGGGTTCGGGGGAACCTATCGCCTACCAAACGAATATCCCGTGGATAGGGTTTGGGAATATCTGCCGTGATGGTGCCGGCGTAAGAACTGTACCCCATCTTCTATACTCGTTGTTGCCGGTATAGAGGACGCCAGTTTAACTCTGGCGCCAGTAACTTACTGCATTGAAACACTTTTGAAGTTACACAAATGGTGTTTAATCAATTTTCCAGTTTGAATTCTTAATTATCTAAATCTTATTGGTAAGCGGCGTAGTCTATCTAGATGCGCACGGGGGGCGCGCGCGCATGCGGAGGCCGGGGGGCGGCTGTCAGGCGGCGTGGGCGCGCGACCCTCTGATTGGTCGCGAATTTATTACCGTGTTCAAGACCTCCTCTTTCGGTGCTCGCTCCTGTAGTACACTATGTAGAGCGGTTTTTACTGTTCGAATCATCCGCTCCCATACGCCGCCTTGATTTGGAGCTCCCGGGTCTATGAATCGCCAGTGCGCGCGTCTTGCGTCTGCGTCAATTAGTTCCATTGTCTGAGAGGTATATCTCCGCCCAGCCTCTTCGTGCGGCCATTCTTCTCATTGCCATAATAGCGCTATCTGTGCTTAGGCTCGCTAATATTTCAACATGTATAGTTCGCGTGACTAGACAGATGAAAATCATTCCCCATCTTTTTTCACGCCTTCTCCCGATAGTGACGTTCATTGGGCCGAAACAGTCAACTCCGCACCGCGAGTATGGCCGAGTATACGCGTCGAGACGTACTCCCGGCAGATTTCCTTTGACTGGAATCGCCGGCTTTGCTTTTCGGGCTCGGCAGCTAGTACAGTCATTCAGGAGGCTCCGTACTGCCGGTCTCAGTCGTAGTACCCAATATCGCTGTCTCACGTTGTTGACTATTGTTTCTCGTGACTATTTTCTTCGTGTTCTCTGCGGATTATGAGCTTCGTAAGATGATGCGTGCCGTCCAAGATAGCTGGATATTTTCGTTCTTCGGGCACTACCGCCGCGTTTATTCTACCGTTCAGGCGTAGAATTCCGTTCGCGCTAATTATCGGGTCCAATTTTCGTATTCGGCTATTCTTTTCTACGGCTTTGCCCTTTTTCAAACGTTCTATCTCGCTCGTTCTTGTTGCGCTTGCCTTATCAACACGCGTTCGGCTTCCTTTAAGTGCGTCGTAGTGAGTTCGTTCGCACGGCGTCGACACTTTGCTACGAACAATAACACGTATCCCATTGTTCGCACAAGTCTTTCGTATTTAGAGAATCTTGTCATCGTTATCCAAGGTGTTTCCTCTGTAGTGTGGCTGACGATGACTTCCTCGTGTTCCTGAGATGACGCTGTTTCTCGCGGCCAGTCCTCTTTGAAGCGATCATCCACACGTTTCACTGTAGGCTCGAGAATCTCTACGGCGCGCTGCTCTTTTTCGATAGGTTTCCGCTTCGTGGATATACCCAGCGCGTCGAGTTCGAAGTGAGATTTCACAAGCTTGCTTGGCTCGTCGTCCTTGCTGCTTATAGGTGCGATATCGCTCTGCTCGGCCTCTTGTATCATTCGCACGTGTAACACTCTTTCCTCTTGTGTTACGGTGCTCCTAGGTGTAGATCCGTGGATAATCCATCCTAGTTGTGTGAGCGATGCCGCAGGTTGATTCCTTTTCCCAGTTAACAGCTTTCGGGACACGATGAGATGCCAGTTGTCGGCACCTATTAATATGCGCGGCCTTCCATGCGCATAACAAACGTTTTCCGGCCTTAGTGTTTTTAGATGCGCGTGTTGCAGAAGGTCCTCATCCACTGACTGGCTTCCTAGCACGAGATTCTTCACTGTTCGTGCTTTGATCGAGTGATAACTCTCCTGGGTTCGGCCTCGTACTTTCAGTTCAATAACTCGGCTTCCAGGTTGCTGCTGGCTTGATGTGACTCCGTGAGTGCGTAGTGACCGTACCGGGCCCCTCGCACCGATCATCTCGGCGATCTCGTCATCGACCAGTGTTATTGTTGATCCTTCATCCAGCAGTGCGAACGTGTCGATTTCCCTCCCATTGCGTCCTTTAATCGTGATTGGACACACCTTTAACAATACCCGAGTTTGTTTCTCCGAGGTGTGCGCGGCTGTTGATATCACGATTTCCCCCTTTTTGGAACGCTTTCCCTAGGTGAGTGTAGATGCGCGTGGTGCGGTTGTCTGCACTCGTCGATTCCGCACTTCTTACTCTTGCATTTAAATCGCCTGTGTTTACTGTTCAGACACTGGAAACATACGCGTACTTCTTTCGCCCATTCCCATCTCTTAGGTACTGTCATAGCTGCAATCTTACTGCATTTTGCGGTATCGTGCTCACTGCCGCAGGCTAGACATTCCTGTTTCTTCGGCTGGGATTCGGTCGTCGCGTATACGGTGGCTCCCTTTCGTTGATTTCCGCTTGTCGTTCCTCCTATGTTGCCCGGATTAGCAGCGGTAGTCGCAGTTGTGTACGTGTATCGCATTGCTCGCTCGGCTTCACGCATCAAAAACTTGGACAGTGTCAGTATTTCCGATTCCGAGCGGCTTCCTTTGTCCTCCACGTAATCGCACCACCGCGAACGTATGTGCGGCAGCTTTTCTGTGACGTTCCTTGTCAACATTGGATTTTGCAAGTATCCACGTTCGTCGATGTTCTCGATGGTGATGACAATATTCTGTAGCTTGATTGCGAAGACATTTAATTCGCCAGCGGTCGTATTTGGACCGAGCCTCGGCAACTTCTTCATGTCTTCCAATGCCTGATCGATTATCATCTCTGGACGTCCGTAGCATTGTTCCAATGTGCTCATAATCTGGGCCGGGTTGGTAGCGGTGTATAACAATGCGGAGACCGTCTGCCGTGCTTCGCCTTTCAGGCATGTTCGCATCCGTGCCAGGTTTTCGGTCGCCGAGAATCCGTGCAGCTTTGAGGAGTCCCTCATCGCTGCCTTGAACGGCAACCATTCTCCGACGGCTCCACTGAATGCTGGTAGATCTTGCGTTTGCCTCGGCGGTGCGCGGTGACGTATCATTGTCTCCATTGCTTCTGCTAGGCGGTCGATTCCCGTCTCTCTTGATCTCGGCGCGGGCGAGTTTTGTCTTCCCTTGAATGTGACGTTCCTTTCCCGATCCCCAGAGTGCTCCCTTCGCACGGGCGAGTGGTACCTGTCTCGTTCGTCAGCCTCGGTTCTGCGTAGCGGCGAGACGTATCTGTCTCGCGGCTCCCCCGTGGCTGACTGCCGGAGCCAACTATCCACTCGTTGTGATGTATCCATCTCGTTCCCGGGCAGGCTCTCCCGATCGGTTTCCTCGCGGATCATCGCGACCTCAGCGGCTAGCCTTCGCTTGATGATCATCGCGTGTAGCTCAAGTTGATCCCGGCGTATGTTGGCCAGGCTCTCTTCAGCTTCCAACTGTTTTTGCATGATTCGTGCTTCAGCCTACAATCAAAGGCCCGGGAATTCCCGGGACTTCCAGACTTCTAAGAAAGATATTTTTTTAAGAGGGTTATGCCTTTTTTGAAGTATGTTAATTGAGTTAATTTCTGGTGAAATGTATTAAAAAAGGCATTTTTTTGTTAAAATCAACATTTATTAAACAAAAAATTAAATCATAATAACTTTAACGTTAATTTCAGAATTAATAATTGCTTTGTTTATTACTTTTACTCACACACGGATTCACTTTTAAGCAGTGAAATCTTATAGTTATAAAACGAACTTGGTTAAAAATCATACTTATTCTTGATAACTTTACTATTATCTAGTATCTAATCATGGTCATAATCACAACATTGCAGATTTGTTTCATAATTAAATAATGTTTTTTTTTTTTTTTTTTTTTTTTCTTTTAATGATGTATCTATTTGTTTTTAGATACCTCATTGTTATTACAATCTAGCCAAGTTGAGACTAATAAGTAATATTATTATAACTTAAATTGCTAAGTTGAGTAAATCTAAGAATGTGTCCATCAACACTTTTCTTACTGTCTCTATTAAGGGGAAGACACTTTGTTCATGTGTTCTATAATATGTAGTACTCACTGCACTGACACTAACTAACTTAATACACTAAAATAAAATAATAATAATATATAAATAATGTAAAATAATAAAACAGACCTATAAAAAAGTTGCGATGGTCGCGCGTCTGCGTCTATCTCTCTTTCTCTCTCTCGCAACTTGTGTGTGTATGTGTGTGTTTGTGTGTGGTGGCGATAGTGTCGCCACAAAATCACTTGCGAGTTTTTTTTAATATTTAGCCCAAACGCTAGAAAGTGCGCCATTATCAAGTTTCTGCGCCCCAGTTGGAAAAAGTGGTAGATCCGCGGCTGGTTATCTGTAATATTTGTTGGCCACCAGCTTGCACCCTCGTGCATGTGTTATAATTAAGTTAATCATGAAACTTACGTCACTTATCCAGATTCGTAATATTAAAACAATTATAATTAAAACAGTGTTTTTATTACCATCCCTTTTGCTAATTTGCAGAACAAATCGGAAGTTTTATAGAATCTAGAAGCTGCGCCTTGCGGTGTATAATGTGTGTAAGTATATGCAGATGTTGATGTATGATGTCATATTGAAAGTAACCCTGGCGGCGCTCAAGCCATAAAACGTTAGATTAGTTTTTTTAAATTCAATTTGCCCTTTTGGGGAGGCTAAAGCTTTAAAGCCATATTGCCTTGGAGTTTTGGCGGGAACGCGGTGAGCGTCGTGTGGCCCCATTGTATTTTTTCCAAAACTAGTGTTTTTTCGAGTTTTTTGTATAAAAATAGTGGTGTTTTATTCATAAAGTGCCGAATTACAAGCGCGAGTGTGGGAAAGTGATATAATGCGGGGAAACATGACTTTTCGTGTTGCTTCCAAAACTCCATCGAAGCTTATAGTAAAGACGCCACTACTTTACTAAAGCATGACTAGATTTAAGACATGAATTGCAAAAACGGAAGACAAGGCAGTATGGCTTTAAAGCTTTAGCCAGCCCAAAAGGGCAAATTGAATTTAAAAAAAAAACATACTGCCTCTAGCTCAGATAAAACCCCTCTAGGGTGTTTTTTTTTTTTGTTGAGTTAAGTGTAATTTCTTTTTTATATTATAGGAAACGTTACACACAGCGCCATCTGACCCCAAACTAAGCAGAGCTTGTGTGATGGAAGTCAGGTAACTGACAGAATACATAAATACTTTTTTTTGTTGTAAATACATACTTATACAAATACAAATATTTTATTGATAACACCAATGTTACAAGTCAATTCCGTAATATCATTACATTGAGATTTAGAACACTATAATACATACAGTACACTTATAATACATACAGAACACCCAGACACAGAACAAACATTTGTTTATACCATAAAATGTTTGTCCTTGGCCGGAATCGAACCCACGCCCTACAGCTCAGGCAGACATACTACCAATGAGCCAACAGGGCTATCAAACCACAGTTCACCTGATGTTAAGTGACGGTGTGGTCGAAGATGGTAAACACCTAGCCTGGAATGGAACTGGCTCTCAAGTGAGGCTGCCGGAACACACCATTAGGCGTCTGGTGGCAGATTTTCAACTTGAGGGTGGTAGCTAGCCAGCCGAGTACTAGAAAGTACCCTACCACCACGCTATGGTTTCCTCACGATATTTTCCTTCACCGGCAGCTCAAGCTCATTGTTAGGGTTTGAACCCACTTATACTGTTAAGCTATTTATTATTATTACCAACGGATTACAAAAGGACATTCTTATATCTGAAAGAGTAAAGAGATTTATTTGATCGGACCGACGATGTGCAGTATATTTAATGTTGAAGTTTTTTGAGAAAGCAGCTTTGGGATTCCACTATAGAATTAATTATTTTAAGTCGCAAAACTTCATGGTTCTACAGAGTCTCTGTTAAAATAAAACACTCGGCTACATTACGGGATAAATTTTATTTGAAAATAACTGAAAAATACACTACGAATACATGTCTAAGCTTAAAATAACAAATTGACGATTTTAATTTATACAATTATTTATTATTAGGGAAATAAATCACAATTTAACAGCCTATACATTTGTACGTAATGGATTTTTAACAAATAAAATGTTGCCGCTTTATAAGATATTCTACTAAATTGGTAGATTTTTTATTGGTTAACATAATTATCTTGATGAAAAGATAATTTTAAGCTTTTTGAACACCTAATGAGTTACGATATTAATGTATTTAAATGTAACGTGGTCAACTTCTCGCTGACGAGAGGTTAGGTAGGTGTTAAAAATAAAAAATTAAATAAATTGCTTTATTGAGGGTAAATTTATATAAAATAAAATTGTAATTTAATTTTGGACAAGTTTTTGTATTTAAAATGTACCGACTAAGCATTAAATATATTTTTAATTAGGAGAAAAAAGTGACATTTAGAGAGTTTTCTGCAAATATTCATCGAACAAATACAGAGCGAGAGACAAGTCTTGTCCATTATTGGATGTAATGAACTTCTTGAGATCAGCGGTGTGTCCGGCTATTTCGCGAATGGTCTTAGCTTGGTCTTCGACGAATTCTTCTTCAAGGTATTGAGCGACCTAGAAAAAAAAGTTAGTTTTAAAAAAACAATAACACCATAAAAAAAAAACTTTTACACATATCACATCATCAGCCATAGGACGTCCTCTGCTGGATATAGGCCTCCTCCTGGGGGGGTTTTGCCAATACTGGCCACGCTTGGCAGGCGGGTTGGCGAGCGCAGTTAGGTGTGATTGTTCAAGGAAGACGCTGCTGCCCATCTTCCGGATGACATCCCTTAGCCGACTCTTACGGCAACCACGGGTAGAGAGGGTGGGGTACTACAGGTTTTGATACAGGATCCGTCTGGTGAAAGCTACTTTACTGTGTATTACCTCAGGGTCATGGAGGTGCTGGCTGTTCCTGGTGGCTTCCCGATGAATGTAGAAAGCACGTTCGGCCAACTCCTTCTGAGTGTCCAGCGCTTTAGCCAGAGAGTTCAGTTCGTGTTGCTCCACTGTGTAGTTCCTCTTCTCCGCTGGCTTGGCCGTGCTGCGACGGTTGAAGTCCATCGCGTCACCTAAAACGAAAATATCTTCATTATTCACCTGACATTTTACACATTTAGTTGAAAAATTTATATTTTTTTTTTTTTTAACCGACATATTTGTTTAAAATTAAAACACATTTAGTTGTAAGACAAAAAATAAAATTGTGTACATTTTTTTTTTTTTTTTAAATAAATGTAATGAGACAGACGAGACGCTCTCCTGATGGTAAGAGATAAAAATATGTTACACACGACTTCGCGTGGAATTTCACAAAAAGTTTGTTTAATTTGCAGTATAAAAAGTATCCTATATGTTAATCCAGGCCATAAACTATATGTGTGCCAAATTTCATCCAAATCCGTTCAGTAGTTTTTGAGTAAAAGAGTAACAAACGTCCATCCTCACAGTCTTTCACATTTATATTAGTAGAATTCCAGTAACAATTCAGAATAAAAAACCAGATTTTATACAAATAGCGTGTCCATTTCGAAATCTGTCAATATTATCAACAATAAGATTATCTTAAAGACTTCTCAAGGTGAATTACAATCTTTCAACATAAACAATCTTGCCACAATGAACTATGAAAACCATGTTATTAACGCTTCAGTATGAACAAACAAAAGTATTTGAAATGCAAATACAGTAGGTCTAGTATATATTTTTTTTTTTTTTTATGTAACAGTAATGAGACGAACGAGGCGCTCTCCTGATGATAAGAGATAACGCCTGTCCATGACCATTGCAGCGATACACAGAACTTTGAGTAGTAAAACAAAGTCCAGAGCATCGCTGCCTTGGTGCTCATTACTTTGAGACTAGATGGTAAGTCTCAACAGCCCAGTAATTTCGCTAGCTGCAGTACCCTTCAAACCGGAACACAGTAATGTTTACACACTACTGCTTAGCGGCAGAATATCTGGTACTGCGGTGGTACCTACCTAGACGACCTCCTGCTAAGGAAATCTACCACCAAGTAAATTACTTTGCGAGAATTACTTTAGAACGTTAATGATAATTAAAAATATGAAAAAAACTTTATATTGAGTCCCGCGACGGTGCTGTTTTTTATGGTTGACAGTCTGAGTATTACGAGTATACCTGTTTTTTTAGGGTTCCGTGCCCAAAGGGTAAAACGCGACCCTATTACTAAGACTCCGCTGTCCGTCCGTCTGTTATTATTATTATTATTGATCGTAATTTTTTTCTCTAGTAACATTCTTATATTGATTTTTATTTTTAACCCCCAACGCAAAAGAGGGGTGTTATAAGTTTGACGTCGATGTCTGTCTGGGTGTGTGTGTCTGTCTGTGGCATCGTTGTTCTTAAGCGGATGGACCGATTTCGATGCGGTTTTCTTCATTTGAAAGCCGGTTTTCTTGCAGTGGTTCTTAGCTATGTTTCGTTAATATCGGTTTAGCAATGTAAAAGCACCAGCTTTTTCCAAAATGATGTAATGGCGTAGGGTTTTTAAAAATTTTAATTGAATTATTGTTTTTAATCATCATTTACTTTTTTAATTTCATTAATTAGTTCATAGTTTAAATTGATTAATTTTGATCATCATCATCATCAGCCATAGGTCGTCCACTGCTGGACATAGGCCTCCTCCTGGGGGGGTTTTGCCAATACTCGCCACGTTTGGTAGGCGGGTTGGCGAGCGCAGTTAGATGTGATTGTTCAAGAAAGACGCTGCTGCCCATCTTCCGGATTACATCCCTTAGCCGACTCTTACGGCAACCACGGGTAGAGAGGGTGGGGTACTATTCTTACGCCGGCACCACCACGGCACAATTAATTTTAATACTACAGTGCAATTCGTTACATACCCTCCATAGATTTTTCTATGGTATTCTTAAGGATACAAATACGAAAATATAGCGTGGTGGTAGGGTACTTTCTAGTACTCGGCTGGCTAGCTACCACCCTCAAGTTGAAAATCTGCCGCCAAGCATCTAACGGTGTGTTCCGGCAGCCTCACTTGTAAGCCAGTTCTATTCCAGGCTAGGTGTGCTCTACCATCTTCGACCACACCGTCACTTAACATAAGGTGAGTTGTGGTCAAACACATAGCCTGTCAGCTATAAAAAAAAAAAAGGAAATTGTGTTATTAAATACTCGATAAAATAAATTTGATTGATTTTGGTGCCATCATTGATTTAGTAATTAAATAGCGATCAATATTTTTAAATCTGTGTCACATGAAACGAAACTGAACTAACACAAGCTAAAGAGTTTGAATTATTTTATAACCCGACTGCGATTAAAATAGCTATAAGACTTTTTAAACAAATTTATTATTCCTAATTCAATTTAAACATATAACTTATAAATTAAATAAATATTTAATATTTATTATCCCATACTCTACATACTCACATACTCATCTACATCCCATACAACAAACGCGATTTTTTTGCCTTTTTCATAGATAATGGTACGGAACCCTTCGTGCGCGATTCCGACTTGTACTTGGCCGGTTTTTTAATAGAAAACGTCGTTTACAAAAAAAAAAACTAAACATAGCTCGGTCATCCAGGTACTTAGAACTATTAATTTCAACTGACCTCTCATCGTGATATGTTTGATCAACTCAATGCTCTTGCCCCAGGCGTCGTCTGACAGCTTCTTGAACATCTTACTGAAGCCGGCCCTGTTCGTCTGGTAGTTGTTGAAGTACGCAGATGATAGGAGGTATTCGAAGGATCTACGAAAACAGGGATAGTTAAAATGGTAACCCTAAAACGCTGTCAACAATTTCTGACAGATATGACATCTCGGAAATTCTTTGTCGATTCAGAATTGGAATCTACTTAGTGAGTTATTTTAGGGTTCCGTGCCTAAAGGGTAAAACGGGACCCTATTACTAAGACTCCGCTGTCCGTCCGCCTGTCACCAGGCTGTATCTCATGAACCGTGATAGTTAGACAGTTGAAGTTGAATTTCTGTTGCCGCTATAAAAATACTAAAAAGCAGAATAAAATAAATATTTAAGGGGGCTCCTATACAACAGACAAGATTTTTTTGCCGTTTTTATAGTACGGAAACTTTCGTGCGCGAGTCCGATTCGCACTTAGCTGGTTTTTCTTGCTTATTAATCAGAAATTGTACATACACTATAAATGTACACTGTTGTGTTTGTTACTATATATATATATATATATATATATATATATATATAATAAGGACGTTATTGTCCTTTGCTCACCTTTCCAAATGTAAATTGGCGTATGCTTGCATCTCCTTCGCGACGTTTCCATGGCTTCCGTACTCGCCGTACACCGCATTACAACGCGGCAACGCTGCAAATGTTGCCAGTTTGGTTGATTTATACTATACTACCATTTTGGGAGAAGAAATGTTCATCCGAACTAGATTTTACGGACAACTTATAAGAAAAATCTTTTGGACATAGGTGTGCTTATAAAACCCACAAGATAGTACTTAAATAAAGGTATAGTAATAATTATATCTTCAAAAATATAAAAATTTTGACGTCTAATTTTGATTCTATGCTGAAACAAGGCTGAAATTAAAAGACGTTTCAACCTCGTCTGTTACAACAGTCAATTATTATTATAATGTGTTGGATGGGGTCTCATTTAGCAAAAACTCCCTACGCAATTAACCAAACATAGCTAAGAACCAGGAAACTGGCTTTCAAATGAAAAAAATAACGCATCGAAATCGATCTATCCGTTTGAGAGCTACGATGCCATAGACAGACACACACAAACACAGACCGAGAGACATCGACGTCAAAATTATAACACCCCTCTTTTTGCGTCGGGGTTAATAAAAACAAAAATTAAACTTTACACACCCAATTAAGATATATGACATACATATACAGGTACAGTTGGAATATCAATTTCAAAATGAGAAAAATAAAATAAATGAATAAACATGATAAATAAACATCATGAACATAAGTAGAAGTGGTATATGTAATAACTAGCTGTGCCCCGCGGTTTCACCCGCGCTAGATGCCTACGTCATAGTAGCTTTATGCATGCAAAGTCTCAGCCCGATCGGTTTAAAATTGACAAAGTTTCATACAAACTTTCATCCCCTATTTTATCCCCTTGGGGGTAGAATTAATCAAAATCCTTTCTTAGCGGACGCCTACATCATAACATCTACCTGTATGCCAAATTTCAGCCCGATCCGTCCAGTGGTTTGGGCTGTGCGTTGATAGATCACTATGTCAGTCAGTCAGTCGGTCACCTTTGAGTTATATATATTTAGATTATGTATATGCCCAAAGAATCCCATGGTAAGTAGGTATAAGTTAATGCTCAATACAACATGTAAGCCAAATGAAAGCTAAATAATCAGAATGAAATATTGTGAGTCAAATGAACCAGTACACAAGCACAATGTATTTTTTTCTTGCTTATTTTCTGGTGTTTTTTAAAGTTTTATTGTATACATAATTCATGCTATAAAATATTTTGTTAACATCTATTTAGTACTCACAAGACAATCTGCCCACTGGAAAGATAAGAATATTTAAGTGTAATTGTGTATTTTTTTTTAAATGTTTGACAGGCTAAGTGTTTGACCACAGCTCACCTGATGTTAAGTGACGGTGTGGTTGAAGATGGTAAACACACCTAGCCTGGAAAGAAACTAGCTCTCAAGTGAGGCTGCCGGAATCACCATTAAATGCTTGATGACAGATTTTCAACTTGAGGGTGGTAGCTAGCCAGTCAAGTACTAGAAAGTACCCTACCACCATGCAAAAAAAAACGTTTTTGTGTATTATAAATCTATTATAGATATTAATATCGATGATAAAATATAAGAGAAATAATATATCATAGATAAATATGTAACCACATATAGTAGTAGAAGGTACTAAAAATTATATTCATAAATAATAAATATATATTTGCCTCATTGTATCACAATACTCAAATGTTGTGTAATAATATAAAGGCCAGCTTTATATAGATCATAATTATAGTTATAGTTTGATTAGTTGTATACAGTGCCGGATTTACACATTTTCAAGGTTTTAAGGTAGGCTATTAAGTTTTTGCCGCCGTTACCTCTACAATTGTCAGTTCCTAGATTATTGGTCTTGATAACTGGCTGTTTGACTATATAGTATAGAAGTTTGCTGCACCGTTGAATGTACAATGAAAATGAAGAAGGAAAGTCATAGTCAAGATGTATTGCAGACTTTTCTTTCTCTCTCTCTCTCTCTTACAGACATCAGAAAACTGTCATACAGATATCTCTTTGATTTGAATGAGGTAGAAAAAATTAAAATTCAGTTCCCTAATTTGCTGCCCTAAGCTCAAACCTACTTAGCCTGTATAACTTATGTATATCTTTATATATAAAAATTTGTGTCACATTGTATTGTGTTGTGTGTCTACTGAACCGATTTTAACCAAATCTTGCACACTTTGTGCAGTTTGATCCAACTTGAGAGATAGGATAGTTTATATCTCAATTTATAATCGTAATACTTTTTTATTGCAAATTATTTGTTTATTATATGACAAAGAGGTATAATTATCTGTGAATTCCATAAAATTCTAATAGATGGCGGTGTAAGGTAATTTATTAACTGGATTGAGTAAGTATCCAAGAGATGGCGCTACGTTAAAAGTCCAAGCGTTTCATATGCGCTACAGTTTATTTCACGTTACACGCGTGTGTTGGCCACGGGAACGCGTGGCCGGGTCTGCTAGTATATGAATGTGTATATATGACTAGCTGTGCCCCGCGGTTTCACCCGCGCTAGATGCCTACGTCATAACATCTACCTGCATGGCAAATTTCAGCCCGATCCGTCCAGTGATTTGGGCTGTGCGTTGATAGATCACTATGTCAGTCAGTCAGTCACCTTTGAGTTATATATATTTAGATATCTAATAATATGTAAAATTAAAATACTTAGATATAGTACATGAAAACCTTTGAAACTAACTCGGAACCTTAACGACTGATAAAAAAAACTTTATATGGCACACAATGCGGCATGCAGCTATTTCGTACGTGCACAATAACATTTTTGAAGATATAATCATGTAATACCTACATAATAGTTTAGAAAAACACAATTGGTAAGTTAATGAGAATAAAAAGGTCGTGATGTTCACACAGAATATCTGGTACCGCAGTGGTATCTACCTAGATTGCCTGCCGCTAAGGAAATCTACCACCAAGTTAGAAAAGGCTTACCATCAAGCAAATTGTAAGCAAGTTTGCCGATCTTTGTATAAAAAAAGCCTTTACCTAAGCTATTAGACGCAGGTCCGCAATCCATGGAGACATCCTCGTAGCAGGTGTCCGCTACTGCTCCAGACACGGCCAGCACAAACACGAAGGCAAATGCGAACATCTTCATTGTTCTGCAATAATAATTACAATTAAGAAGCTACCCATACAAATACAAATATTTTATTGATAAGGTACTAAGTAGTGATAAATATGTGGCAAGTTATTCTATGAGACGCAGCGCTTCGACGAACCATCGCCATAAAATGTTGTTTTATTCGACTTTTGAAAGAGGGTAATATTTTTCAAGCGCAACGTACAGCGTAATCCGTAAGGCAGTGTTGTCAGCCCATAATTAGAAAACTGGAGATTAGCTTTGAAAAAAAAAGAAAACTAAAAATCAATCTAAAAAAAAAAAGCTTTTCGATTAAACATCAAATTAAATTGGGCAAGAAACTGTAGAACTACATTTAAAACTAGGGTTGGCTATACTACCGTAATATACATATAACATTAAGAATTCGTAGCCAAGAATTTTAAAAAAAGTATAACACATTACGGCTTATTGGTGATGAAAAGTTGGTAGAAAAAAAACTTTTAAGCCTTGAACACCGCCGGAAGGTAGCAAGTCTGTCAATTTTCTACAGGATTCATATCGGAGAATGTGCTACTGAGCTGTAAGACCTTGTACTTCCATCCCCCTTTTACTACAGGACAAGTAGAAAGACGGCCCACTACCACCCATACATAGTGGAATTTCCTTGGGTACGGACCAAACGTTTTGACTCTACGTTTCTCATCCGTGCGGCCAAGGAATGGAACAAGCTGCCGGCTTCCTTGTTTCCTGAGAGATATAACCTAGATCTTTTCAAGGCCAGAGTGAATAGGTATCTTCTAAGTCTGCGTGCTTTATCTTCGACCACATCATCGCTTACCATCAGGCGAGTTGGTGGTCAAACGCGGACTTATCCGAATTAAAAAAAAAAAACGGCTGTAGATCCAATGTTAAGATTGAAGGCAGTAAATAAAATAAAAAACAAGTAAAAATACATATCAGATGTGCGATTTCATTACGGAACCTACAATATTACCGTGAAAAACGAAAAAAAGATGATAAAAAAAAAGCATTTTTAACGCAGTTGATTTTTGGTTTTCATTTTCTTTCTTCGACAATATCATATTAGTTCATTGTGTCAAGTTTTCAACTCTCTAAACTTACTAATAAAAATGTAACCAAATTTTTCAATACAGTCCATTAAACAAACATTTGTCAATTAAAGCCTTGAAAAGTTATCGTCATTATTTATAATTATAGCAAATAGATAGCTAAGTGTATATGACACTTAGCTATCTATTTGCTTATCTACCTACTTTACTTTTATTTATCCAATAAATCAAAACACTAATAGATTATTAATTTTATATTATCATAACTCATTCGATAATGCTTGTAATCAGATTAAAAATATTGTATTACAACCAATAAATATTTTTGATTAGTCACGAATAGATAATATAAAGCCTTGATTATTAAACTTATTTTGGCAGAACGCTAATAACCTACCTTCCATTAAAAAAAAACATACCTACTTCCGATAAAAAAAAGGAAATTTATAGTGAAAATCAGCCAGCAATAAGGCAAGGAACGAAAAAAATTGCTAAAGTCTACTCACCAAATGTATATGCGACGTATTTTACGAAATTACTCGTCAATGATATTTGTCACGTAAATAGAACCGTTGAAAGTGCAGTCTTTACACACACTGGCGTAGAAGACTACTTTCAACACAAAGAGCTTGGTACTGATAGTCTCGAATGAGACAAGGCAAATACGTAAATAATAATTTTGTCTGCAACGCGAATGACAGCTACACACAAGAAAAAATATTCCGAACTGTCACGTGAAGTTAGCAACTGTTCTATCAGTGTGGCCAGGTAATAATTAAACTTGCGCTTATTTTACTGAGAAAAACACTAATTTTGTAACCAATTGTAAAGGTAAAAATTGTTAGGTATAAACTTATAAAACATGTTGCAGTACTTATTTAATCAAAAGACATATTTAGTTAAGATTTAATTTAAGATCTGTCAACAAAGTTTTTCAAAATAGGTTTTCTATCACATTAATACTTTACCTACGAAAGTTTCTCTATTTGTATGTATATTTCTTACTTCACATCGTAATTAATTTATATGCAGGCTACTACAGCTATTATAAAAATAAGAAGTATATCCACTGAAAACCAAACGAAATAATTTGATAAAATTGTAATTAATTTAGTTCCTTGTTACAGTGATTATATTTTCTTTATTTATATGAATTCATAATTGTCGGTTGTTGAAGTGAGATTACAAAAATTTTGAAGTAAAATATTCCCTACAATCAGGAAATATTGAAACTCTAGTAACACAGTACGATACAGCCCCCCCTTGGAACATTGCCCCGCGTTGACCCGCTTAATGACGTATACTTCAACGTTGAGGTTTTGCGCTCCAAGATGTTTCTAGCTCTTTCATCATGTTGCCTTTTAAACCAATTCCCTCGTATTTTTCGTTAAAAAACAACTTACGAGTACCTTCCCAAGAATTATACATACGAAAACAATCATCAAATGAGTTATAAGGCTTCAAAATCCACTATAAAAATTCCATAAGCGGCCTCGAAACACAAAACCTCACGGGGAATTTTATTGAACAACAAAGAAATATTCCGTCTCGCTCGCGCACCCATTCCACTTGAGTCACTTGTCAACACGAACACGAGATGGTTCAGTTATCGCTGCGTAGTTTATATTATTAATCAGAGAATACGCGAATAGTTCATTTTTTCCCCCACATTTGTTGTGATTGATAAGTCGCCTTCTGCGCCAGTGTGTGTAAAGGCTTGACTTTCGATAGTACTGTTACATTTTCCCGATCGAATTCTGATCGTATCGTCAAAATATCTGTGATTTTTTGTAGAATTAAAAATGAAGGTGATCCTCTTTGCCCTCGCTAGCCTGCTAGCTGTCTACGCTCCTGCTTCCGCTACACAATGTAAGTACCTACTTATCTTTATTTTTTACAATTGTGCTAATAACTATTGACAGTCATTGAAATATAATTATATCTTTTTATGTACCTATTTATAATCTATACTTTTAGATAATAGCAACAAATATATACTTAGATATTTCATAAATTAGTTCCACACAAAGGAACAAATCGAAGCTTCTATATGTACCTATATTCATTCTACCCTTTTTTTTCGTCGTAACAAAAACAAGTTATTGAAATTTGGCATATCATGGCGTTTTTTTAACTCAATCAGCTGATCGGAAGATTCGGAAGCCATCTTTGACGGCATTTGTACTTGTTTCATAGATTTCAAAACAGCTATAGGTACTCATTGTTTCTTAAAATAAAAAACAAACATTTAACAGACAAATGGACCATGAAAAACAATAGGTAGGTATTAGAAAAAAATTTACGTCTTTTGTCTTTTCTTGGTCTGAGAACGTCTCGAATGGAACTAAATGAGTTCTAATAACTCTTGGTCACGACTTTAAGAACATTTTATATAAAGTACTATTTGTAATTTTTCTACAGATACCTTCTAGTACAGACTAATGCCTTCTGCCTTTTCTCGGTACCTACGATTTATCCATGTCGTCCTAAGTCATTGTCTCTTAGAAAGTAAGTAAGAAATAAATACATTTATACCTAGGACACGTTACAAACAGATGCTTAAAAACAAACAAAAAAACTTATCATAAACATTTATCCATGAACGTGTCAAATGAAACTACCTACTTATTGTTTTTATCTACTTATTAAGGAAAATGCGTCATCTAAATGTTTTCTAAAGATTTTAATTGTATTTTTATGTAGTATTAGGGTTAGATTGTCATTTTATAAAAACTAATTAAAATAATACAAGTTACTTCTTAGTTTTTTTAATGGTTGATTGGCTAAGTGTTTGACCACGGCTTATCTGATATTAGGTGACTGTGTGATTGAAGATAGTAAATTAATCTATCCTGGAATGGAACTAGCTCTCAAGAGAGGCTGGCGAAACTGGACGTTAGGTGCTTGGCAAACGATTTTCAACTTGAGGGTAGTAGCTAGCCAGCCGAGTACCAGAAAGTACCCTACCATCATGCTGTGGTTTTCAACAATGTTTTACTTCACACTCAGCTCCAGCTCATTGTTAGGGTTTGAACCTAAGCTTTTCAACGTATGAACTGACCACACTAACCGCTGGACAACCTACCTACCTACCTACAAAAACCTCAGTTGATAGTATACATGGCCAAGAAGACTCCAACACCTCCAGCTGGTATTTGGCAGATCCATCCCAAAGGTGCAAGCAATATTCCATGCAGAATCAAACTTGTGTTTGATATAATATAAGCAACTATAGGAAAGTGAAGTACCGACGTACCTTTGAGAAGATACTCAGCTTTTTGGCAGCTAATTGAGCCATTGTATCAATATAGGAGTCAAAATTGAGGGTTTGAGACAAAGCCACATTCAAAAGATCAAGATTGTCACGTCATGATTGCTCGGTGGTACTCGGTTCACACACAAAGTCTGGTCTGGTCTAAAAAATTTGGTATTTTGTTACTTGTGTTGGTGATTTTTTTAGATTTTTGTCGATGTTAATCCCACTAATACACAAGGGCTCACCGGAAGACCAGCGCTGGTCATACCACTTAGTAAGGCCAGCATTATGCTGAGGTGAGCCCCTATTTTGTATGTATTTGTTTTATGTTGTATATAAAATAAAAAATTGTTTTCTTTCTTTCTTTAATATTATAAATGTGAAAGTTTGGATGGATGGATGGATGTTTGTTACTCAATCACACCAAAACGGCTGAATGGATCTGGATGCAGTGGCGGATTTACCAACAGGCTGAGTAGGCTGGAGCCTAGGGCTTCTAATTTGGCTAAAAATTTCATCATGCCTTACAGAAATAAAAAAAAAAACACATTATATACACAGAGAAAAGTTTCGAAAACACCGAATATTCCAATGTCTATACCTACATTAAAAATTACTAAACGCTTGTAAAAAATGTATGTATGTGTGATTTGTATTTGTAAAATGTACTTTTGTGTTTTTAATTTTTTAAATATTCCAATAGCGTTTCAATGTTATGAGTACAATTTAAATTCAGTAGTTTTGACCTATTATTTTAAATTAAATATTACTGGAAAAAGCTGATGTAATTATGACGATAGAGCACAAATCATAAAATTGCGATGCACGATTTTGTAGCGATGATGGCTCAGTGGTTAGCGGGGTAGGTTCGTATGCCGAAGGGCGTGGGTTCAAACCCCAACAATGAGCTTGAGCTGCCGGTGAAGGAAAACATCGTGAGGAAACCATAGCGTGGTGGTAGGGTACTTTCTAGTACTCGGCTGGCTAGCTACCACCCTCAAGTTGAAATTCTGCCGCCAAGCATCTAACGGTGTGTTCCGGTTGCCTCATTTGAGAGCCAGTTCCATTCCAGGCTAGATGTGCTTTACCGCTTGGACAAACAGATCAGACATAAAAAAAAAAATGCTATTTCATTGACAAAGAATAAACTAGGGTATTGAATTGCAGAGGTTAGTAGGGGCGGCAAAAATTAAATAGCCTACTGGCAGTAAATATGTAGATCTGGCACTGTCTGGATGAAACTTTAGGCTCTGGAATAAAACATAGGATACTTTTCATCATCATCATCCATCACCACGCGAGTAAAACCCCGGGGTACAGCTAGTCCATCATATGTTTTAGTTGGCTGATATAGATGTTTCCAGAAATCATTGTTCTTTCTGTTAACTGTTTGGATGGTTCTGATGAATTGTCACAAATATTTCTTATTTTTGTTCAGTCCAATCTTCTAAGTAATTACCTTAGTATAAACAATGACAGTCTAAAACATTACCTTATCAGCATTCAAGTCTGTAGATAGGGTTGATACTTAATTGCTTTCAATTGAGATAAGAATGGTTTTCCTTAATCGTTTATTGTTTTTAGGATTGACATATATACACTAATATTGTAAAGGCGGAAGTTCGTGAGTTTGTGTGTTTGTTACTTCTTCACACTTAAAACGGCTGCGCCAATTTTGATGAAATTTGGTATAGAGGTAGATGACATCCTGGATAAACACACATCATCATCAGCCATAGGACGTCCACTGCTGGACATAGACCTCCTCCTGGGGGTTTTATTTCAAGTTATTTAATATTCGTCACGCTTGGTAGGCGGGTTGGTGAGCGCAGTTAGGTGTGATTGTTCAAGGAAGACGCTGCTGCCAATCTTCCGGATTACATCCCTTAGCCGACTCTTAAGGCAACCACGGGTAGAGAGGGTGGGGTACTATTCTTACGACGGCACCACCACGGCAAAGTTTCAAAGTTCAAAGGCAAAGTTAATTGATTACGTAAAGCGATTTTTGAATCCTCCAACTTCGTGAGGTGTCGTGGGAGGGGAGGAATCTCGGTTCATGCCAATCATCACGTTTTTGCAAGAAACAGTGTGTAAAATACATTCATTTTTTAATTTTAGTATTTTCTATTTAAATATTTTATTGTTCTATTTTCTCGCTTTGATTCTACACTAAGTTCTGTCTTAAATTACTAGTTTTTAGTAAACATAATTAAGCATTTTTTTTTATAAATTAAATCCAATACATACAATTATCGTTTTTACCCTAAAAATACGCATTTTGAAAAATCTTACTAGATTACAGGGGAGGGTCGAGTCAAATCTTACGACACTTAATTGAGTTGGGGGGTCGAAAAATAGGCTAACGTCGTCAATGGACGCCGAAGGATTTATTTCAACATTTTATTTATGGTAGCTAATAACAGCACGTGTTCATCGTTTTGGCTAAAAGCCATTAATGAGTTTTCTTGAACAGCGTTTTAAATAAACAAGCAGCGCGTGTTATTAGAGTACATTGTATTAGGAACCGTTTTTTAGGGTTCCGTATCTCAAAAGGAAAAACGGAACCCTTATAGGATCACTTTGTTGGCCGTCTGTCTGTCTGTCAAGACCCTTTTTCTCAGGAACGCGTGGAGGTATCAAGTTGAAATTTGTATCAAATACTCAGGTCTACTGTCCTTTGGAGCTGTGAAAAAATCAAACTTCTAAGCCAACGCAATCGAAAGATACAGCAGTATATGCTGCAAATTTTGGACACTCGCAAGGGAATCAAAACCTGCAGGGTACTTCCCGTGAACTCAGAATCTTGAAATTTCGTACGAAGCAACGTCTTATAGCACAGATAAAGGAAAAATTGCGAGAAGCATAAATTACCATTAAAAAAAATACCATAACTTTTCCTTATATACCTACCTACATCGGTGCGCGAGTCAGAAAAGCACTTGGCCTTTTTTTTAAATTGTTGTTTTTAATGTTTGTCTAGGTGTTTTGACCACAGCTCACCTGATGTTAAGTGACGGTGTGGTCGAAAATGGTAAAGCACACTTAGCCTGAAATGGAACTGACTCTCAATTGAGGCTGCCGGAACACACCGTTAGATGCTTGGCGGCAGATTTTCAACTTGAGGGTGGTAGCTAGCCAGCCGAGTACTAGACCTTACCACCACGCGACGGTGCGTCGGCGTTACTAGTTGGTCTTTCTTTTTATTACTGCGAAGAACCAACGTGCTATGAACTATCGTTTATTACATAGATACAGTGTATCATGACACATGTGAGATAAATTTACATACAGAACATTGTAGATATTGCAAGAAACATCCCAAAATATCTGATATTGATGGTAATTGATACAGCTAATGGAAAAATACGAAAATTGATACCACTGTGACGGTATTGCGCGACATTTCAACACAAATTCTTTATTGAATTATACATTATGTAATATTTGTAACTATGATAGCTGAGTGGTTAGCGCGGTCGGTTCACACGCCGAAGGGCGTGGGTCTAAACCCAAACAATAACCTTGAGCTGCCGGTAGAAGAAAACATCGTTAGGAATCCATAGCATGGTGGTAGAGTACTTTCTAGTACTCGGCTGGCTAGCTACCACCCTCAAGTTGAAAATCTACTGCCAAGCATCTAACGGTGTGTTCCGGCAGCCTTACTTGCGAGCCAGTTCCATTCCAGGCTAGGTGTGCTTACCATCTTCGACCATACCTTCACTTTACATCAGGTAAGCTGTGGTCTAAACACCTAGCCTGTCAATCATTAAAAAAAAATTGCAATAGGTACAAATTCATAATAACTTAATAGTTGATAGATAACTGATTAGGATACTTAGGTAACTATATAGTTTTTTTCTTGTAAATAGATACTTATAATAAGTACATATAGAACACCCAGACATAAACATGCTCGTCACACAAATATTTGTGTGGGATGGGAATTGAATCTACGCTCCACAGCACTTGAAGCAGATATACTATCAAATGACCTAACAGGACATCCAGAGTGCCACAAAGCACTAGTGTATATAATATGTTACTGTTTTCCGTTTTGAAGGGTAGAGAGTAATAAATTTAAATTTAAAAAATATTTTTAAAACATGCTTTTATCTGGGAAAGGAACTAAATTTAAGTAAATACCTATTTGGCGTGTAGGTTACCTATATTCTAAAAAAATTTTTTTTTTTTTTAGTAGATAAGTATTTTAGAGATTCCTCCTCAAGACGAATCAATCGAGCCCAAACTCGATGGGTTTATTTTGTTTAGTTCAGAAGTTCCCATGGCCATCTTCCGTCTCCATCATCAGACCAGCTCCATGGTACCATATCATTGTGTTGCCTTATGTATATAAGTATAAATGTGAGTGCAATCGGACATCGGGAAGTGGATCAAATCCAACTTACATACATACAAATCATCAGCCATAGGACGTCCACTGCTGGACATAGGCTTCCTCCTGGGAGGGTTTTGCCAATACTCGCCACGCTTGGCAGGCGGGTTGGCGAGCGCAGTTAGGTGTGATTGTTCAAGGAAGACGCTGCTGCCCATCTTCCGGATTACATCCCTTAGCCGACTCTTACGGCAACCACGGGTAGAGAGGGTGGGGTACTATTCTTACGACGGCACCACCACGGCAACATAAATACATTGCAAGTTAAATAAAACCTTGTAAAATTACTAAGCTATCGAGACTAACCATTAAATGCCCCAAAGTAATTAGCAACGATGCATTGTCTTGCTGCTCAAAGTTCTGTGTATCGCAAAGGTCACGGACAGGCGTTATCTCTTACTATCAAGAGAACGTTCCGTTCATGTAATTACTTTTACAGAAGAAAATCGTCAATCAATTTTAATAGTTGTACAATAATCTTTAGTTTACAGGCTAGGTGTTTGACCACGACTCACCTGATGTTAAGTGACGGTGTGGTCAAAGATGGTAAAGCACACCTAGCCTGGAATGGAACTGGCTCTGAAGCGAGGCTGCCGGAACACCGTTAGATGCTTGGCGGCAGATTTTCAGATTGAAGTTGGTAGCTAGCCAGCCGAGTACTAGAAAGTACCCTACCACCATGCTATGGTTTCCTCACGATGTTTTCCTTCACCGGCAGCTCAAGCTCATTGTTGGGGTTTGAACCCACGCCATTCGGCATGCGAACCTACCGCGCTAACCACTGAGCCATCATCGCTACAAATTATGCGGGATTATTCACGTTTAGTTATATCGAAAACTCCGACTATAGTTTAGGCTACATCCGGTGGCCTTCTTCATGGAGCCAAAAATGAATACAATGCACGCGCGGCCTCGTCTTGGTTCGCGTTAGTGTGTTTGACCACAGCTCAACTGATGTTACGTGACGGCGTGATCGAAGATGGTAAAGCACTTTCCGAAATGGAACTGGTTCATTTATTTTATGATTTCCTCACGTTGTTTTCCTTCACCGGCAGGTCAAGCTCATTATTAGGGTTAGAACCCACTTCCTTCGTGACAACCGATCGCGCTGACCATTGAGCTATCGCTAAAATACTTCGCTAGTCAACTTTCAAATAAACAATAACTTAGTTTAAAAAATTTCAATAACAATGGGTCATCAATTTCGGTTTCATAAATCAATTTGTAGCGCTTTCGGACCGCGCGCTGAGGCGTTGGTTCAAACCCCAACAATGAGCTTGAGCTGCCGGTGACGGAAAACATTGTGAGGAAACCATAGCGTGGTGGTAGAGTACTTTTTAGTACTTGGCTGGCTAGCTACTATACTTTTATTTACACGCTGAAGAGTTTAAAAGATCTATAACCCAACTGCAATTAAAATAGCTATAATTAAAGGGGAAAAAATATTATTTTTAATTAAATTTAAACATATAACTTGCATATACACACTACTATTTCGTGCCAAAAATCCACCATCTTGATTATTTTTAAAACCACCCCTTAAGACACTTGGGTTATTGAGACGAATCTAAATACGGGCGAAAAACATAACCCTTCCTTGGCAGTCGGGTAAAAAATAAAACACGACATGCTATGCCAAAAAATATTTTTTACTACATTTTTTTTTTATTCTTGACTGGCTTGGTGTTTGACCACAACTCATCTGATGTTAAGTGACGGTGTGGTCGAATATGGTAAAGCACACCTAGCCTGGAATGGAACTGTCAAGTGAGGCTGCCGGAACACACCGTTAGATGCTTGGCGGCAGATTTTCAACTTGAGGGTGGTAGCTAGCCAGCCGAGTACTAGAAAGTACTCTACCACCATGCTATGGTTTCCTCACGATGTTTTCCTTCACCTTCAACTCAAGCTCATTGTTGGGGTTTTGAACCCACAAAAACTTCGGCATGCGAACCGACCACGCTAACCACTAAGCTATCATCGCTATAAAATACATTTATTTATATCACAAAATGTTTGTCCTGGGTGGAAATCGAACGGACGGCCTGCAGCTCTTAAAACAGATATACTACCAATAAGTCAACAAAGCTATCAACAAAAGATAGTTGAATAAAACCAAAACATCTATGCCAGCACGAATTTCTAAATCAACGTTTATCTAATCGCATGTCAATCATGTCTTGTAGACGGTCACATGTAAATGACCTCTCCGGCTTACATGTCAGATAATATCGGTACGTGAGACGAAGTGCGTTCTGGTTATCAGTAAAAATAGGTAAGTACCTACAGAAAGCAAGGACAGATTACTGTATCTAAGCCTTTCTTAATTTACCTATTTTTAACCAAAATCAAAATCAAAAAGTCATTTATTCAGTTCAGGCCCTGGTAAATCACTTATGAACGTTAAGTTACATGTTTGAATCTACCACCGGCTCGTAATTACACTTCAACTGAGAAGACTCCGGCAAGAAACTCAGCAAGGCATTTTATTTGTGAATCTTTCTTTTCATATTAGGTTACAATTTACAGTTAAAAATATTAATACATACATTATGCTTACTACAATTGTCACTTAGCCAGGGAGATGCAAGTGCAGAGAGAAGCTACAACAACCATATATTCCTGTCTTCCACGTAATGAGCCACCTTATAGTAGGCTTTGTCAATTAACCTCTGCTTTATAAAATCATTGAATTTATTATAGGACATTTTAGTTACTTCAAGTGGGATTTTATTATAGAATCTAACGCAATTCCCGAGAAAAGACTTATTAGCTTTAGATAATCTGAATCTAGGTGTCACAATGTTATCTTTATTTCTTGTATTTAAGTAATGGCGGCTACTATTAATTTCAAATTAATTTAAATTCTTCTAACCCTAACCAAAGTAGGTAAAACTCGCGATAAATAAGCGATGTTCAGTGTTCCCAACTTGGGGGTTTTCCTCCTAAATTTAGGGGGTAATCAAGTCAGGTTTACTTGGTGGTAGATATCCTTATTATTTATTTTATTTTTATTTATTTATAAAAAAAACTGGTGGGTTTTTTAGGAGCGTTTTATTTTTAGGGGTATTTTGACTGCCTATTTTTAATTAAGAAAAATAAAGATATAAAAATATGGGGCCTGAAGTTATTCAATCTAGCCAATTATATTTATTTGTTGACCTAGCGGCTTAGCGACATCTAGTACGGTTCCTTATTACTACCTAGTTGAATAGAAAACAAATGTCACCATAGTGTTTACCATAAATATAAGACGCGAGATATTACTACTCTGTGGTGACTGTAGGTTCCCTTGTCTATGCTTACTGGAAATACGTTGATTTTTATTTACTTGTTTAATTTTATTTCGTTATTGTACTGCTGTTAACAACGAATTTGTTAACTATGCCTAAAGACAAACTATTAAAAAAAAACAACTTCAAGAAAAAAACATCAGCACTAAAAAGCGAAAAATAAACTTATGTATTTTCATCATCATCAGCCTATCGAAGTCCACTGCTGGACATAGGCCTCTCCCAAGACACGCCACTCAGCCCGATCTTCGGCTTTTCGCTTCCATCCACCGCCAGCTGTCCTACGTATATCGTCACTCCATCGAGTCTCAGGGCGTCCTACGCTACGTTTGCCAATTCGCGGTCTCCACTCCAGAACACGTCTACCCCAGCGGTTATCGGTTCTGCGACAGATATGTCCATGTCCAGCCCATTGCCACTTAAGCTTGCTAATACTTAATATAATACTTTACAAAGTATTATTATACCTACTGATCTGTTTGAAGTCGTTGCTTAACCTAGCTTAGGTGGCGGTGCTTGGCACCGACTTCAAACAGACCAGTAGGTTTAGAGCGTTTTTTTTTTTACGCGTGTTACTAGCGGCCCGCTCCGGCTTCGCACGGGTATAAACCTCAAGAATAACAGTATTTCTCCACTATTTAGTGGATGTTATTATACATATAAACCTTCCTCTTCAATCACTCTATTAAAAAAAACCGCATCAAAATCCGTTGCGTAGTTTTAAAGATTTAAGCATACATAGGGATATAGGGACAGAGAAAGCGACTTTGTTTTATACTATGTAGTGATATCATATATTAAACTTTTAATTTAAATATTCCGCATGAAATACATAATCTTTAATTAACTATAATTAAATTCTTATAATTTTATAAACAAATTTGCATGTTGCAATTTCACACATTTTAATTCGTTTAGCGGCCATTTTGTATTGGCGTCATTGAACTGTGAACCTATGACGTCACTTATTGTTTATGGTCGAACCCAATGATAAACGAAATTCATTGCCAGAATAAAGAAACGCTTTGTTCGCACAATGTTACTTAGTGTAACAATGAATTCTTATTGCTGTTTTCATGTCTATGCCATTAGTTCCGCGTAAACAGGAAGCTATTAGTCAAAGTCAAATGCTAATTCTTTGTTCACGCACGGTACTAGTCCAGTCAAGTTTTTTCTGGTTTCTAGGCCTATTTGAGAATGGGGCACACCTGTTTTTATAGTTTTTTTTTTACCTTTTAAGGAAGGGTTATGTATTAACGTATGTTTTCTTTATTACCTCGTATTTTCCAAACGGCTGGATGGATTTCGAGACAGTTGAAGTATCGTTGTATATTCGTCTTAAAAACCTAAGTGTTCTTAGGTTAGTTAAAGAAAACATAATGGCGGATTTTTGGCACGAAATATAAAAAAAAAAAAAACTTATTGAGTAGGGTTTCAAAACAAAGGAAATTTAAAGTATATACATATAAGTTTAAATTAATTAGGAATAATAATGTGTCGTGGTGGTGCCGGCGTAAGAATAGTACCCTACCCTCTCTACCCGTGGTTGCCGTAAGAGTCGGCTAAGGGATGTCATCCGGAAGATGGGCAGCAGCGTCTTCCTTGAACAATCACACCTAACTGCGCTCGCCAACCCGCCTGCCAAGCGTGTCGAGTATTGGCAAAACCCCCCCAGGAGGAGGCCTATGTCCAGCAGTGAACGTCCTATGGCTGATGATGATGAGGAATAATAAATATGTTTAAAAAGTTTAATCGCTTTATTAATTGAGCTAAGGGTTGTCTGAAAGAGATTTCTTTTAGCAATAAAATCGATTTTGGTACAAACCTCAACAGTGAGCTTGAGCTGCCGGTGAACGACAGAATCGCGAGTAAACCATAGCATGGTGGTAGAGTACTTTCTAGTACTTGGCTGCCTAGCTACCACTCACAAGTTAAAAATCTGTCGCCAAGCACCTAACGGTGTGTTCCGGCAGCCTCACTTAACCTCTCTCGTATTTACTTGTAATATTTTACGAACAAGGGTTGTCTAGAAGAGATCCCTTTTAGCGATAAGTCCACCTCACATTGTATGGTGTCTAAAGTATATGTGTCAATATTATCTGTAATTTGGTAAAGAATAACAACTTTTAGCTATGTTTTAACCGTCTTGCAAAAACTATATAAATATGTATTATAGCTAACCAATATATTTATGTAAGCGTAATATTTGTAGAGTTAAGAGCCAGTTCCATTCCAGGCTAGATGTGTTTTACATTTTCAACCACACCGTCATTTAACATCAACTGAGCTCATTCACTTATCAACCATAAAAAAACCGGCCAAGTGCGAGTCGGACTCGCGCACGAATGGTTCCGTATTATCTATGAAAAAGGCAAAAAAATCACGTTTGTTGTATGGGATAAAATTTATTAGAATAATTAAATTAGCCCCCCTTAAATTTTGTTTTTAGTATTTGTTGTTATAGTGGCAACAGTCAGCCACAACTCACCTGATGTTAAGTGGTAGTGTGGTCGAATATGGTAAAGCACACCTAGCCTGGAATAGAACTGGCTCTCAAGTGAGGCTGCCGGAACACACCGTTAGATACTTGGCGGCAGATTTTCAACTTGAGGGTGGTAGCTAGCCAGCCGAGTACTAGAAAGTACCCTGCCACCACGCTATGGTTTCCTCACGATATTTTCCTTCACCGGCAACTCAAGCTCATTGTTGGGGTTTGAACCCGCGCCCTTCGGCATGCGAACCGACCGCGCTAACCACTGAGCTATCATCGCTACAATTATAATTATTTATAATTATCTTAAATTATGTACGCCCTCCAGGCGCGGTGAATCCTGTGAACATCCCCAAGGAATGGATTACGATGCACCGGCCGTGCCGGGAGAGCATGCGCCGCCAGATTCAGATGGAAGTCGCCGCCTCGCTGCAGTACCTCGCCATGGGCGCGCACTTCTCTAAGGACGACGTGAGTTTTTCTTTCTATTTTTGGTACATAATGCAACTTAATAATGATAAAGTTTTATATAAAAACGAGAAGGTGGATGATGAAAAAAATTGTAGCGCATATGAAACGTATGGACTTTTAAAGTAGCGATTTGAAAGAATTTTCAAATAGGGGTCTATTTGAAAATTCTTTCAAATCGTAAAATCAAAAAAAGTAAAATAAAAAATCAAAATCAGTTTTGAAATTTTTGACACTGGCAGAATGCACCAAGTGCGATGCCACAATTTAAAAAAAAAAGCTGATCACGGGACAGCGCTCCTGTTAGCCACTTCATTTTTTTATATTTACAGATCAACCGTCCCGGATTCGCGAAACTGTTCTTCGAGGCGGCTTCGGAAGAGCGCGAACATGCCATGAAGCTGATCGAGTACCTGTTGATGAGAGGAGAGCTCACTGCCGACGTGACGTCACTCATCACCATCAGGGCTCCTCCTCTGACCACCTGGGAGAGCGGCGTCACAGCCCTAGAGCACGCAGTGCGCATGGAAAGTGACGTCACCAAGAGCATTCGCACAGTCATCTCGGCCTGCGAGAGCGATCCGGAGTTCAACGACTATCATGTGAGCTTTTTTTTTCTCTTGGCATCGCACTCTGTGCATTCTGCCAGTTTCAATGTTTTTGTATTTTTGTGCAGTCTTCAGTTTTCAGCTTCTTTATCTTTATAGTCAAGCCAGTCTTGGTCAAGTCCAGTCCGCGTCAGTCAAATCTAGTCATACTTTAGTAAATAAAGCTTCGATGGAGTTTTGGAAGTAACGCGAAAAAACATAGGAAAGTCTACGTATAGTTCAGCTCTTTATGTTTATCACACACTACTATTTTTGTACATTAAAATGACACGGCGTCTTTTAACGACTTAACAGAAACGGATGCAATTTGGTATCTATATAGTGTAAACAATGGATCAAAACGAAGTTATTTTTTGATTATCAACTATGTAGTTTATAAACATGAGAATTGGCACAATGTATGAATGTGCCACGGCCAAAGAATTAAAAAAAACTAGTTTGTAACAAAGCGATTGCTTGGCATTCAGCCACATGAGTAATATTAATATTTTTTTATCAGCTTGTGGACTACCTTACTGGCGAGTTCCTGGAAGAGCAGTACAAGGGACAGCGCGACCTGGCTGGCAAGGCATCCACGCTGAAAAAGATGATGGACCGCCACGCTTCCCTCGGAGAATTCATTTACGACAAGAAACTTATGGGCATGGACCTCTAAGTTTTTATTTTATCTATGTTTATTTTTGGGTAGTAAAAACCTTATTAATCGAAACATCTTGAGTGCATTAGCCAAAAAAAAAAAAAACCCGTACCAACCAAAGTTTTATGTCCCTTTGTCACAGTTTCTCTCTCATGCATTGAACAAAGTTATAGATTTTCAAGAAAACAAAAATCAAAATAGGTAGATGAAGTAAAAGTTTTTATATAATCGGAGTAAAAACTCTTTTAAAATATTAAAAACCTAACAAATTAAAACGACCGTTATACTTGCCAATATGTGAGAGAACTGAGGCTATTCAATCTTGTGGCAATCGATATACCTATTTTATAATCTGTGGACCGTTTCAATCGTATTTTTTTAATGTATTCTGTGGTACTTATTTAAATTAAAAAAATAAAACTTTTTTGAGTATACACGAATTTCTTTATAATCAATAAATGGAACAAATCTTTATCCCTTAAAGTTAATATATATCTTTGTAAAATAAGTTTCTAATATTCTCCACATTAGATGTAAAAATTAATAATTATAAGAATATTAGATATTGCTGTAGGAGAATCATTATACGTCATAGAATAGACCGAGAATATAATTAGAGAATTAAAAGTCAATTGTGATTTATTATTGTTAATCTGTCGTCTTTTTTTTTGATTAAAAAGTTTGTAAAAAAGTAATTAATGTGATGATCATTTTCGTAAAATAAATATGCTTCATTAATTTACTCTTATTATTGTTGTTTTATTTAGTGTAGCGTGTACTTACGATCTACAATTTTGGACTTATAATTTTTCCCAATCGGTGCAGAAACTTGACGCCTCTCTCCAGTGTTTGAAATAAATAGTTCTAAAATACATATACCTATTTGGGTGCACGGGCGTAGCCAGGGGGAGGGTTTGGGGGTTCAAACCCCCCCAAAGAAAAGTTAAGATATTAACTAATATAAAAATAATGAGAGGCGAGCGGCATAACTTTATAGCGATCATAGCTCAGTGGTTAGCGCGGTCGGTTCGCATGCCGAAGGGCGTGGGTTCAAACCCCAACAATGAGCTTGAGCTGTCGGTGAAGGAAAACATCGTGAGGAAACCATAGCGTAGTGGTAGGCTACTCTCTAGTACTCGGCTGGCTAGCTACCACCTTCAATTTGAAAATCTGCCGCCAAGCATCTAACGGTGTGTTCCGGCAGCCTCACTTGAGAGACAGTTCCATTCCAGGCTAGGCGTGCTTTACCATCTTCGACCACACCGTCACTTAATATCAGTGAGTTGTGGCCAAACACCAAGCCTGTCAGCTATAAAAAAAAAACTTAGTACTAATTATTACAGTAATAATATAATTATATGTATTTTGTATCAGACTGAATGGCTTGGCTCTCATGAATATTCACTATAGGATAGAAATTGAAGCGAATGAAGTAGTGGATATACTTAAAAAGAAAAAAAGAATATCAGTTCTATAATGCGTATATACAAATGAACCTGCTGTTTTTTTTTACAAATTTCATGTTTTTTTTTTTTCATTTATATATTACTGTTTATTTCATGCACTTTAGTAGTTTTATTGACTTGAAACTTCCGGAAACTCCGAGCATAGCCCCTCCATAGCTCGTTGTGCGACTTTGAGCTTACTAAGAAGGCATATAGTCAGAGACCACCATAAGAATACTGTATAGCTGATAGAATACTTACTTTTTTTGTAAATCCATACAGAACACCCAGACACAGAACAAACATCTATGTTAGTCACACAAACGTTAGTCCTGGGTGGGAATCGAACCAACGCCCCTCAGCTCAAAGACATTGCTCTAAGCGATAAGGCCGCCGATTGTTGCACTTCATTTAAATATTTGTATTATACCTGTAATCTTGGTGAAAACAATGAAGAATTATCTATATACATTCATATTATTAAATTCGTGAAATAAAAACAAAACAAGAGATTTATATATATGTATATATTTAATTTAGAAAAAAATATAAAACATTTGATTTTCCCTCCGTCTTACTCGCTAAAAACAATTATGTGATAGGTATTATAATTTTTGTAGTTTTTGGAACATTTTTAAGACACATTCAGGTCTTTTTAAACAATTACTTACTACTATTTAAACTAAAAAACAAATTGTTTTATATTTAATACAAAACAATATAAATTGTGTAATTCTTTGTCTTTTAGTCTTTGGTATTTTCAAGTATTTGATGAGTCCGGATCGTAGTCAAAGTCACACGAAGTAAGCCACTTTCAAGACCGGTCTTGCTAGTAAATCAAAATAAATTTATTTGCCATCAATTTAGGACCATTAAAATGAACCCATTGGCTCCGAATTAGTGTACCTACTCTGTATTTCGGAAACCAATGGCTTCTCCCGATGTCTATTATAGCACAAAACGCCAGAGGCAGACTTAAAACTAATTTTTTTTAATACAATTACATAAAATTTAACCTATATGTGTACATAAATATGTGGGTTTATGTGAGCCTGTGTGTGTGCATGTGTGCGTGTGGATGTGTGTGTGTATATGTGTGTGCGTGCATGGAATTGTGTGTGAGTATGTGTGCATGCGTAAGTGGAAGTGCGTGTGTGCGTGCGTGGGAGAGTCTGTGTATGTTTGAGTATGTTTGTGTGCGCGCGTATGTGGTATATTATGTGTGTATGCGTGGGCGTATATGTGTGCGTATGCATGTAAAGCAATTTTACTTGAATATTTGTTTATAATTTTAGAAGCAACACAAAAATTATGTTCCATTACATTTTCCCGTAACCGTGTAGGTACATTATATTGGGATAAAAGAACCATATTTTAATCTAGGTAGTAAACTATCTGCGAAACAAATTTCATTCAAATCCAGATTGAACAAAAAATGCATTTTTTTATGAAATTTACTATATAAGTAAGACGATATGAAACGCTTTCCCGATGGTTAGGGGTGGACCAGAAGTTTGTGGCCTGCCTAAATAATCAACCAATTGCCATAATATTGTCAAAAACTTGTTTTCGATAATGTGTAGTAGGTTTAAAAAAAAGAGTTTAAATATTAATAGTTTATTTATTCAGTATGCCTTAGACTGATCTCTAAAAAGCTCCACGCATGAGACGTCGTCCTGAACCCCACAGATGGCACGCACGGCTCTCTTCTGCATAACAAACGCTCTATTACGATCGGCTGCGCGGCCCCACAACTCCAGCCCGTACGTGATGTTACTGTGGACAGTCGCGAAGTAACAGGAGCGCACTACGCTGCGGGTAGCGGTGCTAGCGAGCCGCCGGAGCGCGAAGCACGAGCGGCTCAGCTTCCCGCATATCTCGCCTATGTGCGTCTCCCACGTCAACGCGCCGTCAATATGGAAACCTAGAAGTTTCGTACTGTAGACCTGTTGGAGCGCAGTATTACCGACTGCTACCGAATAAGCCTTTGTCGCGTGGCCATTGAGGTTGAAAGTAAGGAGACAGGTCTTGTCTTTGTTTAGCGCTAGCCCATTTGATCGGAACCAACTGTCGAGCTCGTTCACCACTTTATTCAGTCCACATTATACAGATACCTACATTAAAGCAAAGAGGATTTAGACGTTCGAGTAAGTACGCGTCCTTGTGGTTCGCCAATATTTTTTGCATGTGTGTCACCGTACAAATATCAAAAAAACGCAAGTTCGTCGGCGATCCTACCGGTTTAAAAGATAATTAAAATATAAGGTTGAATGATATAATGTGGTTAAACATGACCTTTCGTGTTGCTTCCAAAACTCCATCCAGAAGCTTATAATAAAGTCGCCACTGCTTTACTAAGGCATGACTTGATTTGACTGGGACCGACTGGACTTGATCAAGACTAGACTTTGACTATAACTATAGATGATAAAGAAGCTGAAAAATGAAGACTACTCACAAAATATAGAAACATTGAAACTGGAAGAATGCAGAGAGTGCGATGCCAAGAAGAAAGAGAAAAAAAAACTTTAAAAAAAAGTTACTTTGTGTTTGTTTACTTTTGCGTTTTTGACGGTTTTCGGGATTTGTTGTATGCTCTGACTAGTTTAGATGGGTACTGTAAATTAACAGTGATTAATTGTAAAATTAGTGCTGATAACTCTAAAATTGCTTTTATTAATGACATAAATCCATTGCGAGATAATGGATTCTCCGACGAAATTGAGTTCAGTATCAAAGAATTTAAACGTTTGTTGCTGCTGTTTAAAAGAAGATGGTTTGGCGGACATATCTACTTCTTGTGATAATTCTCGTGAAAAAGAAACTTGCGGAGACATGCTGAAAAGTACTTTCAACATTCAGGTACCTTTTCATATATAAAATTTTGATTACCCATAAATATAACTGCTATATTAAAAGTACCTGGATGACCGAGTTTTGCTCGGCTAAAAACTCAGATAAAACGACGTTTTCTAAATATGAAACCTAGCTAGATCGATGTATCTCCCCCTAAACCCCCTGCATACTAAATTTCATGTCTTTCATGTTTTCTATTTCAATTATTACTTGGAATGTGCCCGGTACAAATGGGTATATCGTAGAGTGGGGTTGGATCGTTGTATACCAAATACTGGTTGACCTCATGTGTCAAAATATTTCTCAAATTGATTATGACTTCATGATTTTACCAATGATGATGACCCAAAGTCCTAGGTTCTGCTGCAAAGGAAGATTAAGAAGCTCTTTTATGCATAAAACACCTCAAGCGGGATATCAGTGCAGGATTTATCACCCCCACTTTGAATAACTTCTGCAAACTTAATCCCATTTATGAATTAAGCACACACACATCATCAGCCATAGGTCGTCCACTGCTGGACATAGGCCTCCTCCTGGGGTGTGATTATTCAAGGAAGATGCTGCCCATGTTCCGGATTTCTTCTCTTAGCCGACTCTTACGGCAACCACTGGTAGAGAGGGTGGGGTACAATTATTACGCCAGCACCACTACAGCACAAACTCATGACATTGCAGCTTGTAGAATCTTCTTTCTCATATGAAGTTACTTGATGTTAGTGTATGAAATTTTAATTTAAGCTGACATAATTATTATGTTATTATTTAGATTTATTTTATTAGGAATTTATTATTATTGTATTGATATGTTTTTTTTTGTAATTATGACTTGCCTAGTGAAATGGAAATTGTTAAAAGGCCAATAAATTAAATAAATAAAGGCAGGAGTGGTCTCAATTCTTACTATAAAAAATAATATGTTCTATTGATGAACTTCCTTGTTTTTTTTATAATTACAGCTCTCTATAGGACTCGACAAGCCAAAGTGTCTGATCTGTGAATGTTGTATGAGAAGCCTCCGAGATGCATGTGCCTTCAAGTTGATGGTGCTCCAAAGCCAGGAGATTCTCTCGGAGTACATGCAAAACTTGCAGAGTTTTGGTATTTACTCATAAAGCTTTAATATCTGCTGTGTTATATAATTAGTACCTAGATGACCGAGCTTTCCTCGGTTTTTCATTGCCTGAAAACATGGACATAATGATGGTTTTCTAAAAATAGAACCTAGCTAGATCAATTTATCGCCCCCGAAATCCCCTGCATTCAAAATTTTATGAAAATCGTTGGAGCCGTTTCCGAGATTCAGAAATTTTTATGATTAGTAACGATAAACTCTCCTGATGTTAAGAGATAACGCCTGTCCATGACCATTGCAGCGATACACAGAACTTTGAGTAACAAAACAAAGTCCAGGGTATCGCTGCTTTGGCGCTCATTACTTTGAGACTTTTGATGGTTAATCTCAACAGCCCTGTATTTTCTGTAGCTGTAGTACCCTTTAAACTAGAACACAGTAATGTATACACACTACTGCTTGGTGGCAAAATATCTGGTACTGCAGTAGTACCTACTTAGACAACCTCCTGCTGAGGAAATCTACCATCAAGTGAATTAATGTAGTTTGGTGTCAATTTTTCAAGCTGTATCAACCTATTCGTATAATAATTTCAGACGGCATGCATACCAACCAAGAAATAAAAAACATTGAAGTGGAAAACGAAGTTCTAAACATTAGTGGCCAGGAATATGACGATAATAGTGCTGATGATAATGGTAACTATTTCTATGTATTAATTTTATTAGTTTTTTTTTAAATGTTATAAATCTTACAACATTTTCCGTCTGTTGTTAATTTGCATCGTGTCTTCTCATTCTTGGTTGTCTGGAAGAGATCGCTCTTAGCGATAACGTCGCCGATTGTGGCACTAGCTCATAACACTGTAAGAGGGCGGTTTAAATAGTTAGTTACTCATACAGAGATGGATTTATATGAGTGTGGAGGAACAAGGGGTAGTTTTTTAAAGTTCGCTTATAATTGTTTAATCACTCTGGTCCCAACCAGTGTTGAATCAGAGAGGGCATTTTCAGCTGCTGGCTACATAGCGACTGACACAAGATGCCGTTTATCCGACAGCACTAAGCACTATTTGTTTTTTAAGAAGCTATTTATTACTCTTAATTTAGTTAGGAGTGATCTCTCGTAATCACTCTTGATTTAGGAGTGATTTTGGAAATAGCAATTTTTGTTTTCACTATCATTATCTTTGTTAAAATAAGTACTTTATTTATAAGAGATTTTACGGGTCTGAATTTTTGTGTTCATTAACATAACATAAGTAAAAAATTATAAAAGTAAAGATTTTTTTTCTATAATTCATGTCGTATCTTACTCGCATCATAATCACAACTACTAAGCAGTTACAATAATGTTTTATGTATCTGACATACTGAAATAAATTAGCAATGCACCCTGGCTTATAAGAAACTCTGAAGTACACGAACAATTATGTATCCCAACCGTAAAAGAGGAAATTAAGGCGGGTGGCAGATGAATATAAAACCAGACTGGAAAAGCATCCCAACCAGCTAGCTGCCCAGCTCACACTACCAGACTGTCTGAATCGACTGAAGAGACGCAGGACCTTGAAACTCGGCAGCATTAATTAAGCCATTCTAGCTGGAAGATGTTTCTGATGGGAAATATCTGTACCCGACCATTATCTTACACTACATCTGCTCATAGCCGAAAAGGCTGATCGCATGACTAAGCATAGGAAAAAAAAAGTTATCTGTTTAAAATAATACTTTTCGAAATCCATTAGAGATCTCGCTTGATCGAATTTTTGATCCCTCGAGATCGCGACTTAGCGATCTCGTCTCAAGATCGCATTCCCTAAGTAACATACCTACATGTTTACCTTGCCCACGTCTAATGAAGGTCTTGCCCCGCCACTGACACCAACATTTATTTTTTATTTATTTATTTACAACAGTTTACACCATCCTTACAGGGGTTCCCTAATGCGATGGTGCAAGTCAACATTGGTACATATTATTATTATTATTATAAAATTAAAATGTCACATATACAAATAAAATAAAATACAAAAGTCAAAAAATAAAATTCAAAAGTAAAAAATTCAATTAAATTCAAAAGTCAAAATAATTCAATAAATGCAATAATGTAATATATCAAGTCAAAATACAGCATGCGTCATAATTAATTGCCATTTTAAATTCTGGTACCGAACATACAAAAATATCTATTTTCTGAGCAACTCTATTTAGTGCATGCAACGTCCGAACCAACGGCGTCCTAGCCAACAAGTTGGTCCTAGCGCGAGGCACCGAGAACAGCCGCGGCCGCCTGCGGCGCGCCACATAGCCATCTTAATAAAAGTTTGTAAAAAAATAATCTTTTAAATTTTTATTTCAGAAGTATTAGCCAACTTCAAACTCAACAACGCCATTGACGAATCCGTCATAGTGGAACAACGAAAATGCAAACTCGACAAGAAATCTAAATCTAAGACGCAAACTAAGGAAAACAATGACAATGGTAAGTTTCATTACTGTTTAGATCGTCTAGTTAGATACCACCGCAGTACCTTGTTATTCTGCTGCCAAGCAGTAGTGTGTAAACATTAATGTGTTCCGGTTTGAAGGGTACTGCAGGGCTATTGAGACTAACCATCGTAAGTCTCAAAGTAATGAGTGCAAAAGCAGCGATGCCCTGGACTTTATTTTGTTACTCAAAGATCTGTGTACCGCTGCAATGGTCATGCGTTATCTCTTTTTTATTTTATTTTTTATTTTATGGCTGACATGCTAGGTGTTTGACCACAACTCACCTGATGTTAAGTGACGGTGTGGTCGAAGATGGTAAAGTACACCTAGCCTGGAATGGAACTGGCTCTCAAGTGAGGCTGCCGGAACACACCGTTAGATGCTTGGCGGCAGATTTTCAACTTGAGGGTGGTAGCTAGCCAGCCGAGTACTAGAGAGTACCCTACCACCACGCTATGGTTTCCTCACGATGTTTTCCTTCACCGGCAGCTCAAGCTCATTGTTGGGATTTGAACTTAAACTTAAACTAATTTAAGTATACTTTGGTATACTTAAATTAGTTTAAGAACTTAGTTATTAAGATTAAATGTAATAATTGTTCATTTAATTTTGTATTTGTGTATATTACAGTATCAAACAGGCTCGCGGAAAAGGATTGGAGCAAAATTGCAGAACGACGTGGAACTGGTCCGCTACTCAGAAACAACTCACTTCAACTCATAAAAAACTCGAATTTATGTGTCTTCCAGTGGAACAAAAGTCAATACCGGTGCTTCTGCTGCGATATTCCATTCACAGATATAAAATTACTAAAACAACATACTTTCACAGAACACACTATCGAAAATATAGAAAAGAAGATAATTTTACAGCAAAATCGACTCGTTAAAGTAGAAATTTCAGATTTAGAATGCAAGTTGTGTCGTAAAAAACTCGATGACATTTCAATTTTGAAAGAACACCTTTCGAAAAATCATAGTATGGACTTATGCGAAGATTTGCTCGTGCCGTTTCGTATCGAAGAAGTTTTGAAATGTCAAATATGTTTTGAAGTTTTTTCTGTTTTTAGGTTATTAAATATACACGTAAATAGACATTTTCAAAAGCAAGTGTGCCATATATGCGGCGCTGGATTTTCTAATTTAGTTTTTTTAAATCTTCATAAAACGAGATCTCATCGCACTTTCGACTGCAAAACGTGTAAAATAATATTTAACAATAAAACTGACAAGAAACGACACGACACTTCCGTCCACGGTATAAAACAAGAAAGGAAATTAAGATTTCCGTGTCCGTATTGCCCGGAAAGATTTTTTCAAGAAAATTTCAAAATGACACATCTCGTTGAAAAACATGGAATGACGAAACCTGACTTCAGATGCGGCATTTGTTCCAAAACTTTTATTACAAGAAGTTTATGCAATAATCACGTTAAAAACGTACACAATAAGGAGAAAAATCAAGAATGTGACGTTTGTCATAACTTTTTTTATACTAAATCAGATGTGGCTCGGCACAGAGTCACACATACGGGCGAAAAGAAATTCTCTTGTGGAATGTGTAGCAATCCCTTTGCTACTAGAGATTCTTTAAGGCGTCATATGAAAAGAACTCACGTTGGGGTCAACTAGGGTCACGTAAAAAAAAAAGTTATGGGGACAACGCATGTCCATGACCATTTCAACGAAATATATACGCATACGTTGCTTTGGCGGTTATTACTTTGAGACTTTTGATGGTTATTCTCAACGGCCCTGTAATTCCGCTAGCAGCAGTATTCTTCAAACTGGAATACACTACTGCTTGGCGGTAGAATATCTGGTACTGCGGTGGTGCTTACCTTAACGTCCTCCTGTTAAGGAAATTTATTACCCATTTTAAACGACGGAGTCTACGATGGAACACGTTTGTCGAGATGAAACAGATTCACTCACACCGGGGAACACTCATTCGGGCAACATATTCCTAATTGGTTAATATCATAAAAGTAAAATCAAATCTTTTGTTCGTGTTGGAATATCAACCATGAAGCGGTGTCACTTTTCAGAGCTCCTTGTTTTCCGATAGAGTTCTAGTGGGAACGTGGTAAGAGTCGTGTCGCCCCATTGTATATTTCCAATACTTGTGTTTTTTCGGGTGTTTATGTATAAAAATAGTGGTGTTTTATTCATAAAGCGCCGAATTACAAGCGCGGGTGTGGGAAAGTGATATAACGTGGTGAAACATGACTTTCTTCTTTGCATCGCACTCTGTGCATTCTGCCAGTTTCAATGTTTCTGTATTTTGTGTGCAGTCTTCAGTTTTCAGCTTCTTTATCTTTATAGTCAAAGTCAAGTCTTGGTCAAATCCAATCCGTGTCAGTCAAATCCAGTCATGCCTTAGTAAAGTAGTGGCGGCTTTACTATGAGCTTCGATGAAGTTTTGGAAGCAACACAAAATGTCATGTTTCACCACATTACATCACTTTTCCACACACACACTCGTAATTCGGCACTTTATGAATAAAACACCACCATTTTTATACATAAAAAATCGAAAAAACACTAGTTTTGAAAAAAAATACAATGGGGCGACACGACTCTTTCCGCGTTCTCGCCAAAAACCCTTTATCTATCTATATCTTTAAACGAGCAATTCTTTATATATATATATATATATATATTCTGAATCTCGGAAACGGCTCCAACGATTTTCATGAAATTTTGTATCCAGGGGGTTTCGGGGGCGAAAAATCGATCTAGCTAGGTTTCATTTTCAGAAAACCTCGTATTATCCATGTTTTCAGCCGAGCAATGCTCGGTCAACCAGGTAATTAAGGTTTATGTGCGATGTACAGCTGAATAATTTTAGGTAAACTTTTGTACTAAAACCTCAAGCAGTTTAAATGAAAAAAAAAAAATTGTACAAATAAACATACAGTAATTTATTTATAAGTTTTTTTTTATAGCTGACAGGCTTGGTGTTTGACCACAACTCACCTGATGTTAAGTGAAGGTGTGGTCGAAGATGGTAATGCACACCTAGCCTGGAATGGAACTGGCTCTCAAGTGAGGCTGCCGGAACACACCGTTAGATGCTTGGCGGCAGATTTCCTACTTGAGGGTGGTAGCTAGCCAGCCGAGTACTAGAAAGTACTCTACCACCACGCTATGGTTTCCTCACGATGTTTTCCTTCACCGACAGCTCAAGCTCATTGTTGGGGTTTGAACCCACGCCCTTCGGCATGCGAACCGACCATGCTAACCACTGAGCTATCTTCGCTATAAAGTAAGTGTAATCTAGTAATTTTACAATAAAATGCAAAAATATAAATTAAAACATGTTTCAATTACATTAATATCAAGCAAGTTAAAAAGTTATTATTATTAGAAAAAGACAATCATAAAAAAGAATTAATTATAATGGACCAAAAAATCCATCGAGTTACTTGTTGTTCCGGATTTTTTAGGATTTAAAGGCTTTTTTATATCTGTAATTTTCCGGGATAAAAGATAGTACAAACTTGCACCTTTTTTTGTTTGACTATCAAGGTTTTTGACCACAGCTCACCTGATGTTAAGTGATGGTGTGGTCGATGATTGTAAAGCACACCTAGCCTGGAATGGAACTGGCTCAGTGAGACAGCCGGAAGTCACCGTTAGGAGCTAGACCACAGATTTTCTACTTGGTGGTAGCTAGCCAGCAGAGTACTTGATAATACCCTATCACCATAATCTTAAGCTCATTGTTGGGGTTTGAACCTACGCCTATCGAGGTGTGAACCGGTAGTGTTAGCCACTGAGCTATCGTCGCTACATAAGTATAGGAGTTACACCTTGCTTTGAGTTTTCTTTGTAGACTATTTTTAAATTTGCATCAAAACTCAAAACTCAAAGTGCTTTATTTCCTTTAGACCTTACAGGACTCTTGGACACGTCACACGTCACAAATTATAAACATACTTAAAACTAGGAAATAAAGTGATCACTTTGATCTTTCGTTCACTTCAATCTTTTTGAGGTAAAGTAAAGAAGCGAACAAGAAACCTTTACCTTGTTAGATTGTTAGTTTTCGAGTTGGAGCAAAACTCGTCCCAAGCTTTTTTATCGTCTAGATAATCTGATATTTTGTAGTAAGCCTTTTTACATAGGATATTTTTGACAATTTGTTTGAATTTATTTATTGATAATTTTTGCAACTCACTAGGAGTTTTGTTGTAGAAGCGTATACATTGCCCTTTAAAGGATACATTTATCTTGTTTAGCCTAGTTTTGGGCACAGCAAGTTTATTCTTATTTCTAGTATTTAAATTATGTATGTCGCTATTTTTAGGGAAACGATTGATATTTTTATGAGTGTACAAGAAGTTTTCATAAATGTATTGACATGGTACTGTCATTATGTTAATTTTTTTGAATTTATCACGTAGGGATTCTCTGGGACCCACATTATAGATTGCGCGAACAGCCCTCTTCTGCAACACAAATACGGTGTTTATATCTGCAGCGTTCCCCCACAGCAGTATGCCATAAGACATAATACTATGGAAGTTACATCACATGTTATGGGTTCTGCCAATGCCAAGTTATCCACATTTTCAAGTAAAATAAGTCTTCAAAGGTCAAAGTAGTGGTAGCTATTAGAAACTTCTACGGAGTTATGAAAACGAAAAAACAAGTTTTTTTAATTTATATCGCTTGCATATAATTCAACACCTACTTCAATACAGTAATGTGAAGCCACTATTCTGAACCAAAATAAATTTTATTGCTGAATTAGTTGTAGGTATGAGTGTAGGAAAGTGATATAACGTAGCAAAACAGGTATTTTCGTGTTGCTTTAAAAACTCTTTGAGAAAAAAAGTTCTTTCTACCTTTACTGTAAAGTAATTGTAGAATATGACAGGACGTAAACGTTTTTATTAATCTAAAAACTTAAAAATATCAATTAAAACACACTTGTAGAATGTAGAGATGCCAAAAACAAAGAAAAAAGGTTTTACAATTTCTTCGCGCCTTTTTTTGCATTTCCCGCTATTTTTACTTGCTTGTCAGTTTTGTCAGCTTTCCCCCGTTTCATGAGGGCTTCTTGCGGTATCGGAATTTGGCCTCTGTAATCCACGCCCGGGCCAGGCTTCAGCTTGCGCCTGTGATCTTGGTACTTGATGGATTCGCTGGGGAGAAATCTAATTGCGCAGTTGTAGAAATGTAATTCCCTAGACAAAATAAGAACAATATGTAGTACGCTAGAATATAGACTTCTAGGATAAATTTAAACGTAAATGATAGAAGTTTTTGGGAATGTGAAACAAAAAGTTACTTCATATTTACAAAAAATTAATACTGGGTATAAAATTGACGAAGTGTCAAATTAAGTGATAAAACACGAATTTTTTCCAATAACCTTCAGAGGAACGAAGAACTGTAGAGCATGTGTTGTGGCACTGTGAAGCCACAGTAGAAATTAGGATTGCTACTAGACTACATGAGACAGCTTCATCTTCATCCATGTCACCGCAAAGGACTGACTGTCTTTACCCATCAACACTTACGCACTGGATGGACTCATGTAGCGATGATAGCTCAGTGGTTAGTGTGGTCGGTTCGCATGACGAAGAGCGTGGGTTCAAACCCCATGAGCTTGAGCTGCCGGTGAAGGAAAACATCGTGAGGAAACCATAGCGTGATGGCAGGGTACTTTCTAGTATTCGGCTGGCTAGCTACCACCCTCAAGTTGAAAATCTGCCGCAATGCATCTAACGATGTGTTCCTAACCCGACTGCCCCCATTTCCTAAAAGAAGGAAAGGCATTTCCCCCACGTAAAATAAAATAAAGGGGGAGAAATGCACAATACACCCCAAGCGGGACGTCAGTGCAGGACTTATCCAGGCGAGGATCCTGCCCCAAAAAAGGTTGTAGACAGGCACAGCCATTCGACAATCGGCCAAGTACGAGTCGGAGTATGAACTCGCCCATGATCGATACAGTTCACCTACAAAGGAGATGCTTATAAAATATATGACGCTCTGACCAAGGTTTTGTTCACTTTAAGCCGTGGGACGTTTAGTAAATTAATAAACCTGTAAAATGTTACTTTTTATACTCACAAAAATTACAGAATAAATGTATGTTTGTTTGCACACCACAGTGTCACATTTAGACCCTAAACTACTGAACCGATTTTGGTGAAATTTTTACAACTTTGAAGGATATTAAATTTAACTAAACTCTAGTTATATATCTAGTTATTTAGGTGCTTATGTTTCTTTTTCGCAAAAACCTTGGCAATTTCCTCGATATCCAGATTCATGTGTATATTTATTTATTTATTTATACATAAAGACAATTCCATGGGTGAGCATTACAGGTTGCCCTAATTCGCTCACCCAGGGAACAAGGAACAATAACATATACAATACAATACAATACAATACAATAGAATATAACAGTACAATACCAATAAAAAATAATAATAATAATACTACAGTACAATATCTAACACTAAAATACAACACTACCACAATAAAAAATACTAAAGAAATAATAATTTAAAAACATTTACTTATATGGTTTTATTATTCCTACTTTAACCTCATCATAGAATTTTATTGTCATTCTGTGTACCTCCAGTTCCGTACAATTAAATAAATCAATATCCCGTCTGTGAGCCAGCAGGGCATTAAGCGTGCTCAGCGCCCTCGGCACCGGTGCCAACCGACCGTACTCAGTTCGGCGCCAGGGCACCCTGAACAACCCGTGCTGCCGAGCAGCCACCCAACTCGTCGGGACCGCCAAACCTATACGTTCGAGAACCGACGGAATAATCAAACGCCCGGTTAAAATCCGCCACACGTAAAGTACTAGGGAAACTGCTCGACGCACCTCCAGTGTGTTGTAGTCCAGCATACCATACAAAACAGGGTAACCGACATAGTATCCGTATCGCTTGAAGTAGAGCCACCTCAGGAACTTCTTTTGTAATTTTTCAACCATTTCAATATATTTGGCTTCGTTTGAGTTCCAGATTATTGCGTTACTCTCCATCTTGCTTCAAACAAACGAATTGTAGAGGGCTTTAATAGCTGGAATACTATCTAAGTGACGAGCTTGACGCATTACAAATCCCAGCATTCGATAAGATTGGGCGCAGATTTTTTGTATATGCAAGTTAAATGTTAAGTCGCCACTTAGAAAAACTCCGAGATCCTTCACTGTGTCTGTTCTTGGCAAGAAAAAGTCCCCAAGAGTATAACGCAATGTTAGGGGGTTTCGGGTTTTAGTGAACGTTATTACTGAGCATTTCTTCACGTTCAAAGAAAGCTTGTATATTTAGGAGAGCTAGCCCAGCTAATCATTCATGTGTCATTGAGGCACGTAATCAATATCGAAGTGAATCTGCGAAGAGTAGAAAACGATCTATCTGCGGTAGATATTCTGACCGGGAGAGTTGACATTTTTATGTTAGGGTACAAATCTTGGTCGCATGCTTCAATCAGCAGCCTATCGACCTCAATGGACCGTGAAAGTATGACGTTAAGAGTCTATTAGGGTTGTGGGCATTCCTATTGTGCCCACAACGGTGGATCCGCGCTTGGACTTATCGCCCCCATTCCGAATAAGAATAAATAATCCTCACCTTACATCCGGCAATTCGAAAGGAGAGAAATGTCGACTTTCTATGGACTGCACGTATTCCCGCCATCGACACTTGAGGTTCTTGTTCTTGGCGGACGAGTAATGGTTTATAAAAGCCCGCTCAAACATGCCCCTCTCAAATAAAGGAAGGAGGTCATAACTCTCGCCTAGGGACTTTACTGTCTCTGTAAGGGGACATTCAAATTCTTTTTAATTCGACTTCAATAATGCAGGTTCTCAATTCGTCGGAATCTTTTTTGTATGTTCACCGATTACTCGAAGACGCCTGAACCGATTTGGAAAATTCTTTTTTTATTTCAAAAGGTATATTTCCCAGGTGATTCCCATTTAAATTTTACCCAATTCAGTCGAGTGGTTTTCGAAAAATCTAAAAAAAATAGGTATACATCGATGATATTTTCGTTTAATGCGAAACCTCGCTTCATTGTATTGGACTGTGTAATACAAATAGAGCATACATTATGGAGTATTGGTATTAAATTTTTTTTAAGGTTGACCAGGCTCGATGTTTGACCACAGTTCACCTGATGTTATGGTGTAGTCGAATATGAAAAAAAACGTATTTATCAGTTTTCGGGTTTCCATAAAACGAGCTTTGCGTAGTTTGAGGCTAGATTTATTTATTTACTATGGCAGCTTATTACATCATCAGCCATAGGACGTCCACTGCTGGACATAGGCCTCCTCCTGGGGGGGTTTTGCCAATACTCGCCACGCTTGGCAGGCGGGTTGGCGAGCGCAGTTAGGTGTGATTGTTGAAGGAAGACGCTGCTGCCCATCTTCCGGATTTCATCCCTTAGCCGACTCTTACGGCAACCACGGGTAGAGAGGGTGGAAAACAATTCTTACGCCGGCACCACCACGGCAGCTTATTAATCAGATTTTATTACGATTGAACCAAATTGATTGAAATTCGGAACAAAAAAAATGTGACCGCGGGAGACCAACCTTCATCCACTACATTTTCAAACTTTTCTCGTGGTATGTGTGCGCATTTTGCGTAACGGGACGGCGTCGTTACCTGCATTTTTATTAAATTAGTAAGTAATCTAAAATTTTATATTTTACACACTTCAAAAAGCGTGCAATAATTTTTGTATTTATTTTTTCATTAATTTCATTTTTGGCGTCGCATTTGGTGCATTCTGCCAATGTCAAGTGTTTTGATTTATTGTATGAAAAAGTAGTAGTAAACATTGTTATCTAGTCTCGAAATACGCCTACAGCGTTACTGAGAAGTATCGTCGTGTTGTATTATAAAATATCAAGACGTTTATATAACTTATTTGTAAAATACCATATTAAACAAACACGAAAGAATTAAATATCTGCGAAAAAGGCATAAAGATCCGTGTTTGTTAGATCTCAGTAGCACAAATTGAAAAAAAAAACCTATTAGTTTTGCTCTGTTACTGTCAGATGCCATATATAGATTATAGAAAATAGTTTAGTTTTAATTCTTTTGTTTACTTATTATTAAATATTCAAGATCAATCAATTTATGTTATGAATTTAGTTTCGAGCTAGTTTAATTGTATTTTTAATGGAAACAGTAAAAAGAATACGTTCCTCCAATTGGAGTCAACATGAGAAGGTATCAACGATGTTGTAATAAATGAATGTGTACATACATTCATTTACATTATTTTGGCATTTTCTAATAACAATGTTTCTTTTTAGCAAGTGCTCAGAGCTCTGGTACGCGAGCGGTCTGATATTATAGAAAACAAAGATACAAGTTCAAATGCGAATTCGGCTAAAAAGCTCGCTTGGGAAGACGTGTTGTCGCGGTTTGTTTTGATTATTTCTAGTTTGATTTTAGTTTTTTTATGACAATTATAATTTATATTAATCAAAAATTTAATAGGTATCATATTTTATTAATAAGTAACATGTATTTTTTATTGACAAGCTAGGTGTTTGACCACAGCTCACCTGATGTTAAGTGATAATGTAGTCGAAGATGATAACGCACACCTAGCCTCGAATGTAATTGGCTCTCAACTGAGGCTGCCAGATCACATCATTAGGTGCTTGGCAATATTTTTTTTAAGGTGGTAGCTATCCAGCAGAGCACTAGAAAGTACAATGCTATGGTTTCCTCACGATGTTTTCCTTCACTAGTGGCTTAAGCTCATTGTTTGGGTTTGAACCCACACTCTTCGGCGTGTGAACTGACCACTCTAACCACTGAGCTATCGTCGCTACAAATATATTAATAAATCCAGCGATATAACAGTAACTAGTGTCATACATTTCCACTGATAAGTCTTTATTTTTTAAGTCTCTTCAATTGGTCCCTTATTTCTGAGGATTATGGTCACTGGAACCTCTTAGACAAATAATCTGCCTCCATCGACTCCGGTCGCCCTCACCAACTGGCAGAATTTAGAAGAGGAGGTAGCTTCTTTCACTTGGTCAGACCATCGTGTTGACGACAGGCCTCATCAAGTTATTTTATTCTTAATTTTATAAACATTCCTATATACATAATGCATTATTTATACCTTTTTTTATTTTAGTTTAATAATAACAATTAATCTTATATTTGTAGTTTTAATGCAGTCGTTGATAATGAAAGAGACTTGGCTCAACTTCAGAACCAATGGAGGAACATGAAAAACAAGGCAAAAAATGAGTTTGGTCATAAAAGAGCAAAAAGGATGGGCGGTGGTGGACCTCCCCCACCTACGCCTCCTCCCGAAGACAAAGAACCCTTGGACACCATTCCCAATCAATGTGTATATATAATGGACTCAAACAGCTACAACAGTGACACAATTAATATCAAGAAGGTATTATAGATTCATAATGTTGAGCATGTCTTTTCTGCTTAGGGACCATTCAAAAAGTAGCAAAAGTAAGCAAAGCCCTTCCGTCTCCTATGCTTAAGTATATATTGGTTTAATTAGCAGCCATTTCACTATAATGAGGTGTGCTGATAACAAGGAAAACAAACAATCAGCATAATTTATATGACTTTGCTGATATTATCACCATTAAAATCTTCTCATCACCAATGTCGTCAAAAATAAGCAAAGTAAAGACTCCCCCACCCCCTTTGGTGCTTACATAATACTTGAACGGCCCCTTAGCACATGCCATGCTTGTAACTCTGTATAATGCAACTAATGTTTTAGTACATCTGATATTTACTTCACTAGGAATCTCCCGAGACAACGGTAAACTCATCAGCATATAATCTCCTAGAAGTTTCGTTGGAAAGCCCCGCACATGCCATGGTTTGTATTTTATTTGTTGTATAATTTTTTATATGGTTGGAGGTGTTTGACTAAATTTCAATTCCAAAATTTCTTTATATATAATTTTTATACTTGTGCATTTCTAGTGTTAATTTTATCCTAGAAATTACAAAAATACTAAACATTACGCTTTCCAAGTTTAAAGTACATTTATAAAACTTATAAATAAATTGAATTTTTAATTGTAATATGATGAAATTTCGAAAAAACACAAGATACACTAAATATGATCTGAATGAACTTCCGCAAAGTAACACCTGAATCAAACAATCAAATGTCTGAATAACAAAAATTGTCTTTTCTAAGAAACAATAACGTTTAATCTGTTTTATGACATTTTAGCCTCCAGTGTCACAACCAGCGTGTGATAAGCCTGGCCCTTGTCCGAAAAAGAAGAAATTTAATGGAAATGCAGATTGTTGTAATGAAAGTCATGAACACCAGTTATTCCTTATCGCAAAATCATCAAGAGAAGAAGCCATGCTCAGAGACAAAGAGGCTCACGAGTGCAAAATGAGGAACGAAAGAGAAATGCATGACAGGAGAATGGCAGTAATGTCTTTAGAAGAGGAATACTGGAGATTAAAAATAAAAAACTTAAAATAAGTGTTTTTCTTTTTTATTTTGACTTCACATTGCACACTGTGTCAAATCTAGTCACAGTCAACATTACAATACAATCCATAGTTAAACTAAGTCATTCGATTCCATATTACAAACTTACTTTAAAGGCAAGCATAGCCCATCATAAACCACAACTTTCTTAATATCAGACAAGATGGAGGTTGCTAAATTGAACCTTACTGGTAGCTTCAAAAGAGTTTTGAAAACAAAATAAGACATGTTTCACCATATTATATCACTTGCCCACTTGAGCGTTCATATCAACACATCACATATTCGCACACTTGTGTTAAATTTAAGTTACAGCCAAAACTCATAACCTGCCTAAAACACTTTTGTAAAAAGGAGCACTATCAAGTATTATAATATGTTGTTTTTAATAAAGATGTTTCTATTTATTGATGCCATATCATCATCAGAGATTTCATCATCAGAGACAATTTCTGCTTCAATCTGATGAGCCATATCTGGAAACAAAAAAGAATATGAAAGTTTAGGTTGTAGACTTTACTTATATTGTAAGAAAATCTTAAACTGATTTCCAATGCTCCCTTTGTTACCAATAGGAAATTGAGGCTAACAGGATAGATAAATATTTATCTAATGATATTTTCTACTTCTCTTTGCATGAACAAATATTAGCTAGTTTATGATAAAACAGAAATATATTTGAACACATAACTATGTTTCTCAATGGGCTCACTAAATATATTTGAACACAATTATCTTTATCAATCATCATCATCATCATCATTTCAGCTGTAGACCGTCCACTGCTCCCCCATTGACTTCCATAAAGACCGGTTGGAAGCGGCTCGCATCCAGCGTGTTCCTGCGGTCTTTATGAGGTCTTCTGTCCACCAATGGGACAACATTGGTCTTTATCAATGGGACCCGGCAAATATATTTACACACATTATTATGTTTATCAATGGGACTCACAAAAATATATTTGGTAAACATAATTACACAATTATGTTTACCAATGGGACTCACCAAATATATTTGACACGTGTAATTATGTTTATTGACAGCACTTGCAAAATATATTTGAACACAATTATGTTTATCAACGGGACTCACCAAATATATTTGAACACAATTATGTTTACCAATGGGACTCACCAAATATATTTGAATGCATAATCATGTTTTATCAATGGGACTCACCAAATATATTTGAACTCACAATTATGTTTATCAATGGGACTCACCATGTTCTTCATTGAATATAATTGCCAAGTTGTGCAGTACAGCACAAGCAATAATTGTATTCTTTACAGTGGCATATGAGCCTCTCATCACTTCCAACAATATCCGAAACCGTTGCTTCCAAACACTAAAGCAGCTTTCGATAACCTTCAGTGTCTGAATGTGTTGATAGTTAAATCGTCTCTCTTCTTCAGTGCTGGGCCTTGGTACGGGTGTTATAAGATGAGGGGTGCATGGATAGCCACCATCTCCAATGAGCACTCCGGTAAACTCCTTCTCTTCAAATCTTCTTTTGATAGAGCTTTCCCTATAAATTATTGAATCATGTGTACTCCCTTTTCGACACACAATATCACATATTTTCTGGTCAGCATCGCAAACTACCTGTGAATATTTTAAACATTATAAGTACTTGACAAAACAAAACAAAGATGTTTTTAGATGGCTATAATAGTAAATTCATAATTATGTATTACAAAATTATTATTCTTTATCCATAAGTATATATTCTCTATGGTATTTATTTAAGTATTGATATTTAATAATAGGCGATCCGAGACGATCTACCAGTAAAAATCGTAAAATAATTATCATACCTACTTGGGTATTGATAGAGTAAAGGCCTGTCTTATCAATGTAGTCCTGACCCACATCTCCTCCAATCTTTTTTATTTTGATATGAGTGCAATCTATTACTCCACTGATTCCTCTAAGGCCACATACAGCCTCAAATTTATTCATTGTGTTTGCCTCTTCCGTCGTATCTGAAGGCATTTTAATATAGCGAGAACTTTTAGAAGTGAAAGCCATTGCCACTTTGGAAGCTAATCGTGACAATGTCTGCTGGCTCATGCCATGCATATCAGCACAATCTTCTTGAATCTAAAATGAAAAAAACATAACTTTTTGTTTGACTTGTTAAGTGATGGTGTGGTCGAAGATGGTAAACATATTTCGAGCCTGGAATGGAACTGGCTTTCAAGTGATGCTGCCGGAACACACTGTTAAATGCTTGGCGACAGATTTTCAACTTAAGCCAGCTAGCCAGACTAGTACAAGAAAGTTCCCACCAGCACACTATGGTTTCCATCACCAGCAGCTGAAGCTTGTTGTTGGGGTTTGAACCCACGCCCTTCAGCGTGTGAACCGACCGCGCTAACAACTGAGCTATCATCGCTACAAATGTTAGTGTTCATTCCATAAAATAGAATTAATTGAATGTTGAAGTTAGGATGAGTAAAACTGTAAAATGTTCAGGTTACATACGAGGTATTTGATAAGTGCATACAAAAGTTACATTATTAAAGTGTACTGAAATGTACCGACCTCGTGGTGACCCCAATAAGTTAATACTGCCATTACTTGTAGTTCTACGGGTATGCTGCCACCTCGAGTATCCACTTGGAGATCATTTTTCACAATGTCAATAATTCGGCACATATTAGTCTTGCTGAAACGGTATTTTACTCGAAACTCTTCGTCCGATAAATCTTGTAGTGGATTAAACCGAGCTCTATATGTTTTCCTTTGTCTTTTTCTCGTCGGAGTTCTAAACAGACGTAACTCTTCCACGTCGTTCTGATAATCCCGAAGAAGAGTATCGATTTCCATGTTTTTAACTTAACATAGCGCCAAATAATAATTTCACATTAAAAGCACAACAACATTTTCAAATTTCACACCTGACAGAGTCCGAAAACAATAATATAAACACTGTCAAAGAGAATAATATTATCTTCTTCTACGTTTTTGGCGTCACAAATCGTGCATTTACCACCAGTTCAAGTATTAATTATCTAAGTATCAAGATATTTTCACAGATGTCATGAAAAATCAAGTTTAAGTCACAGACTCACAGTCAAAATAAATCGCGGTCTAGTCCAGTCATGGCTTAGTAAAGTATTGGTGATCTTTGATGGAGTTTTGGAAGCAACATGAAAAGTCAAACTTCACCACGTTATATAAATTTCTCACACTAGCACTTATTCAGCATTTTATGAATAAAACAATATTATTTTTACACAAAAACACTTGAAAAAACAAGTTTTGAAAAAAAAAAAAACATTGGAATGACAATAGGTCGACACGATTTTTTCCGCATTCCCGCCAAATCTTCATGTTTTTTTCGAACATAGCACGTTCGTGCATTGCGCCAATTAATAAACAAAGAAAGAAAACATTTATTTTCTTACTCACAACACAACATCAACGATAAATTACATAAAATGGATCATTTTCAAATTTGACATGATTTTTCTGTATTCTCACCATAATCCCAAAGAAAGCAATCTTGAAGTAGTCTTTCATCTGAGCTTGAAGTTTATAGCGGGAACGCGGAAAAATCATGTTGCCAATTACAATGATGCCACACGACTCTATCCGCGTTCCCTCCAAAACTCTATGCATATATTTTTAATAATCATAGGCAAATGGATACGAAGTCATTAATGCCTAATCTTCGCATTATGTGTTTCGGTTTTTCGCTTTTTTAATAAACATTAGGATCTATAGGTTGAAATGAAAGTTCAGTTTTCCAGTAATCACTTAGTTTATATATATGCAATATTATATAATATATCACAAATTATTGGTGAATAATACCAAAGCTATGGCACGGAGACAACAATTTTAAGTTAAAATAGTATTTAGAAAGCTACGGAAAGTAAAAATGGTTTAACAACATATTGATTTGATGATATTTTTGAAAGATAGTGTTACTCCGGATGATAAAGATTCTAACAATACCCCATACATTGAAATCCAAATCGGTATTTAAAAGTTATGATGGAATAAAGAAACTTGCATACAAAAACATTACAATCCATGAAAACATAACAAACTTTCCCCCCCAAACTTTTTTTGTTAAACTATCAATCTTATGTAACAGTTTATATGACTGTACATATAAATAAATGTTTTTGAAATTTTCTACATTAAAAAAAAGTAAAAATTTGTCCTCGAAATCTAAAAGGCATTTCCAGTTCACGAGTACATTCGTACTTGATTGAATTTTAACTAACAGTTAAATCGGTTTGGGCTCTTGTGTTTCTTTAGCGATTATTTGCTCTAGCATGGCTTGCAGCGCCTTCCTGTCGAGTTTGTCCCCCGCGCCACGTGGCAGGGACTCCACAACGTAGATACTCCCTTCGAGTCCCAGACGGAATGTTATCTAAAAAAGGCCATAAGAACAGATGAGACAACAATTTCCTAGCATTGTGAAACACTGTGCGAAATGTCATATGATGTTTATTTAGTATCTTTATTTATCAAATATATAATTCATCATCATCATCATCATCTCAGCCGTAGGACGTCCACTGCTGGACATAGGCCTCCCCCATTGACTTCCATAAAGACCGGTTGGAAGCGGCTCGCATCCAGCGCGTTCCTGCGCTTGCCGGTCCGTGGTCTCCACTCTAGAACTTTGCAGCCCCATCGGCCATCAGTTCTGCGTGCTATGTGCCCTGCCCACTGCCACTTCAACTTGTTAATCCTGGCTATGGTGTTAATATATAATTAAATATGTCAAAAACACTGATTTTATGTCAATGTAGAAAAACATGTCAAAATAAAAGATTGTCAATATAAAGTATGTATGTCTATATAAAAATATTGTCAATAGGTATAATAAAAGTAATTCACGGTCGAGTTCAGTCATGCCTTAATAAAGTAGTGGTGACTTTAAGCTTCGATGGAGTTTTGGAAGCAACACGAAAAGTCATGTTTAACCACATTATATCACTTCCCACACAAGTACACTTGTGCTTGTAATTCGGCATTTTATGAATAAAACACACACACACGCACACATAAACTCAACACACACACATAAACACATTTCCTATGAACATACATGAATACATGAAGTTGTGGAAAAAAATAATGGGGGTCACACGACTCTTTCCGCGTTCCTGCCAAAACTCTTAGACAGTAGGTATACATTGTTGCCCTATTATTGACTATACGGGTGACATTCTTTACCGTCATGGAAAACATATGGTGTGGTTCACATGTCACACAGAAGCGATATACGAAAATATTTGTGTCGTACTGTTAAGTATAAAAAAGTTATATTTTTTAACAAAAAAACCAGAAACTTAGCATCATACTGAACATACTGTAGGCGCGTCTTCCAGAGCATTGACACTCGAAAAAAACACAAGTTTTGGAAAAAAATATAATGAGACGACATGACTAATTCCGCGTTCCCGCCAAAACTCCATGGATAACAGTTGTTTTTTTAAATATTTGTTGGCAAATGGATACGTACTCTTTAATGCCTAATTTACATATTATATTATGTATTTCGGCTTTTGCAATATATGTCTAACATCTTTAGTCACAGTAAAGTATACTTTAGTTACATAAACACTCGAAAAAACACAAGTTTTGGAAAAAAATATAATGAGACGACATGACTAATTCCGCGTTCCCGCCAAAACTCCATGGATAACAGTTGTTTTTTTAAATATTTGTTGGCAAATGGATACGTACTCTTTAATGCCTAATTTACATATTATATTATGTATTTCGGCTTTTGCAATATATGTCTAACATCTTTAGTCACAGTAAAGTATACTTTAGTTACATAAACACTCGAAAAAACACAAGTTTTGGAAAAAAATATAATGAGACGACATGACTAATTCCGCGTTCCCGCCAAAACTCCATGGATAACAGTTGTTTTTTTAAATATTTGTTGGCAAATGGATACGTACTCTTTAATGCCTAATTTACATATTATATTATGTATTTCGGCTTTTGCAATATATGTCTAACATCTTTAGTCACAGTAAAGTATACTTTAGTTACATAAACACTCGAAAAAACACAAGTTTTAGCCAAAAAATACAACGCGACATGATGTTTTTTCCACGTTCCCGCCAAAACTTCTTTCATACGAATAAAAGGTATCTTACGATAGTGTTTACGTAGTCTTGTAGCTCTCGTGTTGTGACGCGTGCGTTTGGTTGCAGCACGACGAGCGCGGCTAGTCTGCCCTCCACCGCCGCCACTCCAGCTTGTCGGATCCTTGGTTCACTGGCAAACATGGCTTCTAGTTCCGCCGGTGCTATCTGTCAGATATTACAAAAATTATATTAAAATTCCAATTAATTAATTCAATTATGGTACCAAATAGGCTGTTTTTTTTTTAATGTTTGTTACCTCAGAACTTTCGACTGGGTGAACGGATTTTGATGATTCTATTTTTATTTGAAAGCTGGTGGTCCAGTTCTGACAATGGCATGAGATTTTTTTTGTTAAAATTTTATGTTATTATATTAGAAAAATGTTTGGTTCCTGTGGGATTACCAAAAATGTTCAAGGGCAGCACCACTACCCACCACCAGATGTTGTCAAGTGTCACAATACACAATAGTAATGACAATATAAAATAACAATTTCTAAATTTTTTCTTAAATTTCGCCTGGAAGAAGTCGCGGTTAATAAGATATACGTATACCTATTGTACCTATTGTACACCAGCCGTGGTGGTGCCGGCGTCAGAATAGTACCCCACCCTCTCTACCCGTGGTTACCGTAAGAGTCGGCTAAGGGATGTAATCCGGAAGATGGGCAGCAGCGTCTTCCTTGAACAATCACACCTAACTGCGCTCGCCAACCCGCCTGCCAAGCGTGGCGAGTATTGGCAAAACCCCCCCAGGAGGAGGCCTATGTCCAGCAGTGGACGTCCTATGGCTGATGATGTAATGTGTGATGTATCTATTGTAAATTACCGACAAATCCTTGAATTTAATTAGTTCTTTCACTCGGTTGATGACATAGAAGTAACGGTCATCATCGTAGTATCCCACATCTCCAGTCATGTAAAACCCTTCCGAGTCCAGATGATCAGTGTTATCCACGCCAAGGTACCCTGGAATCCACGAATAAATTTGAAGACAAATATATGACAACGAGGGGAATTGAATAAAAGGTAAATCAAACGTATTTGTCCATCGAATTTGGCATTTTCTTTTTCATCTAACGAGACAGATTAACTATACTAAAATAAAATTCGTCCACATTGATTTATAACTCACGCATCACTCGTGGACTCAACGCATTCCTCAAACAGTGGCCATATTGTGACATCTTTCATGATAAGTGGGCCGACATTCTGAAATTTCTTTTGACTTTCTGTGAGCAGTATTCTGTTTGATGATCACACTGATCACTGGATCGGTGATCAGTGTGATCATCCAACTTTCATTTTTCATTTGACGTAACTATGTAGTAATGGTTAAATTGTTTCTCATGTTGTTTCTTTGTTTTTCGTGTTATATTTTAATTTTTACTTGTATTTAAATTCCTAAGTTTGAGTGATTATTATTTTATATCTGACATTGCAAATTTAATTGATAATAAGTATAAGTGATTGCTGTGCCGTTCTTATTATTGTAACAAATAAATAAATAAATAAATAAATAAATAAATAAATAAATAAATAAATAAATAAATAAATAACACTGGCGTGCGTGGGAAAGTGACTTTAAGCAGATATTTCTAGGGTCCACATTAGTTTAATAGACTCACCTGGCGTTAGAGTGGGTGATTTGAAGCATATTTCCCCCCGTTGGTTTGGTCCCAACGGCTCCCGCGTGTCAAAATCTACCACCTGAAATGGGTAACATTTTGACTCTCTCGTGTCTAGCTTGCGTTTGATGGAACATAAGCCATTGCAATAAATTCGACATATTTTTATTAATAATAATGTAATAAGTGTAATAAATTCGTAAATATAACAATTAATTCATAATTGACATATGTATAATTTTTTATAATAATAATAAACTAAACTAATGTCATAAACTATATGTGTGTCAAATTTCATCCAAATCCGTTCAGTATTTTTTGCGTGAAAGAGTAACAAACATCCATCCATCCTCATAAACTTTCACATTTGTAATATTATAGTAGAATATACACCGTGAAAGTTTGAACATCAGCAATATTGATACAGGGGGTTCAGTACTCGATTGTGGTTCCAAATAATTAAAAAAAATAGGTGGTCAAGATTTGACCTAATTATCCTGAGCAAACACAAAAATACGGACACTCAAATCACGCGCACCGACAATGACTTGGCAGTCGCGCGCGGTCACAGATTAGATAACAGTTACTACGGAGTCTACGTATGGTAGTTATGTCTTGCGCTAGCTCGGCGCGTAAGGCTGCGCGCTGTAATACATTCTGGAGTCTTGGGAAAATCTTTAACCAAGGTTTCCTTAGTTGTTTTCTAGTATTTGTTTAAAATTTATTTCTTTATACGTTTCATATGAACACTAACTAACATGTCTTTGAATATTGCTTATGTTCTAGCTGTCAGCCCGTATAGTATTGCATAGTAAAATTTATGATTAGTGATCAGTTAACCCTTTCGGCGCAGTTCATCAATACTTATACATACCTTGAAAATGAAACCGTGCGACGGCATGCCGACGCTACCCTCCCTTGGACCGAGCTTTGCGTGGAGTTCATTGCATGCATTTCCTGCTTCACTCGTGCCATAGATTTGATATACGCCCTTCAAATTTTGGAACCTAAACAATACAGTAAAACCTAGTTAAGTGCCTTTGTCATTTTTTTTATTCCAATTTAATTAATTTTGTGACAGCCACGTGCTGGGCCTATATAAGGGTTTTTTTGCGCTGCAGCCAATGAGTTTACTATACTATAGAGTCACAGTCTCAAAGTGAGAACAGTCAAAAAGTGTCCGAGCGCCGTATTACATACCTATACATCAACTATATATGTAGTTCACATTGACAGATGTTTTTCGAAATTAGATGTTATAAGTCTTGACATAGTGTTCACTATCGTTTGAACGCCATAGCTCTTCTCTCGAACACGCTTCGCTCTTGAGCAAAACGGCGATACCATGTGTCTCATTTACTCTTACTTATTTGATTGGCGTGTAAGAGAGACAGGCTATCGCAGCGCTGTAGTCGAACTATTACCATTAAATTGTGCCAAGAAAATTAAAACTATTTAAAATAAAATAGAAACATACACTGTGGTAACATAAATTCGTTAATTTGTTATAATACGTACCTAAAATATGAAACACCATCCTTTTTACGCACGTGATTTGTGTTATTTGAGCAGTTTGTTACCGAGCATTTAGGCATGGCGTGGCGTTGTAGTCGGTCCACGGTCGACTTACAACTAACCAAAAAGCGTGCATACTGCGTAGCGGTGCACTCTTTTGGTTCTGACATTTATTTCGTGCGTTTGTGACTCTATGGGTATAGTAAACTCATTGGCTGCAGCCCATCATCATCAGCCGTATGACGTCCACTGCTGGACATAGGTCTCCCCCATTGATTTCCAAAAAGACCGGTTGGAAGCGGCTCGCAAACAGCGCGTTCCTGCGGTTCTTATAAGGTCGTCTGTCCACCTTGTGGGTGGACGTCCTACGCTGCGCTTGCCGGTCCGTGGTATCCAATCCAGAACTTTGCAGCCCCATCGGCCATCAGTTCTGCGTGCTATGTGCCGCTATGTGAGTGCGCGAATCAACAAACGTAGTGTAGTACGCCTTGTTAATAGTTGGAGTGACGATATACCATAGCTGGGCACCGTTAATCAAATAGTTAACTTCGTTAATCGTTAGGCCTATGTCCAGCAGTGGACGTCCTATAGCTGATGAATAGACAATATACTTATACATGTAATGAAAGGTTATATGCTTAGGGTGTATTAACCCGAAGGGACCATTAAGAACGATTTTCTTATATGAGCACAACCCTAGAGATCGCAAATTAAAATTCAACATTGAAGGACCAAGTTTTTTCTAGAAAATTTGGATTTATTACACCCGAAGCTTATACCTATAATATACTTTGTATTTCTCTATGGCTTGTAACCAGTCTTCCTCTTCTTTCCTGCGAGAGAAGACGCACGTTGTCCCTTTCCTGAGAAGGCTAAGGGTTACAATCAACCCGTATGCAAAGTGCCAGTCTTGAAAAATCAGGGCTGATGAGTATTTGAATCTAAAAATAGTTAAAAATTAAATTATACAAAAAATATGAACCCAAAAAAAATATGTTTCTAGAAGAGAATTTTAGAACTATCAATTGTGACTTTTTAAACCCAACGATGTGCTTGAGCTGCCAGTGAAAGAAACCATAGTATGGTAGCAGGGTAGGTTACTCTAATGATCAGTTAGTTACCGCACAAGAACTGAAATCATCCAAGAACCTAACGGATATGTTCCAGCAGCTTCGTTTAAGAGCCAGTGCCATGCTATGTGTGTTTACCATCACAACGTCACTTAACATCATGTGAGCTGTGGTGACGTCAGTCAATTCTGGTCCTTTCCCCGATGGTTATGGTCCTTTATGGGCGCTGAAGGGCACTGCCCCTTCATTTTGAGTGTTCTAGGTATATATTTAGTTTATTTCCGCTTAACAGTCGTTCCAGCTACAACAGAAAAGAGGATTTAAATTTTAAAAACTTGACATAAATATGAAACACTTGAAAATATTTATTTAAAAAAAAATACATTGATAATTAAAAAACCTATCCGGAACTTTACTAATAATCTAAAACTAAATTTCACATTAACTTAAAAAACTTAAACAAAACACTAATTAAAATAAAAACAAAATCCACAAGTACTTATTTATATCCTCTTCGCTGCAATAACCACTCGCCGACACGTGTGTCGCCTCTACACGAGGCATCCTCAGGACGTGTTGACTCTCCGAGCGCTTGGCCGAGACTGAGACCATAACCACACACTACCTAAACTAAACTGGGACTAAATATATACCTAGAACACTCAAAATGGACTTCCGCCATCCTCCAGTGGAGCATGCGATCTCGACTCCCAGATCACCGGGCGGAGCTCTGGTCTTGGTGGTCGCTTCATGAAACTTGTGAGAGACTCATGCCTCTCTGGCATCTCTTCCTCTTTGTCTTCTGGGCCAGCCAGGAGTAGTTCTCAAGTGGGGTATGCCAGGTACATATGCCAGGACACGTGCGTGTTGCGGCGCAATATTGTACAGATGCAGTGGCGGATTTACCAAGCTGAGTAGGCAGGTGGAGCCTAGGGCGGCATATTTTACTTAGTGGACCAGACCGCAGTACCAGATATTTTTCCCCTAAGCAGTAGTGTGTAAACATTACTCTGTTCCGGTTTGAAGGGTACTAGCTAGCGAAATTACAGGGCTGTTGAGACTAACCATCGCAACCAAAGCAGCGATGTCCTAGATCTTATTTTGTCACTCAAAGTTCTGTGTATCGCTGCAACGGTCATGGACAGGCGTTATCTCTTACCATCATTAGAGCGTCTTGTTTGCCTCATTATATTTACTTAAAATATAGAGTTTTTAACTTACCTTTCACTAACACAAGAACTAGAATTCATCAGCGATCCCAAATGAGTCCACGGTACACCTTTTGAGAAGCCAGTGGTCCCAGAAGAAAATAGAATCAGCGAAAAATCTTTCCACCCGTCCACTGGTGTAGGGTAGAAATCCGCTACGTCACAAGTTTCTGTTAGAAAATCTTTGAAGGATACTCCGCCATCATTTTTGTCGTCACCATAGACAACATATGTTTCTATACAGCCCACCGAGTCGAAAGATGACTTGTGCAAGTCGAAAGTATTCGACGACATAAATATAACTTTTGGTTTTGATATTTTAACTCGATGTAGAAGTGGCACTGGAAACAAAAACAAAAATCAATGGCAGATATTATAGCACTATTATAGTAATAACGGATCGGCCGCGGTATGAGGAGGTATGAGGAGGTATGAGGAGGTAAGTGGAGGCGGGCGTCCACAGCGCAACGACACCTTATCTGTGCACACGAGATATGTCGTAAGATAATTATCGATTGACGTAATAGATTTGCGTTGACCTAGGTTTTGCATGTATCAATGCATCTGCTGATAAACACTATTGATTTTTAAAATCATATACATAAGTAATTAAAATGATAGAATTATGAAACTAGATGTATTAATGTCTTCTTTATACTCTGAAGGACTTATTTATTTAATTCTTTATTGCACACTTAAAAAATAATATTAACATTAATAGTAATAATATTAACATTGACATATTGTGTATTGTATTTGATTTGATTGACTTTTTTTGGTATTCTAATGTAATTGAATGTTACTTATTAGTAGTGATGGTTTCTTTTTGCATGCCGAAAGGTCAAGTATGGAGATCTTTATTGTAGCCTTTCCATCTATAACTGTACCCATATTTAGGCAATAAATGAATTATGAATTATGAAAATATGTACAAAAGGAGGACTTAATGTTAAAGCATTTTCTGCCAGCCATCCCCACAGTAAATGAGATGTGGTTGTAGGCGCGCATCAAAACAAATGTATGTATACATATGTATATATGAATAAAAAATAAAATACAACATACAAATATAATAGTACTAAATATTAATAAATATATACTAAACTATTATAAAAAAAAATATACACATAAATAAACCGACCGTAGCAATTAACATTGTCGGATCTACATTTTTGCTATTTTCATTTCATTGCATTAAAGGTCTTAGAATATGTCTAAAAATGCCCCCAAAAATTATTAAATTCCTAAAATCAACCTAATGGTAAAACAATTAAGTCTTTTAATTGAGTTTGATAATTTTCGGGGGCATTTTTAGACATATTCTATGACCTTTAATGTAATGAAAGGAAAAAAGCAAAAATGTAGATCCGACAATGTTAATTGCTACGGTCGAAACATAAATTGACATAAATATGTGCATCCCTGTCAGATGATGAATCAATTGCACAAAAATTCACAGAATTACTTTTTCAGTTTTAAAAAATATTCGCGAACAAACCTTTTAAAAATTGGTTAAGACGGCGCTTGCCGAAAACTTAACTTAGATCTTTAAAAAAGGAATAAGCACGGTAAGCTGTTTGTTTTGTATATGAATTAATTTTATCGGTAAAAAATAAATAAAAAGTAATAGAAAATTATTATTTTTTGGTGTAATAATGTGTAATAAAGTGTAATAATGTTTGTATTATTTTATTTTTAAATGTGGCGCTAGCTTATAAGATTCTTATAGGGTTCCGTACCTCAAAAGGAAAAAACGAAACCCTTATAGAATCACTTTGTTGTCCGTTTGTCTGTCTGTCTGTCAAGACCCTTTTTGTCAGGAACGCGTGGAGGTATCAAGCTTAAATTCATATCAAATACTCAAGTCTACCGTCTGTGAAAAAATCAAACTTCTAAGCCAACGCAATCAATAGATACAGCCGTTTATGTTGCAAATTTTCTACACTTGCAAGGGAATCAAAACCTACAGGATACTTCCCGTGAACTCAGAATCTTGAAATTTGGTACGAAGCAACGTCTTATAGCATAGATAAAGGAAAAATTGGGAAAAGAATAAATTAACATTTAAAAAAATACCATAACTTTTAACTACAGGTTTGTACGGAACCCTCGGTGCGCGACTCCGACTCGCACTTGGCCGGTTTGTTCTACGTAACTTTCAGTTTTATAATAAAGCTTACGTTTGACCAAAATCAGTAAAAAGAGAACTGAGAAAGTAATTACCAGGGTTGTATGTGAAGTCCGCAGGTGTAAAAGTACCCCCAGCACAAAGTACCCCTAGCACGGTTGGCATCACCTCCATCCGTTTTTCGCTGCAGATGGACACTACGTCTCCCTTTTTAACTCCTATACGAGCGAGCGAGAGCGCAATATCGACAGATTTCTGGGCGAACTGGCCAAAAGTCATTGTCTCGCCATCGTCGGCATTGATCTGAAATTAAAAAGTTATTTTTCTAGTGACTTGCGACAGGTAGAATCACACTAATATTATAAAGGCGAAAGTTGTTACTTCTTCACGCTCAAACGGCTGTTTCTAACTAAATGAGACATTAATAACAATTATTGTACCTAATTGTAATTATTACATAGAATTATAAGTTTGAGCAGTACTATATTTTTGTATATTGGAGTGAAATGTGAAGTACCTAATGAATATTCATTCGAGTGATGTCTCTTGACATCTGTAGAGGAATGTTGTATGTACCTACATGTAGGTACATACAACAGCCTCCTCCTGGGGGGGTTTTGCCAATACTCGCCACGCTTGGCAGCCGGGTTGGCGAGCGCAGTTAGGTGTGATTGTTCAAGGAAGGCGCTGCTGCCCATCTTCCGGATTACATCCCTTAGCCGACTCTTACGGCAACCACGGGTAGAGATGGTGGGGTACTATTCTTACGCCGGCACCACCACGGCACGCACACATTCGCACGTGTACAAAAACTATAAGTGGTGGCTGTGTAATGGGTAGTTTTAATGCGTTTGTATAGAGATCTGAACGAGTATCTGAAGTGTGGCATTGCGGTAATACTTTCTAATACTCGGCTGGCTAGCTACCACACGATTTGAAAATCTGCCACCAAGCAACTATAGGTGAGTTCCGGCTACCTGACTTGATAGATGGCTGGTTCTCCAAGTCTGGAACAGGTCTCAACTCTAAATTCAACATCAAACATCACGTGACACATAAGGGCCGGCGCTCAGTGACGGCACGGCACGGCGTGTCATGGCAAAGGATTTTATAGTTATTTTGAATCTTATTTCAATGAGTTTAGAATTCATTTTACTTTATTTCGATACCACGATGCCACGAAATGACGCGACGTGCCGCGGGATGCTGCGGCATGACGCGACGCGCCGCGGGATGCTGCGGCATGACGAGTCATGCCGTTTCATTCCACGGGTTGCTGCGGCGCGCCATTGCATCCCGCGAGACGTATGGGTCACTTTATGTCTAGGAATTATGATTGCTAAGCTAGTTGAAATAAGATTGAAACTTGTGCAGCGGTCATTTCGGTTAATGGGGCGCAGTCCGGTTGGTGCGCGGGGGCAAGGGAGGGAGAAGACGGACTGGCTTGCGCTTTTTTGTCTCTCACACTGAAAAAGAAAAACTGATTGATGCCAGAGTGCCTGGGCTTTCAGCAGGATGCCACGGCATGCCACGGGATGCCACGGAACGCCGCGGGATGCCGCAGCACAACCTGCCGTGTCATGCCGTGCCACGCCGTCAGTGAGCGCCGGCCCTAAGCAGTCAAAAAATGGGACTTTTTTCCTTCACTTTAGCATCACATTTTTTCCTTTTTGAACCCGGTTCAACTTACCAAAGCGGGATGATTTCCATATTCAATCATTCTGTCCAATATGTCCTTGCCAAAGTTCAAGTGAGACGGCACCTCCAGTCTTTCCTCTCCGTACACATACAGCTTGTTGCGAAGCATTTCGAGATTTACTCTTAATTTTTACGCGTGTGGAATGTCTGTAAAGTTAAAAGTTAGCCATATAAACTTTGCTTATCATAAATACGCTTTTTTTATGATTTTAACTTTTCTAAATCAATAGCGGAGCCTTAGAGATCGTAATAGAGCTTTTGTAATGCAGAAGCAAGCCATTCCTGCCATATGTGGGGTTCAAGACGTCTCTTGCGTGGAGCTGCTTAGGTAGCTACAGATCCTGCTTTTGCTGTGTGAGTTCAATTACCAGGTAGCCCTGTATATCCATACAAATTTAGATAACTTTCAACGCAAGGGCGTGCACAGCACGTTGGATCTTCGTTGCAACAAGTATAAATTTACAATTCAAAATTCCGACACCATTCCCCTAAGTTCGAACACGGCTAGGTTTTAGGTAAGGTTAAGGTTTAGGTTTAAAATTCAAACTACTCAACCGATTTACCATGTAATTTCTATGGGACCAATCTGAAAGTATATCCTTTTAAATAAAAAAATATAAAACGCATTATGCGTCCCTATACATTTGGGGATTGCCCTCGATTTTTCTGATCATCAGATCTTGACTTAGTGCTAACGGGGTCACCTGGGAAGTATACCCTGAAGGAAGGAGACCTTGTTTTATGACTTTGACTATTATTTAAAAAATTAACTATTTTTTTTTAAATATAAGTAGTTATTTTATTTTAAATAGAAAAATGTATGACAGATTGCAAGTACCTGGATGACCGTGCTTCGCTCGGCTGAAAACACGGATAAAACGACGTTTTCTAAAAATGAAACCTAGCTAGATCGATTTATCGCCTCCGAAACCCCCTGGATACTAAATTTCATGAAAATCGTTGGAGCCGTTTCCGAGATTTAGATTATATATATCCCACTAATATTATAAATGTGAAAGTTTAGATGGATGGATGGATGGATGTTTGTTACTCAATCACGCGAGAACGGCTGAACGGATCTGGATGAAATTTTGCATGTAGATACTTAAGACTCTGGAATAAGACATAGGATACTTTTCATCGTCATCATCATGCATCACCACGCGGGTAAAGCCGCGGGGCGGAGCTAGTATACACATATATACAAGAATTGCTCGTTTAAAGGTATTAGATAGATTAGATAGATAGATAAATTATGATTATTTAATTGACTTTTAATCATATGTTTATATGTGACATATTGACATTTTCATTATTATATACGTTATGACGTTATGATTCTGATATTTTTAATGTTATTTTTAAATATGAATAGAGAAAGAGTAACTTTAGTGTTATCAATAAAATATTTGATTATTTAATAAATCTTATCACTATCACTACATAGTATAAAACAAAGTCGCTTTCTCTGTCCCTATATCCCTATGTATGCTTAAATCTTTAAAACTACGCAACGGATTTTGATGCGGTTTTTTTTAACAATTAGAGTGATTGAAGGGGGAGGTTAATATGTATAATAACATCCATTAGATAGTGGAGAAATACTGTTATTTTTGAGGTTTATACCCGTGCGAAGCCGGAGCGGGCCGCTAGTTGAAAATATATCACTACTTTCTGTACAACAACAAAGAGCAATCGTACTCACATAATACATCACATTTTTTTTTTAATTTTGGATTGTTGAGCTGTTGTTTAGCCGTGACATTGTTAATATGTTACAAAGTAGATGTGTCTATTGTGTGTTGCTGACGAATAATTACTCAAACGTCATGAGGAAATCAGGACCTTTTATCCCTTTTGCTAATACTCGCCACGCTTGGCAGGCGGGTTGGCGAGCGCAGTTAGGTATTCCAAAAACCCGAACTAAGCGGTTTGAGTCTACTTTCATTGTACGAACAGCTAAGCAATGGAATTCGCTACCCTAGTAGGTGTTCCCTGATAGATACAATCTGCGTGCATTCAAGTCGCGAGTGAATCGGTCTCTTCAAGGCGAGCGTGCTCCACCGTAGACCGCATCTTCGTTTAACATCAGGCGAGTTGGCGGTCAAACGCGAGCCTATATTAGTAAAAAAAAAAAAGAAAAGGTGTGATTGTTCAAGGAAGACGCTGCTGCCCGTCTTCCAGATTACATCCCTTAGCCGACTCTTACGGCAACCACGGGTAGAGAGGGTGGGGTACAATTCTTACGCCGGCACCACCACGGCAAAATCTTATCTGATATAAAAAGTATCAAATAATAATCTAGGTAATAAACTATATGTGTGCCAAACATCCAAATCCGTTCAGCCGTTCTTTTTAATGAAAAGTAATGAGACGAACAAAACGCTTTCCTAATGTTATGAGATAACGCCTGTCCATGACCATTGCAGCGACACACAGAACTTTGAGTAGCAAAACAAAGTCCAGGGCATCGCTGCCTTGGCGCTCATTACTTTGAGACTTTTTATGATCGCTAAAGCTTAGTAAATTCGCTAGCTGCAGTACCGTTCAAACCGCGGAACACAGTAATGTTGCACACTACTCATCATCATCATCAGCCGTATGTCGTCCACTGCTGGACATAGGCCTCCCCCATTGATTTCCATTTAAAGACCGGTTGGAAGCGGCTCGCATCCAGCGCATTCCTGCGGTCTTTATAAGGTCGTCTGTCCACCTTGTGGGTGGACGTCCTACGCTGCGCTTGCCGGTCTGTGGTCTCCACTCCAGAACTTCGCAGCCCCATCGGCTATCAGTTCTGCATGCTATGTGCCGTGCCCACTGTCACTTCAACTTGTTAATCCGCTGGGCTATGTCGGCAATTTGCACACTACTGATTGACGTCAAAATATCGGCCTAGACTACTTCCTGCTAAGGAGATTTACCACCAAGTAAATAGCGTGATTGAGTAACAAACATCTAAACATACAAATCCTCGTTCTATATACGCGAGGGAAACCGGTCTCGATGTGTCCAACTTTGTCGAGGTTGGGCACTAGGGATCACTGCCCCCAGGAAATGGTGGAAGATGCAATCTTTTTTTTTTAACGCTGACAGTCTAGGTGTTGGACCACACCTCACCTGATGTTAAGTGACGGTGTGGTCGAAGATGGTAAAGCACACCTAGCCTGAAATAGAACTGGCTCTCAAGTGAGGCTGCCGAAACACACCGTTAGATGCTTGGCGGCAGATTTTCAACTTGAGGGTGGTAGCTAGCCAGCCGAGTACTAGAAAGTACTCTACCACCACGCTATGGTTTTCTCACGATGTTTTCCTTCACCGGCAGCTCAAGCTCATTGTTGGGGTTTGAACCCACGCCCTTCGGCATGCGAACCGACCGCGCTAACCACTGAGCTATCATCGCTAAATCTCAACGCCCAGATCACCGGGCGGAGCTCGAGCACCCTCCAGGTCTGAATTTATATATTTTGATCATAAAAAATATCAGGAATGACAAAGTTACCTTGAGAACAGTCGTGCAGGTCGGTCGGTCCCTTCCACTCCAATCCACATCTATGATTTAAAGTTCGCTAGTAGATTCGTTCACAACTAGTTGATCTAATCTAAAATTATTACATCGTAGGCATATCTCATATCTAAGTAACTGTTATCTAATCTGGGACCGCGCGCGACTGCCATGTCATTTTCGGTGTGCGTGATTTGAGTGTCCGTATCTTTGTATTTGCTCAGGATAATTAGGTCAATTATTAACTGTGATGTACTGTAGTTTATAAAGGTTGTTAGAAATATATAAACTTGTGTTTACCTACATTTTATGTTTAATAAACCAGTCTTGTATCCAGTGCTATGGTAGTTTTACTCATCACTTACATTAACCACCTATTTTTTATTATTATTTGGATTGACAATCGAGTACTGAACCCCTTGTATCAATATTACTGATGTTCAAACTTTTACGGTGTATAATAATGAAAATGTCAATATAATATATGTCAATATGATTGAATGTCAATAAAAAAAATATAACTGCTTACTAGTAATTCAGTAATCTCCTATAACTACTTACTAGTAATTCAATAATCTCTTATAACTGCTTACTAGTAATTCAATAACCTCTTATAACTGCTTACTGGTAATTCAATAATCTCTTATAACTGCTTACTAGTAATTCAATAACCTCTTATAACTGCTTACTGGTAATTCAATAATCTCTTATAACTGCTTACTAGTAATTCAATAACCTCTTATAACTGCTTACTGGTAATTGAATAATCTCTTATAACTGCTTACTAGTAATTCAATAACCTCTTATAACTGCTTACTAGTAATTCAATAATCTCTTATAACTGCTTACTAGTAATTCAATAATCTCTTATAACTGCTTACTAGTAATTCAATAATCTCTTAATTTTGATTGACATGTTAGCACATTTGGTAAAGCTCTGCTTCGAGATCTGAAGGGTATAGATTCAATTCCCATTCAGGACTAATATAGATGTTTGTTCTATGTCTGTGTGTTCTTTTTATTTTTATTATAGATAGGCTTACGTTTGACCGCCATCTCACCCGATGTTAAGTGATGATGCGGTCTAAGATGGGTCACGCTTGCCTAGAAGATACCGATTCACTCTCGACTTGAAGACACCCAGATTATATCCATCGGGGAACACCCACTTGGGCAGCGCAGTCCACTGTCTAGCAGTCCGCACAATGAACGTGGAATCAAATCGTTTCGTTCGAGTTTTTGGAACATCTACCATGAAACGATGTCGCTTTTTTGAGCTTCTGGCTGTCCGATAGAAAAATGGACAAGGTTCTGTATGTATTTAAGTATTCTGTCAGCTTTCTGGTTCCCATAGCATGAGCTTTGCTTAGTTTGGGGCTAGATGGCTTTTGTCCTCCAATATTTATTTATTTTAATTTATCGTCAAAGTCATGAAACAATGTCTCTTGAAGCAAAGACCTTAGCATGCTTCAGAGGCACCCGATGGAGGGTGCATCCCGAATGGAAACGGGTACGCGGTTGTATACCGACGTCTACGGCATGACGAACCGAGCGACGGCGTTATCTATCTATTAAATATATATAACTCAAAGGCAGTCACACTGACTGACTGACTGACTGACATAGTGATCTATCAACGCACAGCCCAAACCACTGGACGGATCGGGCTGAAATTTGGCATGCAGGTAGATGTTATGACGTAGCAATCCGCTAAGAAAGGATTTTGTTTAATTCTACCCCCAAGGGGATAAAATAGGGGATAAAAGTTTGTATGAAACTTTGTCAATTTTAAACCGATAGGGCTGAGACTTTGCATGCATAAAGCTACTATGACGTAGGCATCTAGCGCGGGTGAAACCGCGGGGCACAGCTAGTTATATTATGTTACTGTAAAAGTACGAACTAGTTAATCCTAAGATTTACCAACTCTTAATAGTACACTTAGGGCCGGCGCTCAGTGATGGCACGGCGTGTCATGGCAAAGGATTTTATTACTAATCAAGTTATTTTGAATGAGTTTAGAATTAATTTTACTTTATTTCGATACCACGATGCCGCGTAATGACGTGACGCGCCGCGGGATGCTGCGGCATGACGCGACGTGCCGCGGGATGCTGCGGCCTGACGAGTCATGCCGTTTCATTCCACGGGTTGCCGCGGCGCGCCATTGCATCCCGCGAGACGTATGGGTCACTTTATGTCTAGAAATTATGATTGCTAAGCTAGTTGAAATAAGGTTGAAACTTGTGCAGCGGTCATTTCGGTTAATGGGGCGCAGTCCGGTTGGTGCGCGGGGGCAAGGGAGGGAGAAGACGCACTGGCACGCGCATTTTTTTGTCTCTTACACTGTAAAAGCAAAACTGATTGATGCCAGAGTACCTGGGCTTTCAGCAGGATGCCACGGCATGCCACGGGATGCCACGGCATGCCGTGGCACGACCTGCTGTCATGCCGTGCCACACCGTCAGTGAGTGCCGGCCCTTATTACTCTTAAAGTCCGAACGATACACAATAGACAACAATTTACTTATGACATAAAACAAATTTCTATTACATTAACAACATTAACATTTCATTTAATAATTTGCGGGGGGGGTATTTCTAAAAATACCCCCGCAAATTATTAAATTCCTAAAATCAACCTAATGGTAACAACATTAAGTTTTTTAATCGAATTTAATAATTTGCGGGGCATTTTAGGCATATTCTAAGACCTTTAATGCAATAAAATGAAAATAGCAAAAATGTAGATCCGACAATGTTAATTGCTACGGTCGATACATAAAATGAAATAACAAACAAAGATTTAAAAAAAAAAGTAAAAACAAAAAGAAGAAACAGCCAGCCGAAACTGGTCTTCCATCGAGGCTGGCAGGTGACATGACGCACGAGTGTGCTGAGCAGTAACAAAAAAGAAAAAACATATATATGTACTAGCTGTGCCCCGCGGTTTCACCCGCGCTAGATGCCTACGTCATAGTAGCTTTATGCATGCAAAGTCTCAGCCCGAACGGTTTAAAATTGACAAAGTTTCATACAAACTTTTATCCCCTATTTTATCCCCTTGGGGGTAGAATTAATCAAAATCCTTTCTTAGCGGATGCCTACGTCATAACATCTACCTGCATGCCAAATTTCAGCCCGATCCGTCCAGTGGTTTGGGCTGTGCGTTGATAGATCACTATGTCAGCAGTCAGTCAGTCAGTCACCTTTGAGTTATATATATTTAGATACTAGCTGCGCCCCACGGTTTTACCCACGTGGTGATGGATGATGATGATGAAAAGTATCCTATGTTTTATTCCAAGGCCTAAAGTATCTACATGCAAAATTTCCTCCAGATCCGTTCAGCGGTTCTGGCGTGAAAAGTTACAAACATCCATCCAAACTTTCACAATTATAATATTAGTGGGAGACATGTTAGTTAGTGGTAACACCTAAGTTACATTTCATTTTTCCATTCAAATTTTAGTGGATGACCACTAAAATTTGATTTTATTTCATCACACGAACATGAAATAAAATCGAAACAAATACAAAAAAAAAACTATGAAAACCTTGGTTTAAAGTTTTTCCCAAGACTCCAGAATGTATGGACAGCGCGCGGCCTCACGCGCCGAGCTAGCGCAAGACATAACTACCATATGTAGACTACGCAGCAACTATTATCTTTTTTTTTTTTTATGGCTGTCAGGCTATATGTTTGACCACAACTCACCTGTTGTTAAATGACGGCGTGGTCGAATATGGTAAAGCACACCTAGCCTGGAATGGAACTGGCTCTCAAGTGAGGCTGCTGGAACACACCGATAGATGCTTGGCGGCAGATTTTCAACTTGAGGGTGGTAGCTAGCCAGCCGAGTACTAGAAAGTACCCTACCACCACGCTATGGTTTCCTCACTATGTTTTCACCGGCAGCTAAAGCTCATTGTTGGGGTTTGAGCCCACGCTCTTCGGCATGCGAACCGACCGCGCTAACCACTGAGCTATCATCGCTACAAACTATGACGTGAGCTATCTGGGACCGTACTGCTTGTAAGTACCTACGTTCCTACTTGCATCGTGTTTAACGCAGTAAGTCGTAATTTCGCAAGTCATTGATCTTTTCTTAGTGTAGGTATGATACGTGTTTCCCTTGTATTTTACCTGGCTTACGACAGGCAATAACACCACGGTAGCACACCAGATTGTATTGTATTGTATTTAATTTACATTCCATTGGAACATCAAGAACACTTGGACATGTCAGGTAACAGAAAAATCAACAAATAAATAATTAATAAAATATTAAATAAGCTGCTGTAAAGAGGCATTGTCATTATTTTACACTATTATCACTTACAATTAAAATTAAAATATTAATAATACTAATAATAATTAATAGTTATATTACTAATTTATATCGTTCAAGATTGACCTGTTCGGAGCTAGACAACTTCCATGCGTTTCTGTCTTCAGTATAATGTTTCAATTTATAATAAGCCTTATTACATAAAAACTCTTTTACAAATTTTTTAAAGCCCGTCTGTCATTAAGCGCTATGATTTCTTTTGGGATGTCATTATAGAAGCATATTGCATTGCCCAAAAAACCCTTGCTACTTTTCTGCAATCTAAATTGGGGAAACAATAACTTGTCCTTAAAGCGTGTGTTCAAGCAATGAACATCGCTTCGTTTTTTTAATGTACTTAAATTTTTGCGAGCATACATTATATTATATATGGTCCACTATCACTGGTAATTATCCGGTAATCGCGCGAAACAGTAACAAGCGATGTGATTAGACCGGCGCGCGCGCAATGACTAACTAAAGGTAAAGTGGGCGTGGGGTGGGTCAGGTACACAGTTTTTTTTTTAAAACAATTTGCCCTTTTGGGCCGGCTAAAGCTTTAAAGCCATACTGCCATGTCTTCCGTTTTTGCAATTCATGTCTTAAATCTAGTCATGCTTCGTTTTTAATAGAAGCTTCGATGGAGTTTTGGAAGCAACACGAAAAGTCATGTTTCACCGCATTATATCACTTTCCCACACTCGTGCTTGTAATTCAGCACTTTATGAATAAAACACCACTATTTTTATACATAAACACTCGAAAAGACACTAGTTTTGGAAATATACAATGGGGCGACACGACTCTTACCACGTTCCCGCCAAACACTCTCAGGTACTCAGGTCACGTTCAGTGTTGCCGTCAAAGAATTTAATTTTCTCGCTAAAGTAGGCTAAAATGTCGCCAGTTTCAGAAAAATCTCATTCCAATAATTTCGCTAAATGCCACTAAAAATCATCATCATCTCATTCCAAAACTAATACTTTCTTTCAAACGTGAAGTGAGTAGGCACCTACCTTTTAAAATAAGTTTAGTACGGGAATGAAACATAAATAATGTCCTTTGTTGATAACTCCTACTACAACTAATGAATAGGGGAAACCCGATAGAATAGTACTTAAGTACTTACTTTATGTATTGTGATCCTCTGTCGTCTAGGTGTATGGGGTTGATTATTATTAAACAGCAACCAGTAGTTATTGGAGAAGGTTTATTCCAATTGCGTACAGATTAGTTATAAAGATATTTGTTCCAATTGCCGATCGTGCGAAGGCGGCGCGGGTCGCTAATATCAAATATATATATTTTTATAGCTGACAGGCTTGGGTGTTTTGACTACAACTCACCTGATGTTAAGTGACGGTGTGGTCGAAGATGTACATGAGTAAATTATATGATGACCGTAACTTACTTTTACTTGGTGGTAGATTTCCTTAGCAGGAGGTCGTCTAGGTAGGTACCACCGCAGCACCAGATATTCTGCCGCCAAGCAGTAGTGTGTAAACATTACTGTGTTCCGGTTTGAAGGGTACTGCAGCTAGCGAAATTACAGGGCTATTGAGACTAACCATCTAGTCTCAAAGTAATGAGCGCCAAGGCAGCGATGTCCTGGACGTTGTTTTACTACTCAAAGTTCTGTGTATCGCTACAATGGTCATGGACAGGCGTTATCTCTTAACATCAGGAGAGCGTCTCGTTCGTCTCACTACTGTTACATAAAAAAAAAAAAAAAAAAAACTAAATTTATGAGCTTCATGTTATACCTGAAGAGGCGTACAAATTTTTATGGCAACACAATATTGGCAGTAATTTAAGTTTTTAAACAGGTACATTAATAATAATTGAAATATAAAAAATAAAAAAAAAGATTATACACAGATTTACAGATCAATTTACAGATTTACAAAAAAAAGATTATAAAAGATTATAGTCACATAAAAATTTAAAAAATATAAAAATGTCATTAACAATAATAAAATGTCAGTGGAATTACAAAATCAATAAAATTATAAAATGTCAATATAAAAAATAAAATGTCAATGAAATTACAATGTCAATAAAATTAATAGAATGTCAATAAAAAATATACACAATGTTAAAATGTGTCAATTAAAAATTCATTAATTTTATAATAGGTTTTTTGAACTAACAGTTGTTTCAATTTTATCTCTTATTGGCTTTGGTATAGTATTGAAAATGATAGGTCCCATACACACTATACTATTGTTCATCAAGGATGTCCTTGATGGGAAATTGCACAGTCTATTATGGTCTCTACGATTTATGACCACAAGATCAGAGAGCGCTGGAAAAAGTTGTGGATTATTTTTCACAAATACAGCTGTTTCTAGTAGATATAGGGGCGGAAGTGTAAGAATTTTATATTTAGTGAAATATGGTTTACAACTATCAGTCCTTTGTAGTCTAAACATAGACCTTATACAACGTTTTTGTCTTTTAAAAGCAATTTCTTTGTCAGTTGAATTTCCCCAAAATATTGGCTTGGCGGCAGATTATCAACTTGAGGGTGGTAGCCAGCCAGCCGAGTACTAAAAAGTACCCTACCACTACGCTATGGTTTCCTCACGATGTTTTCCTTCACCGACAGCTCAAGCTCATTGTTGGGGTTTGAACCGTACAGGGGGGCATTATTAAAACAAAACCAAAATATACGAAAACCATATTTATTAAATAAACATCTATAACATCGTGTTCTCCCAAATCTACGCATCGCTATGACTAAACCATAACATAATACTTATTCAGATCTATAATGATTAATATCTAACACATTAGATCTAAAAATTAGACGAAAAACATCAGAATTAGAAGTGATTTTGCTTTCCCCAAGTACATATCCCTTTGCCAACTTTGCTTTTGAACATAAAGTGAAAATAAGTCCGAGCTAACTCACACAAAGTAAGTCAAGTCCGGTCACAGTTTGGTAAAACAGTGGTAGGTAGGTACTTAGTACCAATAAGCTGTTTCGCTAATTAAAATAGAAGTGAAAGATGTATGCCAGGATTATTCTTTATTGTTCAGTTCTTGTTGAATAAGTTGTTTCGCTAATGAAAGTAGAAGTGAGAAATGTGTACCAGGATCATTTTTCATTAAGTTGTTGTAATAGGTTGTTTTGCTAATGAAAGTAGAAGAAGTGAGAGGTGTATGCCAAGACCATTCTTTATTATTCAGTTGTTGTTGTAATACGTTGTTTCGCTAATGAAAGTAAAAGTGAAAGATGTGTATGCCAGGATCATTCTTTATTATTCAGTTGTTGTTGTAATAAGTTGTTTCGTTAATGAAAGTAGAAATGAAAGATGTATGCCAGGACCAATCTGTATTATTCAGTTGTTGTCATAAGTTGTTTTGCTAATGAAAGTAGAAGCGACATATGTGCAACAAGACCATTATTTATGGTAATAAGTTAATTGTTTCACCAATGAAAGTAAAAGCGAGAGATATGTACCCAAATAGTCCCAAGTGGAAAATATATAGTATCCGCCATCTTATACGAAAAAAAGAGAAATATTATGTGAAATAAAAATTATCTAAAATAAAAAAAAACACGTGCATTTAATTTAATTTAAAAATTAAACAAGTAGATACAAAAAACTTATCTAAAAAGTAAGAACAGACATGCGAGACATGACCAGCAAGATAAAAAAAAAGTTTTTTTTTTTTAAATTTTCAGTGACTAACGTGACACATTTGTTTTTTTTTATATTTATACGGTCATTCATGTATAGTTCAGATATTTTGACTGAACGGTCATCCGATGACCATTTTCAAGGAGTGAATACCAAATCAAGCCACTATTCAAATGTTTTCATGTAATCCCGTAGGTCTGTAAACGCATGTCTGTTTGTAATATAATTAACGCTAGTGTTGTCCCTTTCTAAGGCGAGAAAGAACCAAAACATTTATCAGCCCCGAATCTATTTATATTTATAGTGAACCCAAGATTTTTTTTAAATTAATGTCTGACAGTCTAGCTGTTTGACCACAGCTCACCTGATGTTAAGTGACGGTGAGGTCAAAGATGGTAAAGCACACCTAGCCTGGAATGGAACTGGCTCTCAAGTGAGGCTGCCGGAACACACCGTTAGATGCTTGGCGGCAGATTTCAACTTGTGGTTGACTGTTGGTGCTAGCCAGCCGAGTACTAGAAATTACTCTACCACCACGCTATGGTTTCCTCACGATGTTTTCCTTCACCGACAGCTCAAGCTCATTGTTGGGGTTTGAACCCACGCCCTTCGGCATACAAACTTCGGTTTGTAGCGATAGCGTGGGTTCAAACCCCAACAATGAGCTTGAGCTGCCGGTGAAGGAAAACATCGTGAGGAAACCATAGCGTGGTAGGGTACTTACGGTGCCTCGGTTTGCCCCCCTCTGCATCCGTGGCTACCATTTAAACTAAAACGTTAAAACATACATTTCTCAGTATTAAACAAGTTTTTAATTAAGTTTTTAGTTAGTTTAAGTGGCCGTGGTGGTGCCGGCGTAAGAATTGTACCCCACCTTCTCTACCCGTGGTTGCCGTAAGAGTCGGCTAAGCGATGTAATCCGGAAGATGGGCAGCAGCGTCTTCCTTGAACAATCAAACCTAACTGCGCTCGCCAACCCGCCTGCCAAGCGTGGCGAGTATTGGCAAAACCCCCCCAGGAGGAGGCCTATGTCCAGCAGTGGACTTCCTATGGCTGATGATGTGAAACAAGTTTTTACGCCGAGTTCCCAAGCCCAACTATTCAAATGTTTAATAGAATAAATGCAAAAAAAAATCAGTCTCTAAAGCTACATAAACATGACTATGATCTTAAAAATCAGATCTTTAAAGCGATTTTTGTACTAAAATTATATTAATTGAGAATCAAAGTACTTATTTAAAAAAAAAACATTACACGTATGTATGTATATACTAGGGATTGCAATCCAGCACTGTTTTCAATCCGGCGGGATTTTTGCTGGATTAACTTCAATCCAGCGGGATCCCGCAATGTTTATAACTTTTTCCGGAATTTAAAGAAATATTTTTTGTTATGGAACAATTAAATGTTTATTAAAACCGGCCAAATGCGAGTCGGACTAGCGCACGAAGGGTTCCGTACCATTATCTAAGAAAAAGGCAAAAAAATCGCGTTTGTTGTATGGGAGCCCCCCTTAAATATATATTTTATTTTGTTTTTAGTATTTGTTGTTATAGCGAAAACAGAAATACATAATTTGTGAAAAATTTCAACTATCTAGCTATCGCGGTTCTTGAGATACAGCCTGGTGACAGACGGACGGACAGACAGACAGCGGAGTCTTAGTAATAGGGTCCCGTTTTTACCCTTTGGGTACGGAACCCTAAAAACTAGCTTCCCCGACATACTTCGTACTGTCTAAACTTATTGGTCTGTCGTAGTTTCTAATTTTTTTTTCTCTATAAGACCCTTTCTCGTGTCTTAACTAAAATATTTAACGTCGCGTCAATAAACTTCGCATAATGCGCTGCGAAGTGAGTTTAGAGCGGCAAATTTGAATAAATATGCGGGATCCCGCAGTTCCAAAAGTTATGCTGAATCCCGCCGGATTGCGGAATCCCACTTTGTTGGATTGCAATCCCTAGTATATACATTTCTTTTACACCGCCAACCTTAATAGCTGTGCCATCATTTCTATCCATCAAAAGGTTGTCTGGAAGAAATTGATCTAGGCGATAAGGCAGCCGTTGTACTACTACATATTAGTCGATGCTGTTATTATCTTTATTTATCTCGTTTGTTAAAGTTATCGTGTATATATGTTTTGGTTTACAATAAAGTTATATTCTATCACACTAATATTATAAAGGCGAAAGTTTGTGAGCGTGTTTGTTACTTCTTCACGCTCAAACGGCTGGACCAATTTTGATAAAATTTGGTGTAGAGGTAGCTGACACCCTCGACTAACACATGGGCTATTTATCCCGGGAAAATGTAGCGAGTAACACCGTAGGGCGCAGTTAGTAATATTATAAGTAAAACACAATAGACCTAGCACCTAGGCTAGGCTAAGCACCGACTTCAAACAGATCAGTAGGTACCTAGCAGGTATAATAACACTTTGTAAAGTAAGTTTAATTTTCGCTTTTTAGTGCTGATGTTTTTTTTTTGAAGTCGGTTTACCTTTTTTTTAAGTTTGGCTATTTCTTAATTTTTATCAAACTAAAGAAGAATCACGTAAATCGGATCATAAATCTCAGAGGAATCGGTGTACATAAATAAATAAAAAAAATACCAATCAAATTGAGAACTTCCTCTTTTTGAAGTCGGTTAAAAATGTGTCAAAACCATGTCAATTTCCTCAAACAAACTTAACTTTTAAAACTTTGTATATTTTTGTTGTCGTAAACAACAGTTATCTATAACTATTTGCTAACGTAAAATGGGTGAAAACGAGACGGAATACTCTAAGTACAGATTAAGTTAAGCTACGTTTATATGTAAGTAAGGCCCTAAGAGTTCAACAGTAGATTGTTAGTTGTAGTGTCATTTAAGAAGACGTTCTTGCTCATCGCTCTGAGAGTTTCTGTGCGTTGGCACGAAGGCGTGGCCATTGCGGGCTTCGATCGAACGAGGCGCGGGGGACACTGGCATCGGGTTCGGGGACACCTGGGAAATAATAAAGATTAAACTTTACACCACTACAACAATATTAATAATCACTATACAATACATAGATTATTATTGTTCACTATCAATTTGCATACCAGATGGTAGAATATAGAATCAAATCAAATCAAAGTCATTTATTCAGTTTAGGCCCTGGTAAGGCACTTATGAACGTTAAGTTACATTTTTGAAACCACCGGCTCGTAATTACACTTCAACTGAGAAGACTCCGACAAGAAACTCAGCAAGGCATTTTATTAAGGAATTATTAAGGGCCTCCGCTCGTTCGTTGCCCCAGGGCTACCAGACCTCCAAATCCGACCCTGGTTCCCCAATAGATACAATTTAGGTGCCTTCAACTCGCGAGTGAATCGATTTATTCTATGCAAGCGTGCTTCATCTTAGACCGCATCTTCGCTTAACATCAGGCGAGTTGGCAGTCAAACGCAAGTTTATTTATATTTAACTTGAAACTTACTTGTCTGGAAGGTGTTTTGTGTTCGCCCGTTATGCTCAAATCTTCATCCATTGACTGCAGTAACTGTAAATAAATAGTAATATCAAATAGAATAACACTATCCCACAACCTGAGCATTTTTGTGGTACACTTTACTGAAAAACTATCACGCCTATAGATTTGTGCTTTAACATAGTAATTTAACTACATATGTAGGTGTGTTATCTATTTAAAAAAATGAACATTAACAATTTTGTATTCATTGGATGAATGTTATTGTACTACTAACGCCATCTGTTAGAAAACCAAAGAGTTAACATCGCTGCAACAGAACTAAACTCAATATTCAAATACATCGTAGTTAATCTACTTAATACTAGATAGCACCACTAGAATCAGGTTGTAAAATAACAACTGTCTTAAAAATTATTACCCGTTAGAAAAATACGCGAGCCATCACAAAGCTTAGCTTTTTGCTAGTTTTATAATGGAGTATTGTAGAAAAAACAAGATTTTATTTTACGTGTCTTTGGACCGATTGTTATAGCAGAGAAAAACGCGCGCGTGGATTTGTCATGCTTGCGTGAGTCGTACTGTGCTTTGACTCCTCGAAAAAGGCCACCGGATGTGGTCGAACTTAAACGAGAGTGTGCCTCGTGTAAGTACTTAACTACTATAAAACTTTCATATAAGACTGTTGAAACCACATAGGTGTACAGATGGGCAAAGAAATCGGTTGGTTCACACGTTGACGCGCGTGGATTCAAACCCCAACAACACAGCTTGAATATCATGAGGAAACCAAAGCATGGTGGTAGGGTACTCTCTAGTACTCAGCTGGCTAGCTACCACCTTCAAGTTAAAAATCTGCCGGAACCTTAAGAGCCAGTTCTATTCCAGGCTAGACGTGCTGTACCATCTTCGAGCACACTATCACTTAACATCAGGTGAGCTGTGGTCAAACAGATCACATCATCATCATCAGCCATAGGGCGTCACTGCTGGACATAGGCCTCCTCCTGGGGGGGTTTTGCCAATACTCGCCACGCTTGGCAGGCGGGTTGGCGAGCGCAGTTAGGTGTGATTCTTCAAGGAAGACGCTGCTGCCCATCTTCCGTATTACATCCCTTAGCCGACTCTTACGGCAACCACGGGTAGAGGGGGTGGGGTACAATTCTTACGCCGGCACCACCACGGCAAACACATAGCTTGTCAAAAAAAGGACACATACAAATTTAACAACCTTCCGTTCGCGTTGAAGGTTAAAAAAATCAATAAAAATAGATATAGGTAGTAACCAAATAACTCAAGTTTGCTTTTTCTCCAGCATTTTAATGATCTTCGTCAGTTGCATCATCATAATTTGTTCAGTCTCTAGCCGTCTCTTTTCGACGGCCAGCCTTTCCTCTCTAAACTCCTTTTCATAATCTATGGTGTCTCTTTCCAATTCTAAAAATCGATCTATCGAGTCAGGGGGATCGCTTGATTCAATTTCTTGATTATTCGATTTGTGCTCCTGATTCGAAGAATCAGTTTCAATGTACGGCTTGTAAGTTTGAAAATCGAGTTGGCGACTAGTATCGATTTCAGTTTGATTTGTGTCGATTTCATATTCGATTTTTCGACGTTTAAGATTCTCCGGTATGTAATCAAGATCATTATCGATTTTCGAAGTTTCTGAGCTAACGATATTACGAAAAGGACTGCATTTTTCAGTATTAGTATAAATCACAAGACCGGGGTTACGGTAGCGATCATTTTTATTCGACGAATTGACATCACGATATTTTTGTTCGATTTTGTATTTCGAGTTGCTCCGATTGAGTTTGAATTCTACATTTAGATTTTCGAATTCGACGTCGTGGCTTTTCGGAGGCGAATCGTTATTCGATTTGTGTTCTCGAATGCTCGATTTGTAATCGTCGATCGCATGGCTAGTCGAGGACAAGTTGTGTAAGGAAAGGAGTGAGGAATCTGTGTGGAATGTTGCTTTCTTCTTCTTGCAGTGTTCAAAATCTAAAAATATGTATAGTTCATTGTAAGTTTTTTTATGTGAGACGAAAAAGACGCTCTACTGATGGTAAAAGATAACGCATGTCCATGACCATTGCAGCGATACACAGAACTTGGAGTAGCAAAACACAGTTCAGGGCATCACTGCTTTGGCGCTCATTACTTTGAGACTTTCGATGATTATTCTCAACAGCCCTGTAATTTCGCCACCTTTCAAACTGGAACACAATAATGTTTACACACTACTGCTTGGCGGCAGAATATCTGGTACTGCGGTGGTATTTACCTAGACGACCTCCTGCTAAGGAAATCTTCCTCCAAGTACCTATTTTTAAGGAAAAGCGTATTTTATATATTTAAAAATAGCTGAACTAATCTATCTTCTATTTATATAAATAAAAATCAAATGACGTTTATTGGTAAGCGCGTAACACGAGAAAGGCAGAATTGTTTTTTTTTATTTTTTTTTGTTTTTCTTCAAATGAGGTTCATATGCGTATATGAGGGCAAAAACCGAGCGCTACCTTATCGGTAACGAAATACCGTGCGTTCAGCTAGTTGAGAATAAAATTTAATAAGTATATTGAAATAATAAATCTAAGATTATATAGCATATAAATTTGTAAAAAAATATAAATTCAATTATTTTTATCACCAGGGCTCAATCGCGCACAAAGTACTATAATATAAGCCAGCTGACACGAGTCAGCTCGTGAACACGGCTATTGAAAAATGGCTGAAACGTTGAGGTTAATAAACATAACTAACGCGACTTAATCGCGCACAAAATACTATGATTTTAGTCAGCTGAACACGGCTATTGCAAAATGGCTGAAACGTTGAGGTTAATAAACATAACTAACGCGACTTAATCGCGCACAAAATACTATGATTTTAGTCAGCTGAACACGGCTATTGCAAAATGGCTGAAACGTTGAGGTTAATAAACATAACTAACGGGACTTAATCGCGCACAAAATACTATGATTTTAGTCAGCTGAACACGGCTATTGCAAAATGGCTGAAACGTTGAGGTTAATAAACATAACTAACGGGACTTAATCGCGCACAAAATACTATGATTTTAGTCAGCTGAACACGGCTATTGAAAAATGGCTGAAACGTTGAGGTTAATAAACATAACTAACGCGACTTAATCGCGCACAAAATACTATGATTTTAGTCAGCTGAACACGGCTATTGCAAAATGGCTGAAACGTTGAGGTTAATAAACATAACTAACGCGACTTAATCGCGCACAAAATACTATGATTTTAGTCAGCTGAACACGGCTATTGCAAAATGGCTGAAACGTTGAGGTTAATAAACATAACTAACGGGACTTAATCTCGCACAAAATACTATTATATAAGTCAGCTGACACGAGTCAGCTCATGAACACGGCTATTGAAAAATGGCTGAAACGTTGAGGTTAAGAGGAAACAAGTCGTAATTTTTTTCATACAAACGCTTTCCCCATTTTCCTTCCAGGATTTTAATACTAGAGCAATAAATTTTAGATAGGAAGTAGATACTTGCTAGTTTCATGCCCCTCTGTTTTGATTTTTTGATATATGTTTTTTTTATAAGAGCTAGGAAGCTTCAAAAATCTTAAAATTTTCCTAGTTTCAACGCTGTGTTTCAACGTCCAAATTCCCATTCTCATAAACATAATCTTAAAAAAATAAAACGCACAGGCAAAGAACACGTCCTTCTTATTTACTTGTTAAAAGAAATACTAAAATCGGTCTAAATTTGGAGGAGGAAACAGAGGAATACGAAACCTCGATTTTGCTCATTTTATTTCGGGTTAATGAGCCCGAGGTGCAGTTGTCCCTTTCGCTCAGTATGTACGCGGGTGCTGCGTGCGGCGCGACAGAAATAGCTTGGTGACATTCCTAATTTTCAAATGTCTCAGTTGACTGCTTTCCTCTTAATAAACATAACTATCGGAACCCAATCCCGCACAAAATAGCTACTAAAATGTTTGTGCTTCGCGGTGATAAATATAATTAAATAGAATTTTGTTCAATATTTTATGTTCCAAGTGTTCACAACGCGAGTTTTCTAATTAAATTTTTTTTATTTATTTTACTTCCAATTAACAACCGATAGAACTAATTTCATGTATTTATTAATATATTTTTCGCAAAATCCAAACTGATCCATCCCTTAAAAAAAATTGCTACATGTCTTTTTAGGAAACTTTATAAAATTCAAAACCATTTATTCAAACTAGGCTGAGAATCAGCACTTTTCGAACGTCGAAATTACATAAGACAGTCCCCCAAAACGCCCACCCGTCACCACTTCCTAGTGCTTTAGTAGTTTAGTATGTAGGATAATCAAAATAGAAATCAAAAATTCTAACCATCCTTATCATCTACACTATTATTCAAAACACTTTTACTAATCCAGAAGTTATTTTTCACGCATTCCGCGCAAGAGTTCGCGTCCATTTCGTTCGGATTGTGGCAAAAGTTTACGCTGCAAGCGTTAGAGGATCTCGACACCTCACTGGGCTTGTATTCGTGGTTACTCCTACCAGCACTTTTGCAAGTTTCTGAATTGGTACACTGCAATATCGTGTACATCTGAAAATTATCATGACCTCTACTGTTACATACTTGACAAGCTTATCACAAGGGATAGCGGAGATTGTACGCCGTTAATACTTGATGTGTACTTGACAAGTGATAGCGCAGTCTGTACACTAACGTCAATACTTGACAAGTGATAGCGCTGTTTGTGCACTAACGTCAATACTTGACAAGTAATAGCGCGGTCTGTACACTTACGTCAATACTTGACAAGTGATAGCGCGGTTTGTGCACTAACGTCAATACTTGACAAATAATAGCGCGGTCTGTATACTAACGTCAATACTTGACAAATAATAGCGCGGTCTGTATACTAACGTCAATACTTGACAAGTGATAGCGCGGTTTGTGCACTAACGTCAATACTTGACAAGTGATAACGCGGTCTGTACACTTGACCACAATTCACCTGATGTTAAGTGACGGTGCGGTCGAAGCACACTTAGCCTGGAATGGAACTGGCTATCACCGTTAGATGCTTGACGGCAGATTTTCAACTTGATGTTGGTAGCTAGCCAGCCGAGTACTAGAAAGTACTCTACCACCACGCTATGGTTTCCTTCACCGGCAGCTCAAGCTGACCGCGCTAACCACTGAGCTATCATCGCTACAAATAGCATCGCTATTCTTTTCTCTGTGTATACAATAATGTTTTATTTTTATTTCTGTAAGGCAGTATACAATTTTGAGCCAAATTTGCCGCCGTAGGCTCTAGCCTACTCAACCTGCTGGTAAATCCACCACTGGTCTGAACTGTCTGTACCGGGCAGTAAGTAGATACCTTATCAGGATCCGTAATGCTCAGTGTGTTGTTGACCCTCTTCAAATATTTGTCAGAAACGTCAACCTTTTCGGAAGAAGGGTAGTTTTGTTGCGAAACTTGCATCAGTTCTATTATATTTAATCTTGGAGGGGGCTGCAATATATATTATTTTACTAATGACAGTACAGCTCTTCTGACGTAAGAGATATCGCATGTCATTTAATTATTAATAAAAGGTTTTCCGTTGCTGTTTGATCCATGGACAATAGCCAAGATGTAATTATTCGCTTACAAGTAAAACGAAAACGAAAATGAATGAGACGAGCGAGACGCTCTCCTGATGGTAAGAGATAACGTCTGTGCATGACCATTGCAGTGGTACACGGAACTTTGAAAAACAAAACAACGTCTAAGGCATCGCTGCTTTGGTGCTCATTACTTTAAGACATTCGATTGTTACGTTAGTTAGTAGTTATTGAACACAGTAATGTTCGCACACTAATGCTTAGCGGCAGAACATCTGGTACCTAAACAACTACCAGCTAATCTACCAAGATTTAGGAACATACGCACTAATCGACTGAGCTGAAGCGAAAGACTGAATTTATTAATACAAATCGTATGTTTACAATAAAAGTTTTAAAAGTTAAAACTAGACCAAATTAAAAAAAAAACCTATCTTAAATATAACTTAATAATTGATTGATTTAGGCGTTACTTTGCGGAAGTTCATTTCAAGGCTGTACCGTTCCGGTAGTAAACTATCAACTCGAACATTATGCGTATTCATCGATTTTAATGCGGGTACCACAGCTCCTAAGACGGTAGCGAAATGCATCTGACAGCAGTTGTCATGCACCACGTACTCGTCAAATGGGAGCGCCAGATCGTCTTGAGTGATTGACGGAAACGGTTGTCTTATCGTCGTCAGTGCTTCTTTATAGCGTCCACGCACCGGTGGAAGTTCAAGGACACACAAACGGAGAAGACATCATCGGAGGTCTGGAGCATTCCCAGGTACGTGAGTGCATGTATATTTGCTACCGCCTCATTTCTGAACCTCGTGTGGGATCGATGAATACGTATTGTCCCAGAGTGTGATACAGCCACGAAGGTTGTGCAACGTCACAAAAGTATATATTTAGTTTATTTTCTGTTTGTTTATGTATACCTTGAACACTTAAAATGAACTTCCGCAAAGTAACGCCTGAACCAATCAATTATTAAGTAATATATCGGATAGGTTTTTTAAACTGCCGTCAAGTTAGTTAGATTTTAATTTAATTCCTGATCACTGTTGTAACAGAAACGACTTTTAAGCGGAAATACACTAAATATATACCTTGAACACTCAAAATGAACTTCCGCAAAGTAACGCCTGAATCAATCAATTATTAAGTAATATTTCGGATAGGTTTTTTAAACTGCCGTCAGGTTAGTTAGATTTTAATTTAATTCCTCATCACTGTTGTAACCGAAACGACTTTTAAGTGGAAATACACTAAATATATACCTTGAACACTCAAAATGCGTTAAAAACCACGCCATTTTTCATAGTAAAAATGAACCTTAATTCCTGAAGTAGAACTTAAAGCATCATCCCTCGTAGATAGAGTGCTCGTTGACTTTCCGAATAATTTCTTGGATATTATTGATATCGGTACGTTAGCGCTCGACGAGTTGCAAAGGTTCTGGAAGGAGGAGAAAGGACAGTTCTGGAAGGAAGAAAAGGGACCAAACTTTTGAAATGGAGTGGATTTTTTTTGTATTCTTTTATTATGTTTGTATTTTATTGATGAAAGATTCGACCGAATTTCACTACATAGTATAAAACAAAGTCGCTTTATCTGTCCCTATATCCCTATGTATGCTTAAATCTTTAAAACTACGCAACGGATTTTGATGCGTTTTTTTTTAATAGATAGAGTGATTGAAGAGGAAGGTTTATATGTATAATAACATCCATTAAATAGTGGAAAAATATTGTTATTTTTGAGGTTTATACCCGTGCGAAGCCGGAGCGGGCCGCTAGTATCGAATAAGACGAAATCGCTTCTCGCCGTCTGTACGCTTAGATCTTTTAAACTACACAACGGATTTTAATGCGGTTTCTATCAAGAGGAAGGTTTATATGTATAATACATGCATATGTACCATATTAGTATCTACAATGCTCCCGTGCGAAGTGGGGGCGGGTCGCTAGTACAATATAGGTACTTTGTTTATGCATATTAACATAGTGTGCAAATATTTTATTTATCTATTTCAAAAAGTGGGACTGGGCGGGCCATGTTTGTCGCATGCCGAACGACCGCTGGGTAAAGGTCACCACAGTTTGGACCCCAAAATTCGAGCGTTCCAGACGAAGGTGACAAACTAAACATTCAAACATCGTGAGGAAACCATAGCATGGTGGTACGGTATTTTCTAGTACTCGACTGGCTAGCTACCACCCTCAAGTTGAAAATCTGCCGCCAAGTACCTAATGGTGTGTTCCGGCAGCATCACTCGAAAGCCAGTGCCATTCCAGGCTAGATGCGCTTTACAATCTTCGACCACACTGTCACAATATCAGATGAGTTATGGTCAAACACATAACCTGTCAAAACTAAAATTCCATCGATGCTTGTAGATGTGGCATGTGCGGACTCGACTATGACTTGCGTCGTGTGACTTTGACTGTCACTTAATACTTATTTAACTTGATTCTTCGCAAAAAACTTGAAAATATCAAAACAACTTGACACTGTTGAATGTACAAAGAAATAAAAACAAAGAAGTACATAGGTCATAGTTAATTAGGGATTCGTTTACAAAAGAGTTTACCTTATCGACTTCCGTGTCGAATTCTTGTGTGGTCCCGCCTTTAGAGATGTTTCCTTTTTCCATTAAAGTCGCTCGTTTGGCGGCCAAATAGAGAGAACTGTAACAGAAATGTTAAAATTAAAGGATATATTTCATTTTTAGAAGATTTTTACCAAGTGCTTATCAACTGCATAAGAAATGTAAAGAGAAAAAAACTGATTCCAAAACCATTTCGTAATATTACATTATTTCGTGATGAAATGTTATGTTTGTGTGTAATGTATGTAAATGTGTAAATAATTTAAATAAATATGACGGCGCCTAGCTTTTATTTTAATTTAATTAAGCGCCATCTTGCGTAGTTTTGGTGGACTAGAGATGCAATGGCGCCACCTCTGACGTAACGCTGGTTTCGTGCGTTGCTTGTGATTGGTTTGGGCTTCGACCAATCAGAGCACGAGCAGAAAGTTTCACGTGTCGGCCGGTAGAGGCGCTGCGGAGAGCGATAGGCCGTGAGTTGAGTGTTGAGGTGGGCAGATTGAGTTGGACCATTGCAGTGTGCGGAGCTAAGCGGAACGTCTTGTCCCCAATAGTGACTATATTGTTTCCTTGTTATTAAGTTGAACTACAATCAGTGTGAAATGGTTCTTAAACTGTTTAAAATAACTAAATTGTTTGGGTCATCTCCTCGCCCGCTACAACCACGCCTACTAATAATGTCTGATGCGGATCTGCCCTCCTGGCGTTCCGACAAATAGGTTAAATAAGAAATGTAAATAAATAATTGATTTGGCTTGTGTCGTAACGAATTAATATGTAAAGTTTAAATTAATATATAACGTATTAATTATTATAATAAGTCACCTACAGGGTGTCTTCAAATCCAGAGTTATCAGGCTTTTTTTCTAGGTAAGCGTGCTTCATCTTAGACCACATCCTGCTTAACATCAGACATGGCGTAGTCAAACGTAAACCTATTTAGTCTATAAACTGGCCAAACGCTGAGCTTTGTGAGGGCTCGCATAGTTTTTCTAACGGGTAATAATTTTTAAGACAGTTTTTTTTTAAATTGAGTTTAGTTCTGTTGCAGCGATGTTAACTCTTTGATTTTCTAACAGATGGCGTTAGTAGTACATTAACATTCAATCCAATGAATACAAAATTGTTAATGTTATTTTTTTAATGGTTATAAAATTATTATTATTTTGACAGATAACACATCAAGATATGATGTTAAATTACTATGTTAAAGCACAAATCTATAGGCGTGATAGTTTTTCAGTAAAGTGTACCACAAAAATGCTCAGGTTGTGGGATAGTGATTAATATACCTATGGTAAACGGAAGGATGGAATCATGTAAAATAGTAGTTACCGTTTGACGGTGAGATAGAAGACAGAAGTGATCGCTCGCACGGAGTAATCCGGCACGAATGTGTGCCTCAGCATCGCGTCCATGTTGATGTTCTGGAGCGATCCCATCGCGGACGGTGTAGGCGATTCCGCTGAAGCGAGATATAACAAAAACTATTAAGACATTGTAAATAGGTACTACAGACTTAGAAAACATGCTTGAGTTTAGAACAAAAACAGTTCTCGTAGATGTGTGAAGCCTGCCAACTCGCACTTGGCCAGCGTGGTGGACTATGGGATTACTTTAATGTAGCGATGATAGCTCAGTGGTTAGCGCGATCGGTTCGCATGTCGAAGGGCGTGGGTTCAAACCCCAACAATGAGCTTAAGCTGCCGGTGAAGGAAAACATTGTGAGGAAACCATAGCGTGGTGGTAGGGTACTTTCTAATACCGGCTGGCCAGCTACCACCCTCAAGTTGAAAATCTGCCGTCAAGCATCTAACGGTGTGTTTCGGCAGCCTTACTTGAGAGCCAGTTTCATTCCATGCTAGGTGTGCTTTACCATCTTCGACCTTCTTCACTTAACATCAGGTGAGTTGTGGACAAACACCTAGCCTGTCAGCCATAAAAAAACACAAATAATAACGTAGCGCCATCTATTGGATACTTACTCGAGTTGATGTGACGTGACACGAAATTTTTATACATAGAGATGAAGTAGGAAGTAGGATAGTATACTTACCAACGCCGACGTTCTGTGTGAGCGCTTGTACTCCGAAGTAGGTGAAGGGTCCCGCTTCGAACACGAGATTCTCGCGCCCCACCGTCACCTCCACGCGCCCCTCCAGAATCAGCACGAAGTAATCCACCTGGTAAACAGGTAAACAGAACCTCCCCATGTCATCATATTTTAAAAATTAACCAAACATAGCGATGATAGCTTAGTGGTTAGCGCGGTAGGTTCGCATGCCGAAGGGCGTGGGTTCAAACCCCAACAATGAGCTTGAGCTGTCGGTGAAGGAAAACATCGTGAGGAAACCATAGCGTGGTGGTAGAGTACTTTCTAGTACTCGGCTGGCTAGCTACCACCCACAAGTTGAAAATCTGCCGCCAAGCATCTAACGGTGTGTTCCAGCAGCCTCGCTTGAGAGCCAGTTCCATTCCAGGCTAGGTGTGCTTTACCATCTTCGACCACACCGTCACTTAACATCAGGTGAGTTGTGGTCAAACACCAAGACTGTCAGATATTAAAAAAAAAGCAAAAAACAAAGAAATGTCTTCATGTATGTTTGTGAGCCTATTCCCTTATAACTTTTAATCGCCTCAACAGATTTGGATGTATTGGGTATCGTTAGAATCTGCACATTATCATGAATGACAGACTTCAAAAAGGAGGAGGTTCTCAATTTGATTGGTATTTTTTTTTTCATTTTACGAGCAATTTTTTATGAAAATTTCTGTTTAGGTTGACAATTTAATTGTCTTTGGCGAAACGTTTTCGAATCTTATCGAGTCTAGATAGACTCATACTGTTGAAGTGTTTCTTGGCGTGAACATAAATTAACTAAAAATTTAAAAATAAACAATCTTTAAAAAAAAGTAAAATCTACTTCAAGAAAAAACATCAGCACTAAAAAGCGAAAAATAAACTTACTTTACAAAGTATTATTATACCTGCTAGGTACCTACTGATCTGTTTGAAGTCGGTGTCAAGCACCGGCACCTAGGCCAGGCTAAGCACAGACTTCAAACAGATCAGTAGGTACCTAGCAGGTATAATAATACTTTGTAAAGTAAGTTTATTTTTCGCTTTTTAGTGCTGTGATGTTTTCTGTCTTATATCTTTTCCGTCCAAGGTTGCACGGAGAAGGTCGCTTTTAGCGATAAGGTCGCCAGTAACCTATTTTTTTTATTGCAAATTGGCTTGCGGTTGACCGGCAACTCGTCTGATGTTAAGCGAAGACGAGGTATACGGTGGAACACGCTCGCCTAGAAGAAGATTCACTCGCGACTTGAAGGCACCCAGATTGTATATATCAGGGAACACCCACTCGGGCAGCAAATTCCATTGTTTAGCGGTTCGCACAATGAAAGTCAAATTCATACCGTTTAGTTGGAGTTTTTGGAAGCGGTGTCGCTTTTTAAAGCTACTGGCTGTCTGATAAAAGAATAGGCAGTGCGGAATTAGACCATGCAGATCCGAACCGCACTCAGCAAAGTGTATCCGGTAGAAAACTGACAGACATGCAACTTTGAACATTTTCCAGAAGAAAAAAAAACTAGTCTGACAAAGAGAGGGATAGAGAAAGAGTATGTGTTCAAAATCAAATCAAAATCAAAAAGTCATTTATTCAGTTTAGGCCCCGGTAAGGCACTTATGAACGTTAAGTTACATGTTTGAATCTACCACCGGCTCGTAATTACACTTCAACTGAGAAGACTCCGGCAAGAAACTCGGCAAGGCATTTTTTTTGTGGATCTTTCTTTTCATATTAGGTTACAGTTTACAGTTATAAATATTAATACATTATGCTTACTACAATTGTCACTTAGCCAGTGGGATGCAAGTGCAGAGAGAAGCTACAACAACCATATATTCCTGTCTTCCACGTAATGAGCCACCTTATAGTAGGCTTTGTCAATATTCAAAATTATCTGGATTAAGGGGGTCGTCTAGTGTGTCTGGTCAATAAAATCGATTTTTTTTTGAGCGCTTGATCGATTTTGCCAGACAAGCCCGAATTTCGAACAGGGAAGAGAAAACGGCCTTGCGTGAGTTCTTTGAAGAAGAGGAAGGTGTGCTCTATGGCCCAGGCATTGCAGATTGACGGTGAGACCATTTTTTTTATTTATTATGAATTATATACAATAACTTTCAAAAGCGTTTTTCTCAAAACACGATTTTTTCAAACTGCTGCCATAATATCTCAAAAACTAGTCAATCGATTTTGCTCAAATTTATACAGCATCTTTAGTACATATATAACTACAAGTTGATCTAAAATAATTAAGATTGCTTCATTAGTTTTCTTTTTTGAGGGGCTATTTAGCTGGTAAAAAACCAGCTAAATAGCCCCTCAAAAAAGTGCGAGAATTTTAATTTTTTCTTCAAAAGCGAAAAAAAATTATTATTTTTCGAAATTCTCACTTTATTTTAGTTCCATACAGAGCCTCAAGTCTCGCTATTAAAATGGCGCTTGGTTTTCTTATTTCAGATAAGTAGAACGGCCGGAATCATGGCAGCAGTGGAGCATCTTTTTATTTATTTGTGTCCTTGTTGCCCGGTGTATCTTCGATAGTGCATATATTTAGTTCAAAAAATACACAAAGTTTGTTCAAATAATAACAAAAATGACATACAATTGAGTCATTTTTTTACTTGAATGGTTTGTCAAAAAAAAAAAAACCCCAAAAAAACATTTAAAAAATAGTCTCCACACTAGACGACCCCCTTAATATATTGGATACTTAGTCAAAGAGAGTTGTTAAAGAGAGACAGTTCAACTGACCGGTTTCCCCTGCTGGAAGACGTAAGTATGCAAGTCCCGTTTGGTTTTTTCCTTCACTTTGATGTGTTGGATCACGTCTTGCTTCAGCATTCGACGGAGAACTGTCTCCGAAACCGTGTCTGGTCGGAAAGCATCCACGCCTAGAATTAAAGATTCCTACATTACACTGCTGCACATTTAAAAGACTAGAAGACTACGTCCGCGTGGAATTTAACAAAGTTTGCAGTATAAAAATCCTAGTACCTGGATGACCGAGCTTTGTTCGACTGAAAACACGGATAAAACGACGTTTTCTGAAAATGAAACCTAGCTAGATCGATTTTTCGCCCCCGAAACCCCCTGGATACAAAATTTCATGAAAATCGTTGGAGCCGTTTCCGAGATTTATTCCGATATATATATATATATATATATAATCTGAATCTCGGAAACGGCTCCAACGATTTTCATGAAATTTAGTATACAGGGAGTTTCAGTATATATATATATATATATATATATATATATACATACATATATACAAGAATTGCTCGTTTAAAGGTATTAGATATGTTAATCCAGGCCATAAACTATATGTGTGCCAAATTTCATCCAAATCCGTTCAGTAGTTTTTGCGTGAAAGAGTAACAAACATCCATCCATCCTCACAAACTTTTACATTTATTATATTATACTAGCAGACCCGGCCACGCGTTGCTGTGGCCAAATTAAACACACGCGTGTAACGTGAAATAAATTGTAGCGCATATGAAACGTTTGGACTTTTAACGTAGCGCCATCTATTGGATACTTACTGAATCCAGTTGATAAATTACCTTACACCGCCATCTATTACAATTATATGGAACTCATAGATAATTATACCTCTTTGTCGTATAATAAACAAATAATTTGCAATAAAATAATTATATTGCGATTATAAATTGAGATATAAACTATCCTATCTCTCAAGTTGGATCAAACTGCACACTAATATGACTTGTAAATTCATATAAAATATAAATATATTCTATTCTATAGAATATGATAGAAAAGAATAGGGTAGGATAGAACAGAATAGAATTTAATAAGATAGTAGAGGACATAATAGAGATAGTAGAGGAGATAATAGAGGACCAGCACCACACGTTGAAGGTATATTTTTTTTAGCGATTTCGTAGCGATGATGGTTCTGTGGTTAGCGCGGTAGGTTCGCATGCCGAAGGGCGTGGGTTCAAACCCCAACAATGAGCTTGAGCTGCCGGTGAAGGAAAACATCGTGAGGAAACCATAGCGTGGTTGTAAGGTACTTTCTAGTACTCGGCTGGCTAGCTACCACCCTCAAGTTGAGAATCTGCCGCCAAGCATCTACAGCGTGTTCCGGCATCCTCACTTGAGAGCCAGTTTCATTCCAGGCTAGGTGTGCTTTACCATCTTCGACCACACCGTCACTTAACATCAGGTGAGCTGTGGTAAAACACCTAGCCTGTCAGATATAAAAAAAAATAATGATCGTCTAATATGACTTGTAATTTCATCTTACTGGTGCTCAAGAATTGGAAGGTGGCAAGCGTCAGTTGTGGCGATATGTGTATACGTTGGTTTTCGTGACGCTCGGCGAACGCGGCGAAGTCCTGGAGCTTGTTCTGAGGCCGTCGGCGACGTTTCGACCGGTTGTCCACTGAAATATATTTTTTTTATTCGGATATGTCTGCGTTTGGCCACCAACTCGCCCGATGGTAAGCGATGATGTGGTCGAAGATAAAACACGCAGACTTAGAAGATACCTATTCACTTTGGCCTTGAAAAGATCTAGGTTATATCTCTCAGGAAACAAGGAAGCCGGCAGCTTGTTCCATTCCTTGGCCGAACGGATGAGAGACGTAGAGTCAAAACGTCTGGTGCGTACCCAAGGAAATTCCACTATGTATGGGTGGTAGTGGACCGTCGTACTACTTGTCCTGTAGTAAAAAGGGGATGGAAGTACAAGGACGTACAGCTCAGTAGCACATTCCGAAATGAATCCTGTAGAAAATTGACAGACTTGCTACCTTCCGGCGGTGTTTTTTTTAACACAAATAAGTCTGCGTTTGGCCACCGTCTCATCTGATGGTAAGCGAAGATGAAGCAAGCAGACTTAGAAGATGCCTATTATGTAAACACAGATGGAACTTGTTAGCATTGAATGGTCCACCACGTTGTATGAACACGAATCAGTACAGTGCCTTGAACTGTTTTTTTTAATTTTTTTACTAAAATATGTGTTTAAATTTGCTTCCATAGCGGAAGGTAATTCAGAAAACTGTTTTTTTTTAGGTTATGAGTAAAAAGGGGATGGAAGTACAAGGACGTACAGCTCAGTAGCACATTCCGAAATGAATCCTGTAGAAAATTGACAGACTTGCTACCTTCCGGCGGTGTTTTTTTTAACACAAATAAGTCTGCGTTTGGCCACCGTCTCATCTGATGGTAAGCGAAGATGAAGCAAGCAGACTTAGAAGATGCCTATTATGTAAACACAGATGGAACTTGTTAGCATTGAATGGTCCACCACGTTGTATGAACACGAATCAGTACAGTGCCTTGAACTGTTTTTTTTAATTTTTTTACTAAAATATGTGTTTAAATTTGCTTCCATAGCGGAAGGTAATTCAGAAAACTGTTTTTTTTTAGGTTATGAGGCTAGGTGTTTGACCACACTTTTGTGATAACCGCATGACAGTCCCATCGTATTTTCTAACAGTTTTATAAATGACTAGCTGTTCACGTGAATACTACATTTTTTCGGGATAAAAAGTGACCTGTTTTAATCCAGGTTGTCACTTACCTAGATACCAAATTTCATCAAAATTAGTCCAGCCGTTTGAGCGTGAAGAAGTAACAAACATACAAACACACTTACACAATCAAAAACTTCCGTATTTATAATATTAGTGTGATAAGAAATAATAGCTTATACCTACATATATTCATACAGTCACTCCCCTGTTTTTTTTATAGCTGACAAGCTAGGTGTTTGGCCATAGCTCACCTGATGTTAAGTAAGGTGAGGCTAAGGCTGGCTAGTTACCATCCTAAAGTTGAACATGTATGTAGGTATGTTTACCATATCATGGAATCTGACGTGGTTCTAACACATTTCAATTACACAACTCATTAACACAAGTCGAAGTATCCGATATAATTAAAATAAATAAATAAAATAAATTAAATTAAACGTAAATAATCCCGCATAAGTAAAACAATAATGTGTTTACTATCTTCGACCATACCGTCACTTAACATCAGGTGAGCTGTGGTCAAATGCCTAGATTGTCAAACATAAAAAAAACCTGTAAGAGAAAAATACTCACAAAACACATCTGTTTCGTCGACGATCTCTGATTGGATCATTTCCTCGATGACGTCTTCGAGTGTGACTAAGCCGATGGTTTCGTAGAAAGGGTCACCTTCCCCTTCGTTGTTAATGCGATGGACAAACGCCATGTGACCTTTGTGACCTGTCAAAAATACCAAAATTAAGTACTTTTTTACATACATGTCGCAGAGTCAAAACTGTGGCGCCACCTATTGGAAGCGTCAAGCAGTTATGAGGTGTGGTCGATGCCAGTGGTGACGTTTGATGGTTTGACAGTGCAAACCTGGGACGGTCAAGACCGGAGTGAACAACGAACGTTTGACAGTGCAAACGTTGGACGGTCGAGATCGGAGTGAACAACGAACGTTTGACAGTGCAAACGTGGGACGATCGAGACCGCAGTGAACAACGAACGTTTGACAGTGCAAACGTGGGACGATCGAGACCGGAGTGAACAACGAACGTTTGACAGTGCAAACGTGGGACGATCGAGACCGGAGTGAACAACGAACGTTTGACAGTGCAAACGTGTGACGGTCGAGACCGCAGTGAACAACGAACGTTTGACAGTGCAAACGTGGGACGATCGAGACCGGAGTGAACAACGAACGTTTGACAGTGCAAACGTGGGACGATCGAGACCGGAGTGAACAACGAACGTTTGACAGTGCAAACGTGTGACGGTCGAGACCGCAGTGAACAACGAACGTTTGACAGTGCAAACGTTGGACGGTCGAGACCAGCGTTGCCATATGTATGATTTAAGCAGTATTCATACGATTTATTTGCTGTTTAACATGTACGATCCAAATATCAAAATCGTACATAATTCCTACAACTTATTCATATTTCGTAAAGCTCGTCGCGCTAATAGAAAAAATAAATCTTTATGACTTTTTAAACATTAAAACTGTTTTTGTAATTTGTAAAGTACTGTTTCATTTATTTAAATTCTTCCTCATCCTTTATATTTTGTACTCATTGTAGGAAATCGATATATAAACGCAGATTAGTGTATTTTAAAAAAAGTTACAATAAAAAGCTCAAAATGCTCGAAAAAACCGGTCTACCCGGGTTTTGATTACTCTTAGACCCGAAAACCCGGGTTTTCAAAATTGAACCGAGTTTCGATGCCCTAGATAAAACCTGACCAATTTACGAATCACTTCATGGTGGTACTACATTTGGCCCTATTTTCCCGAATAAAAAGGGACGCAGCTATCCATGCCGTAGAGCTGCATCCTTTTTTAATCGAGAAATTGGGCCGAGTGTAGTAAATGCAGCTAAATTTAATTTTTATTTATGTGTTCTACGCCTTACGCCTACGTTGCCTTTGTTTGAATGCCCATGTTGTGCCTACCCCAGTATCAGTTCGAAACTCGGTTCTCTAAGTTGCCAACACGTAGATTTACATAGAACAAGCAGTCCAACTAGGTATGTCCAACTTCAAGAAAGAGGCCAATCGTCGAATTCAACTCGATTTAAACTTTTTTATTCTATTGAACTTATTATGGGGTGCCGTGGTGGTGCCGGCGTAAGAATAGTACCCCACCCTCTCTACCCGTGGTCGCCGTAAGAGTCGGCTAAGGGATGTAATCCGGAATATTGGCAGCAGCGTCTTCCTTGAACAATCACACCTAAGCCAACCCGCCTGCCAAGCGTGGCGAGTATTGGCAAAACCCCTCCCAGGAGGAGGCTTATGTCCAGCAGTGGACGTCCTTTGGCTGATGATGATGATGAACTTATTATGAAACTCACCATCCTTAAACTGTTTGAACATGACATCCAAAGTGACGTCTTCGAAGACGAAATGGGCCGCGTTTTGGTAATATTGGCAGAGCGTGCGGAGCGGCGTGTTGTCGTCGGGGTCCACGAAGGCCAGGTCCTTGATGAACAGCACCGTGACGATATTCCCTCGACCACCCTCGTAAACGGGGATGCGGGAGTAACCTGAATGGAAACAATAAATAAATAATGTAATTCAGTGCAAAACCAGACAATGAGCTTGAGCTGCCGGTAAAGGAAAACCCTTGTGTGGTGGTAGAGTACTTTCTAGTACTCGGCTGGCTAGCTACCACCCTCAAGTTGAAAATCTACCGCCAAGTATCTAACGGTGTATTCGCTTTAGCCTCACTTGAGAGCCAGTTCCATTCCAGGCTAGGTGTGCTTTACCATCTTTTACCACACCGACTAACCTAGCCTGTCAGACATAAAAAAACATGACTAGATTTGACTGGACTTGACCAAGAGTGGACTTTAACTATAAAGATAAAGAAGATGAAAACTGCACACAAAACACAGAATTGAAACTGGCAGAATGCACAGACTGCGATGCCAAGAAGAAAGAAAGAAAAAAGATACTTCTCACTCACCAGACTTCACAATCTCCGACATCGTCTCGAAGTCCAACACACTTGTTATAGGCAACATGAAAACATCCTCCAGCTTCGTCATCACATCCTTCACCGTTTTCTTCCTCATTTCCAGTGCGCCAGATATAATGTTCACCTCGTCCTTGTCCAGATCGTTCACGTCCGTCGTCACCTGTGCGAGAAATGTCACCTAATAGGTGGAGGTATAGAAGTCGTTATGTGCAGAGGCAAAGCTATGACTTGGAAATGCGTTCAGGAGCATTATTTTTCTTCTTTGAACTTTACCATTCCAAAAATTCAAAAATCAGTATTCGTTTATGTCGACCTCTGGGAAACCGACCTTGGGGTCGATATCCACCACTTTGGGAATCCCTGATCCAGGGTGTCACCAAATTTCATCAAAATTGGTCCAGCCGCTCGAGCGTGAAGAAACAACAAACATACTTACCAAACATCTTTAATATATTATAGTATGATTACCAGAACAGTAAAAACAAAAATAAAGCAAAATTTATACTTTTTTTAAATATAAAACAATACTCCTGAACGCATATACAAGTTATACAAACAAACAACATGTCTCACCTTAACGAGCTCTTTCAATCTCTCCCTGTTATAAACGTTTCCTATCTCCTCGCCTAGGAAATAGTCTAGGAGCTTGCTGACTGGAAACGAAAGGGGCGCCGTCACTGCCATCACGCCCTGTGCGAGAGAGAAAGAATAAAATGGTTACGTGCGCGAGTCCGACTCGCACTTGGCCAGTTTTTTTTCTAAACTTACCCCGTATCCATTACAACAAAACAAAAAGAAAACGGTCCAGCCATTTTCAAGTTTTTACGAGACTAGCACACGATAATTTATATACATATGTACTAGCTTACGCCCGCAACTACGTCTTCTGCATTAACTTTAAAATTGGGTTCATAGAGAAAAATGTGTAAACAAATTAAAAAAATGCTTTTTTTTATTTCTTCCAAGATAAAAAGTATCCTATAAGTTAATATGTTAATCCAGGTAATAAACTATCTGTTCCCGCTTTGTCGTGGCGGGGGGGCTGACCGTGACTGGTGACCACGGTGTAACCAAGCGGAACCCGACGTGGGGCTGCTTCTCCGGGCATTCCCCCGGGCCTGGTTTGCCTCCGATTGCCTTTAATCTCCGTGCGACGGGTCAGATTAGTAGCCCCGCCGCACGGAGATCATGGGCGCTAGGACGTGGGGCCGTCCGACGCCCATTTGCTGGTTCGATCTCGAAGATGGATAATGAATGTGTCTGGTGTTCTGACACATCGTAATCGTTGCGGGGTGAGCTTGTGCTCCCTGAGACGGGTCCGCAAGGACAAACGCTGTCGAAGCCGCGGAAGAATGCGAAAGCGTGCCCGCAGCCTCGACACACAGCGCCGAGGTGGAACACTCCAGGGTTTTTAGTGGGTAGGCCGTCATTAGGACGGAGAGTCCCACATAACCTCTGTGCCCGCCCCAGGGCCGGTGGTATACACTAAGTATTTTCCACGGAAGAAAAAAAAAAAAAATTTTTAACTGTAGCTCACTGCCACCTAACAAGTCATGGTGTAGTCGAAAACGGCGAACAAACACACGTAACCTGGAATGGACCTGGCTCTCAAGCAAGGCTACACACTGTTATGTGCTTGGCGACAGATTTTCAACCGAGTACTAGAAAGTACCCTACCACCACGCTATGGTTTCACCGCGATGTTTTCCTTCACCGGCAGCTGAAGCTCATTGTTGGGGTTCGAAACCGAGCCCTTCGGTATGTGAAGCAACGTTAACCACTGAGCTATCATCGATACAAAATGATGGTGTGATTGAAGATGGTAAACAAACCCTAGAATGGAACTGGCTCTCAAGTGAGGCTGTTTAATTACACACACTTTTACACACTTGACGGCAGATAAAGGTCAACGCCTTCAACGACCCTAAAACACTAACCTTAGTGACCATTATACTTTTCGCGCCGACCATAAGTCCATGTCTAGAACAGATCGCCTGAGGCGTTATCTCTCCCAACATCACGATCGCAAGCGTTGAGAATATCACCGCGAAGAGGCCAGATGTCAACTCGTCGAGAAGTATCGTAAACGTGGAGTTGACTGCAACATTTCCGAGCAAAATGCTGCACAGGAGATAGTTCCCATGGTCGCGGACTGGCATAATCGCTCTAGCGTACTTTCTCTCTTGATCCGTGCCTGAAAATACAAAAAAAAAGCTTAAGGCTTACGTTTGACCGCTACCTCTCTTTTTATTATAAAAAGTGACGTGTTTTTTTTAAAATATTTATTCTATAAATTCTAAACAACTCATACCGACAGAGTTCTATAAATTCAAAACAACACATATTGCCCCAGGTTTTATATATTCTAAACAACTCAAACCAATTAGAGTTTTATATATTCTAAGCAACTCATAGCAATCCAAATTCTATTAATTCTGAACAACTCAAACCGATTAGAGTTTTATAAATTCTAAACTACTCATAGCGATCCAAATTCTATTAATTCTGAACAACTCAAACCAAATAGAGTTTTATAAATTCTAAACATCTCAAACCGATTAGAGTTTTATAAAATCTTAACATCTCAAACCGATTAGAGTTTTATAAATTCTAAACAACTCACACCGATCCGAGTTCTATAAATTCCAAACAACTCATACCAACCTATGTTCTATTAATTCTAAACAACTTATAGCAACCTGAGTTCTATAAATTCTAAACAACACACACTGACTGAGTTTTAAATGAGTTGTTTAGAATATACTTAATACTATATTCTATATGAGTTGGTATATACTTACTACTTAATAACTTAATATATAATTTATAGAACTCATGCCAGTACCCAAGTTCTTTAAATTCTAAACAACTCTTACACAAGAATGAAAGGATTTTTTTTTTTAAAAGTGAAAGAAAGTTTTATAGGGCCAATAAATTATAATTCTAATTTACATAAAGATATCATACACATAAATAATATAAGATAAGATACCTGTATTAGATATAATCTTCAACTCCGTTCTATCCAAAGACATCAGTCCCAGATTCAGACCGGAGAACAACGCAGAAAACATCAGACAAAACAGTATCAAGCTAATGGAGAACCATAATGGCAGTATCTTGTTGTGAGATGCCAGCATCTTCCAAGTTTCAGTCCCTTGGTGGAGATACTTCTCCTCGTCGTTGGTGGGGTCTTTGTTTGGGTGGAGATTTTTTGCGCAGATATAGAGCTTTGAGTCGGTAATCGGTGCTGGGGCATATATGTTGAACAGGGCAGTTTTTGGTTGGAGCGAGTCTTCTTTCACCTGTAATACAATATTTTTACATTATTCTATATCTATAAAAACAAACTTTAAAAAAAAGTAAAGCCGACTTCAAAAAAAAACATCATCACTAAAAGCGAAAAATAAACTTACTTTACAAAGTATTATTATACCTGCTAGGTACCTACTGATCTGTTTGAAGTCAGTGCTTAGCCTAGCCTAGGTGTTGGTGCTTGCTATTATAATATGTATTATATTATGTAATGGTCATGGACAGGCGTTATCTCTTACCATCACGAGAGCGCATCGATAGTCTCATTACTATTGTATAAAAATTAAAATAAATACGAGGTTGACGATACAATATACTAGCAAAAAGCTGAGCTTTGTAAAGGCTAGCGTAGTTTTATAACGGGTAATAAATTATTATAAAACCTCCAAGTTGGGAACACTGATTACGCCTGATTCTAGTGGTGTCATCTAGTATTAAGTAGATTAACTACGATGTATTTGAGTATTGTGTTTAGTTCTGTTGCAGCGATGTTAACTCTTTGGTTTCCTAACAGATGGCGTTAGTAGCACAATAACATTCTGTCCAATGATACAAAATTGTTATTGTTTATTTGTTTAAATGGTTTTAGTTTATTTTTTTTTGACAGATAACACATTTAGATATGAAGTTAAATTACTATGTTCAAGCACAAATCTATAGGCGTGATAGTTTTTCAGTAAAGTGTACCACAAAAATGCTCAGGTTGTGGAATAGTGTTAGGGCTCGCTTCGCTCGTCCTGATAACTTACCATGTATTCCCCTTTCAGAAGGAACTTGCATGGCTGTCCATACGGCTGTGGGTCGTGGGTGAACGCAATCACAGTGCGGTCTGTTAGTCCTTCGCCATAGACGCTGCAAACATAAAGAATATACAGTGACAGATATACAGTGGATTTCATTGGAACAATCTCGGTTGTTGACGACTTTTGTGTTATAGTGACTATTTTCCCTAGAACTTATTTCCCTTATATTAGTTCATTTATCGTCGCTATAAACGTAAAATCAATTGCAGTATCAATTAGAAGTGTTGCAATCTATTGAGACACGTGCCAAGAGGTTTATCTGCAACGACTCTCTTGTTCAGTCTAACCTGCAAAGCTTTGAACATCAATACAAAGTACAAAGAAACTTTGGAGAGTGCGCTTCCGATCTGCATGATCTAATACCTCTTTGTCCATTCTACTATCGGACAGGCAGGAAGTCTAAAAACGGACACCGTTTCATAGATTACTTGGTGGTAGCAGTAGTGTGTAAACATAACTGTGTTCCTGTGTGATCACAGGACTGTTGAGACTAACCATCTAATGTCTCAAAGTAATGAGCGCCAAATCAGCGGTGCCCTGGGCTTTGTTTTGTTACTCGAAGTTTTATGTTCCGCTGCAATCATCATGGAGAGGCGTCTAACCATCAGGAGAACGTCTCGTTCGTCTCATGACTTTAACATAAATAAAAAATGGTTGTTATTCCAACAACTCAAACGAAACGGTTCAATTTTATTCATCATACCGCTAAGCTTACCGTAAAGTGACCGAAGATTCAGCAAGCACGCTAGGTATTCCATTCTCAATTATTTTAGGTTCCTTATCAGAGTCTTCTATTCTAATTCCTTCTATCAGAATGGGCCTTATAGCTGCTCTTACACTAGTGAAAGGTACTTCAGGTATAATTTCACGTCTTATTCTTATGTTTGGTACAATTTCTTGAGACACAACAGAATCTTCATTTAATGGTTGCATATTAGAAGATTGTATATTAGACAAAGGCATACCAGGTGAATGCGTAAGTGAAAATCTTCGCGCTTTGTCGCATTTTATATACTGTATTTTATCTAGAAGATCATCCAGTTTGTCTGATATTTCTTTCATGTGTACTTTCCCGTTTACTAGTTTTAAGTCTTCATTTATATCTTCTTGAATTTCTTGATAAGGCATAAAAGATGAAATTATATTAATTGGAGATAAATCTTTAGCTGCATTACCCGATATTGCATTTGAAAGATAATTTATCTTGTCAAATTTAAAATGTACATCTGTCATTTCTCTTTTACTTTTACTAGATTGCAACTTAGATAGCGCTAAATCAATTTTATTAATAATCATTTTAGCATAATCAAATTCATCGTAACTTTTTATATAACCTAAATACACTTCTTTATTATTTACATTTGTATTTAAAGCTATAATAGGTTCTCTATTATCTTCCTGTAGAATGTTTTTATAATCTATATCATTTTCTCTTTGACTATCGAGAAATTCGATAGATTTTTTAGAATCACTTTGTTGTTTCATTAAGTCGTTTAGAGGTACATAATTATGGTTGACTAGTACTTCTATGTCATTTTGTTCTTCCCTAGTAGGTCTAAGTATGTTGGTTAAGTAGTTCACGTCGATATCGTGTGTTAGGTCTGCCCATTCTGGGTTGTTCCCTTGAGTTGCGTTGTTATTAGTAATATTAAGAAGGTTTTGATTTATCTGTGTATCAGTTTCTTGTTCTTTAACAGACTTTGTGTTTGATTCGGTTGCGTTCCTGTGGACAATAAAAACATTGGTTAGATTTTAAAATTCAAATTCAAATTAATTATTTATTGACAGGTGGTGCAGGCGTAAGAATAGTACCCCACCCTCTCTACCCGTGGTTGCCGTAAGAGTTGGCTAAGGGATGTAATCCGGAAGATGGGCAGCAGCGTCTTCCTTGAACAATCACACTTAACTGCGCTCGCCAACCCGCCTTCCACGCTTGGCCAGTGTTGGCAAAAGCCCCCCAGGAGGAGGCCTATGTCCAGCAGTGGACGATCTATGGCTGATGCTGTGTGTGATGTGTGAAGGAGATCTACCCACCTCGTAAAAGGCTTTATATTGTTTGCAAAATTTGCTATACATTAAATAAGAAATATTAGGTTTGAATTCTGATTGCTCGTAAAGATAAACACCCAATGAGAAGTGTTCGGACAATCGCGTGATGTAAGTGTAAGCACGCATTTCCTACACTGAAATATAAAGCACCAAGCTAAAAGTGACGTCATCGTTTGCGTCATATTTTTTAGGGTTCCGCACTTCAAAAGGAATAAAATGGAACCCTTATTGGATCAGTTTGTTGCAGGGTTCAAGGATATCCGATTCGTTTAATTTTTATGTGATATATAATTTTTTTTTTATGACCGACATGCTAGGTGTTGACCACAACTCACCAGATGTTAAGTGACGGTGTGGTCGAAGATGGTAAATACACCTAGCTTGGAATGGAACTGGCTCTCAAGTGAGGCTGCTGGAACACACCGTTAGATGCTTGACGGCAGATTTTCAACTTGAGGGTGGTAGCTAGTCAGCCGAGTACTAGAAAGTACCCTACCACCACGCTATGGTTTCCTCACGATGTTTTCCTTCACCGGCAGCTCAAGTTCATTTGATATTTAAATAATATTAATTTTATATATATTAGTGTATTTTTAGTTATTCTAATTAATCTATGTATTAGGATATATCATTATTAGAATGTAGACATATGTCATAGTTTTGTATTCTCCTATATGCATATCCTAGTTATTGACACACCCCGTCTTTTTCTTCCTCTAATCCTTTGCATCCTAAGGTTGCCTGGAAGTGATAGTTTTTAGTGATAAAGTTGCCAGTTGTTACACCTATTAACTAGTTCATTTCTTTTGTATTATGTAATTTTAAGTATGTACAATAAAGAGTTATTCATTCATTGTTGGGGTTTGAACCCACACCCTTCGGCATGCGAACCGACCGCGCTAACCACTGAGCTATCATCGCTAAATATTTAAATTTTTGATTACTTTAGGGCTCCGTCAAGTATTTCACTTTCAGGAAGGGCTCAGTCGCCAAAAAAAGTTTGAGAACCGCTGTATTTAGTCAGATCACCAAGGCCGTACAGAACTGTTTTTCTCATATTTTCTTTCAGACTAGGAGGTCAAGGATTTCACGTCGGCGACTTCTCGTAACCAGTCTACGGGTAATAACCGAGTGGCGTAACGTGTTAGGGTGGGGGGTGTCATTGTCGGGGAGGGGCAATGCCCCGGGCGGCAGATCACACGGGGCGACACGACGGCGCCGTGGCAGAGTTACATCAGAAGGATAATAAGATCGATTAGCGTGCTCGGTTCGCATGCCGAATAGCGTGGGTTCAAATCCCAACAATGAGCTTGAGCTGCCGGTGAAGGAAAACATCGTGAGAAAACCATAGCGTGGTGGTAGGGTACTTTCTAGTACTCGGCTGGCTAGCTACCACACTCAAGTTGAAAATCTGCCGCCAAGCATCTAACGGTGTGTTCCGGCAGCCTCACTTGAGAGCCAGTTTCATTCCAGGCTAGGTGTACTTTACCATCTTCGACCACAACGTCACTTAATATCAGGTGAGTTGTGGTAAAACACCAAGCCTGTCAGCCATAAAAAAATGCATTGTTTTGTTATATTTACGTTTGTACTTTTAACGTAGCGCCATCTATTGGATACTTACTCAATCCAGTTAATAAATTACCTTACACCGCCATCTATTACAATTTTATAGCACTCACAGATAAATTATACCTCTTTGTCGTATAATGAACAAATAATTTGCAATAAAAAAATATTGCCTATTATATATATAAGTATATATACTAGCTGCGCCCCGCTGTTTTACCCGCGTGGTAATGGATGATGATGATGATGAAAAGTATTCTGTGTTTTATTCCAGGACCTAAAGTATCTACATGCAAAATTTCATCCAGATCCATTCAGCCGTTCTGGCGTGATTGAGTAACAAACATCCATCAATCCAAACTTTCACATTTATAATATTAGTGGGATATAAACTATCCTATCTCTCAAGTTGGATCAAACTGCACAGTGTGCAAGATTTGGTTAAAATCGGTTCAGTAGTTGAGGAGTTCATCGCGGACAAACAACGTGACGAAATTTTCATATATATATAAAGATATGGTATAGTTATTTAGTTATGTACATAATTATGTCTTCAGCTGAATGTTTGAATCGAGAAAAACATTTAGCTATGGCTTCCATTTGCATAATGGAATAGTTTTAAGGCGATGTATATTGAATGACGTGTTTTCAACATATGTGAAGTGCTTTGTCGAGGTCGATAAATAAAACGTTAGGAATAACTGGCCTATCGTAAAAATTGAAAATAGTTTTTTTGGCATGAAACAGTATGCTATAATCAATACAAGATAGTGTGTGTACATCTTCAGGGGGCGTCAAAATTACAATGCTGAGGTGAGCCCTATTTTGTATGTAACTGTTAGTCTTTTGTTTGTTTTATGTTTTTCGGTGTGTTATGTACAAAATAAAATTATTTTCTTTCTTTCTTTACAATACAGGTACTTAATATACTTGAATCCTCTAAATACTATTTCTATCCTATGTGCCTTCTTAGTAAGCTTCAAGTAGCACAACGAGCTATGGAGAGGGCTATGCTTGGAGTTTCCCTACGAGATCGAATCAGAAATGAGGAGATCCGTAGACGAACTAAAGTAGCCGACATAGCCCAGCGGATTAGCAAGTTGAAGTGGCAGTGGACAGGGCACATAGCACGCAGAACTGATGGCCGATGGGGCTGCAAAGTTCTGGAGTGGTGACCACGGACCGGCAAGCGCAGCGTAGGACGTCCACCCACAAGGTGGACAGACGACCTAATAAAGACCGCAGGAACGCGCTGGATTCGAGCCGCTTCCAACCGGTCTTTATGGAAATCAATGGGGGAGGCCTATGTCCAGCAGTGGACGTCATACGGCTGATGATGATGATGATGATAAATATACTTGAAAAGAAAGCTTGTTTCACAAAGCGCCTAGCATCCAGCGCACGTTCTATCGATTATTCATTTGATTTTAAAATGTCCAGCTGGTTTTGGAACATATCCTACGTTATGAAAGTATCCTAAGTTGACTTTTGAACGCTTGCATAGTGTACATGATGTATCTGCCGGGGGAATCCCGTCGCATCTAGAACTGGGGGCTCTTTTTTTATAATTAATAGGCTTGCGTTTGACCGCCAACTCGCCTGATGATAAGCGAAGATGCGGTCTACGGTGGAGCACGCTCGCCTAGAAGAAACCGATTCACTCGCGACTTGAAGGCACCCAGATTGTATCTATCTATCGGTGAACACCCACTCGGGCAACGAATTCCAATGTTTAGCGGTTCGTATGAAGAAGGTGGAACCAAACCGCTTAGTTCGAGTTTTTGGAATATCCACCATGAAGCGGTGCCGCTTCTTAAAAGCTTCTGGTTGTCCGATAAAAGAACGGGCAAGGTGGAATTAGGTCATGCAGATCTGAAGCGCACTCACCAAAGTGTATCCGATAGAAAACCGATAGACAAGCAACTTTGCGTCGATGTTCCAGGCTTTGGAGCCTTTTCTGAACAAGCGAATCATTGCTTATGAGCTTCTTTGCACGTTTCTCAATGGACTCGTATAGGTGACTTTGGCGCTCAAAACGTTAAAATATTTGCCTCTTTCAGGACCTGACGGCTACTGTTTTTATGGCTAACACTACGGAATTTGCGACATTCCCATTTCCCTAATTTGACTAAAACCAATGTCACTACGTCAGCTCTGTAACCTTGACGAGGGAACTGCGTCCGATATAGCATATACTTCTCTATCGTATATCGTGTTTACCTATTTTGAGCGATAAAGTCTGACCTATACTGATATAGCCTATGGTAGCGCAAATTTTGCTTACCCACACTCTGACGCTTTATTTTTAAACGACTTCAAAAACGGTAGGAGGTTCTCAATTCGTCGGAATCTTTTTAGGGTTCCGTACCTCAAAAGGAAAACAAGGTTCACTTTGTTGTCCGTCTGTCTGTCTGTCAAGACACTTTTTCTCAGGATCGCGTGCTGAAACGTGCTGAACATGCTGAAATTCATATCAAATACTCAGGTCTACCGTCCCTTGGTCTTTTTTCCCTGTGAAAAAATCAAACTTCTAAGGCAACGCAATCAAAAGATACAGCCGTTTATACTGCAAATTTTCGACACTCGCATGGGAATCAAAACCTACAGGGTACCACCCGTGAACTCAGAAACATGAAATTGCGAAAAGCATAAATACCCATTAAAAAAATAAAAATACCATAACTTTTACTTATACACCTACAGGTTTGTACGGAACCCTTGGTGCGCGAGTCCGACTTGCACTTGGCCGGTTTTTTTATGTATGTTCCCCGATTACTCGAAGACGTCTGGACCGATTCGAGAAAAATTTTACTTGTTGAAATCTTCCCATGTGGTCCCATAGAAATTTCATGAGACAGCTGGCAGTGGCTGGATGCAAAAAACCAAAGAAACCTATATCCAGCAGTGGACTATGCTAGGTTGTTGATGATGATGATTAAATTTGTTCATTCTAAAGTACATATTTTTTTGTGGAACTACGTTTTTTAAACCATTCATTTCTTGGCTATTCTGGTTGTAGGACAAACCAAAGCATGGCTTGAGAAACGAGCTCGACCAGCCCACATCTAACTGACCTCGCTCTTCTTCTTCTTCTCTTTCTTCTTGGCATCGCACTCTGTGCATTCTGCCAGTTTCAATGTTTCTATATTTTGTGAGTAGTTTTTATTTTTCAGCTTCTATATCATCTATAGTTACAGTCAAAGTCTAGTCTTGATCAAATCCAATCGGTCCCAGTCAAATCAAGTCATGCCTTAGTAAAGTAGTGGCGACTTTACTATAAGCTTCTGGATGGAGTTTTGGAAGCAACACGAAAAGTCATGTTTTACCACATTATAGGTATCATTCTCCCACAGTCGCGCTTGTAATTCGGCACTTTATAAATAAAACACCACTATTTTTATGCATAAAAACTCGAAAAAACACTAGTTTTAGAAAAAAATACAATGGGGCGACACGACGCTCACCGCGTTCCCGACAAAACTCTCCGACCTCGCCCTTACTGTTACAGCAGTGGATATTGGTCCGTAGTACATGGTGTCCTATTTAGATGGAAGTTGGCTGGCATCCAAAATGTTCGCTGGAACAGCCTGCTGTATTATGAAAACTTGTGTCGCAAGTCAATGGAGTTACGCTTGAACTATTCTGAAAGGAATAGCATTTTTACCTATGGGGTTAACTTTATAGTGTTGACCGCACGCGAGGCAATACTGCAGGTTACATTGCTTTGCTGCGACCAACCGCGCCGGCGTAAGAATAGTACCCCACCCTCTCTACCCGTGGTTACCGTAAGAGTCGGCTAAGGGATGTAATCCGGAAGATGGGCAGCAGCGTCTTCCTTGAACAATCACACCTAACTGCGCTCGCCAACCCGCCTGCCAAGCGTGGCGAGTATTGGCAAAACCCCTCCCAGGAGGAGGCCTATATCCAGCAGTGGACGTCCTATGGCTGATGATGTGATGTGTGTGTCCCCTTTGTCCCAAAGCTTCAACCCCGTAAGACTCAAATATGTACCCACTGTCCAGGGTACTATACTTGCGCCTTTTGAGGTCTTCTGCAAATTCTGCAGCTGCGCCAGCCTTATTCTGAGTTCTTGGAAGAAGCGACGGTGCAAGTGTCAACGCAAGTGGCGTCCCTAACTAAAGGCCATGCCATCTTCCAGGAAATCAAAGTCATTCCGTCAGGTCTCTTACCACATCTCGTATAAGGGCGCTCGGCTCGGGGAGGCTGCGTTTTTCCTTTAGATTCTTACGTAATAAATATTAAACAGGGGGGAGAAGGTTTCAGCCTATTCTTGTTTTTCTTACATAGGAGGGAGGGGTCAAAAACTGTAAAAACTCATCTTACGTAATAAATTAATGGTGAATAAAATATTTGTATTTTTATCACATCACATCACATCACATCATCAGCCATAGCCATAGCCACTGCTGGACATAGGCCTCCTCTTGGGGGGGTTTTGCTAATACTCGCCAGGCTTGGCAGGCGGGTTGGCGAGCGCAGTTAGGTGTGATTGTTCAAGGAAGACGCTGCTGCCCATCTTCCGGATTACATCCCTTAGCCGACTCTTACGGCAACCACGGGTAGAGAGGGTGGGGTACTATTCTTACGCCGGCACCACCACGGTGTATTTGTATATTGTTTTTTTTATAAACAAATGATATATTTTTATGTGTTTTATTGCTTAAAACTGCAAAAAATATGTCAGCAAGCTAAAATAATAATGTTAATTACAGTAGTGGGCATAAAGATAAAACAGTAAGTGATAATTATTAAATAACATGATATGATCCTTCCAGTGCTACTTTGGATACTCATTCCAGCAATTCATTTATAGATTTTCTTGGCAGGTTGAGGTCTTTTAGTGGATTACTGCTCACATCTCTGGGGTAGGGCACCAGAGAATCACCTTTGACTCCTTGCAGAGAAGAGCCGTTAGGCTTCTCAATGACTCAGATTTAACTGACAGGTTGAAACCGCTGATGCAGAAATATTCATTCGCTTACACAGGGACAGTCCGGGAGGTGCATCGAGTTACCATTGTAGGTAGGTACCAACCAAATCCTAAAATTGTAGATGCCAGCATTTACGAGAAATCGCTGGTCAATGTCGGGAGTTGTGCCCTCGTTAGTCTGTTCTACATATTTTATACAGGAAATTACGTGGTTTTTCGCTGAATATGTCGCTCTGGTAACATTGCTTTCATATGTATACATTTTCTAGAATTAAGTTTGTATTTGTACACAATTTAATTTCTAAGGCTTAGATTATAAAGCATTCTGGCTGCGTCCGAGTGAGGCTCAGCCAGAATGCTGTTACAGTAACGAACTTGAAGTTCTGATGAATGTTTGTTTAGGGCTGTTTCTTCCGCGCACTTGTCTTATGTGGAATGGCTTACCACCTTCGGTTTTTTCATTAAATTTTGATCTACCTCGCTTCAAACAAAGGCTAAATAGGGTCCTTAAAATTAGGCAACTCACTAACAATGGCCCGGGTACTTTAGGTGTCCATTGATGCGGCGGTGACCACTTACCATCAGGGGGCATTGCTAGTTTGCCAGTTTTTCACATATTTTTTTTTTTACTATAATGACATTAATAAAATATTGTTCTGGCAGTAAAAGTTAGTTAATGCTTTAATAATATGTGCTATACTATTTATAAGCGATAAAATAATACCTACGTGTATGAACTGCCAATGACTTTTTAAAAATATTTATTTTTCAAGCATTTATCAGTGCTCAATTTTCGTAGACTAAAATATATGCTACCTCAGGCATGAGATATAATTAAAGGATGTCGCACTTAGCATTCATTCACTAATCCTTTTAGTTTCATTATACATATTATGACTAAGAAATTACAAGGTAAGCATTAATTCAATTACTCACGATAGTTGATTTTTCTGTGAAATAACAGCATCTTTCCTAGGCTCCAAGAAATGCTCGACACCCTGGTGCACCCAGGTGCCACCGAAAGGAGGATTCTTCGTCGTTTCACGCAAACAAAAGTAGATTTTACCATCAGCGTTCGGCACTGACACTTCGATTTTGGAGATCCACTGCGACGTTTCAATTTCTTTTAATTCATAATTTGGGTAGATTATCTCACAACTGCTACCCTTGGCGCCTTCCTCTGGAGTCAATCTCCAAGGATTATGCCCTAAAAACTCTCCACCACTTGCAGAAAGTAAATATTTACAGGTATTTCTATCGCATGTTACGCTACCCACTTGTAACGATTGTATAGTTGAATTAGGAGTATTTGCAACTGAGCTGTGCACTTGAAAAATTAGATATAACAATAAACCACAAGTCCGTAACACATTAGGAGCTGTTGCCATTGTCGTTGCTCTTATAAAAAGAAATTTAAAATCAATTTGCGTAGATAACAAAGCGACATGTTCGTTGCGCTTTACAACTCCGCGGCGATTGTTAGTGTTGCTATGTTTTTGTTAATTTCAATTAGTACAAAGTTAGGATTTATTTTATAATGAGGGGATTCCATTTTTATTTTGGAAAAGTCTCTACGGTGCGGAGTAACGAAGAATAATTTAGTTTTAAAAGTAACTGGGTAATAAACTCAAAAATATTAATTTTGTATCTATTAACAGTCGTTTTTATTTCATCATAGCTACAACAGTAGTAGAATCAATATATACAAGCTGGCTACATTTTTAACATATGTCATACTGTCAAAGTCAATTTTATATCAAGACGTCAAAGTCAATGGATGGTTAATGAAATAGAATCTTCGATTCGAGTGCGTTGGCTATTTCGACCCTATTAGATTTGATATTTAAATAAATTAAACAAAGCCATTACGTACACTCATTACAACTGTAATTTACTATCTAAACTTATAAATATTCATGTTTGTAGTGCTAGTCAATTTTTATTAGTACGTGTTCATTTACTGTAAACATTAGGCCCCTTTGTCTAGAAAAGGATGAGCATCTTTGTGCGAAAGTAACAAGATATTTTGTGAATTTTTTGAGTTAACATGGAGGTGAGAGAAGCAGGAGATGGCGCTGCGTCAGGAGAATTCACCAGGGTCCCTCAAAAGAAGTATTCATGGGCCGAAGTTCGGCAAGCGGTTCACGATTTGCGAAAAGAGTTGTCTTCACTTTCAACGATGGTTCCTACTGCTATTTCGTTCAAAAAACTGAGTAACGGGAAAACTAGAATATACTTCTTGAGGACTCCGCAAAATGGCTGGGAAATCACTCTTTTGTACACGGATGTGTCGGCCAGTTCTGAACCTACTGAAACCAGGTAACCAAATCTTATAAAAATTCCATGTCCCAGCGACTTAGTTAGGTACGTTTAGAAATTTTTGAAATGATAATAGTCAATTTATGTGTATTATAACATGGCTTTGTTATTTTTATTACATTCTGAGTTATATGGAAGTGTAGTAATTGGCTAAAAAGAGTTTAATACACTCAATGTTGAGAATGTAAAACTATTTTCAAAACTATATGAACTCTTTCTTTGTTTCTCTTTAGTATCTTATATTTACTCTTTGTAAAATTTGTTTACAATGGTGAACAAATTTTATTCCAAAAATGACCCTGAAAACATCCAATAAAAGGACAGCTAATCTATAAACTTTGTTTTCTTACCTATCTTAGGGTTATTAAAAGTTGTTTACAATGGTGATTATAATGAATATCCTATGTACCTATTAATAGTCTATTATGGAATTTGACTTGTAACATTGGTGTTATCAATAAAATATTTGTATTCCTATCTCCATTTGGAACTTCACACACATCTTTAAACCCAGAATTAACAAACACATATTTACACCCATATTTACTCATATATCGTTTTGTTTTATGTCACATATAAAGTGTTGTCTATTGTCTATATAGATAGATTAGGATAAAGATTGGACCTAAATAGCAGCAAGCAGAGAAGCATGGAAAAGAGGCCATTGTCCAGCTGTGGGACAAGATAGGATAAAAAATTTAACAAAAAAAAACCGACTTCAAACAGGGTTACTTATTTACATTTTGGTTTTTTTAATTCATTGACATGTAATTAGTATTTAGAACTTTTTTAAATAATATATTTGAAATAATATAATGGAATTTGACTTGTAACATTGGTGTTATCAAAAAAATATTTATATTTATATTGCCAATGAGTGAACAGGGTTGTCAAATAAAACTTTTATGTATTTCAGGTTAGAATGGAAACCTTTGATAGAAAGTGTGGCCCTCGGAGTAACCTCCGGCAAATGGTCTCGAGAGGAGCAGCTGCTATGGGAGAGGCAGCGTGTGGCTGCATGGGGAATAGCCTCATATGAGCTGCATCCCACCACTGGCCGTGTGCTATTCCCTTGCGCTTCTTCCTTATTTGTAGCTGAAGAAGGACCTTCACAGGTAAGCTTTTGGGGTGGAATTCTTATGTTGTTTATAACATTCTCAATTATTGAAATTTTTTCGAAATATAATGTAGCCTATCTGTTAATCCAGGATGTCAGCTACGTCCATACCAAATTTCATTAAAATTGGTCCAGCCGTTTCTGCATGAATAAGTAACAAACACATTTATACACTCGCAAACTTTCGCCTTTATAATATTAGTGTGACTAAAAACACTATGCCGTACCCCACCCCCTCTACCTTGTTGTTAACCTAACTGCGCTCGCCAACCCGCCTGCCAAGCGTGGCGAGTATTGGTAAAACCCCCCCAAGAGGAGGCCTATGTCCAGCAGTGGACATCCTATGGGTGATCATGTGTGATGTGTGTGACTAAAAACATATCAAATTTTAAGTATATTGATGAATGATGATCTCTCTGCACTTGCATCCCCCTGGCTAAGTGACAATTATAGTAAGCATAATGTATTAATATTTATAACTGTAAACTGAAACCTAATATGAAAAGAAAGATCCACAAAAAAAAATGCCTTGCTGAGTTTGTTGCCGGAGTCTTCTCAGTTGAAGTGTAATTACGAGCCGGTGGTAGATTCAAACATGTAACTTTACGTTCATAAGTGCCTCACCAGGGCCTAAACTGTCACATAGATGTTTGTCTTAGTGGGAATCGAAGCAGATATTCTACCAAAAGAGCTAACACAAATCACACATTTATTGAAATTTTTAATGTTATTTTTTGTCAAATGTAATAATGACTTGTAACATTTGTGCTATCAATTAAATATTGTATGATATTGTCGAGCTAAAGAAAATAAGTAGATGGATTTTAGTTTTTTAAAAACTTTTAAGCAATGATAGCTGGATAGCCCTTGATGCTTTGTAGCGATGATAGCTCAGTGGTTAGCGCGGTTGGTTCGCATGGCGAAGGGCGTGGTTTCAAACCCCAACAATGAGCTTGAGCTGCCGGTGAAGGAAACCATAGCGTGGTGGTAGGGTACTTTCTAGTACTCGGCTGGCTAGCTACCACCCTCAAGTTGAAAATCTGCCGCCAAGCACCCAACGGTATGTTCCGGTAGCCTCACTTGAGAGCCATTTCTATTCCAGGCTAGGTGTGCTTTACCATCTTCGACCACACCGTCACTTAACATCAGGTGAGTTGAGGTCAAAAACCTAGCCTGTCAGCCATATAAATAAAAAGCCCAGTGGTAGCATATGGTGATAGCGATGATAACCCAAAAATATTGCTTCTTATGATATTAATCATACAAAGCAATATCTTTATCAAATGTAACACATATCCAGACGATTTCTTTTGCGATAATGTCTCTTAGTTGCTGTTTGTGTGTCCAAGGCATACTAAATAAATACTACACTATTTGATTGCTCTCTTTTGTTCCGAAACTGTTTCACTTGGTGGTAGATTTCCTTAGCAGGAGGTCTAGGTAGGTACCACCGCGGTACCAGATATTCTGCCGCCAAGCAGAAGTGTGTAAACATTGCTGTGTTCCGGTTTGAAGGGTACTGCAGCTAGCGAAATTACAGGGCTATTGAGACTAACCATCTAGTCTCAAAGTAATGAGCGCCAAGGCAGCGACGCCCTGGACTTTGTTTTACTACTCAAAGTTCTGTGTATCGCTGCAATGGTCATGGACAGGCGTTATTTAATATCATGAGAGCGTCTTGTTCGTCTCATTACTGTAACATAAAAAAAACCTAGTACACATTATCGGAAACAGGTTTTTGACAAAATGGCAATTGGTTGATTATTAAGGCCCCTAAGTATTATTAGCCCCGGGCCCCACAAACTCCTGGTTCGCCTCTGCTATAGGTTAACTTTGTTGTTTATTTCCAGTCGCCCCCTCTAATACCGCGTTCTCTCAACACGGGCGGCGGCGCAGCGTTGACCCCTGCCATGTGCCCCTCGAGGCCTTCATTAGCGGCCCACGCGGCGCGAGGAGACATCTGGCTCGCCGGCGGCGCCCTACGCAGACCCACGAGGCTCACATACGCGTGTCGCGGCCAGGAACCTACTAGGTACATTCTGGGCCTCCTTTCAGACTATCCGGTCTTGGATTTTGTGAGCTTGAACGACCATTGAGTAAAAATCATCCGATCAATCGGATGATTTTTTGATTGTCCCGATAGTCGTCACGGTGAACAGTCTTATAGCGAAGAGCCTCGACCAACATCTTAAGAGGCTCACGCTAGACGGTTAGGTCAAAGGTCAGATCCAAAAAGCAATTATAATATTATAAAAAAAAAAAAATGTTATAACGTAAGATATCTCATCGCATCTTGTTATCGCATGTTATCATATTTTATCTCCGTTTGTGCACGTTCCAGGTTGGCGGATGACCCACGACAAGCAGGCGTGCCTTGTTACGTCACTCAGGAAGAGTTTTCTAGATATACAGGGTTCTGGTGGCAACCTGAGTCTGATGGTAAGTTGCATTAACACATTTTTAGGGTTCCTCAAAAGGATGGACCGATTTCGATGCGGTTTTTTTTCATTTGAAAGCCTGTTTCTAAGCTATGTTTGGTTAATTCCGTAAGGGGTTTTTTAAATTTTTAATTTAATTACTTGTTTAAAACTTTTGACAAGCTAAGTGTTTGACCACACCTGATGTTAAGTGACGATGCGGTCGAAGATGGTAAAGCACACCTAGCCTGGAGTGGTACTGGCTCTCAATTGAAGCTGCCGAAACACACCGTTAGATGTTTGGCGGCATATTTTCAACTTGAGGGTGGTAGCTAGCTAGCACGATGTTTTCCTTCACCGGTAGCTCAAGCTTATTGTTGGGGATTGAACCCATGCCCTTTGGCATGCGAATCGACCGCACTAATCACTGAGCTATCATCGCTACAATAAGTGATTGACCACAGCTCACCTGTTGTTAAGTGACGGTGCGGTCATAGTAAAGCAGACCTAGCCTGGAATAGAACTGACTTTCAAGTGAGGCAGCTGGAACAACTGTTAGGTACTTAGGTGTTGGCAGCAGATTTTAACATTTTGGTATTCTGTTACAGATGATGTTTACCGGATAGTATATGAGGAGGTCGATGAGAGCGAAGTCAAGATATACAGCTTCCCATCGAGCCAGTCCAGCAGCGGGGAAGTGGAAGAGTTCAGGTAGATATCTCCCTCGCTATCTCTATCTACCACCGTATCAACCGTATCAATGATACGTGGTGGTTTCGCGTGGTGGTAGGGTACTTTCTGGTACTCGGCTGGCTAGCTACCACCCTCAAGTTGAAAATCTGCCGCCAAGCATCTAACGGTGTGTTCCGGCAGCCTCACTTGAGAGCCAGTTCCATTCCAGGCTAGGTGTGCTTTACCATCTTCGACCACACCGTCACTTAACATCAGGTGAGCTGTGGTCAAACACCTAGACTGTCAGACATAAAAAAAAAAAACGTTTATTATATTGATAATTAACTGCTTCCCGCGGTTTTACCCACGTGATGGATGATGATGATGATGAAAAGTATTCTATGTTTTATTCCAGGGCCTAAAGTATCTACATGCAAAATTTCATCCAGATCCGTTCAGCCGTTCTGGCGTGATTGATTAACAAACATCCATCCAAACTTTCATATTTATAATATTAGTGGGATAGTTTTTGTTTTATTATTTAAAAAAAAACATTGACATGTAAACAGTGTTTTTGACTTTTTTTTTTTAATTAGAAATAGTCTTACCTTTGACCGCGATCTCACCTGATGTTAAGTGATGATGCGATCTAAGATGGAGCACGCTCGCCTAGAAGATATCGATTCACTCTCGACTTGAAGACACCCAGATTATATCCAAGTACTCTACCACCATGCTCTATGGTTTCCTCACAATGTTGTTTGTATGTTAAGTTTGTTACCTTCGTCTGGGTCGCTGGAATTTCGGGGGTCCAAATTGTAATGACCTTTGCCCAGCGGTCGTTCGGCATTCGACAATTTTTTTTTAAATATTTTTTTTATAGTTGCACTTAACATCAGGTGAGTTGTGGTCAAACCCACAACTCACCTGATGTTAAGTGAGGGTGTGGTCGATGATGGTAAAGCACACCTAACCTGGAATGGAACTGGCTCTCAAGTGAGGCTGCCGGAACGCATCGTTAGATGCTTGGCGGCAGATTTTCAACTTGAGGGTGGTAGCTAGCCAGCCGAGTACTAGAGAGTACCCTACCACCACGCTATGGTTTCCTCACGATGTTTTCCTTCACCGACAGCTCAAGCTCATTGTTGGGGTTTGAACCCACGCCCTTCGGCATGCGAACCGACCACGCTAACCACTGAGCTATCATCGCTGTGGCCCGCCCAGTCCCACTTTTTGAAATAGATAAATAAAATTTTGCACACCATGTTAATATGCATAAACAAAGTACCAATATTGTACTAGCGACCCGCCCCGGCTTCGCACGGGTGCAATGTAGATACTAATGCGGTGCATATGCATGTATTATATATATATAAATCTTCCTCTTGAATCACTCTGTCTGTTGATGGAAACCGCATTAAAATCCGTTGCGTAGTTTAAAAGATCTAAGCGTACAGATGGCGGGAAGCGACTTTGTTTTATACTATGTAGAGATTATTAATAATTTTAATCGCATCAAATAATATAATTTCAGATTTCCCCGCGCTGGCACACCTAACGCGAAATCAGTGCTGAAAATGGTCACATTTAGACTCCAGAAAGCATCGCCTACTACCGTCCTCGACTATTACCAGGAGGGCGCTAACGATTTGCATTGTAAGTATCTGAGAAATAGGACTTATAAAAGCTGCACCCCGTGGTGCTACTGACTACATTTTATCGGTAAAAAAGTAGCCTATGTGTTAATCCAGGGTGTCAGCTACCTCTATACCAAATTTCATCAAAATTGGTCCAGCCGTTTGAGCGTGAAGAAGTAACAAACACACACTCACAAAATTACGCCTTTACAGTAATAAGTGTGATTGTAAGATCTTACTTAAAACGTTTATTTAATGTTCTATCAAATTTTAGTCTTAGTGAAATGTCACGCTTTGATATGAAACAGGCAAGTTTAATTATAGATTAACTTTGATCAATGTTTGAAGTAATTATGTTTTTTTTTAAACATTTTATTATATTGGCAATATTTTTTACATTGACATATTTTTATATTAATATATTTTATTTTGACATTTTGTTTTTTATTCATTGACATGTAATCGGTATTTTAAAACTTTTTTAATGATATGTATTTGAAATTATATTACGGAATTTGACTTGTAACTTTGGTATTATCAATAAAATATTTGTATTAAAATATTTCTACTAAAATTATAGTAAAACCAATTTATACATTAATTATTATTTTTAGCTTTAACTGTATATAACCAAACAATACAATATTTTATTCATTCTTTGATCAATGTTTTAACTAATTATGTTTTTCTGACATTTTATTATATTGACAATATTTTTTACATTGACATATTTTATTTTGACATTTTGTTTTTTTATTCATTGACATGTAATCAATATTTTAAAACTTTTTTAGTGATATATTTGAAACGATATTACAAAATTTGACTTGTAACATTGGTGTTATTAATAAAATATTTGTAATAAAAGTAAAACTACTAAAATTGTAGTAAAACCAATTTATACATTAATTTATTATTTTTAGCTTTAACTGTATGTAACTAAAGAATACAATTTTTTATTCACAACAAATGTACGTAATATGTATGTATGTGTGTGTATGTAATGTTATGTGTTTTTTAGTCACAATCCAATTCATGTCAGAAATTACGTTAAATAATGACAAAATATTAATTAAAATTTAAGATAATTAATTTAGACCACAACAAAATAGATTTTTTCTAAATAGTAAAAGAAAGATCCAAAGTCAATTAAATAATATCTTGTAATATTCAAAATGTCAATTAAGAAATACCTACTTATTATAATAAAATAAAACATCAAGGTTTTAAACAAATAATACAATAACTTATCAATATAATATGTACAAACAATAATTTATACAAAGTTAATAGCTTGTACAAAGTCTATTTTTTTTACATTTATTATATCGATGACATTTTTTTGTTATGACATATTTTTATTTTGACATATTTATTGATTTGAAATATTTAATATGGTATTACGGAATTTGTATTCCGAGGGAGTTGTTTGCATTGAAAATCTGCCAAGCATCTAACGGTGTGTTCCGGTAGCTTCATTTGAGAGCCAGTTCCATTCTAGGCTAGATGTGTTTACTATTGATCATACCGTTATTTAACATTGCATTAGCTGTGGTGTGTGGTCAAACACGTACCAACTTTTTTTTTGTTTTCCAGCTTCGGAGACGAATGATATGGAAGTGACTGACATCCGGTGGTTTGAGATGCGGACTCCACTCAAAGATACTTTCCCATGGTTTGAATATTTGGCACGAGTGGGTTGGCTCAAGGGAGGGCAGTTGTAAGTACATACATTGTGTGATATTGTTATGCGTGGTGGTAGGGTACTTTCTAGTATTCGGCTGGCTAGCTACCACCCTCAAGTTGAAAATCTGCCGCAAAGCATCTAACGGTGTGTTCCGGCAGCCTCACTTGAGAGCCATTCCGGGCTAGGCGTGCTTTACCATCTTCGACCACACCGTCACTTAACATCAGGTGAGCTATGGTCAAACACCTAGCCTGTAAGCCATAAAAAAATGGTTGCCATAGTACAAGCTTTGTTTAAATCGAGACTGGAGTAATAAAATATGTAAATGCTCTTTTTTACAGTGTGTGGGTTCAAATCCTGGACAGGAAGCAGCAACGGCTTCAATTAGCGTTGATACCTTTGTGTGAGTTTAACGCGCCCGCTACTTACGAGCACGCGCCGCAAGAACTCAATATCAACGCGCACGCGCCGGTACCGTCCAGTACACAGGTCAGTACTCCGTGGATCGATTATGCGATCCAGTTGGATCGATTATGCGATCCAGTTAAATCGATTATGCTATCCAGTTAAATCGATTATGCTATCCAGTTGGATCAATTATGCTATCCAGTTAAATCGATTATGCAATCCAGTTAAATCGATTATGCTATCCAGTTGGATCGATTATGCTATCCAGTTAAATCGATTATGCTATCCAGTTGGATCAATTATGCTATCCAGTTAAATCGATTATGCTATCCAGTTAAATCGATTATGCTATCCAGTTAAATCGATTATGCTATCCAGTTATATCGATTATGCTATCCAGTTAAATCGATTATGCTATCCAGTTGGATCAATTATGCTATCCAGTTAACCCTCCAGTTAACCATCCACTTAACCCAGGGTTTTGCTAATACTCGCCACGCTTGGCAGGCGGGTTGGCGAGCGCAGTTAGGTGTGATTGTTCAAGGAAGACGCTGCTGCCCATCTTCCGGATTACATCCCTTAGCCGACTCTTACGGCAACCACGGGTTGGGTACAATTCTTACGCCGGCACCACCACGGCAGAAAAGCAAGCGGCACCTTAGCGCTTCATAATAAATATTCCAAAAACTAAATGTTTTGAATCTACTTTCATTGTACGAACAGCTAAACAATGGAATTTGCTACCCGAGTGTTCCTGATAGATACAATCTGTGTGCCTTCAAGTCGCGAGTGAATCGGTTTCTTCTAGGCGAGCGTGCTCCACCATACACCGCGTCTTCGCTTAACATCAGGCGAGATGGTGGTCAAACGCAAGCCTAAATGTAACCAACGCCAGGGTTCCATCACCGCACTAGTAAACTGCCAACATTTGAAAGCTCATCCACATTTGATTAATGGAAATCGCACACTGTGCGATTCACGCGATCCTTTTTGCCATACAATAGCAAATTGTGGAATGATCTTCCTTCTTCCGTATTCCCGCGGAGTTACAACATTGGGGTATATATATATTCATTATACATATTATATTATATATATATATATATATATCATATATATATCATATATATATATATATATATCGTATCGTATATCGTAGGACACATTACACACAGCGCCATCTGACCCCAAACTAAGCAGAGCTTGTGTGATGGAAGTCAGTTAACTGATAGAATACATAAATACTTTTTTTTTTTTGTAAATACATACTTATAATACATACAGAACACCCAGACACAGAACAAACATTTGTTCATACCAAACAAACATTTGTCCTTGGCGGGAATCGAACCCACAAGATGTACAAGAATTGCTCGTTTAAAGATATAGAATATATTCAAAATCATCCACAGCCTTCTTTATGCTAATGCTGGTTTTTTTTTTTTTTGGCTGACAGTCTAGGTGTTTGACCACAACTCACCTGATGTTAAGTGACGGTGTGGTCGAAGATGGTAAAGCACACCTAGCTTGGAATGGAACTGGCTCTCAAGTGAGGCTGCCGGAACACACCGTTAGATGCTTGGCGGCAGATTTTCAACTTGAGGGTGGTAGCTAGCCAGCCGAGTACTAGAAAGTACCCTACCACCACGCTATGGTTTCCTCACGATGTTTTCCTTCACCGGCAACTCAAGCTCATTGTTGGGATTTGAACCCACGCCCTTCGGCATGCGAACCGACCACTCTAACCACTGAGCTATCATCGCTACAAAATATAGACAGTTCGGTTTTTCTTACGTCTTTCCGGTCAAAAGTAATCTTGTTAAACCGGACAACAGGTTGTCCGGCTTTCATGAAATCTGTTACGAGATCAAACGGCCTATACTCTTGGGGTTATTCACTCTATGTTTGACGAAGCTGTAATCACTTAACTTTTATAGAAATAAGTTATAATTTTGATAAAACTTCAAAATCGAATACTCAAAACTAACTTTTACTAACTTATCGCAGCCTCGATTATTAGTTTTAAGTAAACTAGACAAAAAAAAAACGGTTTTTTTTTTCTAATCAAATCTAATCAAAATATATTTATTTGCAAAGTATAGGTGTCGAGAAGTTGGTACATAAATTAATAAGTCACCTTGACCACACTTGACCCAGAACTGGGTGTACAAAACTGGATGAAATGGAATTATTACATACTTGTTAAAGAATGTCATTAGCTTAATTAATAGATTTAGATAAGTCATAAGGTCATTATACAGTGCAAATCAAATTGATGTCAGAAATAAGAATTGAAGTTTAAATTTACAAATTACAATCAAAATTAAAATAATAATATTAATAGTAACAATAATTCAATAGATCAACAAACATAAGTATATTTAAAAAGAAAACAATTATGGCAGAATCAAATATTGCCTTGTGCGTTAAAAAGCTTTCTATATGTAAGATATTCTGAGACCTTGTAAAAGCAATGATAATTTTCAACAGATCTGGCAACCCTACATCTGCCTCGGTACTATGAGAGAGTTTTGGCGGGAACGCGGTGAGCGTCGTGTCGCCCCATTGTAGTTTTTTTCAAAACTAGTGTTTTTTCGAGTGCTTATGCATAAAAATAGCGGTGTTTTATTCGTAAAGAGCCGAATTACAAGCGCGAGTGTGGGAGAATGATATAATGTGGTTAAACATGACTTTTCGTGTTGCTTCCAAAACTCTATCCAGAAGCTTATAGTAAAGTCGCCACTACTTTACTAAGACAAGTGAAGTGCTGTAATTCCAAATAAAGACTTGGTTCAAAGGCCTCAGTAGCCAGACCATAAACATTAATAAAAAAAAAGGTACTGTGCCAATCTGGTCCAGGTTCGACACACGACGGGGACAATATCGTCGTCAGAAAAAGTTTAATTAACACAAAAAAATAAACCGAAACCAGATATCATTGTAAATACACGTCAATGTTATTAAAGATCAAATTCTTCAAAATACTGGCAAAATGCAAAACTTCCGATGCCAAATTAACTTTTATCTAATTTCCAGATTACATTAAATCAATCCCAACTTTCCAATCTTTTCTTCTTGTTTCAGAAGTTCCAAGATGTCCAGGTCCTGGTGACGGAGACGGCTCCTGATGCCTGGGTAAACGTTCACGACATTCTCCACTTCCTGCCCTCCCCGTGCGGGGAGCAGGTCTCCTTCCTGTGGGCCTCCGAAGAGACAGGCCACTTGCACCTGTGGCGGTACACAGCAGAGCTGCAGCATAGACGCAGGGAACATTCCAGATGTGAGAAAAGATACTTAGTTTTTCAGGTGAACGGCGCGGTTACACTTGGGGGAAGAGCTGCGGTTTTTTGTGGTGAACGTACCATTTGAAAATGAAACATGCTTCATGGCTTGCGGTGGCTACTAAACAGTAGCTAGACCTGTTAAAAATGTCGCGGTTTTTTTGGCTAACGCAGCTTTGCACTGTGAAACTGGCTCCAGAAAAGCACTGCCTGCGGTTGCTAATAAAACAATAGCTAGATCTGCTGAAAATGCCGCGGTTTTTGGTGATGAACACAGCATCACACCGTGAAACCTGTTCCACACAAACACGACCTGCGATAGCGGCTAAAACAGAGGGCAGACATGCCAAAAATGCCGCGGTCTTTGGTGGTGAACGCACCATTTGACAATGAAACCTGCTTCACACAAGCATGGCTTGCGGTAGCTACTAAAACAGTAGCTAGACCTGTTGAAAATGCCGCGGTTTTTGGTGGCTAACGCAGCTTTGCACTGTGAAACTGGCTCCAGACAAGCACGGCCTGCGGTTGCTAATAAAACAATAGCTAGATCTGCTGAAAATGCCGCGGTTTTTGGTGATGAACACAGCATCACACCGTGAAACCTGTTCCACACAAACACGACCTGCGATAGCGGCTAAAACAGAGGGCAGACATGCCGAAAATGCCGCGGTTTTTGGTGGTGAACGCACCATTTGACAATGAAACCTGCTTCACACAAGCACGGCTTGCGGTAGCTACTAAAACAGTAGCTAGACCTGTTGAAAATGCCGCGGTTTTTGGTGGCTAACGCAGCTTTGCACTGTGAAACTGGCTCCAGACAAGCACGGCCTGCGGTTGCTAATAAAACAATAGCTAGATCTGCTGAAAATGCCGCGGTTTTTGGTGATGAACACAGCATCACACCGTGAAACCTGCTCCACACAAGCACGACCTGCGATAGCGGCTAAAACAGAGGCCAGACATGCCGAAAATGCCGCGTTCTTTGGTGGTGAATGTGCCATTTGACAATGAAACCTGCTTCACACAAGCACGACCTGATTCAGGGTCCACAGCAAGAAGTTGTATATATTTTTTATTTATATAATTATTAAATTCATCATCAAACGCAAGCCTATTTGTAATGTAAAAAAAATTGCCGTAATGAAAACGCATAATTCCAGCGGTCATCGAACTGATGATAACCGATGAGGAAAGCAGCGCCGTGGCAGCCAACATCATCACCAAGGAACCCATCACCGCGGGAGAGTGGGAGGTCATGCCCAGGAAGATATGGGTGGGTACTTTCTACTTCTTCTGTCTGTGAAGTTCTAACTATGTGTTCTTAAATCTAACTGTGTGTTCCGGCAGCCTCGCTTGAGAGCCAGTTCCATTCCAGGTTAGGTTAGGTTACCTTCGACTACCAAGTCACTTAACATCAGTTGAGTTGTGGTCAAACACCAAGCCTGTCAGACATTAAAAAAAACCTTCTCTGGAATTAAGTTTGACTTGCGTCTCTAAACCTTGACTGTGATTTGTTTGATAATATTTACTACAAACCTTGATTATGAACTTACACATTGACTGGCTCTTAACTTTGACTTGCTTCTCTAAATGTTGACCATGACTTGTTCAATAATATTTACTTGAAACCTTGTCTATTGACTACACATTCACTGGAACTTAACTTGGACTGGCTTCTCTAAACGTTGACCGCGACTTGTACAATAATATTTACTTGAAAACTTGTTTATTGACTACAACTTTTCTAAGACTTAAGTTTGACTTGCTTCTCTGAATGTTGACTGTGACTTATTCAATAATATAATTCTCTAAGGAAGAAAAAAGACAAAATATACGTCTAAGGAGAAAACATAGATAATAATTTTATCCAATAATTTTTATAGCTATTTAATTTCACCATGTCAATTTTCAGGTAGATGAAGTGAGAAATCTAGTTTACTTCGTGGGCCTCCGTGAGACGCCATTGGAGCGCCATTTGTACGTGGCGCCGTTCGCCCCTCCTCGACCGCACGCCGCCACTCTACTGACTACAGTGGGCCACTCGTGCACTGTTTATCTTGATGAGGTGAGTACAGACGCGCCTTTTACATACCATTTTTTCCAAACAGGACAAAACCTTGATAGTGGCGCCCCCTCTCTCCAGTGTTTGAAATAAATAGTTTTAAAAAAACTCACAAATATGTGGATGGCATTTTTGTAACTGGGAGAATAAGTATAAATATTAAATTATATATAATCTAAATATATATAACTCAAAGGTGACTGACTGGCATAGTGATCTATCAACGCACAGCCCAAACCACTGGACGGATCGGGCTGAAATGCAGGCATGCAGGTAGATGTTATGACGTAGGCATCCACTAAGAAAGGATTTTGATTAATTCTACCCCCAAGGGGATAAAATAGGGGATGAAAGTTTGTATGAAACTTTGTCAATTTTAAACCGATCGGGCTGAGACTTTGCATGCATAAAGCTACTATGACGTAGGCATGTAGCGCGGGTGAAACCGCGGAGCACAGCTAGTAATTTCATAAACTTACACTTACTCAGTATCCGGGCGAGCGAGCTTTGATCGGAGTATATACAATTTAAAACTCGGAAAATTGTAGTTTCCTAAAGATGAAACTTGGACCGATTTTTCATCCTCAAAAACCCCCCATGTTTGAATCCCTGCCTGCTCTCTCTGCGGGAGCCCTGAAGACGTTTTTCATCTCCTGGTGGAGTGTGGACGGACCAAGTCTATGAGAACAAATATGTCGATAAAATATGAGATTAACCCCCGAGATGTTGGCATGTTTCAAGGTATCTTGGCCGCACCCACATGTGATGCGGCGAAGGCCTTATATGCCGGCATTTTGGAAGTACTAGCCCAACGTGTTGAAGACGACATATAATAATTAATATGATGATAAGTTGATATATTGTTTGTAATACGGGGCTGGCATAATCGTATCGCGACAAAAGCCCCAAATAAAAAGGAGAATTAAAAAAAAAAAAAACCCCCATGTTAATTCAGTTCGCTCGTAGAGCCCCTAGCTCTAGCCACAGCGATTCCCCCGACAATCAAATTAGGATACTTTCATAATGTTGTATATGTTCCAAAACCAATTAATCGTTTTAAAATCAAATGAATAATCGATACTCGATATCGATAATGATCGACTCTCTGCACTTGCATCCCCCTGGCTAAGTGACAATTGTAGTAAGCATAATGTATGTATTAATATTTATAACTGTAAACTGTAACCTAATATGAAAAGAAAGATCCACAAAAAAATGCCTTGCCGAGTTTCTTGCCGGAGTCTTCTCAGTTGAAGTGTAATTACGAGCCGGTGGTAGATTCAAACATGTAACTTAACGTTCATAAGTGCCTCACCAGGGCCTAAACTGAATAAATGACTTTTTGATTTTGATAGAAAAACGCGCGCGGGATGCTAGACGCTTTGTGAAACAAGCTTTATTTTCAATTATATTAGGAACCTATATTATGATTTTGGCGTCCCCTAAAGCTAAAAACAAACCCGCCCGGGTCTGAGTTTCATTAATCCCCCCTCCCCACAGTTTAATCCCCATCCCCACCCCTAGAACATTATACACAGAACTTTGAGTAATGAGTTTCGTCGGGAACGCGGTAAGAGTCGTGTGAGTCGCCCCAATGTGTTTTTTTCCAAAACTAGTGTTTTTTCGAGCGTTTATGTATAAAAATGGTGGTGTTTTATTCATAAAGTACTGGATTACAAGCACGAGTGTCGGATAGTGATATAATGTGGTGAAACATGACTTTTCGTGTTGCTTCCAAAACTCCATCGAAACTTATAGTAAAGTCGCCACTACTTTATTGAGGCATGATTGGATGAAGGTCGTCCACTGCTGGACATAGGCCTCCTCCTGGGGGTGTTTTGCCAATACTCGCCACGCTTGGCAGGCGGGTTGGCGAGCGCAGTTAGGTGTGATTGTTCAAGGAAGACGCTGCTGCCCATCTTCCGGACTACATCCCTTAGCCGACTCTTACGGCAACCACGGTTAGAGAGGGTGGGGTCCATTGTTCAGGTTAAATTACAAAGCCTAGAACATCGTCGCAAAGTTGCCAGTTTGTCGATTTTTTATCGGATTCATTTCGGAGAGTGTGCTTCAGAACTACATGGTCTGATTCCCCCATGTTCATTTTTCTATCGGACAGTCAGAAGCTAAAGAAAGCGACATCGTTTCATGGTCCAAAAACTCGAACGAAACGATTTGATTCCACGTTCATTGTGCGGACTGCTAGACAGTGGAATGCGCTGCCCGAGTGGGTGTTCCCCGATGGATACAATCTGGGTGTCTTCAAGTCGAGAGTGAATCGGTATCGTCTAGGCGAGCGTGCTCCATCTTAGACCGCATCATCACTTAACATCAGGTGAGATGGCGGTCAAACGTAAGCCTATCTATAATAAAAATAAAAAAGCTTACACCACGGCAAAATATAAAAACCTTCTGTTTCAATTATTCCAGGAATGCACGACAGCAGTCATAACAACTTCAAATATAAGCACGCCGCCTCGCACACGCGTCCACACGATAAGCCACACGCCTCGGACGAGACTTATCGCTACCGGCACTCTCTGCGACAACGAACACGGTAAAAACTAACCATTCCATTCACCAACTAATTATCTACTAACAAGCATTTAACAGTGTATTCCGAGCCTTGAGAGCCAATTCTATTCCAGTCTTAGTGTGTTTATCATGTTTGACCATTAAAATTGTTAAATCTGATTCCAGAATCACCGGAAACCAAAAATTTCAACGGCTCGTGGGATAATAGGCTGGCTGACGATGATGATTGTACGGAAACTGGACTTCTTGTGAGAGGTAACGTCTTTAAACTTTTCAGAGTGACGATTTAAGAACCAGCTAGGTGAGAGTCGGACTCAAGTCGACATTTCAACTAGCTCCTAACTAAGCAAAGCTTGTAGCTTGTCGCTTGTTGATAGCGATGATAGCTCAGTGGTTAGCGTTGTCGGTTCGCATGCCGAAGGGCGTGGGTTCAAACCCCAACAATGAGCTTGAGCTGCCGGTGAAGGAAAACATCGTGAGGAAACCATAGCGTGGTGGTAGAGTACTTTCTAGTACTCGGCTGGCTAGCTACCACCCTCAAGTTGAAAATCTGCCGCCAAGCATCTAACTGTGTGTTCCGGCAGCCTCACTCGAGAGCCAGTTCCATTCCAGGCTAGGTGTGCTTTACCATCTTCGACCACACCGTCACTTTACATCAGGTGAGTTGTGGTCAAACACCTAGACAGTCAGCTATTAAAAAAAAAACTATGGGAACTAAATAACTGATTTGGGTGATGAGGGTGACTCAATCCCCAACAAGTTTCTTCTAGGCGAGCGTGCTCCATCGTTGACCGCATCTTCGCTTATCATCAGGCGAGATGGCGGTCAAACGCAAGCCTATAAGACATTAAAAAAAAAAAAACTAAACAGAGTTGGAAATGTCTATCAGACGTTGTGGCATTTTATATAATGACTAGGCAATTTACAATTTGCCTTTGGCATATTTCAAAACTGCAAGTGTTTATAAACAAACAACGCCGTTTGTAAAAAGCCGAATCTTACAATTTGTCTGCGACATATACAATACATATACCAATGACCAATCTAAATATATATAATTCAAAGGTGACTGACTGACTGACATAGTGATCTATCAACGCACAGCCCAAACCACTGGACGGATCGGGCTGAAATTTGGCATGCAAGTAGATGTTATGACGTAGGCATCCGCTAAGAAAGGATTTTGATTAATTCTACCCCCAAGGAGATAAAATAGGGGATGAAACTTTTTCCATTTTAAACCGATCGGGCTGGGACTTTGCATGCATAAAGCTATTAAGACGTAGGCATCTAGCGCGGGTGAAACCGCGGGGCACAGCTAGTACAATATAAAATACAATGTATAAATTATTATGTATTATAATTGTATATCACTACTCACTACATAGTATAAAACAAAGTCGCTTTCTCTGCCCCTATATCCCTATGTATGCTTAAATCTTTAAAACTACGCAACGGATTTTGATGCGGTTTTTATTAATAGATAGAGTGATTCAAGAGGAAGGTTTATATGTATAATACATGCATATGCACCACATTAGTATCTACATTGCACCCGTGCGAAGCCGGGGCGGGTCGCTAGTAATATATACAATTGACCAATGGGACAGGGGCAAAAAAGCCGATAACGATTTTGACATTTCGATTTTAGATAAGTGATTATGGCATCAAAATGTTTTTATTTGATAATTTGCTCTTGACATTTGTATAATTTGATTTTTTTGACATTTAGATTTACCTTATATTGACACTTGTATAATTTCTTTTGACATTTGTATAACCTTTTTGACATTTAGATTTACCTTATATTGACATTCTGATTTACCTTATATTGACACTTGTATAATTTCTTTTGACATTTGTATAACATTTTTGACATTTAGATTTACCTTATATTGACATTCAGATTTACCTTATATTGACACTTATATAATTTCTTTGGACATTTGTATAACCTTTTTGATATTTTATAAACCTAACTTATTTTGACACCTGAAGATATTTTTTAAATTGTGAGATAGATATAGTTGATTAGAATAGTCGTTATTATCTCAATAAATAAAAAAAAATAAAAATAAAAAGCTTTAAACACCGAATTTTGTTCTCAGAAAATTCACTATCTCGCGTGGAAATCCCTCCAGCGCAAATATACGAGACGCGCCTGTCGTGCGGCCTGACCGCGTACTGCACGCTGTGGCGCTGCGGGCGCGGGGGGCGGAGCCCTACCGTGCTCCACGTGTACGGAGGACCCGAAGTGCAGACTGTCACCAACAGCTATAAGGTACTTATCGCCTAGAAAGTAACCACCATGCTATGTTTTCTCGACAATGTTATCTTTTTTTTAGGCACTTCGCATTTGCCTGTGTTCTTTTTTTATGGTAGACAATCTACGTGTTTGACCACAGCTAACCTGTTGTTTAGTAGCCTGTAATAGAACTGGCTCTCAAGTGAGGATGCCAGATTCAAGATTCAAGATTCAAGATTTATTTATTTGTAGAATATGGCTTAGTGTACCTACATTTATACAGAACCATACCATTTATGCCAGAACTTCGGTTAGATGCTTGGCGACAGATTTTCAAGTTGGGGTGGTAATTGGCTGGTAGCCAGCCGAGTACTCATGAGGTGTCTTATTAAGGCCATCGTTATTTTTCTAAGTTTGTTATGGTTTTTGTTTTATTAGGGTATCCGTCAGTTGCGTATGCACATGCTGGCTGCTCGCGGCTTCAACGTGGTAGCGGTGGACTCCCGAGGGTCGAAACATCGCGGCCGGATCTGGGAACATGCCCTCAGGGCCAAGATGGGCCAGGTCGAGCTCGACGACCAGGTCAGTGCCTAAACTCTACTAGTCTGATGATTATAATAATAATAAACTTTATTGACCATAATGCATAACTATTAAAATATACAATGGTCCCTGCACTAACCTAAAGCTTGTATCGCAGGTGGTTGTGTTGTGTGTGTGTGTGTGTGTTGTTGTTGTTTATGTGTATATTTGGTTGTGTGTGTATGTGTGATTATTGAAACAAGAGATTATTAAACTAGCAAAAAGCTGAGCTTTGTGAGTACTCGCGTAGTTTTTCTAACGGGTAATAATTTTTAAGACAGTTGTTATTTTACAACCTGATTCTAGTGGTGTCATCTAGTATTAAGTAGATTAACTACGATGTATTTGAGTATTGAGTTTAGTTCTGTTGCAGCGATGCTAACTCTTTGGTTTTCTAACAGATGGCGTTAATAGTACAATAACATTATATCCACTCCACATATTAGAGCCACTGGCTCCTGACACACAGTCTTTGACTAGTTCGGGAGCCTTTGGAACTACATCTGCTTGTATTATTTTCTTTTATGTCAAATAAATTATTATTATTATTATTATTATTATCCAATGAATACAAAATTGTGAATGTTAATTTTTTTAATGGTTATAAATTTATATTTTTTTGACAGATAACACATCTAGATATGAAGTTAAATTACTATGTTAAAGCACAAATCTATAGGCGTGATAGTTTTTCAGTAAAGTGTACCACAAAAGTGCTCAGGTTGTGGAATAGTGTCAGGACTCGCTTCGCTCGCCCTGATTAATAATACACTATATTGATCATAATGCATAAGTACTAAAATTTACAGTGGTCCCTGCACTAAGCTAAAGCTTGTATCGTAGGTGGTTGTGTGTGTGTGTATGTGTTTGTGTAAGGGTGAATGTGTGTTTGTGTATGTGTTGTTGTGCTAATGTGTATGTGTGCGTATGTGTATGTTTGGTTGTGTGTGTATGAGTGGTTGTGTGTATGTATGCTTATATAAAACATAAGAGATTATTGAATTACTAGAAATTAATTATTTTTAATGACATTTAATCATTTTGACATATTTAACCGACTTCAAAAAAGGAGGAGGAACTCAATTCGTCAGTTTTTTTTTTATGTTTATTACCTCAGAACTTTCGGGTGGGTGACCGAAAAACTTCTTAATGTTCAAAAATGTACACGTGCTCACGTACACACGGCTGTGTCCCCGATATTAGGGATTTAGGTTTATTTAGGCTGATTCAGGTTATCTAAAGCTAATAAGTCTTTTCTCGGGAATTGCGTTAGATTCTATAATAAAATCCCACTTGAGGTAACTAAAATGTCCTATAATAAATTCAAAGATTTTATAAAGCAGAGGTTAATTGACAAAGCCTACTATAAGGTGGCTCATTACGTGGAAGACAGGAATATATGGTTGTAGTAGCTTCTCTCGGCACTTGCATCCCCCTGGCTAAGTGACAATTGTAGTAAGCATAATGTATTAATATTTATAACTGTAAACTGTAACCTAATATGAAAAGAAAGATCCACAAAAAAATGCCTTGCTGAGTTTCTTGCCGGAGTCTTCTCAGTTGAAGTGTAATTACGAGCCGGTGGTAGATTCAAACATGTAACTTAACGTTCATAAGTGCCTTACCAGGGCCTAAACTGAATAAATGACTTTTTGATTTTGATTGATTAACACATTCAATTATTTTTTTTATATTACCTGTAATGAATTAGTTTAAATTTTTAACCGACTATGGCATTGTTGTGTAAAAAAAAACATGTACATATTTATATTTTCATTATTTTTTTCAGGTGGAAGTGTTACAGTGGCTGGCGAAGGAGACTGGCTGTATAGACATGGAGAGAATCGCTATACACGGCTGGAGCTACGGTCAGTTATATAATACACACCTAAACCACACACAACCCCGCGCACAACACACACACACACTCACACACAAACACCCCCACACACCCACTAACATCCCCACACACACACACACACACAAACACCCCCACACACACACTAACACCCCACACACACTAACCCCCACACTAACACCCCCACACATACACTACAGACAAACTCCACACACACCCACACAAACACTCAAAACACACTAAATGGACAAAAAATACACACAAGCTGTTATACGTAGTAAATTATAATGAGAAAAAAATAAGTTTAAATAAAATTACAAAATGCAATTGGACAAATTTTTATAAAATTACTAAATAAAAATAAAAATAAATATATATATTTTAAAAAATATCTGAGAGATTGAGTGTCTTAAAATATATATATAGGAAGTGTGTGTTTGTACACGGTATGATCATACATACATAAATCAGAAATGTCTTAACTGATCGAGGAAACATAGGATGTCGCGATGATAGCACAGTGGTTGGCGCGGTTGGTTCGCATGCCGAAGGGCGTGGGTTCAAACCCCAACAATGAGCTTGAGCTGCCGGTGAAGGGAAACATCGTGTGAAACCATAGCGTAGTGGTAGGGTACTCTCTAGTACTCGGCAGGCTAGCTACCACCCTCAAGTTGAAAATCTGTCGCCAAGCATCTAACGGCGTGTTCCGGCAGCCTCACTCGTGAGCCAGTTCCATTTCAGGCTAGGTGTGCTTTACCATCTTTGACCACACCGTCACTTAACATCAGGTGAGTTGTGGTCAAACACATATCCTGTCAGCAATAAAAAAAAAAAAACAAAGAAGTCCACGTCTGGACAAACATCATCGCTTAACCAAATACTAAAGATTTGTTTACTATAATTTGTGTAAGCTTCCTTCTTACCCCATGCCTTGTAAGATTATGACCGTCATATAATTTGTTTAATCTCTTCTAGGTGGTTACCTGTCCTTGTTAGGGCTGGCGACGCGTCCGAACATCTTCAAAGTGTGCGTGGCGGGCGCTCCAGTAACGTGCTGGCGGCTCTACGACACGGCGTACACTGAGCGCTACATGGGCGCTCCATCGCGCGCCCCTCACGCCTACAGCCGCGCCAGTGTCCTTGCGCATGCGCCCTTCTTCCCCGACCAGTTAGTATCACATTACTAAACAAACATTCCTATACGCCAAAGATGTCAATACTTGACACGTGAAGATGTCAATACTTGACACGTGATGTCAATAGTTATCAATCGATAGCGGACCCTACACGCTAATGACTTCAATACTTGACAAGCTATAGCTAACACTACTCCAACGATGTCAGTACTTGACAAGCGATAACTGGTACTATACCCCAACGATGTCAATACTTGACGAGCGGTAACTGACACTGTACCCCAACGATGTCAATACTGGACAAGCGATAGCTAACACTACTCCAACGATGTCAGTACTTATCAAGCGATAACTGGTACTATACCCCAACGATGTCAATACCTGACAAGCGATAGCTGCCACTGTACCCAACGATGCCAACACTTGACAAGCGATAGCTGCCACTATACCCAACGATGCCAACATTTGACAAGCGATAGCTAGCACTTTACTCAACGATGTCAATACTTGACAAGCGGTAGCTAGCACTTTACTCAACGATGTCAACACTTGACAAGCGGTAGCTAGCACTTTAATCAACGATGTCAATACTTGACAAGCGGTAGCTAGCACTTTAATCAACGATGTCAATACTTTACAAGCGGTAGCTAGCACTTTAATCAACTATGTCAATACTTGACAAGCGGTAGCTAGCACTTTAATCAACGATGTCAATACTTGACAAGCGGTAGCTAGCACTTTAATCAACGATGTCAATACTTGACAAGCGATAGCTGGTACTATAACACAACTTCGATACTTTAACAAGCGACATATAGCTCTGATAACGGGCCCTGCAGCACATTAAAATGATCTTTATTATCTTGCAGGGAAGGTCGCCTGTTGATAATCCACGGGTTGGCGGATGAGAACGTCCATTTCTGTCATACCGCCGCTTTGTTATCGGAACTGGTGCGACTCGGGAAACCGCATAGAGTGCAGGTGAGAGCTTCGTGATATAAGGAAACGCACACATACTACGCGACTCATTTTTACAATTTTTACCATTTTTGTGACCATCCATACTCCATAGTATATGCCAAGACAAAGATGACCACCCAAGACACCCCCCTTCTCCCCTTGGTGACGCCCAGAGTATATGCCAAAGCACCCCTCCCCCCTCCTTTTGGTGACCACCCAAGGCACCCCCCTTCTCCCCTTGGTGACCACCCAGAGTATATGCCAAGACACCCCTCCGTTTGGTGACCACCCGTACTATTTGCCAAGACCCCCCCCTCCTCCCTTTACGGACCACCCGTAGTATATGCTAAGATGGGGGGGGTATCTTCTTGGTGACCACCCGTAGTATATGATAAGACAGCCCCCCTCCTCCCCTTGGTGACCACCCATACTATATGCCAACACCCACCCCCCAGTACATGTCAAGACACCCCTCCTAGTTTTTAACCAAGCTCATTGTTGGGGTTTGAATCCATGCCACTGAGCTATAATCGCTTCAAAAAGTTTTTTTTTCCCCCCTTTTTTTCAACAACTCAACTTTTCCCATTTCAGATATACCCCGGCGAGCGGCATTCTTTGAGGGCAATGCACGCCGCTAAGCACTACGAAGCAACCCTGCTGCACTTCCTGCACGAAAATCTCTAAACTGTATATAAAACTAACTTTACCAGCGTATCGACCCTAAATATGTCTAAGTTAGCTAGGAGGTTGACCTCACTGCTAAAATTTCTTTCGACACCATTAAACACTGTATCACAGGTTAACAAGCGTTATTTCTACCATCTGTGTTTTGTTACTCAGTTTTAGGTACCGCTGCCAATGGTCATGGACTGCGTCGTCTCTTACCATCAGTGTTTTGTTACTCAAAGGTTCTAGGTACCAATGCAATTGTAATGAACTAGCGTTCTCTTACTACCTGTGCTTTGTTACTCAAAGTCTTGGGTAATGCTGCAATAGTCATGGTCTTTCGTTATGTCGTACCTTCAGTATTTTGTTCTCTGTACCACAGGCGTCATCTTTTACCATCAGTGTTTTGTTACTCAAAGTTCTGGGTACCGCTACAATTGTAATGAGCAGGCGTTGTCTCTCACCATCTGTGTTTTGTTACTCAAAGTTCTGAGTAACGCTGCAATAGTCATGGTCTTTCGTTATGTCGTACCATCAGTATTTTATTAATGAAAGCTTTGTATACGACAGAAATGGTCATGGACATGCATTGTCTATCACCATCAGTGTTTTGTTACTTCAAGGTTCTGGGTACCGCTGCAATGGTTATGAACAGGTGTCATCTTTTACCATCTGTGCTTCGTTACTCAAAGTTCTGAGTAACGCTGCAATAGTCGTGGTCTTTCGTTATGTCGTACCATCAGTATTTTGTTCTGCGTACCACTGCAATGGTCATGAACAGGCGTCTTCTTTTACCATCAGTGTTTTGTTATTCAAAAGTTCTGGGTACCGCTACAATTGTAATGAGCAGGCGTTGTCTCTCACCATCTGTGTTTTGTTACTCAAAGTTCTGAGTAACGCTGCAATAGTCGTGGTCTTTCGTTATGTCGTACCATCAGTATTTTGTTAATGAAAGTTCTGTGTACCACTAGAATGGTCATGATCAGGCGTCATCTTTTACCATCAGTGTTTTGTTACTCAAAGTTCTGAGTAACGCTGCAATAGTCGTGGTCTTTCGTTATGTCGTACCATCAGTATTTTGTTAATGAAAGTTCTGTGTACCACTAGAATGGTCATGATCAGGCGTCATCTTTTACCATCAGTGTTTTGTTACTCAAATTTCTGGGTACCGCTGCAATAGTTATTGCCTTCCGTTATCTTGTACCATCAGTATTTTGTTAATGAAAGTTCTGGATACCACTGCAATGGTCATGGACGGGTGTCATCTTTTACCATCAGTGTTTTATTACTCAAAGTTTTGGGTACTTTTCCAACGGTCATGGACAGCCGTTGTCTTTTAACATGAATGTTTTGTTATAGTTGGGAAATCTTGTACATAATTATGTCAAATATAATCTAATTATAAATAGCTTTCGAGACATGAAGCAAATAACTTGTCTTGACAATTATATCAGCGAAATTGAGTAATAATTTTATTTAGTATTAATATTTTTTAAGCTTTCTTTTTTGTTTAAGGCATCCTACGTGTGCATACACCCGTATCAAGCGTTTCAATAATAACAAATTAATATAAGTCACAGTCACGCAAAGTAAGTCAATGTTGAGTCCAGTTATGCCCTAGTAAAATAATGTTCGCTTTATTAAAGATTGGAGTTTTAAAGGAGACACGAGTTAAATTATGCTACATTACGTAATTTAACACTTCATAAATTTAACACCACTAATTTTATACACAAACCCTTGAAAAAACAAAAATTTTGAAAAATAATTTAATATAGTGACACAATTTGTACCGTGTTTTCGAGTTGTTTACAAAACTCAATAAAAATCGGCAAATACTTCACTAGGCCGTGGACTGGACTCGACTGTGATTTACATTATGTGACTTTGACTGTGACTTGAACTTCTATTGATTTTATAGAATAAAATAGAGAACTCTTATTGTTCACACGAAAATTAAACATAAAATTAAATTATATTGCGACAATTGGCGGCATTATCGCTTAGATCAATGTCTTCCAGGCAACCTTAATACATTAAAACATATCGAAATACTTGACACTGGCAAATGCACAAAGTCCGATGCGAAAGACAAAGGAGATATCCTGCACCAAGCAGTAGTGTGTAAACATTATTTTGTTCCGGTTCAAAGGGTACTCCATCATACGAGTTTGGTCGCGTGATTCATTTTGTATTGAGAAACTTTTCTTTTTCTAATTTAATAAATTGCTTACTTAAGATAAAAAGATTTAATATTTCTACATCGATATGTTATTTGGAATCGATAAAAGTGACATTAACGTTGGCATATGAACTTGCCGATCGAAGATGCTAGCATAAAAATTTGCGTGATTTACATGTCATGCCGACGATATTGTCACCGTCGCGGGTCGAACCTGGACCAGATTGGCACAGGACCGAGGCAGATGGTATAACAAGAGAGAGGCCTATACCCAGCAGTGGGATAAAGAAGGCTGTGGATGATGATGATGATGATGTATAGAAAAAATTATGGAAAATAGGACAAGCGGGAGGTAAATGGAGACTTTTTGAATATAACTTCGTAATTTTCACAAATTAATATGCTAGAGCCACAACTAGACAGTAACGAATTTTCAAAACTACCCACATTTTGTAAAAGAAAAATATAAAATTTTTCAATCGATATAAACGATAGAAAATGTTTTATTGGACAACGCCTCTAGTGGGAGTAAAAGGAAACTTTTTAAATATACGTACTAATTACGTAATTTTCACAAATTAATATGCTAGAGCCGCTACTAAATAGACAGTAACGAATTTTCAAAACTACCCACATTTTGTAAAAGAAAAATATCAAAATTTTCAATCGATATAAACGATAGAAAATGTTTTATTGGACAACGCCTCTAGTGGGAGTAAAAGGAAACTTTTTAAATATACGTACTAATTACGTAATTTTTACAAATGAATATGCTAGAGCCACTACTGAATAAACAGTACCGAGTTTTCGTAATGAACTACCCGCATTTTGTAAATAAAAAATTCCTGTCGAATTTTTAAATTTAGAATCACATTACATGCGCTACTGTATAGAAAACGTGTTTTCAAACTGCAACTACCCGCATATTGTAAATTTTTTACGTGTAAATATTTTATATACATTGTTATGACTTTAATTAAATATTTTCAAGTTACTGCACATTAGTTGCTTATGTTTTTTTTATTTTTATGAACGTGAACTAGACGATCTTGTCGAAGATGGTAACATTAACAACGAACGGCATGTTTTGCAAAAGGTATGCAGGGTTGCGCGAAACGGTAGTACTAAGCCTAAATGGAGGTTATTGTAGTCAGTGTTTTTGTAAAAGCAATGAAACGAACTTACAAATTAATATTAGTGTTACCATCTTCGACATATTGATTAAGTATAATTAAATTTACACTTAGAATAAGGTTTTTCAGAAATTTTATTGAGATAGTATAGTTCTATATACATTTATGTATAGATCGTGTACATATTCTATTGGGTTATAAGCATGTGTAACTCGGAAAGGATTCACACACAGCCCTGTTGGCTCATTGGTAATTTGTCTGCCTTAAGAGCTGTAGGGTGTGGGTTCGATTCCCGTCCAGGACAAACGTTTTATGGTATAAACAAAAGTTTGTTCTGTGTCTGGGTGTTCTGTATGTTTTTATGTATTCTATCAGTACAGAACCCTGGGTGCGCGAGTTCGACTCGCACTTGGCCGGTTTTTTTGTTGCTTTAGCTAATTCATGTTTTTAGTTTTACTTTTCTTGTATTCGTAATAAAAAGCACAGTTTTTACCTCGGGGTAAAGACTTATTTAGTCCCTCGAACTATTGTTCACTTTGGTCCCGTCTCGGGACTTAATAAGTTACTTTCACCCCTACGGTAACAATGTACTATTATAATTTAAAAACAGCCTTTCCGTTCCAACCGGGTGTTCATAAGACATCACATTTTTTTTTTTCTATATCGGGCGTATCTCTAAACGAGGGACTTATTTTAAGTGGGTGTTCAGGAAGCGATTCTGAACTCAAATACTTAATAAAAACAATACCTTAAAATTTTACAAAATAGTCCCACAAACTGATGTACGACAAGACACCAACAAATCCAAGTAGGTATAAACAAACCGGGGTGGAAGCTATCTGTGCCTACACGGCGCGCGGCGCGACTGAGGGGGCACGGGCCGGGGGGTAGGGGGGGGGGGGGGGGGGGGCTGACCTCTGTTACCTACTCGAACGAAACGCGCGTCGCTGATCAGCTGTGTTTGTGACCATGAGTCGGACTTGCAGTGTTCGGTACAAAATTTGGACAACAATATCTTTTAAATGCTGGCGTAAATATTTTTTATTTATTATTTTCCGAATAATATAAACCTAAATTATAACGTCTTTAAATATGTCCCTCGTTTAGACAAACATGCTGTATATGTATGTTACCTTAGAACTCTACTATTTGGATCGACAATCGAGTACTGAACCCCCTATATCAATATTGCTGATGTTTAAACTTTCACGGTGTATATTTCTGTGATTTCAACGATTATAACGGAATTCTTTTCTAATCTCTTACCCCTTAAAGGAACTAAACTTGATTAGTCAAATATAAGTCGCCAACCTTTTCAAGGACATCGAGAAAATCTTCGTTTTGTACACACATCGTCAGGTGAGTTGTGGTCAAACACCTAGCCTGTCAGACTTAAAAAAAACTATAGATAAAAAGGTCCGGTGTACTCCTCATTCACAGGAACAACTTTTGCTATGTGCCCAACTCTGGAATCGTGAAAGATTATTATTATTAAAATACGAATGAGAAATGGTTCAAAAGAAAAACAAGAAGATGTCTCGTGTGAGAGGCGTGAACGATTACATTCGATTGTGTTCGTGAATTATTAAGCGAATTTGATTCTTAAAGGAAATGAGTATTGTAATTATGCTTTTTATAAATAGGTGATTGTAAAAAAATATACAATAAATATAATATATTAAAATTATTTGTTGTTTTACTTTCATTTGAATTAATTAATTTATACATACAATACCATGGGTGAGTATTACAGGTTGTACTAATACGTCCAGGGAACAAGAAACAATAACATCGACAATATAATACAATATTATTATAATAGAAACACTGCAGAACAATGTAACACTACAATACAATATAACATTTTGTAGCGATGATAGCTCAGTGGTTAGCGCGGTCGGTTCACATGCCGAAGGGCGTGGGTTTAAACCCCAACAATGAGCTTGAGCTGCCGGTGAAGGAAACCATAGCGTGGTGGTAGGGTACTTTCTAGTACTCGGATGGCTAGCTACCACCCTCAAGTTGAAAATCTGCCGCGAAGCATCTAACGGTGTGTTCCGGTAGCCTCACTTGAGAGCCAGTTCCATTCCAGGCTAGGTGTGCTTTACCACCTTCGACCACATCGTCACTTAGCATCAGTTGAGTTAAGGTCAAACATCTAGCCTGTCAGAGATAAAAAAACACTACTTAGCTCATTTGGTAGAATATCTGCTTTAAGTTATAGAGCGTGGATTCGATTCCCACCAGAACAAAAATTTATATAACGATTAATGTTTTTTCTGTGTATTGTATGAAATTACTAATATATATATATATATGTATGTATTCTCTGGTTCCCATGTTGCAAGCTTTGTTTAGTTTGTGGCAAGACAGCAAAAATAGGATCGCAAAAAGGAAATAAAACACCAAAATTTAATTTATATTATTTATTGGAATAATAGATTAAGAGTGTACATTTTTATACAGCTTATAGATTAAGAAAATGGTGGCACTACAAAACATACCTAAGCGCACGCATTTTGAGATTATACTAACAGCGCCTTCAATCTATGTGAAATATTGCTCGATTGAGCACAGCGTCTTTAATCTATGTGAATTTTTGCTCGACTGAGCACAGCGTCTTTAATCTATGTGAAATGTTGCTCGATTGAGCACAGCGCCTTCAATCTGTGTGAATTCTTGCTCGACTGAGCACAGCGTCTTTAATTTATGTGAATTCTTGCACGAACAAAATTTTAAACAGCTACTTATTATGTTTTTAAGTTAGAAGAAGAAATTAGGAAAAACATATTATTAGTTAATTGTAAGAACATGTTTTTAATTTATTTTTGATATTTAAATGGGCTTTTTGCAAACTGAACATTTTGCGAACCATTATAAGCCTAATTATTACATATTTTTTATTTCTTTAATCAAATGTATCTTTCGTTAGTATCCACTTTTCAATAGTAACTCGACACTGAATACACAAATTGCGATACGAAAGATAAAAGTATGCATAAATGTGTAGTGTGTGTTTGTGTATACGTGTATGTGAGCGTGTGTGTGTGTGAGTGAGTGACTTTTGTGTGTGGCGCGCGGCGGGAGGGGCGCGCGCTATGGCGGCGTCATGCTGCCATACTCAGGGGAAGCGCCTCGGCCTGCAAAGAACACCAAGCACACGTCGGTTACTTTTATATAGCAAGTTGACTTTAACGCTTCCTTCATTATATGAGTTAGCTGTATTCGTAAGAGATAATCCTAAAATGTTTCCAAAAATGTCAGAAAGGTGTGCCCGTAACCATCGCGATCCAAGCGCGTTACAAGTACACAGAGCCAGTAAACAGCTTTACAGGAACTGCTTACCTGATGTTAAGTGATGGTGTGGTCGAAAATGGTAAAGCACACCTAGCCTGGAATGGAACTGACTCTCAAGTGAGGCTGCCGGAACACACCGTTAGATGCTTGGCGGCAGATTTTCAACTTGAGGGTGGTAGCTAGCCAGCCGAGTACTAGAAAGTACCCTACCACCACACTATGGTTTCCTTTACCGGCAGCTCAAGCTCATTGTTGGGGTTTAAATCCACGCCCTTCGTCATGCAAACCGACCGCGCTAACCACTGAGCTATCATCGCTACTGAAGTATCATAAAAAAAAACATCGTAAAAAAAAGTGGGACTGGGCGGGCCACGTTTGTCGCATGTCGAACGACCGCTAGGCAAAGGTCACCACAGTTTGGACGCCAAAATTTATTACCACCAAAGCTGGATAGTCCGCAAGGAGGAAAGGGAGGCTTTGCCCACCAGTGGGACACTAGAGAAAAAAAAATATAGTAGATCGTGGGACTAGAAACCAGTCTGATGTCCTAACACCGTTTTTAGTACGGGGTGATGTATTAGTTACTAGTATTTTATTATCTGTGCTATTGACCTCGGCCTCTGCCACGGCCTCGCCCCCTGCCCCTCCCGCGGCCGCGTCACCTCCTCCCGTCGCCCATCCCCACCATATCTGCAATATAAACTTTATATATTATTACCTGGATGACCGAGCTTTGCTCGGGTGAAAACACGGATATAAAGTCGTTTTCTAAAAATGAAACCTAGATCGATTTATCGCCCCCGAAAACCCCTACATACTGAATTTCATGAAAATCTTTGGAGCCTTTTCCGAGATTCAGATTATATATATATTTATATATACACATATATACAAGAATTGCTCGTTTAAAGGTATAAGATATCGACTAAATGTTAAAAATAGCATAAGCATTTTTATATGTATTTATATTTTTGAAACACTTCTATTAAAAATAAACATGTGTTAAAAAAAAAGTAATTTTTTTTCGCGATTTCAGCGATGTGCTCATAGTAAAAGGAACCATCAACTGCCCAACCAGAAGTTTTCCAGGATGGGCCATTCAGAAAAGGGGGGGTTTATGTTGATTCCAAGTTGGGCCACCCAGAAAAAATTGTTCCTACGTGTCTGGTGAAAGGTATTCATAATGGTGAATACAAACAGCATATCGCAGACATATAACCCTATAAAGTACTTTTTAGGGTGATTATATCTTTTCGAATTCAACACACAGCTTACCTATATTGGTGGTGGTCTTTTCCAAATAGGCGAGCGGGCCTTGAAGAGGGGCGGAGTACCCGCGTCCCAGGAACATGCCCGGAGACACCATGCTGTTCTGCATCTAAAGACGGTTTACGGTAATATAAAAAATTAAACTATATTTAATTTAGGTAACTACGACCAGGGGCGGATTTATATAAAGGGCCGTCAATTAATATAATCATTTTTAACCCCCCCTTGGTGATACGTGGTGAGGATTAACACAACCAACACCCCCAAAAAAATCACGTGTATTTTTAGATACAGATTCTTTAAATACAGGTATAAAGTATAATCTAATTTTATTCTGAAATTAAGTACTATGACAAAAATGAAAGGTTGCAGGTTGTTTTTGACTGGCATAAAGGTAATATTAAAGGAATGGTGTAATCATCGTGTGGTGCCGGCGTAAGAATAGTAGCCCACCCTCTCTACCCGTGGTTGTCGTAAGAGTCGGCTAAGGGATGTAATCCGGAAGATGGGCAGCAGCGACTTCCTTGAACAATCACACCTAACTGCGCTCGCCAACCCGCCTGCCAAGCGTGGCGAGTATTGGCAAAACCCTCCCAGGAGGAGGCCTATGTCCAGCAGTGGACGTCCTATGGCTGGTGATGTAATCATGCAAAAAAACACATTGTACTAGTAAATGAACATATTTAATGTACATTGTCCTCGGACCACGGCATTAGCAAGACTTTATTCAACACTAACAACTGGATAAGCATCTCGCAAGTCAGTTGTTGGCACTGTGCTTTGTTGAACATTCAACGTTGGTTTCATCAAGCCACTCGGTGTCATCATTCGTGTTTGACGAAAAAATTAATACATGTGATGTCTTACTACACCCCCCTCTTACCCTTGTGATATTACGTGATTTTTGCTAACCAGACCCCTCCCTTCCCCCCTTTCAAGCCTCACGTGATTAATGGACGGTCCCTAAGGGCTTTTTGGGCTGCAGCCCAGGGCCCCGTGGATATAAGCCCCCCATTGAAGACAAAATGCAGTGAATTTTTTATGCTAATTTGTGAAAAGTTGTTGATTACCGTATTATTATAATATCTTAAAATGTTTTAAATGTTGCCACTACCTGTGAAGCGGAGCGCTCTTTCTCCAGGATGTCGTATATAGAAAACAAATATAGGACAACAATGTCAAACTATCGACTAAATCATCTATCAATGTGATGGGCAAATAAAGGAATTTACGGCGCAAAAATGCAAATTATATTAATTAATGTATCTTGTAACTACACATAACCTGTTGATTCCTTATGCGATAATGTCTCTCAGTTACTGTTGGTGTGTCTAAGGCAGGTATGGGCAACCTTTGGCTAGTTGCGTGCCAAACTAAACTATATTAATACAGTCGCGAGCCATAACACAAAATAAAAAAGCCAATTTTATTAGGTTATTGGTGAAGTAAATTTACATGTAACGGTTAATGTGATATTTGTGTTTGAACTTCAGAAACAAGTTTGTTCAAAATCCACTTGTACAGAGGCGTAACGAGTTTTCCAGATTTTCATCTGTGACTCTCTTACGGCATTTCGACTTATTAGTCTTCATCGAGAAAAATTCTTCGCATTTATATGTACTTCCAAAAACGCAAACAATTCTTCCGCGAACTCTCTCAGTTGTTTGTATTTCTCTTCGCGCGAAATTTCAAAATGTCTCGCGGGCCGGGTCAAATGCCGAGGCGGGCCGGTTGTTGCCCATATATGGTCTAAGGCATACTTAATAAATAAACTATTTGATTGCCCTCTTTTTTCCTGAACCGTGTACCTAGTACACATTATCGCAAACAGGTTTTTAACAAATATGGCAATTGGTTGATTATTAAGGCAGGCCCCTAAGTAGTAGTAGCATAGGGCCCCACAAACTCTTGGTCCGCCCCTGTCTACAACCCATATATATATATATATATATATATATATATATATATATATATATAAATAAAATTCAAATGGTATTCGTTGGTAAACGCATAACTTGAAAACGGTTGAATTTCAATTGATATATCTTGATTTACGAAATCACAGAAAGTATGCTCTAGTAATGTTTTAGAACGAACACAGCGATTACTGCTCACATCAGGATGGGTTAATCAAAATATGCGTTTCGCAAAATGTGCGCTAATTTCTCGTTTCACTTCTTAAAACGAGCACTTTTACTGTTGTGATTAGATGGGTACAACTAACTTGTTTACGAAAAGTAATTCCAAAATAATCTATAAGTGTATTTTTAAAACATAAGTGTTAGTACTTGTGTTATCAAATTTTTAGTGTATTAATATTTTAGTGTATTGTATGTATTTGATTTGATTGTAATGTTGTTTTATTTCTATTTTTATATGGGTCTTGTTGCCTATAGTAAATTAATTTTATTTATTTAGCAAAGTGCTCATAATATGAAAAGTGCCCGTTAAGAGAAATGCAGCCTCTATGCCATATTGAGTCGTGTTCTTTTATGGCAACATTTAATGAGACGAACAAAACGCTTTACGGTAATTAGTGATAACTTAGATATGAAAGATTATGGTAATATCTTTAAATTACAAAATACACATGCAAAAACAAATTAAAACTAATCTAAATCTAATAAATAAATAAAAAATACATACCTTGAAAAAAATGGTGCTCTATTTAAGAAGCAGTGTTCTAGGAAAAAAAAGAACTAAAACACAAATTTAAAAAAAATCTATTCTTTTTTATTAGAAATACTACTTAAAATTAAATAGTAAAGTAATTAAAAAAAAAAACATTTTCTAGCATAGCTTTAAATCCTTAATCTAAATATTTAAAAAAAAGCTTAAGATATGGAAAACATTTTTTGCTTATATCAGATCAAAAATACGTATTTAATACTTGAGTCTACAGTTTTTCAAAATGGTTTCCCTTTGATGGATAGCAAAATAAAAACATTTTATAATCTACTTATTTACAAACGGAAAAACCATTGTTGCAAGTTAAATTAAACTTTATAATGGTACCAAAATACTTTTTTCTGTACATCTAAGATGTGTACAAACTCATATACAGGGTTATAAGCTTAGGGTGTAATAAGCCGAAAGGGGGTCATTGCAATCAATATTGTGAATATTGAAACTTTTACTAAAACTTTACTCTCTTTAGTAACTTTAAAATCATGAAAGTAAATAAACAATACTTCCATAGAAAAAAGTCCGTCACTTTTGGCAAGTGCATAGAGTAGCTGTTTTTTTTTCGTTTTTATGTTTGTCCTTATAATAAAAGTTGTAAAATACATTCTAAATATTGTATACCCAAAAAGGAAGCTATACCCAATTGATGTAATAGCACTTGCACTTAGTATGACCAGTATTATGCTGAGGTGGGCCCTATTTTGTAACTGTCTGTCTCTGTTTGTTTGGTTTTGCTTTACAAAATAAAATTATCTTTCTTTCTTTCTTTCTTTCAATACACAGCCTACAAGATAAAAAAAAATGATTCGGCTTAGTACAGAACAAACCTTTAACCCTATAAATAAATTCTAGCCGTTTTTCGAAAATATTGTACAACACGTAACGTTCATATGTTTGCAAATATGTGCACCAAATTAATAATAATTAGTGCCTATTTGTAACCGACTTCAAAAAAGAGGATGGTTCTTATTTAATGTATTAATGTGGTTACTTTACGGCAAATGTACTTTTTAAACAGCGTATATGAAAGAGGCACTTGATACAGGAATGCAGCCTTGTTTTGATATACATCTTTCTGAAACATTTATTATAATACCTAATATTAATTTGAGGGCATCGTCCTAGTACAGTATTGGTGACTTTACTAAAAGCTTCTACGGAGTTTTGGAAACAACACGGAAAAACTTGTTTCACCACATTATATCACCTTCCAACACTCACCTATGTAATTTGGTACTAATAAAACACCACTGTTTTTAGACATGTCGTAAAAACTCAACTTTTGGAAAATATTACAATGTGGCGACATAAAGGGTTAGAATCAGAATTTGAACTTCCCAAAATATACATTTTACAATTGGTGTTATTCCCAAAAAGTGTAATTTCTCTTAAAAAGCACTTCCTATAACGGGCACTTTTTAATTTGAGCTAAAAAATCTACAGATTATGTCTAAACTATTTTAATTTTAATATTGACATAATACATAACCATTTTAGTAGTATTCATACAAAAAAGAAATTAAAAACTTGCTTTTTGCTTGCTTTTAACATTTTCATTTTGGAAAGTGCCCGTTACTACGAAGAAAATGCTATGTTTGGGAAGTGCGCCAACGGCAAAATGTAGGTTCTTAGTACGTTGGTTTGAATTTTTTCAATATTTTCACTATGGAAAGTGTCTGTTATAAGTGCTCCTTGGGAGAAATGCACGTTTTAGAAAATGCAGATTTTGGTACGGTGGACATATTGAGAAATGCACATTCTGAATCTAGCCAGATTTTTCCGCGTTCCCGTCAAAACTGTGTTGGTAAGCTATCTCCTGTTGACGTTAGCGGGGTACGCGGGCGGGAGCGCGGGGCGAGGTACCTGTTGTTGCATTGCCTGCTGCTGAAGCGCGGCCTGCTGCGCGGCAGCGGCCGCCGCCATTTGTTGCGCCTGTTAAACGACACAATTATTTTTTTTGTTTTTGGCACTACACTTTATTCATGTTGCCAATGTCAACTATTTAGTTTTTTAATAAAAAAAATATCGCATTTTATCATTGCGCCTTGTGTTAAGTGAAGATGTGGTCTACGATGGAGCACGCTAATAATCCCGCATTTTTTTTAAATATTTTTATTTTGGGTCCAAAGACACCGGTGTCTGCGACCTTTGTCAACTTTTTAATAACATTTTTTTTTACTTTGTTTACTTTACAGGGACCGGAGAATTGGCAAACGTAGCGTAGGATGTTCGATGGAGTTCCGATATACGTAAGACAGCTGGCGGGAGATGGAAGCGATAAGCCGAAGATCGGACTGTGTGGCGTGTCTTAAAAGAGGCCTCTGTCCAGCAGTGGACTTCGATAGGGTGATGACGATGACATTAAAGGAAGTTAGTTTATTCACGACTTGAATAAAAATCACTTCAATAAAGTTTTTAAGCGGAGTGGAACCCCTTTTTATACTGTGGGTGTGGCATTGTCTATTGTCTCTGGTTCTGTCTATTATCTCTGGTTCTGTCTCTTGTCTCTGGTTCTGTCTATTGTCTCTGGTTTTGTCTATTATTTCTGGTTCTGTCTATTGTCTCTGGTTCTGTCTATTGTCTCTGGTTCTGCCTATGTACCTGCACGCTCTGCTGAACGCTGCACGGCTGTCGCGGCGAGGGCGCCTGCTGTATCGGCTGCGGGGGCGGTTGGGATGGTTGTTGCTGTTGTTGGCACTTGTTGTACACAGTGTGGCCCTGAGGAAGTTAAACAATACATTTACCTTGGGCTATCAAGACACGGGCTTCGCCTAAATTGAGACATCTTTTTTACTACATTTTTTTTACATGTGAAGTTTGTGAGACAAAAGAGACGCTGTCCTGATGGTAAGAGATAACGCCTGTCCATTGCAGCGATACACATAACTTTGAGTAGCAAAACAAATTCCAATGCATTGCTGCTTTGGCACTCATTACTTTGAGACTTTGGGACATGAAAAATCGGTTGAGTAGTTTGATTTTTAAACCATAATAGCTAAAAGCTAGCCGTGTTCGAGCTTAGAGACTTGGAGTCGATTTTGTTATTGGGCATGGTCAAACACCATACCTGTAGATCGGCCAGCAAGCTCTGCCATTGTGTGATCTTATCGTAATGGCGTCTCAGCAGTTCCTCCTTCCGCTGCAACTCGCATTTGAGCTCGTTGTTGTCTTCCTTCACCAGGAGTTCAGGTTTCATGGCCGAGAGGAGAAACCTGTAATTATTTTAACTGTTAAACACATTGAGTCATAGCACAGAACGAATTATAATACTATGTATAGAGCGGACACAGTTTCTTTCCATCCAATTGCGGCTTCCTGCATGCAATTCAGAGCTGACGAGGAGCTGATTAGAGCAAGGGAAGCGTTGCACGCACCACGCGACCACAATTTTTCAAGCTTGCACTAATAATAATAAGTACCTGGTTGACCGAGCATTGCTCGGCTGAAAACATGGATAAAACGACGTTTTCTGAAAATGAAACCTAGCTAGATCGATTTTTCGCCCCCGAAACCCCCTGGATACAAAATTTCATGAAAATCGTTGGAGCCGTTTCCGAGATTCAGAATATATATATGTATATATATATACAAGAATTGCTCGTTTAAAGATATAGATTATTATTATTATTAAAAAGGTATATGTAGTTCCTGTAGTCCTCTCGACAACAGGTGTAATCCCCAATCATCTCCTCCATAGTCTCAAGTTACTAAATTTAAAAGAAACTCTCTACATAACCTTACAAAAATCTGCAATTTTAAATACGTGTCGAATTGTAAGAAAGTTCATGCAGATAGAAGAAAATGAAACAGATTCCCACCACAACACACCCTCAAACTAAATACATACCACAACTGCATTGACTTGGCTTACGCCCGAAGGAAAACACTCCCGAAATAATAATAATAATAATAATTTATTGCCAAACAAGAAAAAAACAAAACATTTACAAGGTAACGTTGACCCCCAAAGTAGAATGTCTTGTGGTGCAAGGCAAAGATGATGGCACAAGACCGCATGGGAGATCCCCATTGCGCTGGACCGACCAGATGAAGGCTGCACTCACGGACCGTGAATGCACAAGAAAAGCGACCATAAGCAAATAATGGCGACGGATTGTCAGGCTAGCCACCACCGGCACCGGGACGGACGACCACTGCCAAGAGAGTAAACGACTAAGAAGAATCAGCGACATCGAATATATCTCTCTGTCACAGTTCAAATCTCATTTAAATGTGGAGTTTTGGCGGGAACGCGGAAAGAGTCGTGTCGCCCCATTGTATTTTTTTGCAAAACTAGTGTTTTTTCACTTACATATATAACACTTGTGCCGTGGTGGTGCCGGCGTAAGAATAGTACCCCACCCTCTCTACCCGTGGTTGCCGTAAGAGTCGGCTAAGGGATGTAATCCGGAAGATGGGCAGCAGCGTCTTCCTTGAACAATCACACCTAACTGCGCTCGCCAACCCGCCTGCCAAGCGTGGCGAGTATTAGCAAAACAACCACCCCCCAGGAGGAGACCTATGTCCAGCAGTGGACGTCCTATGGCTGATGATGTGATGTATAAAAATAGTATTGTTTTATTCATAAATTGCCGAATTACAAGCACGAATGTGGGAAAGTGATATAATGCGGTGAAACATGACTTTTCGTGTTGCTTCCAAAACTCCATCGAGGCTTATAGTAAAGTCGCCACTACTGACACGAACTAGACTTGACCTTGACTGAGGGTTTCTTCTTTTCTGTATTTTTGACATCGTACTTTGTGCATTCTGCCAATATCAAGTAGTCCATATTATCAAATGTCTCAAGAAATAATTAAGAAAAATTATTTGGGACATCAAGTATAAAAAATCAACAAATAAGTTATGAACCTTTTCTGTAAGAAGAAGGCCTCCATTTGTCGTGCAAGGTCAATGAACCTCTCGACTTCCACCTTGACCTCTTCTTTCTCCACGCACGGGGAGGCCTCTTGCTTTGTGAGGACATTCAGGCATGCCTGCGAAAGGAAACAAGTATTTTAATAAAACACGAATGTCATGCAAAATGAGCTAAAAAGAAAAAAAACATTCACATTTTTTTTTTTAAATATTCAATATGGTTCCAACCAAATTGAATATTTTTCAAATAATTATTTATCTATTGTCATTTAGGATGATGTAAGGATTCTAACGATACCAACACATCCAGATTTGTTCCGGTGTTCCGGTTCACTTAACATCAGGTGAGTTGTGGTCAAACACCAAGCCTGTCAGCTAAAAAAAAAAAAAGTTTTGAATGGATTAATTTAAAAAAAAATATTGAGTCAAAAAACGGTCCAGCCAATTACATTAAAAACTCACAACAAATTATATAAAAATTAAAACAAAAAGCAATATACAATTAGAAAATTTTTAAAATGAAAAACAACATAAAAAAACAATGTCAAATAGTAATACAATAACAAAAAAAAATACAAATGTCATGAAATAAAAAAATAATTAAATGTCCAAATTGTCATCCGAGTCTACTGACAAACACGCGGCGCGTGTTATTCAGCACTGGCGTTACTTCTGAAAAAACGCCGCGTGTGTTTTGCGCACAGTTGTATTCTCGTTGTATTGAAAGTAGGCTTGACGCGCCTGGCGTGTCGCACGCACTGCGAACCCATTAGAAAGAACACAACGCGAGTGTTTGACAGCAGGTAATGTGTTAAGTACCTACATACTATATATACCGTAGATACGTAGCTTTTCTCAAGGTGTCCATTGAAAACCTTTACCATTCATAATCTTCATAATATTGAAGTCTCGTTGATGTTCAATATTTTCACAACATGGACGTGATTAGTATATAATCGAGTAGCGGTTAAGAAATAGTGAATAGAATTTTTTTCATGTAAAATGAGACGAACGAGACGCTCTCCTGATGGTAAGAGATAACGTCTGTCTATGGCCATTGCAGCGATACACAGAACTTTTAAGTAGCAAGCAAAGTTCAAGACATCGCTGCTTTGGCGCTCATTACTTTGAGACTGTCGATGGTTAGCCTCAATAACCCTGTAATTTCGCTAGCTGCAGTACCCTTCAAAGCGGAATACATATTATTTATTTTATTTAACTGAATTGGGACGAACCAGACGGTCTAGGTAAGAGATAATGCCTGTCTACGACCATTGCAGCGATACACAGAACTTTTAAGTAGCAAGCAAAGTTCAGGACATCGCTGCTTTGGCGCTCATTACTTTGAGACTTTCGATGGTTAGTCTCAACAGCCCTGTAATGCCGCTGCAGTACCCTTCAAAGCGGAACACATTAATGTTTACACACTACTGCTTGGCGGCAGAATATCTGGTACTGTTGTGGTGCCCAACTAGACGAGCTTCTGTTAAGGAGATCTACCACCAAGTAGAATAGAATACTTTATTGGCCTTATAACCGCGTTTAGCGTTTAACAAAATGTTTGATAATTTCGCAGAAATTACGAAAAATTAATAAGGATTCCTCGCATTTTGTTTTTAAAATACTTATTATTTGTATTAATCTCCATAAAAGTTAAATAAATGAATGAACAAATAAGCTTTTTAATAAAACAAATAAAATCTGACGTAAAAAGTATCCTATTTGTAAATCCGGGTAATAATCTATCTGGGAATAAAAAATTTAATCATTTTATCTCTATATAGCTTAAAACAAAGTCGCTTCCCGCCGTCTGTACGTTTAGATCTTTCAAACTACGCAACGGATTTTAATGCGGTTTCCATCAATAGACAGAGTGATTCAAGAGGAAGGTTTGTATGTATAATACATGCATATGCCCCACATTAGTATCTACATTGCACCCGTGCGAAGCCGGGGCGGGTCGCTAGTCACTACATAGTATAAAACAAAGTCGCTTCCCGCCGTCTGTACGCTGAGATCTTTCAAACCACGCAACGGATTTTAATGCGGTTTCCATCAATAGACAGAATGATTCAAGAGGAAGGTTTATATGTATAATACATGCATATGCCCCACATTAGTATCTACATTGCATCCGAAGCCGGGGCGGGTCGCTAGAACTAATTAGTTGGATTTAAAAAATGATCGAACTGACATTTGAGAAGAGCGGCAAATATTCTGATATTTTTTTTTTTTTTTTTATGGCAATTGTGTTAACATTTTTGCCAGTGACAAGTAGGAGGACGTAAATACTTGGGAAATAAATCAATACGCCACTGGCATCTACTCCCTGATAGATATTTATTTATAAATTAGGTATTATAACTTATCATACCTATATAATAAGCTACATTTCCTTATCAAAATAAATAAATTGATAACGCAAGTAATCAGAGCACGTATCATGATTTCGCGTCTATCCCTATCATCTATTTTTATCGTATATTCGCAAGCCCATTGAGAATTGTTACACGTGAGAATCAAAGTATTTAGGGCACTGCCTTGTATAAAAATCTACTCAAGCCGCCCCGACATCGAACGGAGTTCAATTTTTACAGCTAGTCAGCCGTTTTTATAAACTGCTGTGGGTCTCTTATTGTGAGAAGGGTAAGGCCATAGTCCACCACGCTGGCCAAGTGCGAAACGGCAAACTTTAAAGTTATACACATTTCATATTACACATCTACGAGAACTTTTTAGGGTTCCGTACCCAAAGGGTAAAAACGGGACCCTATTACTAAGACTTCGCTGTCTGTCTGTCACCAGGCTGTATCTCAAGAACCGCTATAGTTGAAATTTTCACAATTTATGTATTTCTGTTGTCGCTATAACAACAAATACTAAAAACATAAAATAAATATTTAAGGGGTGCTCCCACACAGCAAACGCGATTTTTGCCTTTTTTACGGCGGAACGGAATACTTCGTGCGCGAGACCGACTCGCACTTGGCCGGTTTTTTTTAAGAACTTTCATACATGTAGGTTTTCTTTTTAGAGTTCCGTACATCACTAGGTAAAAGAAGCAACCCTTATAAGATCAATCTCTCGTCAGTCTGTCCGTGTGTCATCACCGATTTTCTCAAGAACGGGTGGACCTAGCAAGTTGAAATTTATACCAGATACTGAGGTCTATAGTCCCTATTAAGTTTATAAAAATCAAGGTCCTGAGTCAACACGATAAAAAGATATGGGCAAATTTAGATTTTCGCGAAAACTTGTACCTATGTAGCGATGATAGCTGTGGTTAGCGCGGTCAGTTCGCATGTCGAAGGGCGTGGGTTCAAACCCCAACAATAAGCTTGAGCTGCCGGTGAAGGAAAACATTGTGAGGAAACCATAGCATGGTGGTAGGGTAGTTCCTAGTACTCGGCTGGCTAGCTACCACCCTCAAGTTGAAAATCTGTCGCCAAGCATCTAACGGTGTGTTCCGGCAACCTCACTTCAGAGCCAGCACCATTCCAGGCTAGGTTTGCTTTACCATCTTCGACCACACCGTCACTTAACATCAGGCGAGTTGTGGTCAAAACACCTAACCTGTCAAACATTTAAAAAACCTAAGTACAAAATTTACCTTAATTATCAACTTTTTTTTATTTTTCGGAATTTCCCTTTACTTGTGCTGTAAGACCTTGCTTTTAACCAAAATTGACAATTCACAGGTCAACCGGAAGTACCCTATAGGTTTTGATTCGTAAACTTATATGGTAGTTCCCGTTGACCTAGAATCCGTGCGTAATATTATAATGTAACGTAACGTAATATTTGAATGTTCCCTTTGTTAGCATGCCATTCGCTGCGTTACGTGCTCATGTGCTCTTAGCCGAATAGGGGCCCAATAGTTTAGACTTAAATGAAAACTCCGAAATAGTTCACAAGTGCGATATAATTACATATATAAGTATCTAATTAAAACCAAACATATAAAATCGAATTCAATCAATTAATCTTATATTTAATACAATATTTTAATTATTAATGTAAAGCTGAGAGGCGGAAATCACAATAAGCTATTTAGGTTTTAATGAATACTCTCGGCAACCTATTCCGAAGATTTAAGTAGCTTAAGACTTCAGTTGCAAATGCAACTCATGCAAGTTTTGAAGCAAGATAACTACTTTAGTCTGTGCCTTTGATCAGTTAACATAAAGAATATAGGCTTAGTAACCGGCCTTATTGTCAGTATATTCAAGGGGCCATCTACAAATCACGTCACACGAATTTCATGATTTTTTTACCCCTCCCCATCCTTGTCACGTCATCTGGTCACATTTATGATACTCCCCCCTCCATGGTGTGACGTCACATAATTTGCAATTTTACATCAGGAAATTATTCAATTAAAACAGCAGTTCCGAAATCAGGTTTATTCCCATTTATTATTTTTTTTAAATCACCTAATAATATTCAAATAAACTAGCCAATAAAACAATTTAAACATTATGCTCAAGCAAATATAGATGAAAATATTTTGAAGGTTTTCGTAAATAGTTCAAATTTCATCTTTTAATGCCAAAATTTTTTTTTTTTGAGATGTGACGTCATGAAATTTAGGCTTCGTCCCACCCCTTGTAACACAACGTCACATTTCGTCGACCCCCCTAACGTATGACATAATTTATGGATGGCCTATACAGGCATTAGAGCTCAAAAATGACTTAGTTGTAGGTCGGTACAAAGCGTAAAGCACAATGTACAAATCAAACTATTATTATAAATGCAAATGTTTCCTACAACGACTTGACCGAATTGGATAAAATTTGGAAACAAAGATAGGTTATACCCTGAATAACCTAAAAGATATGGGGGAAAATAAGGTAGTTTTTTTTACAAAAAAGCCAATAGCATCTATTTATATTTTTATCAAGTTTATTGTGAAACCCGCATATAGCTAAGAGAAACTAATATTTTACAATCTTAGTATAACTTTACTCTAATATTTCTTACAATATAACTCAGTCCGAACTAAAAATCAAAAGTGCCAGTGTGTGCACACACCAAGGTGTTTTGTGCTGCAAATAACTATGCTCTCCGTCTTTCTAATGTACATCCCTGTATGAGAAAAAGAGACAAACACATATATCTAACGCTTGAACATTACACTCTTCACGTTACATTCTTCATTTGTTACACACTCTTCATTTGTTTTTGTAAGCATTTTAATCGGATAAAGTTTGAAATTATGAGCGTTTTTTAATTTAATAACTTTAGAACTGCTGAACCGATTTAGCTGATTCTTTGTATAAATTCTTCGTGATACCAGATATATACAAAGTACCACATTTAGCACATTTACACACATTTATCACATATAAAATAATATTTGCAGCACAATCACCGAATTCCATGGATTTCCGTGACACTAATGCTCCTAATAAATAAATAAAATTAATAATTATCAATTACTCTACACATTTTAAACTATTTTTTTTACTATAACTTAAGACAGTATAGTAAATAAAGGTTATTTTCATGTTGATACCCGTAATACATAGCTACGGTAAATGTTGTCGACACCTGATTAATTTATACAGGGTTATACCTAACGGTAGTATTAAGCCGTAAGGGGCTCCCGGATTCATTATCATTAACATTTATTACCATAGGATCGATCTTAAAAATATTTTAAAAAAAGTTGTTCCTTGTCATTCAAACATAAAAAAATTAAAAAAGTCGTTAAAAATGAGCTCCTTTCGATTTATTAATATAGTTTCGCGTTTACGATGCTAGGGGCTATACCGTGAGCTTTGATTGCTATTCAAATTGCACGATTAAGAAAAAGTTACACGATTGTGAACCTTATTGTGCGGGCATACTATATACATTCGCGTAATGTTTTCTTGACAATAAAAGCACAAGATACAACGTCAGGACAAAGCAAATAAACTCTCTATTACCGTTTGGAGTAATGTGCACAAGTAACTAACTCTCCAGTGGAAACTCAGTAACTAACTCTCCAGTGGAAACTCAGTAACTAACTCTCCAGTGGAAACTCAGTAACTAACTCTCCAGTGGAAACTCAGTCCCAGACTCTGTTGGTGAGTGGTCATTGTGCAATTTTTTACAGAACATATGCATAAACAATTGATATCAACTTCAAATAACCTATCAAGTGTATTTCACATTTGTGATCATTGTTTAATTCTTTAATACTTTTAAAATCGTACGCCGTAATGGCGTTAACTGCTCGTCATACAAATATCCTTTTAACCCAATAACAGCAACATTAGTCTGCCAATCAAAAAACGTCAATAACTTGACAAGAAATTGCGGATTTTCTATACCAAAGATGTCAATACTTGACATGAGATAGCGGATGTTCTATGCCAAAGATGTCAATACTTGACAAGAGATAGCGGAAGTTCTATGCCAAAGATGTCAATACTTGACAAGAAATAACGAATTTTCTATGCCAAAGATGTCAATACTTGACAAGAGGTAGCCGATTTTCTTTGCCAAAATGTCAATACTTGATAAGAAATAGAGGACTTTCTGTGCCATAGATGTCAATACTTGACAAGAAATAACGGATTTGCTATGCCAAAGATGTCAATACTTGACAAGAAATAGCGAGCTTTCTGTGCTAACGACATCAATAATTGACAAGCGATAGCAAGCCCTCTATGCTAAAGCTGTCAAGATATTATTAACTGTAGAGATCATGAAAGTATTTTATTTAGTTAGTACAAGGCCCAGTAAAATAAAGCAGACTAATTGTTTCTGAGGATATTTTTATGAAACATATGCAAACATTTATATTTCCTAATATGGGCTACAAGCCTTCAGAGCCAAGAATGTTTTAAAAAGTATCATTAATTATTTTGTACCATTTTCTCGATTACATATCATAAAATAAAATTATGAATCACTTCACTCATGAATCTATCAATGGATTAAAAAAATAATCTTTATTGATAAATGAATAAGGATTGAGCAGATAAAATTTGAATAAATACTATTTTAATAAAAGTACCTGGTTGACCGAGCATTGCTCGGCTGAAAACACGGATAAAACGACGTTTTCTGAAAATGAAACCTAGCTAGATCGATTATTCGCCCCCGAAACCCCCTGGATACAAAATTTCATGAAAATCGTTGGAGCCGTTTCCAAGATTCAGAATATATATATATATACAAGAATTGCTCGTGTAAAGATATAGATAGATAGATTCAATGGCGGCATCAGACTAACGTCCAACAGTCCATCATGACTCGTCAACTCACGATCAATTAAAACACTCTCCACATATATCAATATGCACATTCCAACATCAGGGTCTATTCGTGTGTCACTGTTGGATGATAGTGGTGCAGCCACAAGACTGACATAGGCATATCATCCCATACTATTAACTAATAAATAAATAAACATTTGCACTGTTATTTTGGGCAAGATAAAATATCAAATGCTTTGTGTATAGAACAAAGACTGATTATAACAAATTCTTTATCTATAACATATAGATAAATTACTTTTTTTTAATGTTAGGATACATTGTACATAATGTATGTAACATAGGTACATAAGGTTTTGCCTAGGTTAATTAAAACATACATTTACTGAAGAATAATGGTACAAAACAATCCATATACAAAGGAATACACCATAACATATGTTTTGCTATCAAATAAACATTGTATTTTATTTTATGATAATTTCCAATCTATTAAGCTCTTTAATTATTATAATATTCAATAAGTAGTTTTTTCAAGCTAGTAAACATAGATATATATACTCAAGAAAAGAAAGAATGTTAAGCAAAATTTGATGCAGTTTCGAATGCTATACAAGATGATTTAATGACAGATATTGTGTGGTAGTAAATATTCAATAATAAATTGAAGATTGATGTTTTTATAATGCTGGCTTAACTTCAAACTAGCTATACAATATGGTACTTAGCTTGTGTAATTACAGTAATTTTCATGTGTAAATAACAATATTGAGTAGGTAATCATATCAGTGTAATCAAAATTCAATATTGACAAAGCCTACTATAAGGTGGCTCATTACGTGGAAGACAGGAATATATGGTTGTTGTAGCTTCTCTCTGCACTTGCATCCCCCTGGCTAAGTGACAATTGTAGTAAGCATAATGTATGTATTAATATTTATAACTGTAAATTGTAACCTAATATGAAAAGAAAGATACACAAAAAATTTTTTTTTTTTTTTTTTTTATAGCTGACAGGCTAGGTGTTTGACCACAACTCACCTGATGTTAAGTGACGGTGTGGTCGAATGCCTTGCTGAATTTCTTGCCGGAGTCTTCTCAGTTGAAGTGTAATTACGAGCCGGTGGTAGATTCAAACATGTAACTTAACGTTCATAAGTGCCTTACCAGGGCCTAAACTGAATAAATGACTTGATTTTGATTTTGAAAGTAGCTCGAATATGTAATCAATTTGGCTAGATTAAAATGATAAATAGCTAGACTATGTGAGATCAGTTGATTGTGTAATCAACTTTTCTACATTAATAAAATCTAAAAACTTGATCATGAACCGTAAAATTAAGGATGTCCCTATCGGCTTGTTTAACAGGTTGAGACATGATTAAATAAACTTCCATTGTAAATTTATCTCATAATGAAGACATGTTAAGTGTATTTTATGTGTTTGAACTTAGATAAATTGAGTAATCAGTGGTACTTAAATATGTTTTCAACTTAGCTAAATTGTGTAATCAAAGGAACTTAAATATGTTTTCAACTAAATTAGCTAAATTGTGTAACATAGATTAAATTCCAATTAACTCATATAATTTTTTTCAACATAATAAATAATTATTTTTATAGTATAATTATGTATTGAATATTATAACAATAATTTAGTTCACATTTTTTATTAAATGTGTCTATTTGATGTACCAATATGACAGTTTATTACTAGTGTTGTCCTTGTCTAATAAACGGCATTAAAATAAAAAGGTAATACTTTATTTCGTGTGGTACATCCAAATGGACACTTAATTAATCACATATTATTGTATCTATCAATGTTTTATACCTAGTATGCTACCACTTTATAACATCAAATATTTATAGTTTTATTGATTTGTATTCTCACTGATTCACTATAGAAAGATAGTCATTTATTGACCCATACTTATTTTGGGTACTCATAACCTGGCCATGGTGGCTGGTATTGACTCCGATAGTAGCTCTGTTGCATCTGTTCAAACATCGCAACATTTTGCAGTGGTCCAGGTGTCTGATAGTACTGATCAGTCCACTGACTCCTATCAAAATTCTGTGGGATTCTCTCATATGTCCTGTAGTTGGGTTGTGGCAAGAACATGTTGTCATTATATTGTCCAACGGGCATTGGATATTCTTCAGGTTCAGGTTGTGGAAGTTTTTGCTTCGGTAATGGTTTTTTTCGTGGAGCTTTCCTTGAGATTGGTTCCACGATTGGCTCCCGTTTTGCTATGGCCATGAATTTATGGAATTCGCCTTCAAATGCACTCGGGTTTTTGTTGATGGGCTCAACTTTTGGACTAGAATTTTTAGTGATTGTTGGGACGGTATAGGCATGATTTAGTATTGTAGGTTTTTCAAGTCTAAGCGACTGATTTGGAAATGGCTGTCCCAGTCTTGAAGGTGGTGTTGAAAATTTTTGACTGTATGGACGCAGATGAGGCACTGTGACTGTATTAGCTGAAGATGTAGATGGCTGTGGTCGGATATGTGCTGTGTAAGGTGTGGATGTAGATGGTTGGGTGAAAGTTTGGGTTTTAGAATTGTTGTAAGTATTTAGGGTGCGTGACATGACAGGCATTAGCGGAGAGTTGTATTCGAAGTTTGTAACTTTCTTAGGAGTTTTAGGCTTCCGTGGTCTTTTCTCTTGGCCTTCTTTAGGTTCCTTTTTGGGTGCTTTTGGCTCTTTTTTGACTTTTTCTTTCTTCACTTTGTCTTCATCAGCTTTCTTGACTGGTGTCTTACGCTTTTTAGGTTCTTTCTGTTCAGTTGCAGGATTTTGTTGATTCAATTGATCAATGGCTTTTTGTTCCATATTTAAGGGTTCAGTCAATGGATCGGGAATGGTTTCAGTTGGTTCTTTAATAGGTATCATTTCTTCTTCAGCATGAGGCGGTGATTCCCAGCTAGAAACCAAAGCTGCCATGTCCTCCAACTCTTCAGATGAAAGCTTCTTACTTTTAACTTTCTTCCCACCTTTTTTAACAGGAGTTTTCTTTTCTTTTTTGTCTTTAATTTCTGCCTCTGTGTCCTCTTTCTGCATGTCTTTCTCTTGTGTCTTTTTAGATTTTTTACTTTCATCCTCATTGCTCTTTCTGGATCTGGATTCTTTTTTCTTTTTCTTTGACTTGGACTTTGGGACTGGGGCTTCATAATCTGAGTCTGCATCAGAATCCATATACCCTACATCTGGCAGTTGGGCTTCTGAGGGATCCATTTCATCTCCTTTCAACCAGATGTCTTCTAGAGCATCCAACTGAGTATCATCAGGAATCATGCGTGGCTTCATTGACGTCATCATATCCAAGTCTCCCTCAGCCATCGTCATTTCATCGTCATCCATAACATCATGTCCTAAAATCGATACAGCAATGGCACCTTCCGATATACTTTTACTAGCCATTGCTCTTTTTAAGTGGAGTGGATGACGCTTCTTTTTCTTTCCCTCTTCTTCCGCTTCAATGAACGAGTCTGGAAGCTCAGTGTTGTTCTTGTTGCAAAGTATGTCTTGACCTGATGGATGAGGTGCCGGCACCATTTTTTCTGGCTGCTCAGGATGGCAACCAATATCTTGTCCTTTAAGCCATAGATCATAGCGGTCAGGTTGGAACCTTTTGACAAATGTGTCCATTGAAATCTTCACCATGTCATTGCTACAAGTGCATTGCGTAGCCCGTTTTCCATACTCGACCCATCTCGGTGCAGCAAAGTTAGTGGATTCAGCGCAGTTAAAGCCATGGTTAAAACCAGCATGGTAGCCATATGGAAATGTGATCATGATTTCTCCAGCCTCTTGAGTTATCTTATTAATAGGCACAGAGTATTGTTTGAGTATTTGTGGTGATATCAGGGTCATTTTGTGGCGTAAAAACGCTTGACATGTTTTAGCTGATGTTGGGAAGAATCCAGCAGCGATTCTTTCAAATCTTTTACCATGTTCCGGTGGGATACAATACCATGTTTTTGGATCACCAAAATGAAGATAGTTAATAGAATAAAGGTCCATATCTTCAGTATGCCATGCAAAAGTTGTCTTCCACATACCGAAATATAGGTATGCAGTATTGACACCATCTATTTCAATGCCATAGTCAGAGTTAACAAAGTCAAGGATGGTCCCTAAGTGGTTAATATTCCACTCTTTAACATCAGGATCTGTGATGCTGCCATTCACATCAGCTCCATATATCGGAGCCACGTAAGTAACGTTTTTCCAATATTTTCTTTCTAAATCTTCAAAACTGGAGTGCTTAGGAGTGCAGTACTTAGCAGAGTTAGCCATAACTGCAAACTGTTTCACAGTCATTGACTTTTTCTGAATGTTGATTTGTTGAAACAAACCTTGCTTACCAGTCACCACTTGGCAGATAGGAGACGGTATCGTCACGTTTAGCTCATCAAGATCGTAACCCGACTTGCGAGGCACCCACTCCGGAGGCGGAATCACTTTCGCCAGGCCAGATTTGTGTGCACCTTTCGACTCCATGTACTGAATATATTTGTTGAAATCCTTGAATTCCTCCCATGTCGGGCGGAATGTCTGGATTGAGACACCTCCTGAAGAGGTCCCAGGTTCGTCCCCAGCCACAGACATGTTATTTTTCACAAATCACAACCCATACAATAATTCTGTATTCACAAACTTTAAAATCCAATCAACAGCACGGATTTCATCACAAAAATCACACGATTACACCATCGTTCATCACAGTCACTTCTCAATTATAAATAATACGTGATTATTATCTGAACACTTTCGTAATGTGAAAACATAAGCATTATCTCTATCAATAAAATGGCCGACCAAATTAGGATGCCCATGCAACAAAAATCCCTTCACGACTCACGACATCTAGGAACAGTCGGAGACGCGTAGGGTAAATTGGGTCACGTACACACAAAAGTTGCTCGTGTTTGTTGATAGAGCGAGATATTTTACCATACGAAGCTTCGACTACACCGCGATACCGGCCACAATTAGGTTAGGTTTGTAATGTTGGTACGACTTGACATTTTGTAAAAACAAACCTTTCCTTTGAGGTTAGATATTATGAATTTTGTAGAGGATCTTTTATAAACATCTCCATAATTATACAGAAATTTACTCACCTGAAATGATTCTTCAAATTCTTCCACTAGATTTCCACTGCCATTTGAAGGTGCCGCCATTTTAAATAACTCATTTATTACGTTTTGTTTTGTTTAGGGCTGTCTATCACCTTTGACAAGTGTTTGACCGAAAAATCCAAACAGAAATGAACTTGCACGAAGTTGCTTGAATGAATCACGCACAACACTAGCTGTACCGCGTGTACAATGTCTATCTCGCTTGCACTAATAGAGTTTAGCTCGCTTTATCCTATACACTCTATTGACAAAAATTACGGATACGTAGGCAGGGCCTGTCACGCATTCTTTGAATGTTTTTGAAAATGATTTTTCTTATTTATACATATCAGTAGTAATATGGAAGCATCGATTAGAAGTAAATCAAACCTTCCTTATGATGATTCCTTTAATTAAAACTAAATTACCAAAATTGACATCCTATTGACATTAATTGTTGCGAACTGTACCATGCGCACAGGCATTTAACTGTAGGTACAATATCATAAATTATACCCGCTTATAAATCAAATCAGAAAATAAATGAATTTAGTCAACCGTTACGAATAAAAATATGTATATTATATTACATGACGTATTGCGTGAGACTGGCCCAGACTTATTAATTGCATGTCGGAGAATCATTGATCAAAATCCATGACGTTGTAGTTCCCACAGGATGGCAACTGATCTTCCAGAGGACCGACGAACTTGATTCCTACTTAAATGATCTATTTTGAACAAAATAGAGAAAAAAGAACACACTGCAATGCAAAGACATTCCTGTTTTGATCTGGAATGGAGCAATACATACAAACTAATATAATTATACAATTAGTTAATTTTTTTTACACTTTGGTCATTACATTACACATAGATAGGTGATCGAAACTCTTTATTGTGCAAAAAATATTTCTGAAGACTGCATAACAATAGTTGCATGCGCTATAACGTAGGGATGAAAATAAATATGATTTTTTAATTTGCTTTTTCAGTTGCTACTTGTACCGCAAGCTGAAAATTGCTATAAAAGTTTTTACAAATATTTTTCAGACTGTACAGTCGTGAGCGCAAGCCTCTCGCACCACGCAACATAATATTCACGTGGTGAAGGACTCACTGTTTACATCACGTGACCAAAACAAACTTTGTTTACATCATCGCAAACGTCAAAAGTTGTTGCGTCACTTCATCATCACTTACGTTAATACAGTTTTATCATAGTGGAATGACCTTCTTGTACTTTTTGTCCATTCTAAACACATTTGTTTAGATATATCCGCAATATTTTAAATAGTTCAATATATTAAAGTAACGTGCCAAGTTTGTGTATGCTGATAAAATTGATAGGGTTCTGTAGTAGAAAAACAAATATGATCAGTTTATGTTATAATTTTAATACCTAGTAATGTACTTTAGGTTGGTTTCGAAACTTAGTCTCATGCACAGCAATTTAGTATGATTCATATGTAATAATCTCATAAAATGTTAATCATATACTTTTTTTTTTCATAACTTGCACTTTATCGAGAGCTGTAACTTTTTTGATTTACGTTCACTTATGTTGTTTGAAAATATTACCACGCCAGTCACATTTATAATAGTATACACGTGAAGGTTTGAGTGTATGTCTGTATATTTGTTTTTTATTTCTCCACGCTGTAATAGCTTAACATATTGGGAGCACAGCTAACTCATACTCTAAAATAGCACATAAGGTACTTTTTATTCCAAAAAATGCGGCTGAAGTTGCGGACCACAGTTAGTTTCTTAAGACAGTTTTAAAATGCTTAGCACCGGCAAATGTACACCATGTTATCATTAAATGTATTTTTGCACTTTTTTGCATACTAAAAAAAGCATCTCTATGAATATCATATCGTAATCTTTGGAGATTAGAATATGTATTTTTTTATTTAACTAAAATCGATCACATCATAAAGAATATCGTGATTATTATACACTCTGCCATAGCTAGTCATTGAGGGTTCTTTATTTGACTACAGAATCCTAAATATGTAGAAAAAAAAAGATAACGAATGAAAGTATCTAATAATAAATGGTCCATGAGAATATTGTACGTTAATTGTACCAATCTAGAATGTTGAATGAACTTGGATTGAAGATGTTTTAAACATTATTTAGGGTGTAGTTACATGCCAGGAAAGACGATCTGCAATTGTATTTGTGGCCAGTGATGTACTGGTGTTTCAGATATATTCCTATTTTTAAAAGGTGATGATCCATCGAATGTGAACTACTTCAACTAAGACTCGTTTACGAAATCAAGAAAAAAATCAGCTATTGCATAATAATTTTTTTTGAAGGTCAAAGTAGACTAGCTCCTTCCAGTATTACTTATTAATTACACTGTATAGTTCCTATATACTAACGGCATAAAGTGCGTTATTATGTGTTACATAAATTGTGTTTATTTTTAGAATGCTGCGGTTGCACGCAACAGGCCAACAGTATTATACTAGCGACACGCCCTGGGTTCGTACGAGTGGGTAACATTTCTTTTGGTGACTTCGTTACAAAAAAAGAATATTAGTATTCTAATAATTAGTATTTTAATATTATTTAAACAAAATTTTATTAGAATGATTATAACATACAAACCGGTAAACATTTTAAAAATTATAGTGAAAATCGTATCAAAATCCTTATCAAAATTGTATATCAAATCATTCGTATGCTAAAATATATGTACATATAGGTCTTTTTAGTCTTTAATGTAAATATCAGAACAAATAAGCGGAGAAACAGACATGTGGACAGCGACTTTGTTAAAATTTAAATATTACGATAGAAAAAAGACGAGATAGGTACGTACAATACGTAGCTTACAGTTTGTAATTATATTATACCAACATTAGGACATAAAATATCTTATACTCTGTGGTCGTCAAAGACAATTTTTACATAGTGTTTTATAGAGGATTTCTCTATGATCTTGTAAGTTAGTGTCGATTCCGGATAATTAAGGCTGCCGGAGGTAGCACGACGAAGGATTTATGTTTATAAAATTATTTACGGAGTAAAGTTATTTACATGGTGACGCAGCGGTCCAGTGGGTCCAGTTGAGACGCTTGACGCTTTTTTTTATCTTGCAACTCATCTTGCGAACGTCAAGAACGTCGTAACTAAAAAAAACAAATGGCGTCGGCGGTGTAGATCCAAACGAAAATAACATAACCTCAAATTGTCGCATTAAATTAAAGTTCTGAGAAGTTCTCAGTATTGTGATTTTAAGCCAGAGTTTGTATGTGTTGGTTAAGGTTGGTTTTTAATTGAACTGACACCATGGCGGACGCGGCAGCGAGACAGCTGCAATACGAGTACAAAGCTGTGAGTATACCAATTAAGTTCCTCTCGATATTATCTAAAATTGTGCAATTATCACATTTAGTATAATTTAACATTACACACTTAACGTTAAGCTGTTGTACTACCTAATCTCATGATTAATTTTTATCAGAATCCTATAAATTCCCGAAAAACAATCCTTCTGAAAGTTGTTTTTGTTTTTATAGAACTCGAATCTTGTGCTCCAAGCTGATGTGAGGCTTATTGAGCGCCGTGGTCGCGATGAGGCGACAGGAGAAGTTCTGTCGCTTTCGGGCAAGCTCATCGGGACACGTATGGGTGACCGAGCTCAACGCACGAAGCCTGAAAAAGCGGAGGAACGGAAAGCTAAGTAAGTTGCTTGATATACCTACATAATATTTGTATGTACTAGCGTCATTATAATGAACAGTAATTATAGTTGTGTTCCATACCTACCACAGTTATTCATGGGTGCGTTAAAGTACCTTTGTGCTGACATCCAAATGCCACCTTTAGCTACACAATACATCTTCAAAAAAGAGCCAAGATATATAAGTATAAAACTTCAGAGAAGTTCTAGTAATAATGTTTATTGGCACTATAGATTTACGTTTTTATAATATTTGTGGTTTCATATAAATAAATAAATTTATATATTTTTAATGTAATAAGCTTAGATATAATGAAGAAAATAAATGTGTCTAACTGTTCATATTTTGATTTAATTGTATGTGACTATATAGTTGGCACATAACATGTAGAACTGATAGCCGATGAGGCTGCAAATGGAACACGCTGGATGCGCTTCCAACCAGTCTTTATGGAAGTCAATGGGGGACGCCTATGTCCAGCAGGGGATGTCCTGCTGCTGAGATGATGAAGATGACATAGTTGGATTTATTTTTAAAAATTATGTGAAATTGTTTATCAACAGACGTCAAAAGCGAGATGAGGCATCTTATGATCTATCAAAGTCAAAATCAGCCCGTGTTACTTGGGGGGAAGATGCGGTACCAGGGGTATTGTACCGTCCACGAGGCCAGCACACAAGGCATGCTTACGAACTGCTGCTGTCATTTATGCAGAGTTCTCTTGGAGACCAACCTAGAGATATACTGTGTGGAGCTTGTGATGAGGTTAGTTTTTTATGCCTGAGTATTAATGTATTTATCGTTTTTGTTTTACATACATATGTGTGATTACTCATGTTTAATTTACATGTATACTAATAATATAAAGAGAAAAGATTCGATTGTTTGTTTGCATTGAATAGGCTCCAAAACAACTGAACCGATTTAAAAAATTCTATCACTGTTAGGAAGCTACATTATCCCTGATTAACATAGGCTGATTTTTATCCCGACATTCCCACGGGATCTGGATTAACGCGGGTGAAACCGCGGAGCACAGCTAGTTATGTACTCCAATTATTACTTTTCTCAAGAAAACTAAAGCAAAAATTAACTAAATAAATATTATGACCCTATAAGTTTTTTTAAATGTATAAGTTGTGATGGCAATTAATGGTTTTGATTTATTATTTAAATATAATAATATAATAATAATAATTCTTTTATTTCTTTAAACATTTTACACATTAACAATTTAGGTTGAAATATGTCAACACAATGTCGAAAAAATATTGTAATATAGTCCAAAATCGAAAACTCTTCCATGTGTGATTCAGCAGCCTCACTTGAGAGCCAGTTATATCCCAGACTAGATGTACTTTACCATCTTTGACCACACTGTCACTTAACATCAGGTGAGCTGTGGACAAACACCTAGCTTGTCAACCATAAAAAAAGACTTGAGGACTAAATTTCATCTATAACTAGTGACCTAGTAGTAGTTTTGTAGCGATGATGGTTCAGTGGTTAGCGCGGTAGGTTCGCATGCCGAAGGGCGTGGGTTCAAACCCCAACAATGATCTTGAGCTGCCGGTGAAGGAAAACATCGTGAGGAAACCATAGCGTGGTGGTAGGGTACTATCTAGTACTCGGCTGGCTAGCTACCACCCACAAGTTGAAAATCTGCTGCCAAGCATCTAACAGTGTGTTCCGGCAGCCTCACTTGAGAGCCAGTTCCATTCCAGGCTAGGTGTGCTTTACCATCTTCGACCACACCATCACTTAACATCAGGTGAGCTGTGGTCAAAAACCTAGACTGTCAGACATTAAAAAAAAAACCTGCCCTGGCTGTGCACGGGCTTACACGGGGCTTTTGATCTATCTCTAAGGGATTATGCAGTGGTTTAGATGAAAGCTCCCAGATGGCTTGACTTTTTCCGACACTTCCAACAATTATTATCATATTTCAATTTGATTTAAATTATTTACACAAAACCTTGGTAATGAATCTATTGGTGAAACTTGCATGATAATCCGTTCAGTAGTTTTTAAGTTTATCGCAAACAGACAGTCAGACAGACGTGGTGAATAACTTTGTTTTATAATATGTAGTGATATTTATGGTGGAACCAAACCAAAAATTTTGTTGTGCAAGTTTATTGATAACACCAGTGACAGTTAATTTTTATTCTAGGTGTTGGTAGTACTGAAGAATGATAAACTGAAAGATCCGGAGAAGAAAAAAGAGATTGAACTGCTGTTAGGTGCAGTTCCGGACGAAAGATTTGCTCTTCTAGTTAACTTAGGTGAGTTTACTATTTATCATGAAGATTATTTGATCATCAGCAAGGCTTCAATCTAGAGTTCTAGTTTATTCAACAGGATTGTGTTGTGACAACCATCCCATTTTTACTATTTCAATCCTATCAACTGAAATGAATTGTCAATTTTGTAGCGATGATAGTTCAGTGGTTAGCTCGGTTCACACGCCAAAAGACGTGAGTTCAAGGCCCAGCAATAAGCTTGAGCTTGGAAAGGAAAACATTGTGTCGAGGCCATAGCATGGTGGTAGAGTACTTTATACTACTCGGCTGGCTATCATTCTTGAATTAAAAATCTGCCGCCAAGCATCTGACAGTGTGTTCCCGTAACCTCACTTGAGGCCAGGTTAGGTATGCTATCTTTGATAATTTAAAATTATGGTGAGCTGTGGTCAATCACCTAACATGTTTACTATAAAAAATATATAGATTACTAGCTGTTACCCGCGACTTTGTCCGCGTGGAATTTAACAAAAAGTTTGGTCAGTTAGCAATTTAAAAAGTATCCTATATGTTATTCCAGGCCATAAACTATATGTGTGCCAAATTTCATCCAAATCCGTTGAGCAGTTTTTGCGTGAAAGAGTAACAAACATCCATCTATTCATCCTCACAAACTTCCACATTTATATTATTAGTAGAATAGGATAAGACAGGATTCGGCAACCAGTTGGAACGGAAGAGCCAAAAAGTACAATTTACAAAATTTCTGTTATCAAAGAGCTACTAAAAATTTTTGTTTTAATATTATGGTACATAAATGCTGATACATACTTGATTTTTTTATACACAAACGATATTAAATACATAATTATTTTAATTTTTGCGTATGGAACTGGAAAGTCACAACTTTATATGGAAAGAGTCACATGCGGATAGGAAGTAGGATAAGAAAGGAAGTAGGATAGGACAGGAAGTAGGATAAGATAGGAAGTAGCATAGGATAGGAAGTAGGATAAGTTAGGAAGTAGGATAGAATAGAAAGTTTTTTTTTTCTGTAACAGTAATGAGATGTCGTGACGCTCTCCCGATGTTAAGAGATAACGCATGTTCATGACCGTTGCAGCGATACACAGAACTTTGAGTAGTAAAACAAAGTCCAGAGCATCGCTGCCTTGGCGCTCATTACTTTGAGACTAGATGGTTAGTCTCAACAGCCTAGTAATTTCGCTAGCTGCAGTACCCTTCAAACCGGAACACAGTAATGTTTACACACTACTGCTTGGCGGCAGAATATCTGGTACTGCGGTGGTACCTATCTAGACGACCTCCTGCTAAGGAAATCTACCACCAAGTAAGTATGATAAGATAGGAAGTAGGATAGGATAGGAATTAGGATAAGATAGGAAGTAGGATAGTGGGGTTATACAAAACACACTTTTACTTAAGAATGAACATATATTTGACATTGCAATTTGTCACCAGGTAAGAAGATAACAGACTTCAACATGAGCGCGCCAACGGAAGGCGACGCAGAAATAGACGAGACGTATGGCATCAATGTGCAGTTTGAAGAATCCTCGGAGGAAGATGACGAAGACGCATATGGAGAGGTCAGTGATCAGTTATTATTATTGGCCATAAGTAACAATTTTCAACAATCTAATCTTTTTTATTCTATGGTTGTCTGGAAGAGATCGCTTTTAGCGATAAGGTCGCCAGTTGTTACACCTTTTAAGTTTTTTTTCTTTTTTTTCTGTATTGTATAATTTTTGGTGTCGCCAATATAATCAATAAATCAATCAACCAATAATGTAACAGGCAAGTCACTTATTACAAAAAAAATCTTACATTTACACACTAAATGGAGCTTAGGATTTAGCGCGGTCGGTTTACATACTGAAGGGTGTGGGTTCAAACCCCAGCAATGAGCTTGAGCTGCCGGTGAAAGAAAACATCGTGAGGAAACCATAGCTTGGTGGTAGGGTACTTTATAGTACTCGGCTGGCTAGCTATTACACGAGTTGAAAATCTGCCACCAAGCACTTAACGCTGTGCTAACAGCCTCAATTGAAAGCCAGTTCCATTCCACGCTAGTTGTGTTTATCATCTTTAACCATAACGACACTTAACATGAAGTGAACTGTGGTCAATTACCTAGCCTGCTAAACATTAAAAAACTTAAGATTTTTTACTTCGCCGTTTGAAGTCATCAACAATATGTATATAACTTAGAAAGGTCAGCGCACCGTGGGATTCAAACCCAGGATCTCAAGATTATAAACCAGACATTTTACCGAAACTTCCATAACGTATTCTCTCCTGATTATAAGAGATAATGCATGTCCAAACCAGAGTATCGCTGCTTTGACACTCACTACTTTGAGACCGGAACACAGTAAAGTTAACACACTACTGCTTAGCGGAATAGAATATCTGGTACTGTGTTGGTACATATACATATCTAGACGACCTCCAGTTAAGGAGATCTAACCAAATATAACTATCTGAACTCATTCACACACACACACACACCAACACACACACACTCACTCTTTCACTCACAACCACACTCTCACACCCGCACACACACAAACACACACATCAGCGATAGGTCGTCCACTGCTGGACATAGGCCTCCATATTCAGGCAGGAACTTATTCAGAGTAAAATAATAATAATAAACTTGTCTGTGTTAGGTGCGCGAAGAGGACAAAGAAGATGGAGAAGGTTCTGAGAACGAGAAGGAAAAGGAGAGCAGCGGAGAAGAGGACAGCGATACAGAGGGGAAAAAGAATGCTATACACGCTAATGTGAGTATGACACTTTTATAAATATAATATACTAGCTTACACCCGCGACTTTGCCGCGTTAATTTTAGAATTAGCTTCAAAGATAAATTATTTATGCGCTATTTTATTATCAATCGCTATTTTATCATCTATCAATCTGAAATCCGACATCTGTCAATCTGACATCTGTCTATCTGACATCTGTCAATCTGACATGTATCAATCTGTACATCTGTACATCTGTAACATACAAACAAACAAACTATACCCGCGTGTTGATGGATGATGATGATGAAAGTATCCTATGTTTTATTCCACGGCCTAAAGCATCTACATGCAAAATTTCATCCAGACCCGTTCAGCCGTTCTGGCGTGATTGAGTAACGAACATCCATCCGTCCAAACTTTCTGAAGGACATCTATGATATTAGTGGGATTAACAATTGATTGGTTCCGAATCAGCCCTGTTATTATACACTGGCCCACAGCTGGGCGTGGGTCTCTTCTCATTGTGGGAAGAGAGTACACACTCAAGGTACAAACACACACATCATCAGCCATAGGACGTCTACAGCTGGATATAGGCCTCTTCCTGGGGTGGTTTTGCCAATACTCGCCACGCTTGGCAGGCGGGTTGGCGAGCGCAGTTAGGTGTGATTGTTCAAGGAAGACGCTGCTGCCCATCTTCCGGATTACATCCCTTAGCCGACTCTTACGGCAACCACGGGTAGAGAAGGTTGGGTACAATTCTTACGCCGGCACCACCACGGCATGGTACCATATCATTGTATTGTCACGGAAGATACATAAGTACACCAATTTTGAGTCCAATCAGACATGGGCAAGTGGATCAAATTTAACTCCCAAGATTCCACACAAACAAACATAGTTACATACATACATTGCAAGTTAAACAAAAGCTTGTAAAATATATTAAAATGACATTTGCAGCTATCCGAGGAGCAGTCTCAGAAGCGTCGCGAGCAGGTCTTCCATCCGATGGATATCGACGCGTATTGGCTTCAAAGAAGACTTTCAAGACACTTCCCTGATGCTATGGTCTCACAGGTCAGTGTTTTGTGCTAGATCAGTGGGTTATCCACGTCAACATTTTGACTTTAGAATTGGTAGTAGTTGTTTCGTATTTTTTTTGATAATCCCACAGATTTCTTTTTGGTTTTTTTAAAAATATATTTTGATTTAGGTTGGTAGTCCAGCTGCAAGATGGGTCGACGATATCGTCACCGTCGCGGGTCGACCCTGGACCAAATTGGCATAATAAGAGAGTGGCCTATACCCTATCTTGGGCTTAAAGAAAGCTGTGGAAGACGATGACGTATAAACTATCTGTGTGCAAAATTTGATCCGAATCCATTTAGCTGTTCTCTTTACTGTGTGAATCGACCACGCTAACCATTGAGCTACCACCAATGTTGTTAAGAGGGACACTAGTATCTTAGTCGATGGTAAAAGACTTGATCTAGTGGATAAGACAGTCTTTCTCGGCGTAACATTAGATAGTAAAATACAATGGGATCCTCATATAGAAAAATCAGATAATTCTCGATTAGAAAAATTAGACAAAAGATGTGGCTACAGCCAGGTTGGTTTACTTTGCTTATTTCCATAGTTTAATGTCCTACAGTCTACTGCTGTGGGGCTCAGCTGCAGACTTTGAAACTATTTTTATTCTGCAAAAAAGTGCAATTCGCGCAATCTATTGTTTGGGTCCTCGCGAATCACTACGAAATCGATTTAAGGATTTTAAGATATTAACGTTACCGTCACAGTACATTTACGAAAACATTATGTTTGTCCGGAAAAATTTAAATTCATTTGGAATTAATTTAGCCGCCATAACTTAAATACAAGAAATAAAGATAAAATTGTGACACCTAGATTCAGGTTATCTAAAGCTAATAAGTCTTTTCTCGGGAATTGCGTTAGATTCTATAATAAAATCCCACTTGAGGTAACTAAAATGTCCTATAATAAATTCAAAGATTTTATAAAGCAGAGGTTAATTGACAAAGTCTACTATAAGGTGGCTCATTACGTGGAAGACAGGAATGTATGGTTGCAGTAGCTTCTCTCTGCACTTGCATCCCCCTGGCTAAGTGACAATTGTAGTAAGCATAATGTATTAATATTTATAACTGTAAACTGTAACCTAATATGAAAAGAAAGATCCACAAAAAAATGCCTTGCTGAGTTTCTTGCCGGAGTCTTCTCAGTTGAAGTGTAATTACGAGCCGGTGGTAGATTCAAACATGTAACTTAACATTCATAAGTGCCTTACCAGGGCCTAAACTGAATAAATTACTTTTTGATTTTGATTTTGACCGATACCAAAGTAAAAAACTATAGTTATACAGAATAATAATATACAAATTTTAAGTAGCGTGGGTTTTTACTGTCGTTATATTTCCAGGCGAAGTCGAGCGAAGTGCTGCGGGCGCTGGCCGAGGCGGCTGACGACAGAGACCTGGAGAACAGGCTAGTGTTGTTGCTCGGCTACGACTGCTTTGAGTTCGTCAAACTGCTCAACAAGTACCGATATACAGGTAACACACCATTAGGTCAAAGTAGGGGTGGATTTACCAACAGGTTGACTAGACTTGAGCCCAGGGCGCCAGATTTTTGGGCGGCAAATTTGGGAACTGTATTTTTATTTTTTGCTAGAATTTTTGCTTGCATAGAACTCAAAAAGGATTTCTGTATAACAGTTTGGGACCATTCAAGTAGTACCTGGTTGACCGAGCATTGCTCGGCTGAAAACATGGATAAAACGACGTTTTCTGAAAATGAAACCTAGCTAGATCGATTTTTCGCCCCCGAAACCCCCTGGATACAAAATTTCATGAAAATCGTTGGAGCCGTTTCCGAGATTCAGAATATATATATATATATATACAAGAATTGCTCGTTTAAAGATTTCAAGTATTACGTAACCAAAATTTTAGTAATTAATAACCCCTCCCTCCCCCTTGTCAGCAAAAGTAAGCAAAGCTCTTACTTCCCTCTCCTATGCTTAAGTGAATATTGGTTTAATTAGCAGCCATGTCGCTAGAACGAGGTGTGCCGATAATAAGGAAAACAAACAATTAGCATAATTTATATGGCTTTGCTGACATTATCACCAATCAGATCGCCCCACCGCCCCCCACCCCCTTTTGGTGCTTACGTAATACTTGAACGGCCCCTTTTGTCTTTTTTTTAAATTTTGTTTTTAATCTTATCACCTTACACATTTTCTCTGAATTCGTTCAAGCAACAATGTATATACTTCTTTTCATACGGATTCCATACTAACGCATTAAGTTCTAGCTCGCTGCGGACTAGAGCATAGAAAAGTGTTAATGAAGTATGCCTATCGTTAAATTCTTAATTCTCTAATTTTTGTGTTTGACCGCCATCTCGCTTGATGTTAAGCGAAGACGCGGTGTATGGTGGAGCACGCTCGTCTAGAAGAAACCGATTCACTCGCGAATTGAAGGCACCCAGATTGTTGAACAATGAAAGTAGATTCAAACCGTTTATCTGTCCGATAAAAGAATCATCATCATCATCATCATCATCTCAGCCGTAGGACGTCCACTGCTGGACATAGGCCTCCCCCATTGACTTCCATAAAGACGGGTTGGAAGCGGCTCGCATCCAGCGTGTTCCTGCGGTCTTTATTAGGTCGTCTGTCCACCTTGTGGGTGGACGTCCTACGCTGCGCTTGCCGGTCCGTGGTCTCCACTCCAGACTTTGCATCCCCATCGGCCATCAGTTCTGCGTGCTATGTGCCCTGCCCACTGCCACTTCAACTTGCTAATCCGCTGGGCTATGTCGGCTACTTTAGTTCGTCTACGGATCCCCTCATTTCTGATTCGGTCTTGTAGGGAAACTCCGAGCATAGCCCTCTCCATAGCTCGTTGTGCGACTTTGAGCTTATCAAGAAGGCACATAGTCGGAGACCACGTTTCAGCACCATAAGTCGTCACTGGTAACACACATAAAAATATATAATATATAAATATATATAACTCAAAGGTGCCTGACTGACTGACATAGTGATCTATCAACGTACAGCCCAAACCACTGGACGGATCGGGCTGAAATTTGGCATGCAGGTAGATGTTATGACGTATGCATCCGCTAAGAAAGGATTTTGATTAATTCTACCCCCAAGGGGATAAAATAGGGGATGAAAGTTTGTATGAAACTTTGTCAATTTTAAACCAATCGGGCTGAGACTTTGCATGCATAAAGCTACTGTGACGTAGGCATCTAGCGCGGTTGAAACCGCGGGGCACAGCTAGTATATATATAAAATAATGCTAGTGTATAAATAAAAAAATTGTTTTCAGTTTTGTATTGCACGAAGCTTGCGTCGTCTCAGTCGGAGAGCGAGCGCGCGTCGATCCGCGAAGAAATGTCACGGGCGCCGCACCTGCACAATATTCTAGCGCAACTTGACACCGGGAAGGGCGAGGATGAGGTAATTACTGTTTAAATGAATATATGTCAATGAATATCTCGGAAAACACATTTTTGTATATAGAAACACAGTGAATTAATTACCTGCTACTTATTTTAAAATACGATGAAAATATTATTACGTTAGCTGAAATTTAATTTTAATTTTAAAACGATTATTTATTGTTATATTGACTTGCCTGTAACGTGCGTTGTTATTTATGGCCAATAAATGATTCTGATTCTGATACTTGACCACATACACACACATAAATACACTGTACACACAGATACAGATATTGATAACACCAATGTTACAAGTCAAATTCCGTAATATCATTTCAATTATTTCATTAAACGAGTAAATTATTAAAAATACCCTGACACAAAATCAAACATGGCTAAGAACGATATCGTAGCGATGATGGCTCAGTGGTTAGTGCGGTAGGTTCGCATGCCGAAGGGCGTGGGTTCAAACCCCAACAATGAGCTTGAGCTGCCGGTGAAGGAAATCATCGTGTGGAAACCATAGCGTGGTGGTAGGGTACTCTCTAGTACTCGGCTGTCTACCACACGAAAGTTGAAAATCTGCCGCCAAGCATCTAACGGTGTGTTCCGGCAGCCTCACTTGAGAGCCAGTTACATTCCAGGCTAGGTGTGCTTTACCATCTACGACCACACCGTCACTTAACATCAGGTGAGCTGTGGTCAAACACCTAGCCTGTCAGCCATAAAAAAAGAACACTCGACTAATTCATCTTTCAAACACAAAAACATAATCAAAATCGGTTCATCCGTTCGGGAGCTACGATGCCACAGACAGACACACACAAAGACACGTCAAACTTATAACACCCCGTCGGTTTTAACCGACTTTAAAAAAGGAGGAGGCTCTCAATTCGGCACAATGCCAAGCACCGGCACCTAGGCTAGGCTAAGCACAGACTTCAAACAGATCAGTAGATACCTAGCAGGTATAATAATACTTTGTAAAGTAAGTTAATTTTTCGCTTTTTAGTGCTGATGTTTTTTTTCCTTGAAGTCGGTTATACTTTTTTTTTTAAGTTTGTTTATTTTTAATTTTTAGTTAATTTATGTTCACGCCAAGAAACACTTGAACAGTACGAGTCTAGTTAGACTCGATAAGATTCAAAAACGTTTTGCCAAAGACAATTACATCGTCCACGTAAACAAAAATTAGGCAAAACTATTATACATTTTTATTGAACCAAATGGCAACTATTCCGCATCAAACTAAAGATGACTCACGTAAATCGGATCATAAATCTCAGAGTAATCGGTGAATATACATAAAAAAAATATACCAATCAAGTTGAGAAACTCCTCCTTTTTGAAGCCGGTTAAAAAGTATTTAAGTATTCTAACAACTATCTGACTTCCATAGTACAAGTAGTATAATACTGCTTAGTTTGGGGTCAGACGGCGCTGTGTGTAATGTCTTACTATATTTATTTAGTACCTGTATGACCGAGCTTTGCTCGTTTTTTTAAGGAACTTGAATATAAAGGGTATAAAAATTAATTACTTGGATTCGAACTGGGGTCTCCTGGATTCGGGACCGCCCTATTTCCCACCTGAGCTATGTATAGCTGACCTTGTAGAAGGTGGCGAAATTTACCTTCGTATTCTAATGATATTGTAGCAGTTTTTCATTGCCTGAAAACACGGATAAAACGACGTTTTCTAAACATAAAACCTAGCTAGATCGATTTATCGCTCCCAAAACCCCGTGCATATTAAATTTCATGAAAATCGTTGGAGCCGTTTCCGAGATTCAGAATATATATATATATATATACACAAGAATTGCTCGTTTAAAGATATAGATAGATAGATATACAAGAATTGCTCGTTTAAAGTTATTAGATTAGATAAAACTATGTCCTCTCATGATGTTGTCAATTTCAGGCGATGCAAACGTCCGAGGCGAAGGAAAGTCGCAAGCGACAGAAGATGGACTCTGAGGCCGCCAGCGGGGGTGGACAAGTCACAGGCTCTAGAAAGGTATATTGGTGTTTTTTTTTTGATGTTTTCTGCTTCATGGCAATCTGTTTCAGGAATAATAAGCCATTTAGCTAGTCCGATAAATATCTGTCCATTGAAATCTACGAGAGCCATAAGTTGTTGAAAAGTTTCTTTCCAACAAACTCTCCATCTGTCTTATTGTAGAAATCTTTCAAGTGAGATTAGGGATGTCATATCTCTTTAGCCGGGTGTGTTGGTGCTGTCAATAAAGTTTTTTTATATGCACTCTACGGACACTGGACTCGGACCTTTGTCAACTTTGAATTACAATTTTTAGGGTTCCATATCCAAAGAGTAAAACGGTACCCTATTACTAAGACTCCGCTGTCCGTCCGTCTGTCACCAGGCTGTATCTCATGAACCGTGATAGGTACAGTTGAAATTTTCACAGATTATGTATTTCTGTTGTCGCTATAACAACAAATACTCAAAAACAATAGAATTAATATTTAAGGGGGGCTCCCATACAACAGATATGATTTTTTTGCTCGTTGGACACTATGAGCTCGGAACCCTGAATATAATATATTTATTTCGACAGGTGCTACAACTAGAAGATCTGGTTTTTGCAGCGGGTTCCCACTTTATGGCGAACAAACGCTGCCAGCTTCCCCCGGGATCCTTTAGAAAACAGAGGAAAGGTAAATATAAATTCCACTTCACTTGGATCGCTATCAAGTATTAAGTAAACAGAATTTAGTAATTGTTAACCCCTCCTACCTCCTTTTCAGCAAAAGTAAGCAAAGCTCTTAATCCCCCCTCCTATACTTGCTTAAACATTAGTTGAATCGATTTCTTCAAATACAAATGTTTTATTGATAACACCAAAGTTACAGGTCATTTTTCCATTCATATTTTAAAAATAACATTTCTTATCACTATTCCACAACCTGAGCATTTTCGTGGTACACTTTAATGAAAAACTATCACGCCTTTAGATTTGTGCTTTAACATAGTAATTTAACTTCATATCTAGATGTGTTATCTGCCAAAAAATAATAATTTTATAACCATAAAAAAATGAACATTGACAATTTTGTATTCATTGGATAGAATGTTATTGTACTACTAACGTCATCTGTTAGAAAACCAAAGAGTTAACATCGCTGCAACTAATTAATACCAATTAAAAAAAAAAATTGTCTTAAAAATTATTACCCGTTAGAAAAATTACGCGAGCCCCCACAAAGCTTAGCTTTTGGCTAGTATATAAAATATGTCAATAAAATAATATATAATAAAAGTCGAAAATTTGCAGCATTAACGGCTGTATCTTTTGTTTGCGTTGGCTTAGAAGTTTAATTTTTTAACAGCTCCAACGGACAGTGGAGTAGAGTAGAGTAAAAAAATTACAGAATTTTTTCACTAGACATTTCGTTATATACTTTATTTATTTTTATGTAACAGTAATGTGACGAACGAGACGCTCTCCTGATGTTAAGACATAACACCTGTCCATGACCATTGCAGCGATACTCAGAACTTTGAGTAGTAAAACAAAGTCTAGGGCATCGCTGCCTTGGCGCTCATTACTTTGAGACTAGATGGTTAGTCTCAATAGCCCTGTAATTTCGCTAGCTGCAGTACTCTTCAAACCGGAACACGGTAATGTTTACACACTACTGCTTGGCGGCAGAATATCTGGTACTGCGGTGGTACCTACCTAGACGACCTCCTGCTGAGGAAATCTACCACCAAGTAAAATGCATGTTACCATATACATGCACATTATGCAATAAATATTTTGATTCAGATGTTTTTTTCTCTCTGTTGGTCACATAAATATTAATATCTAAATATGTGTGTACGTTATGTATGTGATTATTTTGATAAAAAACAAAAATTAAAATTGTCAGTTCGTTTAGTATGAATTTCGGTTAGTACGACGTAATATCACCGGTTCCATGGCCGTCGTTATAACCGGATTCTACTGTATACCTTGTTATTGTGTATTAGTATATACCTTGAACACTATAAAATGTTTGAAAAAAGTTATTAATTTTTTAATTATTGACAAAGGTTTTATTGATAAAGCCTACTATAAGGTGGCTCATTACGTGGAAGACAGGAATATATGGTTGTAGTAGCTTCTCTCTGCACTTGCATCCCCCTGGCTAAGTGACAATTGTAGTAAGCATAATGTATTAATATTTATAACTGTAAACTATAACCTAATATGAAAAGAAAGATCCACAAAAAAATGCCTTGCTGAGTTTCTTGCCGGAGTCTTCTCAGTTGAAGTGTAATTACGAGCCGGTGGTAGATTCAAAAAAGTAACTTAACGTTCATAAGTGCCTTACCAGGGCCTAAACTGAATGAATGTCTTTTTGATTTTTATTTGATTTTGAATTTTCTTAATTAAGCTTCTTATTCTATAAGTTTTGATGCTGTTCCATACTAAAAGCATTTAGTATTGCGTATCATGTCTATCCATCGATGACCAATAGTATGTTTCTTTCAATAGGGTACGAAGAAGTCCACGTCCCAGCTCTAAAACCCAAGCCTTTCGAAGAGGACGAAACATTAGTTGCTATTGACAAGCTGCCGAAATACGTCCAACCGGCATTCGATGGATTCAAGACTTTAAATCGGATACAGGTAAAGTCTTTTGCTTATTTTTTTTATGCTACAGGTGGCAATCGAGCAAACTTGTTGCCTGATGGTAAACGATCACCGTCGCCTATGGATATCTGCAACTTTGTATGCCCAACAAAGTTGCAGATATCCATATATATCACATATATCCAATTCAATTGCAGAAACAATTAAAGATTAATAATTAATTGTTATTCGGGATCCTAACAATTAACAATTGATTAATTGCAATTGTGAAAACTACAATTAACAATTAGTATATTGTTGCATTAGTAGCAATTAACAATTGATTAATCGTCAATTATATTGTGATTTTCTACAATTTACAACTAACCAGATTAAAATTAAAGAATAATAATTAAAATGGCTGTTGTGTGATTGTGATGCATGTTATTAAAATACGCATGTCATCAACAACATCTCACCACTGCTGGACATAGGCCTCCCCTATTGACTTCCATAAATACCGGTTGGAGGCGGCTCGCATCCAGCGCGTTCCTGCGGTCTAAGTTTTTGACCACAGCTCACCTGATGTTAAGTGACGGTGTGTAAGGACCTTTAGAAAGTTTTTTTAACTAAATTAAGGCTTATTCTTCTTCCAACAGAGTCGTATATCAAAAGCGGCGCTGGAAACCGACGAGAACCTCCTTGTATGCGCCCCCACGGGGGCGGGTAAAACTAACGTCGCCCTCCTTTGTATCCTGAGGGAAGTTGGGAAACACGTCAATGACGACGGAACTGTCAATGTTAACGATTTCAAGATGATATACGTCGCGCCCATGCGGTCACTTGTACAAGAAATGGTGAGAAAAACATGTTATACTTAAATACTTTTTTTAATCATCATCATTTTCAGCCCGTAATTGCCCACTGCTGAGCATAGGAGAGGCAGAGGCCTCTCTCCTTGTACGCTGTATATACTCACACACACACACACACACTCACACCTACACACCCAATTACACACACTCACTCTCACATACACTCACACACACACACACACACACACACACACACACACACACGATCTCACTCACACACAATCTCTCACTCACACACAAACGCGCACTCGCTCTCTCTCACACAAACACAAACTCACTCGGTCTCTCACACACACGCACACACTCGCACTCGGTCACACTCACACACACTGAGCCGGCGGTAGATTCAAACATGTAACTTAACGTTCATAAGTGCCTTACCAGGGCCTAAACTGAATAAATGACTTTTTGATTTTGTAACTCTTTCTCTATCCCGTTTGCAACAGGTCGGTAACTTCAGCAAACGCCTATCCGCCTACAACATGAAAGTTTCCGAGTTGACCGGCGATCACCAACTCACCAGGGAACAGATCGACGCGACCCAACTAATAGTGTGCACTCCAGAGAAATGGGACATTATTACTAGGAAAGGTGAGTGAACTTCACTTGCAGGAAAGTTCGTTTATATAATATTTTAGCGATGATAGCTCAGTGGTTAGCGCGGTCGGTTCGCATGCCGAAAGGCGTGGGTTCAAACCCCAACAATGAGCTTGAGCTGCCGGTGAAGGAAACCATAGCGTGGTGGTAGGGTACTTTCTAGTACTCGGCTGGCTAGCACCCTCAAGTTGAAAATCTGCCGCCAAGCATCTAACGGTGTGTTCTGGCAGCCTCACTTGAAAGCCAGTTCTATTCCAGGCTAGGTGCGCTTTACCAACTTCGACCACACCGTCACTTAACATCAGGTGAGTTGTGGGCAAACACCTAGCCTGTAAGCCATAAAAAAAAATGCTGAGTGGCCAACCCTAGTGTCAGAATTGATATGCCATCCGATATCCTGTTACATGGCTTGTTGTAATAAGTTATTATTAAACCTGAGTAGTTGTTGTTCTAGGTATATATTTAGCTTATTTCTGCTTAACATTTGTTTCAACTACAACAGAAATAAGGATTTAATTAGACAGCCCTGTTGGCTCATTGGGAGTATGTCTGCCTGAGCTGTAGGGCGTGGGTTCGATTCCCGCCAAGGACAAATGTTTGTTAGGTATAAACAAATGTTTGTTCTGTGTCTGGGTGTTCTGTATGTATTATAAGTATGTATTTACAAAAAAAAAGTATTTATGTATTCTATCAGTTATCTGACTTCCATCACACAAGCACTGCTTAGATTGGGGTCAGATGGCGCTGTGTGTAATGTGTCCTACAATATTTATTATTATTATTAAATTTAAAAAAAAAATACCTACAGGATTGTACGGAACCCTCGGTGCGCGAGTCCGACTCGCACTTGGCCGGTTTTTGGTATATACAACAGAGAATTTCTATCTACATATGCCACGAGAGTAACTTCTTTCCAGATAAAATTAGTTATTTTTTATTCTCAGGTGGAGAACGCTCATTCACCAATTTGGTGCGCCTGATCATCATCGACGAGGTCCACCTTCTCCACGATGAAAGAGGTCCAGTTTTGGAAGCCTTGGTGGCCAGGACACTGGGCACCGTCGAACAAACCCAGGAGGAGGTAATTACACTTAGCTTTAACAGCGAGTTGGGGGTCAAACGCAAGCCTAATAGTAATTTAAAAATCTGCCATCAAGACCTGATGGTGTGTTCCGATGGCCTCGCTTGGGAGCCAGTTTCATTCCAGCTTAATTTCATTCACTTTTTTTTTTTTTTTTTTCATTACTCGTGCTTACCATCTTTGACCACACCGTCCCTTAACATCAGCTGTGGTCAAACACTTAACCTATCAAATTACATATAGTTACTTGGTGATATATCTCCTTAGCGTGGGGTCGTCTGCGTTACCAACGCAGTACCAGATGTTCTGCCGCCAAGCAGTAGTGTGTAAACATTACTGTGGTACTGCAGGGAAATTAAGGGGCTGTTGAGACTAACCATCTGTCTGTTGTATGGGTGCCCCCTTAAATATTTATTATATTCTGTTTTTTAGTATTTGTTGTTATAGCGGCAACAGAAATACATCATCTGTGAAAATTTCAACTGTCTAACTATCACGGTTCATGAGATACAGCCTGGTGACAGACTGACAGACAGACAGACGGACAGCGGAGTCTTTGTAATAGTGTCCCGTTCTAAAAATGAAATCAAAATTGGTTCATTCCTTCGGGAGCTACGATGCCATAGACAGACACACACACAGACACGTCAAACTTATAACACCCCCGTCTTTTTTGAGTCGGGGGTTAAAAATGTCCGGTAAAGTGTAAATAATAAAGAGTGTAAGTGTAAATCAATCAAACAATCTGTTAAATCCTAGGCACCATAAATTATTTACTTTTTGAATTTTGAATTATTATTATTTTATACATTTTTTTTTTTTTTTTTTTTTTTTGTAATATAGTATATATATTTATATTTACCTCCTCACATATAATTTACTGGACTAGATGAACTAATAAATTAAAATAAAATAAACTAATCTAAAAGGCCGCTACCAATGGGAAGAGTTCCCAAAACGCTGGCCCCATTGCCGCGTTGTAAGCAATAGCCGCGTAGCAATACTCACACGCTGGGCAAAATAAAGGCCAGCGTTTTGTTCACGTGTGGTGTCCACTAGACGAGATGACAAGTCTTTGAATACTTTTCTTGCTCCCGGCCCCCACGGTCCCAAAGTTTCAACCCCAAAAGGCTCAAATATGTACCCACTGTCCAGGGTACTATACTTGCGCCTTTTGAGGTCTTCTGCAGATTTCGCAGCCGCGCCAGCCTCAATCTGAGTTCTTGGAAGATGGGACGGTGCCAAAGTGTCAACACAAGTGGCGTCCCATACTAGAGGGCGTCCCATCTTCCAGGGAATCAAAGTCATTCCGTCAGGTCTCTTACCATCATCTCGTATAAGGCCACTCGGCTCGAGGATGGCTGCGCAATTGGCGGTGGTAAGAGCCCGGCGGATAATGTCATTAAGACTGGCGTGTCGCGGAATCCTACCCGCACTCCTTGCGCAGGAAAGGCCGTGGTGACCGAGCTGGTCGACAGCCACGCCACATTGGCAGCGGTGTGGAGCGCCGCACGATGTGCCCAATCGAAGAGATGCTGCAATACGAAAAGTAGATGAATCCAAAAGGGTGCCAGTGTTAGGCGAAGGAAGGGCTTGTAGCCACAAACCCGATTCCCATTCGGCGACAGCTAATAGACGGGCACGATCTGCAGAGCTCAAGCACGTATTTAATAGCTGCTTCCGCACTTGCTCACAGATCGGTCTATCCCATTGCCGCTGCAAAGATGGAGTTTTTGGGAAATCGGTGTTTGGACATGCTACTATCCATGCGTTCCTGGCCTCGTTCATGTATGGTACGTTAACATGTGACGAATTTGATAAAATTTTTCTTATTAAATTCATATTACTGTGAACTGAGGACAGGAACGCAGGGAGAGCAACTCCTGAAATGGAGCGAATGCCTAAGCCCCCTAAACGCACCGGCAGCGTAGCCTGCAACCACTCTCTGTCTTTTAAATTTATATTCAAAATCATACTTAAAGTATTTTTAATAATGTTGTCTAAATTTTGTATAAGTTCCGCATGTTTCCAAAGTTGACAACATCTGACCAAATATGTGAATTTTGGGACAAAAACGCAAAAGCGAATAATGGTGAAGGCCATGTGAGTATTAATTTTAGTTAAACGTTCCGAAACTTGCAGAAATAATATAACTAATATAACTAATAATATAACTTTTATATTATTTGAATTTAATTTATATTATTTGATTTCAATTTTGTATTGTTTAACTTGACTTAAAATAAACTTGACATATTTATTAATTCCGTGACATTTCCAAATTTTTATCTCAATTTGAATTTAAAATGATATAATATAATTTTAAAATTTTAATTTTGTTATTTCATATTGTTTAATTTTAATTTAATATTTTATTATATGTACTGATTATTTAGTTAAGACTTTTTTTAAATTAACTTGACATTTATGTATAATATTGGCATTTCATATTTTTTTTTTTAAATTAATTAATTGTTAACATAATTTTATGCATGTTGTCGTCACCTGTAATTGCTATAACATCTAGTTTTCTTTTTTTTATGTTGTTGGTTTTTTAAATGTTGTGATGTGCATAGTGTTGGTGATCTAAATAAATAAATAAATAAATAAAATAAATAAAAGTGTCCGGTGAGAGCAGGCGAATGCAGCGCGTGCAGCGTACTGGAACGCACGCGACCAAACTCACGGCAAGGCCCTGACTGCCGGCACCCGAGTCTCCCCGAGATTATGCTAATGCGTGGCAGTGTGTATGTACACGGCGCCCGGTACGCACGCACACATTCAAACCGGTAGCGGCCAATTTCTATGAAGATGACTTACTGTTCTTAGTGTACTGTGGTATTAATTCCAAATTCTACCTATCTAATACCTTTAAACGAGCAATTCTTGTATCATCATCAGCCATAGGACGTCCACTGCTGGACATAGGCCTCCTCCTGGGGGGGTTTTGCCAATACTCGCCACGCTTGGCAGGCGGGTTGGCGAGCGCAGTTAGGTGTGATTGTTTAAGGAAGACGCTGCTGCCCATCTTCCGGATTACATCCCTTAGCCGACTCTTACGGCAACCACGGGTAGAGAGGGTGGGGTACTATTCTTACGTCGGCACCACCACGGCACAATTCTTGTATATATATATATATATATATATATAAACTGAATCTCGGAAACGGCTCCAACGATTTTCATGAAATTTTGTATGCAGGGGGTTTCGGGGGCGATAAATCTATCTAGCCAGGTTTCATTTTTAGAAAAGGTCGTTTTATCCGTGTTTTCAGTCGAGCAAAGCTCGGTCATCCAGGTACTGATTTTTGTAAAACATGTTTTTTTTTTCTGACAGGTTCGGCTCGTGGGTTTGTCTGCGACGCTTCCCAACTATACTGACGTTGCTGCCTTTTTGCGTGTCAAACCCGACAAGGGACTTTTCTATTTCGACAATTCGTTCAGGTACACACATTCTACTAAGCTCATTGTTGGGGTTTGAACCCACGCCCTTCGGCAATGCGAACCGACCACGCTAAACACTAAACCATCATCGCTACTTCCGAACCAAACAACATAACCCCACCGAGTTTGGGCTCGATTGATTCGTCTTGAGGAGTAATCACTAAAATACTTATAGCGATTTTATAGCGATGATAGCTCAGTGGTTGGCGTGGTCGGTTCGCATGCCGAAGGGCGTGGGTTCAAACCCCAACAAAGAGCTTGAGCTGCCGGTGAAGGAAAACATCGTGAGGAAACCATAGCGTGGTGGTAGAGTACCTTCTAGTACTCGGCTGGCTAGCTACCACCTTCAAGTTGAAAATCTGCCGCCAAGCATCTAACGGTGTGTTCCGGCAGCCTCACTTGAGAGCCAGTTCCATTCCAGGCTAGGTGTGCTTTACCATCTTCGACCACACCGTCACTTAACATCAGGTGAGTTGTGGTCAAACACCAAGCCTGTCAGCTATAAAAAAAAAAAAAAAATACTTTTGTACTAAAAATTAAAAAAAAAATTATAAGTATTTGAATGTTTTTGTACATTCTAGTAAGTATTTGGCGTGTAAGTACTTACCTATAAGCTTGAGGCACTACCCCTTACAGGTTAAGTACTTACTATACTACTTCTGTACCTCAAACCTCAAATACTAACTAGAATTTAATTGAAAAATTTTAGTTCATTGTCTCAGATAAAAATAGATATATAGATATTCTGCCGCTAAGCAGTAGTGTGTAAACATTACTGTGTTCCGGTTTGAAGGGTACTGCAGCTAGCGAAATTACAGGGCTGTTGAGACTAACCATCTAGTCTCAAACTCAAAGTTCTGTGTATCGCTGCAATAGTCATGGACAGGCGTTATCTCTTACCATCAGGAGGGGGTCTCGTTCGTCTCATTACTGTTACAAAAAAAAAAAAAAAACTTTTGTTTCATCTTTACTTCTCTCTGTCTTAAAATGTCACGTGTTTAAACGAGACAGGTTACTATAAGCATAGATTAAGTTTAAGTATGGTTTACAAGTAAGATCTATTACAGAACTCATAAAAAAAAGTCCTTGTAAGGCGTTGAATATTAAAAAATTTCGTCTGATTATCGTTCAGGCCGGTCGCGTTAGAGCAGCAATACATCGGTGTTACGGAGAAGAAAGCTCTCAAACGATTCCAAGTTATGAACGATATTGTATACGAGAAGACTATGGAGCACGCAGGACGAAATCAGGTGAGTTTTTTTTTTTTTTAATAGTTGTTAGGCTAGGTGTTTGACCATAGCTAACTTAATGTTAAGTGTATATGTGGCTGCCTCTCGAGTGCAGGGACACACCATCCATTCTAGATGTGCTTTTTTTTCTTCTTTCTTGGCATTTTTTTTTTATGACTGACATGCTAGGTGTTTGACCACAACTCACGTGATGTTAAGTGACGGTGTGGTCGAAGATGGTAAACACACCTAGCCTGGAATGGAACTGGCTCTCAAGTGAGGCTGCCGGAACACGTCGTTAGAAGCTTGGCGGTAGATTTTCAACTTGAGGGTGGTAGCCAGCCGAGTACTAGAAGGTACTCTACCACCACGCTATGGTTTCCTCACGATGTTTTCCTTCACCGGCAGCTCAAGCTCATTGTTGGGGTTTGAACCCACGCCCTTCAGCATGAGAACCGACCGCGCTCACCACTGAGCCATCATCGCTGCATTGCAATCTGTGCATTCTGCCAGTATCAATGTTTCTGTATTTTGTGTGCAGTCTTCAGTTTTCAGCTTCTTTATCATTATAGTCAAAGTCCATTCCGTGCCAGTCAAATCTAGTCATGCTTTAGTAAAGTATTAGTGACTTTACTATAAGCTTCGATGGAGTTTTGGAAGCAACACGAAAAGTCATGTTTCACCACATTATATCACTTTCACACACTCGCGCTTGTAATTCGGCACTTTATGAATAAAACACCACTATTTTTATACAAAAAACTAATTTTCGAAACTAATCTTATCGTCTTCCCGTTAAAACCCAGATGTGCTTTACCATTTTCTTTGTGGTTCTTAAATGTTTGACAAGCTAAGTGTTTAACCACAGCTCACCTGATGCTACGTGACGGTGTGTTTGAAGATGGTGAAGCACATCTAAAATGGAATGGAACTGGCTCTCACGTGAGGCTGCCGGGACACACCGTTAGGTGCTTGGCGGCAGATTTATTTGTTTACTTATGTAAATCTTGTGTCACGTTGTTTGTGGTCGCACTCCTTCGAAAAGGCACGACCAACTTTTTTTTTTAATTTATATTTGGAAGGTGTGAGAATATATCGTAAAGTGTATTTTATACCGCTATAATTTATACTTTTTAACCCGAAAAAGTGTAGCGGGTAAAACCGCGGGGCGCAGAAAGTTAACAGGGCGAGCGAAGCGAGCGCTAACACTATCTTACAACCTGAGCACTTTTGTGGTACACTTTACTGAAAAACTATCACTCCTATAGATTTGTGCTTTAACATAGTAATTTAACTTCATAACTAGATGTGCAATAAGTCAAAAAAAAAAAAAATATAACCATTAAAAAAATGCACATTGACAATTTTTGTATTCATTGGATAGAATGTTATTGTACTACTAACGCCATCTGTTAGAAAACCAAAGAGTTAACATCGCTGCAACAGAACTAAACTCAATACTCCAATACATCGTAGTTAATCTATTTAATACTAGATGACACCACTAGAATCAGGTTGTAAAATAACAACTGTCTCAAAAATTATTACCCGTTAGAATAACTACGCGAGCCCTCATAAAGCTCAGTTTTTTGCTAGTTTATAATAAAAAAGACATTATTATTTGTTTCCAGATTCTAGTATTTGTGCATTCCCGTAAGGAAACCGGCAAGACTGCCCGCGCCATACGCGACATGTGCTTGGAGAAGGACACGCTTGGACAGTTTCTCAGGTACCCTCCTATTTACAATTACTTCACGTCTTTACCAATTGTCGAGTTTTACCCGGTTGGCGATGGATGATGATGATGAAAAGTATCCTATGTTTTATTCCAGGGTTTAAAGTATCTACATGCAAAATTTCATCTAGATCCGTTCAGCCGTTCTGGCATGATTGAGTAACAAACATCCATCCATCAAAACTTTCACATTTATGATATTAGTGGGATATTGTCAATACATATAATAAAATGTCTAAAAAATTTCATGTCAAACATACGGCCTGTGGGCCGCTTGAGGCCTTAGGACAATATATCGACCGTAGCAATTAACATTGTCGGATCTACATTTTTACTATTTTCATTTCATTGCATTAAAGGTCTTAGAATATGTCTAAAAATGCCCCCGAAAATTATTAAATTCCTAAAATCAACCTAATGGTTAAAAAATTAAGTATTTTAATCGAATTTGATAATTTTCAGGGCATTTTTAGACATATTCTAAGACCTTTAATGTAATGAAATGAAAAAAGCAAAAATGCAGATCCCACAATGTTAATTGCTACGGTCGATATGTAGATGTGGTGATTTTTTATTTATTTTAAGGTATAATAAACTAAAAATATAAAAATAAATTCTAGTAAGTAATTTAGTATACAGGTAAGGTGTTAGAATACAGGTAAGTACCTTACCTGTATTCTAACACGCCAATCATCACATCCATATTGTTCGAAGGCCTCAAGCGGCCCACAGGCCGTATGTTTGACATGAATATTTAAAAAAAAAAAGTCTTCAAATCTTGAGGCACAGTATAATAACCTATAACGGGCAGTGCCACAAACTTTTACGAATATAGGTAAGTACATGAGCGCCAAAAACTTTATTTTTAAAACTAGCGGCCCGCTCTGGCTTCGCACGGGTATAAACCTCAAAAATAACAGTATTTCTCCACTATTTAATGGATGTTATTATACATATAAACCTTCCTCTTTAATCACTCTTATCTATTAAAAAAAACCGCATCAAAATCCGTTGCGTAGTTTTAAAGATTTAAGCATACATATGGATATAGGGACAGAGAAAGCGACTTTGTTTTATACTATGTAGTGATGGTGATGATTTCCTGGTCATTTTAATAGGGAGGGTTCGGCGAGCATGGAAGTGCTGCGAACAGAAGCTGACCAGGTAAAGAACCCGGAGCTGCGAGAGCTGCTGCCGTACGGGTTCGCCATCCATCACGCCGGCATGAGCCGCGTCGACAGGACACTCGTGGAAGACCTCTTCGCTGACAGACATATACAGGTCAGGATGATTGCTCGACTGTCATTATTTATTCAAAATAATGGCCGGTCCAATATTACGTAAGCGTCTAGGAGGGGGGGAGTTGGTTGGTCATCATTGCTTTGCAAATTTTTTATATAACTAGCAAAAAGCTGAACAGAAAAGTTTTTTTTTTATATTCAAACAAAATATACTGTAGGTCATAGAAGTTTTAATGTACTTACTTAGGCAGTTTATATGTTACTGTATCGATTGGCCAATAGTTACGATACTCTCTTACGTCTTTACAGGTGCTGGTTTCCACGGCCACACTCGCTTGGGGCGTGAATCTTCCCGCCCACACTGTCATAGTGAAAGGCACTCAAGTGTACAACCCGGAGAAGGGGCGCTGGAGCGAACTGGGGGCGTTGGACGTGCTCCAAATGTTGGGACGAGCTGGACGTCCGCAATACGATACTAAGGGAGAAGGTAACTTAAATAAAGCTTTAAAGGCCAATTTTGGGCTTGCGTGTACAGTCTTTCAGTTGTGTCCATTCCTTATTTTTAACCGACTTCAAAAAGGAGGAGGTTCCCATTTTTTTTTTGTATGTACACCGATTACTCTGAGATTTATGATCCAATTTACGTGATTCTTCTTTAGTTTGATGCGGAATAGTTGCCATTTGGTCCCATAAAAATTATAATAGTTTTACCTAATTTTTGTTTACATGGACGATGTCTAATTGTCTTTGGCAAGACGTTTTCGAATCTTATCGAGTTTAGCTAGACTCATACTGTTCAAGTGTTTCTTGGCGTGAACATAAATTAACTAAAAATTTAAAAAAAAAACAAACTTTAAAAAAAAAAAGTATAACCGACTTCAAGAAAAAAACATCACTAAAAGCGAAAAATAAACTTACTTTACAAAGTATTATTATACCTGCTAGGTACCTACTGATCTGTTTGAAGTCGGTGCTTAGCCTAGTGCTTGACACCGACTAGCTTATAGTACTAGTATAATCTTACTCATTTTGGTCCGACATTTTGTACAGAGATGACATAAGAAAAAAACGAATTTTGACATTGCATTTATTTTCTTTCCTCTTGTCATTTAAATAAATAATAATAAATAATTAGATCTAGACAATAACTATGCTTTTGATGTCATTTAAATTCAAATTCAAATTCTTTATTGGTAACATCTTTACTACATGTCATATTATTAAGTACATTAAGTTAAATTAAATTAAATAAAATCAAATAAAAAATAATCATAAATCATTTTATAGGTATAGCGATATCTAACCGGCCGTTTCTATGCATTCGCTTTATGGTACACAATCTCGTTGTAAATTGAATAATAATTATATCTATTATTGGAAAATCGATATAAATAAATTATGTCAACAATGGAATCCGTTGTTTGCCGATTCAAAAAAAGAAAAAAAAATTCTCTTACGTATTACTTTTTTTTTTCTTTTTCTCCAGGCATCCTGATAACGAATCACTCGGAGCTTCAATATTACTTATCGCTGCTGAACCAGCAGCTGCCAATCGAGTCGCAACTCGCGAGCAAGTTGCCGGACATGCTCAACGCGGAGATTGTGCTCGGAACCGTGCAGAGCGTGCGCGACGCCGTGACTTGGCTCGGTGAGTGTTGGCGAGCATGTTGCCGAACATGCTCGGCGATGTCTCCGAACATGTACACTTACACATTTGATAGTGTGTCTGCTTCAAGTACTGTAGGGTGTTAAAATCAAAAGTCATTCATCCAGTTTAGGCCCTGGTAAGGCACTTATGAACGTTAAGTTACATGTTTGAATCTACCACCGGCTCGTAATTACACTTCAACTGAGAAGACTCCGGCAAGAAACTCGGCAAGGCATTTTTTGTGGATATTTCTTTTCATATTAGGTTACAATTTACAGTTATAAATATTAATACATTATGCTTACTACAATTGTCACTTAGCCAGGGGGATGCAAGTGCAGAGAGAAGCTACTACAACCATATACCTATCCCTGTCTTCCACGTAATGAGCCACCTTATAGTAGGCTTTGTCAATTGTGTGATTTCGATTCCCACCTAAGAAAAAAAAAATTTACGAACATAAATGTTTGTTACGTCTGGGTGGTTCCATGTGTATTATAAGTATGTATTTACGAAAAAAAGGTATATAAGTATTCTATCAGTTATCTAGTTCCCATTGCTCTTAGTTTGGAACTAGATGACGTTGTGTGAAGTTGTGCTGGGCGGGAATCGAACCCTCGCCCTTACAGCTTTTCTAGCATAGACACTAATAAAAGAACTAATAACGATCAACAATTGTTGTCATTGAGCCGTGGTGGTGCCGGCGTAAGAATAGTACCCCACCCTCTCTGCCCGTGGTTACCGTAAGAGTTTTTTTTATGTAACTAATGAGACGAACGAGACACTCTCCTGATGTTAAGAGATAACGCCTGTCCATGGCCATTGCAGCGATACACAGAACTTTGAGTAGGAAAACAAAGTCCAGGGCATCGCTGCCTTGAGCTAATTACTTTGAGACTAGATGGTTAGTCTCAATAGCCCTGTAATTTCGCTAGATGCAGTGCCCTTCAAACCGGAACATAGTAATGTTTACACACTACTGCTTAGCGGCAGAATATCTGGTACTGCGGTGGTACCTACCTAGACGACCTCCTGCTAAGGAAATCTACCATCAAGTAAAATCCAAACCATTTAATGTATGTGTCACAGGCAATTTGTATGATTTCGCTTTTTACCGACTTCAAATAAGAGGAGGTTCTCAATTCGACTGTATTTTTTTTTTATGTTTGAAAGCTCGTGCTTTCCTGTGGTCCCATCTCAATTTGGTCCAGTTCTGACAATGGCATCCATAAGAAAACCAAATGAAGTCGGTTTTTTTTTTTGTTAAAATCTTACTTGTTACAAACGGCGTCGTCAATTTAAAAACACTCACAGTTTTGAAATATGCCGAAGGCCAATTGTAAATTGCCTTGTCACTATTTAAAATGCCATGACATTTTGACGGACAATTCGTCAAAATGTCATGGCAATCGTCAAAATTAATTTAGAAAAAACAAATATAATGCACTTTCGGCAGCGTACTATTCAAAATAAGATTATAGTTCAGTATAATGATACAACACTAAGAGAGGTCGAGTCAACGAAATTTCTCGGGCTGACCATCGACAATAAACTCAATTGGAAAGCACACATAGATGTCCTCAGTAAGCGAATCAATTCTTCGGCATATGCACTGTTTAAACTTTCCCTAATAATAAACAGTGATGCGCTAAAAACGGCATACTATGGTATGGTCGTATCGGTTCTATCCTACGGCATTATCTTCTGGGGGAACTCTACTGATAAAGAAATTGTATTCAAAGCCCAGAAAAGATGCATTAGGGCAATGTATCACTTAAAAAAGACTGATAGCTGCGAACCCTATTTTAAGACATATAAGATTTTGACTCTACCATGTATTTATATCCTTGAAATAGCCACATTTGTTAAAAACAACCCTAATTTAGTCAAGCGCATGGCAGATGTAAAAAGTCGCAAGAGACGGGACAACACCAAATTGCATGTATTTGGTGCCAAAACGTCTCTAATGACTAAAAGTGTATTTTGTATGGCACCCATAATATATAATAAAATACCAAGAGCAATTAGGGAATTGAATAATGTTCTGTTTAAAAAGAAATTAAAATATTTACTAATGGAAAAATGTTATTATACAATCAATCACTTTTTGGACGATAAATTCTGAAGCAGACTATTGGAATATTGACATTGTTTAATTGACTATTATTGTTATTTCATATATAATTCTATTTTTGTGTGTACGTTTTCATTTTGACATTTAATTAATTATTATTATTATTGACTATTTTATGTAAAATTCTATGTTTATTGTTTTTTTGTTGTGTACGTTTTCTGACTTTTAATTAATTATTATTATTTGACTTATTAAGATTCATATTTTGACATTTTAAAGCTTTAAATTATGTATTATTTGTATGCCTCAGCGGGCAAGGATATGTGGACTTTACTATAATTATAAGACCTGTGTGCTGTTTCTGTATAAATGTAGGTACACTAAGCCATATTCTACAAATAAATAAATCTTGAATCTTGAATCTTGAATCTTGAAATTCGTACGCTACTTGCAAATTGCCGCGACAAAATGTATGCCAACTATTTTTTTTTTCATTGTTTTCCTTTTAGATTAGTACTTCCAAAGTTTTTTTTTTTTATAGCTGACAGTCTAGTTGTTTGACCACAGCTCACCTGATGTTAAGTGACGGTGTGGTCGAAGATGGTAAAGCACACCTAGCCTGGAATGGAACTGGCTCTCAAGTGAGGCTGCCGGAACATACCGTTAGATGCTTGACGGCAGATTTTCAACTTGAGGGTGGTAGCTAGCCAGCCGAGTACTAGAAAGTACCCTACCACCACGCTATGGTTTCCTCACGATGTTTTCCTTCACCGGCAGCTCAAGCTCATTGTTGGGGTTTGAACCTACGCCCTTCGGCATGCGAACCTACCGCGCTAACTACTGAGCCATCATCGCTACGAACAAAGCTAAGCTAAACTAAAGCTAAGCTCAAAACCCTTTACATTTTTTAGAAGTTTTATTTATTAATATGTTTTGTTTTCAGGTTATTCGTACATGTATATCAGGATGCTCCGACAGCCGGCGTTATACGGGATATCTCCTGAGAAAATGCAAGAAGACTCGCTTTTAGAACTGCATCGAGCTGATCTGGTACACACAGCTGCTTGCCTCTTGGACAAGTGAGTTATATCACATACTTCGCACGAACCGAATCTTTAGCTCTGGTTATAGTTTCGGCCGAAATCGAATAAGAACCGTCAGCTCTAGCCATAGTTTCGGCCGAAATCGAATAAGAACCATCAGCTCTAGCCATAGTTTCGGCCGAAACCGAATAAGAACCGTCCGCTCCAGCCATAGTTTAGGCAGAAGCTGGCCGAAACTAAAACCTTACCTTTGGTCAGTCATTAGTAATTTGTATGATTTTTAAAATCTACCCACATTTTTACATTGTTTATCTACAGTATATTTTACAGTGTTTGTATTGTAAATCTGTGAACGATATAATTGTCTAATGGAACTAACCATCCACAGAGCCGGCCTAATCAAGTACGAGCGGAAATCCGGCCACTTCCAGCCGACCGAATTGGGCCGGATAGCGTCTCATTTCTACTGCACTTACGAAACTATGCAAGCCTACAATCAACTGCTCAAGCCGACTTTGGGAGAGATCGAGTTGTTCAGAGTGTTTTCTCTCTCTGCCGAGTTTAAACACATCAACGTGCGGGATGAGGAGAAGTTGGAACTGCATAAGTTAATGGAAAGGGTGAGTTTTTGTCCTTTTTACCCGACTGCCATGGAAGGATTATGTTTTTCGCGCGTATTTTGTATGTATGTAAATTTCAATATTGAAAAATCAAATATTGCTATTCGAGATACAGATGTCCAATTTATTTTTTCGAGTTATAGAGTGAAAATAATTACTGATTTTGCTTATAGGGACTTACTAATTATTTCGAGTTATAGAGGGAAAATAAGTACTGAATTTGCTTATAGGGACTCACTTATTATTTCGTCTTATAGAGGGAAAATAAGCACTGAATTTGCTTATAGGGACTCCCTTATTATTTCGTCTTATAGAGGGAAAATAAGTAATGAATTTGATTTCAATTTTAATTATCATTTATTCACATAAATAGGGTATAATACACATCTTTTACAAAATAATATACAGTCGTTCCTATTTTGTCAATTACTCGACATGTGAACATGCTTTAAACCAAATATAATAGCACTAATTTACAATACCAAAACAATGAGTTACACTGTCAATATGTTTTTTTTTTTTAAATTATTATAACATGTCAAATAAATTAATAGGTACTTATAATAAAATGAATAGATAAAAAATTCAAAAATTTATAATTGCTCAATAAGTAGATGTCAAACTTATATTAATAATTGTATATTATAATTTAAACTCAGTTTTAAAAAGCCTGTTTCCCTTGGTATACATAAAATCGACACGATGCCTTGTTGAAGATATCCTTCACCGTATAGAAGCTTTTTTGCGTCAACAACTTGCATAAAATTTGCTTATAGGGACTCACTAATTCGACTTATAGAAGGGTTCATACTTCGAGCAACGGAGGTTTTGGGGCTTGAAGGGAAGGGAACACAATTTTTTTGATGCCTTGTTGAGGAAATCCTTCGCCGTATAGAAGCTTTTTTGCGTCAACCACTTCTTTAACTCAGCATAAAATTTGCTTATAGGGACTCACTAATTCGACTTATAGGGGGTTCAGATTTCGAGCAACGGAGGTTTTGGGAGACACAATTTTTTTCGAGTTTGGGAGGTTTTCCATTTTTCGAGGTTCGACTTAAAAAGGTTCTACTGTTATATTTTCTTTGCAGGTTCCGATCCCAATCAAAGAAAGCATAGAGGAGCCTTCAGCGAAGATCAACGTGCTCCTTCAAGCGTATATCTCCCAATTAAAGCTGGAAGGGTTCGCGCTAATGGCTGACATGGTTTATGTCACTCAGTCCGCTTGCCGACTGCTCCGGGCAATATTCGAGATTGTTCTTCACAGAGGTGAGTGAACGAGACGGATAGAAAAGAGAGAGAGAGAGAGAAGATAGAATAAAATAAATATAACTTTATTGTACGCTAACTATCGGAATAATCCCACTTATATCATAAATGTGAAAGTTTTGATGGATGGATGTTTGTTACTCAATCACGCCAGAACGGCTGAACGGATCTGGATGAAATTTTGGATGTGGATACTTTAGACCCTGGAATAAAACATAGGATACTTATAATTATCATCCATCACCATGCGGGTTAAACAGCGGGGCGCAGATAGTACAACACAAATTTAAAAAAAAAAAAATATGGCCAAGTGCGAGTTGGACTCGCGCACGTAGGGTTCCGTACCACTATCTATAAAACGGCAAAAAATCATGTCTGTTGTATGGGAGCCCACCCCTAAATATGTATTTTATTCTGTTTTTTAACCGACATAAAAAAGGAGGTTCTCAATTCGACTGTTTTTTTTTAAAATGTTTGTTGCGTCCGAACTTTCGACTGGGTGAACCGATTTTGATGGTTCTTTTTTTATTTGATAGCTAGGCCCTGGAATAAAATATAGGATACTTTTCATCATCATCATCATCCATCACCACGTGGGTAAAACCGCGGGGCGCAGCTAGTTTACTGTTTTATATATAAAATGTGTATTTTTGACAGGTTGGGCTCAACTAGTGGACAAGACGTTGGCTCTATGCAAAATGGTTGACAGAAGGATGTGGCAATCAATGTCGCCACTCAGGCAGTTCAGGAAAATGCCAGAGGAGGTGAGCAAAAAACTTTAGCTGTAAACGCTACTGCCAGGTGCTGCAAGATAAATTCTAGCAAACCTTGACACCTGCAAGTACTGATTCAAATTAACTGACTACCAAATGTATGGGTCGTGATTGCGATCGATTCGAGATGTCTTTAAGAGGAAACAAGTCGTCATTTTCTTCATACAAACGTTTTCCCCATTTTCCTTCCAGGATTTTAATACTAGAGCAATAATTTTTAGTTAGGAAGTAGATACTTGCTAGTTTCATGCCCCTCTGTTTTGATTTTTTGATATATTTTTTTTATAAGAGCTAGGAATCTTCAAAAATCTTAAAATTTACCTAGTTTCAACGCTGAGTTTCAACGTCCAAATTCCCAATCTCATAGACATAATCTTAAAAAAATAAAACTCACAGCAGTCAACTGAGACATTTGAAAATTAGGAATGTCACCAAGCTATTTCTGTCGCGCCGCACGCAGCACCCGCGTACATACTGAGCGAAAGGGACAACTGCACCTCGGGCTCATTAACACGAAATAAAATGAGCAAAATCGAGGTTTCGTATTCCTCTGTTTCCTCCTCCAAATTTAGACCGATTTCAGTATTTCTTTTAACAAGTAAATAAGAAGGATGTGTTCTTTGCCTGTGCGTTTTATTTTTTTAAGATTATGTCTATGAGATTGGGAATTTGGACGTTGAAACACAGCGTTGAAACTAGGTAAATTTTAAGATTTTTGAAGATTCCTAGCTCTTATAAAAAAAACATATATCAAAAAATCAAAACAGAGGGGCATGAAACTAGCAAGTATCTACTTCCTATCTACAAATTATTGCTCTAGTATTAAAATTCTGGAAGGAAAATGGGGAAAACGTTTGTATGAAGAAAATGACGACTTGTTTCCTCTTAAGGAAAACATTGCGAGGAAACTTGTAAGACTGTCCTATTTTTGATACATCATGTAGTTGAAACTATAGATGTATAAAATATAACAATTATAGGTAGGCAATGAATATAAAAAACATCGCTCATTACATAATATCATTCATATGCTCGGAGTTTCCCTACGAGATCGAATCAGAAATGAGGAGATCCGTAGGCGAACTAAAGTAGCCGATATAGCCCAGCGGATTAGCAAGTTGAAGTGGCAGTGGGCAGGGCACATAGCACGCAGAACTGATGGCCGATGGGGCTGCAAAGTTCTAGAGTGGAGACCACGGACCGGCAAGCGCAGCGTAGGACGTCCACCCACAAGGTGGCCAGACGACCTCATAAAGACCGCAGGAACGCGCTGGATGCGAGCCGCTTCCAACCGGTCTTTATGGAAATCAATGGGGGAGGCCTATGTCCAGCAGTGGACGTCATGCGGCTGATGATGATTCATCTGATTGAACGAGAACTGAACGCATCACTATTACTTTAAATATGGCAACATTATTTTACAAAGTGACATTAGCTACTGTCAGTTGGCTTCGTCTAATTAAAAATACGACTATAGGTAACAACTAGCGACTATACGGTATTTTTTTAACAGATAATAAAAAAGTTGGAGAAGAAAAACTTCCCCTGGGAGAAACTTTACGAGCTGGGACCAAACGAGATCGGCGAATTAGTCCGTGCACCGAAACTGGGGAAAATGATACACAAATACGTGCACCAGTTCCCCAAATTGGAGCTCTCGACCCACATACAGCCCATCACCAGGTCCACGTTGCGCGTGGAACTAACTATTACACCAGATTTCCACTGGGATGAAAAGGTTAGTGAAAATAGTTGCCTAATAATAATAATATTAATATAACTCTTTATTGTTCATACCAATTATTACTACAAACAATTTTTACAGTATAAACTTAACACTAGAACAATTGGCGGCCTTATCGCTAAGAGCGATCTCTTCCAGGCAACCTAAGTATGGCGAGGGTTTAGTAAATCAAGGACGTTATTCATATGTATATATATATTAATATTATTTTAATTCTCTTGCCAACACACCCCGGTAACCAACGGTAGAGTACTTTCTAGTACTCGGCTGGCTAGCTACCACCCTCAAGTTGAAAATCTGCCGCCAAGCATCTAACGGTGTGTTCCGGCAGCCTCACTTGAGAGCCAGTTCCATTCCAGGCTAGGTGTGCTTTACCATCTTCGACCACACCGTCACTTAACATCAGGTGAAGTGTGGTCAAACACCATGCCTGTCAGCTATAAAAAAAAAACTTTTAAGCCCAATAGATGTCTTTATTTAATTTTTTATATTATTTATTTAACCCTATCCCACAACCTGAGCATTTTTGTGGTACACTTAACTGAAAAACTATCACGCCTATAGATTTGTGCTTTAACATAGTAATTTAACTTCATATCTAGATGTGTTATCTGTCAAAAAAAATATATAATTTTATAACCATTAAAACAAATGAACATTAACAATTTTGTATTCATTGGATATAATGTTATTGTACTACTAACGCCATCTGTTAGAAAACCAAAGAGTTAACATCGCTGCAACAGAACTAAACCCAACACTCAAATACATCGTAGTTAATCTACTTAATACTAGATGACACCACTAGAATCAGGTTGTAAAATAACAACTGTCTTTAAAATTATTGCCCGTTAGAAAAACTACGCGAGCCCTTACAAAGCTCAGTTTTTTGCTAGTAATTTATCATATTCCAGATCCACGGTCAGTCTGAAGCATTCTGGATCCTCGTTGAAGATGTAGACTCGGAGGTGATACTCCATCACGAATACTTCCTACTGAAGGAGAAGTACTGCAAAGATGAACATCAGGTAGGCATCCGTTACCAATTTTATTGAGTGACAAGTAACGAGGATCTCTCCAGATGGGGGCCGTTCAAGTATTTCGTAAGCATGCTTGGGTCTTTGCTTTGCTTATTTTTGATGACGTGGGTGATGTGGATGAGGCCATCTGAATGGTGATAACGTCAGCAAAGTCATATAAATTATGCTGATTAAACCAATATTTACTTAAGCATAGGAGAGGGATGCAAGAGCTTTTCTTACTTTTGCTGACAAGGGGGAGGGAGGGGCTAATAATTCGTCATGTGAAGTTTTTTTTATGTATTTTTTTTTTCTGATAGTATACTTTATTTTATGAAACTGATTTGAGTATGTTGGGCTTTTTATGCGGTATTTGATTTTTAATACGTTTTCAAACTTTTGATAGCGATGACGTCATAACGTCGGCTGAATATCCATAGTAGGCCTTTGCCATGTAAAACAAAAAAGGATATTTTGACACATTTGATTGACTTTGACAATTGACATGAAGTAAAGATATTTTTTAACGAAATTATAGTATATGGATAGTATCTAGTATGGAGCATGAAATAGTAGTACAAATACTATAATTATAGTAAGAAATTCAACGCCGCGTTGACTTGACATTGACAGCTTTTGTTTAGGTTCGCCATTGCTTTTTTAGGCACTGAAAGTATCCTTATACAGCCAACTACATGACGTCATTAGGGGATTAATTCAAAGTCAAGTTTAGTTATGTATTTTATTAAAATAAATGCCATCTCATAGTTTAGAGAGTTTTAAATGTAAAAGTAATGTACAGGAATGTAATATTTCGAAATGTTTTTGGAATCGGCAAAGTATTTTTTTTCTGTACAATTACTAAAATTCTGCTTACGTAATACTTAAATGGTCCCATGGTAAGAGATCACCTTTCCACCATTGCAGTGATACACATATTTTTATTATTTTTGTCGGATTAACAAGTTAAAGTGGCAGTGGGCAGGGCACATAGCACGCAGAGCTGATGGCCGATGGGGCCGCAAAGCTCTGGAGTGGAGACCACGGACCGGCAAGCGCAGCGTAGGACGTCCACCCACAAGGTGGACAGACGACCTCATAAAGACCGCAGGAACGCGCTGGATGCGAGCCGCTTCCAACCCGTCTTTATGGAAGTCAATGGGAGAGGCCTATGTCCAGCAGTGGACGTCCTACGGCTGAGATGATGATGATGATGATGATGATGACAGATACTTTTTATTGAATGTCACTAATCTATTAAATTTGAACATGAACACCTACCTACCAACACAACAGAAAACATTTACGTGCTAACCCCGCCTGCTTGGCCGGCACTCGCGTAGTGATCGCCGGCAAGCGTCCTCCGCCCCCGCCGCGCCGCCTCTTCCCACTTGTGTCGCCTGTTTATCGCGAAGATGTTCCACTTATAGATTTTTTACTTTGGTATTAGAAAATAATTTAGTAATGTTTTCAGGTGAAATTGTTCGTGCCAGTGTTCGAACCGCTGCCTCCGCAGTACTATCTCAGAGTTGTTTCTGACAGGTAAATATATTTTTTAACCGACTTCATAAAAGAGGAGGTTCTAAACTTGATTGTTTATTTTTTTATGTACACCGATTACGCTGTGATTTATGATTCGATTTACGTAATTCTTCTTAGTTTGATGCGGAATAGTTGCCATTTGATCCCATAAAAATTTAAAGTGTTTCTTGGCGTGAACATAAATTAACTAAAAATTTAAAGACAAACAAACTTTAAAAAAAAGTATAACCGACTTCAAGAAAAAAACATCAGCACTAAAAAGCGATAAATAAACTTACTTTACAAAGTATTATTATACCTGCTAGGTACCTACTGATCTGTTTGAAGTCGGCGCCAAGCATCAGCACCTAAGCTAGGCTAAGCACCGACTTCAAACAGATCAGTAGGTACCTAGCAGATATAATAATACTTTGTAAAATAAGTTTATTTTTCGCTTTTTAGTGCTGATGTTTTTTTCTTGAAGTCGGTTTTACTTTTTTTTTAAATCTTTAATATGTGTAGCCTTTAATCGAAGGATGAGAACCTATAGTGAGAATATATAGGTGCTTATTGACTAACTTCTACTAGCTGTGGATCCTGAATCTCACATTAAGGAGTCCCATGTTATGAAGTTCAGTGATTCCCACCTATACCCAATAGAAATATAATTTAATTTCGTTTGTATCAGATGGATAGCGTCGGAAACGCAGCTGCCCGTCTCGTTCCGCCACCTCATTCTGCCGGAGAAGAACCTGCCTCCCACGGAACTTCTGGACTTGCAGCCGCTACCCGTCTCCGCGCTCCGCAATGGCAAATATGAGGAGCTCTACGCGGAGGCCTTCCCGCAGTTCAACCCTGTACAGACGCAGGTAAAAGAGAATTCAACACCGATACTCTTTTCACCTTGGCAGTAAAATCGACCCGTACGCCGTGACGGCAAACAGCGTGACGTTCGCTTATGCCGTCATACCCCCCCCTATAAACCACTTCTCTCGATTCCTTTTAGTGTGTTTGTGCATCTGCCGGGCGTCACGTGACGCCCAAATTTTTTATTCTTATTAGGCATGCGACTACATCCTGCGTTAAGTTTGCATGAATGTGGTCTAGGGTAGAGCACGCTTACATAAAAGGAACCTTTGGATTTGAAGACACCCATGGAAAATGACGTGGTTTTGACACATTTTTAACTTTCGTCATCCTCAGCCATCATTTAATACGTCCACTGCTGGACATAGGCCTCCTCCTGGGGGGGTTTGGCCAATACTCGCCACGCTTGGCAGGCGGGTTGGCGAGCGCAATTAGGTGTGATTGTTCAAGGAACCGAAAGAATACGGCAACCACGGGTAGAGAGGGTGGGGTACTATTCTTACGCCGGCACCACCACGCTTACCACGTACCTACCGAAGTACCAGATATTCTGCCACTAAGCAGTAGTGTGTAAACTATACTGTGCTCCGGTTTGAAGGGCACTGCAGCGAAATTACATGTTTGTTGAGACTAACCATCGAAAGTCTCAAAGTAATGATCACCAAAGCAGCGATGCCCTGGACTTTGTTTTACTACTCAAAGTTCTGTGTATCGCTGCAATGGTCATGGACAGGCGTTATCTCTTACCATCAGGAGAGTGTCTCGTTTGACACATTACTTTTAAATAAAAAAAACAATTTCCGCAGGTGTTCAACGCTGTGTACAATTCAGACGACAACGTGTTCGTGGGCGCTCCGTCGGGCTCCGGCAAGTCTGTGATAGCAGAGTTGGCGCTCCTGCGCATGCTGTCGACCAACGCGTCCGGCCGCTGCGTGTACCTCGTGCCGAAGGACGCCCTCGCCGACAACGTGTTCGCAGACTGGTACCACAAGTTCGCGAACAAGTTCAACTTGAAGGTTTTTTTTTATCTTTCTTCTTGGCATCGCACTCTGTGCATTCTGCCAGTTTCAATGTTTCTATATTTTGTGAGTAATCTTCATTTTTCAGCTTCTTTATCATCTATAGTTACAGTCAAAGTCTAGTCTTAATCAAGTCCAATCGGTCCCAGTCAAATCGAGTCATGCCTTAGTAAAGTAGTGGCGACTTTACTATAAGCTTCTGGATGGAGTTTTGGAAGCAACACGAAAAGTCATGTTTACCACATTGTATCATTCTCCCACACTCGCGCTTGTAATTCGGCACTTTATAAATAAAACACCACTATTTTTATGCATAAAAACTCGGAAAAACACTAGTTTTAGAAAAAAATACAATGAGGCGACACAACGCTCACCGCGTTCCCGCCAAAACCCAAACTTGAAGGTTGGTAAACTCTGACAGCGCTCTGTCCATCTCCGGCAAGATTTAATTGCCGGAGATTTAATAACTTTTACTATTTTCATCTGCCATACATTTGATGCTGGGGCCAACAGACAAACCAACAACTATAGAACATTTCACTTTTTATGTATATTTATCTTTCACGATTTTAACACAATATTTTTTTGAATATTCAATCAATCCGTGATGATGATGAAAAGTATCCTATGTTTTATTCCAGGGCCTAAAGTATCTACATGCAAAATTTCATACAGATCCGTTCAGCCGTTCTGGCGTGATTCATTAACAAACATCCAAACTTTCACTTTTATAATATTAGTGGGATGGTTTTCTGAAGTTTTGAACTATGTGTTTGTTTGTGTCAGGTGGTACAGTTGACGGGCGAAACGGCGACCGACCACAAGCTCTTAAACAAGGGCCAAGTCATTATTACCACGGCCGAGAAATGGGACGTACTCTCCAGGAGGTGAGAGCGTTTTTTTTTAATCTTCTAATCTATTCCATCGGGTGTAGAACTGTATTTACTGCATTGAGCCTCTAAGGTAACCTACCTTTAAGGTAATTGCGTTAGATTCTATAATAAAATCCCACTTGAGGTAACTAAAATGTCCTATAATAAATTCAAAGATTTTATAAAGCAGAGGTTAATTGACAAAGCCCACTATAAGGTGGCTCATTACGTGGAAGACAGGAATATATGGTTGTAGTAGCTTCTCTCTGCACTTGCATCCCCCTGGCTAAGTGACAATTGTAGTAAGCATAATGTATGTATTAATATTTATTACTATAAATTGTAACCTAATATGAAAAGAAAGATCCACAAAAAAAATGCCTTGCTGAGTTTCTTGCCGGAGTCTTCTCAGTTGAAGTGTAATTACGAGCCGGTGGTAGATTCAAACATGTAACTTAACGTTCATAAGTGCCTTACCAGGGCCTAAACTGAATAAATGACTTTTGATTTTGATTTTACCTGTGCGTGCGTCGTTGGAATCGCGTGGTGCAGTGAAACACACGATTGTTACTAGGCGTTTATTAAAGGTAATTGTAAGCTATAACATAATATACGATCGAATGCGAGTATGCGGGGCGGCGACTTAAGCGGCCTGCTTGTAAGCAATAGACGTGTACGCAGTAGCGGGTGGCGCGATCGACAAGGGTTACCAGACGAAAAAAAAACGAAAAAAAGTCCGGTGAAAAGGCCCGATTTCCATTGAAAAATCATGAGTTTTTTTTAACACAGTTTGAGAATTCGGGGGGGGGGGGGGGGGTCTGTTAGCGACACCCGGAACCACCAGATCCCCCCACCACCCCGATTAGTAGGTACTAACTGATTAAGTACCAACTTGGATAAATAAAATGCTAAAAATCCTGAGAGTTCATGAGATTTGCAAAATCCAGCCGCAATCTTGTCCAAAAATCCTGAAATATCAGGACTAATTGAGATATGGTAACTATTGAGAGCCAATTACATTCCAAGCTAGGTGTGCTTTACCATCTTGGACCATACCGTGACTTAACATCAATTGAGATGTGGTTAAGCACCAAGCTTGTTAAGAATAAAGTAAAAATCAGTTCTTTTCTGTGTCAGATCTGATCGAGTTGAAATTTTGGTATTATGTTACTCTGGTAGAGATTTTAGGTAGATAGATGCTCTTTATTGTGCATTCGAAAACAGAAAAAGAGTACAGAAAACAAACTTATGAGCAAGTGCCACAAGTGGCGGCCTTTTCGCTAAGCGTTCTCTTCCAGGGAACCATGAATGGAAACACTATATAAACTAAAGAGCAGACGGGAGACGTTGGGAGATTTATTATCATTTTTAATTTTTTTGTTGTGTTTTTACAGATGGAAAGTTCGCAAGAGCGTACAGAGCGTGTCGCTGTTCATAGTGGATGCGTTACAGCTGCTGGGAGGGGAAGAGGGTCCAGTGCTTGAGGTGGTGTGCTCTAGGATGCGATATATCGCCTCGCAGATTGGTAAGTAGACGGTTGTGGACAGGGGCGGACTGAGAGTTTGTGGGGCCCTTGGCTAATACTATCTTAGGGGCCTGTCTAAATGTCTAAATAATCAACCAAATGTCATTTTGTATCAAGCTGAAGAGTTGTAAAAAATTCTATAACCTGACTGGGATTAAAATAGCTATAATTAAAGGGATAAAACTTTTTAGACCTATATTATTGCTAAGTAAATTTAAACAATATAACTTCAATATAATGTTTACTAGCCAAAAGCTGAGCTTTGTGAGGGCTCGCATAGTTTTTCTAACGGGTAATAATTTTGAAGACAGTTTTTTTATAAATTTATTTTAGTTCTGTTGCAGCGATGTTATCTCTTTGGTTTTCTAACAGATGGCGTTAGTAATACAATAACATTCTATCCAATGAATACAAAATTGTTAATGTTCATGTTTTTTATGGTTATAAAATTATTATTTTTTTGACAGATAACACATCCAGATATGAAGTTAAATTACTATGTTAAAACACAAATCTATAGGCGTGATTGTTTTTCAGAAAAGTGTACCACAAAAATGCTCAGGTTGTGGGATAGTGATAGGGCTCTCTTCTTTCGCCCTGATAATACCCTATTAATTATAATAGCCTTTATATTGATACCCTACTATTACTATTTCGCGCCAAATCGTCCATTCAAATATTCAAATTTCTTTATCATTCTATATCAAATATTACTTCATCGACCTATGAATGCGTCGATGAAGCAGATCAAATTACTTTGCCGACAGTGTTATTCACGGCATATTAAAGATAGTACCTGGTTGACCGAGCATTGCTCGGCTGAAAATATGGATAAAACGACGTTTTCTTAAAATGAAACCTAGCTAGATCGATTTTTCGCCCCCAAAACCCCCTGGATACAAAATTTCATGAAAATCGTTGGAGCCGTTTCCGAGATTCAGAATATATATATATATATATATACAATATATATATATATATATATATATACAAGAATTGCTCGTTTAAAGATATAAAAATATGTCATAATATATAGTATCCAAATTGAATATAAACAGCTGTTTGTGTTATTTAGGCAAGCCGATCCGTATGGTGGCGCTATCGCTTCCTCTGGCGGACGCTCGAGATGTCTCCCAGTGGCTCGGTTGCGGCGCCAACTCTTCTTTCAACTTCCATCCCAGCGTGCGTCCGCTACCCCTAGAGATGCACATACAGGTTTGCCTACACACACACACACATACACACAAGAACATACACACACTCACATACACACACACACATACACACCCACACATACACACAAGAACATACACACACACACATACACGCATACACACAAGAACATACACACAAGAACATACACACACACACTTACACACACACACTTACACACACACACATAGGTAGGTAGAAACTCTTTATTGAACAGCAGAACTCTTAAAATCAGATTTTTTTTTAACAAACCCAGAAACACTCATATTGGTATTTTAGCGGGAACGCGCTAAAATTAAACAAAAAAAAAAAACATTTATTTCAGGCCTTTTAACCCATAATGTTAAAATTACAATCATTACAAAATTCAATTCAAAATAAAATGTCAAAAATACTTAAATATAAATCATGTCAGAAATAATTAATTCAAAGTCAACAAAAATAACAATAAAATAAGTCATTAAGATAATCAATTATATATTCTCTTCGACATTGGAACTGCAACATGCCTGTTGCAGCAATGCCGAAGGAAAGGGCAATCTAGTCTGTCGGCAATCTTCATCAGGACGGTGTTGGAGCTGGCCCGCACTCTCCGCACCAAGGACGCGTCGCTAAGAGTCGTGTCGCCCCATTGTATTTTTTTCCAAAACTAGTGTTTTTCGAGGTTTGGTTTGGTGTTTTTGTGTATTTCATGAGGACCGGAACGTATCATTGTACTGCACCCTTATGGCGTGGTACGTTTTACACAGACAATAAAGTAGCTAGGATCATCTATGTAGCCGTGGTGGTGCCGGCGTAAGAATAGTACCCCACCCTCTCTACCCGTGGTTGCCGTAAGAGTCGGCTAAGGGATGTAATCCGGAAGACGGGCAGCAGCGTCTTCCTTGAACAATCACACCTACCTGCGCTCGCCAACCCGCCTGCCAAGCGCGGCGAGTATTGGCAAAACCCCCCAGGAGGAGGCCTATGTGCAGCAGTGGACGTCCTATGGCTGATGATGTGATGTGATCATCTATTAGCAAATTGCTCTTCAATACGGCCTTGTCGAGTCTTAGGTGCCGTACTATAAGACTTGAGAGACACACCGTCACTTAACATCAGGTGAGCAGTGGTCAAACACTTAGCCTGTCAGCCATACGAAAAATCCCGCATGTGTAAAACAAAAAAAAAAAAAAACTTTATTGTAATACCGTCATATTTATGCAGGGTTTCAACATATCGCATGCGGCATCTCGTCTTGCGGCCATGACGAAGCCGATATACAACGCCATAGTGCGATATGCGGGCACCAAACCTTGCGCCGTGTTCGTGCCGTCTCGGCGTCACGCTCGCCTTTTAGCCGCCGACCTGCTCGCGCTGGCCGCGGCGGCCGGCCGCCCGGCTCGCTTCCTGCACGCGAGGGCCGATCTATTGCAGCCATTCCTCAATACTGTCAAGGATAAGGTATGTCTAATGTCCATTGATAAAGTATACTATTTGTAAGTACATACTATACTTGGTATGTCGTGGTGGTGCCGGCGTAAGAATAGTACCCCACCCTCTCTACCCGTGGTTGCCGTAAGAGTCGGCTAAGGGATGTAATCCGGAAGATGGGCAGCCGCGTCTTCCTTGAACAACCACACCTAAATGCGCTCGCCAACCCGCCTGCCAAGCGTGGCGAGTATAGGCAAAACCCCCCCAGGAGGAGGCCTATGTCCAGCAGTGGACTTCCTATGACTGATAATGATGAATCCAGGCCACAGCATGCGGAGAGTGCGGGGCCTGGCGGCGTGCCCCGCGCCGTATGCGGTGTACTTTCTCAAAAAATCATTTAGGCAACTGTCAATGCCCAAATCCTTGATATAATCTTTGGCACTATACTTTTGTCTAGCTCTTAGTGTTTGGCGCATCCAGATATAGCGCATTTTCCTTTTTTTTTAAACAAAAAATAAAAGCTAATCCAATGAGCAAATCTTCTTCCATTTTCGTGTAGAGGCCTCGGAACGTAAGTCCAAATTGCGAGCGAGCTGATTGTTCAAATGTTATAAATGCTTTTAAACATTTTCCATCAGTGTAGGAGCACTTAAAACATTTAACAATACCTAACATTTGTTAGTAAATGTTTGCATTTTTAAACAGCAGTGTGGCAGCGCCCTTACACAACAAAGTCGAACTTGTTTCGTACAGGTTATGGGCCCAGTACGCCTCTACTAACTGTCATAATTTGAACTGTTTTTGTTTCAATTGTTAAAAAAGGAACGTGTGCCTGTTTATCCGCAGATGTTGAAGGAGACGCTAGGCGCGGGCGTGGCGTACCTCCACGAAGGCGTGGAGACGAGCGACAGACGTCTGGTGCAGCAGCTGGTTGAGTCCGGGGCCGCGCAGCTCGTCGTGGTCGCCGCAGAGCTGGCGTGGAGCTTGTGCGCCCACCTCCATACCGTCATCATAGCTGACACACATACGTGAGTATACACACACACACTCACACACACACACTCGCACACACACACATTTCTCGAAGTTGGACCTACCTAGTTGACTAGTAGACTAATATAGCTTTGTGGCAAATAAAATTAGTAACACAAATAAAATGTGGGTATTCACTCGTTTGGGCACGGCGGGCGTAAATGGGTTAACTCGATCGGATTCGTTAACGCGAATCGGTATTCGGATAAATTTGTAACTAATTCTGTTTTGTTCGCAGGTACAATGGCAAGACGCACTCTTACGAGCAATATCCGATCACCACAGTGCTCCAGATGATAGGACGCGCGTGTCGCCCCCTCGAGGACGAGCACTCCGTAGCGGTGCTCATGTGCGTCGCGCACCAGAAGCACTTCTTCACAAAACTGCTCAACGATTGCCTGCCACTCGAGGTAAGTGGGCCTTACTTTTTAGGGTTCCGTACTAAACGGGACTTGCTAAGACTCCGCTGTCCGTCCGTCTGTCCGTCTGTCACCAGGCTGTATCTCATGAACCGTGATAGTTAGACAGTTGAAATTTTGACAGATGACGTATTTCTGATTTAAAAAAATATCTTTAAGGGGGCTCCCATACAACAAACGTGTTTTTTTTATGCTCGATATTGATAACGGCAACAGGTAGACGCTTGAATTATTCACAGAATATTTAGTTATATATTCACTTTAAAAATAAATAATTAAACTTGTATTAAATCCCATACAACTGACATGATTTTTTTTGGCATTTTTATTGATAATGGTACGGAACCCTTCGTGCGCGAGTCCGACTCGCACTTGGCCGGGTTTTTTTTTGTTAACTGGCTAGGTGTTTGACCAAAGCTGATCTGATGTTAAGTGACGATGTGGTAAAAATGGTAAAGAACACCTAACCTAGAATGAAACTGACTCAAGTTAGGTATATTGGTTTGTTATTTGTTGGTTTCTAGAGATAGTATAATTAGTGGGTAGCGTGTCCGGTTCACACGCCGAAGAGCGTGGGTTCAAACACCAACAATGAGCTTGAGCTGCCGGTGAAGGAAAACATCGTGAGGAAACCATAGCGTGGTGATAGGGTACTTTCTAGTACTCGGCTGGCTAGCTACCGCCCTCAAGTAGGAAATCTGCCGCCAAGCATCTAACGGTGTGTTCCGGCAGCCTCAATTGAGAGCCAGTACCATTCCAGCTTAGCTGTGCTTTTCAAGCAGTTCAAGCAGGCAGTTCAAGCTCATTGTCTGGGATTGTCAAATTGTTTGAATAATAAATTTTCCTTTTTTGACAGAGTCACTTGGACCATAGACTACATGATCATATGAATGCGGAAATCGTGACGAAAACCATAGAGAACAAACAGGACGCCGTGGACTATCTGACATGGACGTTCCTCTACCGCCGTCTCACGCAGAATCCCAACTACTACAATTTGCAAGGAGTCACTCACAGGTCGGTTGGGGATCCTTATTTTTAACCCCCGGACGCAAAAACGACGGGGTGTTATAAGTTTGACGTGTCAGTGTGTGTGTGTGTGTGTGTGTGTGTGGGATGTGTTATTAGTGTATGGGTGTGTGTATGTGTGTGTGTGTTTACGAGTGTGTGTGCTAGTGAGTATGCGTGTGTGTTGTGTGCTAGTGAGTATGCGTGTGTGTGTGCTAGTGAGTATGGGTGTGTGTGTGCTAGTGAGTATGGGTGTGTGTGTGAGTGTGTGTATGTGTGTGTAAGTGAGTATGCGTGTGCGTGTGTGTGTCTGGCATCGTAGCTCCCGAACGGATGAACCGATTTAGATTTTTTTAATTCTTATGGGTACGCATTTGACCACACCTGTCTAATGTTAAGCAACAGACAGGGCAAGCTAAAAACAACAAACAGGGCAAGCTAAAAACAACAAACAGGGGCAAGCTAAATAACACCGTAAAGAAGTGTAATGTCAATAAGATTTTTCTTCTCTACTCTCGATGTTTTGTAGTATATTTAAAATATATGTTTAACAATTATGTTTTCCGCAGGCACTTGTCGGATCATCTTTCCGAGTTGGTGGAATCTACTCTCACCGACCTGGAGCAGTCCAAGTGCATAGCCATTGAAGACGAGATGGACGTCCAGCCGCTCAACCTCGGCATGATCGCGTCCTACTATTACATCAACTATACAACCATCGGTCAGTACCACTGAACAAACGAACGAATGAATGAATGAATGAATGAAAAATAATATAACTGTTTTTCATGCAATTACATTTTAAAATATTTGTACTATACCACAGTCGGTTAGTACCACTGAATGAATGAAAATAATATAACTGTTTTTCATGCAATTACATTTTAAAATATTTGTACTATACCACAGTCGGTTAGTACCACTGAATGAATGAAAATAATATAACTGTTTTTCATGCAATTACTACATTTTAAAATATTTATACTATACCATAGTCGGTTAGTACCACTGAATGAACTAATGAATGAATGAATGAAAATAATATAACTGTTTTTCATGCAATTACTACATTTTAAAATATTTATACTATACCATAGTGGGTTAGTACCACTGAATGAATGAATGAATGAATGGAAATAATATAACCTTTTTAAAATTAATTTACTACAATTTTAATTACTTCTACTGTACAACCATCGGTCAGTACCACTAAACGAACGAATGAATGAATGAAAATCATATTCATCATCATTAGCCTTTTGTAGTCCACTGCCGGACATAGGTCTTTTCGCTTCCATCCACCGCCAGCTGTCCCACGTATATAGTCACTCCATCGAGTCTCAGGGCGTCCTACACTATGTTCGCGAATTCGCGGTCTCCACTCTAGAACACGTCTATCCCAGTGGTATCAAAAAATCAAAAATCATATTACTTTTTTTAATTAATTTACTACATTTTAAAATAGTTTTACTATACAACTGTCAGTCAGTACCACTAAACGAACGAATGAATGAACGAATGAATGAAAGAAAATCATATATCTTTCAATTTAGATTTATTTAATAGTTTTACAATATGTAAATGGTTATTTAACCCATTTTAATGAGATTTGCTAATTATAATTGAATTTAAGAATGGCTAATTATAAATGGATGAATTGCTAATTTTACTTTGTGGCAGATCTCCTTGCCAGGAGGTCATCTAGGCAGGTACCATCACAGTACCAGATATTCAAGCAGTAGTGTGTGAACATTACTGTGTTCCGGTATGAAGTAACCACTAACAAAATTACAGGGCAATTGAGACAAACCAACAAATATCTGAATGTATATTTTTTTTATTCCTGTGTGTTTGCATGCCAAAAGGTTATGAAGGTTTTATATTATACCAGCTCTGCCCCGCGGTTTCACCCGCGCTAGATGCCTACGTTATAGTAGCTTTATGCATGCAAAGTCTCAGCCCGATCGGTTTAAAATTGATAAAGTTTCATTTCAAATTCCATCCCCTATTTTATCCCCTTGGGGGTAGAATTAATCAAAATCCTTTCTTAGCGGATGCCTACGTCATAACATCTACCTGCATGCCAAATTTCAGCCCGATCCGTCCAGTGGTTTGGGCTGTGCGTTGATAGATCACTATGTCATTCAGTCAGTCACCTTTGAGTTATATATATTTAGATTTATTATTAATTCCAACTGTTTCACGTTTACCCATATGCGCAAATAAATTAATTGAATTTGTCTCAAAGTAATGAGCGCCAAAGCAGCGATGCCCAGGACTTTGTTTTACTACTCAAAGTTCTGTGTATCGCTGCAATGGTCATGGACAGGCGTTATCTCTTAACATCAGGAGAGTGTCACGTTTATATAATTACTTTAATGTAATAAATATATATTGGACTTTGCTTTTGTTACTTAAAATTTTTACTGTTTCCATATTCCTTTATATAAACAATTAAATTAAAAATTAAAAAAACTCCCTACGCAATTAACCAAGCGTAGCTAAGAACCCACCACGTCGTGGACGTCCACCCACAAGGTGGACAGACGACCTCATATAGACCGCAGGAACACGCTGGATGCGAGCCGCTTCCAACCGGTCTTTATGGAAGTCAATGGGGGAGGCCTATGTCCAGCAGAGGACGTCCTACGGCTGATGATGATGATGAGCTAAGAACCACATGAAGGAAACTGGCTTTCAAATTAAAAAAACCGCATCGAAATCGGTCCATCCGTTTGAGAGCTACGATGCCACAGACAGACACACATACACAGACAGACAGACATATCGACGTCAAACTTGTAACACCCCTCTTTTTGCGTCGGGGGTTAAAAAAAATCTTGTCTTTTTATTCTACAGAACTGTTCAGTCTCTCCCTGACGAATAAGACGAAGATTCGCGGCCTTCTCGAGATTATTTCATCTGCCGCCGAGTATTCGGAGCTTTGCATCCGACACCGGGAGGAAAACATCATCAAGGCCCTCGCCGCCAAGTGAGTCATGGACAATGGACATGTGTATCTTTTTTTTCAGGTTTCATAATATATATAGCTTTTAAATTCCTGAACAGATTAGGATGTATGGCGTATTGTTACAAGCCTTACATCATCCTGAGTGACACTGGTTTTTTTAAAATTAATTAGTGTGCATTCATGTTTTTGGGGTTCCGTGCCTCGAAAGGAAAAAAACGGAACCCTTACAGGATCACTTTGTTGTCCGTTTGTCTGTCTGTCTGTCAAGACCCTTTTTCTCAGGACACGTAGAGGTATCAAGCTGAAATTCATATCAAATACTCAGGTCTACTGTCCCTTGGAGCTGTGAAAAAATCAAACTTCTAATCCAACGCAATCAAAAGATACAGCCGTTTATGTTGCAAATTTTCGACACTCGCAAGGGAATCAAAACCTACAGGGTACTTCCCGTGAACTCAGAATCTTGAAATTTGGTACGAAGCAACGTCTTATAGCACAGATAAAGGAAAAATTGCGAAAAGCATAAATTACCATTAAAAAAAACCATAACTTTTATTTATATACCTACAGGCTTGTACGGAACCTCCGGTGCGCGAGTCCGACTCGCACGTGGCCGGTTTTTATTATACATATTTTTGATAGCTCAGTGGTTAGCGCGGTCGGTTCGCATGCCGAAGGGCGTGGGCTCAAACCCCAACAATGAGCTTGAGCTGCCGGTGAAGGAAAACATCGTGAGGAAACCATGGCATGGTGGTAGGGTACTTTATAGTACTCAGCTGGCTGGCTACAAGTTGAAAATCTGCCGCCAAGCATCTAACGGTGTGTTCCGGCAGCCTCACTTGAGAGCCAGTTCCATTCCAGGCTAGGTGTGCTTTACCATCTTCGACTACACCGTCACTTAACATCAGGTGAGTTGGGGTCAAACAACTAGACTGTCAGACATTAAAAAAAAAAAAAAAAAACTTACGCCACCGACTTTACTTTCGTATCCGGTATAACTTATTTTTTCAATTTGTGATCCTAACATTCCATCATCATCATTTCAGCCGTAGGACGTCCACTGCTGGACATAGGCCTCCCCTATTGACTTCCATAAAGACCTGTTGGAAGCGGCTCGCATCCAGCGCGAACATTTATTTTCCTAACATTTGATTGTCTGTATTTCCTAGAGTCCCTCATAAACCGACTGCGATGGGTGGCGGCGCGGTCCGGTACAACGACCCGCACGTGAAGGCCCACGTGCTGATGCAGGCGCATTTATCTCGCATGCAGCTTCCAGCGGAACTCCAAGCCGATACCGCTTTGGTACTCACTAAGGTAACAGAAACATTGCCCTGTCAACTCGTCAAAATCAAAATGTCATTTATTCAGTTTAGGCCCTGGTAAGGCACTTATGAACGTTAAGTTACATGTTTGAATCTACCACCGGCTCGTAATTACACTTCAACTGAGAAGACTCCGGCAAGAAACTCAGCAAGGCATTTTTTTTGTGGATCTTTCTTTTCATATTAGGTTACAGTTTACAGTTATAAACATTAATACATTATGCTTACTACAATTTTCACTTAGCCAGGGGGATGCAAATGCAGAGAGAAGCTACAACAACCATATATTCCTGTCTTGCACGTAATGAGCCACCTTATAGTAGGCTTTGTCAATAAGTGATCCAGAAGTGGATCTGATTTTTTTTGCTGTAAGGGGATTTTGTAGCTGTGTCTAGTTTTTTAGCTCAAGCTAATTTAAATATATAAATAAATATTGTAGGACACAATACACACAGCGCCATCTGACCCCAAACTAAGCAGAGCTTGTGTGATGGAAGTCAGATAACTGATAGGATACATAAATACTTTTTTTTTTGTAAATACATACTTATAATACATACAGGACACCCAGACACAGAACAAACATTTGTTTATACCAAACAAACATTTGTCCTTGGCGGGAATCGAACCCACGCCCTACAGCTCAGGCAGACATACTCCCAATGAGCCAACAGGGCTGTCAGTTTATAAGTATATATGGTACTGTGGTGGTACCTACCTAGAAGACCTAATATCAGAATCAGAATATTTTATTGTGTAAAACTGTGTACAATATTAGATTATAGGTATTCGTCATATGCCAGTACTTACTAACAGTCTTGTCCTTGCGGACATACAATAATTATTATTATTTTATAGCGATGATAGCTCAGTGGTTAGCGTGGTCGGTTCGCATGCCGAAGGGCGTGAGTTCAAACCCAAACAATGAGCTTGAGCTGGCGGTGAAGGAAAACGTGAGGAAACCATAGCGTGGTGGTAGGGTACTTTCTAGTACTCGGCTGGCTAGCTACCACCCTCAAGTTGAAAATCTGCCGCCAAGCATCTAACGGTATGTTCCTGGCAGCCTCACTTGAGAGCCAGTTCCATTCCAGGCTAGGTGTGCTTTACCATCTTCGACCACACCGTCATTTAACATCAGATGAGTTGTGGTCAAACACCAAGCCTGTCAGCTATAAAAAAAAAATATAACCACCGAGCACCATTCCAGAAAAAAATATCATTTACCTAAATATTCAAGGAGATGTATTCTTACTAAGGAGATTTACCACCGAATAAAAAATAACCCCCCAAGAAGATGTATAAACAATTTTAAATATCTGTCAAATAAATGTTTTTTTTTTTCATATGTACAGGCGATCCGTCTGATCCAAGCGTGCGTGGATGTCGTGTCCAGTAGCGGGTGGCTGTCGCCCGCCGTGGCGGCCATGGAGCTCGCGCAGATGGCGACTCAGGCCATGTGGGCCAAGGACTCCTACCTGAGACAACTGCCCCACTTCACACACGAGATGGTCACTCGGTGCGCGGAGAAAGTGAGAACTTGTTTTTCTTCTTCTGCTTCTTTGTTTTTTGTTTTCTTTCTTTTTTCTTGGCATAGCACATTGTGCATTCAGCCAGTTTCACATATTTTTTTTATGTAACAGCAATGAGACGAAGCAGCTTTCCTGATGTTAAGAGATGTCCATGACCATTAAATAAATAAAGTAGACTAGATGGTTAGTCTCAGCAGCCCTGTAATTTCGCTAGCTGCAGTACCCTTCAAACCGGAACACAGTAATGTTTACACACTACTGCTTAACGGCAGAATATCTAGACAACCTCCTGCTAAGGAAATCTACCACCAGGTAAAAATCTTCACGAGTTCGACTCGCACTTGACCGGTTTATTTTTCTATTATCAGGGCGTAGAGACCGTATTTGATGTGATGGAATTAGAAGATTCCGCTCGAGCCAAGTTGCTGCAGCTGTCGCCCATAGAAATGGCTGACGTAGCGCGATTCTGCAATAGATATCCCAACGTAGAACTTACTTATGAGGTAAGTGTTAATTTACATAAGTTTAAAATACATATATATATATAAATCGAGATTATGCAGTGGTGGTGCCGGCGTAAGAATAGTACCCCACCCTCTACCCGTGGTTGCCGTAAGAGTCGGCTAAGGGATGTAATCCGGGAGATGGGCAGCAGCGTCTTTCTTGAACAATTACACCTAACTGCGCTCGCCAACCCGCCTGCCAAGCGTGGCGAGTATTGGCAAAACCCCCCCAGGAGGAGGCCTCTGTCCAGCAGTAGACGTCCTATGGCTGATGATGAGTGATGTGACCAGCAACTTCGGCAACTTCGCACTAAGGGGCCGTCCATTAATCACATGATGTTTTTTTTAGCATTTTTTAACACCATTGGTGATACGTGGTGATGTTTAAGACTAACCCCATACATGCTTGGCGGCAGATTTTCAACTTGGGTGGTAGCTAGCCAGCCGAGTACTAGAGAATACCCTACCGCCACTCAAATAACTCCATGAAGAAGGCCACCGAATGTGACCGAAACTAGTAGGAGTATCCGATACAATTAAAAGTTATAGTGGAATATACAATCTCACATACATACATGAATTCTGAAACACAATTTTTGGGTAGTCTTGTAAAATTTAAACAAGACAATTTAGACGATTGCCTACTAATATTTTTTTTTATTTTTGTTATTTATTTATTAGGCTTCACAATAACAACTACAATACATAAAACACCAACTAATTAAAACTTAAGAAAACTAAATGTGTTGCTTATCTAAATTAGTGCATGTGGCGGCGCCGGCCATATACAACAGGCTACCGCACGAGATTCGAAGCGCTCCCTCTAGACAATCATATAAACGAAAACTAAAGACTTGGCTTGTCGAGCAGGCATTCTATAAGTTCGATGACATTATGACTTTAAAAGTAGTATAGTTTTTTAAGATTATTATATTAATATTAATTAATTTTGATAATTATTATTTAGTAGTATTATTTTTGACGTGTAACTTTGTTATCAATAAAATATGAATATGAATATGAAGCACAACATGCAAATATTAAATTCAGGATAATCAATTAAATTAAATAACATTCAAAACAACAATTAATATAACAAAATTAAATTAAAAATTAATTAAATTCATAATTAAAAACTTATTACATTAATAAAGCATAAGTTTTGGAAACAACTGCCTGACGGTTTTTTTTAACCTACCGTCAAAAATCTTCGTTATTGAACAGACATTATCGAATTCTTTGTAGGTGAAAAACGAGCGACACCTTCGGGCGGGCAAAGCGATCGTAGTCGAGGTGTCGCTGGAGCGAGAGGACGATATCGTTGGCCCTGTCATCGCCCCCTTCTTCCCACAGGTATGTAATCTTTCATAAAATCTACGTTTACAAATTTTCTCCTCTTTTAAAGGTTTTTTAGGGTTCCGTACCTCAAAAGGAAAAAAACGGAACGGATCACTTTGTTGTCCGTCTGTCTGTCTGTCTGTCAAGACCCTTTTTCTCAGGAACGCGTGGAGGTATCAAGCTGAAATCATATCAAATACTCAGGTCTACTGTCCCTTGGAGCTGTGAAAAAAATCAAACTTCTAATCCAACGCAATCAAAAGATACAGCCGTTTATGCTGCAAATTTTCGACACTCGCAAGGGAATCAAAACCTACAGGGTACTTCCCGTGAACTCAGAATCTTGAAATTCGGTACGAAGCAACGTCTTATAGCACAGATAAAGGAAAAATTGCGAAAAGCATATATAAATTACAATTTTAGAAAAAATACCACAATTCGGTATGTAAAGTTTTTTTTTGGTATTTATTTTATATTTTTTTCTGATAGTAAACTTTATTTCATGAAACTAATTTGAATATTTTGGCTTTTTATGCGGTAGTTGATTTTTAATACGTTTTCAAACTTTCGATAGCGATGACGTCATAAGGTTGACTGAATATCCCTAGTAGGCCTTTGCCATGTAAAACAAAAAATAATATTTTGACACATTTGATTGACTTTGACAACTGACATGAAGTAAAGAATTTTGTTTATCAAAGCTTCTTAATGTTGCTAATCTATTACTTTTTTGTATGAATTATTACGCTATAACGCCGATGGCAAATCTACTAAGATTTAAAAAAATAGATGGATCTATTACAGCTGTTTTACAGAAACATTAGAACTGACAGTATGCACAGAGTATGATGCGAAAAAAAAAAAGGAAAAACCCAATGAACTTTTTTTTTACGTGATTTGGCAATGCACGGGTGTTATATTTACCTATTTTGGTATTTTATAAATGAAGTAACTAAATTATAGTATTTTTCCGTACTATCCTTAGATATGGATAGTATCTAGTACGGAGCATGAAATAGTTGTACAAATACTGTAATTATAGTACAAAATCCAACGCTGCGTTGACTTGACATTGACAGTTTCTGTTTAGGTTCGCCATTGCTTTTGCACAGCGAACTACATGACGTCATTATGGGACTTATTGAAAGTCAAGTTTATCTTGTGTATTTTATTGAAATATAGCCCATCTCATAGTTTAGAGAGTTTTAAACGTCAAAATAATGTACAGGAATGTAATATTTCGAAATGGTTTTGGAATCAGCAAAGTATTTTTTTTCTTTACATACCGAATTTTAACTTATATACCTACTACAGGTTTGTACGGAACCGTCAGTGCGTGAGTCCGACTCGCACTTGGCCAGTTTTTTTAATGTTAAAGTAATGAGACGTAAAACATAACGCCTGTCCATGACCATTACAGTGATACACAAATTTGAGTAACAAAAAGTCCAGGGCATCGCTGCTTTGGCGCTCATTACTTTGCGACTTTCGATAGTTAGTCTCAATAGCTGATTTGGCTGCAGTACCCTTCAAACTGGGACATAGTAATGTTTACACACTACTGCTTGGTGGTAGAGTAACCTACGACCAAAAGTAGACGAAGGTAGTCAAACAAATGGTCTATTTCCGGAGCATATTTGAGTAAACGGTTCTGACGACACCTCAGAAGGGTTCAGAATTAAACGATTTGTAATCTATATTACATTATTTATTATTCAAAATCTTCACTTACACAGGAATATTGTTAAGAATCAACAATATATTACTAACCTTAAGTCTTTTCCTCACGATGGTTCCCACACAAGTGAAGTTCGTCCAGATGGTCGACCGACATGAAGTTTTCTCGAAACCGAATGACAGCTTTTAACACTTGACGTTGACGTTTGAATTTTATTTTTCCTTCTTCTTGGCATCGCACTCTGTGTATTCTGCCAGTTTCAATGTTTCTGTATTTTGTGTGCAGTCTTTAGTTTTTTATTTTATAGACAAAGTCCAGTCCATGTCAGTCAAATCTAGTCATGCTTTATTAAAGTAGTGGTGACTTTACTATAACCTTTAATGGAGTTATGGAAGTAGCACGAAAAGTCATGTTTCATCGCATTATAATCACTTTTCCATACTAGTGCTTGTAATTCGGCACTTAATAAATAAAATACCACAATTTTTTGACATAAATACTCGAAAATACACTAGTTTTGGAAAAAAATATATTGGGGCGACACGACTCTTCCGTGTTCCCGCCAAAACTCGACGTTTGAATTGTGATCTTGACATTTGGGGTCATTTTTAAATGACAGTGTTATGTTGGAGGAATATTGGCGTAAGACGGTAATATTTTTACAGAAACGTGAAGAAGGATGGTGGGTGGTGATCGGAGACCCGAAAACCAACACACTACTCTCCATAAAGCGTGTCTCGCTCGCCAGGACAGCCAAGGTATATATCATTTTTTTTTTTATTGCGGTAAGCTGTTTTAACCGACATCAAATAAGGTAGTAGTGCCGTCGTGGTGGGGGCGGCGTAAGAATTGTACCCCACCTTCTCTACCCGTGGTCGCCGTGAGAGTCGGCTAAGGGATGTAATCCAGAAGATGGGCAGCAGCGTCTTCCTTGAACAATCACACCTAACTGCGCTCACCAACCCGCCTGCCAAGCGTGGCGAGTATTGGCACAAACCCCCCCCAGGAGGAGGCCTCTGTCCAGCAGTGGACGTCCTATGGCTGATGATGTATGATGTGAAATAAGGTAGAGGTTTCTCAAGTCGGAGAGGTCGGTATACACTCTGGGGCCCGCGGTCTACAATCGCGTACCCGTCTCCGTCCGGGATGCACCGCGCCACCGCGCGCTTCAGAACCAAGTTAAGATCTTGGCTGCTAGAGACCTTGCTTTATGTTTTTTTTTTTTATATCTGACAGGCTTGGTGTTCGACCACAGCTCACCTGATGTTAAGTGACGGTGTGGTCGAAGATGGTAAAGCACACCTAGCCTGGAATGGAACTGGCTCTCAAGTGAGGCTGCCGGAACACACCGTTAGATGCTTGGCGGCAGATTTTCAACTTGAGGGTGGTAGGTAGCCAGCCGAGTACTAGAGAGTAGCCTACCACCACGCTATGGTTTCCTCACGATGTTTTCCTCCACCGGCAGCTCAAGCTCATTGTTGGGGTTTGAACCCACGCCCTTCGGCATGCGAACCGACCACGCTAACCACTGAGCTATCATCGCTATAAAATAATGTATGTTTGTTGCCTCAGAACTTTCGATTGGGTGAACCGATTTTGATGATTCTTGTTTTATTTGAAAGCTGGAGCTTCCCGTTTAAATTCATTCTGACAATGGCATCCATAAGAAAACGTTATGAAGTCGTTTTTTTTTTTAATTTTATCGTCACTTCGCACTGTAACGGCTTGACAGATTAACATTAAATTCAGTATACAGATAGCTGGTACTCTAGATCGCGTATAACTGGCCACTTTTCATCCTGGAGGGCACGTAAAATGCGGGGCACAGCTAGTAATCAATAAAAAAAGATAATCCCCCTATTTTTATAGTTGTTGATTACTTACATTACTCCTGATTACTGAAATATATTATTATCCTTATAGATTTTTGTAATCATTATTTCTAATTATTATTGTTACTGATTATTGTCATATAATTCTTATTCCTGATTTTTAATGTTACTGATTACTGTAATTTAAACCATATTTTTGATTGTTATTGCTACTGATTACTGTAATATAATTCTTACTAGCTGCGCCCTGCCGTGTTACCTGCTGTTCCTACGTGAACATTTTTTTTCGGGATAATAACTAGCCTATGTGTATAATTACTATAAAATGTATAGTAAAATAATAATAAAAGTATAAGTAATGTAATGAAGAAGCCAGAGTGTCAGCTACCTCCATATCATATTTCATCAAATTTGGTCCAGCCGTTTCAGTGTGAAGAAGTAACAAACATGCAAACACACTCACAAACTTTCACCTTTATAACATTATTGATTTTTAGTGTTACTGATTACTGTATATATTGTAGGACACATTACACACAGCGCCGTCTGACCCCAAACTAAGCAGAGCTTGTGTGATGGAAGTCAGATAACTGATAGGATACATAAATACTTTTTTTGTTGTAAATACATACTTATAATACATAAAGAACACCCAGACACAGAACAAACATTTGTTTATACCATAAAATGTTTGTCCTTGGCGGGAATTGAACCCACGCCCTACAGCTCAGGCTATACTACCAATGAGCCAACAGGGCTGTCAAATGTATGTCTGATATATAACCTTATTCTATTTTTAGTGTTATAGATTACAGTAATCTAATCCATATATCTGATTTCTACAAATATTTGCACAGAACAAACATTTGTTTATACCATAAAATGTTTGTCCTTGGCGGGAATTGAACCCACGCCCTACAGCTCAGGCAGACATACTACCAATGAGCCAACAGGGCTGTCAAATGTATGTCTGATATATAACCTTATTCTATTTTTAGTGTTATAGATTACTGTAATCTAATCCATATTCCTGATTTCTACTATAAATGATTAAGATTAGACAGCCCTGTTGGCTCATTGGGAGTATGTCTACCTGAGCTGTAGGGCGTGGGTTCGATTCCCGCCAAGGACAAATGTTTGTTTGGTATAAACAAATGTTTGTTCTGTGTCTGGGTGTTCTGTATGTATTATAAGTATGTATTTACAAAAAAGAAGTATTTATGTATTCTATCAGTTATCTGACTTCCATCACACAAGCTCTGCTTAGTTTGGGGTCAGATGGCGCTGTGTGCAATGTGTCCTACAATATTTATAAATAAAAAAAAGATTTAATATAATCCTTATTTTGATACAGGTGAGGTTGGATTTCGTATGCGGTTTGTCCGGCCGTCATACATACACGCTATATTTCATGTCGGACGCATACCTCGGCGCAGACCAGGAATACAAGTTCCATGTAGACGTTGCACCAGCTGCCAGGGATAGCGATAGCGATTAGATAACAATAGCCGTATAATAATTGTTGCTATGTTCTGTTAACAGAATTGTTTTTTTTGTTTTTTTAATGGCTGTCAGGCTAGGTGTTTGACCACAGCTCACCTGATGTTAAGTGACGGTGTGGTCGAAGATGGTAAAGCACATCTAGCCTGGAATGTAACTGGTTCACAAGTGAGGCTGCCGGAACACACCGTTAGATGCTTGGCGGCAGATTTTCAACTTGAGGGTGGTAGCTAGCCAGCCGAGTACTAGAAAGTACTCTACCACCACGCTATGGTTTCCTCACGATGTTTTCCTTCACCGGCAGCTCGAGCTCATTGTTGGGGTTTGAACCCACGCCCTTCGGCGTGCGAACCTACCGCGCTAACCACTGAACCATCATCGCTACAAAATATGTTTGAGTTTGATATGTTGTATGTCATTTTTAACCCCTCATGTAAACATAGGGAATGGTATAAGTTTAACATGTGTATTTGTCTGGCTTTCAATCTGGGGGTTCTGGGTTACTGACCGGCCTAAGATGAATTAATTTTCTCAGTATACTTTGGTATTACGCTTGAAGGGGGTCAATTTTGCTATGGAATCAACTCTTACCTTTTTTTAGGGTTCCGTACTCAAAGGGTAAAACGGGACCCTATTACTAAGACTCCGCTGTCCGTCTGTCTGTCTGTCTGTCCGTCTGTCACCAGGCTGTATCTCATGAACCGTGATAGTTAGACAGTAGAAATTTTCACAGATGATGTATTTCTGTTGCCCCTATAACAACAAATACTAAAATAAATATTTAAGGGGGCTCCCATACAATAAACGTCATTTTTTTTTTCGTTTTTGTTCGATATTGATAACGGCAACAGGTAGAACGCTTGAAATATTCACAGAATATTTAATTATATATTCACTTTAAAATAAATAATTAAATTAAAATAAAACAAATGTTTAAGGGGGGCTCCCGTACAACAAACGTGATTTTTTTGCCGTCTTTATAGATTATGGTACGGAACCGTTCGTGCGCGGGTTCGACTCGCACTTGGCCGGTTTTTTTTTTCTATCGGCCGATTTGTTTTTCGAGATTTTAGCCTTGATTAGGTTGATTTCATAGTAAAATTTTTGCTTTTTGTTTTATATATACTGTACTATTCGTTGTAATTCCGATCACATTCGGGTGACCTTTTTCAAGGAGTCAAAGTAAAGTTATTCATAATGTGTACAATACTCTTGACCCGTATTACCATTTCACGTAATCCTGTACATATATAATGAATACATGTCTAGCGATATAAATAGTGAACTAAATTTGATAGTACCAAACCATAAATGGTAAATATTTAAAATAAATTTATAATTAGTGTCAAGTTATATAAGAAATAAACGAATACGATTTGAGACTGTGTTTAATTTTTTTTTTTTATATATTTTTTTTTTACTGTTACTTTTAGGTGTTTGACCACAGCTGATGTTAAATAACGGTGTAGTTGAATATGGTAAATTACAACCTGGAATGGAACTGGCTCTCAAGTGAAGATTCCGTAACATTGTTAAGTACATGGCGGCAGATTTTCAACCTTTTTTTTAAATAGTTGACCGGCTAGTTGTTTGACCATAGCTCACCTGATGTTAAGTGACGGTGTGGTCGAAGATGGTAAAGTGCACCTAGCCTGGAATGGAACTGGCTCTCGAGTGAGGCTGCCGGAACACACCGTTAGATGCTTGGCGGCAGATTTTCAACTTGAGGGTGGTAGCTAGCCAGCCGAGTACTAGAAAGTACCTTACCAACACGCAAAAAAAAAATGCTTGATGATGGTAAAACGCATTTAGGTGTATAGTAATTTTCAACTGTGAATGAGAAATAGGTTAGTTGCTTAAAATGTCCAGTTCCCTTGGTACCAAATAGTGCGATGGAAATGATTTTAAAAAAGCCAGATAAGGTGGAGTAACAGGGATGTACCTAACAGTGAACTGAGGTAAGCCTTTGTTGCTGATACGATGGTTAATCAATCGAGACTTACCTGGTGTAGTATCCCTTTGTTTACTATCGTTTTGAGCTAAGTGTGGTAACCCATTTGAGAGAGAATGTGCTTTACAATCTTGAGATGCGGGTTCGTTTTTAGGAGTATACCAATTTCTGGATTCTACGAATATAAATAAAAATACCATTTAGGTAAATAGGGTCACTTAGCTTCTCTCTGCACTTGCATCCCCCTGGCTAAGTGACAATTGTAGTAAGCATAATGTATGTATTAATATTTAGCACCTGGTTGACCGAGCATTGCTCGGCTGAAAACATGGATAAAACGACGTCTTCTGAAAATGAAACCTAGCTAGATCGATTTTTCGCCCCCTAAACCCCCTGGATACAAAATTTCATGAAAATCGTTGGAGCCGTTTCCGAGATTCAGAATATATACACAAGAATTGCTCGTTTAAAGATATAGATAACTGTAAACTGTAACCTAATATGAAAAGAAAGATCCACAAAAAAAATGCCTTGCTGTGTTTCTTGCCGGAGTCTTCTCAGTTGAAGTGTAATTACGAGCCGGTGGTAGATTCAAACATGTAACTTAACGTTCATAAGTGTAATTTGGTGCTATTGTAACGCGACATATTATGAAATAAATTTATACATAATTATATATTCTAATATATATTTTATAAACATATAACTAAAGTCAAATTAAATTTAAAATACTATTTAAAGTCCCTCCGCGCATCGAGCCCTGGCTAAAAGTCCCCGCAATACTGGCCGCGTTTCCCCGCTGAATCGCCAGAGATATCCGTTGGGCTAGGAACCAGCCAGAGCGGGGATCCCGCCCTCTCTCCTTCAGACGGACACCTAACTCCCGCACGAACTTCCGAGCCTGGACACACCACGGGCCCGCAGTCTCAACGGCAAAAGGGATAAATTTGTACGCGGTCCCCAAACAGGCGTATTTGAGCTGTTTGACTCTGGCGGCCGCCTCCGCTCCCGCACCAGCGGACTGCTGGGTAGCGGGGAGATGGCAGGATGCAAACGTGCTAACACACGTTGCATCCCACACGAGGCAGCGGCCTTTCCGCCAGGGGACCAGCGTAAGGCCGTCAGGTCGTTTGCCGTCCGACCGCGACAAACCAGGGGGCTCCAAAACACTCGGCACATCTGCAGAAACTAGCGCACGCCTCAAGATGTCATTGAGGGCGTGATGTCGGGGCCTTCGGCCAGCGCAGCGAGTACAGCTGAGACCATGGTGACCGTTCGCCATGCAGATGTGCGGTTCGTAAACCGCACATCCGAGCCGAAGAGCCACTGCCACTCTTAATGAATCATCATCCAGAAGCGTGCCCATGTGTGGAGAAGGCAGAGCATGGAGGCGCCGGACTCAAGCCTTGCGGATGCGTTTATTCGGGCTAGCTCAAGTCCCGAACTTTCATCTCGGAATTTCGAGATGAGCTGCACGCACGCCATATCGTCCCAACTTCTTTGCCATTTTGGTGTTTTCGGTAGCTCAGCTTGCGGACAAAGGAAGGAACAAATGTTAAAGGCTTCCTCGGCATAAGGGACGCGGATAAAGTTACCATCACTGGGTAAAATCCTAGTAACAAGCTCCGCAACCCCATGTGACGAGGCCAGGAAAGCAATAGGTCCGGTTTCCTGCAGTCGACGCACACCCAAACCACCGTGCTGAATAGGCCAGCTGGCTTAACACCACTGCCGTTCGTTAAGCTGGACGTTAAGCGTCTCCTCCAGTACACCCTTAAGGGCATTGTCAAACTGTAGCTCTTCCTCAGGAAACTTCCAACTAGGAGCCGTCCTGATAACGTATGTTATCTTTGGCATCGCAAAACAGTTCTTTAGAAGCGCTACAGAAACATGTGCCGGAAGGCGCCTGAAATGAACGGCGAGTGAAGTCACGGCCTCAGTTTTCGCTTGCAAACAGTCTCTAACGCCCTCAGAGAAAATAGAGGCTCCCAAGATTTCCATTTCAATGGCACTTTTCAACATAGCACTCACGACCTTCCCCGAAACTTTTAGGCACAATAACACATCACTCATCTATTCGAAGGTCAAGCTGCGAGCGTCGATGAGACCGCGGGGATGACAAACTAGTTAATTTCGTTCCACGTTCCCATTCTCAGGTAGGGGATGAAGATAACATCTCACACAGGACAATTGGAGTATAATTAGCCAAAATAATATCGCGAATAACCAGAAATCCACCAGAAAAATGATAATAACTTAAAATAAATACGGAGGTTAAATCTTCGTTTGCGTACCTCCTTTTTTATAAATTCATTCTCCTCGTTGAAATAAATTGTATTGAATATATGCACGTAATAGATTAGCCACATATATACATATGTGTTTGTTATTGCTTATTTATATTAGAATAAGTTAAACATTAGTCTATTTATCGGCTTGAATTCACCAATGGTGCGTATATGTTCAACTTACAATGATATCAGTGACAGTGTGGATGTTTTCTCTGGTTCCTTAGCACAATTTAAGAAGCTAGTTTCTGAGGTGCTTGTTGCTCGTAAATGTAAAAAAAAGTGAAGTAAAATGTGGGTAGATATCGAAAGCTCAGAAAAAACATTTCTTCTGTGTGCCTATGTTTACTATAAGTTTTGTTTTCCCTTAATATTGAAAATGAGGTTATGGTTTTGAATAAGTTTAGAAACTCTTTTTAGCTATAATTTCATTACTTAATTCTTTCATACTGTAAGCAATTTGTTTAACAAGCTGTGTATGCCTATGACTGGCGCATGTATCGGAACAACTCTTTGCAATGTGTTCATATTTTTTTGCAATATGTGTGCTGTTGGCGTACCTTAATAAATAAATAAATAAATATTTGATTTGATTTGATCGCTGTCCCAGATAAAAGCTTGTTTGTAAATATATTATTTTACTTTTAATCCATAATAAACAGGCTTACGTTTGACCGCCATTCCACCTGATATTAAGTACAAGATACGTAATTGAATCGCATACCCAGTGCCGGAATTATAATTTTTACGAGTGTAGGCCATTTTATTTCCGCCGCCTCATGTATCTTTCTAAAATAATATTTTTCCATATGTAGTAAGATAGGAACTAAAGTGAATTAAAATAATGAATTAGTCATTAAGAAAGGGCTTTATATTTTTTTACTATTAAAAATACTTAGGATTGATAATTTTCATACGAATGAGTTTCTATGAGAATTTAATGTATTAGTATAAAAAACTATGAGACAACCGGTGAACTTGTTTGACTGTTATCCTCTGAAATTAAGTGAGCTTCCTCTAAAATCTGCCGCCCCTAGGCCGCGGCCTATATGGCCTATTGGCAAAACCAGGACTGCGCAAAGCACAAGCGCTGCATGACAGCTTGCTACTGTCGGCTGCGTCACCAAAGACCATCAAGGAGTACAACCTGCAGATGGCTATTAAAGATCGGAACGTGGCGGTGATGAAGGCCCTGGGCCGAGAGGAGGCGATTTAAATTCAAATATAATTATTAAATGTAAATTGTTAAATGTAATTGTTAATATAATTATTAAATGTAAAATGAGGACTGTGTGTATGCCTCGAGCATTCATGCTCACCATCGAAGGCTCCTTCTTGCGGCGGCGTCGTGTGTCGGGTCGCTCTCTTCCCTCAGATATGGTCGAGGAGGGCGATGGCTGGCACATGCGTCATACTCGTGATCGGGTGCTGCTTGCGGGTCGCTGGTCTACTCGCGGTATACACACAATCTAGTATTTTATCCCTAGATTAAACCCTAGATTAAGATTAATTAGACTAACATTCCCCTTCCCATATTGAAAAAAAAAATGTAATTCAAAGTTGACAAAGGTTACGGACCCCAGTGTCTGTGGAGAGTAATTTTAAATTTAAAAAAAACCACAAGCGCAGCCACGAAGCAAGCGCTCTGGTACAATGTATTATTTATCCAAGAACTTCTACAATGGGTAAGTTATACTATATTTACCCACTGAGATTGTTCAAGTTATCGCGGCGGTGTCGAAGGTCAGGTTAAGATGAGCCACTGACGTCACCAGAAACCTGTGTTCAAAGGCATTCGAAACAACTTTAGGTGCAGCCGTTTTTTATTTAATAATTAACTGACTTCAAAAAAGGAGGAGGTTCTATGTTCGACTGTACCTATGTATTTTTTGTTGCATTAAATCTATTGTAGTTATAAACGAGTATTTCTTGTATGTATACTTATATATAATCTGAATCTCGGAAACGGCTCCAACGATTTTCATAAAATTTAGTATGCAGGAGGTTTCGGGGGCGATGAATCGATCTAGCTAGGTTTCATTTTTATAAAACTTCGTTTTATCCGTGTTTTCAACCGAGCAAAGCTCAGTCATCCAGGTACTTAATTATAAAGTCGGCAAAGTTTAAGTACTGCCTCAATTTTAGGTATAAATCTCTTTCAATATTATAGAACAAGTGAAACATAAATAAAAAAATAGTTAAATTGAAATTAAAAGTTAGCTAATTGATTTGAAATAAATTATACATTTATAAATGAAGATAATATTATTGAAATTAAACAATAATACTAACAGTGCCGTGGTGGTGCCGGCGTAAGAATAGTAGGTACCCCACCCTCTCTACCCGTGGTTGCCGTAAGAGTCGGCTAAGGGATGTAATCCGGAAGATGGGCAGCAGCGTCTTCCTTGAACGATCACATCTAACTGCGCTCACCAACCCGCCTGCCAAGCGTGGCGGGAATTGGCAAAACCCCCCAAGGAGGAGGCCTATTTCCAGCAGTGGACGTCCTATGGCTGATGATGTGTATGACTGATGATGTGTATGACTAACAATAATAAGATATTCATGCTTCCGATAGAATCTGTCCAAAATTTAATTTAAAATCAAGTAAGTGGCCTAAAACATCAATTTCAAGATGCCTCTTCAAGCCACACTTATCAAACAAATCGATTTTCACAACAAAACTTGTGCTATAAGATTTAGATAAATAACTGATAGAATATTTAAATGCTTTTTTTTGTAAATACATACTTAGATGTGTATCGTGTTTTGTATTCTTGGTTACCTGGAAGAGATCGCTTTTAGCGATAAGGCAGCCACTTGTGATAGGTACTTGATAAGATTATTTTGTTATCTGTCCTTTTTTATATTTTTGGTGTGCCCAATAAGGAGTTTATATACATATATCTATAATACATACAGAAAATCTAGTACAGAACAAACATTTGTTTATAGTACAAAATGATTGTCCTGGGTGGAAATCGAACCCACGCCCTGCCACAAGCTTCATTTTCAAAAGTGAATGAAAAAAAAAACATTTTTTTTTGTTCGTTTTATTGGCATGTCACTCGTAATTTTTAATTCCATTCCTTTATTACATCAATTAAGAAAACTCGTTTTTTATTACTGAGAACTGTAATATTGTTTACCTACTGTAATTAGGTTTTATATCAAAGATGTGAGTCATAAAACATGGAGTTGATTTTAATTTTCTTTGTGTCGTCGTAAATTTGTTCTACGTCACATTCCATCAATGACTACTTAAGAATTTATTACACTACTGGCAAAGTAAGTAAAATATCTATAAGTAGAACATCTTTACGATAAATAGGCGAAGTGGAAAAGTGGGAAGAGGCGGTGCGGTGGGGTCAGGGGACGCTTGCCGGCGATCGCTACGCGAGTGCCGGCCGCAGTGGTGGATTTACCAGCAGGCTGAGTAAGCTTGAGCCTAGGGTGGCAGATTATTAGGGCGGCAAATTTGGGAACTTTTGCTACCTCATAGAAATCAAAGAGATTTCTATATGACGGTTTTATGATGTCTGTGAGAGAGAGAGAGAGAGAGATAGAGAGAGAGAGATAGAGAGAGAGAGATAGAGAAGTCTGCAACACATCTTGACTATGACTATTCCCTCTTCTTTTTCATTGTACATTCAACGGTGCAGCAAACTTCTATACTCTATTCTATAAAACTATTTCTTTTTCAATTTCAACGAAATTGTTGGATTGTGAAAATAATCTAAGAACTGACAATTGTAGAGGCAAAGGGCGGCAAAAACTTAATAGTCTATACCTTGAAAATGTGTTCAAACCCCACCAATGAGCTTGAGCTGTCGGTGAAGGAAAACATCCCGAGGAAACCATAGCGTGGTGGTAGGGTACTTTCTAGTAGGTACTCGGCTGGCTAGCTACCACCCTCAAGTTGAAAATCTGCCGCCAAGCATCTAACAGTGTATTCCGGCAGCCTCACTTGAGAGCCAGTTCCATAACAAGCTAGGTGTACTTTATCATCTTCGACCACACCGTCACTTAACATTAAGTGAGTTGTGGTCAAACACCAAGACTGTAAGCTATAAAAAAAAATATGTGTAAATCCGCCACTGGCCGGCCGAGCAGGCGATTGTTTTCTGTTGTCTAGTTAGGTGTTCATGTTCAAATTTAATAGGTTAGTGTCTTTTTTAATAAAAAGGTAATAAAAAGTCACATATGTTTACGTGTTTCTTATAGATTTGATGTTAGCGAAGCTACGAACTAAATAGATCGATGGAAGATTTGTTCGTAGATGCGATGTCGACATCCCTGCACGCGCCGCGCGCTACACCTGCGTGAATCAACGCTAGTAGGGAAGACGTTCTACTTACTCGGGGCCGCGATCCAAGTACTTTGCTACTGGCACTTCGAAGAGAAATCACACTAATATTATAAAGGCGAAAGTTTGTGAGTTTGTTACTTCTGTATACTACTTTGATGAAGTTTGTCATGGCGGTAGCTGACACCCTGGATTATAACACATAGGTTTTTGATTTCGAAAAAGTATAATAACACCGCTGGGAATAAATATCGTAGGACATTTCACACAGCGACATCTAGCCTCAAACTAAGCAAAGCTTGTACTATGGGATCCAGATAAATGATAGAATAATTGTATACTTTTTTTATACATATTTATAATACATACAAAACATGTACTGAACAAACATTTATTGTCAGATAAATGTTTTTTTCTGGTTTGAATCGAACCCACGCCCTACAGTTTTTTTAGTAATCAGTGTTTTAATGATATATTTGAAATGATTTTAAAGAATTGACTTGTAACATTGGTCTTATCAATAAAATATTCGTATTTGTAAATAATTAATATTTGTAATAATAAACCCAAGTGCGTTCTTAGAGGTCGCGAGGCCGCCGTTTAGAGCGATTAACTGCGATAGCAGGAAAATCAAAAGGTTTTGTTCAAGATCAAATTCAACAAGTTTTTTTTTATTTCAAATAAAACTTGTTTCATCAACAAACGAGACGCTTCAAAATGCAAATGAATGTCCATCTTTTGTGACCTTACATTTGTATATTGACCTTATGTATGAAGCTTAAGTCCAACCTGGTTTTATTATGATTCATAAAGCGCGGACCACACTGCGAGCGGAGCAAGATTACAAATAGCATATTTATCAGAATCAAAATCATTTATTGGCCATAACGATGTTACAGGCAAGTCAATCACTAAACATAATAAAACAAAGTCGTCCACCGCGTCTATCTGTCTGTTTGCCATAAACTTAAAAACTACTAAACGAATTATCATGCGAGTTTCACCGATAGATAGGGTGATTCATAAGGAAGGATAGGTGATTCATTACTTAAAGAAAATGTACCTAAATGCGATAGAAAATTTAATTTCAAACATGTCGATGAAAAAGATATTAAAAAAGTCCTTAAACTTTTAAATATAAAGAAAACTGCAGATCTCTGGGGCATTTCCGTTAGAATTATTAAACCTTTAATTGATACAATTGCACCAGATTTAGCTTTTATATTTAATGAATCTATTGATTGTGGCGTATTTCCTGATCTCATGAAACATAGCAAAATAATACCATTGTTTAAATCGGGTAGTAGGTCAGACCCCACTAACTTTAGACCGATATCAGTACTGCCTACATTCAGCAAAGTTTTTGAAAAACTTATTTTACACCAGTTGCTTAGGCATTTCAATGGCAATGACCTGCTACATTGTAAGCAATTTGGGTTTACTCGTGGCAGGTCAACTACTGATGCCGGTGTAGAGTTGGTATCGCATATTTTTGATGCTTGGGAGAAGTCGCAAGATGCTTTAGGCGTTTTTTGCGACTTGTCAAAGGCATTCGATTGTGTACATCATAAAACATTAATCAGGAAACTACATCATTATGGAATAAGGGACAGCTCTTTGGATCTTCTTACATCTTACTTGAGTGATAGGATACAAAGAGTTGACATTAATGGGAAAAGGTCTTCGGGATCTGTAGTTACAATGGGTGTACCGCAAGGCTCTATCCTCGGTCCTTTCCTATTTTTGGTTTATATTAACGACCTGCCTCATCTTGTAAAGAATGATCACGAGATTGTATTGTTTGCTGATGATACTTCATTAATTTTTAAAATGAAACGACAAAGCACAATTTTCGACGATATGAATAATGCAATCTCAAAAGTAGTCCATTGGTTTAATGTCAATAATCTTTTGCTTAATGAAACCAAAACAAAATGTATAAGATTTACTCTACCTAATGTAAAACAAGTTAAGGCTGATGTAAACGTAAAAGGAGAAACATTAGAAATTATAGACAATACCGTATTCTTGGGAATAACCTTAGATAGTAAACTTCAATGGGGCCCACACATAGATAAGCTATCGAGGAGACTTAGTTCTGCAGCATATGCAGTCAAAAAAATCCGTCATCTTACAGACGTTGATACTTCTAGACTAGTCTATTTCAGCTACTTCCATAGTATTATGTCTTATGGCATACTGCTGTGGGGGAACGCTGCAGATATAAACACCGTATTTGTGTTGCAGAAGAGGGTTGTTCGTGCAATCTATAATGTGGGTCCCAGAGAATCCCTACGTGATAAATTAAAAAAAATTAACATAATGACAGTACCATGTCAATACATTTATGAAAACTTGTTGTACACTCATAAAAATATCAATCGTTTCCCTAAAAATAGCGACATACATAATTTAAATACTAGAAATAAGAATAAACTTGCTGTGGCCAAAACTAGGCTAAACAAGATAAATGTATCCTTTAAAGGGCAATGTATAAGCTTCTACAACAAAACTCCTAGTGAGTTGCAAAAATTATTAATAAATAAATTCAAACAAATTGTCAAAAATATCCTATGTAAAAAGGCTTACTACAAAATATCAGATTATCTAGACGATAAAAAAGCTTGGGACGAGTTTTGCTCCAACTCGAAAACTAACAATCTAACAAGGTAAAGGTTTCTTGTTCGCTTCTTTACTTTACCTCAAAAAGATTGAAGTGAACGAAAGATCAAAGTGATCACTTTATTTCCTAGTTTTAAGTATGTTTATAATTTGTGACGTGTGACGTGTCCAAGAGTCCTGTAAGGTCTAAAGGAAATAAAGCACTTTGAGTTTTGAGTTTTGAGTTTTGAGTTTTTGAAGGTTTACGTATATAATTTGTCAAGGTTTTGTGTAAATTGGTTGAAATATGAAGATAATTGTTGGAAGTGTCGAAAAAAGTCAAGCTACCTGGGAGCTTTCATCGAAAACGCTGACTAATTCCTCTTGAGATATAACAAAACAATGCATGGTGGGATATTCTTCTTTTATAGATCTACAAAAAAGTCCGCGTTGGCATTTATCTACCTTTTAAGGATAGCTTACTATACCCATTCTTACTACCCGTGCGAAGCCGGGTCGCTAGTATAACAATAAATAAGCGTTTTAAAATTAAAATTTAACTTCAGCTGAGTTATGAAACCAAATAATATTTTCACTATATTTTAAAATAAGTAGCAGGTAAATTCACTGTGTTTCCATATACAAAAATGAGTTTTCCGAGATATTCATTAACCTTAAGGCAGTCTCTGATTCTAAATCAAAATATTTTTATTTGCCATTAATTTAGTGTAGTGTTCTACATTAAAACAACACGAGTAATAGTACTTGCAAACTGCTTTTATTGAACGCCGGATCTAACCTCTAAATTGATACTTGACAGATGATAGGGTTGTCCTCTGCATTGATAACAAATAGGGTTGTACAATCCTACAATCCCTCCCTTTCTTCATGACAAAAGATAATTTTAATTAAGTAAGTATGAATAACAATTTCAATATCAAACACAAATAATTCTTACATACGAGTAGGTACAATCAATGAGTAAGAAGCTATACAGCCTTTCTATGAACAAGATTCAAAGAACAGTATAATCATGCAAAATCGCCACATCCGTTAGTTACACTAATATTAATTGAATTACAGTCTCCAAAAGGTTTAGTCATAATTGGATAACAAGTCATTATCAGTTGTTAATACAATCTAGTACCAAGCCTAACACAAAGTCTTTATATTTAGCAGGAGCTCTACGGTCTCTCATGGGTTTGTCTGTCTTAGTCTCAATATCATCCTGTGTTGAGTCGAATCTTTCTCTTTCTTCACTTTTCTCTCTGTGCCTCGTGTCTTTCCGATCAACTCCTGTACTTTCTTCTTCTTGCACTTCAATTTGTTCATCTCTTTGCACACTGAATCTAGTCATGTCTCTTTTCTTGATAGGCTGAAAGTAGGTAGAGTTCCTTTTCACAATTTTTCCATCCTGTGATTGAGTTGTTATTGAGTTTCCCGTTTTCCATATTACTGTGTGCTCTGTAGGTGAAAAACATGTGGACAACTTATTTTGTTTTGCCTGTTTGATTAGCACTTTATCTCCCACTTCAATATCAGAAACTTTACTGTGTCTTCTTTTGTCTGCATACTTCTTTTGCATATCTTTTTGATACCTATCTCTGTCTCTTACCTCCTCTTCTTCATGTTTCTTTTCCATATTTATTAGTTCTGGTATCTTTGTCTTGATAGGTCTGCCTCTAAACAGTTCTCCTGGTGGCACTCCAGTAGTGCTATGAGGCGTTGTGCGGTAAGCTGAAAGATATGTTAGTAATTCTTCTTTCCAGTCCTTCCTCATTGCTTGAGCAATTCTTAACCTTCTTAGAACATTACGATTCTGTCGTTCAACCTCTCCGTTAGCTTGTGGCCACAAAGGTGTGCTGTGTCTAAGCTTTATGCCGTGTGATGTTAAATATTGCACAAATCGTTTGTCAATGAAAGCTGGTCCATTATCACAGATTAAGCAGTCCATAATACCTTCTCTGGCTATGATTTTTCTCAAAGCATTTATTGTGTTTTCAGCCGTTGTATTTTTCATGATTTCTACCTCATAGAATCTGCTGTAATAATCTATAACAAATAACAGATAGTGTCCTGACGGTAATGGTCCGAGAAAATCAATTGCCACTTGCTCCCACACTTTGTTTGGAAGCACGGTCGACACTAATGGTTCTGGTGGCATCGCTTTTCTTACTAATCTACATCCATCACAGGTGTCAGTCCAATAATCTATATCTTTATCCATGGTCTGCCACCAAACCTTTGATCTCAGCTTACTTTTCATGCCATTTGCAGAGATGTGACCCTCATGTCCTATTTCAAGTATTTTACCAGTCAACTCTTTGGGTATTATGATTCTGGATCCTCTCAATATTATATCTTCCACAACACATAACTCCGTTTTCATGAGCTCATACTTTCTCAAGTCTTTTGGCCATTGGTTTTTCTCTACTGCTTTCTTTACATCTGTTAGTTCTTTGTCTCTCAAGGTAGCTTCTCTCACCTCTTCCACAGTCACCGCCGGGATAATTGTTTCAATCAAGCCTAGCAACAACATCTCATTTTTATCTTCAGTTGTGTCTGGTTTTCTGTTAGTGTTTAATAGCCTTGATACTGGATCTGCAATATTGTTCTTGCCTGGTTTGTATATTACTTTGAAAGTGTATGGTTGTAATCTTAGCACCCATCTTTGGATCCTCGCACACAGTCTTGAGTTTGGTGAGTAGATGATCTCAAGCGGTTTATGATCAGACACAATGTTGAATTGTTTCCCAATGAGGTACATGTATAGGTTCTCACAAGCCCACACAATGGCAAGTGCCTCCTTCTCTGTTTGAGAATATCTTTGTTCAGTGGGTGATAATGCTTTACTAATGTACTTTATTGCAATTGGCTGAATTTTTCCATTAATTAATTGATTTTGGATAAGCACAGCAGCTATTCCAACCGGACTCGCATCAGTTATTAATGTAGTTTCTGCACATTTGTCATAGTAGCCCAAAGCTGGTGCCTGTACAATTAAAGTTTTTAATTTGCAAAATATTTCTTCATGTTGTTTGCTCCATATAAATTCAGAATCTTTTTTGGTAAGTTGCCTCAGTGGCTCTGTGAGCGTGCTAAAGTTGGGTATGAATCTGGCAGAAAAATTCACTAACCCGAGGAAGCTTCTCACTTCTGCCTTGTTCTGTGGTGATCTGAACTCCTTCACTACTTGCTGTGATGTACAGGTAGGTGTAATACCTCTCTGGGAGAGATGGTGACCCAGAAAGTTTATCTCAGTTTCGCCAAATGAACACTTATTTTTATTTAAAGTGATACCGCTCTCGCTTAACCTGTTAAGAACTTTTGTCAGCCGGTAGTCGTGCTCCTCTCGAGTTCGGCCTCCAATTCTAATGTCATCTTGGCTATTAGCTACGCCCTCAATGTCTTGTAGCAGCTGGGAGATGATTCGTTGAAACATTTCACTTGCACAACGAATGCCAAAAAATAGTCTTTTGTATCTGAAGAGTCCAGCGCTACAGCTGAACACTGTGATGTTTCTGGAGTCTTCAGACAGCAAAATTTGATGGTAGCCCCACTTAATATCGATTTTCGAAAAGTACTTACAGCCATTAAGGTCATCCAGTAGTTCTTCAAAAGTGGGAAGTGGTACCCTCTCACGCAGCACAGCTTCATTTGCTCGTCTCATATCAACTACTAGCCGGTATTGTCCCTCTTCATTTTTTTGAACAATGTGCGAAGGTGAAACACATGGTGTTGGTCCTGTCACCGGTTCAATAATATCATTGTCAAGAAGTTCTTGTATTAAGTCCTTTTCTATTTGTCTTATATTAAATGGTTGCCTCCTAATCGGTTGGGCAACAAGTGGTACTTTGGGATCAATCGGTATTTTAAGCTCATAATCTTTAAGTTTACCTACACCGGAGAACAATACAGGGTAAAGCTCAAGTACACCGTCTTTCGTCAGGTGAGTGGTAGTGGGCTCATTAAGCGCTGACATGACCGGTTCGGGCCCTACTCGTAGAAGCCCCAACTGAATAGAAGTGTCCCGTCCCAATAGCGCTGGCCCTTTCCCGTTGTACACCAACACTGACGCTACTACATTTAATTTGGTGTCGGGTGAAAACAAATTTATCTGAATAATACCTAGCTTTGGAATCTCTTTTCCCCCATACGCATAATACTTCTGTGACTTGTTATTTACAACTTTACACTTTAAACCACATCCTAAAAGTTTTATAAAGAGTTTTTTGTCAATTATATTAATCATTGCACCGGAGTCTATGATGAACTGACAATTCTGGTCACATATTTTGATGTTACACTTGTTATTAGGTGAGTTTATTATCGGGAACACAGAATGCACACATTCTTCATCACCCTCCCACTCATTGTCTGATCCACTCTCGCTGCTGGATTCTTCTTCTATTACATATTTCACATACTTTTTCTTCCCCTTTTTCTTCGCTTGAACCTGTGTTTTGCACTGCTTTCTAAAATGACCTTTCAGTCCACATTTCTCACAATTTTTGTCCATGGCTGGGCATGAGGAGTCTTTTGCAAAATGCCCTGTGTTACCACATCTGTAACATTTTCCTCCTTTAGGTTTTATAACATTTATTTCATTTTCATGGGTTGCTGTAGGTAAAGTCTCATCAACCTTGCATGCATTGGACATTAGCTTCTCCATTTCAAAAATCCTTGCTACTTCCAGTAACTTGTCCAGAGATAGTTCTTTCTTAAGGAACTTCCTTTTTAGTTCCATGTTGTTGCATTTTTCAATTAATTGGTCTCGTATTGACTCATCAGGGTTTGTAAATTTGCAATGTCTTGCTTTTCTTCTCAGTCGAAGCGCGAAGCTATCGGCCGTTTCACAATCCTCCATGTTTAAGGATCGAAAAATCTGTCTTTCATAGTTAATATTTACTTTTGGCGCAAAGTAACGGTTGAGTTTGGCCACCGCTTTTTCAAACTCGTCTTTTCCATTGTCTTCTTCGCAGTCCCCCAATCCTTCGAATATTTCCTGTATATCGGGACCTGCTTGGTGCAACAGTCGTGCCACTTTCTGTTTTGTGGATAGCCCGATCTGTCCCTCCAAATAGTAGTTGAAATTCCGCATCCATGCCCGCCACCTTTCGTTGACCGACTTCGGTTCCAAATATGGCTCGAATTTAGGCCCTGCAGCGCCGACCGCATATTCAGCGACTGCCATCGCCCTTTTCACGTTGATTTATCCTCGTCGCCAATTATATTGTAGTGTTCTACATTAAAACAACACGAGTAATAGTACTTGCAAACTGCTTTTATTGAACGCCGGATCTAACCTCTAAATTGATACTTGACAGATGATAGGGTTGTCCTCTGCATTGATAACAAATAGGGTTGTACAATCCTACATTTAGGATACAATAAAATTAACCCATTGGTTCCGAACTAGTGTAAACTGTATTGGGGCGATGCCAATCTGGTGAAGTTTAAAGCAGCTAAAGCCCAGGCGTGTCTTTTCTTCGCCAAAAAGAGGCCGTTCCAACTGAGATATTGCCACTTGCCACTTTCCGAGATATGTCCCTGCTAATAAGTGACACTTTTGAACTCTTGGACGTTACTTTGTCTCCAACTCTCAACTCCCAAGGCTCAATTGGCTGCAAAAAAGCTCGGTATCCTCTCAAAGGTGCGACGGTACTTCACGTCGGAACAGTTGCTCTCACTGTACCGAGCACAAGTTCATACTGCTCGCACCTTTGGGATGGATCCGCCAAATACCAGCTAGAGGCGTTAGTCTATTGAGAAGCGTGCCACGAGGCTCATCTGAGATGACTCCATTGTTCAAGCTAAATTACAAAGCCTAGAACATCGTCGCAAAGTTGCTGGTTTGTCGATATTTTATCGGATTCATTTCGGAGAGTTTGCTTCAGAACTACATGGTTTGATTCCCCCATGTTCATTTTTCTATCGGACAGCCAGAAGCTAAAGAAAGCGACTTCGTTTCATGGTTGACGTTAAAAAAACTCGAACGAAACGATTTGATTCCACGTTCATTGTGCGGACTGCTAGACAGTGGAATGCGCAGCCTGAGTGGGTGTTCCCCGTTGGATATAAACTGGGTGTCTTCAAGTCGAGAGTGAATCGGTGTCTAGGCAAGCGTGCTCCATCTCAGACCGCATCATAACTTAACATCAGGTGAGATGGCGGTCAAACGCCTATTTCTTATAAAATAAAATTTTTCGATATAATTAAATGTGAGTAACCTAAGGAAAACAACAAGTAATATTTTGACAAAAACAAACCGACTTCTTATGGCTCATGGATGCCTTTGTCAAAACTGGACCAAATTGAAATGGGACGGTCCAGATGGGTTCACCCAGTCGAAAGTTCTGAGGAAACAAACATTAAAAAATACAGTCGAATTGAGAACCTCCTCTTTTTTGAAGTCGGTTAAAATGTATCAAAACCACGTCAGTACCCATGGTAAAATTTAAACACACAAAAAACAACGATATCGTATGAGCAAACGCACCGTGTGGTATCAATCTAAGCTAGCATTGCTTGCAGTGTGAGCAGCGCTTTAAATTTAAACGCTCAGTGAAGTAATATCATCAAATCGACCAGTCTGTGATGACCTTTAGCATCGAACGCACATATGCCAAATAAATAGTTCATTAAAAAATATATGACATGTTTTAAAAAGTTTTATTTTGACTTAGGTAGTTATATTTAACTCTGTGGGTGTTGTGTTTTGTGATATTTTATTTGTGATATAATCGGAATGTTTTGCCATTGGTAAGTTATTTTTTTATAGTAAAAATTAACTTAGCATAATAACTCATAAGTACTAGCGGTCGTGGCGAATGCGCTCGATTAATTAGGTGTTTATATTATGTTTGACCACAGCTCAGTTGATGTCAAGTGGTATGGTCGAAGGTGGTTGACACTCTTACCCTGGAATGAAACTGATTCAAGTGAGGCTGCCGTTACACTGTTAGGTGCTTGGGATTTTTAACTTGAAGGCGGTAGCTAGCCTGGCGAGTACTAGATATTACCCTACCAACACGCAAAAGAATTGAGACGAACGTGACGCTCTCCTGACAGTAAGAGATAAAGCTGTTTAATTATAGTTATAGGGCTGTTGAGACTAACCATCGAAAGTCTCAAAGTAATGAGCGCCAAAGCATCGATGCCCTGGACTTTGTTTTGCTAATCAAAGTTCTGTGTATCGCTGCAATGGCCATGGACAGGCGTTATCTCTTACCATCAGGAGAACGCCCAGATTTAGTTACATAAAAAAAAACTAATAATAGTTTCGCTCTTCAAAAAAAAAAATACTGTTATTCACGTCAGCAATCGATTTGTTATCATTAATGGGTTAATAGCCTTATAGTTTGCATCAATAATATAATATATACGATAGGTTATATGCCTGATTATATTATAAATTTATTCGTCTGTTTTCTATTGCCGTGGTGGTGCCGGCGTAAGAATAGTACCCCACCCTCTCTACCCGTGGTTGCCGTAAGAGTCGGCTAAGGGATGTAATACGGAAGAAGGGCAGCAGCGTCTTCCTTGAACAATCACACCTAACTGCGCCTGCCATCGTGGCGAGTATTGGCAATACCCTAGCTAGGACAGGATGTTAGCTAGGACAGAAGGTGTTATTTGAGGTTGATATTTGATCAAACTTTCTTCTATAGCGGGAGACAATTTATAATAACAAAATCGGAATATACAGTTTTTGTTGCAGCTATAAATCTATCAAATAAATTAAGCACTGGTGTATAATAACATTTTGATAAAGTAGTTGTAGCATATCAATTCGTTAGAATTAGATACGTACAAGTAACAGTCCTGGATTTGTCAATAGGCCATTTAGGCCGCGGCCTAGGGGCGGCAGCGTCCTAGGGGTGGCAGATTTTAGAGAAAGCTCAATTAATTTATAAAAAAAAAAAATCTTTGGCTCTTCTCTACATAGAAGCAGAGATAATGAACACCATAAACTATGATGATATTATAGATGATTTTGCTATTAAAAAGTCCCGTAAAAAATTGTAATACTTTTTTCTTTAATGCCCTTTCTTAATGACTAGTTCATTATTTTAATTAACTTTAGTTCATTTCTTAATACATATGGAAAATTATTATTTTAGAAAGGTACATGGGGCGGCGGAAATAAAGTGGCCTACACTCGTAAAAAATATAAATCCGGCACTAACAAGTACGTAAATAATATTAAAATTCCGCGAGAGACAGTGGGGCATTATATGCATATTAAAGTAGCACATAAGTCTCGCGAATTGATATGTTAAACCCGCAGATTGGAACGGCGGATATTAGTAAAAAAAGATTAAAACCTTTTTGTATAATCTATATTGCAACAAAAGTAAAATAATTTGTTTACTTGCATCTTTTTTCATGGTAAACAACTCTAGACAGGCTTTGATGCGTTAAGAAATCATATAAGCAATCATTTGCAGCCGAAGCGACGCGGCGTTTGAGGAAAACCGAAGCAAAACTAAGCAATTAAGTATTTGCCACAGTTCAAAAACAAACAGCAGGATTTCTTGGACCTTTTTTGTATCTTTTTGATGGCATGTCCAGCGGTATCTAAAACTTTGAGTAACAAAACTAAGTTAAAGATATAGTCAAGTTAAAAATTTGCCGCCAAGCACATAAGTGTGTTCCGGCAGCCCCACTTGAGACAGTTCCAGGCTAGATGTGCTATACCATTTTCAACATCAGGTGAGCTGTGGTCAAACACCTAAAGTTTTGTAGCCTTGATAGCTCAGTGGTTAGCGCGGTCGGTTCGCATGCCGAAGGGCGTGAGTTCAAACCCCAACAATGAGCTTGAGCTGTCGGTGCAGGAAACCATAGCGTGGTGGTAGAGTACTTTCTAGTACTCGGCTGGCTAACTACCACACCACTCTAGTTGAAAATCTGCCGCCAAATATCTACGGTGTGTTCCGGCAGCCCCACTTGAGAGCCAGTTCCATTCCAGGCTAGGTGTGCTTTACCATCTTCGACCACATCGTCACTTAACATCAGGTGAGCTGTGGTCGAACAACTAGCCAGTCAGCCATAAAAAAAGACCCCCTAAAAATAAAAATAAGTAAACCAACGACTGAATATGTATGGTATGCCCTTGCCATGTAAAACAAAAATAAGTATAGGTACATAGTTATTTTGACACATTTGATTGACTTTGACAATTGACACGAAGTAAACAAATCTTATATCATAAAAGCGATATCAGAGTCCGAGTAACGTTTATAGTAAAACTAGCTGTGTCTCGCGGTTTCACCCGCGCTAGATGCCTACGTCATAGTAGCTTTATGCATGCAAAGTCTCAGCCCGATCGGTTTAAAATTGACAAAGTTTCATACAAACTTTCATTCCCTATTCTATCCCCTTGAGGGTAGAATTAATCAAAATCCTTTCTTAGCGGATGCCTACGTCATAACATCTACCTGCATGCCAAATTTCAGCCCGATCCGTCCAGTGGTTTGGGCTGTGCGTTGATAGATCACTATGTCAGTCAGTCAGTCAGTCACCTTTGAGTTATATATATTTAGAAGATAGAAGATAAATCAGATATTTGTATCATAGCGATAAACAACTCGACGTACGTGTATGGAAGAGAATATTATGGCTGCCGTCGACTTGACATTGACAGATTTTGTTTTGGTTTGCCATTACTTTTTTAGGCACCGAAAGTAGCTCTATACAGCCTATTATGTGACGTCATTAGAGGTCAATTGAAAGTCAAGTTTATTTATTCAAAATAAACCCCAGAGAGTTATAAACGTAAAAATAATGTACAGGAATGTAATATTTTGGAATCAGTAATTTTTCTTTACATACGAATTGGTTTTACTGCTAATATAGATACATATTTGCACTGTGGCATCATAATTACTGATTTCCGGAATTGGATTAAGGTTATGAATACATATTATTTTATCTTTTTTTTTTAAATAGTATAGAGATAAAGGAGAGTACCTCGTTATAATGGGACACGGGGATTTTTTAAGCAAGCATCATATCATCCTATTAATAAATAATTATAAATGTGAAAGATTGTATGTTTGGATGTTTGTTACTCAATCACGCAAAAATAGCTAAACGGATTTGGATATGGCACACATATACTTTATTAACTTTTTATTTTTATGGCTGAGAGGTGTTTGACCACAGCTCATCGGATGCTAAGTGACGGTGTGGTCGAAGATGGTAAAGCACACCTAGCCTGGAATGGAACTGGCTCTCAAGTGAGGCTGCCGGAACATACCATTAGATGCTTGGTGGCAGATTTTCAACTTGAGGGTGGTAGCTAGCCAGCCGAGTACTAGAAAGTTTCCTACCACCATACTATGGTTTCCTCACGATGTTTTCCTTCACCGGCAGCTCAAGCTCATTGTTAGGGTTTGAACCCACGCCTTTCGGCATGCGAACCGACTGCACTAACCACTGAGCCATTATCGCTACAAACATATAACTAGACAACATATAGCATACTTTTTATACTGGGAGAGTGTTGTTAGGTTCCTGTGGGATTGTCAAAAAACTAACTACAGGTCGTATCCAATTGTTTGGCATAGATATGTCTTACGGAACATTATTCCGTAATAAAAGGTATCCTTTATATCATATATGGGCAACAATCGGCCCGCGGGCCGCATCCGGCCCGCCTCGGCATTTGACCCGGCCCGCGAGACATTTTGAAATTTCGCGCGAAGAGAAATACAAACAACTGAGAGAGTTCGCGAGAAGAATTGTTTGCGTTTTTGGAAGTACATATAAATGCGAACAATTTTTCTCGATAATGAAGACTAATAAGTCGAAATGCCGTAAGAGAGTCACAGATGAAAATCTGGAAAACTCGTTACGCCTCTGTACAAGTGGATTTTGAAACAACTTGTTTCTGAAGTTCAAACACAAACATCACATTAATCGTTACACGTAAATTTACTTCACCAATAACCTAATAAAACTGGCTTTTTTATTTTGTGTTATGGCCCGCGACTGCATTAATATAGTAAGTTTGGCACGCAACTAGCCAAAGGTTGCCCATACCTGATTTATATTAATCTAAGTAATTAAGTAGCGCAAGGGAGTTTTGTCGGGAACGCGGTGAGCGTCGAGTCGGCCCATTGTATTTTTTTCTAAAACTAGTGTTTTTTCGAGTTTTTATGCATAAAAATAGTGGTGTTTTATTTATAAAGTGCCGAATTACAAGCGCGAGTGTGGGAGAATGATATAATGTGGTTAAAAATGACTTTTCGTGTTGCTTCCAAAACTCCATCCAGAAGCTTATAGTAAAGTCGCCACTACTTTACTAAGGCATGACTTGATTTGATTGGGACCGACTGGACTTGATCAAGACTAGACTTTGACTCTATAGATGATAAAGAAGCTGAAAAATGAAGACTACTCACAAAATATAGAAACATTGAAACTGGCAGAATGCACCGAGTGCGATGCCAAGAAGAAAGAGATTCATATTATAAATTTATAAATTTATACTTATTTTCGATTTAAACGTGAATGATTAAAAAAATATCGCTTCAAACTGAAGTGACTCAAGTTCACCTTCTTGGTAAATAACTCATTTAATAATTAACTGCGCAACTTAGTTGAGTAATTAAAAAATAATTAGTTGATTCATATAATTGTGTCGGTATACGCTAAGTGGCCAGCACTTAATGTCAGGGACTTTACCATCATTACTGTGTCGGCAATTTTATGTGAAAAAAACTTTGAAACTTTAGCCGTTCACAAAAAAGCTTGTGCTGCCGGTGAAGGAAAACATCGTGAGGAAACCATAGCGTGGTGGTAGGGTACTTTCTAGTACTCGGCTGGCTAGCTACCACCCTCAAGTTGAAAATCTACCGCCAAGCATCTAACGGTGTATCTGGCAGTCTAATATTATATAGAGGAAAGATTTGATTGTTTGCATGGAAAGGGCTCCAAAACTACTGAACTGATTTCAAAAATTCTTTCACCGTTAGAAAGCTGCATTATCCCTGATTAACATAGGCTAATTTTTATCCCGACATTCCCACGGGATCTGAACTAACGCGGCTGAAATCGCGGGGCAAAGCTAGTTACACAATAAATTAACTAGCAAAAAGCTGAGCTTTGTGAGGGCTCGCGTAGTTTTTCTAACGGGTAATAATTTTTAAGACAGTTGTTATTTTACAACCTGATTGTAGTGGTGTCATCTAGTATTAAGAAGATTAACTATTATGTATTTGAGTATTGAATTTAGTTCTGTTGTAGCGATGTTAACTCTTTGGTTTTCTAACAGATGGCGTTAGTAGTACAATAACATTCTATCCAATGAATACAAAATTGTTAATGTTCATTTGTTTGGTTACAAAATTACTAATTTTTTTTAACAGATAACACACCTAGACATAAAATTAAATTACTATGTTAAAGCACAAATCTAAAGGCGTGATAGTTTTTTAGTAAAGTGTACCATAAAAGTGCTCAGGTTGTGGGATAGTGTTAGGGCTCGCTTGGCTCGCCCTGATAAATAACATGGCTGTATAGATGTTATCATGTTGCAGCAATATGCTCGTTCTCCTGCTGGTGGCGCTGGCTGCAGGCCAGGAGACCACCATCGACCCCTCGTTGCTGGTCGGCATCTTCGGTACTCCGCCTCCCACGACTGCCGAGGGAAGGAAACTTGAAGATGTGAGTAGAAACTTCTCGTTAGAAGTAAGTGAACGATGGAGGTGACATTTGTTTGCGTTGAATGATACACAGCGTGGGTTTTTGGCGGGAACGCGGTGAGCGTCGTGTCGCCCCATTGTATTTTTTTTAAACTAGTGTTTTTTCGAGTTTTTATGCATAAAAACAAGACTAGACTTTGACTGTAACTATAGATGATAAAGAAGCTGAAAATGAAGACTACTCACAAAATATAGAAACATTGAAACTGGCAGAATGCACAGAGTGCGATGCCAAGAAGAAAGAGAAAAAAAACACAGTGCGGATGGCGGTTCGGTAGCAATAACATTTGCACTGACAGAGTATTTGGTGTTTTTTTGTATCTTGTGCTCTGTTGCTACTTTGAGCTAATTACTACGGATCTGTTAGGTGTTTTGCCGTGATGGTGCCAGCGTAAGAATTGTACCCCACCTTCTCTCGTGGTTGCCGTAAGAGTCGGCTAAGGGATGTAATCCGGAAGATGGGCAGCAGCGTCCTCCTTGAACAATCACACCTAACTGCGCTCGCCAACCCGCCTGCCAAGCGTGGCGAGTATTGGCAAAACCCCCCCAAGGAGGAGGCCTATGTCCAGCAGTGGACGTCTTATGGCTGATGATGTGATGATGTGTTAGGTGTTCAAGAAAAATCTTTGCGACAGCATATCGTATGCCCGCGCAATCAACTTTCCGCGAGGTTCAAACAGGAATCGCAGCGGGTGAGGGCGTGACTTCAGGTCCCAACCATGAGCTTGAGCTACCTAGGGTACGCTCTAGTACTAAGCTAGCTAGCTACCACCCTAAAGTTGAAAATATACAACCAAGCGCTTAAGGTCTTAAGCGCTAAGGGTCTGTTTCAACAGAATCACTTGAGAACCAGCGATGGTTTTGTAGCGATGATAGCTCAATGGTTAGCGCGGTCGGTTCGCATGCCGAAGGGCCTGGGTTCAAACCCCAACAATGAGCTTGAGCTGTCGGTGAAGGAAAACATCGTGAGGAAACCATAGCATGGTGGTAGAGTACTTTCTAGTACTCGGCTGGCTAGCTACCACCCTCAAGTTGAAAATCTGCCACCAAGCATTTAACGGTGTGTTCCGGCAGCCTCACTTGAGAACCTTAATGATAACCCCTTTAACCTCCCCTCCCCTTTTTTAACCTCTTGATTAATTAATTTTGATAATTATTATTTAGTAGTATTATTTTTGACGTGTAACTTTGTTATCAATAAAATATGAATATGAATATGAATATGAACCAATTCCATTCCAGGCTAGGTGTGCTTTACCATCTTTGACCACACCGTCACTTAACATCAGGTGAGCTGGGGTCAAACACCTAGCCTGTCAACCATAAAAATTACCACTATAAGTAGAACAACACGAGTTCTAATTTGAAAAGTAATTTCTTTCCAGATCACGGTACGCCCAACAGACGCCCCCATAACCAGCGTCGACAAAGATGGCGCGTCCTGCCAATGCGTGCCGTACTACCTCTGCGATGAAAAACGTATCGCTGTCGATGCTAACAACAGCACCGTCACCGGCTGGGGCGAGCTGGACATCAGGTAAATGGTGAGCTAGGCAGACATGATGCGTCAGACAAACTGACGTTACTAGGACACCTTCAAATTCAAATTCAAAATATCCCATTAATCCCACTAATATTATAAATGTGAAAGTTTAGATGGATGGATGTTTGTTATCCAGTGTACGAAATTTTATCCAAATTTGTTCAGCCGTTTTTGTGTGATTAAGTAACAAACATTTAAATTTTATAATATTATTAGCTGCGCCCCGCGGTTTTAGCCGCGTGGAGATGGATGATGATAATGATGAAAAGTATACTATGTTTTATTCCAGGGCCTAAAGCATCTACATGCAAAATTTCATCCAAATCCGTTCAGCCGTTCTGGCGTGAACGAGTAACAAATATCCATCCATCCATCACATTTATAATATTAGTGGGAAAAATATGTTTTCAATCCATGTAATAAATTCAATAATTTTATATTTAACTAATAAATACTGCATACCATATTGGTTAAAACTTGGCGATCTAACTATATACCAAACACATTATACATAATAAAAACATGAAAAGAAAATTAACGTTCTATCATAGTTCTCGCAAATACAAGTAATTAAATTTAAAATTTAAAAAACCCCTTCGCAAATAACCAAACATAACTAAGAACCACAGCAAAGAAACTGGTTTTCAAATATAAAAAATCGCGTCGAAATCGGTCCATCCGTTTGAGAGCTACGATGCCACAGACAGAAACTCAATACACACACTTACGTTAAAAAAAAACACAGACAGACATCGACGTCAAACTTAAAAGACCCCTCTTTTTGCGTCAGAGGTTACATATGCTACAGCCACTGATTCAATGTTTGTCAACCAGATTCGGTGAAGGAGATGAGCGACCACGCAGCTGCCAGGAGAGCGTGGAGGTTTGCTGCAAAGCACCCTCGGAGCCGCCCAAGGAGAAACCCAAGCCAGACGGGAGCAGACTGCGAGGCTGCGGGTACCGGAACCCGTGGGGACTGGGCGCCACCGTCGTCGGGGGCAACGTAAGCATAAAGCCTGTCACACACTGGACAGATAACATATCTGTATCTGAGCGCATATCTGTCAATATAGCTCATCATACATATCAATAGAATAGCATACACGCCGCAGATTAAGTACCTAGATGAGCTTTGCGAGGTTTTCTTTTTCGTTTTCTAAAAATGAAACCTAGCTAGATCGATTTATCGTCCCCGAAACCCCCTGCATACAAAATTTCATGAAAATCGTTGGAGCCGTTTCCGAGATTCAGAATATATATATAATACTAGCTGCGCCCCGCGATTTTACCCGCGTGGTGATGGATGATGATGATGAAAAGTGTCCTATGTTTTATTCCAGAGCCTAAAGTATCTACATGCAATATTTCATCTAGATCCGTTCAGCCGTTCTGACGTGATTGAGTAACAAACATCCATCCATCCAAACTTTCACATTTATAATATTAGTGGGATATACATATTTATATACAAGAATTGCTCATTTAAAGGTATTAAATTTCATCGTTCAGTATCTGCACATATGGACCGATATGGACATATATAATTTGTCAGATATAAAATATACATGAAGTTGGGATATGCAGTTAAAACTTGTACAAAGATTTATTTCCGAATGCATTGGTTTTCGTTTAAGTTCCGTGTGTAATACAGATACCATAAGTTTTTATGCGCAGATACTCGCAGATAAAATATTATTATATATTATCTGCGCCGTGTGTGGCACACTTAACTATAAGTGGTTTTATGATTGGTTGGTCAAACGTTGGTCATTCCATATAGTAATATAGCGTCATACTCAGTGGTTAGCGCGGTCGATTCGCATGCCGAAGGGCGTGGGTTCAACCCAACAATGAGCTTGAGCTGACGGTGAAGGAAAACATCGTGAGGAAAACATAGCGTGGTGGTAACGTAATTCTAGTACTCGGCTGGCTAGCTACCACCTTCAAGTTGAAAATCTGCCGCCAAGAGAACCAGTCCCATTCCAGGCTAGTTACCATCTTTGACCACACCGTCACTTAACATCACGTGAGTTGTGGTCAAACACCAAGCCATAAAAAAAACACTCGAAAAAAACCCTAGTTTTGGAAAAAATGCAATGGGGAGACACGACTCTTTCCGCGTTCCCGCCAAAACTTAATGTTGGATTTGGCACCACATTCAACAAAATACAATTAAAACGTTCACGACACTGCTACAGCCCATTTTTTTTTATGATCCAGGGTAATGAAGCGCAGTTCGGCGAGTACCCGTGGGTGGTGGCGTTGATCGACGCTTTGAACAACACATACGTTGGTGTCGGGGTACTGATCCACCCCCAAGTCGTCTTGACAGGTGCACATGTCATCGACAAAAAGTGAGCATCTTAAATTACAAATATTTTTGCATTGACTGACGTGGTTTTAACAAGTTTTATGATTACTCACGTTTAAATATGTCTGATACTTTAGACCATATATAGGCAACGACCGGCCCGCCTCGGCATTTGACACGGCCCGCGAGTCATTTTGAAATTTCGCGCGAAGAGAAATACAAACAACTGAGAGAGTTCGCGGAAGAATTGCTTGCGTTTTTGGAAGTACATATAAATGCGAACAATTTTTCTCGATGATGAAGACTAATAAGTCGAAATGCCGTAAGAGAGTCACAGATGAAAATCTGGATAACTCGTTACGCCTCTGTACAAGTGGATTTTGAAACAACTTGTTTCTGAAGTTCAAACACAAATATCACATTAATCGTTACACGTAAATTTACTTCACCAATAACCTAATAAAATTGGCTTTTTTATATTGTGTTATGGCCCGCGACTGTATTAATATAGTAAGTTTGGCACGCAACTAGCCAAAGGTTGCCCATACCTGCTCTAGACTAAAGTTTCAGCCACATCCAGTGGCCTTCTTCAAGGTGATAAAACAGAGCACAATGCGCGAATCCGGTGGCCTGCAAGCGCGCGCCATCTTGTTCCACGCGTTGTATTCTGCTTTGGCTCCTTGAAGAAGGCTACCAAATGTGGCTAAAACTATAGTCGGAGTATCCGACGCAATTAAACGTCTGTAAACCCGCATAAGTAAAATTAAAATATTTTGTAGCGATGATGACTGTGGTTAGCGCGGTAGGTTCGCATGCCGAAGGGCGTGGGTTCAAACCCCAACAATGAGCTTGAGCTGCCAGTGAAGGAAAACATCGTGAGGAAACCATAGCGTGGTGGTAGGGTACTTTCTAGTACTCGGCTGGCTAGCTACCACCCTCAAGTTGGAAATCAGCCGCCAAGCATCTAACGGTGTGTTCTGGCAGCTTCACTTAAGAGCCGGTTCCATTCCAGGCTAGGTGTGCTTTACCATCTTCGACCACACCGTCACTTAACATCAGGTGAGCTGTAGTCAAACACATAGCCTGTCAGAAATTAAAAAAAAAATAAACTTTATAACACATCATCCACAGCCTTCTTTATCTCTCTGATGGGTATACCTCTCTCTTGTTATGCCTTCAACCTCGGTCTTGTGCATATCTGGTGCAGGTTCGATGGTGACGATATCATCGTCCCATCTTGCGGCTGGACGACCAACGTAGCCAACGCTCCGCTTACCTTGCTTATGCCACCATTTATTTTATAATTACACAAGGTAACTGTCACCAGGTATGGCCCTGGCACGTTAAAGATCCGTGCTGGTGAGTGGGACACCGCTACCGTCAAGGAAATGTACGATTACCAGGAGAGCGGGGTGCAAGAGGTCTACTTACATAAAGGTAAGTGTTATAAGTGTTGGCCGTGGTGGTGTCGGCGTAAGAATAGTACCCCACCCTCTCTACCCGTGGTTACCGTAAAGGATCTAAGGGATATCATCCGGAAGATGGGCAGCAGCGCCTTCCTTGAACAATCACACCTAACTGCGCTCGCCAACCCGCCTGCCAAGCGTTGCGAGAATGTGCAAAACCCCCATAGGCCCATTTGGTAGGCCTATGTCCAGCAGTGGACGTCCTATGGCTGATGATGTGAAGTGTTATAATGAAATACCTTTTAGCGATGACAGCTCAGTGATTACCGAGGTCGGTTCTCACGCTGAAGAAGCTTGAGCTGCTGGTGAAGGAAAACGTGAGGGAACCACAGCGTGGTTCCCTCACGTTTAAAAACGGAAACTTTATAGGATCACTTTGTTGTCCGTCTGTCTGTCAAGACGGAATCAAGCTGAAATTCATATCATATACTCAGGTCTACGGTCCCTTGGAGCTGTGAAAAAATCAAACTTCTAAGCCAACGCAATCAAAAGATACAGACGTTTATGCTGCAAATTTTCGACACTCGCAAGGGAATCAAAACCTACAGGGTACTTCCCGTGAACTCAGAATCTTGAAATTTGGTACGAAGCAACGTCTTATAAGCTCAGATAAAGAAAAAATTAAGAAAAGCATAAATTGCCATAAAACATACCACAACTTTAATTTATATACCTGCATGTTTGTACGGACCCCTCGGTGCGCGTGTCCGACTCGCACTTGGTCGGTTTTTTGATATAAAAAGCTTGTTTTTTTCGCAAATTGTCATGTAACTCTTAATTCCAACTCTCTGACAGCCCTGTTGGCTCATTGGGAGTATGTCTGCCTGAGCTGTAGGGCGTGGGTTCGATTCCCGCCAAGGACAAATGTTTGTTTGGTATAAACAAATATTTGTTCTGTGTCTGGGTGTTCTGTATGTATTATAAGTATGTATTTACAAAAACAAAATAAGTATTTATGTATTCTATCAGTTATCTGACTTCCATCACACAAGCTCTGCTTAGTTTGGGGTCAGATGGCGCTGTGAGTAATGTGTCCTACAATATTTATTATTTATTTGTTTAAAATGTTCGTCATTTTTTAGATTTCAAGCCCAAAAGCCTGAAGAATGACATGGCCCTGCTTCGCTTGCAGTCCCCCGTGCAGCTAGCTGACCACATCAACATGCTGTGCCTCCCCGACAAGGACGAGTCCTTCGACGGGTATAAAAACTGTGTCGCCAATGGCTGGGGAAAAAATCACTTTGGTAAATCTCTAAATAGTTTTAAAAAGTCGCTATTCGCGTCGATTAACTTTTCAGCTAACTTTTAAACAACTCGATGTATTTTGATGAGTTTTCAGTGTGTTTATTATTAAATGTTATATCTCCCGCCTGTTCTTTACCAGTGAAGTGTTTTCCATTCTTAGTTGCCTGGAAGTGATCGCGTTTAGCGATAAGGCCGCCACTTGTGGCTCACTAACTCGATAATGGTGATTAGTAGGGAAAAAAGTCTTGATACTTTTTTAGTAGGGAAGGCCCCTAACTAAATTATAAATGATACTCTCTTCTTTTTTTTTTGGCTTAGCTAATTTTTGCATTATCCAGTGTCAAGTATTTATTATCTGTGGTCCAGGTAAAAATAAATTCAAATTTGTTTAACTGTTAAATGTAACCATAACAGACGTTAAAAAAATCGAAAAACAAACAAATGTTTGGCATTTTGTTATTATTCTGAGGTATTATTTCTTTAACATTTTTTTTATGGCTGACAGGCTAGATGTTTGACCACAACTCACCTGATGTTAAGTGACGGTGTGGTCGAAGATGGTAAAGCACACCTTGTCTGGAATGGAACTGGCTCTCAAGTGAGGCTGCCGGAACACACCGTTAGATGCTTGGCGGCAGATTCTCAACTTGAGGGTGGTAGCTAGCCAGCCGAGTACTAGAAAGTACCCTACCACCACGCTATGGTTTCCTCACGATGTTCTCCTTCACCGGCAGCTCAAGCTCATTGTTGGGGTTTGAACCCACGCCCTTCGGCATGCGAACCGACCGCGCTAACCACTGAGCTATCATCGCTACAAAATATTTACATATAATCAATATATAATCGCTACATTGTATTATCACTACATTTGTACGTCATGCCAGGCAAGGAGATGAGTAGGTATTTAAAAATCTTAATGATTAGCCAGTAAGCTACTTTGTATGTAAAGTACGCCCATGTACTCATAAAATAAAAATTACTTATGATCAGGTAAATCGGGCCGGTACGCCGTGATTCTCAAGAAGGTGGAAGTTAACATGGTACCCCACGAGCTATGCAACTCCTTGCTGCAGCGGACCCGCCTCGGGTCGCACTTCAACCTGCACACCAGCTTCGTCTGCGCGGGCGGGGAGGAAGGAAAAGACACTTGCCAGGTTGGAATTAAATAAATATTGTAGGACACATTACACACAGAGCCATCTGACCCCAAACTAAGCAGAGCTTGTGTGATGGAAGTCAGATAACTGATAGAATACATAAATACTTTTTTTTTTGTAAATACATACTTATAATACATACAGAACATCCAGACACAGGACAAACATTTGTTTATACCAAACAAACTTTTGTCCTTGGCGGGAATCGAACCCACGCCCTACAGCTCAGGCAGACATACTCCCAATGAGCCAACAGGGCTGTCAGAGAGTTGGAATTAAGAGTTACATGACAATTTGCGAAAAAAACAAGCTTTTTATATCAAAAAACCGACCAAGTGCGAGTCGGACACGCGCACCGAGGGGTCCGTACAAACATGCAGGTATATAAATTAAAGTTGTGGTATGTTTTATGGCAATTTATGCTTTTCTTAATTTTTTCTTTATCTGAGCTTATAAGACGTTGCTTCGTACCAAATTTCAAGATTCTGAGTTCACGGGAAGTACCCTGTAGGTTTTGATTCCCTTGCGAGTGTCGAAAATTTGCAGCATAAACGTCTGTATCTTTTGATTGCGTTGGCTTAGAAGTTTGATTTTTTCACAGCTCCAAGGGACCGTAGACCTGAGTATATGATATGAATTTCAGCTTGATTCCGTCTTGACAGACAGACGGACAACAAAGTGATCCTATAAAGTTTCCGTTTTTTCCTTTTGATGTACGGAACCCTAAAAAGTATAAAAAATTGATCTAACCGGAAATTGCTAATGTGAAGTGTATCGTTTTTCATATATTTTGACATTGCAAACTTCTTTTTGTTTTTGGCGTCGCACTTCAAACATTTGTCAGCGTCAAGTATTTTAATGCTTTGTAATACTTTAAAAAGTGTCAAACGATTCGTTATTACAAGCTATATTTTTTCCTATAATTAAAGTAATGTTTTCCGTAGCCGAATTTTAGTTTTAAAGACTTTTATGAGTGGGTCACCCAATACATACAAGTGAAGGAAAAGTGTGTAATATATTTGATCCCTAAATTTGACGTCCTTTGGTGTTTTTTTTATTCACTAATAGTTTCGCGATTGACTACACTGCCTGTTGTTAAGCAGTAGTTCGGTCTAAGATGGAGCACGCTTATCTAGAAGAAATCTATTTACTCTAGATTTGAAGACACCAAATATTGCATTTAACTTGGTGGTAGATTTCCTTAGCCGGAAGTCGTCTAGGTAGGTACCACCGCAGTACCAGATATTCTGCCGCCAAGCAGTAGTGTGTAAACATTACTGTGTTCCGGTTTGAAGCGAAGCAGCTAGCGAAATTACAGGGCTGTTGAGACTAACCATCTAGTCTCAAAGTAATGAGCGCCAAGGCAGCGATGCCCTGGACTTTGTTTTACTACTCAAAGTTCTGTGTATCGCTGCAATGGTCATGGACAGGAGTTATCTCTTAACATCAGGAGAGTGTCTCGTTCGTCTCATTATTGTTACATTTAAAAAAAAACCTTTTGAGCGCCACGCTACAAACGCATTCTCGTGTCCTGTACGCCGAGGCCCAAAGTAAACAAATTGCTTGAATAAGAATCAATGTTTTTTATTTCAATATTTCTAAGTACTTGTGGCTCTAGAGACTTGTTTCTTTATACTCATATGTTGCTGAGATATTCTATTTTGAGGAATGTTGAATTAGAATACCAGTAATAATTTTTCAATATTTTTATTTCATATTATTGTGGGCCGGGTTTTTCGTCGCCTATAGACGTCGTTGGCGCACAGGACCTGCAAGTGCTAGTCACGTATTTTGGACTTTGGCGCTCAAAAGGTTAACAGGAAAGAGTCCGGCAGAATGGTCCACAGCCTCGCTGTGCGAATAAAAAAATTGGAATCAACACGCGTGCGAATATAGGGAACATCCACCATGTCCGGATGACGTTTTAAAGACAAGCCTACTCAAACTGCTGTATCTTTCACTGGTTAACTAATTTCGATTTCAGGGTGACGGCGGAGCCCCCCTCGCGTGCCCCATCGGCAACGACCGTTACAAGCTATCAGGGCTGGTGGCGTGGGGCATCGGGTGCGGACAGAAGGACGTGCCCGCGGTGTACGCTGCCGTCGCCAAGTTCAGAACCTGGGTCGACAACAAAATGAATCAATGGGGTTATGGAACAAGCAGTTACTCTATTTAGATATCATGTAATGTAATACAAATTTTGTTAACAAATTTTTCGTTTTATTCTTGAAGGAATCGTCAAGTTTGTAGCGGTGGCAGCTTAGTGATGTTGGTTTACACGTTTTTTTTTTTAAATTTAAAATTACGCTCCACAGCCACTGGATTCCGTAAACATTGTCAACTATGAATTACAATTTTTATTTTATTTTTACAATATAGGCAGTGGTGGATTTACCAGCAAGATGAGTAGGGTTGATCCTAGGGCGGCAGATTTGGGGACAGAATATTATTGTAGCGATGATAGCTCAGTGGTCAGCGCGGACGGTTCGCATGCCGAAGGGCGTGGGTTCAAACCCCAACAATAAGCTTGAGCTGCCGGTGAAGGAAAACATCGTGAGGAAACCATAGCGTGGTGGTAGGGTACTTTCTAGTACTCGGCTGGCTAGCTACCACCCTCAAGTTGAAAATCTAACGGTGTGTTCCGGCAGCCTCACTTGAGAGCCAGTACCATTCCAGTCTGGGCGTGCTTCACCATCTTCGACCTGTCACTTAACATCTTGCGAGTTGTGGTCAAACAACTAGCCTGTCGAACATTTAAAAAAAAGTAGGAACATTGAGCAAAAGAGGTCCTAGTTCAAGGAATAGTCCAGACATTGCGTCGAACTGATCTTGTACTAGGAACAATGCTTTTTAGTGCCGTTTTATTAAAACTTAGAACTTTTTACTTTGTTTTGAGCTATTGCTGAAAGCAAATGTCGTGATGAATACATCCACAGTCGTAGAGTATATTTACTCGGCTGGCTACCACACGGCAGTTGACAATTTGTCGTCAAGCACTTAACGGTGTTCCGAGAGAGCCAATTCCTAGTATAGTGTTTACCATCTTCGATCGTATTGTGTTTTATCAACCGTTTTTTTATTGTTAACAAATTAGGTGTTTGACCACAACTCACTTGATGATAAATGACGTTATTGTCGGAGATTATGAAGTACACCTAGCCTAAAATGGAACTGGCTCTCAAGTGAGGCTACCAGAACACACCGTCAGATGCTTAGCGGCAACCCCCCAAGCTAGTACCCCCGATTTTGTTATCATCAGTTTTCTGAATGACCTCTTGATGATGAGTGATTAAATTTAGAAGCAAATTTAATCACTTCAAAATACAATTAGAACTAAGAAAAATAAAAAGCGTTGTCCAAGAATAACATTTATTTATTTATTTATTAATATCTAGAATATCGTATAACTACACAAACACAAGATAACGTATCTTAAAGCTACTTAAATATCAACGAGAACAATAATTTTAAGTTTCCAAGAACGCCATATCAAAGTATTAAGAGGAAACAAGTCGTCATTTTCTTCATACAAACGTTTTCCCCATTTTCCTTCCAGGATTTTAATACTAGAGCAATAATTTTTAGATAGGAAGTAGATACTTGCTAGTTTCATGCCTCTCTGTTTTGATTTTTTGATATATATTTTTTTTTATAAGAGCTAGGAATCTTAAAAAATCTTAAAATTAACCTAGATTCAACGCTGTGTTTCAACGTCCAAATTCTCATTCTCATAAACATAATCTTAAAAAATAAAACGCACAGGCAAAGAAAACATTCTTCTTATTTACTTGTAAAAAGAAATACTAAAATCGGTCTAAATTTGGAGGAGGAAACAGAGGAATACGAAACCTCGATTTTGCTCATTTTATTGCGGGTTAATGAGCCCGAGGTGCAGTTGTCCCTTTCGCTCAGTATGTACGCGGGTGCTGCGTGCGGCGCGACAGAAAAAGCTTGGTGAAATACCTAATTTTCAAATGTCTCAGCCGACTGCTTTCCTCTTAAAATGTTAAATATATATAAACATCGTAGGACACTTTTACACAGCGCCACCTAGCCCCAAACTAAGCAAAGCTTGTACTATGGAAACCAGATAACTGATATAATACTTATATAGCGATGATAGCTCATTGGTCAGCGTGGTCGGTTCGCATGCCGAAGGGCGTGGGTTCAAACCCCAACAATGAGCTTGAGCTGTCGGTGAAGTAAAACATCGTGAGGAAACCATAGCGTGACAGGCTTGGTGTTTGACCACAACTCACCTGATGTTAAGTGACGGTGTGGTCGAAGATGGTAAAGCACACCTAGCCTGGAATGGAACTGGCTCTCAAGTGAGGCTGCCGGAACACACCGTTAGATTTTCAACTTGAGGGTGGTAGCTAGCCAGCCGAGTACTAGAAAGTACTCTACCACCACGCTATGGTTTCCTCACGATGTTTTCCTTCATCGACAGCTCAAGCTCATTGTTGGGGTTTGAACCCACGCCCTTCGGCATGGGAACCGACCAAGCTAACCACTGAGCTATCATCGCTATAAATCTATCAGTTATCTGGTTCCCATAGAACAAGCTTTGCTCAGTTTGGGGCTAGATGGCGCTGTGTGAAAAAGTACGATATTTATTTATTTATTGTTAGGAAGAAAATAATATCGTAGTTCATCGTAGTTTGACGGTCGGCAGGGCTGCGGTGCAGTTCGCCTTGTCCAGCTGTTCTCGGAGCAGCTGTAGTCGCGCTCGCGCTAATGTCAAATTTGCGTTTGTCGCTCGCATGCTTTCCTAAAATCACCGAAGCTTACTCAATAACCAATAACTAGGTGGTAGATCTATCTCCTTACGAGGTCGATTAGGTAACGCTGTAAAAGATATTCTGCCAAGCAGTAGTCTTTTGGTTTGAAGTGTACTGCAGCTACAGTACCGAGTTTGAGCGATGATAGCTCAGTGGTTAGTGCGGTCGCTACACACGCTGAAAGGCGTGGGTTCAAACCCCAACAATGAGGTTGAGCTGCCGGTGAAAGAATAAATCGTGAGGAAAACATAGCATGGTGGTAGGGTACTGTAGTACTCGGCTGGCTAGCTACTACCCTCAACTTGAAAATGTACCGCCAAGCATCTAACGGTGTGTTCCGGCAGCCTCACTTGAGATTTAGTTCCATTCCAGTGTGTTTACCATCTTCGACCACACTTTAATTTAACATCTGAGTCTGATCAAAAACCCAGCCGACCATATTATTTTTTGTTGTAGATATTAAGTTGAATGCAGATAAATTTTCAAAATTATCTACAAGTTTCATTAATAAAATACTAGCTGCGCCCCGCGTAGTGATAGATGATGATGATGAAAAGTAACCCATGTTTTATTCCAGGGCCTAAAGTATCTACATGCAAAATTTCATCCAGATCCGTTCAGCCGTTCTGGCGTGATTGAGTAACAAACAAACATCCATCCAAACTTTCACATTTATAACATTAGTGGGATAAATATTTAAAATTACATTTAATATACATTAAATCTTCGTTTCTGTTAACGAAAACGAAACACACTAAAGATATAAATCTTAATTACCTTACTATGTAAGTTGATGTTTACCTGTACATTGAGTAATGTCTTGTCCGAGCGAGTCAGCTTTTCCACTGATATATCTATAGAATGCTTTACCAAACCTTCAAGGTTAGCACGGAATGATACATTAGCTTCCCCTGCAATAAGACAAAATGTAGTCAGACACCTGCCAAAATCAAAGAGTTAAAAAAAAACAACTATAGGCTCATCTCTAAAAAATATCAGCTGCTCCATAGAAAAAGGTCTTTGACCCTTGACCAAATGTCAGAAATGACAGCTGATTGTATTACTTGTAATTCGGTATGTAAAGTTTTTTTTTTGGTATAACACTCGAAGAGGATATAAACACTCGTGGTTATTTCAATTAGATTTGTGTTTAATTTGTTTAAGTTTATGTCAAATTTTAGTAACATTTTTAAATTATTGTTGTCAAGTTGGTTAAATTTAAATCATCATCACTGTTGTATCTCAGACAACTATTAAGGGGAAATGAACTAAATATATACTTTGTACACTCAATTATACTCATATTAAAAGTCCTTATAAAGTACAATTCTTGTTTATCAGAATAAGCACTGAGGATAAACTTACTAGATTTATATTTGAAGACTTAACTTTAATGTCCATGACCATTGTAGCAGTTCTAAGAATTGAGTATCAAAACTAAGTCCAGGGCATGGCTTATTTGGCGATCATTGCTTTGAGACTTTCACAGTAATCTATATTATATATATATATATAGATATTCTACTGCCAAGCAGTAGTGTTTAAACATTACTGCTTGGCTTTTCAAAGGTTGTAGGCAGGGCTGTTGAGACTAACCATCGAAAGTCTCAAAGAAATAAGTGACAAAGCAGCAATATCCTGAATTTTGTTTTACTTAATAAAAGTTCTATTCTACAATGGTCATGGACAGGTGTTATCTCTTACCATTAAGAGAGTCTTATTCGCCTCATTACTTTTACAAATTAAAAAAATGTTCCCTTATTAGACAGATAAATTTTTAGTTTTAAATTGCAGTATTTTACAGCAAGAATTGAGTTGAGAATGTCCACTGATTAGATTTGACAACAAAATTTTTTTGTTATTACTTACATAACTTCTGGTGGAGTAAGGAATTGTATATTGTAGCTGATTTAGGAGACTTTGGAGCTGGGATGACAAGACGCTCCGGTTCTATGATTGGTCTCAACGGTGGTGGAGACAGCTTTGATTCTGACATACAAATTATTTACATAAGAATCATAAAGAAAAGAAAAGCAGGTTAAAATGAAGTTGCTGGAACACATATTAGGTGTTCGCTGGCTGATTTTGAACTTTAGGTACCCAGTAGAGTACTAGAGAGTACCCTACGGCCACTCTAGTTTCATTATGATGTCTTTCTTTACCAAGAGCCAGCTCAATCAAGCTTTTTATTGGTATTTGTATCCACAATAAGCCAATTATACTAATCATTGCTGTGATGTCAAAAAAAACTATTTCAATTACAATTATTTTTTTGTTAAAGGCATACTTACCATCATCGGACTCGGGTGCTTCCCCGGCAATCACAAAATTTTTGGTATTTGAGGGAGAGTCTGCATCCTGACGAAGAAAAACTATTTGATTAAAATATTAAGTTTAATAAGCATAGATACTATTAATAAAATAGCGAGCAAAGCCTCGGCAAAATGAGTTATTAAGAGATTATCAACCATGTAGGTCAATCAATACTCTATTCTTTTAAATATGAAACTTGAACATATAGTTTTAATTACTTCTACTTTTTAAATAGACTACAGGTTACTTACAGGTGATCTTCCAATTTCTATTTCTGTATCGGACTCTGATGCTTCACCATCTATAACGTGAACAATTTGAGACATTTTGTTAAAGCATAACTATGAAATTTCCGTGAATGTTTACTGATTTCTATTTGTATTTGTGAAAATGTGTTGAAGAATATAAATAAACTGACTGTATGTACATTGTGCACAGCGTGACCAGATTTAATTTGACGAATCTACTCACGGTATGGACAAAATCTACTAAATTCTACTAACCAATATGCAGCAATCTACTAAATTGTCTACACATATCCAAATTTGTAAGAATTGAAATAAAATACACAATAACTTTATACAATTACTTAATGTAATAATTTACAACATTATATGGACAATTTAGTACTTATTTTAACTACTACAGAGTGAAAATGATCAACATTATTAATTAACAAACAAACAGTGAAAATTATCAACATTATCAATTATTATTGTAGAGCATTGCCTACTCCGAATCACTATTATCTCCTGCTCCATCATACAATTTTTTGGAATCCATTAATTTTATAATTCCTTTATCTGGTACAAAATCAATGCAGCCACGATCATTCTGTCGCAGCCCTTCTTTTCCATGGAGTAAACTGGCTACGTTTTCTAATAATATTTATATTATTTATATATTTTAATTTTTTAAGCGAACGAATAAGAACAACCTGAATACAGTATAACAAACAACAAATAGCGGCGGGTTTTACTCGTGGTAAAACGTGGGTATCCCCGTTCACAAACGAGAACGAGAGATAAAACGAAGGAAAAATGTTGCTTACCACGAAATTCAAAAATCTACCAAAATATACTGCATAATTTATTTCTACAGACATTAACCTGACGGACCCTAAAATCTACCAAAAAAGTAGAAATCTACTAAATCTGGTCACACTGATTGTACAGCGACTAGCGATTGATTCGAAAAAAGGCAGATAACATATACAAATCTCTGGACACTAACACAAACCAACACGGTTGCGTCAGAAAACTATTCACATTATAACTCTTTTTATTTGCATTATTATCTTATTTAAATTTTTGATGTATTTCGGACTATATTGATATTGAAAAACCAATAACTGTCAAGAATATCAAAGTCAAACCTAGTGGTCGTTTTATTTTTTTGTTTAGGCATAGCACTTTGCGCATTCTGCTAGTCTCAAGTGTAGGTATTTCGAATTTTTGAGCGAGATATAAAATTTAAGTTAAATAATTTTAGACGAAAGAGTATTAGTGTGAACAAATTAATGCGCTACATTATATTACAAAATAGTGGTGTTTTATTCATTAGCCACTGAGTTACGCGCGTCCGTAAGGAAAAATGAGATGTAGTAAAATACAACTTTTTGTATTGCTTCAAAAACTCGGTTGAAACTTGCAACCACCAACCACCACTTACCACTTTAACAAACACCACTTTTACTAAGCCAATATCGGAATCGACCATGACTTAATTGCGTGGTTTTAGCCAACTTATTTCACTCTAAGATAATATAAAATAACTATGAAATTTGCATTTCGACTGAAAATGCATAAAGTTGATGCCAAAAACTTAAAAGAAAAAGGTAGGATTTATTTTATTCAAAGAAGCGGGCAAACCTCTTGATAGTAAAGAAATATCGCCGCAAGAACATGAAAATTACGATATTACCAACTTTTGGCGTTTACGTTCCCTATTTTTATTCAGGCTAAAAATAAAAGAAATAAAACCATTTTCAACATGAAGAACGTTCTTTACTATCAGATGTATGTAACGTGGACGTCTTGACGTAGCGACAAAATATTTACAATATTTTTTTTTCAATTCACGACACACATTCCTTATCCCATACAATAAATTCACAATCGTATTTTGATAAATTAATTCAAGACAAGTGTACTTATAAAAACTAATTTAATAATGGTATTAATCATTAAGATAATGTAAAGAAAACAGCTGTTTGTTTTAAGTTACATTAGGACAGGGGGGAAATCAAATACATAATATAAAATTTGTAACCATCGGGCATTGTATCGGACAGCCAGAAGCTCGAAAAAGCGGCATTTCATTGTCGATGTTCCCAGAAGTTGCCTTCAAGTCGCGAATCACTTTCTTCTAGGTAAGCGTGCCCTATCTTGGACCCCATCTTCGCTTAACATCAGGTGACATATATAGCGGTCAAACGCAAGATTTTAAATTAAAATTGAAAAAAAAAAACACCCATCGTCAGCCTATCGTCGTACACTGCAGGACATAATTAAAGGCAAGTCACTCAGCACGCTCAGCTTTTCTCTTCCAGCTACCGTCAGCTGTCATACGTATATCGTCACTTCATTGAATCTCAGGGCGTCCTCTATGTTCGCGTTTTTTTTTAAAATTGCTGACAGGCTAGGTGTTTGACCACAACTCACCTGATGTTAAGTGACGAAGATCGTGGTCGAAGATGGTAAAGCACACCTAGCCTGGAATAGAACTGGCTCTCAAGTGAGGCTGCCGGAACACATCGTTAGATGCTTGGCGGCAGATTTTCAACTGGAGGGTTGTAGCTAGCCGGCCGAGTACTAGAAAGTACCCTACCACCACGCTATGGTTTCCTCACGATGTTTTTCCTTCACCGGCAGCTCAAGCTCATTGTAGGGGTTTGAACCCACGCCCTCCGACATGCGAACCGACCGCGCTAACCACTAAGCTATCATCGCTACAAAAATTAGTACTCGCGATCTCCACTCTAGAACACGTCTACCCCAGCGGTTATCGGTTCTGCGACAGATATGTCCAGTCTATTGCCACTTCAGCTTAATAATACGCTGAGCTATGGACAGCTGGCGCTGGATGGAACCGAAGATCGGGCTAAGTGGCGTGTCTTGGGAGAGGCCTATATTCAGCAGTGGACTTCGGTAGTCAAATGTATGAAAAAAGAAAAGCAATTGGGAGCTGTCCTACTTCTCGTACATTTTTCTATCGCTAACGTAGGTTCCTGAGTATCGCAAATTAATATACAAGCTCTGGAAAATTATTACATATTTATGTAATTAAGTCATTTCGTTAATAAGCGACTCTGCGAGGCACAATATAATTAAAAAAAAAAAAAATTTTATAGAAAAAAATAACTTATAATTACTTCGCGATTTCAGGACCGAATCCATTGTAAAAAAATCACTTCTGTATTTTGATTTGGGGGGAAAGGTGTACAAGGCACCACTCCCCCTCAGTTGAAATTTAAAAAAAGCTTTAACAATAAACTTTAAAACTTGTAACAAATAACGTTTAAGAGTAATGAATATAACATACATAAATTGTATTCTACGCTAACTCACTGATTAGGATGTACATAATTTACGTATAAACTCTTTAATCATATAATTTTCAAACACATAATTTTTTTTATAAATCATTCACATAATTAATTATTTTCTAAAATGTTCGCTTCACACTTACACAGTTGAAATTTATGATAAAACAGCTTTAGAGAAGTGTAACATTCTAATATCTTTCTTTAACAATCCTGAACTCAGTCATAATATTCATAATCCACAATTTGCATTCATTAATTCTATAATAATTCATAAGATATTTTACCTAGATTAATCGCTAATAGTAAATCTAGAAAATGTTTGTGTGTTCGTAGTTTTACTAAGCATTAGGTACCTCCATAATTAAAAAATAACTAACTACCGCATTTAAGTATTGTCGGTAAAATACAATTGACTACAACAGACAGACAAAAATAAGATACAAGTGGGCACTTAGGTTAGGTATCAAAGACCATACATATACATATGTACCTAAGTAAGGATATTGTCCTGTTTGAAACACTTTGAAAGTATGATGATGGACACTCTTGAAATACTTCGAAAATAAATAAAATGGCTGATGGACATTTTTGAAACACTTCGAAAATTAATAATATGGCTGATGGACATTTTTGAAACACATCGAAAATAAATAATATGGCTGATGGACATTTTTGAAACACTTCGAAAAGAAATAATAAGGATGGAGGACGGAGAAGAGAACATAATATAAATTAAGTTGCCTTATTTATTTGGAGTAATACGGCGATCGCCAATTACAATACGAGTATGTAGTTAATAATATAATAGTAAATATTAAATAAAAAGGTCATAATATTAGAATTAAAAACACATAATACAGTGAGAGTTTTCTAAAACACAAACATTAAAAAAAAATGTCATAATGAAAAGAAATAAAAATTGTAAAAATAAAAGTAATAATAATATCAATACTTTACGAAAAATCAAAGTCACACTGACACAGAAATTCCCATTAATCATCATCATCCATATTCTTAATCTTGCCCGCTATTAAGTGTTGCGTGTTTACGTAGAGCACTCACGCTCGCCTAGGGGCTCCTTAATTTATATTACGTCCACTTCGTTATCCTCCATCTATATTATTTACTTTCGAAGTGTTTCAAAAATGTCCATGTCCCATATTATTTATATTTGAATTGTTTCAAATATGTCCATCATCCTTATTATTTTCAAAAAGAGCATGAACTGTTTATTTGGATCTCTGTTTGAATTTAAAAAAAGATGCACATAAATCGTTTTATAATACGAGTAGTTACAGTCATCAACGTATATAAACAAATGATTTAGAGTAGTGTTTGATCTGAGAGAAATATTAACGACGTTACAAACGTCAACTTCCTCGCAAAACTACCAACACACAAGTTAAAAAAAACTGAGCGATAAACACTAGAACTATATATTATATAAATCAACTGTTATTTCTTACGCCAATTCCTATAAAGTTAAGATTGGTTCACATGATCTTAGTATAAAAGTGCTTTGGTCAACTTCGTATGATAGTGTAGGCATCATAAAATTTTCTATGTACACACTTTCCACATAGTCGATAAGTACAATTTTTTTTTTATAACTGACAGGCTTGTTGTTTGACCACAACTCACCTGATGTTAAGTGACGGTGTGGTCGAAGATGGTAAAGCACACCTGGCCTGGAATGGAACTGGCTCTCAAGTGAGGCCGCCGGAACACACCGTTAGATGCTTGGCGGCACATTTTCAACTTGAGGGTGGTAGCTAGCCAGCCGAGTACTAGAAAGTACTCTACCACCATGCTGTGGTTTCCTCACGATGTTTTCCTTCACCGACAGCTCAAGCTCATTGTTGGGGCTTGAACCCACGCTCTTCGGCATGCGAACCGACCACGCTAACCACTGAGCTATCATCGCTATAAATACGATTGGCTGTTGCCCCTTCCGCTGCCCGTACGTACTCCTGTCGCTGATTTGCGTTTAATGTCTATTGAGGGAACGTTAAAGTTTTTTAAAGCTTCACTTATGAAAGCCACCGTAAAGTCAAAATAGCTCAAAACACCGCGCTGAAAAGTTTTTGTCCCGGAAAATTTGTGTCTCTGTATTGAACACTTGGAGTGTTTATGGACAAAATTGTGTTTATTAAAGTGTCAAATTACGAGTGCGTGTGTGTGAAAATGTGTGGAAAAGTGTAAATTAGTGTGTTTCTTTTGTAACTCCATCGAAGCTTGTAAAGTCATCACTACTTTACTATGGCATGGCCGGACTCGACTTTTACATACTTTGTGTGTAAGATTTATTACACTTGATTTTTCTTAAAATATCGATAAACTAGAACAAGGATGGCGAACCAACGGCACGCGACACAATATTTTAGGCACGCCACCCACCAAAACACAACACAGTGCATTTTTTTTTAAAATAATAAACTAGAGACCCGCCCCGGCTTCGAACGGGTGCAATGTATTTAAAACTTGAATCAAATTATATACCTAAACCTGTCTCATGAATCACTCTTATCTATTGGTGAAACTCGCACGATAATCCGTTCAGTAATTTTAAGTTTATCACGAACAGACAGACAGACAAACAGACGCGGTTATAAAACAAAGTCAAAATTATTTGACGGTCGATGACCTAATAAACATTTTTTAATGGCACAATGGTCCATAATGGTCCATTCGCCACCCCTGCACTAGACACTGGCAAATGCACTACGTGAGACGTCAAAAATAAAAAAGAACACGCACAGAAAGAGAAGCCAACTAGAACTTCGGTTAAAGAAAATAACCCGTTTTTTCTGTTTTGGCGGGAACGCGGTGAGCGTCGTGTCGCCCCATTGTATTTTTTCCAAAACTAGTGTTTTTTCGAGTGTTTATGTATAAAAATAGTGGTGTTTTATTCACAAAGTGCCGAATTACAAGCGCGAGAGTGGGAGAACGATATAATGTGGTTAAACATGACTTTTCGTGTTGATTCCAAAACTCCATCCAGAAGCTTATAGTAAAGTCGCCACTACTTTATTAAGGCATGACTTGATTTGACTGGGACCAGTCAACTTGATCAAGACTAGACTTTGACTGTAACTATAGATGATAAAGAAGCTGAAAAATGAAGACTACTCACAAAATATAGAAACATTTAAACTGGCAGAATGCTTGAGTGCGATGCCAAGAAGAAAGAGAAAAAAAAACCAGTTTTACGGTTGTTTTTTTAAATAATTGATATATACAATTATTATATGTAAAGCACTTATACTAAGATCGTGATGAACCCAATACCGTAATTATGTTTTTTAATCTGTATGTTTGAATCCCTAAACTCAATTCCTAACAACTATATTTTTTTCATTCTCTTAAAACGTAAAATCTTCTCAACTAACTTTAAAATTATAAGTACTTAGTTAAACTACATATCTATATTTTAAAAATAATACAAATAAATGCTTTCATTTAATTCTAAATGATATACGAGTTATGAAGCAAAATGATATGACTATAATTGCTTATAAAGTTTTATCATATATAGATGTGATGTGTTTATTTCATTTTAGATGTGTGTTACCAGTGATGACTTATGGCGCTGAAACGTGGTCTCTGACTATGTGCCTTCTTAGTAAGCTTAAAGTAGCACAACGAGCTATGGAGAGGGCTATGCTCGGAGTTTCCCTACGAGATCGAATCAGAAATGAGGAGATCCGTAGGCGAACTAAAGTAGCCGACATAGCCCAGCGGATTAGCAAGTTGAAGTGGCAGTGGGCAGGGCACATAGCACGCAGAACTGCAAAGTTCTGGAGTGGAGACCACGGACCGGCAAGCGCAGCGTAGGACGTCCACCCACAAGGTGGACAGACGACCTAATAAAGACCGCAGGAACGCGCTGGATGCGAGCCGCTTCCAACCGGTCTTTATGGAAGTCAATGGGGGAGGCCTATGTCCAGCAGTGGACGTCCTAAGGCTGAGATGATGATGATGATATTTAGATAAAAAGTTTGAGTCGTTTGCATTTTTAAACTTGAGTTTCGCAATAAAAATGATACATTTTTTTATAAACGAATTTCGTATTAAATGTATTATATGAAAAGAAAGCTCTTTTAAAAGTCTTTATTCAAGCGTCTAGCCCATTTTTAGTAATAATTTTAAGAATCGATAGTTCATATTTTTTTCATACAAATTTGATAAAAGTGGAAAGCCAACAATTAAAACGTAAAAAATAAAATTTAAATTTTAGAAAAATATCGTTAATAAAGCGTATCCAAAAGTTGTTTCAGTTGTAAACTTTTTTTTAAATAGGTTTTATTGCAGCTGTTTAACGGAGCGGCATTTTACCCTGTTGCTTTATATTTTTATGTTAAATAAACATCAATTTAATTAAAATATATGAATTCAATTTTATGAAATAAAGTAAATATTTGTTGGATATTGAAAAATATTAGCTAAGCTTAAAACATATATAAAAATTATCGAAAGAGAAATTGCACAGGACGTGCGATGCCATAATTTACAATAAAAAAAAAAACATCTAATTTCTATGTGGGTATCAATTTAGTGGCAAAAATATTGTATTACAATTTATTAAATATGTGGACAAAATTCTGAACCTTTAAAATATCGTGTTTTTCTATACTTTATACTCCTATCACAAAAATTTTCAAAGAATACGTTGAAATACTTAAAAAAAAAAACGACATATAACAGTATGGATAACGCCCATGTATTCTAACTTGTAAACTTTTGCAATTTTAACACATTACACACCACCAATCACTTAATGACGTTCAAAATACCATAAATTAGTTTTACATAACTCAACGTTACGCACATTGTCAAACAAAACATCAAAAAATAAATAAAACTAATTTATAGTATTTCAATGCCGTGAAACACTCTATAGATGCCGAGGTGGCGCCGTCGTAAGAATTGTACCCCACCCTCTCTACCCGTGGTTGCCGTAAGAGTCGGCTAAGGGATGTAATCCGGAAGATGGGCAGCAGCGTCCTCCTTGAACAATCACACCTAACTGCGCTCGCCAACCCGCCTGCCAAGCGTGGCGAGTATTGGCAAAACCCCCCCAGGATGAGGCCTACGTCCAGCAGTGGACTTCCTATAGCTGATGATGTGATAGTGTTTCAATCGTAAATAAGTAACGGTAAAAAAGGGAATTACGAAATATATATAATCTAACTTCCTGTAATTTTAATAGAATATTTAACACTCATATTTTTCCAAAGTCTTTGAGCTAGGGGTAACAAATCTATTCAGTTTCATTTCACGTAAAATAACAAAACCAAGTTCGTGTATCATATTGCGATAAGTGATAAAGTATTCAACAATTATAATAGAGTATTTTTGGCATTTTGATTGATATTTTAAATTTTAAAAAATACTGAATACATGAAACGCATTAAGCCAAAAATATTGTACATTTTTTTTCCGCGTAAAGGTATAAGTACAATTTTATAAAAAAAATTGACACCATCTTATTAATAGGTACTTACAAAAAGGACGAAGATTTGAAAACTTGCACAATGCACAAACCATGAAGCTATAATAGCTTCATGGCACAAACGTACTGTAGTCAAAGAAAGGAAAAAAGATATCTGTCAAGAGTTTGCAAGAGATATTTTTAATTGTCAAAGTTTTGTAGGTTATATCAGGCATCTGTCACACGCAGTGTTGCCAATCTATTACAATTGTAATAGATTTATTACTTTTTTGTATGGATTAGTACGCTATTATGCGCCTTTCTCTTTACTTATTACGTTTCCTTGCACCGTCTTATACGGGACGAAATTTTATATATATATATTGTCGCTGAAGTATAACGAATGGATTTATATATCAATGCGCGTATACACGAGAAAAAATCGCCGCTATTTTAAAATTGTGATTTGTTACATTTGGCCGCGGCTGCTCGCAACGCGATTGTCACAAAAATAAATTGCAGCATAAGAAGTTTTATGGAAGTTTTTACGCACTGCCATAATAAACTCGCAATCCGGGCCAGTTGGCATTACGCTGTCCAAGCCCCTGTCCGCAGGTGAAGGCCTCCACCGCGCGATTTTTATTTTTGCATATTATATTCCGTGATCGGAATCACACCTAAAACGCACTGTGAACAAAATTTCGTACGATTTTTGTTAGTTCCATGCAGTTACGTTTACAAAGTTTATTTTGATATTTCTGACGTGGTTATAAAACATTTTTATTTCACTTATACAGGAGCGCAGCGACTCATTATGCAAAGCAAAACGATTACTTCGCATAATCGCATAATGCGAGTTGGGGCGGTCTTTACTTTGCTTATTTTGTAAAGATAGGAATGGCGGCATATGAATACTGAATAGTGATTACTTCACTTCAATATTTGGTCATTTAGCTTTCGCATTTTTATAACATTGCTTACGTAAGCATAAAAGGGGAGAGAGCTTTGCTTACTTTCACTGAATGGAATAAAATTCTGCTAAGAAAATCTGCTTAATTGAACAGCCTCTTATATAACAATTGTTAATAAGTCCCAATACAAAACAAATTATATCTTCATATTTTTATAACGATGCTTACGTAAGCATAAGAGGGGAAAGAGCTTTGCTTACTTTCTATTGGGGGTTTCTAAATAAAATTCTGCTTAGAAAATCTGCTTAATTGAACAGCTTCTTATATAACAATTGTTAATAAGGCCCAATACAAAACAAATTATATTTTCGCATATTTATAACAATGCTTACGTAAGCATAGGTGGGGGGAGAGCTTTGCTTACTTTCCAATGGGGATTTCAAAACAAAATTCTGCTAAGAAAATCTGCTTAATAGAACAGCCTCTTATATAGCCATGGTGAATAAGGCTATAAAACATAATAATTCTTCATTGACACGTTAAAAGGTAGATTATAGAAAGAATAAGTGCATTGTACTTATTCTATTATAAATACTTTAATGTACGTCTTTTTTGTATGAACGGTTAAAATTGTAGAAACATGACGGTGCGCAATGTGGGTCGCACAACGCCGTCGTAGAAGTGCTGTATGGCGGCAAGGTAGCGGCGCGCTGAACGAGCCGCGCGCGCGGCCGCGCGGACCAGGCCCGCCTCCGAGCACTGACAGTGGTGGACGCGGTATACCAAAACGTGTTTTCTCACCGACCTAGATAACAACAATCAGAATCTGAATATTAAGTATATTGTGTAAAACTGTGTACAATATTAGATTATCAATGTGTAGTGCTTACTTGTAGGAATATAATAATTACTAGCAAAAAGCTGAGCTTTGTGAGGGCTCGCGTAGTTTTTCTAACGGGTAATAAATTTTAAGACAGTTGTTATTTTACAACCTGATTCTAGTGGTGTCATCTAGTATTAAGTAGATTAACTACGATGTATTTGAGTGAGTTTAGTTCTGTTGCAGTGATGGTTACTCTTTGGTTTTCTAACAGATGGCGTTAGTAGTACAATAACATTATATCCCATGAATACAAAATTGTTAATGTTAATTTTTTTGTGGTTATAAAATTATATTTTTTTGACAGATAACACATCTAGATATGATGTTAAATTGCTATGTTAAAGCACAAATCTATAGGCGTAATAGTTTTTCAGAAAAGTGTACCACAAAAATGCACAGGTTGTGGGATAGTGTTAGGGCTCGCTTCGCTCGCCCTGATTATGAACAAGCTGCGCCCCGCGGTGTTACCCACTGTTCCCACGTGAATATTACATTTTTTCGTGATAAAATGTAGCCTACATTTTAATCTAGGGTGTTAGCTACTTTACTGTAAGTATCGATGGAGTTTTGGAAGCAACACGAAAAGTCATGTTTCACCACATTATATCACTTTCCCACACACGCGCTTGTAATTTACAAATAACTTTAAATAAAACACCACTGTTTTTATACATAAACACACGAATAAACACTAGTTTTGGAAAAAATACAATAGGGCCACACGACTCTTTCCGCGTTCTCGCCAAAACTCCACAGAAATGCTTACACACGATTGTTTTAAAACCCAAATGTGACATAGACAAGCTAGGAAGAAGTTGAGTTAGTTGAGACGACTCTATGGTCACGACGTGACAGTTCTCACCTGACAGGCGGCTGTTGTGGATCGCGCGCTTGCGCCGTGTCGCTCTGACGTCATAGTGCCGTGTCAAACATCTGCAGCGAGCGCGTGATGACGTCATCCTTCAGGCACGACTCCAGGAACTCCTCGATGGTGATCACGCCGTCCTGGTTCAGGTCCAGCTTCCTGAACACTCGGTCCACCTGAAAAACAATTTAATTGAGAAAATGAAAAACATACGAATGTCTACTAAGTTTTTTTTAAAATTTATATCCAGTGTTACTCGGGTTGATGTAAGGATTGTAAAGATATGACATACATCCAAATCTGTAAAGGCATTTAGAAGTTATGTTCCGACTATAGTTTCGGCCACATCCGGTGCCCTTCATCATGGAGACAAAGCTGAGTACAATACGCGCGCGGCCTCGTCTTGTTCCGCACTGCAGGCCTCTACACAGTTCAATGTGCCTCGGAAAGTCCATAGAGATTAGTAAGCGTCCTAATTTTAATTGAGTTGGAGGGTGGACTCTTCCACCTACTTGGAAACCTTGTCTTCATGGAGCTCGTGAGAATGGCCGTGTTTCTGAGGACGTCGCGGCGAGCTCTGTGCTAGAATATTCCTGACACCGTAGACTCTATTTAGATTTCCAGGTTTGCACGCCGGCGCATGTCGGTACACTACCCGTTCCCTCCCCCGCGCATTTAAGCGGAAATACACTAAAAGTATATACCTTAAACTAGCAAAAGCTGAGCTTTGTGAGTGCTCGCGTAGTTTTTCTAATGGGTAATAATTTTTAAGGTAGTTGTTATTTTACAACCTGATTCTAGTGGTGTCATCTAGTATTAAGTAGATTAACTACGATGCATTGGAGTATTGAGTTTAGTTCTGTTGCAGCGATGTTTCTCTCTTTTCTCTCTCTGGTTTTCTAATAGATGGCGTTAGTAGTACAATAACATTCTATCCAATGAATACAAAATTGTTAATGTTCATTTTTTTAATGGTTATAAAATTATATATTTTTTTAAAGATAACACATCTAGATAAGAAGTTCAATTACTATATTATAGCACAAATCTATAGGCGTGATAGTTTTTCAGTAAAGTGTACCACAAAATGCTCAGGTTGTGGAGTAGTGTTAGTGAAAAATTAACAGACTTTTGGGAAATATGTCAATCCGACAACTTGAGAACAAGTGTCGTGTCAGAGATCTTACCTGTTCGTTAGCCTTGGCGTCGTCGAGGCGTGAGGCGGGAGAGCCCGGGGGCGCGCGCCGGCCAAGCAGTTCGTGGACAGCGACCACCACCTCCGCGAGCTCCGCCCGGGTGATAGCGCCGTCTCCATCCACGTCGTACAACCGGAACGCCCAGCGGAGGCGCTCGTACACTGACCCGCGGAGCAAAGTCGATAGAGTCACTAGAAGCTCCTGAAATTAAGTTTTTTTTTTTTTTATATATGTACATTTTTTCCAGCCAACTCGCTTGATGTTAAGCTTCATGTTATGGTTGACAAGTTAAGCTGATGTTAAGTGACGCCGTGGTCGAAGATAGTAAAGCACACTTAGACTGGAATAAAACTGGCTTTCAAGTGAGGTGCTTTGCGGCTGATTTTCAACTTAAGGGTGGCTATCCAGCCGTATGCTATAAAATTCCCTACCACCATGCTATTATGGTTTCCTCACGATGTTTTATATTAGTAGCTCAAGTTCATTGTCGGGTTTGACCCCACGCCCTTCATCGTGTGAGCCGACCGCGCTAAACACTGAGCTATCATCGCTATAAAAACTAAAATGTCAAAAACACTAATTACATGTCAATGAAAAAAAAAACAAATGTCAATATAAAGTATGTCAATACCTATAAAATAAAAAAATATCAACAAATAAAATACAAACAAATACAAATAATCTTTATTCTTGAATTAACTCAATTAGTTTACATGGGTTCGGCCTCTCCTGTTAAGTATAAATAAACCTGTATTAGGAGAGACCGCTAACGTAACGTAAGAAACGTCAACGTAAAATATGTCAATATAAAAAATATCAATATAAAAAAATTACAATACAAATACAAATCTTTTATTGATAACACCAAACTCATTATTATCAATATTTCATTCATATTTAAAAAAATATATCTCAATATAATGAAAAAGTCAATAATTATACTAATATGTCAATATGATTAAATGTCAATTAAAAATATAATTACTTACATACTAGTAATACAATAATCTCTTATTTTTCAATAATCGTCAAAGTCATAGAACAAGGTCTCTTGACGCCAAGACCTTAGTGCTTGTCATATAAAGTCATTGTCATCAACAGAACAATCACGCAAATTGGTTTGACAATTTGCACACGCTTCTTTCTTGAAGTCCTCTTCCAGAAAACTAGAACTCGTTCGTGGCCAAATTACGTGAAATACTTATCTGAATGTTTATCGCACTCCGAACCCACATTGCACCTTCAATTTATATCTACTAAATTGGAACTAACCTATTCCAAATAAACAAACCCGTCGGGAATTGAAAACCGATTTAATTCGAGTTTCACGAAAGCGTCTTGTTCTGCGATTTGTCTGTCAGTAAAATACTTTACGTTATGCAGATGCGTTTCAAGTATTTACCTGAATTAGTGTACCAACTTTTTTTTAAAATTTTAGGCATAGCATTCTGTTTTGCTCCGTCCACATCATCGTACGATAATTCGTGTCGCCTTATCGCTATAAAACTTCGTGTTCAATCTACGACAAATCATTTAACCACATAGGAAAAAGACTTCGCAAAGTTTTTTTTATATCATTCATCATCATCATCATCATTCATCATCAGCCATAGGACGTCCATTGCTGGATATAGGGCTCCTCCTGCGGGGTTTTGCCAATACTCGCCACGCTTGGCAGGCGGGTTGGCGAGCGTAGTTAGGTGTGATTGTTCAAGGAAGATGCTGCTGCCCATCTTCCGGATGACAACCCTTAGCCGACTCTTACGGCAACCACGGGTAGAGAGGGTGGGGTACAATTCTTACGCCGGCACCACCACGGCAAACTATCTACATAGAAAGCCAAAATATTCAAATTAGTTAAATAAAATAATGTTTACTATCAGTAAAAAAATATGAAATAAATTAAAAAAAAAACTTTTCATATCAAATACTACAGTCAAGGCGAACGAAGGCATAATAGAAGCTGGTAATCCGTAAAGCAATATAAAAAAAAGGCAAATTTTACTAAAATGTTTCTTACAAGCAATGTCGTGGACGATATTTATATACTTGACATACCGCGTCGCTGAAATAAATTGCGGACGTGTAGTTTGACGTAAAAATACGTGTTTAGCAAAGAATGCGGACAGTCGTAGTTCTGCCGCATACGACGTAAAAAAGAGGGTTATAGCTTTATGGAGGGGTCTTCTTTGTCTTTAAATAAATATCGTAGTAGGACATTACACACTTACTCAAAGTTTTTTTTTTTTTTTTTTTTTTTTTTTTTTCTTGTAGGACTTTATTTTAAAACATCTAGAGAAAACTAAACTAACTTAAAATTAAATAAAAAGGCCGTCAGATGAGGGATATGTGGCCAGAATGCTGGCACATATCAAAGTTCTATTAGTCCAGTCAAATTACGAAATGAATAAACATGAAAATATGTAGTTTGGGGATTATTAAGGATCGATAGTGTATTCTGAGCATAAATTCCAATTTGAGGGGTTCTCCGAAGGTCAGCTCAAGGTCATTTCGATGGAAACGCGTTTAATTCGATATCTCGAGAACGGTTAGTGTTAGGCAAAAAATTGTGGAGACCTTTTCTCTTCTAAATGAAATTTACTTAACTTTTTATCTGAAACTTTTTTTTTATCATCAATATTTTTCGACTTATTTCTTCCGAAAGGTAATAATTTAACTTTTTTTTCTCCCTATTTTTTATTTTATTACAATTTTATTAAATTTTATCGATTACATTCATGTTTATTCAACCCATTTTGAGCCGTATTTTGACTGGACTATATGTATCGCTGCAATGGGTATCGCTGTTTTAGCGCTCATTACTTTAAGACTAGATGGTTAGTCTCAACAGCCCTGTAATTTCGCTAGCCACAGTACCCTTCAAACCGGAACATAGTAACGTTTACACACTACTGCTTGGCGGTAGAATGTCTGATACTGCAGTGGTACCTACCTAGACGACTTCCTGCTAAGATCTACCACCAAAAGAACCGTCTTGTATTATATGTTAGGGGCCATCCATAAATTATGTTTCACGTTATGATGACATTGTGTCAGAAGGGGTGGGACGGGTCTTAAATTTAGGTTTAGGTTTAAAGAATTTATTCTCAATAAGACAATTGTCAATTACTTGAGAAACAATGGATTACTTAAACATAGATTTACAAAATAAAATTTCGTGACGTCATTTTAACAACTAACTCTATGAACATAATGTTTAAATTGTTTTCTTGTTTAATTGTCTCACAAATGTGACCAGCTGTGACAAGGGCGGGGGAGGAGGTCAAAAATCATGAAATTCGTGTGACGTAATTTGTGATGCCGTCGTAAGAGAAATCATAAGTTGTGAATTTATAGATAGCAATCTATATTTCTATATATCGTACCTAGATTTATCTTGGATATAAGACAGACAAAACATTTCAACGATGTGTTTGGACGACGTCTCATGCGTGGAGCTGTTTTGAGATCTTCAGATAATGCCGTTGCCGTATGAACTTATTTATCCATTCAAAGCACGAGCGTACACATAATTGAATCTCTAGTGACACCACGTAATTAATCTGCAGATAAAATCTATTATATCCAGAAAACATGACGCTGTAAATTTTTGAATGATTTCACGAAACTAACTTTCGCTAACGACCCAACTCTTTTGTCAAACTGTAATATAGGCCAGCTCTTCGGGTGGCCAATTAAATCTTTTTACAAAGGCAAGAAACCCGATAGAAAAGTCTGGGGTAAACAAGGGGTAAACAAAATCAGGGTGTATTATTATTGTAGACATTTACACACGTAAATATGTGTTCATTTTACACATCACATCACATCATCATCAGCCATAGGACGTCCACTGCTGGACATAGGCCTCTTCCTGGGGGGTATTGCCAATACTCGCTACGCTTGGCAGGCGGGTTGGCGAGCACAGTTAGGTGTGACTGCTCAAGGAAGACGCTGCTGCCCATCTTCCGGATTACATCCCTTAGCCGACTCTTACGGCAACCACGGGTAGAGAGGGTGGGGTACTATTCTTACGCCGGCACCACCACGGCAACGGTGTTCATTTATGAACACTTAAAAATATATGCCACTGTTCATTTAGGTATTCAAGCCTACTCAACCTGCTAGTAAAATACGCCACTGTAAATTTACACAATCCTACTCAACCTAGTGGTAAAATACACCACTGTTCATTTACTCAAGCCTAATCAACCTGATGGTAAAATCCGTCACTGTTCATTCAACAAGCCTACTCAGCCTGCTGGTAAAATCCGCCAATGTTAATTTACTCAAGCCTACTCAACCTGGTGGTAAAATACACCACTGTTAATTTACTCAACCGGCTGGTAAAATCCGCCACTGTTAATTTACTCAAGCCTATTCAACCTGCTAGTAAAATACGCCACTGTTACTTGAATCAAGCCTACTCAGTCTGCTGATAAAATACGCCACTTTTAATTTACTCAAGCCTACTCAACCTACTGGTAAAATACGCCATTGTTAATTTACTCAAGCCCACTCAAGCTGCTGGTAAAATTAGCTACTGTTAATTTACTCAACCTGTTGGGAAAATCCGCCACTGTTAATTTACTCAACCTGTTGGTAAAATACGCCATTGTTAATTTATTCAAGCCTACTCAACCTGCTGGTAAAATACGCCACTGTTCATTTTTTAACTTCTGGTGTATATAATACTTCCTATGTATATATTTAGCTACTTCTGTTTGGTCCGAGATCCAAACCGAAGTTAACATTTCTTTTTCTTTTACTTTATTCGACCATAGCACGTCGTTAACATAGTCTGTTATAAGAATGCAATAAAAATGATTGAACACTGCAACAAAATTTACTAATCAAACAATAAATTATCTCTCATCATCATCATCATCATCATCATCATCATCATTTCAGCCGTAGAACGTCCACTGCTGGATATATGCCTCCCCCATTGTCTTCCATAAAGACCGGTTGGAAGCGGCTCGCATCCAGCGTGTTCCTGCGGTCTTTATGAGGTCGTCTGTCCACCTTGTGGGTGGACGTCCTACGCTGCGCTTGCCGATCCGTGGTCTCCATTCCAGAACTTTGCAGCCCCATCGGCCATCAGTTCTGCGTGCTATGTGCCCTGCCCACTGCCACTTCAACTTGCTAATCTGTTGTGCTATGTCGGTAACTTTGGTTCGTCTACGGATCTCCTCATTTCTGATTCGATCTCGTAGAGAAACTCCGAGCATAGCCCTCTCCATAGCTCGTTGTGCGACTTTGAGCTTATCAAGAAGGCACATAGTCAGAGACCACGTTTCAGCACCATAAGTCATCACCGGTAACACTGATCGAAGACTTTCGACTTGAGGCACTGAGGTATATCAGACGAAAGAACGTTGCGCAGTTTTCCGAACGCTGCCCAGCCGAGATGAATTCGACGACTGACCTCTTTCTTGAAGTTGGACCTACCTAGTTGGATCGCTTGTCCTAGGTAAATGTACGTGTCAACAACTTCAAGAATCGAGCTCCCAACTGATACTGGGGCGGGCTCGACATGGGCATTCGACATCAACATGGGCATTCGACATCAACATGGGCATTCGACATCAACAATTATCTCTCACCATAATAAAAATGTATGGAATACTGGGTTTGGTTCCAGTAAACTATAATTTTATATCAAAGTTCTAGACAACCAGGTACAGCACTACCAAGTTATCTGTAGGAGCGGGAAAACGATGGAACTGTTCTTAATCTGTCCAATTTACTTAAGAGTATACGGTGGTGGTCCCTTCAATCAACTGCATTGATAAAGTTGTGCTGTAATTCGAACCGACCACATAATCTCAAGGCTTCGGCTTAAAGTTTCACATCCAAATTGAAATGGTGCCAAACGACATTCAAAATGTTTGTAAATGAGTTTGTCTTTTTGTCTGTTACTTTCTACGACTATATTGATCTTGAAGTAGATCAGTAGATGCGAGCGTTTTGTTAGCATTATATTATATATTATATTAAAGTTACACTGTATATACGGGCTGACAGTTTAAACATTAGCAATATTCAAAGACATGTTAGTTAGTGGTCATATGAAACGTATAAAGAAATAAAATTGAAACAAAGACAAAAAAAAATAACAAAAAATCTTGGTTAAAGTCTGTCCCAATACTCCAGAATGTATGGACAGCGTGCGGCCTCACGCGCCGAGCTAGCGCGAGACATAACTACCATACGTAGACTGCGCAGTAACTGTTATCTAATCTGGGACTGCACCGACTGCCATGTCATTGTCGGTGCGCGTGCTTTGAGTGTCCGTATTTTTGTGTTTGCTCAGGATAATTAGGTCAAATATTAACCACCTATTTTTTGTATTATTCGGAACGACAATCGAGTACTGAACGCCCTGTATCAATATTGCTGATGTTCAAACTTTCACGGTGTATATTTTACCTACGTACACGACCAATATTTTCTTCAAACCAGATCGCGCTGATACAGCGTGTTCCCCGCCCCCATTTATATATATTTGCTTACAGGCTGTGACGTAAATCGCTCTTCACTTTTCAATAATGGTTTCTACTTGCTCAGCGGTAAAGGAAAGTTGAGAGTGCTTAAACTTCGATCGCAGGCGTCTGATGAATGTTTAAATTTGAACTAACGATTAAGGTATATAGAAGTTTTGTTTTGGCCATCAACTTGACTGATGAAAAGCGACGGTGCGGCCGAGGATGGAGCACGCTGATCTAGAAGAAATCTATTCACTCTAGCTTTAACAACGCGACATAATAATTGCGTTATAATTAGACGCAGGCTTGTACGTTTGGGATTTAGTTTTCCTATTTAAACAACTTTCACTAAGTAAAAACACCTGAAATTCAAAAAAAGCAATTTTTTTTTTTAAATATCTGACAGGCTTGGTGTTTGACCACAGCTCACCTGATTTTAAGTGACCGTGTGGTCGAAGATGGTAAAGCACACCTAGCCTGGAATGGAACTGGCTCTCAAGTGAGGCTGCCGGAACACATCGTTAGATGCTTGGCGGCAGATTTTCAACTTGAGGGTGGTAGCTAGCCAGCCGAGTATTAGAAAGTACCCTACCACCACGGTATGGTTTCCTCACGATGTTTTCCTTCACCGGCAGCTCAAGCTCATTGTTGGGGTTTGAACCCACACCCTTCGGCATGCGAACCGACCGCACTAACCACTGAGCTATCATCGCTAAAACATCAAGTGAGCTGAGCTGTCAAACACCTAGCCTGTCAAGTAAAAAGAAAATCAAACTCGAAGATCGGGCTTGGCGTGTCTTTGGAGAGGTCTGGAATTATGCTGTAGGCTGATGATGATGACTATTTTAAGGTACTCACTCTAAAGCTTATAGCTCCACTGCAGTTGACGTCGAAGGCTTTGAACACATAATGGGCGTACAGTGCAGAATCTGGAAAAAGACAAGTTTTTTTAAAAAGTAAAAACACATTTTTATAAACAAGCTTGTTGCAGTTTGAAACGGGCAATTATATTAATATTGTTTTTGATGTTTTACAGGTTAGGTGTTTGACCACAGCTTACCTGATGTTAAGTGACGGTGTGAAATAGTTCAAACCCCCTCCCGCCCCTGTAACGCATTGTAACGTTTTACAATACCAATCAATTTTTTTTAATGGTCATAAAATTATTTTTTTTTTTGACAGATAACACATCTAGATATGAAGTTAAATTACTATGTTAAAGCACAAATCAATAGGCGTGATAGTTTTTCAGTAAAGTGTACCACAAAAGTGCTCAGGTTGTGGAATAGTGTTACAAATTTAAATAAAAATTTGTTGTGACAAATTCTTCGATATTTTCTGCCCGTAAGATCTAATGCAAAATATACCTTTACATTACGAATACTTGTCAAAAATCTCATTGTAACGAATGTTCAATCTTTACAGAATATAAATAGAAAGTATATAATTTACGTCTATTTAAAGATCTTTGTCAACTTATTTCCTTTGCATATTGTATCTTACCGTTCGCTATAACAGGGTAAATAGAAGTACGTAATGTTGAGGTTCAGACAAAACTTACCTTATTAAAACGAATCTTAGACCAACCTAACCTCTACTCGTATATAACCTCATTGTAAAAAATCATTTAGTATGACGAATATTTTCTAATTCCCTTCAGCTTTGTTATATCGGTAGCACTGTAACTCAAATTTCTCGTTTTGATGTGAACGAGAATGAGGCATAATCATAATCATCATCATCATCATCAGCTGTATGACGTCCACCGCTGGACATAGGCCTCCCCCATTGATTTCCATATAGACCGGTTGGAAGCGGCTCGCATCCAGCGCGTTCCTGCGGTCTTTAGGTCATCTGTCCACTTTGAATAAAGAATAATAATAGAGGTATAATGAAAGAGTAAATAAACTATAACTTACTTCCGTGAGGAAAGAATTTGGCATAGATATCTTTGAAAGACTCTTCTTGAACGACACCTTCTGGACATTCCTGGAAATAAACAAGAAAACAATTGAAATACTGCAGCTAGCGAAATTACTTGTTGAGACTAACCATCTAGTCTCAAAGTAATGAGCGCCAAAGCAGCGATGACCTGGACTTTGTTTTACTACATAAAGCAAGACGAGGCCGCGCGCGCATTGTACACAGCTTTGTCTCCTTGAAAAAGACCACCGGATGTAGTCGGAGTGTCCGATATAATTAAACGTGAATAATCCATTAGTAAAACAAAGAACATAACAGGCGAAACGTTTGAATCGTTAATATCTCAATGCTCGAAAACAACGCTATTTGGAATTATAAACTTTACTAAAATACGGTAAACAGCACGCGAGCTCGCGTGGCTTACAAATACGGAGGCGCGGTTTATAAACAAAAATTTATTGGAATTAATAGTCCAAAGCTAATTCTTATTAAGTTAGCATTATAGGTATACCTTTTGGCAGGGGCGGGATTTGTGGGTCGGCTAATACTTAGGGGCCTGCCTAAAAAAAAATTTATGGCTGACAGGCTAGATGTTTGTCTACAGCTCACCTGATGTTAAGTGACGGTGTGGTCGAAGATGGTAAAGCACATCTAGCCTGGAATGGAACTGGCTCTCAAGTGAGGCTGCCGGAACACACCGTTAGATGCTTGGCGGCAGATTTTCAACTTGAAGGTGGTAGCTAGCCAGCCGAGTACTAGAAAGTACCCTGCCACCACGCTATGGTTTCCTCACGATGTTTTCCTTCACCGGTAGCTCAACCAATAAGGTAATAATCAACCAATTGCCATTTTGTCAAAAACTTTCTTCGCTTTCCTGATGGTAAGAGATTACGACTGTCCATGACCATTGCAGCGATAAACAGAACTTTGAGTAGTAAAACAAAGTCCAAGGCATTGCTGCTTTGGCGCTCATTATTTTGTGACTGGATGGTTAGTCTCAACAGCTCAGTAATTTCGCTAGCTGCAGTACCCCTTAAACCAGAACACACTACTGCTTGGTAGCTTAATATCGGGTACTACCTAGACGGCCTTCTGCTTAAGAGATCTACCAATACAACCAATTTTTAACCGACTTAAAAAAAAGGAGTTTCTCAATTCGACCGAATCCTTTGTTAGTTACGCTTTCACGCGTAAACTACTCAACAGATCTGGGTGAAATTTTGCATGTAGGTACTTTAGGCTTTGGAATAAGACATAGGATACTTTTCCTCATCGCCATCATCATCCATCACTACACGGATAAAACAGCGGGGCGCAGCTAGTATATATATATATATATATATATATATATATATATATATATATATATATATATATATATTTTTATGTGTGTTCGAGGTTAACTTTGTTTATGAACCGACTAGCTGTGCCCCGCGGTTTCACCCGCGCTAGATGCCTACGTCATAGTAGCTTTATGCATGAAAAGTCTCAGCCCGATCGGTTTAAAATTGACAAAGTTTCATACAAACTTTCATCCCCTATTTTATCCCCTTGGGGGTAGAATTAATCAAAATCCTTTCTTAGCGGATGCCTACGTCATAACATCTACCTGCATGCCAAATTTCAGCCCGATCCGTCCAGTGGTTTGGGCTGTGCGTTGATAGATCACTATGTCAGTCAGTCAGTCAGTCAGTCAGTCACCTTTGAGTTATATATATTTAGATTTTGATGATTATTTTTTGTTGTTGGAAAGGAGATATCCCAAGGGTGATGCCATGATAAGGAAACCAGGATCTGATGATGGCATCCCAGAGAAATCAAGGGGAACCTTTTACGTTTTAGTTTCCTGTTTATAGTCAGTTTTTTTATTAAAAAATGTTTTGCATTTAAAAAAAACTTAGTAAAACTGATTATATAGTTCTCGTTACGTGATCAACAGACGTTAGATTAGAAACATTTCCTTACATTTCTGGCAAATTACAGCGATATTAATATTAACATACGAATTATTCGTTTCATGGCCTTTAGGTCTTTCCAGCTCAGTCAAGGCAAATGATCGCTACTCTAGTTAAATGCGAATGGGCCACATACAAAAAAAAGGAAAACTGTTTATACTGCAAAAAAAAAAAACGAATAATAGAGACTTTTTTTTTGGAGTTTTTTTGTTGACAGGCTAATTGTTTGAGCACAGCTTATGTTAAGTTAAACACTGATTTAAAGTGACGGTGTGGTCGAAGATTATAAGCGCACCAAGCCCTGATTGGAACTAGTTCTCAAGTGAGGCTGCGGAACACATCATTAGATGCTTGGCGGCAGATTTTCAATTTGAGGGTATATAGTAGCTAACCAGCCGAGTACTAGAGTATAACCCTACCACCATGCTATGATTTCCTCACGAAATGCTTAATAGTTTTTTTTTTTAATAGTGGTGTTTTATTCAGTGCCGAAATACAAGCACGTGTGTGGATAAATGATATAATGTAGTGAAACGTGACTTCCAAAACTCCATCGAAGGTTATAGTAAAATCGTTACTTTAAGGCATGACTGGACTCAACCGGCACGGACTGGACTTTGACTGTTATTACTGATGTTACACATAAATTGCAAAAACTGAAATACATACGAAGATTAGGCATTCAAAACATCGTATCCGTTTGCCGATGACTTAAAAAAAAACTAGAAAAATTTGCTGTCACAACGCGACGCCTAAATTCAAAATAGTGTATTAAAATACACTTATATAATGTTATTCTAATTTCAACGTTTGACATAAGCAATAATACAATAATTTAATTTGATTTAATTGGCTTGACATTAATATTTAACTGTGATTAACATGTGAAATGCCTTACAATAATTATTTATTTAATTTATATGTGACACTGGCAGAATGCACAATGTGCGATGGTAAAAGAAAAGTTTTCTTTTTTGTAAGCTTTTGGCTTCGCGAAAAAGCTCTGATTTTCTTGTCATTGATTAAGAGATTTAAGAGTCCGTCGGAGTTTTGGCGGGAACGCGGTGAGCGTCGTGTCGGCCCATTGTATTTTTTTTCTAAAACTAGTGTTTTTTCGAGTTTTTATGCATAAAAATAGTGGTGTTTTATTTATAAAGTGCCGAATTACAAGCGCGAGTGTGGGAGAATGATATAATGTGGTTAAACTTTTCGTGTTGCTTCCAAAACTCCATCCAGAAGCTTATAGTAAAGTCGCCACTACTTTACTAAGGCATGACTTGATTTGACTGGGACCGACTGGACTTGACCAAGACTAGACTTTGACTGTAACTATAGATGATAAAGAAGCTGAAAAATGAAGACTACTCACAAAATATAGAAACATTGAAACTGGCAGAATGCACAGAGTGCGATGCCAAGAAGAAAGAGAAAAAAAGAGTCCGTCATGTCATACGTGATACTTTCATGACAGATTTAAAAAAGTACAAATGCAGTAAAATGCATACATTTTTACTAAAACAATACTAGACATATTACATAACCCTAAAACACTCAACATGGCCGCCAACTGTCAACCTTTGACAAGAAAGCGCGCGTTTCTCCTATTTTTGGCGCGAACGGTCGTTCACTCTGTCACCTACTGACCTTTTCAGCTCAAAAACGAAACAGCTGTAATACATTTGTCTCTTCTTCGCTTGTTATTATTGTGTAGTGCCGTCTCGCTTATAATCATTAGCCAAGTCACGCTTGCAATTCACATATGATAGAGTATTCTCGGCTATTTTCTGAATTTTCTGCTCAGGTGGATATTTTTAAGTGGGATGACAATGTCGACAGAATAGCGAAGCAAACACAAATGACCTATATATTACTGTACCTACGTCCTTTAAGGTCTGTAATTAATAAATAGAATAAGGTCAAACGGGGTGTTTACGTCTGCAGGGGATTGCAATAAGTATTTTTAACCCCAAATACCGCAAAAAGATGGGCGTTATAAGTTTTGACGTCGATGTCTGTCTGTTTGTGTGTGTGTGTCTGTCTGTATCGTAGCTCTCAAACGGATGGACCGAATTCGATGCGGTTTGTTTCATTTGAAAGCCAGTTTCCTTGCGGTGGTTCTTAGCTATGTTTGTCAATTGCGTAGGGGGTTTTTTAATTTTTAATTTTCATTATTTTATTTATATTTAGTGGCGATGATAGTTCAGTGATTAGCGCGGTCGGTTTACACGCTGAAAGGCGTGGGTTTAAATCCCAACAGCAAGCTTGAGCTGCCGGTGAAGGAAAATTGAGGAAACCATAGCATGGTGGTAGAGTACTTTCTAGTACTCGGTTGGCTAGCTACCCTCAAGTTGAAATCTTTCCACCTCACATCTAACAGAGCTATTATAAATAGTTTTAGATTGACGAATCCTATATTGAGTGTTAACGTTTATGATTTAGGAAATTGAATGAGAATCAATGATGGATATACAATTTTGAAAAGTCAGTATTAATGCGCCGCGATATCAATTAAAAATGAAAAATAAAATTTGTTTGTTATTTAAATTTTGCCAACTTATCGTCGTACAATTTTAATTGACACTTTCCTGATCTATTATTTAATATGCTCAGGCACTTACTTTGTGTGCATTCAAACCTATTTTCGTGAACTTTTAGCCCAGCTGGCATAGGATTTCAAGATGCATTGATATTTTTCGCCCTAAAGTCAATATTAAATGAGATATATTACAATAATTACATTACCTCCCACGGTTAATTCGAAAAATATCAGTCAGACAAAAAAAATAGCAACGAACAAAACGTTGAGAATCGAATAATAAACAACCTTAGTGATTATGATTTTTCTCGAAAATTGAAAATTGGTAAAATTATTAACGAAAAAGGTTTAGTCCCTTGAAACCAAGGTGGCGGTTAATTTTGGGGCCGAGGTTGATCGCCATTTTGAATTTAGACTCCCCTAAAGGCCGATGCAATAATTGTCGGGTTGTTAATTAATGCAATGTGCAGGCCTTCTGTCGTTTAACCCGACTGGGTTAATTGAAAATAGTGGTCATATGATACGTGACTTCATCCAGGGGTGGATCTTGGCTTTTTGGGCTGCAACCCAGGACCACGTAGATATAAGGGCCCCCAGCCCCCATTGAAAACAAAATGTAGTGAAATTTATATGCTAATTTATGAAAATAAACTAGTTGATGTTTACCCTAATTATTATAAATACCTGGATGACCGAGCTTTGCTCGGCTGAAAACACGGATAAAACGACGTTTTTTAAAAATGAAACCTAGCTAGATCGATTTATCTCCCTCGAAACCCCCTGCATACTAAATTTCATGAAAATCGTTGGAGCCCGTTAGAATTGCTCGTTTAAAGATATAGATACCTAGATAGATATCTTAAATGTTTTTAACGTTGCCACTACCTGTGAGCTGGAGAGCTCTTTCTCCAGGATGTCATATTTAATAAAACGAATGTAGGACAACAATGTCAAATTATTGACTAAATCATTAATCAGTTCTTTTCGTAAATTGTGATTTAACAAAGGACTTACAATGTGATGAGTAAATAAAGGAATTTGCGGCGCAAAAATATTGCTTTATAATTAATGTATTAAATGTAACTACACATAACCTGTTGATTTCTTTTGCGATAATGTCTCTCAGTTGCTGTCTGTGTGTCTAAGGCATACTAAATAAATACACTATTTAATTACTCTCTTTGTCCTTAACCGTGTATCTAGTTTGACTTGACTTTGAGTGAATTGTAATCTTGGTGTTATCAATAAAAAAATTGTATTTGTATTTGTAGTACATATTGTCGAAAACAGGTTTTTGACAAAATGTCAATTGGTTGATTTTATAAGCAGAGGGCCGTTTAATTATTACATAAGCACCAAAGGTGGGAGAGTCTTTACTTTGCTTATGTTTGATGACATAGGGGATGAAGCGATCTGAATGGTGATAATATCAGCAAAGTCGTATAAATTATGCTGATTGTTTGTTTTCCTTGTTTCCAGCACACCTCGTTTTAGCGAAATAGCTGCTAATTAAACCAATACATGTATTTATTTAAACATAGGAGAGGGAAGTAAGAGCTTTGCTTACTTTTGCTGACAAGGGGGAGGGAGGGGATAATAATTACTAACATCCTGCTTACGTAATACTTGAATGGTCCCCGGGCACCTAAGTAGTATTAGCCCATGGTCCCACAAATCCTAGTCCGCCCCTGACTTCATCAATAGTGTTCTTAGCGTAAAAGAATGAAGCATGGATGTAAGCATCTGTCTCAGGTCTGATCGAGTCAAATTTTTTAGTATTCTGTTAGTGGTGATGGTTCAACAACTCTAAACGGCTTATTTCCGAAACATTGGGTATAGTTTTGGCACCAACCGCTTAACGTAATAATTATAGAATGTTAAATGTGATTCACACAGCATCGCTGCCAAATCTGTTGCAAATTAATATTAGATACGTAGTTTTTTTAGGTTCGGTAGACTTGCACACAGCTTGCCACAGCATGGTGGTAAGGTACTTTCTAGTACTCAGCTGGTTTCTAGTCTTCGCAACACAGGGAATCCTACGGCGATGACTAGTGACTTAAATTTTGTTACATTGAATTTAAATCTGTTTCATTGTCTTAATTTGGTGTTAATTTTTAAATATTTGCGTCCCTTATGTTATTTATATGCCTTATTTTTGCTATCATTATTAGAAAAAATCAATTAAACTGTTATTATTATTATAATTAAGCTATAATGTGACTTGTCCAATGTATTGTTTTTAAATTAATTATATTTTTTGTGTATAATATCTATGTGTGAACTTGATGAATTTGATGTAAATTTCTTTTAATCTAAATAAATACATTTATTATTATTATTATTATTAGTTGGCTAGCTACCACCTCCAAGTTGAGTTCTAGGGTCCGCAGTCTATACTCGCGTAGATACTTGCTTCCATATGGGATGCACCTTCCATCGCGTGCGTCAGAAGCAAGCTGGTAGGTACTACTCGTGGTGGTAGGGTACTTTCTAGTACTCGGCTGGTTAGCTACCACCCTCAAGTTAAAAATCTGCCGCTAAGCATCTTACGGTGTGTTCCGGCAGCCTCAGTTGAGAGCCAGTCCCATTCCAGGCTAGGTGTGCTTTACCATCTTCGGCCACACCGTCACTTAACATCAGGTGAGTTGTGGTCAAAATACCTAGCCAGTCAGCTTTAAAAAAAAGCTAAGATCTTGGCTTCAAGAGACCTTGTTATATAACTTTAACGATTATTAAAAAATAAGACATTAGTGAATTACTATGTAATTTTTTTTTATTGACATTTAATCATATTGACATATTACTATATTGACTTTTAATTATATTGACATATGTTATGATTTTGATATTTTTTAATATGAATGGAAAAATGACCTATAGTCCATTGAAATGCTAAATTTTTTAGGCCTTACCTTGCGTTTCTTAGAGGACCCAATTTTATTTTTTAGATGTGTAAGAGGGGGTCAGTGTAAGGGTAAAACCAAGTTTGCGGGGTCGCCACCCTTGTCCCACGGCCGCCATCTTGGAAAAAAGGGTTGAAATGGTTTTTACGGTTTATCTCGTAAACTATTGGTCTCATAAAAAAAAATTGTGAACATTTTTAGTTTTAAATTAAATTATCTACAAGTTTAGTCTAGTCACTTTTTGTCGTAGAACCATAAATAAAAAAGTTATAAGCGAAAATGTACAGAAATTCGAGAAAAAAAAACTATTTTTCGATATAACTTTTTTTCTAATCATTTTACGAAAAAATGATATCAGATCGTTTTTGTAGATCGCGTTTTTAGGACACGCCCCTTTGAGATATAACAAAACAATGCATGGTGGGATATTCCTCTTTCATAGATCTACAAAACACCCTTTAAGGACAGCTTATTATACCCACTCTTACTACCCGTGCGAAGCCGGGGCGGGTCGCTAGTTTAATCATATATATGAAATTGTATTACGGAATTTGGTATTTTGGTATTATCAATAACACATTTTTGTATTTCTGCACTATGTCTTTACCCTTCTCACAATGAGAAGACGCCCACGGCCAGCAGTGGGACAGTTAAAAAAACAAGGCTGATTCGAAAAGTTAAGTTATGTATCTATGGTTATAAAACAGACCTCTTAAACTACAGCGAAACAAAGTGGGGCACAAAACGGCATGTAGGCATATTGTGTTGCTTTGGCCAGCTTTTACTTCCAGTGCCTACATCGCGACTGCTTCCGTTTTCAGCACACGGTATAATAGAGGTGGTATAGGGCAAGCTACAAGCAACTAGCGACTTTGTTTTTATAACATGATTATAAACTTGCATTTCGACGTTTTACTTAGATCTTCTTAACAGAAGGTCGTCTAGAAAAGTACCACTCCAGTAACACATATGTCGCCAAGCAGTTGTGTGTAAACATTACTGTGTTCCGGTTTGAAGAGTACTGCAACTAGCGCAATTACAGGGCGGTGAACTAATCATCGAAAGTCTCAAAGTAATGAGCGCCAAAGCAGCGATTCCCTTTGTTTTGGTTCTGTATATCGCTGTAATGGTCATGGACACGCGTTATATCTTACCATCAGTGGAGCGTCTTGTTCGTCTTATTACTTTGACATTAAAATACCGTTCGCTATAAAAGGGTAAGTAGGAGAGTACTTAATGTTAAATTAAAGAACTTCGCTACCTACATTCGAAAATAAAAAACTTGAATCTTAATAAAGAAGTTTTCTTACTTTGTTAAAACGAATCTTAGAACAACCTAACCTCTATCTAACAAACCATATCAAATAATTTGTTAAAATGTTTTAACAAATTATTTGATATAACGAATATTTTCTAATTCCCTTCAGCTTTGTTATATCGAGGTTGCACTGTACTCGTATTCTACTTCCATTTTACTATCTGAAACCGCTATAGCACTAACAAAGTAATCATGGATCGCCCGCGGTATGAGGAGGTAGGTGGAGGTGGGTGTCGACAGCGCAAGGACCTAAACGTGATCAGTGCACACGAGATATGTCTCGAGATAATTATCGATTGACGTAATAGATTTGCGTTGACTTAATGGTTTTGCATGTATCAATGCATCTACGAACTGCTGATTTAAAAACTATTGATTTTTTAAATCATATAGATAATTAAAATGATAGAGTTATGAGGTAACAAACTAGATGTATTAATGTCTTCTCTATACTCTGAAGAACTAAAAGGAATAAACATTGTAAGCTATTTGTTTTGCTTGGCTGCCATTTTTATTCCCAAAAAATGTATCTTGGGATCGATCGTTTGTTTGAGCTTGTCGTGTGTATCTTCCTTCAAAGCGTCCGGAACCAATAAGTCGACTGTTCGCCGCGAGAGCTGCGACCGAACTGCCAAACAGCGTGACCAGATTTAATTTGACGAATCTACTCACGGTATGGTCAAAATCTACTAAATTCTACTAACCAATATGCAGCAATCTACTAAATTGTCTACACATATCCAAATTTGTAAGAATTGAAATAAAAATACATAATAACTTTATACAATTACTTAATGTAATAATTTACAACATTAAATGGACAATTTAGTACTTATTTTAACTGCTACAGAGTGAAAATGATCAACATTATTAATCAACAAACAAACAGTGGAAATTATCAACATTATCAATTATTATTGTAGAGCATTGCCTACTCCGAATCACTATTATCTCCTGCTCAATCATACAATTTTTTGGAAAAATTTGGAATAATTTTATCATTCCTTTATCTGGTACAAAATCAATGCAGCCACGATCATTCTGTCACAGCCCTTCTTTTCCATGGAGTAAACTGGCTACGTTTTTTAATAATATTTATATTATTTATATATTTTAATTTTTTAAGCGAACGAATAAGAACAACCTTAATACAGTATAACAAACAACAAAGAGCAGCGGGCTTTACTTGTGGTAAAACGTAGGAATCCCCGTTCACAAACGAGAACGAGAGATAAAACGAAGGAAAAATTTTGCTTACCACGAAATTCAAAAATCTACCAAAATATACTGCATAATTTATTTCTACAGACATTAACCTGATGGACCCTAAAATCTAACAAAAAAGTAGAAATCTACTAAATCTGGTCACACTGCTGCCAAACGCGACAGCGGTGCCCTACCCCCCGTCCGCGCTTGTCTACCCTGCAACATCTGAACGTCACGCCGCCCCACCTACCTCCTCATTCCGCGGGCGATCCGTGATTACTTCGCTGTCCGAGCGCATGTTCCCGGATCTATACAACTTGGTTACCTTCTAGTCGATGAATCGATTTCTTCTAGGCAAACGTGCTCCATCGTAGACCGCATCTTCGCTTAATACCATGCGGGATGGAGGCCAAACGCAAGCCTCTGCATTATAAAAAATAAAATAAGTTTCAAGCCTCGCAATGTTTTTAACTTGCACCATGCAACTGAAATGGCCCGCTCGTCCCTTTCGTACAGATGACTTGGTTAACAGAGTTCGTTCGGCAAATATTTGTGCAAATAGCTCTATCTACGATCTCATATCAGCGTTGGTACAGACAGGAAAGAAGATGCTTTAATTTATAGTAATTCTTCATCAAATCAAAATCAGTATATTTGTAAGAATATTGTCTTAAACTATATAGATCTTATTGTTAAAATTCAAAGTATCAAATAATCCTAATATCTTTATATACTAGCCAAAAGCTAAGCTTTGTGAGGGCTCGCGTAGTTTTTCTAACGGGTAATAATTTTTAAGACAGTTTTTTTTTAATTTAATTTAGTTCTGTTGCAGCGATGTTAATTAACTCTTTGGTTTTCTCATAGATGGCGTTAGTAATACAATTACATTCTATCCAATGAATACAATATTGTTAATGTTCATTTTTTATGGTTATAAAATTATAATTTTTTTGTCAGATAACACATCTAGATATGAAGTTAAATTACTATGTTAAAGCACAAATCTAAAGGCGTGATAGTTTTTCAGTAAAGTGTACCACAAAAATGCTCAATGCATAGAGGTATAATTATCTGTTCCATAAAATTCTAATAGATGGCGGTGTAAGGTAATTTATTAACTGTATGGAGTAAGTCTCCAATAGATGGCGCTACGTCGAAAGTCCAAACGTTTTCTTCCAATTTATTTCACGTTACACGCGTGTGTTCAATTTGGCCACACCCACGCGTGGCCGGGTCTGCTAGTATATGTATATAAATCTTTTGTACGTGTGTTTGTCACCTAACTCCTAAACGGCTGGACTGATTTGGATGAAATTTTGTACATATATTTCAATGGTTTGAAAACGCAATTGGACCCGATAGGAGGCGCCGCTGTCGTTATTTCTGTTGACTTTTAGGCGATACGAAATTCGCTGGGTCAGCTAGTTTAAGATATAAATAAACAATTATTTAAGCTTGTCTTTCAAAATGTCTTTTAAGTCGTAATTAATTACGACATAGTTTACATTACATATAGTTTGTGTCGTAGCGATGATGGCTCATTGGTTAGCGCGGTCGGTTCGCATGCCGAAGGGCGTGGGTTCAAACCCCAAGAATGAGCTTGAGCTGCCGGTGAAGGAAAACATCGTGAGGAAACCATAGCGTGGTGGTAGGGTACTCTCTAGTACTCGGCTGGCTAGCTACCACTCAAGTTGAAAATCTGCCGCCAAGCGCCCTAACAGTGTATTCCGGCATCCTCGTTTGAGAGCCAGTTCCATTCTAGGCTAGATGTGATTGCTATCTTCAACCACACCGTCACTTAACATCTGGTGAGCTGTAGTCAAACACATAGCCTGTCAACCATAAAAATATATATGTATATCGAAAATACACACCATAGAGATATCTTTCCTCTTTCATCGCGACAAGATTATGAAGGCGTTCATTAAATATGTAAGGTGCTCTTACTATCCTTAACCTCGATGTCAACAAAAATATATCTACACTCCTTGCGTAGTTAGCAGAAAGATCAACCAGATTTCCTCACGATAATGTTAGATTTTAAGGTTACATTTTTTGACTTCCCTACTTAGTAACAGCTGTTTTGTGAATTGTTGAGTGTAAATAAAAATGAAACCTAGCTAGATCGATTTATCGCCTCCGAAACCCCCTGCATACTAAATTTCATGAAAATCGGAGCCGTTTCCGAGATACAGATTATATAATTATACATATAGGTACAAGTATTGCTCGTTTAAAGGTATAAGATTTTGTGGCGATGATAGCTCAGTGGTTTGCGCGGTCGGTTCGCATACCGAAGGACGTGGGTTCAAATCCCAACAATGAGCATGAGCTGCCGGTGAAGGAAAACATCGTTTAAATATCGTAGGACATTTAACTTTTTTTTTTTAACGTTTATGGTCTGGCTACAGAGGTCTTGAACCACGTCTTTATTTGGAATTACAGCACTTCATACATCTATAGTTACAGTCAAAGTCTAGTCTTGGTAAAGTCCAGTCGGTCCCAGTCAAATCAAGTCATGCCTTAGTAAAGTAGTGGCGACTTTACTATAAGCTTCTGGATGGAGTTTTGGAAGCAACACGAAAAGTCATGTTTAACCACATTATATCATTCTCCTACACTCGCGCTTGTAATTCGGCACTTTATAAATAAAACACCACTATTTTTATGCATAAACACTCGAAAAAACACTAGTTTTGGAAAAAAATACAATGGGGCGACACGACGCTCACCGCGTTCCCGCCAAAACTCTGTAGGACATTACACACAGCGTCAGTGTTGCCAATCTATTACAATTGTAACAAATCTATTACTTTTTTGTATGGATTAGTACGCTATTACGCCGCTGGCAAATCTTTATTTATTAGCTTTATAGTAGCCAAACACATTGTGTATAACACCAAAATTACAAGCCATATTCTAATGATTAACGGATTAATTTTCAGTCACAGTCTAAGTTACAAGAAAGTCTAGGTCAAGTCTAGTCATGTCCTAGTAAAGTAATGGCAACTTTTTATGGAAGCTACACCGCAAGTGGTAGTTTGGCAAGAAAGGCCACAAAAATTATGTAATCGCATTGTTTTATTTCCCAACACGTTTGTTTTTAAAGTAATATAAATGAAGTTACTCACCGTTTTAAATCCTCTATACATGACCCTGATCTCCTGTTTGGAAAACTTCGTTTGTCTGCACAGCTCTTCCAGAGCAACCGGTATCGGCTTTGGAGTTCTGCTCGGCTCCAACTCGTAAGCGTGCTCTTCCACAGGCGATTCGGGCGGCGTCGCCATTTTGTTTTAGAAATTCCACTAGCAAAACATATTTCAAAATGTTCTCCCGAGAAGCAGGCAAATTTCTCAGCTGTGGCAACACCGAATCATTTTGGCGCGCCGCTATGACATTGACAGCAATGTACGAATTGTTTTTTTTTATATTGAAACTGTAATTTTCAAAGGCAGTTCCGGATTCTGTAACAAAATAAAAAAAGAGTTTATTTAATGTATAACAGTGTGTCCATTTTATATTGGTGTGAGTTTAAAGATCTACATTAGTGTGCGTGGGTAAAGTGATCGTTGGTACAGAACGTATCGATCAAAGAAATATCGATACAAACCTGAGTGTTGCAGAACATACAAATAAAGAAAACAATATTTATGATATAAATATTTATTTAAACAGAACATGTAAATCTAAATATATATATTTTTACATAATTTAAGATCAGCCATCGCGAATTTCTTTAACGAGAAAATGTTCTGAAGAATTTTTATAATGATTACAAAATCGATTTCTAATGTCAAACGCTAGCCAATCTGACATTTAACAAGCTGAAGAGTTAAAAAAAATATATGAACTGCGAAATAGCTATAAATAAAGGAAAACAAACTTTTTAAACTAATTAATTACATCGAATAAATATTAAACATACAGCTTGTATATATTTTTGTAATCTCCTTTTAATTGCTTTTATTTAGATTAACCTACTTGATAGACTTGTTATTTTTAAATTAACGTTCCCGCCAAAAATTCCCCACCTTGTTTTTTTTTAAGCCATCCTCTATGGACTCTTGAGACGAATGTCGTAATCCATGCGGCCGTTTGGAAGATACGAGGTAATAAAGAAATTCACATACATAATATGTACATACAAGATACACACGAAAAACCCTTCCTTGGCAGTCGGGTAAAAGAGTCGTTATACCCCAATCAATATTCTACCTTACGAAATTTCATACAAATCCGTTCTGATTATTCGTTTGAGATTTAACTCAATACAATCTCTTACAATAGCGATTGACACACAGTCAATAGGATGGTGGAGTAACAGTAAAATAAGCAAAACAAGATAGGTATTAATGAAATTGTAGTTTCGGCTACTTGCAAGACCGTCTCGCTTCCAATCTGGAGGTCTTAGGTTTAAAGACATTTATTCTCAAAAGTATGACAAAATTCGCTTATTTGAGAACTTAAGTAGAAAGTATATATGTATAGACTCATGCTTCAACATTATATTATCGCTATTGTGAGTGAATACATAAATTATTTATATTAGCTAAACATGCATATACAACAATAGTGACCATATTAGAACTAGAGAACTTTTTAATTGTTTTAAGTAGGTGACCGTGCTTAAGTTTTTTACGATGACTATATATCTACTACACCATAATAACTAGCCGAGTCTTCAAATACTATGTTTTTTTTAAAATAAGAATCCTTTGACCGCCATCTCACCTGATGTTAAGTGATGATGCGGTCTAAGATGGAGCATGCTTGCTTGGAAGATACCGATTCACTTTCGACTTGAAGACACCCAGATTATATCCAACGGGGAACACCACTCAGGCAGCGCATTCCACTGTCTAGCAGTCCGCACAATGAACGCGGAATCAAATCGTTTCGTTCGAGTTTTTGGAACCATGAAACGAAGTCGCTTTTTAGGGTTCCGTACCCAATGGGTAAAACGGGACCCTATTACTAAGACTCCGCTGTCCGTCCTACTGTCTGTCTGTCCGTCTGTCACCAGGCTGTATCTCATGAACCGTGATAGTTAGACAGTTGAAATTTTCACAGATGATGTATTACTGTTGCCGCTATAACACCAAATACTAAAAAACAGAATAATGGGGCTCCTATACAACATACATGATTTTTTGCCGTTTTTATAGATAATGGTATTGAACCCTTCGTGCGCGGGTCCGACTCGCACTTGGCCGGTTTTTTAATTTTCTGGCTGTCTGACAGACAAATGGGCATGGGGGAATTAAACCATGTAGTTCTGAAGCACACTCTCCGAAATGAATACGTTATAAACTAGCAACTTAAAATTTGTATTTTTTTTGTTAAGTTCATCAACCACCAAATGTTTGACTTGGTATTAGACGGTACAAATACTGCGCCTTTATAATAATAATAATAATAGTATTTATTTATGCGCAAAAAACATAGGACCTTAACTACTAAATTATGTATTCTAAAGTTAAAGAACATCAAATTAGAACATTTTTAAATTGTACATTTGCAACATAATTTTTTTATTTATTAATATTGTGTAGTACTTTATAAAACTACGAGCCTGAATTTCAAACTCGAAACCATTTTATTAAACTTTGGCCATATTTTTATCTGAGTAATCTTTTAAATAAACCTCCTTATTTATCTTTTGTCGCACAAAGAAGCAAACTCCTTTTAGAGTTTTGATTGGAAGGCGAAAAATGTAGGTATGCATTGTATTATATTATATTCTAAAAAATATACATACAGTCGAGCATAAAACCTCATCCTTTTTCGAAGTCTGTTATTCTTTTTAAATAAATATCGTTGCACATTACACACAGCACCATCTGACCCCAAACTAAGCAAAGCTTGTACTATGGCAGTCAGAAAACTGATAGAATACATAAATACTTTTTTTTGTTGTAAATACATACTTATAATACGTACAGAACACCCAGACACAGATCAGACATTTGTTTAAATTACAAAATGTTTGTCTTGGGTGGGAATCGAACCCACACTCTACAGCTCTTAATGCAGATATACTACCAGTGAGCCAATAGGGCTGTCGAACTTAATATAACTAGAAAAACAATTGAATTATTTACTTAAGTACGTCCCCGCCAGAGGCGTAACGTGGGAATCAGCCGCCCGGGGCGGAATAAAGTTATGCCGCCCTCTCATTTAGGTATTTCAATATAAAAGCACAAAATAAAATGCGGGGAATCTCAGCAAGTCAATACAGACGGTGTTGCCAGTCGTTAATGAGCAACATGACATTATTATACGGGCTGACAGTTTGAACATTAGCAATATTCAAAGACATGTTAGTTAGTGGTCATATGAAACGTATAAAGAAATAAAATCGAATCAAATACAAAAAAAAACTAAGAAAACCTTGGTTAAAGATTTTCCCAAAACTGCAGAATGTATGGACAGCGCGCAGACTTACGCGCCGAGCTAGCGCAAGACATAACTACCATACGTAGACTGCGCAGTAACTGTTATCTAATCTGTGCCCGCGCGCGACTACCATGTCATTGTCGGTGCGCGTGATTTGAGTGTCCGTATTTTTGTGTTTGCTCAGGATAATTAGGTCAAATATTAACCACCTATTTTTTTTAATATTTGAAACTACAATCGAGTACTGAACCCCCTATATCAATATTGCTGATGTCAAACTTTCACGGTGTATATTCATTTAAAGTAATACGTCACAGTATAAGGAATGGAAAATTCTGTGCTCATTTCAATCGGTCCAAATTGTAGGTGTAACAAAAATATGAAATGGTTCAAATATTTATAAGATATTTTTATTATTTATTGTGAAATTTTGCCGCCCCCTAAAGGTGCCGCCCCTGCCGCCCACACTACGCTACGCCACTGGCAGCACATTTATACGACTTCTATCAAATAAATTAAAGCTCTGACAAATATAAAATATTTGTTAGTTTTGGTATTCGCAATAAATCTACTTATTCTGTCTGGCTGAATGGATGTTTTGGCGGCGCCAATAATATTAGAAAAAAAAAATGTGTGTCTCAAACCGTCTAGTTGAAAAAGTACCTAACAATCAAGCAACTCGTTTTTATATTACGTGTTCTTCTTTTTTGTTTTTGTTTCTCTTACTAATGTTTAAAATTTGTCGTATATATGTTAGTTTAAATCTTTTTATTTGTGTGTATTGTCTGTAACGTTGAAACGTGGTCTCTGACTATGTGCCTTCTTAGTACCTAAGCTTAAAGTAATACAACGAGCTATGGAGAGGGCTATGCTCGGAGTTTCCTTACGAGATCGAATCAGAAATGAGGAGATCCGTAGACGAACTAAAGTAGCCGACATAGCCCAGCGGATTAGCAAGTTGAAGTGGCAGTGGGCAGGGCACATAGCACGCAGAACTGATGGCCGATGGGGCTGCAAAGTTCTGTAGTGGAGACCACGGAGCGGCAAGCGCAGCGTAGGACGTCCACCCACAAGGTGGGCAGACGACCTCATAAAGACCGCAGGAACACGCTGGATGCGAGCCGCTTCCCACCGGTCTTTATGGAAATCAATGGGGGAGGCCTATGTCCAGCAGTGGACGTCATACGGCTCATAATGATGATGATGTCTGTAGTTATTCGTTGTAGTATCTAGTGCCTTATAAAAAAATATGTTTTTCTTTCTTTCTTATAAACTGCGCCTATTTTCTCACTTAAGGCGGGGCAAGCCGCGAGCTTTAGGTATTTTAGGCTGCCTCCGGCCTACTCTTTCGGAGCGCGACGTATTCATTTACGCGAGTCGGAAGTTGTTTGCGACGCGCCGAGCGCACGTCTCGCGCGGCAGCCACGCTGTGTACGTTACTGGAGTAGTGGATAACAAGTCAGTACATCAATTTCTAGGAAATCGATAAAATAGCAGATCACATACTGTCATTGTATTTATTTAATATTCTTATAGTGATCAGTTTTGGCTCGTTACGTATACTCACTAAGTAATAGTATATAGGTATATATGTATGTAACTACCTACCTATGCACTTTCAATGATTTTTTGGTTTTCAGAAAGTCTATAGAAAAAGTGCCGAACTCAAATGAAATTGGACGATGCGTATCTACCTACTTATTGTAAAGAACTGGGGGTCTTTCAATTTATTGTTCAAAGAAATAAATAAAAATTGTAGGACATTACACACAGCGCCATCTGACCCCAAACTAAGCAAAGCTTGTACTATGGAAGTCAGTTTTTTTTTTGTAAATACATAAGTAGGTACTTATAATATATACCGAACACTCAGAAGAAACATTTTTGATTATAGTACAAAATTTGTAGCGATGATGGTTCAGTGGTTAGCGCGGTAGGTTCGTATGCCGAAGGGCGTGGGTTCAAACCCCAACAATGAGCTTGAGCTGCCGGTGAAGGTGAAAACATCGTGAGGAAACCATAGCGTGGTGGTAGGGTACTTTCTAGTACTCGGCTGGCTAGCTACCACCCTCAAGTTGAAAATCTGCCACCAAGCATCTAACGTTGTGTTCCGGCAGCCTCACTTGAGAGCCAGTTCCACTGCAGGCTAGGTGTGCTTTACCATCTTCGACCACACAGTCACTTAACATCAGGTGAGCTGTGGTCAAAAACGTAGCATGTCAGCCATAAAAAAAAATGTTTGTCCTGAGTGGGAATCGAACCCACGCCCTACGGCTCTTGAAGCAGACATACTACCAATGAACCAACAGGGCAGTCAGTAAGGTCAGAGCAGCGCAGTAAGTTGATAATATTTGTCATCATGATCATCATCATCATCATCACCATCATCATCATCATCATCATCATCGTCATCATCATCATCATCATCGTCGTCGTCATCATCATCATCATCAGCCATCAGCCATAGGACGTCCACTGCTGGACAAAGGCCTCCTCCCTTGGTTAGGTGTGATTGTTCAAGGAAGACGCTGCTGCCCGGATTCACATCCCTTACTCTTACGGCAACCGGGTAGAGAGGGTGAGGTACTATTCTTACGCCGGCACCACCACGGCACATTATAATATTTGATAATATTTGTGCTTCATAATAAATACAGGGTGTCAGGTATGATACCGGACATCGTGCATTTCATTTTCGTGATTATTTTCTGTCATCATAATTTTCATGTCACCCAGAAATAACTTTAAGAAATACAGGGTGTTACTTATGATACGGGACGTCGTCCATACTTTAATTTTCATGATTATTTTGTCACCATAATTTTTAATCACCCAGAAAATTAAATAACTTTTATAATATTTTTGCTTTATGATAAATACCAGTTAGGACACAGGACGTCGTCGGACACACGTCTTAATTTTAATAATAATTTTCTGTCACCATATTTAGTCAGGAGGAAATCGACCTTAAGATCGATCGACTCGATATTTTAAGCAATCTTCAATCTTCTTTCATCTTTTCCAAATATCTACGGCTGGTATAGATGTGTTCGTCGTTGCGTCTAGTTCATTGAAAAGCTAGTTGTAACTTGAGAAAGTGGGGATTGGCAGCACTGTGACGTCACAAACACGGCGCGGTGGCTGACAGTTATAGATATTTATTCATATCTTGAGTTCTATTTACTCAAATTGGCCGAATGAGGTATCGTTTGAAAGCTTATTTGATGATCTATAATGTTTTTGTTAGACCTATAACGTAAGTTTAGTAATTATTACAATATTAAAATATAAAAAAATGCCTCCTATATGTACACATTTACCGGTACGATTAAAAAACTAGAAACTGTAGTATAAAATAGTAGTATATAACTAGAAATTGTAAAATTGTACTTATCTGATAAATTTTATAGGAGAAAATGACATTCTGATACCACTCTAGTCCTATCATGTATTTTTTGTTTTGTTACTTTCTTTCTCTTTTTTAAATTTTTGTATGTATTTTTATAATGTTTGGTGTATAATAAAGTTGTATTGTATTGTATCATATTATTTTCTTATTCTAGATTCATATTTACTGTATACGCTTTATAAACGTAGCGTTTTCTTGCATGTAGCCATGACATAGTGGACTCCCCAAAGCCTCCAGTTCTTTCTATTTGCAATAACTTGATTCGCTTAAGGCTTACTATTAGACGACGGTCCTTTCATTGTAAATTAGAAAGTCACTTGTTATTTCTTCAAGTCTAAACGACTAGACGGATATGGGTGACATTTAGAATAGAGTTAGCCCATGTCTTAGTTTGAGATATTGGCTTCTTTTTGGGAGAGCGGGTTAAGTTAGTGTTGTCTACATATACATATATATATATATATAAATAAATATATACTTAATCACCCCTACACCCGTAGGAGTGATTAAGTCATTAAAATAACAAATAAGTACAATGAGATACAACAAAGTAAATGTTATTGTTATATTTTTTTGTAAATTTTATTGATTGAGTATGTTTATAATTTACATTAGCTTGATAATTTAAAAATTAATCATACGACTAGATTATCGCGGTTATTAATTTATTTAGATCATAAAGACTATACATGTCTAAACATTCATAACGATCATCAACATAACAAAAGAACAATAACAATGTTATTGCGATCATACATATATTAGGTCATTATGAAATTTATCTAATCAAAGTAATCACCTATGCAATCGATGCATCTTTGCCAAAGCTTGAGGAGTTTGTTGATGCTCTTAAAAAAACAGCTGGACAGGAGGCAACAAATTCTTCAAAGGCATTTTTACTGCATCTCGGGTATTTAATTTATTCCCCGCAAAAAAGTTATCCAAATTCTGGAAAAAGTAGAAGTCTGTAGGCGCAAGGTTGGTGAGTACGGCGGAGGACGGAAAGTTTCCAACTCTTGCAACTTGGAGATCGTCTGCAGTGCAGTATGAAGTTGCTCGTTATCGTGCAGGAGCAGCGGAGACGAATGATTGACCAAAGTTGGTTGGAGATGTGCGAGCTTTTCCATCATTGTGTTCTTCACAGTACAGTATCTGCAGTAATGCTCATCCCGTTTGGTAAGAAGCTGTGATGAATTACACCGCCGCTAGACCCCCAAACAGTGATTATCACTTTTCTAGGGGTAAGTTTTCGTTTAGGGCATTGTTTAGGTGCTGAATCGGGATCCAACCAACTTGCTGAGCGTTTACGATTGTCAAACAGAAACATTTTTCGTAACAATGCGGTCTTTAATTCCATCGTACTCGAAGAAGTAACGCCAGAGGCACGGAACAGAGGCATGGAGGTGCTGTTCTTTAAAAAAGGTGACAATACCTTATTGAAGAATCATAGACCCATCTCGCTTCTGAGCCATGTTTATAAGCTGTTTTCAAGGGTTATTACGAACCGTCTCAGTCGCAGGTTCGATGACTTTCAGACTTCCGAACAAGCCGGTTTCCGAAAAGGTTACAGTACCATAGACCACATCCACACGTTACGGCAAATTATACAGAAGACCGAAGAGTATAGTTTGCCACTATGTTTAGCGTTTGTCGACTATGAGAAAGCCTTTGATTCGACCAAGACATGGGTGGTGGTTGAGTCTCTCCAACGATGCCATATTGACTATCGGTATATCGAAGTGTTGAAGTGTTTGTATAATAACGCTAATAGTTCTGGAGTGGAGACCACAGACCGGCAAGCACAGCGTAGGACGTCCACCCACAAGGTGGACAGACAACCTCATAAAGACCGCAGGAACGCGCTGGATGCGAGCCGCTTCCAACTGTCACTATAACTGTCTTTATGGAAGTCAGTGGGGGAGGCCTATGTCCAGCAGTGGAAGTCCTACGGCTGAGATGATGAACAACGTGGTTTAAAAAATATGAAAATTTAAAGTGCGACGCCCTATAATATCATACCGAACACCTTGTATTTATTATGAATTAAAAATATATTCATAAGTTCTGTTTAGGTGAAAGACGTAATCAAATCTAAACGAAATAAGGCCACCAAACTTAGGTACTTACGCATCGTCAATTCCAATTTCATTTGGTACTTTTTCTTGTCTTCACCCTGTATTTATTATGAAGCAAAAAAATTTGGTAAATATTTACAAAGTAGAATATATATCATGGAAATGTAAGTACGACGCCCTATAATATCATACCGAACACCCTGTATTCATCATGAAGCAAAAATTTTTGGTAAATATTTACAAAGTAAAAAAATATCATGGAAATGTAAGTACGATCGAACCCACGCCCCTACAGCTCAGGCAGACATACTCCCAATGAGCCAACAGGGCTGTCATAACGGTGTGTTCCGGCTGCCTCACTTGAGAGCCAGTTCCATTCCAGGCTAGGTGTTCTTTTCCATCTTCGACCACACCGTCACTTAGATTTTTTTGTTGTAAATACATACTTATAATTCATACAGAACACCCAGACACAGAACAAACATTTGTTTATACCAAACAAACATTTGTCCTTGGCGGGAATCGAACCCACGCCCTACAGCTCAGGCAGACATACTCCCAATGAGCCAACAGGGCTGTCATAACGGTGTGTTCCGGCTGCCTCACTTGAGAGCCAGTTCCATTCCAGGCTAGGTGTTCTTTACCATCTTCGACCACACTGTCACTTAGTTCTTTTATTGTAAATACATACTTATAATTCATACAGAACACCCAGACACAGAACAAACATTTGTTTATACCAAACAAACATTTGTCCTTGGCGGGAATCGAACCCACGCCCTACAGCTCAGGCAGACATACTCCCAATGAGCCAACAGGGCTGTCATAACGGTGTGTTCCGGCTGCCTCACTTGAGAGCCAGTTCCATTCCAGGCTAGGTGTTCTTTTCCATCTTCGACCACACCGTCACTTAGATTTTTTGTTGTAAATACATACTTATAATTCATACAGAACACCCAGACACAGAACAAACATTTGTTTATACCAAACAAACATTTGTCCTTGGCGGGAATCGAACCCACGCCCTACAGCTCAGGCAGACATACTCCCAATGAGCCAACAAGGCTGTCATAACGGTGTGTTCCGGCTGCCTCACTTGAGAGCCAGTTCCATTCCAGGCTAGGTGTTCTTTACCATCTTCGACCACACCGTCACTTAGTTCTTTTGTTGTAAATACATACTTATAATTCATACAGAACACCCAGACACAGAACAAACATTTGTTTATACCAAACAAACATTTGTCCTTGGCGGGAATCGAACCCACGCCCTACAGCTCAGGCAGACATACTCCCAATGAGCCAACAGGGCTGTCATAACGGTGTGTTCCGGCTGCCTCACTTGAGAGTCAATTCCATTCCAGGCTAGGTGTTCTTTACCATCTTCGACCACACCGTCACTTAGTTTTTTTTGTTGTAAATACATACTTATAATTCATACAGAACACCCAGACACAGAACAAACATTTGTTTATACCAAACAAACATTTGTCCTTGGCGGGAATCGAACCCACGCCTTACAGCTCAGGCAGACATACTCCCAATGAGCCAACAGGGCTGTCATAACGGTGTGTTCCGGCTGCCTCTCTTGAGAGTCAGTTCCATTCCAGGCTAGGTGTTCTTTACCATCTTCGACCACACCGTCACTTAGTTTTTTTTTTGTTGTAAATACATACTTATAATTCATACAGAACACCCAGACACAGAACAAACATTTGTTTATACCAAATAAACATTTGTCCTTGGCGGGAATCGAACCCACGCCTTACAGCTCAGGCAGACATACTCCCAATGAGCCAACAGGGCTGTCATAACGGTGTGTTCCGGCTGCCTCACTTGAGAGTCAATTCCATTCCAGGCTAGGTGTTCTTTACCATCTTCGACCACACCGTCACTTAGTTTTTTTTGTTGTAAATACATACTTATAATTCATACAGAACACCCAGACACAGAACAAACATTTGTTTATACCAAACAAACATTTGTCCTTGGCGGGAATCGAACCCACGCCTTACAGCTCAGGCAGACATACTCCCAATGAGCCAACAGGGCTGTCATAACGGTGTGTTCCGGCTGCCTCTCTTGAGAGTCAGTTCCATTCCAGGCTAGGTGTTCTTTACCATCTTCGACCACACCGTCACTTAGTTTTTTTTTTGTTGTAAATACATACTTATAATTCATACAGAACACCCAGACACAGAACAAACATTTGTTTATACCAAACAAACATTTGTCCTTGGCGGGAATCGAACCCACGCCCTACAGCTCAGGCAGACATACTCCCAATGAGCCAACAGGGCTGTCATAACGGTGTGTTCCGGCTGCCTCACTTGAGAGTCAGTTCGATTCCAGGCTAGGTGTTCTTTACCATCTTCGACCACGCCGTCACTTAGTTTTTTTGTTGTAAATACATACTTATAATTCATACAGAACACCCAGACACAGAACAAACATTTGTTTATACCAAATAAACATTTGTCCTTGGCGGGAATCGAACCCACGCCTTACAGCTCAGGCAGACATACTCCCAATGAGCCAACAGGGCTGTAAAAACGGTGTGTTCCGGCTGCCTCACTTGAGAGTCAGTTCCATTCCAGGCTAGGTGTTCTTTACCATCTTCGACCACACCGTCACTTAGTTTTTTTTGTTGTAAATACATACTTATAATTCATACAGAACACCCAGGCACAGAACAAACATTTGTTTATACCAAACAAACATTTGTCCTTGGCGGGAATCGAACCCACGCCTTACAGCTCAGGCAGACATACTCCCAATGAGCCAACAGGGTTGTCAAGAAGGCTTCATACTTCTTGTAACTTTTTGCAAAAATACAATAAGAATGTATGTAGGTATATGTTTACCTATATACTATTACTTCGTAAATATACGTAACGAGCTAGAACTGATCATGATGATGAGTACACAATACTAATTTGAAAGCATCTACTTACTTACTTTAATTTGATTATTAGATACCTATCTACTAATTTATACGCGTATTACATATACATACATCTAACTACAGAGAGCATAGCAAGAAATGTCGGTTTTAGTGAAAATATTTTTATTACTACCAATTCAGCCTAGTTACCTAGATACATTTTTATTTACTTACCGTCGTTTGCGCCTCATTTGGTACGATTTTTTTATGGCAAGACTTGAAAGTCTTTTTCTACGATCGCTTTTGTTAGCCATTTTTTCCGTAACCTTGTCGCGGCGGCGATCGCTACATAGTTTGGCGCACGTCCGACGTCGACGAGCTCTGCGAGCGGTCTGAAGCGAAGAAAAACGCGCCGTGATGCCATAAATTCGTGATTAAAATTCATATAAAATTACCATTTTAACTTTTTATAATTTTTATTTATAAATAAAAATGTTACATTATTTCGTAATATTTTAAGAATTATCAAAAAATAATTAAATGGCTAGAATTAGTCGTATGTGGATTCTGTTTTTTGAAATAGAGGTAACTTTGGAATTTTTTTCGATCGAGCGAAGTTAATGATTTCATGTATCAGATGGTCTGAGTAAATGAAAGATATGCTTAAAAATAACATATATTTTTACCCACAGTAAAAAAATATACTTTGTCATAGAACAATGTGGATTCTTGTTCGACGTTTAAATGGCCAGGAGCGTCTTAAAGAAGATTTTATGTGTATGTACTTACTTATTATTCAACCTATTTTATACCACTACTCGTTAAAGGCCTCTTTTCCCCCTATGCCTGTCTGGCTGATGCTATTGTGGTCCAATCCTTATTATGTGCATCGAACTCATCTTTCCACAGTCTTCTAGACCGGCCTGGTTTTTTTTTTATTTTTTATTTTGCTTACAGGCTAGGCGTTTGACCACAACTCACCTGCTGTTAAGTGACGGTGTGGTCGAAGATGGTAAAGCACACCTAGCCTGGTATGGAACTGGCTCTCAAGTGAGGCTGCCGGAACACACCGTGAGATGCTTAGCGGCAGATTTTTAACTTGAGGGTGGTAGCTAGCCAGCCGAATACTAGAAAGTACCCTACCACCACGCTATGGTTTCCTAACGATGTTTTCCTTCACCGGCAGCTCAAGCTCATTGTTGGGGTTTGAACCCACGCCGCGATGCGAACCGACCGCGCTAACCACTGAGCTATCATCGCTACAAAACTGGTGGCCGATTAACCTCGGGGGTCCAGTCGGTGTTGGTTTTCGCCCATAGCTGGCATTCGGCAGTCTTATCCAGCCCAGTCTCACTTTAGCATGGTAGCTTTTTCAGTCACGTCAATGACTGGGTTTTGGGGCGCAGTACTGACTTTCTTTTGCGAATAACTTCACGCCCAGTATACTGCGCTCCATCGCTCGTTGACAAACCACAAGATTGTCAACGAAGACACATGGGTAATTTACCTTTTTGTTAGTTGGAAAGGTAAATAATAATTCTCACGTTTCTGGCTTTAGTATATTCAAATTCAAATTCATTAATTCTCGCAAAATAGGTATTAACAATAATGTGGTCTTAAATTGAAATACATATCTCAGGTACTATTTTAGCTGTATAGCATGCAAGTAATTGGTCCATTGAAGTTATTATTGTAATTTGATTAAATTATATTATACATTAGATTCAATATTAAATTTATATTTTATTCTTAAAAAAATTCGTCAATATTATAGTATGCTTTGTCAATCTAGACTACATTTTATTATAGATAAATATTAAGTACATACAGGGAAAATTAAACATGAACAAAAAAAAATATCTACAAATTACATAAACTTTGTCAATTAGCATTTTTTTCAATCTAGATTTAAAATGTTCATTATTGTCTAATCTTTGATTTGAAAAAACTTATCTTTGATTGTCCGAGGTATTTTATTATATATTAAAATTCTGTTTACAAAAATGCTTTTATTATAAAGTGCTCTAGATATTCGATATTATATTAGATTGAAAGTCCTAAATTAAATGGTGTTTCCAGCCAATATGGCACCGTGCCCATAGGGAACTAAGATCAAATTAAATCACTCACCTACGCAGCTAATATTATTAGAGTATTCGATTTGACAAATTCTTTGAAATCTTCTACAACTAACCTTTGCTTTAATTGGTGGTAGGTCTCCTTAGCGAGAGGTCGTCTAGATATCACCGTAGTACCAGATATTCTGCCGCCAAGCAGTAGTGTGTAAACATTAGTGTTCCGGTTTGAAGGGTACTGCAGCTAGCGAAATTACACGGCTGTTGAGACTAACCATCCAGGGGCAAGGCAGCGATGCCTTGGACTATGTTTTGTTACTCAAAGTTCTATGTATCACTGCTATGGTTAGGGACAAGCATTATCTCTTACCATCAAGGGAGCGTCTCGTTCGTCTCATTCGTTTTACATTATTAAAACCCGTAAGTATTTTTATAAATATGGTAGCTCAGTGTTTAGCGCGTTCGTTTCACACGTCGAAGAGCGTGGGTTCAAACCCCAACGATGAGCTTGAGCTACCGGTGAAGGAAAACATCGTGAGGAAACCATAGCGTGGTGATAGGATACTTTCTAGTACTCGGCTGGCTAGCAACCACCCTCGAGTTAAAAATCTACCGCCAAGCATCTAATACAAAAGCCCCGTCTTGCTTCGCACTTCGCTTTGTCTCCATGATGAAGGCCACCGGATGTGGCTGAAACTATAGTCGGAGTGTCCGATAATTAATCGTGAGTAACCACACGTAAGTAATAACTCTCCTGATGTTAAGAGATAACGCCTGTCCATGACCGTTGCAGCGATACACAGAACTTTGAGTAGTAAAACAAAGTCAAGGGTATCGCTGCCTTAGCGTTCATTACTTTGAGACTAGATGGTTAGTCTCAATAGCCCTGTAATTTCGCTAGCTGCAGTACCCTTCAAACCGGAACACTAATATTTACACACTACTGCTTGGCGGCAGAATATCTAGTACTGCGGTGGTACCTACCTAGACGACCTCCTGCTAAGGAAATCTACCACCAAGTGATAAAATATGATATAAATATACCCGAAAATTTCAAGTATGAAAAATACAACGCAGCGGCATGATTTTCCCGTGTACCCGCAAAAAACTTAGGCATTTATTTTCGTTCCTCATATATCTCTTTATATGCATACATATATACAGACTGCTCAAATAATAACCGCCCTTTTTGCCGTCTTTTGTACTCCGACACAAAAGCAAAACGAATTGCTGTTGGTGGCTTTACCCTACCTAGTTCTAACCGAATCAATGGCGCCCAACGTGGGACAGAAGCATTGTTATTGTTACATTCACTTCAAATAAGCAGTAAACGAATACAATGACAGTTTGAAAAAACTTTCGTTAAATTTTTCATCAATATTTTTTCATAATAAAAGAGAATCGATATATTTTTTATGACCGACCTTTTTTTTTAATGACCGACATCATATGACATGACATAACCCTAACAATGAACTTTTTTTTTTTTATCGCTGGCTAACTAGCTACCACCCCCAAGTTGAAAATCTGCAATCAAACAACGGTGTTGTTCTGCATGTTCCGGCAGCCTCACTTGAGAGCCAGTTTAATTCCAGGCTAGGTGTGCTTTACCATCTTTGACCACACCGTCACTTAATATCACCTGAGCTGCGGTCAAACACCTAGCCTGTCAACCATAAAAAAATAACACTGTTTTCTAAGTTTAGAATCTAACGTTTCAATAAATTTGGCAAGATTAAAAGTTTTCTGCTCCAGAAAGTTCTATTATAGCATAGCATTTCAAGAACGCAATGGTTGCTCCTTCAAGATTCCAAAAGGCAATAAACTGAAACGAGCGGAGAGGAAAACGGCATGGAATTAAAGTTTACACTCACTTTAAGCATTCATTTCATTTGTTTGTTCCGATGTAACTATTGTTTCATGCTCGAATGGATTGTGATCAATCGTTCATGCTGTTTCATTAAATTGACTGCGGAGCTCTGAAACCGCAGACATTTTTTTTCTTTCGTTATTGGTATCGCACTTTATGCATTTGTCAAATATTTAGGTATTTCTAACCGACTTAAAAAAAGAATTAGGCTCTCAACCCTACCCTACCTAACGCGATGGTTTCCTTACGATGTTTTCCTTCACCGCCAGCTCAAGCATCGCTATAAAAGCAAATAAAAATTCCGTTAAAGATATTAAACAAAGCACAACAGTTTAAAAACTATATCGTGACATCAAACCCGGCAATCCAATTCATCTTTACAGGAAAACAAACATTTCAAAAATCAGCGTTGTTTTGATGCACATCAAAGAGATCTACCTACCTACACGAGTCGTTAAAAATTTGATCAAGTTTATTTTTAGATGAAAATTGGGCGAACAAGCGACGGGCCAATCACCGCCGCCAATGGATATCTTTTACCCACGACGGGACGGAGACGGTATATGCGTTTGGGGTGAGAGGATGTTTGTGCAAATCCATGTTGGCATTTTTCTCCAAAACGACTAGTCCGATTTTAATGCAGTTTTCAGTTATGGGTTCGGGTTTGATTGGTGCATGTTCTTAGATAGGTGTTACGGTGACAACTCACCAGGGGGCGCTGCAGCAAACATTGTTTGTGCAAATCCATGTTGCCATTTTTCTCCTAAATTACTGGTTCAATTTTGATGCAGTTTTCAGTTATGGGTTCGGGTTTGATTGGTGCATGTTCTTAGATAGGTTTTACGGTGACAACTTACCAGGGGGCGCTGCAGCAAACATTGTTTGTGCAAATCCATGTTGCCGTTTTTCTCCTAAATTACTGGTTCAATTTTGATGCAGTTTTCAGTTATGGGTTCGGGTTTGATTGGTGCATGTTCTTAGATAGGTGTTACGGTGACAACTCCTCAGGGGGCGCTGCAGCAAACATTGTTTGTGCAAATCCATGTTGGCGTTTTTTCTTCTAAGCTACTGGTTCGATTTTGATGCAGTTTTCAGTTATGGGTTCGGGTTTGATTGGTGCATGTTCTTAGATAGGTTTTACGGTGACAACTCCTCAGGGGGCGCTGCAGCAAACATTGTTTGTACAAATCCATGTTGCAATTTTTCTCCAAAACTACTGGCTCGATTTTGATGCAGTTTACAGTTATGGGTTAAGGTTTGATTGGTGCATGTTCTTAGATAGGTTTTACGGTGACAACTCCTCAGGGGGCGCTGCAGCAAACATTGTTTGTACAAATCCATGTTGCAATTTTTCTCCAAAACTACTGGCTCGATTTTGATGCAGTTTACAGTTATGGGTTAGGGTTTGATTGGTGCATGTTCTTAGATAGGTGTTACGGTGACAACTGGCCTAGAGGCGCTGATGGGTTTTTCAAAATTTTTAATTTTGTTACTTGTAGCTACAATTATTTTCTTTTCCTCCCAGTGAAACTCCTTGATTGATACCACCGGCTTCGGGGAAAGCTTATGGTTTTGTCGGAATCCTCGTCAGAATGGCGGCCTAGACTGCCAAGGAAGAGTTATGTTTTTCGTGCGTATCTTGTATGTATGTAAATTTTTTTATTACCTCGTATCTTCCAAACGGCCGAATGGATTACGACAATTAAGGTATCGTTAGATTTGTCTCAATAACCCAAGTGTTCTTTAAAAAAAAAAACAAGATGGTGGACTGGCGCGGAATAGTAAAACGTTAATTTAAAAAATCAAACCTACCAAGTAAGGTATCTTAATAAAGGCAATTAAAAGAGGATTACTTAAATATATAGTATACATAAGTTATATATGCCGTGGTGGTGCCGGCGTAAGAATATTACCCCACCCTCTCTACCCGTGGTTGCCGTAAGAGTCGGCTAAGGGATGTAATCCGCAAGATGGGCTGCAGCGTCTTCCTTGAACAATCACACCTAACTGCGCTCGCCAACCCGCCTGTCAAGCGTGGCGAGTATTGGCAAAACCCCCCAGGAGGAGGCCTGTGTCCAGCAGTGGACGTTCTAAGGCTGATGATGTGAAGTTATAATAATAAATTTGCTTAAAAAGTTTTACCCTTTATAGGTATTTTAATCGCAGTCGAGTTAAAGAGTTTGTTAAACTCTTTATTCTTGTGATCGATGTTGAGCTGGGACAGTGGAGTCATGTTGGAGTGTTGGACGACAGTCTGGTGCCGCCATAAGAGGTTCCAGTAGCCACGATACTTAGAAATAAGGAACTATTGAAGTAGCTGGCGTGAAAATTGCCATACATGCCCAAAGTTTAGGCCAAAAGTCGGCCGTATAACTAATAACTCAGATAGCAATCAGCAGCGCTAATAGCACGAACCACACGTAAAATAGGCATGTAGGTATAAAAGCGACCATGAAACTGTTCGTACGTGTCATGGTCAACATTACAGGGCAATGGAAAAGGGTAGGTGAGAAATTTTTAGCGTTAATAGCTTGGTGGTTACCGCGGATAACACGCCGAAGGGTGGGTTCAAACCCCAATAATAATAATAATAATACCATCCCACATGACGAGAATCTCGTGAAGGCCGAGAAGGACAAGCTTAGCAAGTACCTTGACTTGGCTTACGAGATAACTGCCATGTGGGATGTTGATTCGACGATCATTGTGCCGATAGTCGTCACGGTGAACGGTCTTATAGCGAAGAGTCTCGACCTACATCTTAAGAGACTCTCGCTAGACGGTTGGGTCAAGGGTCAGATCCAAAAGGCGGTGATCCTTGATACGGCGCGCATTGTTAGGAGGTTCCTCACTCTGCAGCCCCAACCACCGGCAGCTTGAGCCCTGCCCCGCTGCCGGTGGCACCCTAATTTTTAAAGTTTTTTTATATTATTTGTCTTTTATATATATATATTTAATGTAAAAAAATTATAAATTAAGTTAAAAAATAAATATTTGCAATAATAATAATAATTTTTATTCGACATAAAAATAAAGTACAGATTTAGTTCCATAGGCTCCCGAACTAGTCAAAGACTGTGTGTCAGGAGCCAGTGGCTTCTTCTAAAACAAGATACATTATGTCTAAAACAATATTGAGCAGCGAGTTAACCAATTTTAGTTTATATAATGTTGCCAAAGATAAATTTTAAAGAAGAAAAAATATATATAAATCTAAAAGGAATCTGCCTGCAGTTCATAGATTGTGCGTGCGTGTGTGTAAGAGAGAGAGTGTGTGTGAGTGTGCGTATGTGTGTGTGTGTGCGTATGTGTGTGTTTGTGTGTGTGTGTGTCAGTGTGAGTGCATAGGTGTGTATATATGTGCTCATCCTTTTGTAAAAGAGAAAAAAAAACTGTTTGGATACTCAAGATATAAATATAAACTTTCTAAGAGTTTTTCTAAGTTTTTTCCAATACGGTGTTACCAACCATATTCGAAGCGAAATCCGTATGGGGCCTTGATATATCCGTATGTCTAATTTGGCAGAAAATCCGTATACATACTAACCGTTATGAAGCTGAAGAGTGACTTGAGCTACTTTTTATCTAGCTATTTCAGCAGGGGAGGGGTAGGTATATATGCGCCGCGAGTCAAATTGAATGATACAGATGTGTTTGTAATAGCGCGGTAATCTTATGTGTCGCGTCTTACCAGTGCCAATACCCGCCTTTAACGCTCTTTCCCGCTCTCTCGGAATGCGTAAAACTCAAAAAAACTTTTAAAATAAGGTTTCATATATCATAGATGGAACCTAAATAAAATCAGATAGGTATTGTGAACAGAGTTTACGTGCATTGAAATAATTCAGTTATGGAAGTTGCCCTAAATTATTATGAAATATATTAATTATTTGAAGAGACGAGACTTTGATGGCAGTAAAATACAATGCGTTCGTAAGCTTCTACAAACAATAAATCATTGTTTTATGTTAAATGCAGCTAGGTACATAGTACGTGTTTTAAATCAGTATAAAAATTCGTACCTATGTCAAAGTTATCCGTATGAGATTTGAGAAATCCGTATAAATGGCAACGCTGCCCCAATAATGAGTTCGAGGTGCCGGTGAAAGAAAACATCGTGAGGAAACCATAGACAAGCATAGTGGTCAAGTATTTTCTAGTACTCGGCTGGCTAGCTACCACCCTCAAGTTGAAAATCTGCCGCCAAGCACCAGACGGTGTGTTCCGCCAGCCTCACTTGACAGTCAGTTCCATTCCAGGCTAGATGTGCTTTACCATCTTCGACTACACTGTCACTTAACATCAGGTGAGCTGTGGTTAAACACCTAGCCTGTCAGCTTGGCAACCATAAAAAAAAGTTATATATATAATAACCATAAAACCATAAAATACTTCCCGTGAACTCAGAATCTTAACTTTTACTTATATACCTACAGATTTGTACGGAACCCTCGTTGCGCGAGTCCGACTCGCACTTGGACGGTTTTTTTAATATAAAAAGTAATGAGACGAACGATACGTTCTCGTGATGATAAGAAGTAACGTCTGTACGTAAGCATTGAAGCGATACACAGAACTTTGAGTAGCAAAACAAAGTCCAGGACGTCGCTGATTTGGCGCTCATTATTTATGAGACATTAGATGGTTAGTCTCGACAGTTCAATAATTTCGCTGGCTGTTAAAACCGGAACATAGTAATGTTTGCACACTACTGCTTGACAGCACAATATCTGGTAACGCGGTGGTACCTACCTAAACGACCTCCTGCTAAGGAAATCTAATATTGTCGAGTTACCGCCAAAACGTTTTACGCCCATTGCCATCGAGCGCTGTTCGAAAATGGATTCGCAAAATTAAAATGTCGAGTGTTACTAAAAATAAATGGCATATGGCCAACAAACAGTATCTAGTAACTAGTTTGATAGTCGGTGTTGCTATTTTCATGTATTTGATATGTACCTGGGTCATCGAGCTATTTTTTTTTATTGCTGACAGCCTAGGTGTTTGATCACAACTCACCTGATGTTAAGTGACGGTGTGGTCGAAGATGGTAAAGCACACCTAGCCTGGAATAGAACTGGCTCTCAAGTGAGGCTGCCGGAACACGTCGTTAGATGCTTGGCGGCAGATTTCCAACTGGAGGGTGGTAGCTAGCCAGCCGAGTACTAGAAAGTACTCTACCACCACGCTATGGTTTCCTCACGATGTTTTCCTTCACCGGCAGCTCAAGCTCATTGTTGGGGTTTGAACCCACGCCCTTCGGCATGCGAACCGACCGCGCTAACCACTGAGCTATCATCGCTACTAAGCTGAGCGGAGTAGAATCTATCTTGGAAAACCATACTTACCCAGAGATGAAACCTAACTAGACAGCAGCAAAATAAGTAAAATATCTATAAGTAGAACATCTTCACGATAAATAGGCGACACAAGTGGGAAGAGGTGGCGCGGCGGGGGCGGAGGACGCTTGCCGGCGATCACTACGCGAGTGCCGGCCGAGCAGGCGGGGTTAGCACGTAAATGTCATTGTTTTGTGTTGTGTAGGTTGGTTCATGTTCAAATTTAATAGGTTAGTAACTTTATAATAAAAAGTTATTTAAAAGTTACAGAAGTTAAAGTGCGTCTTATAGATTTGATGTTAGCGAAGCTACGAACAAAAAAGATCAATGGAAGATTTGTTCGTAGATGCGATGTCGACATCCCTGCACGCGCCGCGCGCTACACCTGCGTGAATCAACGCTAGCAGGGAAGACGTTCTACTTACTCGGGGCCGCGCGCTCCAAGTACTTTGAGCGGCTGATATTAGGGGCGGAAATTCGATGATAATATTTTATTTCACACTCTTCCTTTACTTGCATGCGTAAGTCTACCAATTTGTATGAGTGGGTACCCACTCACACAAGTGAAGGACCACTTTTCTTTGGCGGCTGCGAACTGAGTGGTTTGCGTGTATTTAGTATTAGTTGGGTATAACAGAATAAAAACATATTGCAAAGAATAAAATATATTGTTTCAAATATGCTTCTTTTTCTCTGGCGAATTACTTCGTTTCGGATTCAATCCCAAAAAAGAAAAAGGATAAAATCACAGACATAGCTCAGCGTATTATGACATATCTGTCGCAGAACCGATAACCGCTGGGGTAGACGTGTTCTAGAATGGAGACCGCGAATTGGCAAACATAGTGTAGGACGCCCTGAGACTCGATGGAGTGACGATATACGTGGGACAGATGGCGGTGGATGGAAGCGAAAAACCGAGGATCGGGCTGAGTGCGTGTCTTAGGAGAGGCCTATGTCCAGCAGTGGACTACAAAAGGCTGATGATGATGATGCTTCTTTTTGTTTTTTTTTTTGCACCCAATACCTTCGTACAGCAATTTCTTAGCAATCGTTTAAACTGTTTTCAAAATATCAATTATACATAGAAGATACAGTCATAGTCCACCACGCTGGCCAAGTGTGGGTTAACACTACACACATAATCGAGTTATTATATCAATATTACTCGATCAATAACTACTAATATTATAAATATGAAAATTTGTGTTTGGATGTTCGGTTGTTCGTTACTTAATCACGCAAAAATGACTAAACAGATTTAAATAAAATTTGGCACACATATAGTTTATTACCTGGATACATACAGAATACTTTTTTATATCAGAAAAAATTTAGGTTCCTGTGAAATTATCAAACAACAAACTACTGGACATATCCAATTGAAATTTGGTATAGATGCGCCTTATGGAACATTATTCAGAGATAAAAATTATCCTATCTTAATCGAATAATAAAATAGTGCAAGTTTCATGATTATTGCTTATTACAAGCTGATAATTAACTTGCAACATATGTACATAACTATGTTTGTTCGGGTGGAACCTTGCAAGTTAAATTTGACCCACTTCTCGATGTCCGATTGGACTCAAATTTGGTGTACTTATATCTTTAGTGACAATACAATTATATGGTACCATAGAGTTGGTCTGATGATGGAGACGGAAGATGGTCATAGGAACTTCTGAATTAAACAAGATAAACACATCGAGTTTGGGATCGATTGATTCGTCTTGAGGAGCACTTTATGCCTAGACGATATCCAGGAACTGATGATGAAGCTAGAAGGTGGCCACGGCATCTCTGTGATAAAACAACACAACCCCACCGAGTTTGGGCTCGATTGATTCATCTTGAAGAGAACTTTATGCCTAAGCGATATCCAGGATCTGATGATGAAGCTAAAAGGTGGTCACGGCATCTCTGTGATAAAACAACACAACCCCATCGAGTTTGGGCTCGATTCATTCGTCTTGAGGAGCAATCTCTAAAATACTTACATACTAAAAATTTAAAAATAAATTAATAGTTTAAAAGTATTTTTATAAACAAGCCTTTTATCTGGGACAAGGAACTAAAAATTTAACAATAAATTCTAGTAAGTATTTGGCGTGTATATAAATATAAATATAAATATTGTAGGACACATTACACACAGCGCCATCTGACCCCAAACTAAGCAGAGCTTGTGTGATGGAAGTCAGATAACTGATAGAATACATAAATATTTTTTTTTTTGTAAATACATACTTATAATACATACAGAACACCCAGACACAGAACAAACATTTGTTTATACCATAAACTGTTTGTCCTTGGCGGGGATCGAACCCACGCCCTACAGCTCAGGCAGACATACTACCAATGAGCCAACAGAGCTGTCAAAGGTGTAGGTACCTACTTACCTATATTCTTAAAAGCTTGAGGCACTACCCGATATAGGTTACAGGTTAGGTACTTACTATACTACTGTGCCTCATCTTTAAAAAGTTTATGTTTATTATTATCAGAGATTTAAAAAAGTTTGTTTAAAAAAAAATACTTTTAATTTTTTGTTACTTACACAATAGGTTTCATTTCTTTCTGAACCTAATTCTAAAGTAACGCAGACGAAATTGCGGGCGTAAGCTAATATCTAAATATATATAACTCAAAGGTGACTGACTGACTGACTGACTGACTGACTGACTGACTGACTGACTGACTGACTGACTGACTGACTGACTGACTGACTGACTGACTGACTGACTGACTGACTGACTGACTGACTGACTGACTGACTGACTGACTGACTGACTGACTGACTGACTGACTGACTGACTGACTGACTGACTGACTGACTGACTGACTGACTGACTGACTGACTGACTGACTGACTGACTGACTGACTGACTGACTGACTGACTGACTGACTGACTGACTGACTGACTGACTGACTGACTGACTGACTGACTGACTGACTGACTGACTGACTGACTGACTGACTGACTGACTGACTGACTGACTGACTGACTGACTGACTGACTGACTGACTGACTGACTGACTGACTGACTGACTGACTGACTGACTGACTGACTGACTGACTGACTGACTGACTGACTGACTGACTGACTGACTGACTGACTGACTGACTGACTGACTGACTGACTGACTGACTGACTGACTGACTGACTGACTGACTGACTGACTGACTGACTGACTGACTGACTGACTGACTGACTGACTGACTGACTGACTGACTGACTGACTGACTGACTGACTGACTGACTGACTGACTGACTGACTGACTGACTGACTGACTGACTGACTGACTGACTGACTGACTGACTGACTGACTGACTGACTGACTGACTGACTGACTGACTGACTGACTGACTGACTGACTGACTGACTGACTGACTGACTGACTGACTGACTGACTGACTGACTGACTGACTGACTGACTGACTGACTGACTGACTGACTGACTGACTGACTGACTGACTGACTGACTGACTGACTGACTGACTGACTGACTGACTGACTGACTGACTGACTGACTGACTGACTGACTGACTGACTGACTGACTGACTGACTGACTGACTGACTGACTGACTGACTGACTGACTGACTGACTGACTGACTGACTGACTGACTGACTGACTGACTGACTGACTGACTGACTGACTGACTGACATAGTGATCTATCAACGCACAGCCCAAACCACTGGACGGATCGGGCTGAAATTTGGCATGCAGGTAGATGTTATGACGTAGGCATCCGCTAAGAAAGGATTTTGATTAATTATACCCCCAAGGCGATAAAATAGGGGATGAAAGTTTGTATGAAACTTTGTCAATTTTAAACCGATCGGGCTGAGACTTTGCATGCATAAAGCTACTATGACGTAGGCATCTAGCGCGGGTGAAACCGCGGGGCACACCTAGTACATAATATACATCTCAGAGTAAAAAGCATTTTACTGAATACAAAATATTACAGTAGGTATACATATATCGACAATTTCCACCGTTGTTTTTACGATACACACGTTCGAAAATACCTTCCCTCGTAAACCAGCGTTATTTTTATTGCCCCGCTTACAACGTACGTGCTATTGAAACTACAATGAGACTTCAAAAGATTTAAAAGCTTCTTCACACACGTCGACACGACGAATATGCTGAGTTTCGTTATGCTGACATTGACAAAGCCTACTATAAGGTGGCTCATTACGTGGAAGACAGGAATATATGGTTGTTGTAGCTTCTCTCTGCACTTGCATCCCCCTGGCTAAGTGACAATTGTAGTAAGCATAATGTATGTATTAATATTTATTACTGTAAATTGTAACCTAATATGAAAAGAAAAATCCACAAAAAAAATGCCTTGCTGAGTTTCTTGCCGGAGTCTTCTCAGTTGTAGTGTAATTACGAGCCGGTGGTAGATTCAAACATGTAACTTAACGTTCATAAGTGCCTTACCAGGGCCTAAACTGAATAAATGACTTTTGATTTTGATTTTGCTGAGCTTAGTTATGCTGAGCTTAGTTATGTTGAGCTTAGTTATGCTGAGCTTAGTTATGTTGAGCTTAGTTATGCTGAGTATTGATTTATTAACTCTTTAACATCCACACCAGTGGCGTAGCGTATCAGCCGAGGCGGCAGATAATTTTGCTGCCCTCTTTTTTTTATGGTTGGCAGGCTTGGTGTTTGACCACTACTCACCTGATGTTAAGTGACGGTGTGGTCGGAGATGATAAAGCACACCTAGCCTGGATGGTACTGACTCTCAAGTGAGGCTGCCGGGACACACCGTTAAATTCTTGGCGGCAGATTTTCAACTTGAGGGTGGTAGCTAGCCAGCCGAGTACTAGAATGTACCCTACCACCACGCTATGGTTTCCTCACGCTGTTTTCCTTCACCGGCAGCTAAAGCTCATTGTTGGGGCTTGAACCCACGCCCTTCGGGATGCGAACCGACCGCACTAACCACTGAGCTATCATCGCTACAAAAGTTCCACTAGTGTTAAGTTTATATTGTTAAAATTGTTTGTAATAATAATTGGTGTGAACAATAAAGAGTTATATTATTGTCCTAGCAACAACATCGTTGTCGCTCAGCCGAAGATATATCAAAAACATGACCGAATCGTTACCGGAATATGTGAAAGTTCCATTTGGGATGCGAAAAAGAAAACGAGTATTCGTCCCATGGTCGTTTAAAAATAGGGCATTTCAATGTTTCGATGAATAAGGCGCAAGTTCATTTTTACCCTTGTAAATTGGAAAACAGGTACACTCAACTAGCTTTGCTCGCGTCGCCAATTGAAATGTCAGTTTAGAAAAGGCGTCTTGAACTTTTTTATATATCATATTATACATATTTTTTTTTTTTTATCTGTGTCTAAAATCACATGGAGTCACATCCCAAATGGAGTTTTGACATTTTCCGGTTTAGTCATGTTTTTCGTCTGTGGAAAATTCGACGAAAACACAATTCATAGAAAACACAATTTGTTAAATCATAGATTGTTTCACTTGCGTCACCAGTTAGTTTTGCTATCATCATCATCTCGGCCGTAGGACGTCCACTGCTGGACATAGGCCTCCCCCATTGACTTCCACAAAGACCGGTTGGAAGCGGCTCGCATCCAGCGCGTTCCTGGGTCTTTATGAGGTCGTCTGTCCACCTTGCGGGTGGACGTCCTACGCTGCGCTTGCCGGTCCGTGGTCTCCACTCTTTGCAGCCCCATCGGCCATCAGTTCTGCGTGCTATGTGCCCTGCCCACTGCACTTCAACTTGCTAATCCGTATAGTTTTATAGTGCTATAATTTTGCTATAGTTGTTTTTTTTTTTTGAGTATTTCCCGCTATAGTTGAAAAGTTCCATGACTATTGTGGTTCGACGAATTGTGTTTTCGACGAATTGTTTTTAACTGTTCCATGTTTTCAACAAATCCTTGACAGAGCCACAACGGTTTTGTTAATAGGCTAGTTGTTTGACTAATAACCGTGGATTTGGTATAATTCCCGCCAAGTTAGTTGGGTTTCCGTGACAAGCTTCGAAAAAGCATTAAGAAGAATTCTCGCAAGTGCTCTTGTTCATTAAACTAGTGCTATACAATGTTATTGCTAGATTCATTTAAACAAGCTGCTAAATCCAGACGCCTAAGGAAGCTTCAATTAATTAAATATGTTTATTCAATTTACAACTAATAGCTTGAACAATTTCATAGCGATAGTTCAGTGGATAATGCGGTCGGTTCACACGCTGGACGCCGTGGGCTCGAACCAACAATGAGCTTGAGCTGCCGGTGAAGGATAACTGCGTGAGGAAACCATAGAATGGCGGTAGGTACTACTCGGCCGGCTAGCTAGATATTCTGCCGCCAAGCAGTAGGTAGAAACATTACTGTGTTCCAATTTCAAGGGTACTGTAGCTAGCGAAATTACAGGGCTGTAGAGACTAACTATTGAAAGTCTCAAAGTAGATAGATACATAGATAGATAGAAACTCTTTACTGTGCACACTGAAAAAGAAAAAGAACGCCAAAGCAATATGCCCTGGACTTTGATTTGCTACTCAAAGTACTGCGTATCGCTGCAATGGTCATGAATAGTACAGTTTTGTAGCGATGATAGCTCAGTGGTTAGCGCGGTCGGTACGCATGCCGAAGGGCGTGGTTTCAAATCACAACAATGAGCTTGAGCTGCCGGTGAAGGAAAACATCGTGAGGAAACCATAGCGTGGTGGTAGGGTACTTTCTAGTACTCGGCTGGCTAGCTACCACCATCAAGTTGAAAATCTACCGCCAAGCATCTAACGGTGTGTTCCGGCAGCCTCATTTGAGAGCCAGTACCATTCCAGGCTAGGTGTGCTTTACCATCTTAGACCACACCGTCACTTAACATCAGGTGAGCTGTGGTTAAACACCTAGACTATCAACAATTAAAAAAAAGACAGGCATTATCTCTTACCATCAGGAGAGTGACTCGATCGTCTCAATAATTACAACATTAAAAAAAAAGCATCACTTGACAGTTAATTAACAATCTATCAACAATGTACCGCTGTAACTTGCAAGTTTCCCAATTTATACCAACTACTATTTTCGTAATAAGAATAGGGAAAGGCAGAATTTACTTTCGGTGATAAATCACACTACTTCAAATAAAAAATGTAGGTCAGCGCCATGAATCTTCCCTTGCCGCTTATCAGATGGCGGTTGCAAGTTGGATGCTATGAAATGGTGTAGGTAACTTATAGATAGTGATTAGACGAAACGTCTTAGCAAAGTCAAAGTCAAAAGCTTTATTTTTTTATGGTTGACAGGCTAGGTGTTGACGAAAGCTCATCTGATGTAACGAGCCCGCGGAGAAAATTATGAATTAGGATGCACATATTTATGTAAATTTATGTTTATTTATGTGTATATTTTATTTTATAATAGTTTATTATATATTTATTAATATTTAGTACTATTATATTTGTATGTTGTATTTTTATTTATATATATGTATACATTTGTTTTGATGCGCGCCTACAACCACATCTCATTTACTGTGGGGATGGCTGGCAGAAAATGCTTTAGCATTAAGTCCTCCCTTTGTACATATTATTTTTAAGTGTGCAATAAAGAATTAAATAAATAAATAAAATTGCAAAGTCTTGATTTTTTACCGGATCAACTTCGGGGAGTGTGCGTAAGAGCTCCATGACCTTATCCCCCCCACTCCGTTCCAGGACAAGCAGAAGAACGGCACACTATCATCCGTTTCTCGTGGGCGTTCCCAGTATTCGTAAACAACGATTCCGCTCTTGATACCTACAGCCCATGAATGGAACTCATTGCCAGCTGATCTGTTTCCTTTAAACTACAATTTGGACGTTTTTAAGGCTAGAGTGAATAGATTTCTTCTAGATCTGCGTGCTCCATCCACAGCCGCACCGTCGATTTCCATCAGGCGAGTTGGTGCCCTAACGTAGATCTATTTAATATAAAAATAAACAGAAAATTTTCATTTTTTTTAAATCATAAAATACATATACCCCTACAAGTCAATATCTCTACAAGTCAAAATATGCGACTTGGCCATTTCGTTACTACAAGAACTATAAAAGAAAAGCAATGAATAGTGAATAAACACATATTAATCCGTTCAGTAGTTTTTAAGTTTATCGCGAACAGACGGACAGACACGACGGGTGACTTTATATGTAGTGATGATATAACGGAATTTAACTTGCAAGCTTGTAACATTCGTGTTTTTTTTTTCTCTTTCTTCTTAGCATCGCACTCTGTGCATTCTGCCAGTTTCAATGTTTCTGTATTTTGTGTGTAGTCTTCAGTTGCCAGCTTCTTTGTGTTTATAGTCAAAGTCCAGTCCGTGCCAGTCAAATCTAGTCATGCTTTAGTAAAGTAGTGGCGACTTTACTATAAGCTTCTGGATGGAGTTTTGGAAGCAACACGAAAAGTCATGTTTAACCACATTATATCATTCTCCCACACTCGCGCTTGTAATTCGGCACTTTATAAATAAAACACCACTATTTTTATGCATAAAAACTCGAAAAAACACTAGTTTTAGAAAAAAAAATACAATGGGGCGACACGACGCTCACCGCGTTCCCGCGTGTCATCAATAAACATATAATACGCTTTTGACAACTGGTTTTTTTTTTTTAACGCTGACAGGCTAGGTGTTTGACCACAACTCATTTGATGTTAAGTGACGGTGTGGTCGAAGATCGTAAAGCACACCTAGCCTGGAATAGAACTGGCTCTCAAGTGAGGCTGCCGGAACACACCGTTAGATGCTTGGCGGCAGATTTTCAACTTGAGGGTGGTAGCTAGCCAGCCGAGTACTAGACAGTACCCTACCACCACGCTATGGTTTCCTCACGATGTTTTCCTCACCGGCAGCTTAAGCTCATTGTTGGGATTTGAACCCACGCCCTTCGGCATGCGAACCGACCGCGCTAACCACTGAGCTATCATCGCTACAGACGTTGCTTATATTGTTGTCAATTTCATTATTTTTTTGTGACAACTGTGATATCAATATTTTTTGTTTGTAGTTCTTATTGTTGGTCGCATATTAGTTCAATTCACAAATAATTCACTGTAAACGCCTGTCGTAAAGTGTTCAATAAGACTTAAATTTGCATGCCGAAAGGCTTTAATTGTAATATATGACGCTCTGTAACTGTACTCCTTCCAACTGTACTTTATATACGCGAATAAAGATTATGAATTATGAATTATTTGTAGGTATTTGCACTAAAAAGTTTCAATAGTAAATGAAAACTAGCTATAAAGTTACAATAGTTTTCAGTGCGCCTAAATGGCATCCATTTTTAATTACCGAACTCAGGTGTGGTTGCTATTCTAACTAACATTCATGCCGGCGATCAATTATATTATCGACTGCAAACCGATTGCTGCGATCAATAAACTTGAATGATTGAACAACCAGGCGTTGTTTCGCATGCATGCTTTGTGTATTGCATGTATTGTTCATCTAATTACTACAAGAGATGGAAAGTGTGAAAATGATATTGAAAGAAGAGTGAATGCAGGAAACTTGGTTCACCAAGTTTCCTGCATTCACTCTTCTTGAAGCTTTGCACTCCTTCATGAACAGTCGGAAGGTGTCTAACAAGGCTCGTTTGGCTGTGCATGAGGGGGTGTTGGTTCCGACACTCATGTACGGAAGTGAAAGTGGGGTATGGCAGAAGAAACATGAAAGCAGAATAAATGCAGTTGAGATGAGAGCGTTAAGAAGTATAATAGGAGTTAAACAGGATAAGAAATAGTGAGATAAGGAAACGTTGTGGTCTGAAAGAAGATGTAGTGACAAAAATTGAGAAAGGTATGCTGAGATGGTTTGGCCATGCCGAGAGAATGAATGAAGAACGATTGACGAAAACAGTGTATAAGGCGAGTCTGAATGAAAGTCTTGGAAGGAGTAGACCTAGGCGGACGTTTCGAGACCAAATCAGGGACGTCTTGGGGAAAGACCAGGTCAAGAGTACCCTAAACCGAAGAGCATGTATGAAGGGAATAATGAAAGTCGACGAAGCGAAACAAGTTTAGTATGTAAGGATCGTAGCAAGTGGAAAGAAGTGGTGTCTGCCTACCCCTACGGGAAAGAGGCGTGATTATATGTATGTATGTATGTATGTATGTACTACTTACTAGTACTTGGTGGTAGATCTCCTTAGCAGGAAGACGTCTTGGTAGGTACCACCGCAGTACCAGATATTCTGCCGCCAAGCAGTAGTGAGTAGACAGCCCTGTTGGCTCATTGGGAGTATGTCTGCCTGAGCTGTAGGGCGTGGGTTCGATTCCCGCCAAGGACAAATGTTTGTTTGGTATAAACAAATGTTTGTTCTGTGTCTGGGTGTTCTGTATGTATTATAAGTATGTATTTACAAAAAAAAAAAAGTATTTATGTATTCTATCAGTTATCTGACTTCCATCACACAAGCTCTGCTTAGTTTGGGGTCAGATGGCGCTGTGTGTAATGTGTCCTACAATATTTATTTATTATTATTTATTTATTTATTCATTACTGTGTTCCGGTTTATAGGGCGAAATTACTGGGCTGTTGAGACTAAACATCGAAAGTCTCAAAGTAATGAGCGCCAAAGCAGCGATGCCCAGGACTTTGTTTTGCTACTCAAAGTTCTGTGTATCGCTGCAATGGTCATGGACAGGCGTTATCTCTTACCATCAGGAGAGCGTGTCGTCCGTCTCATTACTATTACATTAAAAAAATATCTTAAAATACCTACCTACTTACTTGTTACCCTTGATATAAGTAAATGTACAAAGTTCAACACCAAAGACAAAGAAAAAAACCGGCCAAGTGCGAGTCGGACTCGTGCACCGTACAAACCTGTAGGACTATAATTAAAAGTTATTGTAGTTAACATTATTTTTTTTTGTTTTACTTGGCATGGGCATGTACATATATATTCAGCTTGCTTGGTTACGCTATAAATAGTTTAAAAACGTATTAAAAATCAACTACCGCACAGAAAGCCAAAACATTCAAATTAGTTTTATAAAATAAAGTTTTCTATCAATATAAAATAAATACAAAATATAAATTTATTCGCGTTAAAAATTCCCTTTCTGTCCATACCAAAAATCAAACCCATACGGGTTTTCAGAGATTTTACAACATTTCACGAGTATAATAATCAGTTGGGCAGCTTTTATTGCAGTGTTGCCCGCTCCACTTTACACCTTTATGGGGGGAAATTCATTTCGTTCCGCGCGTTAACATTTTTGTGGAAATTGGAGTCGGGAGACTGGCAACATTTTATGTTTTTATCGTTTACCGAGTATTACAAAGTAAATGAAAACTCCACAGAGACTAAGATCTATATTTTTGTAATATAAAATTAATGAGACGAACGAAACGCAGCATTGAAGTACCTAGAAATTTGAGTAACAAAACAAAGTACAGGGCATCGCTGCTTTGTCGCTATTTTTTTTTATGGCTGACAGGCTTTGTGTTTGACCACAGCTAACCTGATGTTAAGTGACGGTGTGGTCGAAGATGGTAAAGCACACCTAGCCTGGAATGGAACTGGCTCTGGAAACTGGTAGCTTCTCTCTGCACTTGCATCCCCCTGGCTAAGTGACAATTGTAGTAAGCATAATGTATGTATTAATATTTATTACTGTAAATTGTAACCTAATATGAAAAGAAAGATCCACAAAAAAAATGCCTTGCTGAGTTTCTTGCCGGAGTCTTCTCAGTTGAAGTGTAATTACGAGCCGGTGGTAGATTCAAACATGTAACTTAACGTTCATAAGTGCCTTACCAGGGCCTAAACTGAATAAATGACTTTTGATTTTGATTTTGATTTTGCTCTCAAGTGAGGCAGCCGGAACACACCGTTAGATGCTTGGCGGCAGATTTTCAACTTGAAGGTGGTAGCTAGCCAGCCGAGTACTAGATAGTACCCTACCACCACGAAGTCATTACTTGACATTCAATAGTTGATCTCAATAGCCATATAAAAACGCTTCAGGATTCTTCTATCTGCAATATTGAATTTAAATTAATTATAGATTTACAAATTAAAATGATAATATATTATGCTTCCGATAGAATCTGTCCAAAACTTAACTTAAAATCAAGTAAGAGGCCTAAAATACATCAATTTCAAGATGACTTTATAAGTCACAGTTTAAAAAATCAATGACCCGACTGCGATTAAAATAGCTACATCATCATCATCATCATCTCAGCCGTAGGACGTCCACTGCTGGACATAAGCCTCCCCCATTGAAATCCATAAAGACCGGTTGGAAGCGGCTCGCATCCAGCGCGTTCCTGCGGTCTTTATTAGGTCGTCTATCCACCTTGTGGGTGGACGTCCTACGCTACGCTTGCCGGTTCGTGGTCTCCACTCCAGAACTTTGCAGCCCCATCGGCCATCAGTTCAGCGTGCTATGTGCCCTGCGCACTGCCTCTTGCTAATCCGCTGGGCTATGTCGGCTACTTTAGTTCGTCTACGGATCTCCTCATTCCTGATTCGATCTCGTAGGGAAACTCCGAGCATAACCCTCTCCATAGCTCGTTGTGCGACTTTGAGCTTATCAAGAAGGCACATAGTCAGAGACCACGTTTCAGCGCCATAAGTCATCACTGGTAACACACACTGGTCAAAGAATAGCTAAAAATAGCTATAATTAAAGGAAAAACTTTTTAAACTTTATTATTCCTAATTCAATTTAAACTTATATAGGTATATTACATTTTTGTAATCCTCTTTTAATTACCTTTATTAAGGTACCCTAGTTGTTAGGTTTGGTTATTTTTTTAATCAACGTATTTATTATTTTGCGTCAAAAATTCACCAAATTGTTTTTTTTTTTAAACCCTCTTATGACTCTTGCGTTATTGAGACGAATCTAACGATACCTTAATTTTCGTAAACCATTCGGCCGTTTGGAAAATACGAGTTAATAAAGAAATTTACATATATACAAGATACGCGCGAAAAACATAACCCTTCCTTGGCAGTCGGGTAAAAATATAAGTCTAAGTTTTTTTATGTTTCATGGGAAAATCATGCCGGTGTTATAGAGAAGGTACACTGTAGAGAGGACCATAATCCAGCGCTTGAATCAAGTATATGTTTACCGTCGCAAAACTTAAATCTCTAAAAACTTCTACGTATAAAAAACAACATAAACCTCCTAGTAAATAAATAACAATCAAAAGTCGATCACAACATAGTAAATTATCTCGAATACGAACCACTATCGTCTCGAAATCCTGGCGCCGGGCCAACTGGGCTGGATTTAGATATTACGCTGAGATTTCGGGCCACCCGTGAACTGTCAGATGGACGATACTAAAATCTTTCTTTTCTATTTTTTGGCGTTGCACTTCACGCATTTTTCTCAGACAAGTATTTCTATATTTTAACTTTTTTTTTTGTTTTTTTGACGTTACACTTATTTTTTTTTTTTATAATAATGACGTATTATTTATAAATTTAGTTTTCATGACATTTTCTTGAAACTTATTTGTATATTTTGCAATATATGTAGTAAAATTTATGTATTTAAAATATATGATATTCATCATCATCATCATCAGCCATAGGATGTCCACTGCTGGACATAGGCCTCCTCCCTTGGTTTGTCAATACTCGCCACGCTTGGCAGGCGGGTTGGCGAGCGCAGTTAGGTGTGATTGTTCAAGGAAGACGCTGCTGCCCATCTTCCAGATTACATCCCTTAGCCGACTCTTACGGCAACCACGGGTAGAGAGGGTGGGGTACAATTTTATTCTTGCGCCGGCACCACCACGGCAAATTGTTATTTTGTTTTGTAATTAAATTAAAATATGATATTGTTTTATTATTATTCCTTTTACGTATATTTGTATTGACAATATTTTTATATTGACATACATTATTTTGTCATGTTTTTTATTCAGTGACATGCAAGCAGTGCATCAAAGCTTAGTTAATAAAATATTTGAAATGATCTTGCGGAACTTGACTTGTAACATTGGTGTTAACTATAAAATATATGCAATGTGTGCAATTTGCAAACATCATGTTCCAATTCCTGCCTAACCAAATTTGATTTAAAAAAAAAATTTAAAAATACTAGTTTTTCTTAAATTGAAAAAGAAAATATGTAACCAATCTTTTTTTTAGTATGATGCATGTTGCAATTCGTAACATTTATAGTTTATAGCACTATTAAATCTGGGGTTTTATTGCTTCTAAGTTTACGATACATTACCAGGTTAGATCTTCTCGACGGGAGGTTGTCTCGGCAGGTATAAGAACTATAAGACAATCCGCCAAGCAATGCAAAGTTCTTTTTTTTATGTTACAGTAATGAGACGAACGAGACGCTCTCCTGATGTTAAGAGATAACGCCTGTCCATGACCATTGCAGCGATACACAGAACTTTGAGTAGCAAAACAATTTCCAGGGCATCGCTGCCTTGGCGCTCATTACTTTGACACTAGATGGTTAGTCTCAACAGCCCTGTAATTTCGCTAGCTGCAGTACCCTTCGAACCGGAACACAGTAATGTTTACACTGCTGCTTGGCGGCAGAATATCTGGTACTGCAGTGGTACCTACCTAGACGACCTCCTGCTAAGGAAATCTACCACCAAGTAAAATTATGGCTGGATGAATCAGGGGATGCTCGTTCCTTTGACACATTTGAGTTAGTCTTAACTTTTTTTTAAGGTTGTCAGTCTAGGTGTTTGACCACAGCTCACCTATTAAGTGACGGTGTGGTCGAAGATTGTAAATCATACTTAGCCTGAAATGGAACTGAACTTCATCTTCAATTCTTGGTATGTAAGTTTGGCGATGTAAGTTATGCATATTCCAGTATTTTAGCATTCAATGGTATCCATGGCGTTGCAGGGGCGGCAGCCCGTATAGTGCCTAAGACTTTTTTTCATATTTTTATTTTGACACATTTTATATTGTAATTTTTTTTACATCTTCAATTCTTGTTATGTAACGTTTAGCGAAGATAAATAATAATTATTATTTATCTTCGTTATTGGTCAATCGTTCCGCTACGACGACAACGCGCGACCTCATACTGCAGACAAGTTGCAAGAGCTGGGGTTAGAAGCTCTCCGTCATACGCCGTAGGTACTCACCAGACCTTGCGCCTACAGACTTCTACTTTTTCCAGAATTTTAATAACTTTTTGGCGGAAAAAAATCAATACGCGAGAGGCAGTAAAAAATGCCTTTAAAGAATTTGTTGCATCCAGTAGCGTTGACAAAGATGAATCGATTGCACGGGTGATTATTTTAATTATTAGAAAAAGATCGTATAGGTAAAGACATAATTATATATCACATCACATCATCAGCAATAGGACGTTCACTGCTGGACATAGGCCTCCTTGGCGAGTATTGGTTTTGCCAATACTCGCCACGCTTGGCAGGCGGGTTGGCGAGCGCAGTTAGGTGTGATTGTTCAAGGAAGACGCTGCTGCCCATCTTCCGGATTACATCCCTTAGCCGACTCTTACGACGACCACGGGTAGAGAGGGTACTATTCTTACGCCGGCAGCACCACGTTATATACGTCTTTCTTTTATTTTCTGACGTGAATCGGAATTCGAAACGGCTTCGCCAAATACTTACTACATACGTGAGATATCTCTTTATTTGTTCGATACTTTGTTGAATCTTTTGTGTGGGTACTTCTGGGGGAGGTCGTAAAAACAGAATAAATGTGTTATGGTCGTTCTCTTGTAAGCTTACAGAGTAACAACTGTAGCGCGGCACCTACTTGGAATACCTACCTAATAACTTGAAGCTTAGTTGTTTATTCATTCATATACATATTTATTTATTTCATAAAGTGGAATTTACATGTCAACAATTAAATTAAATCAGATCAACTTAAATTAAATCAAATTAAAAATTAATAAATGTTATTTTTTATAATAATAAATAATAATACATGACAAAAAACGAAAATACACTCTATAAAAGGTACATTAGTATAATTACTTTTATAATTTACTTTTTAATGTAAAAGTAATGAGACTTAACGTTCTTCTGATGATAAAATACCATTGTTCATGACCATTGCAATGGTAATCAGAACTGAATAACTAAACACAATGGTAAAAGATAATGCCTGTTCATGATAGGTGTGCTTTTTTTTAATGGCTGACAGGCTTTGTGTTTGACCACAATTCACCCGATGTTACGTGATGGTATGGTCAAAGATGGTAAAGCACACCTAGCCTGGAATGCAACTGGCTCTCAAGTGAGGCTGCCGGAACGCACCGTTAGATGCTTGGCGGCAGATTTTCAACTTGAGGGTGGTAGCTAGCCAGCCGAGTACTAGAAAGTACCCTACCACCACGCTATGGTTTCCTCGCGATGTTTTCCTTCACCGGCAACTCAAGCTCATTGTTGGGGTTTGAACCCACGCCCTTCAGCATGCGAACCGACAGCGCTAACCACTGAGCTATCATCGCTACAAATATGTGCTTAAAACATAAAATTCCTAACTAATATTATAAATGCGAATGTGAGTTTGTTTGTTTGTTACGCCTTCACTCGTAAACTACTGAACGGATCTGGGTGGAATTTTGAATGTAGGTACTTTAGGCCCTGGACTAAGACATAGGATACTTTACATCATCCATCACCACACGGGTAAAACCGCGGGGCGCAGCTAGTAATATTATATATGTGTAAGTTTGTTTGGATGTTTGTTACTTAATCACGCAAAAACGGCTGAACGGACTTAGATTAACACATCATCATCAGCCATAGGACGTCCACTGCTGGACACAGGCCTCCTCCTAGAGAGGGGTTTTGCCAATACTCGCCACGCTTGGCAGGCGGGTTGGCGAGCGCAGTTAGGTGTGATTGTTCAAGGAAGACGCTGCTGCCCATCTTCAAATCAAATCAAATCAAATCAAATCAAATCAAATCAAAAGTCATTTATTCAGTTTAGGCCCTGGTAAGGCACTTATGAACGTTAAGTTACATGTTTGAATCTACCGCCGGCTCGTAATTACACTTCAACTGAGAAGACTCCGGCAAGAAACTCAGCAAGGCATTTTTTTTGTGGATCTTTCTTTTCATATTAGGTTACAATTTACAGTAATAAATATTAATACATACATTATGCTTACTACAATTGTCACTTAGCCAGGGGGATGCAAGTGCAGAGAGAAGCTACTACAACCATATATTCCTGTCTTCCACGTAATGAGCCACCTTATAGTAGGCTTTGTCAATTAACCTCTGCTTTATAAAATCTTTGAATTTATTATAGGACATTTTAGTTACCTCAAGTGGGATTTTATTATAGAATCTAACGCAATTCCCGAGAAAAGACTTATTAGCTTTAGATAACCTGAATCTAGGTGTCACAATTTTATCTTTATTTCTTGTATTTAAGTTATGGCGACTACTATTAATTTCAAATGAATTTAAATTTTTCCGGACAAACATAATGTTTTCATAAATGTACTGTGACGGTAACGTTAATATCTTAAAATCTTTAAATCGATTTCGTAGTGATTCGCGAGGATTACTTCCGGATTACATCCCTTAGCCGACTCTTACGGCAACCACGGGTGGAGAGGGTGGAGTACTATTCTTACGCCGGCAACACCACGGCACATACACTTACAGATTAACACATACATATAGTTTATTACCTGGATTAACATATAAGGTAGTTTTTATCTCGGAAAAATGTTAGGTTCCTATGGGATTATCAAAAGCCAAGTGCGAGTCGGACTCGCGCACGAAGGGTTCCGGCAAAAAAATCATGTCTGTTGTATGGTAGCCCCCTTTTATTTTATTCTGTTTTTTTAGTATTTGTTGTTATAGCGGCAACAGATATACATCATCTGTGAAAATTTCAACTGTCTAACTATCACGGTTCATGAGATACAGCCTGGTGACAGACGGACAGACAGACAGACGGACGAAGAGGCCATATAGGCCGTGGCCTAGGGGCGGCAGCGTCCTAGGGGCGGCAGATTTTAGAGAAAGCTCAATTAATTTAAGAAAAAATGAATTCTTAACATCTCCCGTCTGCTCTTTTTTTTATATAGTTTTTTCATTATTGGTTGCCTGGAAGAGATCGCTCTTAGCGATAAGGCCGCCACTTGTGGCACTAGCTCATAAGATTCTTTTATTTTCTGTACTCTTTTTCTTTTTCAGTGTGCACGATAAAGAGTTTCTATCTATCTATCTATCTATCTATCTATCTATAATGAACACCATAAACTAATATTATATTATATATGGTTTTACTATTAAAAAGTCCCGTAAGCATTGTAATTATTGTTTCTTTAATGCCCTTTCTTAATGACTAATTAATTATTTTAATTAGTTAAGTTCCTTTCTTACTACATATGGAAAATTATTATTTTAGAAAGGTACATGGGGCGGCGGAAATAAAGTGGCCTACACTCGTAAAAAATATAAATCCGGCATAGCAATAGGGTACCATTGTACCCTTTGGGTACGAAACCCTAAAAACTAACTACAGGACGTATACACTTGAAATTTAGTATAGATATTGTTATTATTCCGGAATAAAAGGTATTTATATCAATCTAGGTAATTAAGTAGCGCAAGTTTCATGTTGGAAGAAACTTTTGCTTTTTTTTTAACTTATAGGTACATGTTTGTCTGTCTGAACCCATTTCTTAAGTCAACGCAGACTTAGACGACCGCATCTTCGCTTAACATCAGGCGAGATTTTTTTTTTTTTTTTTTTTTTTATTATAGATTGGCTTACGTTTGACCGCCATCTCACCTGATGTTAAGTGATGATGCGGTCTAAGATGGAGCACGCTTGCCTAGAAGATGCCGATTCACTCACGACTTGAAGACACCCAGATTATAAACGGGGAACACCCACTCGGGCAGCGCATTCCACTGTCTAGCAGTCCGCACAATGAACGTGGAATCAAATCGTTTCGTTCGAGTTTTTGGAACATCTACCATGAAACGATGTCGCTTTTTTGAGCTTCTGGATGTCCGATAGAAAAATGGACATGGGGGAATCAGACCATGTAGTTCTGAAGCACACTCTCCGAAATGAATCCGATAAAAAATCGACAAACTAGCAACTTTGCGACGATGTACTAGGCTTTGTAATTGAGATGGCGGTCTAACGCTAGCCTATTAGTAACAAATAAAAAAGGTGATAGCTCAGTGGTTAGCGCGGTCGGTTCACACGCCGAAGGACGTGGGTTCAAACCCCAACAATGAGCTTGAGCTGCCGTTGATGGAAAACATCATAAGGAAACCATAGCATGGTGGTAGGGTACTTTCTAGTATTTGGCTGGCTAACTACCATCCTCCGGTTGAAAATCTGCCGCCAAGCACCTGACGGTGTTCCGGCAGACTCACTTGGGAGCCAGTTCCATTCGAGGTTAAGTGTGTTTACCATCTTCGACCACACCGTCACCTAACATCAGATGAGCTGTGTTCAAACACCTAGCCAAACTATCAAAAAATATTTTATATAAAAAGCTAAAAAGTCAAATAGCTACTTTTCGAATGTTTATGGTTTTCATTGGAAAGAAAAACTAAAATAAATCATGACACAGTATAATCACAATTAAATAAAACTTTAAATATATATTCTGGTACTACAAAGAAAATATTTACGTAAACGCCAAAATTAAATGAAAAATAAGCAAAGAATGTTCCTAAAATCAACAGTAAAAAAATTCAATATCGACAGTATTTTTTTTTTTATTACAATCATTCGAACTAATCTAAAAATCAGCAACGGAACGCATTTTAATCAAATATGTATGCATTTAATTGGAATATAAACGAATTCATTAAAAAAAAAAAACTGACAACAAACGATACTTACAATTTCAAATAACAATTTTCAAAACACAATTAGTTGAAAATCTCTCGAAACAACTTGAAATAATGTATTTTTAATAGCAATCACACTCTTACACGCACAGAACGCACATTTATGGTTTCAATTATTAATTAAATTACGTTTAGATGTCGTTTTTTTGTATAATATGTATTTTTATCTGCTACTGTTAATTTTTAAGATAAAATCCACATGTTTTATGTATAAAAGTGTCAGTTTCTTATTTTTTTATTCATGGTTTGGTATAGGCACAACGGCGCGCGGTTTTAATTGGCTTAGCAAGGCGATCGATACAGCCAACATGTAGAGCGGACCGTGCCCGGGCGGTTACTGAATCGGCAGAGGTCGCTAGCGCCATCTACAAGACTTTATCGATGTCGAACACATAATAGGAGGGAAAGCGCGTTTGGTTTTTACTATTCTTAATATTATTTGATATGCTGAAAATTTATAGCTAAAGTCATAATATGTAACATAATAAATTGCTAACAATGGGTTGCATTGGTATTTATCGACATTATTCTCAATATCCACACTAAGCTCGTTTAATTTATAAACACTAAAAATTGGTAGCTTGGAATATTCTGTCTAAATAGAAATGCATCCAACTTGCCTAGATTACTTTTTTTTTGATATCTATATCTTTAAACGAGCAATTCTTGTATATATATATATATATATTCTGAATTTCGGAAACGGCTCCAACGATTTTCATAAAATTTAGTATGCAGGGGGTTTCGGGGGCGATAAATCAATCTACCTAGGTTTCATTTTTAGAAAACGTCGTTTTATCCGTGTTTTCAGACAATGAAAAACCGAGCAAAGCTCGGTCATCCAGGTACTGAAATTAATGAGACGAAATATTGTAAGCCTGTTTGTGTAAGTATATTTTTATTGTTTGTTTTAGTTTTAAGAAATTTAAGGGTTTGAAGGGTACGACAGCGACATTACAGGGCTGTTGAGACTAACCATCGAATGGCTCAAAGTAATTAGCGACAAAGCAGCGATGCCCTGGACTTTGTTTTGTTACTCAAAGTTCTGTGTATCGCTGCAATGGTCATGTACAGGCGTTATCTCTTACCATCAGGATAGCGTCTCGTTCGCCAACCCGCCAACCAAGTCTGATCTGAAATCTGGTCCCTGTTAGCTACAATATGGGTGTCTTCAGTACATGGGCGCCTTCTGTTCTGTACAATATGGGTGACATTTAGTAAATAGGTTTCTTCTATCGCAAGTTAATAAAAAATAAATAAACAGATTAAAAACAATATTTTTATTCACATAACTGTTACCGAAAATACACATGAAAAAAATTTATTTTACAATATTTATATATATTTTATTTAGTTTTGGAATGAATAAATCTTAATAAAAATTACATCCAAGCAGACCGTCGTGTTAGGAATTCCCGTCCTGAGAAAGAAAACCATTTATTTCTTAATTTTATTAAATAGGTATAATAGATTTACTCATGCGGGATAACTCACGATTAATTATATCGCAATTTACGACTACAGTTTTGCACCGTTACTTAGTATGACTTTGTATTTAACTTGATTTTTCATAAAATATCTAAATGCTTGACATTGGGAAATGCACAAAAGTGCGACGCCAAAAATAAAAGAAGAAAATAATATAATGAATAAACATGAGTTTTTCGGGTTCCCGCCAAAATTCCAACGATTCACAATTAAGACACTTGTTTTCCCATCGTACGAGCTTTTTCATCGTACGATGGAAACACATCGTTCAATCGTACGATGGAAACACACCGGTCAATTGTGCAATGTTAACACATCGTTCAATTGTACGATAGAAACACATTGTTCAATTGTACGATAGAAACACATTGTTAAATCGTACGATAGAAACACATTGTTCAATCGTCCGATGGAAACACATCGTTCAATCGTACGATGGAAACACATTGTTCAATCACACGATGCTCAACCGATTAGAACAATCCTTAAAAAAGAAAAAAAAAAACAAACAAAAAATATACAAAACAAAATCGGTACACCCATTGCAAATAAAAAACTAATATTATACACTATATTTCACAAACTATAATAGAGTTAAATTATAATTATAGCTACATATTTCTACAAATAATTCAATTAAGTATAATCATTATTTTTAATTTAATTATTTTCTTTCCAATTGATTATTTTTAGTAGTTAAATTTCAATTTAATATTACTTTAGATAATTTCATTAAATTTTTCTTAAAAAAAAACTAGCTTTTTTTACTACTTTCTAAGCGTAGATTAAAAAAAAAAACGATTACTTTACGCCCTAAATTCGCATCTGTCGCAGAATAATTTCTTCGTATGAAATTCAGAAAGTTATACATATTTAAAGTGTACTCATTAAGCCATTTCTTTTGACGTTATATTATATAACATCTTTGGCCGAGTCATATAATATTCTATACATACACCGTGAAAGTTTGAACATCAGCAATATTGATACTGAGGCTTCAGAACACGATTGTCGTTCCAAATAATGAAAAAAAAATAGGTGGTTAATATTTGACCTAATTATCCTGAGCAAACACAAAAATACGGACACTCAAATCACGCGCACCGACAATGACATGTTAGTCGCGCGCGGGCACAGATTAGATAACAGTTACGGCGCAGTCTACGTATGGTAGTTATGTCTTGCGCTAGCTCGGCGCATAAGGCAGCGCGCTGTCCATAAATTCTGGAGTCTTGGGAAAAACTTTAAACCAAGATTTCTTAGTTTTTTTTTTTGTATTTGTTGCGATTTTATTTCTTTTTACGTTTCATATGACCACTAAATAACATGTCTTTGAATATTGCTAATGTTCAAACTGTCAGCCCGTATATATGTATGTCAATAATACACTTAAAGGAATTATATTTTCTAAATATAAAAAGGTACATGTTTCATAGACGCAGAAATGCTGTATATTACAAAAGTATAGAAAAAGAATATCAAAATATTAAGCTAGAAATATGTTATACTCTATTTTAAAATAGTACACTTACACACACCCACCCACATACACGCACGCGCACACTCGCAACCACACACCCACCCTCGCACACACACAAGCGCGCGCAAGCGCACACTCGCAACCACACACGTACGCACGCAAGCACACACACACATACCATCATCATGACAACTTTTACTACGGGCATTACTAAGAAATCGTGAAAAAAATCAATTGTTCCATAGATAAAGTTCGATAATTTTCGACTTATATAAATATACATATAGAGTAGATAATTTTTTTATCATTTCAGTTTGAACACGTTCGTTTTTTTTAGCTCAATATACCAAACCCCAAATTTGAAACCCTGTATTATTATCTTATTGTAGATAGATCTTGCAAGCTATCAAGGTAGGTACCGTCGCAATATCACGCTGCCGCCAAGCAGTAGTCTGTAAACATTACTGTTCCAGTTTGAAGGGTACTACAAAAGTACACTGAGAAAAGTAGTTCATCTTAGGCCGGTCGGCGAGTTGATAGCCTACTCTTGCGTTGACGCTTAGGGTTGTCACTTATAGCTAAATATTATTTGCGTATTATGAGCAGCACTATAAAACTGCGTTAAATAAAATGGCCGGTAAAGTGTAAATACTAAAGTGGCCGGTGAGAGCAGGCGAATGCGAGCGGGCGTGCAGCGTACTGGAACGCGCGCGACCAAACTCACGGCAAGGTCCTGACTGCCGGCACCCGAGTCTCCCCGAGATTATGCTAATGTGTGCGTGTACACGGCGCCCGATACGCACGCACACGTTCAAACCGACAGCAGATGACTTACTGTTCTTAGTGTACTGTGGTACTACGCCGACATTACAGGGCTGTTGAGACTAACCATCTAGTCTCACAGTAATGAGCGCCAAATCAGCGATGCCCTGGACGTTGTCTATAGCAGATAATGAAAAAACTTAACAAAGTTCTTATAGGCTGAGAGGCACGCCCTAGTGTTAGAGTTAGTGCTGAAGGCGTCTGACATGTCTTGCTGGTTGTTATTACAGAAATATAGAACAAACAGTGTCCTGGTAATTTTACTTACTAATAAGTAATTTTCATTTTACAAGCTATCTTATTTTGATTTGCAATATATTATATTTGGTGGAGATATTTTGATGCGCGTTAAGTAATTCTGGCGTGCAAAGGAGCAGATTATTGAAGTTTTTTTTTCCTTATTTTCCTTTGGCCATGGCACATTCTTGTATAGTTGCATTCTTGTACCAATTCTAATGTAATCTTATTGATGTTTGAATGATTAAAATATATAGAGTGTAATTGATTGAGATGTCTTTTCCTTTCCCACAGATAGTATACATATTTTACAACGCACTAAGAGCTCTGCCTCACTAGGCTGCCATGGCGACGTCGCCGGCGGCGCAAGTCTGGCTACTTCTGGCAACCGATGGTCGCCATGTCGAGTGGCCATGGCGTCTCGACAGTCATTCGTTTACCGTCGTCAGGAATGGACGTAGAAGAAATTACACTTCTTTGTTATGTACGTCGCAGAAAAATGGTTTTGAATTTCTATAATGAATATTTCAGTATCGAAACTCATTTTTTTCAATATCAAATACAAATAAATATTTCAGTGAGCGTCCAAAATGGCGGCTGGCCAGCGACTGAGTGAGGGAGGTGCAGTTTACACGTGTACATAATAGTGGCAACGTCGCCTGGCCGCCAAAGTAGCCAGAAGCCACGTAGGGAGCTGTCGCTTGTGGCAACGCTTCCAAATTGGCGACGTTGCCAAACCGTCGCCAAGTGAGTAACATACATTTCAATATTAACTGCTTGGATACGTAGCCGGCGACGTCGCCATGGCGGCTTAGTGAGGCAGAGCTCTAATAGTGATGTGACATATAGAAGTGTTATTTCTTTTTAAATTACAAATTGGCTTTCGTTTTTCCGCCACATTGCTAAGCGAAAATGCGATTTACAATGTTTCATAATAATATAAGGCTTTATTAATTTGAGATCCAATTTGCACATACATATAAGGCAATAAAAAGAATTACTTCACCTATGATGATTTATGATGCAGACATTTGATGCACATATAATTAATTCTGATGCGCAATTAATTCCAATTTCACCACAACCAATAAAAGTATAGCATACTTCTAGCACACATTTAATCCACAGTAACACACACACTGGCACAGTATATATTACACTATATAAAATAATTGTCCATACTTTTTATACACTATCATACCATGTTGCGGCCCGTGTCGCCCGCTATCCTATTCACGATCTGGAAAAACGAAACGCAAATTTAATAACTTCTTCTTCTTCTTCCTGTGCCATATCCTAACGGATGTCGGCGACCATCTTTCTAAATATGTGTCTTTCCTGAGCTGCTCTGCTTAGAACAGCGGCGTCAGCAGCACCGGTCCAAGACTTTAAATTGTCACACCAGGTTATTCTCCTTCTGCCTCTACCCCTCTATTTTCCCCTCAATAATAGTTTTAAGCATATTGTATTTTGTGTGTCTGTGTAGATGACCAAAATATGCGACCTTTCTTTTTAATTTAATTTAATAACTTAAGCAATACAAAAACAAAACGCAACTAAAAAAAAAAACAAGTATTTTTTTAGTTGCTGCCTCTATGCTTTGCAACGTTCAGAACTCTCGAGTTCGCTTTGGATAATTATCGTACATGTACTATAATATGTGTAAGGTGTCGTGGTGGTGCCGGCGTAAGAATTGTACCCCACCCTCTCTTCCCGTGGTTGCCGTAAGAGTCGGCTAAGGGATGTAATCCGGAAGATGGGCAGCAGCGTCTTCCTTGAACAATCACACCTAACTGCGCTCGCCAACCCGCCTGCCAAGCGTGGCGAGTATTGACAAAATCCTCCCTATGTCCAGCAGTGGACGTCCTATGGCGATTATGTGTACGATAATAATTTAATGCCTGCGTAAGATGCACAACCGTACACAGATTGTACGATAATTTCCATCATGATGCAATATTTGAGAATTACACTGACAGCCAATAGCCGAATAACAAATGCGATCGTTTTTTCGCTGTCAGCGCCATCTATTGGCTCATTTCTTTCTTATGCACACTTACAGCCGCTTCATATTTCAATCATTTCATTGGTTGCTAGCGTCTGTCAATCAGCGATCGAAATTTCGGTAATGTGCCAAAAAGTAAAAAAAAAAAATACAGAAGTTTACATGATTTAAAATAAAAAGCATTTCTAACATATTATTGTTACGTTTCATATGTTTTATTAATCTATTTTAGTTATTATCCTAATAGGTACGATAATTTTGATCCAAAAAGGTTTTTTTTTTAATTGCTGGCAGGCTAGGTGTTTGACCACAACTCACCTGATGTTAAGTGACGGTGTGGTCGAAGATGGTAAAGCACACCTAGCCTGGAATGGAACTGGCTCTCAAGTGAGGCTGCCGGAACACACCGTTAGAAGCTTGGCGGCAAATTCTCAACTTGAGGGTGGTAGCTAGCCAGCCGAGTACTAGAAAGTACCCTACCATCGTGCTACGGTTTGCTCACGATGTTTTCCTTCACCGGCAGCTCAAGCTCATTTTGAACCCACGCGCTTCAGCATGCAAACCGACCGCGCTAACCACTGAGCTATCATCGCTACAAAAGCTGTTTAGTGCTGTATGGATTATATACTGCTTATTTTTTACCAAAGAATCAAAGTTTGCTGCAAATGATGAAAGTTTTAAGAAAGTATTATTTTAAAACAAGGTGGGAATGCTGCGACCCGGTATTTTATTTTGATGGCCGGTACCGGGTCGCTACCCACCAGATGGTAAAAGATGATATAGATTGATTACTCTACTCTATGTAGAAATCGTGGGACATTTTATAAATATAGTGCTGACTTTGTACTCACCCCACTGATGATTGGTAGATTTAGCAAAGAACCAAGCACGGGAACCATTCTTAAAAAGTTGACAGCTGCAGGTAGGAACCCTCTGTAACACAATAGAAAACACCACAATCATAATTCATACTGCTAATACTGCTGCTACTGTTGCCGTGGTGGTGCCGACGTAAGAATAGTACCCCACCCTCTCTACCCGTGGTTGCCGTAAGAGTCGGCTAAGGGATGTAATCCGGAAGATGGGCAACAGCGTATTCCTGAACAATCACACCTAACTGCGCCCCAACCCGCCTGCCAAGCGTGGTGAGTATTGGCAAACCCCCCAGGAGGAGGCCTATGTCCAGCAGTGAACGTCTTAAATGGCTGATGATGATGATGACTGCTACTACGCTCTCTTGATGTTAATGTTCAAGACCATTGCAGCGATACACAGAACTTTTAGTAGCAAAACAAAGTCAAGGGCATCGCTGCTTTGGCGCTCATTACTTTGATACTTTTGTTGGTTAGTCTCAACAGTCCGACAGTTTGCTAGCTGCAGTACCCTTCAAACCGGAACACAGTAATGTTTACACACTAATGCTTGGTGGCAGAATATTTGGTACAGCGGTACCTACTTATACAACTTACTGCTAAGAAAATCTACCACCAAGTGAGTAATAACACAATTATCTTATACAGCAATTTTAAAATGAATAGCCCCTTTAAAAAATATATATATTTAAAGAGTAGCAATCGGATAATTACACAAGCTGAAAAGTCTAAAAAAATCTATAACCCAACTGCAAATAAAATAGCTATAATTAGAGGGTTTTTTTTTTTAATTAATTTATTATTCCTAATTCAATTTAAAGGTTTTGTTTTTCATTAACATACTTATTACAATTTCGCGCCAAAATCCGCCATTTTGCTTATTATTAACACCTATCTAAGGACACTTGGGTTTTTCAGATAAATATAATGATACCTTAACTGTCGAAATCCATCCAGCCTTTGGAAGATATGACACAAGGTAATAAAGAAATTTACATAATACAAATATACATATGTACTAGCATACGCATTGCTGTGGACAAATTGAACACACGCGTGTAACATGAATTAAATTGTAGCGCATATGAAACGTATGGACTTTAGCATAACGCCATCTATTGGATACTTACTCAATCCAGTTGATAAATTACCTTACACCGCCATCTATTAGAATTTTATGGAACTCACAGATAATTATACCTCTTTGTCGTATAATAAATAAATATGTAATTAGCAATAAAAAAATATTGCGATTATAAATTGAGATATAAACTATCCTATCTTGAAGTCGGATCAAACTGCACAAATTGTGCAAGATTTGGTTAAAATCAGTTCAGTAGCCGAGTTCATCGCGGACAAACAACATGACACAAAATTTTTATATATACAAGCAACAAAAAACATACAGGCTAGGTATGTTTACCATCTACGACTACACCGTTACTTAACATCACGTGAGCTGTGGTTAAAAATTAAGCTTGTCAACTATTTAAAAAAAATATCTCTTTCTTGGCAGTTGGATAAAAAGCATTATATTTTTTTATTGGCACTGTCTTTTGTTTTCTTACCTGAATAACAGCAAAAAGCCATATATTTCCGCAATCATGCCCACCATTGGCCAACCCAACAATACAATTGTGATGCCGCCAAAGAATGAAACGGACGCTTTTACTTTATGCCTTTGGAAGAAGAAGAAAAATGTACGCTGGATGCCAATTACCGCTGCTAAGCCACTAATGAACAATATCTGAAACAAATCAAATTCAAAATCTTTATTTTGTTTACAAGAAAAGTTTATACAATTACAATATACCAATCAACTGCTTTAATAGCTGTGCCATCATTTCTGTCCATCCAAAGGTTGTCTGGAAGAAATCGCTGTGATAAGGCTGTTGTACTACTACGTATAAATAAGTCAATGTTGTTTTGTTATTATTTTCTTTTAAAGTTTTTTGTATTGATTGTTGGTATGAAATATATTTATGTCAGTATGTAGCGTTAGTTATATTTTGTAGCGATGATAGCTCAGCAGTTAGAGCAAGTTAGAGTTTTTTTAATTGTTGACAAGCTAGGTGTTTAACCGCAGCTCACCTGATGTGAAAGATAAGCAATGATAAGAATCAATATAACTTGTGAAATAAAGTGTGAAATATATGTGGTTCTCAGAATTATCATTTATGTGTACACATAAACAGAACCTGCACTGTAAACAGAAGTATGTTTGTTGTTGTTAACTTATTACATAATTAATTATATAGCTTCATTCATTAAAGTGTAACCAATTTTTTTTTTTTGTATGAGTGACTTGCCTGTAATATTATTGTTATTTATGGCCAATAAATATTACTGATATAATATATGTATATAAAAAATATAGGTCATAACTGTCAAATAGCTGGACGAATTGTAGTCAAAGCTATAAAAACATTTGAACACACAAACATAAATACTTATTTCAATTCTAAATTAAAAATAAGATCTGTAGCGTTGCCATAACTTGTGGTTAATAAAAAAAATACATTATTACTGCTATACTTACATTACCAATAGCTAGCAATCCTTTATCAAATAGCATCAGGACTCCAAGAAATAGGAAAAACATTCCAAATCCAGCGAGACCGACGCCGATTTCTGAAATGTCGCGAAATTTAAAAAAAATTAAATACTTTGAGATTTAACTAGCGAAAACATCACGGTGCTGTTAATAAGTTCCAGGATAGTTAAACGTAATTAATATAAGCACAGTAAATTCAATAGTTTCATAGATAAACTATGTAATCCTGAAAATATTTACTATTATGAAAATTGCTACTTGAAAAAACCCAATATTACTTACTCTGCGTATCGGATATCTCAATCATTTTGTGATAATTCAATTTAACTTTTTTCTTTAGTATTGAAGGCTTTTTATTGGCCTAATTTAGACACAAATTGATCACAAATTCATAACCTGCTACACCACGTCATTTTCTATTCGTTTTACAGCGAAACAGCCGGGGCTGCCAGCACAATACCACCGACTGGTGCTATTGATGCCATCTAAAAGTGCTAGTTTCATAAAAATAGATAGCGAGTTAGAAAACTTAAAAAAAATATAATTCACGAACGTGATATGGTGGAAGAATTAAAAAATATCGGGGCGTAGCTGTGTCATGGAAACGGTTGTGTGTACGTGAATACAAGTATAGTTTGGAACACTAAGAATGCTAAGAATACTTGCTGTCGAGTGGTATTAAATTTTGGGTGTAGATGATAAATATGTAGCTGCATTACCAAACTGTATCCCCCTTGTTTGTTGTCTTGAGTATTGTAAATTTTTGGAATTACATTTAAATATGTATTTGCGTGTTTTTAATACTTCTTTCTTTTATTGTGATTTTGTATTAAATGGCTGTTCTCCGAGTTCTTTGATCTACTTGGATTCCAAGTAGATCAAAGAACTCCAAGTCTTGGAGCTCTCAATTTGTAATCCGCCCATTATGTTATTACATACCGTATGTTGTGTTATTGCCCATTCGCTGATTTTTACTCGACTGTGCAAAAATGATTAAGATTTTAGCAGTCTTTGCATGTACCTATACAAATACAAATACAAATATTTTATTGATAACACCAATGTTAAAAGTCAATTCCGTAATATCATTACATTGAGATTTAGAACACTGATTACATGTCAATGGAATAAAAACAAAATGTCAAGGTATATAAACATGTCAATATAAGAATATTGTCAATATAATAATACTGCCAATATAAAATATGTCAATATAAAATACGTCAATATAAAAATACGTCAATACAAAAATACGTCGGCATAAAAATATGCCAATATAAAAATACGTCAATACAAAAATACATCGGCATAAAAATGTGCCAATATAAAAAATACATATTGTCCATATAATAAAATGTCCAGAAATTACTTACTAGTAATTTAATAATCTTTTAACTTGAAATATTCATCAATGTCATAAAACATTGTCTCTAGCAGCCAAGATCTTAACTTGGTTCTAAAGCACGCGGTGGAAGGTGCATCCCGGACGGAGGCGGGTACACGGTTGTAGACCGCGGGGCCCAGAATGTATACTGACCTCTCCGACTTGACGAGCCGGTGTGACGGTGTTACAAGCTGGTCTTTCTTTTTATTATATATATTATATCATATATTAAACTAGTAATCAAATGTTGAAAAATAAGATGTTAGTTATGGAACCTTCTGAGTAATAAGCGAATCATAAACTACATGAAGTTATAGTAAATCGATTATGGCAGATGGACAAGTAGTTGTAAATTTCAGCTTAAAATTTTATTGAACTGGTAGTTCTTGTTATATAATTATGTCGTCGTATTAATTTAGTGATAGTAAAAATGTAACTTACGGAAGATGGGCAGCAGCGTCTTCCTTGAACAATCATACCTAACTGCGCTGCCTGCCAAGCGTGGCGAATATTGGCAAAACACCTCCCCAGGAGAAGGCCTATGTCCAGCAGTGGACGTCCTAAGGCTGATGATGTGATGAAAAATGTAACTTTACTGCTAAATTATAAATAAATTATTTTATCTAATAATTATTAATATCGGTAGTCAAAAAATAATGTAATTTAAATTTTGCCTTAAAATCTATTATAATTTGGAAATGCCGATTTCATGTCCTAATAATTATGACCACAAAAAAATCAAAGAGATAAACGTCTAAGGTATATCCGAAACATAGCAGTTACAATCAAAAATAAAACGTGGCATAATTTTTTGTGACTTTATTTTAGTTTTCCAACTTATAACTTACAACGATAGCTGAAAAATGTACAGGATTATAACTTATATTTATTCAGGGTATTATAATTTATTGCTAAATTTGGAAACATTCCTAAGTTGGCAGCACCAAGCATAGTACCACAATACAGTGACAATGACGTCCTTGACAACAAGTTATTATTATTTTCTTCATTTATGGCATCACACACATATAATACATATTATACATACATGTCCACATATTTTAGAGGCACACCAATATTCTCTATCTTCACAAATTAATAAGCTTTTTCCATCCAGCAGTCCTTTTTAACAAAATGTCACACCATGATTTTTTGTCACCAATGGAGCTAATGGCAAACTACACAATCTGATGAATAAAAATATTGTAATCTTTTTATTTCATGTGTAATTTTTAATATGATATCCTGTTATAATGTGAATGGAAGGGCTGAGGTCTCTTATTCCATTTCTGTCACAGTTTATGTCTCGACCCATTTCTTGATTTTTTTTCTCTAATTTACCGATTAGAGATTTCTACTGAAATGAGTTCCGTTCTACCGATATGTTATGTTGTAATTTCAACAAATGCAAAGAGAATTTCAAATTATCTCGATTATAATGTACAAACAGATTTCATATTTTTAAACTGCCTATCCTTTTCGTTTCGTTGGTTTAAAACCTTCCCCGTAACTTTATCCACAAGCAAAAGAAAATGAGAGTCAAATATGTATACCATTTTTATGGTATATAATTATTAATATTACACCACACAAATTCACTCAATAGCTATAGTATAATTAAAGAATTTGTCACATTGAATGAGGGCTTGAAACTAGTTATAAAATATACACGTATTCACGGCCGTGTCAACGACACAGCCATACCCATTTTTTTTTTTTTTTTTATTACCATCATCATCATCATCATCATCAGCCACATGACGTCCACTGCTGGACATAGGCCTCCCCCATTGACTTCCATAAAGACCGGTTGGAAGCGGCTCGCATCCAGCGCGTTCCTGCGGTCTTTATTAGGTCGTCTGTCCACCTTGTGGGTGGACGTCCTACGCTGCGCTTGCCGGTCCGTGGTCTCCACTCCAGAACTTTGCAGCCCCATCGGCCATCGGTTCTGCGTGCTATGTGCCCTGCCCACTGCCACTTCAACTTGCTAATCCGCTGGGCTATGTCGGCTACTTTAGTTCGCCTACGGATCTCCTCATTTCTGATTCGATCTCGTAGGGAAACTCCGAGCATAGCCCTCTCCATTTTTCATTTTTTATTACCATGACTTTGTAACTATTTCTGTTTCTATTAATACCTTTAGCTTTAAAATATTGTAAAGTGAAAGCACGAGTTCAAGTATATTTTTTACATACCGATGCTGCGAAAAAGTCTACCAGTTTTTGAGGACGAATCTACCGATCCGCATTTTGACATTTGGTTCGAGACCACACTCACTGTTGCCGTTTTGGCATTTATAATGCTACATTATGTATATTTTTAGATGAAAAAATTGCACTTAGCATATTACATGTTTTTAGCATTTAGGCAAAAGATTTAACAGAGACAAAAGACATTTTTTTTAAATTCAATTGTAGATTTTACGTTTATTTAGTATTGTAACTTTCTAAAGGATAAATTTCTCCGAACAAAACTTTAGGTGATAGTTATCGTTAGCTTGGCGATTGTTTCGTGTTTGATGTTTTGTTTTAGTTAGACAAAGTAATTGCCGTGGTGGTGCCGGCGTATGAATAGTACCCCACCCTCTTTACCCGTGGTTGCCGTAATTGTCGGCTCAGGAATGTCATCCGGAAGATGGGCAGCAGCGTCTTCCTTGAACAATCATACTTAACTGCGCTCGCCAACCCGCGGACCCGCCTGCCAAGCGTGGCGAGTATTGGCAAAACCCGCCCAGGAGGAGGCATATGTCCAGCAGTCTTATGGCCGATGATGTGTGTGTGTGATGTGACACAAAGCAAGTACCAGCACGTGTATCAGCGAGCTTTAAACTTAACAATATTTGTGTGCTGTTCTTATTTTATGGCCTAAAATTGAATTTGATGGATTTTAAACAGATTAGATGAGTTAAAGAGGCACTTGTGGTACCAATGATTACGGAATCTGAAAGTGGCCCATTAACATCACAAGCCCTACCATGACTAGACAAACATGACGATCATAATATAGAGATCTTGCTTGACTTTGAAGATTAAATAACCAATATGTTCTTAAAAAATCATCATTGCTGTCCTACAAATTCTAATAATATTACAAATGCGTAAGTTTGTGTTTAAAAAAAACTTGGTTATTGGCATTTTATTTAGAAATCTCAAGACAGGCATTTTATTCAGCAATATCGGCAATAAATTTAAGCATTTTCTTCAAATAAAAAGTGGCAACACTAACCACAGTTACTTTCTTCATTCAATGCAGTTCCAAACAGTCGGTCATCAGTCGGTGTTTTAGTTCTTTTACGTTGTTGGGTAGATTTTAATGTTTTTCTACCCGTTTTCTTGAAAAAGTGAGGGCTTAATCGCCCTATCCTCCATAAAACATGGTTTCCGGTCCAAGCTTCTATATTTTTGGTGGCGGAAGATGGCGGGAAGTGGATATTAGCGACGGGCGTGTGGAAGGCTGGGGTCGCGCTAAATTTGTTTACGCAAAACGCGGGAAAGTTAATTTAGCAAAGACTAAATCTGTGCTGGCGGCGTTACGGGATCTCAAAGTTGGCAAAAAGAGTTCCATAAAGGACGGCGCACATTTGCCATACAAAAAGTATGCTCTCTTATTTATTTAAAAAACAACTTACTGTTTTTAATTATCAACAAAATAAACAATGTGTCTTATAGAGAAGACAATCGCTTAGTTACATATACATACAGTTGTATATTATGTACTATAAGCATTTCTCTTTGCTTATCTACTCAATGTCGTGAATGAAGACCTATTTCTCTTTCAATAACACAGTATGAACTCTAGTAAACAACAACTTCTTTTGTTTCCTCTTTCTATTTTCCTGCTAGAGACCTATCAAGATTACTACTACATTATTTATTTTTAGCGTGGCATCTATACAAAAGGAAAGACGGCATCCAGAGACAAGCAAGTGTGATGTTTCTAAACATTTTCATCGATCCGAGAACAATAGGTAAAAGATTTATCTGCTTATTTGAATTACTAAAGATGGTATTATGTATGTTTAAGGTATATATTTATTTATTTCCACTTAACAACACTCAAAATGAACTTCTTCACACCTGAATCAATAAATTATATAGTAATATGTCTATGATAATTATGAATATATTGCTTCGACACTGTGCTGTCTAATCTTTCTGTGACTTCGGGACAAGCTGGTACTGCTACATATAGAAACCTCAAACGGCACAAATAGATGGAGTTAGATAGAACGTATTAGGCCGCTCACAAACTATATCAGGACCTGGCTATCGTTTTGAGGAGATTTCAAGTGACTACAATGCTGGCATGTAGGTGCTGGAGGTTAATATCAATAAGTGTTAGTTTTACCCCTGTAGTTTTGACCAATTTACACAAAACCTTGACAAATTATATACTTAAACCTTCCTCATAAATCACTCTTATCTATTGGTGAAACTCGCATGATAATCCATTCAGTCACTTTTAAGTTTATCGCGAACAAACAGACAGACTCGGCGGACAACTTTATTTTATAATATGTAGTGTGGAGTTACCTCAAGATCAATAAAAAACTTGAGAAAATTGAGTCCCTGACTGTACAGAGCAGACTAACCATAACAAAGGACAAGTAATATCCAAATGCAGATCAGATTGAAGTTGCACCAATAAAAAACCGTGTAATAAATAAGTAGTACTTTAAAAAAAAAAAAAAAGTAAAATAAGTAGTACTTTATACACAGCGCCATCTAGCCCTAATCTAAGCAAAGCTTGTACTATGGGAACCTAATAACTGATAGAATACTTATATACCTTTTTCTGTAAATACATACAGAACAAATATTTATCGTCACATAAATGTTTGTCCTTGTGGGAATCGATCAGTATGACACAGGAAGTGAAGGTAAGCATTAATATGTTAAAGGGCTTCACAACACACACACTTCAGAACAACAAGGGACAAACATTCCAGGACAAACATGCGACGTTTAATGTTTAGGTGTTCTGTATGTACCAATAAAATAAAATAAAGTAGTCCATCAGTTTTCATAGTCTGGTTCTCATAGTTACTATGCAAAGCTATGACATAGACATGCTATGACATGCTCTGATCCTTTCCATCCTAAGGTTACATAGAAGACATAGCTTTTAGCGATAAGGTTGCCGGTTACACTTGTTAACTAAGTTTATTTCTTCTGTATTGTATAATTGTTTTTTTTTTGTGTACAATAAAGAGGTAATCAATCAATCATAGTACAAACTTTGCTTAGTTTGAGACTAGATGGCGCTGTGTGAAAATGTCCTCCAATATATATTAGTCACCAAAACATTCTTGGTGGGATCAAATCAAATATATATCTCAATCTCCCCTTACACCTAGGTCACAGATTCTAGGCAACGCTTGGGTTCCAATGCATCCTTCCAACATGATGCACTGCCTTCCCTACACCATTTAATGGTGAGAAATGTCATCTCAAGCTTTTCATGTTGCAGGGTCCATCCACGCAATATCGGCTCAAAATCAGTAGTTAAACCAGCCAAACAAACCATAGCAAAAGCAGATGCAGCCATTCAAACGACTCGTCCCTCACAGACTTTAACATTTCCTAATTACCATAAACAAAAATCAGATAAAAGGCGGGAAACTACAAGCTCCAATGATAATGTACCAATCAAGGTATGCACAACTGCCATAGTAAACTCCAGTCCAAATAAACTCATGGCACCTAACTTAAGAAAACGGAGGTTAAGTGACGATGCTTCACCTAAAAAGGTGCCAAGCTTAAAACTTCACAGGGCTGATTCTACAAAGTACAATTTGTACAAACGTCAAAGACGAAACAGCAATGACTCTTTGGTGTGGGTTGTATTGCCTAAAAATGAAGATGATATTATTAAGAAAACACTAATTTACAATGGTAGTAAATATATACAACATGAAGTTGAGCAAACGAAAAGTCGTCGGGAAAGTACAAGCTCTAAGAGCAGTTGGGAATCACAACCACATAATGATATGGAAAAATCTAAACTCGCATCTAACAATGCAATGAAAAAAAAAAAAAAAAAACCAGAAACATCAAGATATGTTACTGGTCCAGATGGCAATAGCCTAATCCCTAAGTCCACATTGAATGCTGAACAAGCAAAACCGGCAAGTCAAGATAAATTTAAAGAGTTAATCATTTGTGAGGAAGATGTTGAAGTATTACGTAATTATTTATTGCATAATACTACTGATTTTGACTTACTGAAATTTGACGAAGATGATGAATACAAAAGGCAGTTCTTTTATACAATTAATCCACTAGTTAACGTAGAGAGATGTTCTAAAATCGCTGCTATCCTTCGCAAGGATAGCTTAAGTGATTTATCTCTTAAAGACTTTGCATCACAGCTTGGTTTGACGTCCATTTCAGAGAAAAGAGAACCACAGCGGTACAAAATAAGGAAGCGGAATACTAATAAAACTGAAAGAAAACACTATAAATCACAAGAAATTAAGAATAGTGTTAACAAAGGTAGTGGTGATAATGATAGATGTCAAAAATATTCAACTGATTCAGAAACTGAGGTCGATTTAGAAAAACTAAGAAGGAAATCATCATTAAATAAAAAAAACAAAACTCTAAGTGTTGTAGAAGACACATCAAAAATAAACCTAATTAGAAAATCAGTAAGAAAAGTTCAAATAAACAGTAAAGATGAAGTTAATTCTGATAGAGATTGTTCAGATCAAGCTATAAGAAATACTGTACGTAATAGTAGAATACGTAGTACAGTTTTAGACCTTACGCATACAACTGACTCAGAAGGAAATCAAAATAAGTTTAGCAAAAAATTCCAACGTAATAAAACAAAAAAGATAATTCATAAAAATCAAATAAACTCTGCAGATATTGAACAACGTGAAGATGAAGATTCTGAATGGGTCGTAGAGACTGATCAAAAGAGTAGTACGAGAACATATAATTATAACAAAAACAAACAAAAAATTGGCACGAAACAAAAAAACAATCCTACCTTTAAAACAGCTCGACAACGCAGGAAAAATGGTCAATATTTAGGATTTAAGTCAGCAAAAAAAAGAAAAAGCACAAGTGATTCTATTGACGACAGTTCAAACGAGAAATCAATGGAAGAAGTAATCGAGAGAGACCGACGTAGTAAAAGAAATACTAAACAAACAGATAATCGAACTGATTCTGATGATGAAAATATTGGCAAAACTACTATAATCTCAAATAATCTAAGAAAACGCGATAGAAAAGACGATACAACAAGAAGAAAAGATATAAAAGATCACGATGCAGAAGCGGGATCAACAAGAAAGTCATTTAAGAAAGAGGTGAACAAACGCAATATAAACAAAACCGCAAAACAAACATTCAATCGACGCAGTTCTGATGAAGAACTGGTCAGCAAAAGTCCTGACAACATAAAACCACATTTAAATCGCAACATAAAAGGTCACTTAAGAAAGAGATCCGTAATTCAGTCTAGCAACGATAGTTCAGATGAAGAAAATAATATATTTGAAGAAGTCAAAACTAAAAATAAAAAAAAATTATGGAATAGCAGTAAAAATAAAAGTGTAGAATCAAATGTTGAAAAATCTGAAGAAAAATTTAAATCAAAGTCTAAAATCAAAAGACTGAACAATACCAATGACGTATCAAAACACGATGAAAACTTAGAAAAACAAATTGACTCGCAAAAAGAAGTAAAGAAAGATTTCAAAAATAAGTATAATGGCATCAAAAGTAATATAAATGATCAAAACAATAATATGACAGACTCTAACGATGAAAATTCAGAAGCAGAAGAGCGTAGAAAAGAAACTAGAAGAAGAAGAGAAACTACACACAAAGTGAGAAATACTTCTGATGGTTATTCAAAAGAGAAATCGGAAAATTTGACAAAGAAAACAAACGCTCGTAACATTGACAGTGTTAGTACTGAAACTTTACACTTGAGTGACACCCACAAGGATCACGTTTTTTTAAAACCTGTCATCGGAGAAGTCAAATCACAAGCAGTTATACCAAGAGAATCGAGACAACGGTATGTATATTTTTCTTATGCGTTTTTTTTCATCGCAATTTGTGCATTTGCCAGTGTCAAGTATGTACCACAGTACACTAAGAACAGTAGGTCACCTTCATAAAAATTGGCCGCTGCCGGTTTAAATGTGTGCGTGCATACCGGGTGCCGTTTACGTACACATTAGCATAATCTCGGGGAGACTCGGGTGTCGGCAGTCAGGGCCTTGCCGTGAGTTTGGTCGCGCGCGTTCCAGTACGCTGCACGCGCGCTCGCATTCGCCTGCTCTCACCGGACACTTTATTATTTACACTTTACCGGCCATTTTATTTAGCGCAGTTTTATAGTGCTGCTCATAATACGTAAATAATATTTAACTAAACATAAAAGTAACCCTAAGCGTCAACGCAAGAGTAGGTTAATACGCCGACCGGCTTAGGACGAGACGAACTACTTTTCTCATGAAAAATTAAGTTTTGTGGTGATGATAGCTGTGGTTAGCGCGGTCGGTTCGCATGCTGAAGGTTGTGTATATCAACAATAACACGGGAAATGTTTTCTTCTAAATGGTCCAATGTCTCTGGTTTACCAGCATAGATTAGTAACTTTACATATCCCCAAAGAAAGTTATCTAAAGGCGTGAAATCACACGATCGTGGAGGCCAGTCCACAGGTCCATTACGCGAAATTATGCGTTCACCAAATGTTTCCCGCAATGGAGTGCACTACAGAAACATTTCGTAGCGATGATAGCTCAGTGGTTAGCGCGGTCGGTTCGCATGCCGAAGGGCGTGGGTTCAAACCCCAACAATGAGCTTGAGCTGCCGGTGAAGGAAAACATCGTGAGGAAACCATAGCGTGGTGGTAGGGTACTTTCTAGTACTCGGCTGGCTAGCTACCACCCTTAAGTTGAAAATATGCCGCCAAGCATCTAACGTTGTGTTCCGGAAGCCTCACTTGAGAGCCAGTTCCATTCCAGGCTAGGTGTGCTTTACCATCTTCGACCACACCGTCACTGTTAAGTGTGGTCAAACACCAAGCCTGCCAGCCATTTGGTGAGCGCATAATTTCGCGTAATGGACCTTTTTTTTTACAATCGACTAGGCATGCGTGCCACGGTCTCACCTGATGGAAAGCGACGATGTGGCCGAAGATGGAGTACGCTAGGAAATACCTATTCACATTTTTCTTGAACAAATCCGGGTTGTACTTAGTTGGAAACACAGTCGCTGGCAACGAGTACCACACATCAGCAGTTCTTACAAGGAACGTGGTCTGAAAACGTTTTGTATGTTTGTAGGGAATTTCCACTGTAAGAGGGTGTCTTTTGGTCGAGTGTCTGGTCTTTTTGTTGTAAAACAGCGATGGCAAGATTAGGTCATGTAGTTCTTGGGCACACTCACCGTAGTGTATACAATAAAAAACTGACAGACTATTCACTTCACGCCGATGTGATAGGTTCTGAAGCTTCAACGTCACCATATCGTCATTTATAAGCCTCTTAGCCCTCCTTTCAATAGAATCCAAAGCCTCAATCTGGTACTCGGCAGAACCATGTCAAAGATGGCAGCAATACTCCATACATGATCGAGCTTGAGCTTGGTAAAGGGGGATTCCCAACTTCTTAGCTGCAACTTTGGCTTTGGACTCGATGTAGGAACCGAAGTTCAGATTAGATGTAAGATGGACAAGTTCAAGGTTTATCGTCTGTTGGTAACGATACACCACGGAAAGTTAAAACCTGTGAACTGGCCTCCATGATTGTGTGATTTCACGCTTTTAGATAACTTTCTTTGGGGGTATGTAAAGTTTCTAGTATATGCTGGTATACCAGAGCCGTTGGACCATTTAGAAGTCAACATTTCCTGTGTTATTGGTGATATACTTCACGATTGTGCTTCATTCGAGCTAGCCGTGGCGCTCATATACCCGAAAACTTATACCTTTAAAACGAGCAATTCTTGCCTATGTATCTAAATATATATAACTCAAAGGAGACTGACTGACATAGTGATCTATCAACGCACAGCCCAAACCACTGGACGGATCGGGCTGAAATTTGGCATGCAGGTAGATGTTATGACGTAGGCATCCGCTAAGAAAGGATTTTGATTAATTCTACCCCCAAGGGGATAAAATAGGGGATGAAAGTTTGTATGAAACTTTGTCAATTTTAAACCGATCGGGCTGAGACTTTGCATGCATAAAGCTACTATGACGTAGGCATCTAGCGCGGGTGAAACCGCGGGGCACAGCTAGTAATTGTATATACATATATAATCTGAATCTCGGAAACGGCTCCAACGATTTTCATGAAATTTTGTATGCAGTGGTTTTCGGGGGCGATAAATCGATCTAGCTAGGTTTCATTTTTAGAAAACGTTATTTTATCCGTGTTTTCAGCCGAGCAAAGCTTCATATTTTAAACACAAATGGCATACAATTATCTATTAGCCAACATCATAGACATTAACATTATTTTAAGGTGTTTTATTTCATTTTGAATTTCTATACCTCTAACAAAACACCCTTTATATTATGTAAAGTTTGATTCTTCATGTCAGAGCTGCATCATCAGCTTCATCGGTACAGCGGGTGGAGTACTCCAACCTGGAAGACCACGCCATAGTGACGTGGATCAGCCTGGGCGGTCGCGCCCTGTGTGTCAACGGGAATCACATATGGAGAGAGCTGCAAGATCAGTACTACAATATATCTGGACAACGTAAGTAGTCTAACGGTGTGTTCCGGCAGCCTCACTTGAGAGCCAGTTTCATTCCAGGCTAGGTGTGCTTTACCATCTTCGACCACACCGTCACTTAACATCTGGTGAGCTGTGGTCAAACACCTAGCCTGTCAGCTATAAAAAAAATAGTATAAATCAAAGTCGCTTCCTGCCGTCTGTAGGCTAAATCTTTAACCGACTTCAAAAAAGAGGAGGTTCTCAACTTGATTGGTTTTTTAAAAATGTATGTACACCAATTACGCTAAGATTTATGATCCGATTTACGTGATTATTCTTTAGTTTGATGCGGAATAGTTGCCATTTGGTCCCATAAAAATTTAACTTAGTTTGACCCAGTTGTTTTCATTTTATGAAATTTTTGTTTACGTGGACGATGTAATTGTCTTTGGCAAGACGTTTTTGAATCTTAGCGAGTCTAGCTAGACTCATAACTGTTTCAATGTTGGTTGGCGTGAACATAAATTAACAAAAAAAGAAAAAAAAACTTAAAAAAAAATTAAAACCGACTTCAAGAAAAAAATATCAGCACTAAAAAGCGAAAAATAAACTTACTTTACAAAGTATTATTATACCTGCTAGGTACCTACTGATCTGTTTGAAGTCGGCGCCAAGCAGCGGCACCTAGGTTAGGCTAAGCACCGACTTCAAACAGATCAGTAGGTACCTAGCAGGTATAATAATACTTTGTAAAGTAAGGTTATTTTTCGTTCTTTAGTGCTGATGTTTTTTTTCTTGAATTCGGTTTTACTGGTTTTTAAAGTTTTTTTATTTAAACTATGCAACGCATTTTAATGCGGTTTCCATCAATAGACAGAGACATTCAAGAGGAAAGTTTATACGTATAATACATGCATTTATGCACCACCATTTTTTTTTTTGTTATTATTGTCGACAGGCAAAGTGTTTGACCACAGCTCGCCTGATGTACCTATAAGTTTATTTCATTGAATACTGACAAATATTAATAACAACTTCAAAAATATCTTAAAATTATTACTACTTACACTATTATTATTATTATATAAAATATATTCTAAAAGTCCATCAGCGGAGGGAAATGTGGGTAGAATGTTGACAGCATTGTCACGCTATTAAGTGACGGTATTGTTATTTCTACGGCGTCGTTGATTAATAAAAGTGACATTGTTTCAGACCGCACGTGGCATTCGCTGCGAAACCGCTACTTGCGTCATATCCTGCCACGCCTCGGGGAGCTGGCATTGAACCAGAGCTTAATAAAGAGACTGCGCGCTGCCGCAGCCACTGGTAAGTTTCTTTTTATTCTCACCCCATTAGCTTTCAGTCCGCTCCCGTTTCGCTTTCGTCCCGCTTCCATAACGATTTCGTCCCGGTTCTATATCGCTTTCGTACCGCTTCCATAACGATTTCGTCCCGCTTCTATATCGCTTTCGTCCCGCTTCCATAACGCTTTCGCCCCGCCACCGTATTGTTTTCGTCCCGTTTCCACAGCGATCTCTTCCAGGCAACCTCAGTATGGTAAGTTTCATAGAAAGTTAAGGACTGTTTTTTAATGTAAATGAGACGAACGAAACGCTCTCCTGATGGTAAGATATAACGCCTATCCATGCCCATTGCAGCGATACACAGAACTTTGAGTAGTAAAAGACCATCCAGACCATCGTTGCTTTGGAGCTCATTACTTTGAGGCTTTCGATGGTTAGTCTCAACAGCCCTGTAATTTCGCTAGCTACTTCCCCTTATGGTTTTTAATTCGTTTTGTTTGTTTATAGGGAAACTCAAGTCGCGTAAGGATCCGTCGCGGCGTAACTCAATATTTGGTGCCCCGCCGATACCTGGAGCCCTGTCTCGACACCCACGCGCCGTTCGTAGCCCGAGCACGGAACTGGAACCCCCAAAGAAAAAACACAAACCAGACCATATGAGGAAATGTAAGTTGCCAATTTTTTTTTATGGTTGACAGGCTAGGTGTTTGGCCACAGCTCACCCGATGTTAAGGGACGGTGTGGTCATAGACGGTAAAGCACACTTAGTCTGGAATGGAAGTGGATCTCAAGTGAGGCTGCCGGAACACACCGTTAAATGCATGGCGGCAGATTTGAGGGTGGTAGCTAGCCAGCCGAGTACTAGAAAGTACCCTACCACCATGGCATTATCATTTAGCGAGTGGTATGTTTTGAAAATGTTATGTAAAAGTACTTTGACGAACGGGACACTTTCTTGATGGTAAGAGATAACATCTATGACCTTTGCAGCGAACCCAGAACTTTGAGTAACAGAACAAAGTCCAGAGCATCCCTGCTTTGACTCTTATTGCTGTGATACATTAGATGGTTATTTCAATAGCATTGTTATTTCGCTAGCTGCTAGTACTCTTCAAACCGGAACATAGTAATGTTTACACACTACTGCTTGACTGCAGAATAACTGTTATTGCTTTGGTACCCACTGAAACGAAATGGGAAGCAAAACTAGAAGTTGTTGCAACAGGAATACTTTTAATTGATTGATTCACGCGTTACTTTGCGGAAGTCCATTTTGAGTGTTCAAGGTATATATTTAGTTCATTTCCGCTTAACAAGCGTTCCAGCTACAAAAACCTATCCGGAACTTTACTTAATGTCTAAAATTAAAAATATGTCAACTTAAAGCTTCAAAAAAAAAACACTAAAATAAAAACAAAAACCTCAAGTATTTATATTCTTGTTCGCCTCTACACGAGGCATCCTCAGAACGTGTTGACTCTCCGAGCGCTTGGCCGAGACTGAGCTGAGGAATACTTTTTTTATGGTTGATAGGCTAAGTGTATGACCACAGCTCAGCTGGTTAAATGACGATGTGATCGAAGATGGTAATCACACCTAGCCTGGACTGGAACTGCCTCGCAAATGAAGCTTGCACACGCTTTATGGTGGTTGAGGGTAGATTTTTTAATTTGAGGGTACTTTCTACCATGCTATTGTTTTCCTTCACCGGCAGCTTAAGTTGATTGTTGGGATTTGGACCTACGTCATTCAGCGTGCGAACCGACTGCGCTAACCACTGGGCTATCATCTCTACATAATTACGATTTCTAAGTTCCTTCATTCTGATTCTAAAACTGGCCATTCAGCATAATCGATAATTTTTTTACTTGGTGGTAAATCTCCTTAGTAGCAGGTCGTCTAGGTAGGTACTACCACAGTACCAGATATAATGCCGTCAAGCAGTAGTGTGTAAATATTACTGTGTTCCGGTTTGAAGGGTATTGCAGCGACATTATAGGGCTGTTGAATCATTGAAAGTCTCAAAGTAATGAGCGCCAAAGCAATGATATCCTGGACTGGATACAGAAAGTTGTAGCTTTGGAGAGTGCGCTTCAGATCTGCATGACCTAATTCCATACTACCCATTGTAGTGTCGGACAGTCAGGAGCTCTAAAAACCGGCACCGCTTCATCGCAAAAACTCCCAACTAAGCGGTTTGGTTCCACCTACTTCGTACGAACCGCTAGACGTTGGAACTTGCTGCCCGAGTGGGTGTTTCCCGATAAATACAATCTGGGTGCCTTCAAGTCGCAAGTGAATCGGTTTCTTCTAATTATGCGTGCTCCGTGTTAGACCGCATCTTCGCTTATCATCAGGCGAGATGGTGAAACGCAAGCCTATTTGTTATAATTTTTTTTAATGCTGTCGATCGACTTCAATGGTGTGGTTTAGGAGAGGCCTACGTTCATCAGTGGACAGCGAAGTGCTGATGATGAAGATGAAATCTACATCGTGATACAGCCACCAAGCATGGTCATTCCATGTTACCAATACTGCCCAAACTAGATACTAACGCAGATTTCTATTTTTATAAGTGTCCAAACTATTGACCCGCTGGAAGAAGAAATAATGGAACTTCCCTCCCACCTATCCCTCCAGATACCTAAGTAGCTGTTTATCTCAAATTATTGTAAGTTTAAAACTTATATGCTTTACCGTTGTTTTTTTTTAAATGATTGACAAGTTATGTGATCACAGCTCACCTGGTGTTAAGTGACGGTGTTGTCGAAGATGGTAAACACACTTAGCCTCGAATGTAACTGACTCAAGTGAGGCTGTCGGAACACACCGTTAGATGCTTGGCGATAGATTTTCAATTTAAGGGTGGTAGCTAGCCAGTCGAGTACAAGAAAATACCCTACCAGCCTACCACCATGCTATGGTTTTCTTCACTGGCAGCTTAAGCTCATTGTCGGGGTTTCAACCCACGTCCTTCAGAATGTGAACCGACCGCGCTAACCATTAAGTTATCATCGCTACATATTTAATTACGATTTCTAGGTCTGAGACCTTAATTCTAATTCTAAGCCACTCAGCATAATCGATATGCTATCACCAAGCAGTAGTGTGTAAACAATACTGTATAATCAGTTTAAGATATTAAATAAATTCTTAGGACATTTCACACAGCGCCATCTAGCCCCAAAACATGATGGTAGGGTACTTTCAAGTACTCGACTGGCAAGTTATTAGTTAGTCATTGACCGTTTAGAGTTTTTTGGCGGGAACGCGGTGAGCGTCGTGTCCCATTGTATTTTTTTCCAAAACTAGTGTTTTTTCGAGTGTTTATGCATAAAAATAGTGGTGTTTTATTCATAAAGTGCCGAATTACAAGCGCGAGTGTGGGAGAATGATATAATGTGGTTAAACATGACTTTTCGTGTTGCTTCCAAAACTCCATCCAGAAGCTTATAGTAAAGTCGCCACTACTTTACTAAGACAAGTGAAGTGCTGTAATTCCAAATAAAGACTTGGTCCAAAGGCCTCAGTAGCCAGACCATAAACATTAAAAAAAAATAAAAAAATGACCCTTTACTAAACGTATGATATATCTGTATATATATTTTTATTTACGATTACATAAAGGGTAATACAATTTTTTTTTTTTTTTTTTAAATTTTAACACCGTTTCGAGGAACAAGGTTACTTGATCACTATCAATTAAGTAATTAAATTAATAATTTAAAAAAAAAAAACCTCTACGCAATTAACCAAACAGCTAAGAACCACCGCAAAGAAACTGGCTTTCAAATGCAAAAAAACCGCATCGAAATCGGTCCATCCGTTTCAGAGCTACGATGACACAGACAAACAGACATCGACGTCAAACTTATAACACCCCTCTTTTTGCGTCGGGGGTTGAAAACCGAAAATATTCACGGATTATTATTATTAAAATAATAACTACTTTAATGGAATAACTTTAATTTGACCTTAATACGACGTCACATGTGGCGAAGTGGAAAAAAAAGATATTATAGTCGTTAAGATGCACGCCTACAACCACATCTGATACACTGTGGGGCTGGCTGGCAGAAAATGCGTTTAAATAATTAGCATTAAGTCCTCCTTTTGTACATATTATTTTATAAGTGTGCAATAAAGCATTAAATAAATAAACAGTATTAAAAAATTTGCCGCCAAGGAGTAGTGTGTAATCATTTGCGAAATTACGGGGCTGTTGAGACTAACCATCGAATGTCTTAAAATATTGAACGCCAAAGCATCTATGTTGTAGATTCTGTTTTACAAATGCAATATTTTATTGAAAACACCAAAGTTACAGATCATTTTACCATTCATATTTAAAAAAATAACAGTGTCAAAATCATAACACATGTCAATATAATAATATGTCAAAAAATATGCAACTCAAAGTTCTGTGTATCGCTGCAATGGTCATGGACAGGCATTATCTCTTACCATCAGGATAGCGACTAGTACGTCTTATTATATACAGTTACTTTTTTAAATGTTTGACAAGCTATGTGTTTGACCACAGCTCACTTGATGTTAAGTGACGGTGTGGTCGATGATGGTAAACACATCTAGGCTAGAATGGAACTGGCTCTCAAGTAAGGCTGCCGGAAAACACCGTTAGATGCTTGGCGACAGATTTTCCACTTGAGGGTGGTAGCTAGCCAGCCGAGTACTAGAGAGTACACTACCACCAAAAAAAGCTATAACTTTAAAACTACTTTTTTTTTATTTCAGCGCCTTCGCCTGTTCTAAAAGTGCTTAGATCTTCATTGCACTCTTCTCCTAAGAAAAGCAATCGTTCGCTACGTTACTCTGAGATAACTCGACAATTCGCAGCGAAATACCCTGAGTCGACATCAACCTCGTCAACAAGTTCACCCGAGAGAAGTCTTAGAAAGAAATCGCCGAGCACCAAAAAGTTGGACAACTCGCTACAGACTAAAAACTCTAACAAAAGCTCTCTGGAAACTAAAAAGTCAGATAAAAACGTACCAGAGAATATAGACAAAAAATCGCTTGAAACCAAAAGCTTTTCGAAAAACTCTTCAGATACTAAAAGATCCTTGTCATTGATTAGAACTTCGTTCAAAAACACATTGATTTCTGATTCGGAAAGAAAGAGCAGAGGGTCGCCAACAGTAAAATCGTCTACGACTACAGAATCTCCGAACGAATTACGCAGAAAATCGTTAAGAAATAATTCGCCAGCGCAAAAGGCGAACGAAAAATCTCCAGAGGAAGGACGAACGAGAACAAGGCGACTTTTCAACCCGAACACTATAGTTTAGAAAAGTTCTCAAGATACTAAAAACTCTGACAAAAACTCGCTGGAAACTAGAAAGTCAGACGAAATCGACCAGACTAAAATAGAGGAAAAATTGCATGAAACCAAAAGCTTGTCAGATACTAAAAAATCCTTGTCATTGATTAGAATTTCGTTCAAAAACACATTGCTTCTTCGGAGAGAAAGAGCAGAAGGTCTACGGCCTACGGTAAAATCGTGAACGAAAAATCACCCGAGGAAGGCTGAACAAAAACAAAACTACTTTTCAACCCATGTGTTATGATTTAGTTACATATGTTTTGATTTTAAGGTTCTTTAATTCTTTTTTTTATATTACCAATATTGCTGTCTTTTTCATCACAGTCCATTAGACAAGGACTGGCTGTCCTTTGCAGTTTACATTGGTATACAAATATTTGAAACTTTTAGTCCGATTTTGATGAAACTGGAACTTAAAAAGCATATATGTATTATGAAACAAGTTAATACATAACAAACACACATAATAAAAAAAAAATATGATAAAAATAAATAATGCCTTCAATGAACTTTAAAGTAACATTATTTATTACTATTGGAAGATTTACTAATGTGAATTATCCAATAGTAATAAATAATGCCTTCAATGCCTTTAAAGTTCATTAAAGGCATTATTTATTACTATTGGAAGATTTATAAATGTGAATTTTCCAATAGTAATAAAGAATGCCTTCAATGATAAATAATGCCTTCGATGCCTTTAAAGTTCATTGAAGGCATTATTTATTACTATTGGAAGATTTACTAATGTGAATTATCCAATAGTAATAAATAATGCCTTCAATGCCTTTAAAGTTCATTGAAGGCATTATTTATTACTATTGGAAAATTTATAAATGTGAATTTTCCAATAGTAATAAATAATGCCTTCAATGCCTTTTTTTTCCAATTTTTATCTTGCAATCAGCCCTGTTGGCTGTAAGCAGATGTGATGGTGGTGGTATTTAGAGTAGGGTGCTACTCTCAGTAGAGTACAGCCTTCAATGCCTTTAAAGTTTTTTTTTTAACTTTTTGATATTCATATTGCTAACACAGGGTTATAGGGTATTAAGCTTGGGGGGTAAAGTCAAAAGGAGGTCATTGTAGTCAAACAACAAAGAATAATTCAGCTGCCCCCTTAGGGAGTGAGGTTCAACGAAATATAAATCAGCTGATTTCACATTAAAAAATTTATGTCATAGTAAAAGTTGTTCAAATTTGTAATATAATTTCAGTGCAGGACTCCTCAACCCTTTAAATAAAAGTTTCATCAAAATCGGACAAGGGCTTTTTGATAGTGTTTATTACTTATAATAAAATACTTTGAAAATGATTGATTTTCAAGTAACGGTTAATTGATGTTACATATCCCCTTGATTATTAATTAGTTTTTAAATAAAAATCTAACTAAGGTTGATTCATATCTCACTATGTTGGAGTCCAAATGGGCATGGATAAAATTATCTTTTACTTGTAAGCTAAGTGTTTGATATTTGATTGTGTTGTAGCTAACTTATAAATGATGGCATAATTAAAATTGTATGGTCTAGAATGAGAACGGGCGCTCAAGTTGGTTTGCTAAAATACAGAAAACTTCCACCTCGATTACCTTCCGGCTAACACAGAGTAATACTTAAATTTAACATTTTGACGATCAGCCGGCTCGACCGATCTTGTTGAAGTTCTGTATAGAAATAGTTGAAACTGATAAAGGATATACGCAAAGTTAGCTCAACTAAATAAAGCTCTATCTCCACTGACTGTGTCAGTGGCGATCGAGCCTTAGCAAATATTTCTAACACCTTAGCTACATAATTATAACGTTGGAAACAGCTGTAAATATATCTTTTTTTTTCTTTATAGTTAACAGGCTAGGTGTTTGACCACAGCTCACCTGATGATAAGTGACGGTGTGGTCGAAGTTGGTAAACGTACCTAGCTATGTTAATTTTTTTACAAATAAACATATTTTAAAATTTTAACTACATTGTAGGCCCAATATGTGAATCGACCTTAAAACATCTTTTTTTTGTTACTTATATTTTTTTTTTTGCTTGTCAATAATTATGTAAAGCGGAACGTTTTGTGTTTCTGTCAATAAACACTAGTGGACTTTCATTTACTCTTGTTTTAATGTAGGCTGCTGCGCAGAAGAAATAAAGTTTTTTTTTTTTTTTTTCTTCTTATTCCTACTAATAGGAATTGGCGTCGCACTTTCAGAAATAAAGTTTATTATACATTAATGTTTTTTTTTTTCTCTTTCTTCTTGAGAACGCACTCTGTGTATTCTGCCAGTTTCAATGTTTCTGTATTTTGTGTGCAGTTTTCAGCTTCTTTATAGTCAAAGTCCAGTCTGTGCCAGTCATAACTAGTCATAGCTTAGTAATGTAGTGGCGACTTTACTGTAAGCTTCGATAGAATTTTGAAAGCAACACTAAAAGTCATATTTTACCACATTATATCACTTTCTTATACTCGCGCTTGTTATTCGGCACTTTATGAATAAAAAATCACTATTTTCATACATAAGTACTCGAAAAACACTAGTTTTGGAAAGAATACAATGGGGCGACACGACTCTTTCTACGTTCCCGCCAAAACTCGTTCATAATTTGGTGCCAACGTTGTTTTTTTATTTTTTATTATTGGCGTCGCAGTTCGTTTATTTGCCAGTGTCAATGAAATAAAACTGAATGACATTTCTTATCATAATATATTACTCGTTCACATTTGTGTATATAATTCGGTGCTTAATTACTAAATACTACTAATTTAATACATAAACACACAAATAAAACATGTTTTTTCAAATTATGACTCTTTTTTGAGTTATCTTATACGCTTTACTAGATGGCGCTCTTGTATTAAATCATTCAACTGGAAGGCAAGGAGCTGGGGTTACTTTTGTGGCAGTTTTTTTGATGGCAGCACAGATGTCAGGAAAGTTTTTTAGAATATTTTTTAACAACGTATTTCGCTTTTTTAACCACCGCACCTTTTGTTTCAAAAAATCAATTTTTTTCTTTGCAGTAATTCTTAGTAATTGATGTTTCCTTATTTCTTTTCTTAATTGATGTTCTCCAGGACTGTCAAATATGGAAGAATCCAAGTCCGAATCATTGATGTCATCAAGATCATCATCTTTTTCACATTTTATATCTCCAAATGGTACAGCTTCTTTACTTTTTGGTTCTTCTACCATAATCTCTGAAGGTATTAGCTCCAATACTGGTTTTGCTCGTGATTTCAAACAACGGTGCCTCTTTTTGCCTCTATAATAAATATCTTCTTTTTTGAAATGTTCTGAGCAAACGACGCAAAATTTCGATGCAGCCCATGTTAAATCTTTTCGATTTTCACGTACGATGGACACCCAATGTTTGCGTAAATCTGTATCTACCGGAAATCTGAAATTGTAAGGTACAATTAATTAAAAAAAAAAAAACCAGTTATATTGAAGTAAAAAAAAAAACACGACTGCATATTAATGCTGCAATTTTTTTTTATCGCGTCCCTTTGTAATGGCTATTTCTAGAAAACTACTTACTTTATAAAATTTTAAATTCTTGAAATAAACCCGTCGTCCGCAGACGATAATATAAATTTTGGTCATATTAAAAAGATGCAAGTGCTGCCAAACGTTTAGAAGCGTCGATTTATTAGAATACTGGCATCTACTTCGGTCAAAAAACTTAGCATTGCCATTTTATGTGGTTTTTTTTTCATTGGGTGTATCAATATTTTAACAATTTTAATAATAAACATCCGTATATATTATTATTTGAAATGATATTACGGAATTTGACTTGTAAAGTTTGTTATTAATAAAATATTATTATTTAGTATTTCTAAGCGGAATCTCGCAAGCACAGTCCCATAAGTAGTTCAACATTTCCCACTTACTCATCGAATTACCCCGAAGTTTAGGGAAATAGTTTCCATGAATACTTGCAGCATTGAGCGATGCCAGCCAACAGTGATCAGGTTTCGTGTTCCAAGTTGTAAATAGAAAAGTAAATAATATAGATATTCGTCAATTTAAGAAAACTTACCTGTGAAAAGATATTCCATTGTGGCTCTTTAGTTTATGTGAACTGTTTTTGCAGCCCTTGAACACACAGTATGGCATAACTATTAGAAATAACTAAGGTAAGAGTAACTGTATAAGAAACGTGCGATCAACTCGTCACTAAGTTGCGTACTGAGTGCGAAAACATATTACTCGTGTATTTAGTATTTACCAAAAATGCAGTCATTAGTGCGTTGCATCTGTAATTTTTCTTTTTCTTTATATTTGGCGTCATACTTTGTGTATTTGCAAATGTGAAGGTTTTAAAAATGTTAAGTATTTTATGAAAAATCAAATTAAATAAGTCGTAATCAAAATCACACAAAAGTATCCGCAGGCTGGCTGCAATCGGCATTATGCTGAGTTAAGACCAGTTTGTGACATTTTTTTTGTTCTGTATGTTGATTTATTTTTTATTTATGTTATTATGTTTGTTATTTCGTTTTGTTTTGTTAATGTTGAATGTGATTTTAATGTAATGAAAATTTGTTTTATGTCTCAAAGTATTGTCTGTTGTTTAGTGTTGATCGAACCCGGTCCTGCCCTAGTAAAGTAGGTGGTGACTTTACTACACACTTTGATGGGGTCTAGTCAGTAATATGAAATTTCATATAATTCGGCAATTTCTGTTTAACAAACCACAAGTTTTGTAAATAAACACTCGAAAATACAAGTTTTGGGAAATAATGATATGCAGCCGTATGACTTTTCCGCGTTCCCGCCAAAAACTCCGTCTGCTGGTTGACGACACAAGATGGACCGAGGAGTTTTGGCGGGAACGCGGAAAGAGTCGTGTCATCCCATTGTATTTTTTTCCAAAACTAGTGTTTTTTCGAGTGTTTATGTATAAAAATTGTGGTGTTTTATTCATAAAGTGCCGAATACAAGCGCGAGTGTCGGAAAGTGATATAATGAGGTGAAACATGACTTTTCGTATTACTTCCAAAACTCGATCGAAGCTTATAGTAAAGACACCATTACTTTACTAAACTATGACTAGATTTAACTGGCATGGACTGGACTTGACCAAGACTGGACTTTGGCTATAAAGATAAGCTGAAAATAATAATTGATGACTGCACAAAAAACAGTACCAAGTAGTACAAAGAAAAAAAAAAGATGGAGCGACGCCAATAAAACAAATGTCAATGTCAATCAAAATTAGACCGGATACTTGATTGTATAGTTGAAATTTGTTTTGATTTTGTGATAAATTCTATAAAATCACGTATAAAATTGAAGAAAATACCACGAATCACTTATTTATTACTATTCGTATACATTCCACAGTTTCAATATTCGTTTTTATTTGTGTTTGTGTGAAGAGGCATAACCTAATTTTAGGGTGACTCTCGTGTAATTTTTGTAATTAATACGAAGTAATGGTTCGAGGTGTCGGTCGCGGAGGTAGAGGCATGCCAGGGCGAGGCGGCATGGGTGGCCGCCCTCCTTTTAATAGGCCTAGGGTGTTGATGCTGAGGCCTCCATTCGATTTGATATTGGCGGAGCCCGCTTTCCCTAGATGCAAACCTGCACCTGACGATTCAGCGCTGACTCAGGTTAGAACTCTATTTTATATTTCCTGAATTAAACACTTTAAAAGCATTGTTTATATAAATCTAAAAGTTGCATAGAACATGGCTTTTATCATGTTTCATTATTATTTTTATTATACTACTAGCTTACTCCTGCGACTTTATCCGCGTTGACTTAAAAATTGGGTTCAGAGAGAAATGAAACATGTAAAAGTAACAAAAGAGCAATAGTTTAATCCGTCATAAAACTTCCACTTCTTAATTACCTACCTAGATTTATATAATAGATAATCTTTTAAATTAATGTTTTGTAATATTACATCTATACCAAATTTCAGGTGGATACCTTCTTGTTGTTTTTTTTAATGTATAATTACCTACACAGGAAACTAACATTATGCCAGGATAAAAAGTATCCTATATGTCAATCTAGTTAATAAACTATACATGTGCCAAATTTTAAACAAATCTGCTCAGCCGTTTTTGCATGATTAAGTAACAAACATCCTAACTTTTACATTTATAATATTAGAAGGATTGTACTAGATAATTTCTTTACCGACTAATGAACTAACAAATATTGATTTGACCACCTTACGTTTTTATGATAATAAATAATGAGACAAAAAACTTAATATTTTGTTTAGTTCTAAGTAATATTGTACTGTAAGGTCATTGTTAGGATTTAAACCCACGCCCTCTGGTGTGTGATCTGATTGCGCTAATCACTGAGTTATCTTAGCTGATGGTATTTAAAGACTCTTTTTTCTTTAATCTACATAAAAAAATAATTTTTTTTTTTTCTTTTTAGAAGTTATTTGGTTTCCTCAATACAAGATTTGTTTAGTTTAGGGCTAGTTAGTGCTGTGTGCTATTTCCATCAATATTTATAGCCCTAAGCACCGATAGTTCCAATGAGATATTTAATTACTAAATTAAAGTTATCATTCACCAGGCCCTTTTAAAAAGACATACGGAACTGTGCCCGACACCAGCAGAACAGTCTGCTGTGCTCAGCCTTGTTACCAAGCTACAGACTGTGTTGGACAACTTGGTGGTTGCTCCGGGAGATTTTGCTGCATGTGTAAGTATTTATTTACTTTGTCATCTCAAGTGTTCTTTACATGTTCTTAAGTGTTCTACTAGCTGCGGCTCTCGGTTTACCTGTATGGTGATGGATGATTATGATGATGAAGAAAAAAATCCTATGTCTTATTCCGGGGACTAAAGCACCTATATGCAAAATTTCACTCAGATCCATTGAGTAGTTTATGTGTGAAGGTGTAAGAAACTCACATTCGCATTTATATTATTAATTAGGATAAGCAATAGGGTTCTCTTTGCTGTTGTCTTGGGGACATGTCAATTGTGTCCAGAATTTGATTGTGATTTTATATACTTTTTTTTTTTGCTGACAGTCTAGTTGTTTGACCACAACTCACCTGATGTTAAGTGACGGTGTGGTCGAAGATGGTAAAGCACACCTAGCCTGGAATGGAACTGGCTCTCAAGTCAGGCTGCCAGAACACACCGTTAGATGCTTGGCGACAGATTTTTAACTTGAGGGTGGTAGCTAGCCAGCCGAGTACTAGAAAGTACCCTACCACCACGCTATGGTTTCCTCACGATGTTTTCCTTCACCGGCAGCTCAAGCTCATTGTTGGGGTTTGACCCACGCCCTTCGGCATGCGAACCGACCGCGCTAATCACTGTGGTATCATCGCTACATACTTTAATTATGTTGTTGATAATTTTATCAAATATAATTTAGTTCACTCTGACTTTGGATAACGTCTGTCGGACAATATCCCTTTGCTTGCCCGTGATAAGTTTATTTAAAAATAATTAGCTGTTAAAAGAAATAATTTGGTTATAATAGTTTATTATTTACCTATAAATATTAAGTAGTGTGTTTGTTTGCTGTATTTATACATATATATATGTATATATATTCGTCTAAGTGTTTTTTTAAATATATTCTGATGGGTGTGTACAACCACCTTTCATACATATGTATATTTATTGTGGGGATGGCTAGTAGAAAATGCTTTGGCATTAAGTCTTTCTTTTGTACGTATTTTACTAATTGTGCAATAAAGAATTAAATAATAATAATAATAAAGAGGTAAACACTTTGAAATCTTCGTCTTCGTTGAAAATTGTCTTCGTGTGAAGTTTAAATTGATGATACATATTTGATCAACAGCAACTCGAGGAGGTCCGCCAAGTGGGCTCATACAAGAAAGGCACCATGATGGCCGGCAAGAATGTTGCTGATATTGTGGTCATCATGAAGACTTTGCCGACTAAAGAAGCTGTTGAAGGGCTCTCTAATAAGGTACGTTTCTTTATAGGCTTAGAAGACAAATGAGACTGTTAGGTATTTGCAGGTAATATTAAAAATTGTTGCCAAATGTGAAGGCAATTAAATCCATCTTTGTACCACTTGAATGTGTTAAAAATCCTTCGGAGATCATTCACTTTCTCTTTTTATACTATACTAGCTGCGCCCCGCGGTTTTACCCGCGTGGTGATGGATGATGATGATGAAAAGTAAAAGTAGTAAGTAGTAATCCGATCGGTTTAAAATTTACAAAGTTTCATACAAACTTTCATCCCCTATTTTATCCCCTTGGGGGTAGAATTAATCAAAATCCTTTCTTAGCGGATGCCTACGTCATAACATCTACCTGCATGCCAAATTTCGGCCCGATCCGTCCAGTGGTTTGGGCTGTGCGTTGATAGATCACTATGTCAGTCAGTCAGTCACCTTTGTTGAGTTACAGTGGCAGTCAAAAAAATAAAGCCACCAAGTGTTGGCGAATGAAGTATGAAGTTATCAGTTGTCAACACTTAGCATGAGGGCTCTTTCAATATTCGTTGCTCGTAGATTAAGCATAGATTACATCGTAATAAGTGACAGGAGTCCAACAAGCTTTTGTTAAGTGTTGAAATGTAAAATTAACAGCGTTCAAAATAATAGAGCCCCTTATTATATCGATACATTTAAGAATTTTCTTACGATTTTATTTAATATAATTTGTGTTATTCCTGAATACCAAATGTGGGACTGACTGTCCATAACAATATTTACGTTTCCCTTCACTGTAGATGGGTCGTTCAAAACATACAACTGATGGCGAGCGTCAAGAAATGTTTCGAATGTGGGACAGAGGGATTTCTATGAATAAGATAGCAAAAGAGTTGAATGTATTACGAAAACGTGTCCAAAATGCAATAAAAAAAACAAAGCGAGCAACGCCTGCAGCTGGAAATAGTTTATGTTCAAATTATAATTAAGACTAAATTTTTGAAATGTATAGATTAATTGATTTGACTTCATTTTTAAATTGTCGATAGTTTCCTGCGATACAAGCTTTCGCTTAGTGCAGGTTGGCTGCGCCACATACCTACTCATACATACAAACCTATACATAAACCTCACTCATCTATTCATTTTATATAATTATTTTCATTTACCCTCTTATTAACATTCTTTCCTACCCTCACTTTCCTCACAATACCTGCCACACAAGCCAGTCGTGAATTGGCGGTTAACACGTACGCAATACGCTTCCCTTACCTCGTCATCGATATCGAATAAAAACTCTAAAAATTCTAACCGCGAGTGTGATAAACTTAAGAACATTGTGCCAATTGTGTGATGAGCATTATTTAGTGTCAAACTAAAAATTCACTACTTGGGAAGGAACCGGGACGTTCCGACCAGCACCGGCTATTGAAGAAAACTACAACAGGTATTTCCCGGCCTCACCACAGGTAACTGTTAATCTTATGTATACGTGCACTATAATGAAATAAAGATTATTATCTCTAAATATATATAACTCAAAGGTGACTGACTGACTGACTGACTGACTGACATAGTGATCTATCAACGCACAGCCCAAACCACTGGACGGATCGGGCTGAAATTTGGCATGCAGGTAGAAGTTATGACGTAGGCATCCGCTAAGAAAGGATTTTGATTAATTCTACCCCCAAGGGGATAAAATAGGGGATGAAAGTTTGTATGATTGACAGCCCTGTTGGTTCATTGGGAGTATGTCTCCTTGAGCTGTAGGGCGTGGGTTCGATTCCCGCCAAGGACAAATGTTTGTTTGGTATAAACAAATGTTTGTTCTGTGTCTGGGTGTTCTGTATGTATTATAAGCATGTATTTACAAAAAAAAAGTATTTATGTATCCTATCTGTTATGTACTGGAATGAGGGTAGTTGCGAAGTATAGTTACGACGGCAGTCTGGTGCTGTCAATCTAACCAGCTAGATCGTGCTGAGATAAATTACGGGAATTGGTGCGTATATAATAGTGGCGACGAGGAAAAACAGTGGAAAGTGCGAAATTATAGTGTTATAAACTTTCTTGGCGAATTTTCTTGCGGTATGTGGGTCTGATGTATATGATTTAATCATATCATTGTTATCACCAAAAAAGATCAATGAGGTTACTTTTTCGCATGTGGTAGCCATTTTGAACAGTCATTTCCATCCAAAACCAAATGAAATTGTAGAATCTTATAAATTTCACACTAGAAATCAAGAAGAAGGTGAAAAGATCAGAGACTATGTTGCAAAATTAAGAAAATTAAGTATACAGTGCAATTTCTCTGATTTAAATCGAACACTAAGGGACAGACTAGTGTGTGGCATAATGGATAAAGAAATCCAGAAGAAACTTTTACAGCAGAGCACATTAACATTTCAGCAAGCTTGTGAGATTGCACTGTCTTATGAGACGGCTAACATTGATGCCGGGGTCATTATACAGTCCGGGTCTGGAATGAGCAGCTCCATACTGGAAACAGAGGTGCCTATGGATATTAACAAGGTTACCGCTAATAAAGGTATGAAAGAAATTAGCAATCTAAATTGTTTTCGCTGTGGTAGACATCATAAAGGCGAATGCAGGTTTCGGTGGAGCAAATGCAGGCACTGTGAGAAGACAGGACACATAGAGGCAGCATGTTTGTTGAAAGCAAAACAAATCAAGCACAATTCTGACTGTAATGGATTGTATGAGGTGGGTCTTAATACTATTAGACATGATAAAGTGAAGCCATTTCTGATTAGAGTGTTTCTGAATGGTACAGAACTACTGATGGAAGTGGATTCAGGCTGCCCATACACAATAATTAATGAAAACACAGCCAGACTCATATGGAAAGGAAAATTACCGCAGTTACAAACTACAGATATTGGGCTGAAGTCATATACTGATGGTAGATTATTATTACGCGGACAGGCTTCAGTAGAGGTAAAATATAAAAACGTTACTAAGATTATGGAAATATTAATAACAAAAGGTAGTGGTACGAGTTTGATTGGTCGGAACTGGTTCCCCGATATGGGGATAGTGATACAAGGCATTAACAATGTTCAAATAACTTCAAATGAGAAGGACCAACTTAAGCAATTAGTAAACAAATACAAAAATGTGTTTGAAACAGGGCTCGGGACATATACAGGCCCTGTGGTAAATATTACACCGAAAGAGGGCTCAGTTCCAAAATTTCTGAGGAGTAGACCGGTTGCGTTTGCTCTGAGAAAAGAAGTTTTTAAAGAGATTGACAGATTGGTGGCTGAAGATGTCCTCGAACCAACTGCTCACTCTGAATGGGCTACTCCTATAGTAGTTGTTCCAAAGCCCAATGGAAAGGTACGGCTATGTGGTGATTATCGTTCTACTGTTAATGAAGTAACAGACACTGATACTTATCCACTACCTACGCTTTATGAAGCTTTTGTGGAATTGCAAGGGGGCCAACTATTCTCTAAAATTGATTTAGAGCAAGCGTATACTCAAGTGCGGGTCAGTGACAAGACAGCAAATTTGTTGACACTGAATACTCCAAAAGGGTTATATAAAGTGAAACGTTTGGCTTTTGGAGTTAAAGCTTGTCCTGGAATTTTCCAGAGGTTAATGTCTTCCCTGCTTGCGGGAATCGAGGGTATAGCTGTACTGTTAGACGATATAGTCATATGTGGAAATGACATTGAAACGCATAATGCAAGACTAGAAATGGTGTTACAGAGATTACAAGAAGCTGGCTTAAGGCAGTGGTCTGCTTTAGGAGCCGAAAAAAAAGCGTTTTTTCAACAATTTTTTTGGAAGGGAAGGAAATGATTGCGGTAAACGAAATTTTGAGACGATAGTATATTATATTCAAGCTTTAAAAAACAATTTTTATTATTACAAATTATTGAAATTTGCCAAAGTTGTAACGATTTTTCTGGGGCGCCTGGAGTGTGCACTCGTAAATCGGTGCCGGTGATGGAGGTCGTGCGATGCATCTGAAACAGTGGAACCAAATTTTTTTTTAGTTTTTATAAGTTCCTTTTCTATATGAACTAAAAAAATACCGAAGAAATGACGAAATTCCAAATTTTTTCGAAGTTTGAAAAAAAATATAAATTTTTTGAAAAAAAAAATTCACTTCAAGTTGCAAAACAAGTAATTCAAATAGTACTTTTGTCCAACTTTTTTAGTTCATATAGAAAAGGAACTTATAAAAACTAAAAAAAAATTAGGTTCCACTGTTTCAGATGCATCGCACGACCTCCATCACCGGCACCGATTTACGAGTGCACACTCCAGGCGCCCCAGAAAAATCGTTACAACTTTGGCAAATTTCAATAATTTGTAATAATAAAAATTGTTTTTTAAAGCTTGAATATAATATACTATCGTCTCAAAATTTCGTTTACCGCAATCATTTCCTTCCCTTCCAAAAAAATTGTTGAAAAAACGCTTTTTTTTCGGCTCCTAAAGCAGACCACTGCCTTAAGAGTAAATAAAAGGAAATGTGCATTTGCAGTATCAAAAGTCACATTCTTAGGTTTTGTGATTGATGAATCTGGAATACATCCAACCAAAGAGAAGATTGAAGCTATTGCGAAAACACCCGCACCAAAGAATGTAAAAGAGCTTCAAGCATTTTTAGGTCTCTTAAATTTTTATGACCGTTTTCTACCTCATAAAGCTACCATCGCTGAACCATTATACAGGTTACTGGAAAAAGGTTCAAAATGGACCTGGAAATTGGTGCGTATATAATACTATCAGTTATCTGATTTCCATCACACAAGCTCTGCTTAGTTTGGGGTCAGATAGCGCTGTGTGTAATGTGTCCTACAATATATTTATTTATTTTTTATCAATTTTAAACCGATTGAGCTGAGACTTTGCATGCATAAAGCTACTATGACGTAGGCATCTAGCGCGGTTGAAACCGCGGGGCACAGCTAGTTATATGTATATTTTTTTGTCCAGGTGAACGAAGAGCTGAACAAGTTGATGTTGTCGGAGGGCGCGGGCGCGGTGGTGAGTGCGTGCCATTCGCGGGGCTTCACCGTGACGGGCGCCACCGCCGCCGTGCGCGTGCTCGTCACCACTCTGCACCAGAACCTCAGGAAACTGGAACCCGAGGTACCAGTCAAACTTGTCACTCGTGTTTTTTCATTGTCGTTTTTTAGGGTTCCGTACCCGAAGGGTAAAACGGGACTTTCAGCAAAATAGTAAGTTTTATCATAAAAGTAGGACAACAATTGTAGATCAATATAACGATTCAAAAAGTTGTAAAAGTTGTTATCGTCATATGTACACGTTGCCTGGAAGTTACACTAGCGTATAAATTAAGGGACTGAACTATAGCGAAGACAACAACAAACAATATATTCAAATCGGTCAAGCCGTTTTTTAGTTTTAGCGAAACTAACGCACGGCACGATGTGGCTACAGCCAGGTTGGTTTACTTTGCTTATTTCCATAGTTTAATGTCCTACAGTCTACTGCTGTGGGGCTCAGCTGCAGACTTTGAAACTATTTTTATTCTGCAAAAAAGTGCAATTCGTGCAATCTATTGTTTGGGTCCTCGCGAATCACTACGAAATCGATTTAAAGATTTTAAGATATTAACGTTACCGTCACAGTACATTTACGAAAACATTATGTTTGTCCGGAAAAAATTAAATTCATTTGAAATTAATAGTAGCCGCCATAACTTAAACACAAGAAATAAAGATAAAATTGTGACACCTAGATTCAGGTTATCTAAAGCTAATAAGTCTTTTCTCGGGAATTGCGTTAGATTCTATAATAAAATCCCACTTGAGGTAACTAAAATGTCCTATAATAAATTCAAAGATTTTATAAAGCAGAGGTTAATTGACAAAGCCTACTATAAGGTGGCTCGTTACGTGGAAGACAGGAATATATGGTTGTAGTAGCTTCTCTCTGCACTTGCATCCCCCTGGCTAAGTGACAATTGTAGTAAGCATAATGTATTGATATCTATAACTGTAAACTATAACATAATATGTAAAGAAAGATCCACAAAAAAATCCCTTGCTGAGTTTGTTGCCAGAGTCTTCTCAGTTGAAGTGTAATTACGAGCCGGTGGTAGATTCAAACATGTAACTTAACGTTCATAAGTGCCTCACCAGGGCCTACACTGAATAAATGTCTTTTTGATTTCGATTTGATTTTACAATTCATTTTTATATATAATAAGAATAATGGGTACATGGAACCACTCTTAACTCATAACTATAATGTTATAAACAAATTCAGTTTTCCAATGTATAGCTTGTTAATATTTTGTTACGTTGGTTCCAGGTCCACTTGGAGTATAAGGTGATCAGCAGTCACTTGGCAGCTATCCGGCACAGCCGCTGGTTCGAGGAGAATGCTCACCACTCCTCCATCAAGGTAACATCACCGGGTATCACTTGCAGTTCAGATGGGATCGGTTTCATGTCCTCACCGTGAGGCTTACAGCATGAGGTTGCCACTCTTATCTTGTGTACATAAACTTTGTTCTCGGCTCTTGGCTGGCTAGCCACTCTCGAGTTGAAAATCTGTCGCCAATCATCTAACAGTGTTACTTGAGAACCAGTTCCATTCCAGGCTAGATGTACTCGGAGTCCTCATATAACAAAACATTATGAAACATTGGTTGAAAAAGGTTTCTCTCCATAGGTGCTGATCCGTCTTCTCCGTGACATGTGCGCTCGCCATCAAGGCCTGGAGCCGCTCACCCCCTGGATGATTGATCTCCTTGCGCACCATTGCATTATGAACAATCCAGCGAGGCAGGCACTTCCTATCAATGTGGCATTCAGGTGATATTCCCATCAGTCTTGCATGTGTTTTATTTGATTTATACCGGTATCATGCTTGAGAAAAAATAGGATTACGTAGGCAATGCCGAGCCAGTATAGTGCTGTAAAAATATAGGATTACGTGGGTAATGCAGAGCCAATATAGTGCTGTAGAAATGTAGGATTACGTAGGCAATGCCAAGTCAGTATCATGCTCGAGAAACATAAGATTACGTGGGTCAATACCAAGCCAGTATTAAGCCAGGGAAGCAGTATTTGCATGGTGGTAGAGTACTTTCTAGTACTCGGCTGGCTAGCTACCACCCTCAAGTTGAAAATCTGCCGCCAAGCATCTAACGGTGTGTTCCGGCAGCCTCACTTGAGAGCCAGTTCCATTCCAGGCTAGGTGTGCTTTACCATCTTCGACCACACCGTCACTTAACGTCAGGTGAGTTGTGGTCAAACACCAAGCCTGTCAGCTATAAAAAAAATAATATTACGTAGGCAATGCTAAGTCAGTATCACATCACATCATCAGCCATAGGACGTCCACTGCTGGATATAGGCCTCTTCCTGGGGGGGTTTTGCCAATACTCGCCACGCTTGGCAGGCGGGTTGGCGAGCGCAGTTAGGTGTGATTGTTCAAGGAAGACGCTGCTGCCCATCTTCCGGATTACATCCCTTAGCCGACTCTTACGGCAACCACGGGTAGAGAGGGTGGGGTGCTATTCTTACGCCGGCACCACCACGGCAAAGTAAGTCAGTATAGTACTGTAAAAACATAGGATTGCATGGGCAATACCGAGCGAGAATCGTGCTAAAGAGAAACGTAGGATTACCTAGGCAATGCCGAGTCAGCATAATGCTGTATAAATATAGGATTACATGGGCAATGCCGATTCAGTATCATGCTAGGGAAACAGAACAAATAAGGGAGCTGAACACTACATTACACATGTATGTATGTAGCTGAGTGATGTTTATGTTTTGTGTTTTTGTGGCTTGCAGACGCGCGTTATCCCTGATGGCGGGTGGGCTGTTCCTGCCAGGGTGCGCCGGGCTGGCCGATCCGTGCGAGGCGGCGCACGCGCGCGCCCACACGGCGCTTGACCTCGCCGCGCAGGACATGCACGCGGCTACTGCCCAGACGTATGCACCTTTTTTTTTTTTAAGTATTCAAAGTTGCCCATCTTGACTGTAATAGGTACATAATTTTTACAACCTTTTATTTAACTTGCAATGTATGTTTTTTCGGGTGAAATCTTGCAAGTTGAATTTGACCCACTTCCCGATGTCCGCTTGGACTCAAATTAGGAGTACTTATGTATCTTCGGTGACAATATAATGATATGGTACCATGGAGCTGGTTTGAAGATGGCTATAGGAACGTCTGAACTTATCAAGATAAACCCATCGAGTTTGGGCTCGATTGATTCGTCTTGAGGAGCACTTCATGCCTAGACGATATCCAGGATCTGATGATGAAGCTAGAAGGTGCCCACGGCATCTCTGTGATAAAACAACATAACCCCACCCAGTTTGGGCTCGATTGATTCGTCTTGAGGAGCACTTTATGCCTAGACGATATCCAGGGTCTGATGATGAAGCTAGAAGGTGCCCACGGCATCTCTGTGATAAAACAACATAACCCCACCCAGTTTGGGCTCGATTGATTCGTCTTGAGGAGCACTTTATGCCTAGACGATATCCAGGGTCTGATGATGAAGCTAGAAGGTGCCCACGGCATCTCTGTGATAAAACAACATAACCCCACCCAGTTTGGGCTCGATTGATTCGTCTTGAGGAGCACTTCATGCCTAGACGATATCCAGGGTCTGATGATGAAGCTAGAAGGTGGCCACGGCATCTCTGTGATAAAACAACATAACCCCACCGAGTTTGGGCTCGATTGATTCGTCTTGAGGAGCACTTTATGCCTAGACGATATCCAGGGTCTGATGATGAAGCTAGAAGGTGGCCACGGCATCTCTGTGATAAAACAACACAACCCCACCGAGTTTGGGCTCGATTGATTCGTCTTGAGGAGCACTTTATGCCTAGACGATATCCAGGGTCTGATGATGAAGCAAGAAGGTGCCCACGGCATCTCTGTGATATAACAACATAGCCCCACCGAGTTTGGGCTCGATTGATTCATATTGAGGAGCACTTTATTCCTAGACGATATCCAGGGTCTGATGATAAAGCTAGAAGGTGCCCACGGCATCTCTGTGATAAAACAACATAACCCCACCCAGTTTGGGCTCGATCGATTCGTCTTGAGGAGCACTTTATGCCTAGACGATATCCAGGGTCTGATGATGAAGCTAGAAGGTGGCCACGGCATCTCTGTGATAAAACAACATAACTCCATCGAGTTTGGGCTCGATTGATTCGTCTTGAGGAGCACTTCATGCCTAGACGATATCCAGGATCTGATGATGAAGCTAGAAGGTGGCCACGGCATCTCTGTAATAAAACAACATAACCCCACCCAGTTTGGGCTCGATTGACTAGAATTTATTTTTGAATTTTTAGTTCCTTGTCCCAGATAAAAGCTTGTTTTTATTTTTATTTTTTTATTCCAGTTTGCTCCGCGTGGTGGCGCGTGGCGGCCACCGCTACGTGCTGGGGCTGCAGCCATTCGAGGGCGGCAAGGACATCTCGACTGAGATCACCGTGTGGGACGGCGTGGTGGTCTCGCCCCTCGCGCCTGCGTACCACGAGAGCCCCGAGCCCATGGACACGGATGACAAAGGTAATTTAACAACATTAGGGTGGTGACGTAACTATATATTGTGCCGTGGTGGCGCCGGCGTAAGAATAGTACCCCACCCTCTCTACCCGTGGTTGCCGTAAGAGTCGGCTAAGGGATGTAATCCGGAAGATGGGCAGCAGCGTCTTCCTTGAACAATCACACCTAACTGCGCTCGCCAACCCGCCTGCCAAGCGTGGCGAGTATTGGCAAAACCCCCCCAGGAGGAGGCCTATGTCCAGCAGTGGACGACCTATGGCTGATGATGATGATGTGATGTGATGATAGCTCAGTGGTTAGCGCGGTCGGTTCGCATGCCGAAGGACGTGGGTTCAAACCCCAACAATGAGCTTGAGCTGTCGGTGAAGGAAAACATCGTGAGGAAACCATAGCGTGGTGGTAGGGTACTTTCTAGTACTCGGCTGGCTAGCTACCACCCTCAAGTTGAAAATCTGCCGCCAAGCATCTAACAGTGTGTTCCGGCAGCCTCACTTGAGAGCCAGTTCCATTCCAGATTAGGTGTGTTTACCATCTTCGACCACACCGTCACGTAACATCAGGTGAGCTGTGCTCAAACAATTAGCATGTCAGCCATAAAAAAAAAAACACTTCAGCTTGTTGCATTTGTCAAGTAGATATTATAATGTTTTTATGTAAGTCTAGCTGCGCCTCGCAGTGTTACCTGATACTTAGCCTATGTATTAATCCAGGCTATCTTCATACTAAATTTCATCAAAATTGGTTCAGCCGTTTCAGCGTGCAGAAGTAACAAGCATATAAACACACAATCTTTCGCCTTTATAGTATTAGTGTGATTTTTCTATTGCAGACGATGATGGAGTGCAAGATGGTGTTGCGGCTTAGATATAAGCATACGTGGTGTAAGGGGAACCGTCGAAAACTTATAAGGCCAGGGGCGTAACTATACCATCTGAGGCCCGTGTCGAATTCATGGGATGGGGCCCTAGTAAAATCGTCTCGTAAATATATTAATTTGACTTAGCGGTTTCGTCGGGCCGGGGGCCCCTCAGGCTGGGGGACCGTCGGGCCGGGGTCCCCTCAGGCCAGGGTCCCCGTCGGGCCGGGAGCCCCTCAAGTCGGGGGCCCGCCGGGCCGGGGTCATAGTGCCCCTCAATCTGGGGGCCCCGTCGGTCTGGGGCCCATCGGGCTGGGGGGCCGTGGCATTTTGCCAACACTGCCACCCTACAGTTACGTTAGAAAATTACCTTATAATAAGGTCATAGTGCTGGTGATATCATATTTAAAAAAAACACGAAAAGTTGATTTTTTTATCCTAAATAGCAAATGTTTTATTGATAACAAAGTTACATGCTATAATCAATCAATATTAAAAATCACATTAGCAGTCAAAATCATAATATGTCAATATATTAATAAGAATTAATAAAAAAAAATAACATTTATTGACATTATATTGTAACCCCCCTAGCTGCGCGCCTTACCCGCGTGGTGATGGATGACGATGATGAAAAGTATCCTATGTCTTATCCCAGGGTCTAAATTACCTACATGCAAAATTTCACCCAAATCCGTTGAGTAATTTACGTGTGAAGGCGTAACAAACAAACAAAATGCGAATGTGCATTTATTATATTATGTACCTGGTTGACCGAGCATTGCTCGGCTGAAAACATGGATAAAACGACGTTTTCTGAAAATGAAACCTAGCTAGATCGATTTTTCGCCCCCGAAACCCCCTGGATACAAAATTTCATGAAAATCGTTGGAGCCGTTCCCGAGATTCAGAATATATATATATATATATATACAAGAATTGCTCGTTTAAAGATATAGATAGATAGATATTTTAACATTTTTATTGATATTTTTGACATTAGTTGGAATTTGACTAGTAACTTTGGTGTTGTCAATAAAACATTGTGTTGTATTTGTGTACTGTGCTAAACGCCTAGCCTGTCAATAGTAAAAAAAAAATCCTTCGAGGTTATACAAAGGATATCCCTAAGAATTATTATCGAAGCCAAATTTTTTTTTATCATTTGGCATCAATACTATGAATTATCTTCAGTTTTGAAATTATTTCCCTTACACCCTGTATTTTAGATATCTCATTTGATGTATAAAACGTGAACCGTCCGAATTGGCCAACGTTCGCACGAACAAAGTTTACTTCTTCTCGCGGCATTATATATATTTAGTGAACCGATTGCACGTTCTCACGATCGGTTCATATATTTAGTGAACACATCGCAAGTTGCCACAATCGGTTCATATATTTTGTTTTCCGATTGCATGTTCTCACGATTGTTTTATATATTTTGTAAACCGAACACACGTTCTCACGATCGTTTCATATATTTAGTGAACCACTCGCACGTTCTTATGATTGTTTCATATATTATACTAGCTGTGCCCCGCGGTTTCACCCGCGCTAGATGCCTACGTCATAGTAGCTTTATGCATGCAAAGTCTCAGCCCGATCGGTTTAAAATTGACAAAGTTTCATACAAACTTTTATCCCCTATTTTATCCCCTTGGGGGTAGAATTGATCAAAATCCTTTCTTAGCGGATGCCTACGTCATAACACCTACCTGCATGCCAAATTTCAGCCCGATCCGTCCAGTGGTTTGGGCTGTGCGTTGATAGGTCACTATGTCAGTCAGTCAGTCACCTTTGAGTTATATATATTTAGATAGATGAACCGATCGCACGTCGCCTGGATTGTGCCCTTTTTAACATACTTTTTGAAACAATTTTGAAAGAATAAAGAACGGCTTCATACATTTGACGAAGCTTTTCTATTAAATTCATTTTCTTCGCGATCTGAAAGATGTGCCCAAAAGCTTACATGTACAAAAAAAAAAACAAGTAAATTATGAAATAAAATACTATTCAACTTAAATGATCGTACTTATTAATTGATATCAATTTTTTATTATTATTCCCATTTATTTATTTAATTACTTAATTTTTAATTTTTTTACATTAAATATATATATAAAACACATAAATAATATAAAAAACTTAAAAACTAGTGTGCCGCCAGCAGCGGGGCAAGGCTCAAGCTGCCGGTGGTTAGGGCTGCAGAGTGAGGAACCTCCTAACAATGCGCGCCGTGTCAAGGATTACTGCCTTTTGGATCTGACCCTTGACCCAACCGTCTAGCGAGAGTCTCTTGAGATGTTGGTCGAGACTCTTCGCTATAAGACCGTTCACCGTGACGACTATCGGCACAATGATCGTCGAATCAACATCCCACATGGCAGTTAATATTATTATTATTATAATAAGTACGTTTTGTTCGGAGTTCGTGCGAACAATGTGATGCGATCGTTCGTGCGAACGATGGCTAATCGGCTCCGTTTCATTCGTAAAGTATTTAAGTTAATTTTAGGATAATGAATGATCTTAAATAAGATTTTTTCTTCACATGTGTTTGTTTTATTTTTACCTATTTCTCTGGCATCGCACAATATACATTTGCCATTGACAAACTGACAAATATTTTAAATTAAAACCATTTGGTTTCATCTGATAACATTATAGTGGAGGATATGATTAAAAACGACCTTTACCCATCTGTTTAATTGATGAAAAGTACTTTAAGGGCCGGCGCTCAGTGACGGCATGGCACGGCGTGTCATGGCAAAGGATTTTATTACTAATCAAGTTATTTTGAATCTTATTTCAATGAGTTTAGAATTTATTTTATTTCGATACCACGATGACGCGACGCGCCGCAGGATGCTGCGGCATGACGAGTCACGCGTCATTCCTCGGGTTGCCGCGGCGCGCCATTGCATCCCGCAAGACGTATGGGTCACTTTATGTCTAGGAATTATGATTGCTAAGCTAGTTGAAATAAGGTTGAAACTTGTGCAGCGGTCATTTCGGTTAATGGGGCGCAGTCCGGTTGGTGCGCGGGGGCAAGGGAGGGAGAAGTCGCACTGGCGCGCGGAGCTAAACTGATGCCAGAGTGCCTGGGCTTTCAGCAGGATGCCGCAGCACAACCTGCCGCGTCATGCCGTGCCACGCCGTCTGTGAGCGCCGGCCCTTAAGGATTAAATGCGTTATTGTGTTGCTCGCTATATAAAATAAGGTAATTTAGTGGCGCCCCCAAATCTCAAGTTTAATCTCTTCCTGAACAGCTTCTGCTCAGCTTTGTCTCCATGAAGAAGGAAACTATAGTCGAGAGTATCCGATATAATAATAAAAACCAGCCAAGTGCGAATTGGACTCGCGCACCGAGGGTTCCGTACAAATCTGTAGGTATAAGTAAAAGTTATCGTATATATATATTTTTAATGGTAATTTATGCTTTTCGCAATGTTTCCTTTATCTGTGCTATAAGACGTTGCTTCGTACCAAATTTCAAGATTCTGAGTTCACGGGAAGTACCCTGTAGGTTTTGATTCCCTTGCGAGTGTCGAAAATTTGCAGCATAAACGGCTGTATCTTTTGATTGCGTTGGCTTAGAAGTTTGTTTTTTTTCACAGCTCCAAGGGACAGTAGACCTGAGTATTTGATATGAATTTCAGCTTGATACCTCCACGCGTTCCTGAGAAAAAGGGTCTTGACAGACTCAGGATACAATAAGAAAAAAGTAATTTAAAGCAACAGGAAACTAAAAATCATCACAGGTTGTATATTATTTCGATTTAAAAAAAAACAATATAATTTGAAAAGTACTAGACTTAATTATTTTCTTAGATTTTCTAATAACTATTATGATATCACCCGATTTCGGCTTGACGTCGACTTCTGGGACACCTTGTATAAATTTCCCCTTTTTTTTTTTCAGGTAAAGAGAGAAGTTGACAAGTGTTTGAAGAAACACGTGGACTTGTGATAAAATAAACGTTCCTAAAAGAGTTAGTGTTTTGTTTAATTCCACAAACTTAGGTAATTATACTAATTCGTTGTTTTTGAAGGTTCCTCGTCACATATACTACTACTACGCTCATGGACTCCGGTGAAGTGGTGGCTTACTAGCTGGCTGGATAGGCTTGAGTCTAGGGTGGCAGATCTTGGAATGATTTTAGATTTTAACATCGTTTGTATGTGTGGGTACTCATACGAGTGAAGGACCACTATTCGTCGGGGGCTGCAAACTGGGTGGTTTGTGTGTATTTAGTATTAGTTGCTTATAACTTAATTAAAAAAATATTGCAAAGAAAAATATTTTGTTTCAAATGTTTGTTTACTTGGTGGTAGATTTCTTTAGCAGGGGATCGTCTATATTCAGCCGCCAAGTAGTAGTGTGTTAACATTAGTGTTCCGGTTTGAAGGGTACTGCAGTGACATAACATGGCTGTTGAGACTTATCCACCGAAAGTCTCAAAGTAATTAGAGCACCAAAGCAGCGATGCCCTGAACTTTATTTTGTTACTTAAAGTTCTGTGTATCGTTGCAATGGTCATGGACAGGCGTTATCTCTTACCATCAAGAAAACGTATCGATCGTCTCATTACTTTCAGATAAAAAAATGATCTTCGAAAACTCAAGAAATTGGCCTCGAGAATTCTCGAAACTCGAGAATCTTTGCCGTGGTGGTGCCGGCGTAAGAATAGTACCCCACCCTCTCTACCCGTGCTTGCCGTAAGAGTTGGCTAAGGGATGTAATCCGGAAGATGGGCAGCAGCGTCTTCCTTGAACAATCACACCTAACTGCGCTCGCCAACCCGCCTGCCAAGCGTGGTGAGTATTGGTAAAACCCCCCAGGAGGAGGCCTATGTCCAGTAGTGGACGTCCTATGGCTGAAGATGTGTGATGTGTGGACCTCTCCCCCCATTTTGAGGTCCCTTTACACCTACGGAGAATAAAGATCGCGTTGTATACTTTTAAATATATTTTATTGATATTAATATAGTAGGTTCATTATTTATCAGTAGAATAGCCAGCTTATTTCGGTGTGGCACTGGTCTTAGTGTCAGATTCAGTTGTAGGTTGGATTCTTTCAGCAGGAGTGCAGCAGACTTCTAAATAAAATGCGCATATGTCAGATAGAAAGCTGCAAAATAAAACAATTATTATTATAAAGCGATGATAGATGATACTTTGGGAAAGAGAAAGAGGTCAATCGTCGAATCCATCTCGGCTGGGCAGCGTTCGAAAAACTACGCAGCGCTTTCCCGTCCGAATTACCTCAGTGCCTCAAGACATCAGTGATGACTTATGGCGCTGAAACGTGGTCTCTGACTATGTGCCTTCTTAGTAAGCTTAAAGTAGCACAACGACCTATGGAGAGTTCTCTACGAGATCGAATCAGAAATGAGGAGATCCGTAGACGAACTAAAGTAGCCGACATAGCCCAGCGGATTAGCAAGATGAAGTGGCAGTGGCCAGGGCACATATCACGCAGAACTGATGGCCGATGGGGCTGCAAAGTTCTGGAGTGGAGACCACGGACCGGCAAGTGCAGCGTAGGACTTGGACGACTGCCCAGGAGTGTCGCTCTCTTGATGGTAAGAAATAACGCATGTCCTGTCCATGACTATTGTAGCGATATAAGAACTTTGAGTAACAAAACAAAGTTCAGGGCATCGCTGCTTTGGCGCTCATTACTTTAAGACATTCGATGGTTAGTCTCAACGGCCCTGTAATTTCGCTGCAGTACTCTTCAAACCGGAACACAGTAATGTTTACACACTACCGCTTGGCGGCAGAATGTCTGATACTGCGGTAGCATCTACCTAGTCTGGCTCCTGCTAGGATTAACCACTTAAAATAACTTATAGGATAATTATATTTATCACCGGGTCTAAATCGCGCACATTTTTTTTTTTAAATGTCTGACATGCTATGTGTTTGACCACAACTCACCTGATGTTAAGTGACGGTGTAGTCGAAGATAGTAAAGCACACATAGCCTGAAATAGAACTGGCTCTCAAGTGGGGCTACCGGAACACACCGTTAGATGCTTGGCGGCAGATTTTCAACTTGAGGGTGGTAGCTAGCCAGCCGAGTACTAAAAAGTACCCTACCAGCACGCTATGGTTTCCTCACGATGTTTTCCTTCACCGGCAGCTCAAGCTCATTGTTGGGGTTTGAACCCACGCCCTTCGGCATGCGAACCTACCGCGCTAACCACTGAACCATCATCGCTACGAATCATCGCTTCCAGAACACACCGTTAGATGCTTGCTTGGCGGCAGATTATATGAAATTAGTTTTTTTGTCAACTAGTGACTACGGTTATTGCAACATGGCCGAAACGTCAAGATAAATAAACAAAACTAATTTCATAGTATTTTGTGCACGATTAAGACCCAGTGATAAACATAATTAAGTGTTCAAGTCGCGCAAGTTTAAAAACTTACTGGATGTCAATGAAAGTAGGTTCATTCCCTTTCATATGGCACATATAGTACGGGACACAATTTCCCTTCTCGCCGTCAAAGGTGGAGCAGGGCTCGTTAGCTGAGAAGTAGGTATGTTCATTAATAATAATAATAAATGTAATAATAAATTTCGGGGACCACTTTGGGGAAACTGAAGGACATTTCACATATTAACAAGCTGAAGAGTTTAAAACTGTCGAAATGCATTTAGCCGTTTGGAAGTTTTGTTTGGAAAATTTACATACAAGATAGGCGCGAAAAACATGAGCCTTCCTTGGCAGTCGGGTAAAAATATAATTTATTTTTCATCTGCTGTACATGAACCTCCATAATCGTGAAGTGTGCAGTCTTAGGGATTATTTCTGCGACAACGAATTCGGGATGCATCGAGATGTTGTGGCAGTTGACAAGGGCCGCCGGACACCGCTCTCCTTAGCGAACGAGAACTGGCGCAAACCACCAGTGCTAATTACCGAAGACGGCAAGGAAATATGGAAGAGCAAGCAGCTGCACGGGTGGTTCTATCGGGCCTGATGTGGACATGCTCGCTTCGGAGAACTGGCTACGCTTCGGGGAACTCTTTAGGGTAACTGAGGGTTTTGTTGTGCAATTGCGGATGAAGTCATGAAGACAGACAACTATCGGACATACGAGTATATCATGAAGTACGGTCGACGTCTGTCGAGCACCGTCCCGGAGAATCGCTCCGACATATTATTTTCATTTCGCATCTTGCTAACGGCGAGTATTTGGACAGACACGACCAAGTAGCCAGGAGTTAGTTTTGCTCTTCAATACGGCCTTGTCAAGTCTGAGGTGCCGTACCTATTTATTTAACTTTTACTCTAACGTGAAATAAACTAGCAAAAAGCTGAGCTTTGTGAGGGCTCGCGTAGTTTTTCTAACTAAATAATTTTTGAGACAGTTTTTTTTAATTATTATAAAACCCCCAAGTTGGGAATACTGATATGCCGTTAATTTACAACCTGATTCTAGTGGTGTCATCTAGTATTAAGTAGATTAACTACAATGTATTTGAGTATTGAGTTTAGTTCTGTTGCAGCGATGTTAACTCTTTGGTTTTCTAACAGATGGCGTTAGTAGTACAATACCAATATCCAATGAATACATTTTTTTTTTTATGGTTATAAAATGATATTTTCTTTGACAGATAACACATCTAGGTATGAAGTTAAATTACTATGTTAAAGCACAAATCTAAAGGCGTGATAGTTTTTCAGTAAAGTGTACCACAAAAGTGCTCAGGTTGTGGGATATAGATAGGATAGTTAATATTTACTTTTGGGTCCTTCAGTAGTCGTCCCACTCGGCTTAGTAGACCCGAAGATTTGATTAATTAAAGAGTCTACGTCATCGGAGACTGCCGCGGACACCACGCAGAGGAAAAACAGGGCTTTCACAATCTGTAAGAACATGGGAACTAGAAAGTTGCTATCCCAGATTTAAAAAAAGAACGTTTATTCCAGGAATGAAATGTTGTAGTTCAGTGGTTAACGCGGTCGGTTCGCACGCTGAAGGGCGTAGGTTCAAACCCCAACAATGAGCTTGAGTTACCGGTGAAGGAAAACATTGTGAGGAAACCATAGCGTGGTGGTAGAGTACTTTCTAGTACTCGGCTGTCTTGCTACCACCCTCAAGTTGAAAATTTGCCGTCAAGCATTTAACGGTGTGTTTCGGCAGCCTTGAGAGCCAGTTCCATTCCAGGTTAAGTTGGTTTCTATCTTCGACCACACCGTTGCTTAGCATCAGATGCGCTGTGGTCAAACACCTAGCCTGTCAAAAATAATAAAAATGGCTTCAGGTAAAAGACATTTTTGGATAAAAAAAAATATTTCCGACAAGCTAGGTGTTTGAACACAGCTCACCTGATGTTAAGTGATGGTGTGGTCGAAGATGGTAAACACAGTTAGCCTGGAATAGAATTAAGAGCTTCTTTATTTACGAGAACAAAATTCACAGTGTACGCGTGAAATTATAACTGTATTTTTTTTTCAACAAGTTAATTATTATATGTTTAATTAAAATTATCTACAAATTATAACCTGCCATACATTACAGTGTTTCTTATACTTCAGAGGAACTAATAGATAATAATAATAATAAATATTGTAGGACACATTACACACAGCGCCATCTGACCCCAAACTAAGCAGAGCTCGTGTGATGGAAGTCAGATAACTGATAGGATACATAAATACTTTTTTTTTTGCAAATACATACAGAACACCCAGAAACAGAACAAACATTTGTTTATACCAAACAAACATTTGTCCTTGGCGGGAATCGAACCCACGCCCTACAGCTCAGGCAGGCATACTCCCAATGAACCAACAGGGTTGTAAAATAAACTCTTAATGGATTACAATAATCTACCGTTAACACTTAACAGACAGTTAATATGTTTCCAAAAATACCTAAAAATGCAACTTATTACGCAGGATTTTAGTGCAGTTCCATCGACTGAGCTCAGTCAACCTTTCGAGGAGTTTTTTTTGGATAGAAAGTAAAATATTTATACTAAACTATTGATATTATTTGAAAGGGTATATCATGTATATCATGTACTTTTATAGAATAAAGTCATTGTGACTAAAAACTTTTAAACTTTTTTTGTAAAACACGAAATACGAAAAAAAAACAAAAAACTCCAGCGCAGATTGAAATATCAATACAATTAATTAATCCAAAAAGCCGCTGTCTGTTTGGGAATAAATAATTCCCAAAACGCGCCCCATTGCCGCGTTATATGGCAGTACTCAAACGTTGGGCCTAAATAAAGGCCTGCGTTTTGTTCACGTGTTGCGTTAACCAGATGAGATAACAATGTTTATTTTCTTTGCTCGGGGTCCCAAAGTTTTAACCCCAAAAGGCTCTAATATGTACCCAATATACTTGCGCCTTTTAAGGTTTTCTGTAAATGCTAATTGAATAATATTAGTAACTCTTTTTATGAAAAGTAATGAGACGAACGAGACGCTCTCCTGATGGTAAGAGATAACGACTGTCCATGACCATTGCAGCGATATACAGAACTTTGAGTAGCAAAACAAATCGGCATCGCTGCATTGGAGCTGATTTTTAGGGTTCCGTACCCAAAGGGTAAAAACGGGACCCTATTACTAAGACTTCGCTGTCTGTCTGTCCGTCCGTCTGTCACCAGGCTGTATCTCAAGAACCGCGATAGCTAGACAGTTGAAATATTCACAAATTATGTATTTCTATTGCCGCTATAACAACAAATACTAAAAACAAAATAATATAAATATTTAAGGGGGGCTCCCATACAACAAACGCGATTGTTTTGCCTTTTTCATAGATAATGGTAAGGAACCCTTCGTGCGCGAGTCCGACTCGCACTTGGCTGGTTTTTTTTTTTAGACTTTCAAATTAAGTAATTTTAAAAACTTAATGTTTACACACTACTGCTATAATGTTTACACACTACTGCTATAATGTTTACACTAATTACTACAATTGAACTGAAATTTCGTCTCTATGCTAAACAACTACCGAATAGAAATAAAATTACTTACCATTGTGACTACTTCAAGATACAAATGGCTATTGAAGGAGGATAAACACAAGACGGGAAACCAGTTAGAGAAGTCGTTTTTTGTCGAACAATTTTCCTTGTAGATAGTTGCTAAAGGGCGAGGTATTTCCTACGCGGCTGCAGGTCAACTAACTAATTAAGGATCTTGATCATTTTATAAATACTTTTGCTTATCTGTGTAAGATCCGATTCAGTTAATATTTTATACTTGGGTTTTTTTGCGCTTGAACTGCGACGCAAAATAGTTTCGATTAAAGATCTTGCGTACTAGAATATTGTGTTAAGAACGTTTAGTCAGATCAGACACATCATCACATCATCAGCCATAGAACGTCCACTGCTGGACATAGGCCTCCTCCTGGGGGGGTTTTACCAATACTCGCCACGCTTGGCAGGCGGGTTGGCGAGCGCAGTTAGGTGTGATTGTTCAAGGAAGACGCTGCTGCCCATCTTCCGGATTACATCCCTTAGCCGACTCTTACGGCAACCACGGGTAGAGAGGGTGGGGTACTATTCTTACGTGCCGACCACGGCAAGCCTCTAATATTAATTTAAGAAAAATACAAAAAAGCAGATTGAATCAGGCGTTACTTTGCGGAAGTTCATTTTGAGTGTTCAAAGAAATATATATAGTTGTTTTTACTGTAATAGTAATGAGGCGAACGAGACGCTCTCCTGATGGTATGAGATAACGTCTGTCGATGACCATTGCAGCGATGCACAGAACTTTGTGAAACAAAACAGAGTCCAGTACATCGCTGCTTAGGCGGTCATTTCTTTGAGAATTTCGATGGTTAGTCTCAACAACCTTGTAATGTTTTGACCTGCAGTACCCTTCAAACCGGAACACAGCGATGTTTTCACACTACTGCTTGGCGGCAGAATATCTAGTACTGCGGTGGTACCTACCCAGACGACCCAATTACAAAATAAAATAAATAATTGTCATTAATATTTATATTCAAATAAATTAAATTAAGGTTAAATTACAAAGCCTAGAACATCGTCGCAAAGTTGCTAGTTTGTCGATTTTTTATCGGATTCATTTCGGAGAGTGTGCTTCAGAACTACATGGTCTGATTCCCCCATGTCCATTTTTCTATCGGACAGCCAGAAGCTCAAAAAAGCGACATCGTTTCATGGTATATGTTCCAAAAACTCGAACGAAACTATCTGATTCCACGTTCATTGTGCGGACTGCTAGACAGTGGAATGCGCTACCCGAGTGGGTGTTCCCCGATGGATTCAATTTGGGTGTCTTCAAGTCGAGAGTGAATCGCTATCATCTAGGCAAGCGTGCTCCATCTTAGACCGCATCATCATTTAACATCAGGTGAGATGGCGGTCAAACGTAAGCCTATCTATAATAATTACAAAAAAAAAACTCAGATTTAAATTCGTACATTTATTTCTGAACATGGTGTGATACAATTTTCATTGTGGCATGGTGTTAGGTTTATGATTAGATACGCCACTGTTTAACACAAGCAAAATTTATTACACAAGATACAAAATTATTAAATTGTTTACATAACTTACACATAAAATAAAATATTAAATAAGAATAGGTTCATCATCAAACCTAAATTATGCTAATCATTGTCGAGGAAGCAATAGTTGTCATTTAAATTATAATTGTTGTTCATATTTTTTTGTCTTTTCTCTAGGACTATCCATAATTAAGTCACCAATAAAATTTGCAGAGGAGAGGTCAACAAAGTGTGACAATAGGTGACAAAATTGTGACGAGTCTTACAATCTACATTGTACATGTGTAAATTTAGAAATTGCTGTATGACACTTAGCGTTAATATTATAAATGCGAAAGTTAAAAACCAAAGAATAAATACCAAATTTCAAGATTCTGAGTTCACGGGAAGTACCCTGTAGGTTCTGATTCCCTTGCGAGTGCCGAAAATTTGCAGCATAAACGGCTGTATCTTTTGATTGTGTTGGCTTAGAAGCTTTGATTTTTTCACAGCTCCAAGGGACAATAGACCTGAGTATTTGATATGAATTACAGCTTGATACCTTTACGCGTTCCTGAGAAAAAGGATCTTGACAGACAGAAGGACAAAAAAGTGATCCTATAAGGGTTCCGTGTTTTCCTTTTGAGGTACGGAACCCTTTAAAAAAGGCATGTAATATGTTTGTGTGGCATAGGTAGACAATAATATGAAAGACTAGCTGTGCCCCGCGGTTTCACCCGCGCTAGATGCCTACGTCATAGTAGCTTTATGCATGCAGTCTCAGCCCGATCGGTTTAAAATTGACAAAGTTTCATACAAACTTTCATCCCCTATTTTATCCCCTTGGGGGTAGAATTAATCAAAATCCTTTCTTAGCGGATGCCTACGTCATAACATCTACCTGCATGCCAAATTTCAGCCCGATCCGTCCAGTGGTTTGGGCTGTGCGTTGATTGGTCACTATGTCAGTCAGTCAGTCAGTCAGTCAGTCAGTCACCTTTGAGTTATATATATTTAGATTAGGATGAGGAGATGAATGAAATTAAGTCATATTTAGAGATATTTTATCGACTGCATTGTTTGCTCATTGCGGTGGCTTGCTAACGTCAGAACGTTCAGTAGTTGGGAGTATTTCGTTCGAAATCGTACAGCATACTTCAAGGAACATTCCACAAACTTGCTTTGGAAACCTGAAAAATAAAAAAATATTTAAATTTTAGGTTTTATTTTAGTTAGGTGTTCGACCACAGCCCACCTGATGTTATATAACGGTGTTGTCGAACATGGTAAAGCCCACCTAGCCTGGAATGGAGCTGGCTCTCAAGTGAGGCTGCCGGAACACACCGTTAGATGCTTGGCGGCAGATTTTCAACTTGGTTTGTGTAACTACTATAAAGCTTTATTTCTTTATGTGTGCTATATAGCAAACATATTATAGCATTTCATATCGCTTCGCTCCAAGCGTTAACTCTCTAAATTAGTAATATCAAAAAAACGCAATGGCAATAAAAAAATGCAGATCGAATTAAATGTTAAAAATTAATGCTTGTCCACTACCATTGCAGTGGTATTCGGGACTTATAACAAGACCAAGTCCCGGGCATCGCTGCCTTGGCGCTCATTATTTTGAGACATTCAATGGTTAATCTCAATAGCTCTGTAATGTCGATAGCTAGCTTTCTAGAATGTCTCATTATGTAAGTATGATATGGTACTTATGTGCTTTTTTGTAAAAATATAGAATTAGAACACCCAGATACAGAACATATAAAATGGTAAACGATAACGCTTGTCCACGACCATTGCAGAGGTACTCGGGACTCAAAACAATACCAAGTTTAGGGTATCGCTGCTTTGGCGCTCATTACTTTGAGACATTTGATGGCTAGTCTTAATAGTTCTGCAATGCCATTAGCTGGCTTTCTAAAAATTATAATTATGTAAGTGTAACTGGTAGAATACTTTGTGGTTTTTGATAAATACATACGTATAATTAGAGAACCCAGATACAGAACAAATAAAATGGTACATGATGACGCTTGTCCAGTACCATTGCAGCGGAACACGGGGATTAAAACAATCTCAAGTCCCGGGCATCGCTGCTTTGGCGCTCATTACTTTGAGACATTCAATGGTTAATCTCATAACTAGCTTTCTACTGTACGTACTTTTTGGTAAATACTTAGAATTATAACACCCAGATATAGAACAAATAAAATGGTAAACGATGACGCTTGTCCACGACCATTGCAGAGGTACTCGGGACTTAAAACAATACCAAGTCTCGGGTATCGCTGCTTTGGCGCTCATTACTTTGAGACTATCGATGGCTAGTCTCAATAGTTCTGTAATGTCGATAGCTAGCTTTCTAGAAAGAATATTATTTTACGCATTACAGCATGTCTGAAAGGCCAGTTGACTCATTTTTTTCTCGGCATTTATAGTAAGGGATGCATTCCCCTTTGTCGCCGTCTCGTGTGGTGCAAGCCTCGTACGCTAGAACAAATTATTTCAGAAATAAAACACCTATTTATTTTTGTTACACTTATGCGGGAAACCCAGACGTGAGCGGAGGCGTGTGTCCCACCTAGATAATAAGGAGATCTACCACCAGGTAAAGATCTATCTGATTTACAATTATGTAAATACTTTCCTCTACTTTTCCTTTCCTTAAATACTTCTTTAATACTTTTACTTTACTTTAATAAAGCTTAGCATTGCCATCCAACGTGGCAATGCTGCCAGCATTCTGGCCACATATCCCTCATCTGACGGCCTTTTTATTTAATTTTAAGTTAGTTTAGTTTTCTCTAGATGTTTTAAAATAAAGTTTCTTTCCTCACAATCTTCAGACATGTGTTAATGTTTACTTACATAGTTTGTAAATATTTCAAAGTTTAATTATACTAAAACTAGCTGTGCCCCGTGGTGTCACCCGCGCTAGATGTCTACGTAGCTTTATGCATGCAAAGTCTCGGCCAGATCGGTTTAAAATTGACAAAGTTTCATACAAACTTTCATCCCCTATTTTATCCCCTTGGGGGTAGAATTAATCAAAATCCTCTTCTTAGCGGATGCCTTCGTCATAACATCTACCTGCATGCCAAATTTCAGCCCGATCCGTCCAGTAGTTTGGGCTGTGTGTTGATAGATCACTATGTCAGTCAGTCAGTCAGTCAGTCAGTCAGTCAGTGTGACTGCCTTTGAGTTATATATATTTAGAAGATTACTAATTGTTTACACCAAACAACGACCACGCGATCCCTCAAATCGTTTCTCAATAAACTTTTAACTGTAACCAATTACATTTGTAATTAAAATTTGAAAAGTAAATTTTAATTTATTTCTATTAGTTGTGTCGATTTTAAATGAGGACATAATCCAATCATTTGGTACCATCTAGCTGGTGATGAATAACGACCAAGGGGATGATGAGGGATGATGAATAGAATGTCTCAATGATTACTAGTTAACAACGTTTGGGCTGATTTTAGAGTTTTTTTTTAAATGTTTGACAGGCTAGGTGTTTGACCAAAGCTCACGTGATGTTAATGTAAACACACCTAGCCTGGAATGTAACTGGCTCTCAAGAGATGCTGCCGGAACACACCGTTAGGTGCTTGGCGGAACACTTAACTCAATTTATTTTTTAATTTAATAATGTGAAAGTAACTGTCTGTTACATTTTCACGCCAAAACCGCTGAACCAATTTCGATGAGTTTTGGCATAGATATAGATGGGACCTTAAAGAAGGACATAGGCCATTTTTTTGCATAAATAAATCTTGGAGGGGATGAAATAGGGGATGGAAGTTTGTATGGGGAACCAATAATTTCTCAAGAGATAAAAATTCATTAAATCTTTACTCATGGTAAGAAATATAGTTAGTATCCGCTTTTTTGACCAATCAAGTTAAAATAGGGAGTAATTTTAATTTTTTCTTATATATGTTTATACTATAATATAAAATAGTTTTTTTTTTTTTTTTTTTTTTTTATGTCTGAATTGCTAGGTGTGTGACCATAGCTCACCTGATGTTAAGTGACGGTGTGGTCGAAGATGCTAAAGCACACCTAGCCTGGAATGGAACTGGCTCTCAAGTGAGGCCGCCGGAACACACCGTTAGATGCTTGGCGGCAGATTTTCAACTTGAGGGTGGTAGCTAGCCAGCCGAGTACTAGAAAGTACCCTACCACCACGCAAAATAGTATTTACTATACTATAAATACTATATTTCTATTATAGTATTTATAAATACTATATTTATATTATACTATTTATAGTATAACTATAATATATTTTATAAGCACAAAGCGTTTTGATTCCACATTTTTTATTCGCACAGCGAGGTTGTGGAACTCTTTGTCGGAGTCTGTGTTCCCTGTTAGGTACAATACGGGTGTCTTCAAATCTAGAGTAAATAGGTTTCTTCTAGGTAAGCGTGCTCCATCTTAGACCGCATTACCGCTTAACATCAGGCAGTGTGGCCAAACGCGAAACTATTTTGAATTAAAAAAAATATATAGTATATAGTATGAAGGCTATGGAATATAGTATGGAAGTATGGATGAATAGTATGGATTTGATTAAGTGCAGCGCTTTTCTATCGTCGATCACTTACTGTTGACCGTTGCTTCTGTAGTGTCCGCTGTCGACTTCACTGTGGTTCCGTAGATTTCTGCAAGGATGGCGTCTAGGTCTTCTGTTACTGCTGAAGACAGCATGCAGAGGAGAAGTAGGGCAATCTGACATTAAAAGATAGACGAGAACATAGATTAATTTAATAATACTTTTTTATATGGCACTAGGTGCACCCTATTTGAGAAAATGATTTTTTTAAATGTAATGAGACGATCAAGACACTCTCCTGATGGTAAGAGATAACACCCGTCCATGACCAATGCAGCGATACACAGAACTTTGAGTAACAAAACAAAGTCCAGGGAGTCGTTGCTTTGGCGCTCATTACTTTGAGTTTTCGATGGTTAATTTTGACAGCCTTGTAATTTTGCTGCACATCATCATCATCACATCATCAGCCATAGGAAGTCCACTGCTGGACATAGCCCTCCTCCTGGGGGGGTTTTGCCAATACTCGCCACGCTTGGCAGGCGGGTTCGCGAGCGCAGTTGAGCTGCTGCTGCCCATCTTCCGTATTACGTACATCCCTTAGCCGACTGTTACGGTAACCACAGGTAGAGAAGGTGGGGTACAATTCTTACGCCGGCACCACCACGGCACAATTTCGCTGCAGCGCCTTTTAAATCGGAACATAGTAATGTTAACACACTACTGCTTGGTGGCAGAATATCTGGTAATGCAGTGGTACCTACCTAGGCGACCTCCTGACATGGAGATCTACCACCAAGTAAAAAAATCACGCAACCGCACGATATGAAAAACTTTTTTTTTTAATTTATTGGCAACTAAGTATACTAGGTATATATACACAGTCCTTATGCTTATGATATGAATAACAGTTATGTTCTGTGCTGCCAAACCATAATTAGATGAAATCTTTAGATCTAAAAAAAGAGGAGCTTAGCTCTAAAAAAACTGTGAAATCTACTAATTTTCACTTAAATTATGTTTTTGATGTAAAACATCAAATAAAACTGTAGACAGCTAAATACTGTAGATCTACAACAACTACAACTATATAGGTTTGGAAACACTGGTTACGCTATTGCACGATGAATATCCAAGGACCAGAATAAATTTAAAAAAAAATATACACGACGCTGCTGCCAAACGATTGCGTGCGCCATCTATTGGAGGTAATCCGAACTGGTAATTGCCGTACAAAATTGCAATTCCGATTAATCAGTTATTCTTTTAAAAACACAAAAATATTTTTTGCCTAAAGAACAAAAAGCTATTCAAATAGGTCGAACCATTTTCAATATTTTGCGAGAACAACGCATAGTCCAGTCAGTAGGGATAAAAAAAGACCTTGACTGCAAAACGACGTCGTCGCTGCTCGATTTTTTTTTTGAAAATTGGCGATTTTGTAAAATCTACCATGAAGCGATGTCGCTTTTTTGAGCTTCTGCCTGTCCGATAGAAAAATGGACATGGGGGAATCAGACCATGTAGTTCAGAAGCACACTCTCCGAAATGAATCCGATAAAAACCAAGTAAGTCTTACAAAAAAAAAATTAATATTTTATTCTCCTTAAGTTTGTATTGAACGTTTTTAGTCGTGAATAAAACAATAATGAAAAAAAAAACAGATTTTAGGCCCACTCGTCGAGATAGCAAACTTGAATTTTTCATCAAAATACAAAACTAAACGATTTATTTCAAAATTGTAATTACACCTCCTTTTGTAGGGTAAAAATCCTCACTGACTGGAGTAGCACGGCAATTGATTTTTATATAGTTAAATAAGTATAGTTTCCAACCAATAACTAAAGCAATCTGTTAAAAACCTAATGAAAGAATAAAATAATTGCAGTATTGAACTTACCATTGTCGCTTCTCCTAGATGTGGAACTATTTTGAGCATAAGAACATAACTCGGCAAACTAGTTTTGAAAACTAGCTTTGTAGAGCTGTTTGCCTTATACATACGTATAATGTAACATTTTTGTGATAGCAAGGAATGAACAGGACAATATCTCATTAATGAATTCAAATTCAAATTGTTTATTGACACTAAATCGGTTAATAAAGAAAAAATAATACTTCACTGATTCCAAAATCATTTCGAAATATATATATATATATTTTATAGCTGACAGGCTTGTTGTTTGACCACAACTCACTTTATGTTAAGTGAAGGTGTGGTCGAAGATGGTAATGCACACCTAGCCTGGAATGGAACTGGCTCTCAAGTGAGGCTGCCGGAACACACCGTTAGATACTTGGCGGCAGATTTTCAACTTGAGGATGGTAGCTAGCCAGCCGAGTACTAGAAAGTACTCTACCACCATGCTATGGTTTCCTCACGATGTTTTCCTTCACCGACAGCTAAAGCTCATTGTTGGGGTTTGAACCCACGCCCTTCGGCATGCGAACCGACCACAGTTTGACCACAGCTCACCTGATGTTAAGTGACGGTGTGGTCGAAGATGGTAAAGCACACCTAGCCTGGAATGGTACTGTTACTAATTTAGGATATATAACCCCATTCCTAGCAACCAAAGTGGCAGGCGACGGGGCCCCTTATCTGACCCGTCGCATGGGGGCCAGGGTTTGCTGGTTTGGTCTCCGAGGTGGATCACGATGTGTCCAGTGTTCTGACACATCGTCATCGTGGCGGGGTGAGCTTGGGTTGCCCGAGGCGGGTCCGCGAGGACATGCGCTGTCAAGGCCGCGGTAGAGGGCGAAAGCGTGCCCGCAGCCTCGACACAAAGCGCCGAGGTGGAACACTGCAGGGTTTTTGGTGGGTAGGCCGTCATTAGGACGGAGAGTCCCACATAACCACTGTGCCCGCCCCAGGGCCGGTGGTAACATTAAGTATTTTCCCTGGACAAAAAAAAGGGCCGAGTAAAGCGAAGCAAAGCCTTCATTATTTTGCAAACGATGTTACAAACTTTTTACAATAACGACATGTGCAAAATTACAAGAAATTATGAAATACTTGACACTGGCAAAATTGAAAAGTACGGTGCCAAACATAAAGAAAAAAATCAGTTCTTTATGACGTAAAAATTTGGCGGGAATATAGAAAAAATGTCGCGCAAAACAATCATTGATAACCGGCGATTGATAACATCCTACGTCTTATCCTCTCGATGACGTCAGACGCGATTGAGTGATACAATAATCTAAGATAGCATTGTTGCCATTTTAGCGGTTTTGGCGCCAGATTTAGCACACTATTAGGGAATTTAGCGCTAACTGGAACTTTTACAATCAAACTACCTAGCCTATTTTTCATGTAATTTCTATGGGACCAATCTGAAAGTATATTCTTTAAAATAAAAATAGATTAAACACAATGCTTTCCTATGAAATTTGAGGATTGCCCTCGATTTTTCTGGGATCCCATTAACAGATCCTGACTTAGTGCCAATGGGAACACCTGGGAAGGATACCCTTTTAAACAAAAAAAAATCATTTCTTGAATCAGTTCAGGCGTCTTCGAGTAATCGGGGAGCATGCATAAAAAAAAGGTTCCAATGAATTGAGAACTTCTTCTTTTTTGTTTGGAGTCGATTAAAAATAAATAAGAACCAACACCTAGAATAAGATTTAATATCTGAATAGACTATATTATTATTATTAAAAGTTGAATTTTGTGTTTTATTTCTTAATTTTAAAGTTAGCATATCTCTTTAATTATGAGCAAATTTTTATTTAAATACGGATTAGTCCGCGATTGACTGCCAACTCGCATGGTAAACGATGATGTGGTCGAAGATGAAGCACAAAGCCTTAGATTTACTTAATTAGATACCCGTTCACCCAAAATGACTTGAAAAGATCTAATTCCACCCTGCCAATTATTTTATCGGACTGGCGGGAGCTTTAAAAAGCGGCACCGCTTCATGGTAGATATACCAAAAACTAATTGAATCTACCTTCATTGTACGAACCGCTAAACAATGGGATTTGCTACCCGAGTGGGTGTTCCCTGATAGATACAATCTGCGTGCCTTCAAGTCGAGAATCGGTTTCTTCTAGGCGAGCGTGCTCCACCGTAGACCGCTTCTTCGTTTAACATCAGGCGAGATGGAGGTCAAACGCAAGCCAATAAAAAAAAAACTAGATTGTATCAAAACAGCTTGTTCCGTTCCTTGGCCACACGGATGAAAAACGTAGAGTGTTCCGAACACTCACAAATCTCACAATTCAGAACGTTTGGCACGTTCCCAAAGAAATTCCACTAAAATATTATTTATTGAATCTAAATCTTTTTTCTTGCCGTTGGCTCTGAATGGGTATTTCAATCTGGCAACTGTAATACGATATGAACAAAACAACATATCAGCTACCACTGATAAAGACAACTGCAGTCTGTAAGTCATTTTAAACAATATAATTTTTTTAAGCTGTAAAATCCGTTTTATTTCTATGGTAGAACCGGATTTTATAAATTCTTGGGACACATTTGTCCCCGTGGTCGTCAAAGGGTTAAATGGCATTCACATCATCAGCCATAGGACGTCCACTGCTGGACATAGGCTTGCCTGGGGGGGTTTTGCCAATACTCGCCACGCTTGGCAGGCGGGTTGGCGAGCGCAGTTAGGTGTGGTTGTTCAAGGAAGACGCTGCTGCCCATCTTCCGGATTACATCCCTTAGCCGACTCTTACGGCAATCACTTACAGCATTATCTGATCAATTTTTTTTTTAATGACCTTGTGATTGGTAACAAAAACATTAATGATGAATTAAAATTTTGTCCTTAGCGATGTCAGGACATTTAGATATTTATATGTATGTATATATAGGACGGGAATTACCTTGGCAATTAATATGAATCGCTTCCCGCTTGCAGCAATACGCAATATTTGTGCTTTTATCCTTAAAATCCATACTTATTGTTCTTTTCAGGGTTCTGTACGTCAACAGGAAAAAACATAACCCTTGTAGAATCACTTTGTTGTCTGTCTGTCTGGACCTTCTATCTCGGGAATGCGTGGAGGTATCGAAATGAAATTAGAACGATATACACAGATCGTTAGTCCCTTGCAGCTGTGAATAAAATAAAACTTCTCAGTTATTGTAAAAAAAAGTTACAGCCGTTTATGTCGCAAAAAACCGCATATTTCGACACTCGCAAGGGAATTAAAACCTGTAGGGTACTTCCCGTTGAGCTAGAACTATGACATTTGGCAAGAAGCATTGACTTATAGTACACATAAAGGAAAAAAATCCGAAAACTGTACATTTTTAATTTAATCACACAAAATAGGGTCAAAAACATAAACTTCAACACTCGATTCCCGAAATATTTATTATATACCTACTAGTATGTACGGAACCCTCGATGGGCGAGTCTGAAAAGCACTTGTCCATGTTTTTTTTTTAAATTTCTATCTATTATTTATTACTAGCTGCGCCTCGCGGTTCTACCCGCGTGCTGATGGATGATGATGATGATGATGAAAAGTATCCTATGTTTTATTCCAGGGCCTAAAGTTTCAAGCAAAATTTCATCCCGATCTGTTGAGCCGTTCTGGCGTGATTGAGTAACAAACATCCGTCCGTCCATACATCCAAACTTTCACATTTATCTATATATCTATATCTTTATATAAAAATTGTTCTAAATCCTTGTATATATAAATTTGAATCTCGAAAACGGCTCCAACGATTTTCATGAAATTTAATATGCAGGGTGTTTCGGGGGCGATAAATAGATCTAGCTAGGTTTAATTTTTAGAAAACGTCGTTTTATCCGTGTTTTCAGCCGAGCAAAGCTCGGTGTTCCAAGAACTAATATTATAGTGGGATAGTGGGATCTATTGTTCTTTTTTTATTTTTGGCATCGTACTTTGTGCATTTTGCCATTGTCAAACTATTTCGATATTTTCAGGTATAATAATTAAAATAAATCATGGACGGCATTTCGCGCTATCACATGGCTACCACAACTGGTACTATTATGGAGTAGGCTTATAACAGTATTGTTTGTATAATATGACAGATGGCAGGTATGGCCGCGGTGGCCGAGCAGCTAGCTCGTGGGGAGGCGGAGCGCGCGGCGCTGTCTCTCAGGGCTGCGTCCCTGGCGGGGGCTCTGGCGAGGGACGCGTCGCTGGCTCGCGGGGCTGTGCCGGCCCTGCTGCCCCACCTGCGCCCGCGCACACCGCCCCGCGTGCTGCTGCCAGCCGTGCAGGCCCTCAGCAACTTGTGTCGGTAATGTCTCCTGTAAGATGCAACCAGATGATAGCCCAGTGGTTAACGCGGTCGGTTCACACGCTGAAGGGCGTGGGCTCAAAACCCAACAATGAGCGAAAACATCGTGAGGAAACCATGGCGTGGTGATAGGATACTTTATAGTATTCAACTGGCTAGCTACCACTCTCAAGTTGAAAATCTTTCAAGCACCTAACGGTGTGTTCCGGCTGCCTCACTTAGGAGCCTATTCCATTCCAGGTTAGATGTGTTTATCTTCGAACACTCGGTCACTTAACATCAGGTCAGCTGTGGTCATACACTTAGCCTGTCAACTGTAAAAAAAACTGCCTCATGCAATCTAGTGACAATTTTATTTTCTTGTGTTGCTTAGCGACATCAATATCATATTCTAGCCATACTGAAGACGAGCCAGCGGTTCAGCTGGAGCTGGTGTCGCCGGCGCTGCCACTGCTAAGGAACCTTCTAGATGATGGAGATCCACATGTTCTGGGTAAGCCTTTCATAAGTCCTGGCAAGATTCTAAGCCAACAATATGATATTGGCGGTAGATCTTCTTAGCAAAAGTCGTTAAGTTAGGTACCACCACACTCAGATATTCAGTCGCCAAGCAGTAGCGTGTAAACATTACTGTGTTCCAGTTTGAAGGGTATTGCAGCTAGTGAAATTACAGGTGCTCGGTCCCAGCAAGCAAAAGACGGTAGACGCAAATTTGCTTAGTCAATTTTGCCAATACTCGCCACGCTTGGCAGGCGGGTTGGCGAGCGCAGTTAGTTGTGATTGTTCAAGGAAGACGCTCCTGCCCATCTTCCGGATTACATCCCTTAGCCGACTCTTACGGCAACCACGGGTAGAGAGGGTGGGGTACTATTCTTACGCCGGCACCACCACGGCTTGACACAGACACGGGGCGCGTGCATAATATTAATCTAGAAACGTCGAATATAGTGTCCGTGACATTGTGCCGTCAAGTTGCGAACAGATTTGGACCACCAGCAGTTCTAGCCGTGCTAGAATTGTACGAAGCCCGCGACGGAAGCTGAAGCAGTGTAGGCGGTTTGGATTGAAGATTGGTGGAGTTTTTTCTTATACCTTCGATAGCTTGCGGGGATAGACTATCCGTTTCCCACCTGGTTATAGATGCACCTCATACAGTCCATTTTATAGCGATGATAGCTCAGTAGTCAGCGCGGTCGATTCGCATGCCGAAGGGCGTGGGTTCAAACCCCAACAATGACCTTGAGCTGGCGGTGAAGGAAAACATCGTGAGGAAACCATAGCATGGTGGTAGAGTACTTTCTAGTACTCGGCTGGCTAGCTACCACCCTCAAGTTGAAAATCTGCCGCCAATCATCTAACGGTGTGTTCCGGCAGCCTCACTTGAGAGCCAGTTCCATTCCAGGCTAGGTGTGCTTTACCATCTTCGACTACACCGTCACTTAAGATCAGGTGAGTTGCGGTCAAACAACAAGCCTGTCAGCTATAAAAAAAAAGCAGCGATAACCCTAAACCTTGTTTTGTCACTCAAAGTTCTGTGTATCGCTGCAATGGTCAGGTGTTATCTCTTACCATCAGGAGAGCGTTTACTGCTTGACGGCAGAATATCTGGTACTGCGGTGGTACCTACTTAGACGACCTGCTACTAAAGAGAGTTACCATTAAGTATAGAACTGAATCTTGTGCCGTGGTGGTGCCGGCGTAAGAATAGTACCCCACCCTCTCTACCCGTGGTTGCCGTAAGAGTCGGCTAAGGGATGTAATCCGGAAGATGGGCAGCAGCGTCTTCCTTAAACAATCACACCTAACTGCGCTCGCCAACCCTCCTGCCAAGCGTGGCGAGTATTGGCAAAACCCCCCTAAGGGGGAGGCCTATATCCAGCAGTAGACGTCCCACGGCTGATGATGTGATGATGATGGAACTGAAAAGCTGCAACGTTACACTGGAAGAGCCGCATACGGCTCGCGAGCCTTATATTTCCGGCCCCTGGTCTAGTTCATGTTTCATCCTCGTACGATACGTGCCGTCATCTCTGATCGCTCCAAGATGCTTCTCTCGAAAAGTGGTAATTTAAGTGTCAGCATACAGATTTCAAGCGGCAAGTCAAAGTATTGTTTTGTTTTTTTGTGTAGAGGCCGCTTGTGCGGTTGTGGTGAACTTAACGTATTGCGGCAAGTTCGAGTACATAGATGCGGTGCAGTCTGTGGATGGCCTCACGGAACGCCTCTTGGTCCTTCTGGGGCATGAAGCCAGCATCGTGAAGCGCCCAGCGCTCGCAGCTGTGGCTAACTTGCTGGCTGGGGACACTACTCAGGTACGACAAGGATTTTTTAACGTAACAAGCTATTTAAGCTCTTCCGCTTAAATAATCTATAACCCGAATCTCGCCGCTAGGAAGCGCTTCTAAGAAAATACAAGATTACCGCCAAACCAAAAAACCATTTCTTTTTTATCAAGGTGTCTTTTGCCGTGGTGGTGCCGGCGTAAGAATAGTACCCTACCCTCTCTACCCGTGGTTGCCGTAAGAGTCGGCTAAGAGATGTAATCCGGAAGATGGGCAGCAGCGTCTTCCTTGAACAATCACACCCAACTGCGCTCGCCAACCCGCCTGCCAAGCGTGGCGAGTATTGCCAAAACCCCCCCAGGAGGAGGCCTATGTCTAACAGTGGACGTCCTATGGCTGATGATGTGTGTGTGTCACACTTTTTTTAAGCTCGGTAAAAAGGGCACAATGTTACCATTTTTGCGAGTCTTCCCGTTCAATACTGAAAAATGGGATTCCGAGACTCTGACGGCAATAAAGTTACAAGTGTTAAAACATATTATCACGTAATTCTGGACGATTCGGTGTGGCGTATGGTTGTGACGGAGTGAGTACTTCCTTTTCATCCACCTACACTGGAGCAAGCCTCAAAATTTTATGAAAATTCTAATAATTTGATGGGGTGTCATGCCATGGTGGTGCCCGCGTAAGAATTGTACCCCACCTTCTCTACCCGTGGTTGCCGTAAGAGTCGGCTAAGGGATGTAATACGGAAGATGGGCAGCAGCGTCTTCCTTGTACAATAATACCTAACTGCGCTCGCGAACCTGCCTGCCGAGCGTGGCTTGTCAAAACCCCTCCCCAGGAGGAAGCCTATGTCCAGCAGTAGACGTCCTATGGCTGATAATGTGATGTGGGGTGTAATCTACGCATTAATATTCTCAGGTGGAGCGTTGCGTCGAAGCTGGCTGCCTCGACTATGTGATGCCCCTGCTCCGGAGTAGTGACGCTTTACTAGTGCAGCACGCGGCGCGCGCGTTAGCCAACATTTTCATACACACCAGCGCAACACAAAAAGCCTTGGAGAAGGACATACTCTACCAGCTACAGGACGTGCTAGAGCATGGAAATCATGAGTAAGTTTCAAAGTACTGACGATATTAGAGGTCTGTTGGTATCTTAAAGTAATGAGCGCTGAGGCGACGTTGCCTTAAACAAGAGGTGCTAATGCGGTGCTTGCCATTTCTTATGTTCTTTTTTTATGTATAAGAAATGAGACGAACGTTACCCTCCCCTGATGGTAAGAGACAACGCCATGATTATTGCAGGGCGTGGTCAAACGCGAACTTTTCCTAACTAATATTATAAATGCGAATGCGAGTTTGTTTGTTACTCCTTCACGCGTGAACTACTGAACGGATCTGGGTGAAATTTTGCATAATAATAATATAATAATAATAATATTTATTTGCATCAATTACAATACATGTAGGTACTTTAAGCCCTGGAATAAGACATAGGATACTTTTCATCATTATCATTCATCACCACGCGGGTAAAACCGCAGATGATAGTTACGAATAAAAAAAAATGGTTAGTCTCAACATACAAGCAGTACTACAGTTTGTAGCGATGATAGCTCAGTGGTTAGCGCGGTCGGTTCGCATGCTGAAGGGCGTGGGTTCAAACCCCAACAATAAGCTTGAGCTGCCGGTGAAGGAAAACATCGTGAGGAAACCATAGCGCGGTGGTAGAGTACTTTCTAGTACTCGGCTGGCTAGCTAACACCCTCAAGTTGAAAATCTGCCGCCAAGCATCTAACGATGTGTTCCGACCTCACTTGAGAGCCAGTACCATTCCAGGCTAGGTGTGCTTTCGACCACACCGTCACTTAACATCAGGTGAGCTGTGGTCAAAAAACTAGCCTGTCAACTATAAAAATAAAAATACAAGTAACATTCAAACCGAAACATTGTTTACACACTACTGCTTGGCAGAATATCTGGTACTGTGATGATACTTAGACGATCTAAGGTCTACCACCAAGTGAACATGGACCAGATTGATAAACGACTGAGGCAGATGGCATAGCATGATGATATGCTTCAATTTCCGGATGATTTGCACAGGTGTCAGAAACAAGTGGTGAAGGCGATTGGGAATCTCTGTTACCACGGAACAGCAGACCAGCGTGTTAGCCTCGTGTCCAGTGGAATACTTCGGACGTACTGTGTGTTACTCGTCCGACCTGACCACACACTGGCGGAGCTAGTGCTGCCCGGTCTACAAGCACTCCTACAGGTGATGATTTGCCACCCGCTTAACGCTCCTTCAGTTTTAGCTTAGTTTAAGCATACATGAGTTTTAAAAAAAGTTTTTTCGTTTGACCACCAACTTGCCTGATGGTAAGCGATGATGTGGTCGAAGATAAAGCACGCAGACTTAAAAGATACCTGTTCACTCTGGCCTTGAAAAGATCTAGATTATATCTCTCAGGAAACAAGGAAGCCGGCAGCTTGTTCCATTCCTGGGCCGGACGGGTGAGAAACGTATTGTTTATTCAATAGTTTTTAAGTTTATCGTGAACAGACAGACAGATAGACCAGTGTGACCAGATTTAGTAGATTTCTACTTTTTTGGTAGATTTTAGGGTCCGTCAGGTTAATGTCTGTAGAAATAAATTATGCAGTATATTTTGGTAGATATTTGAATTTCGTGGTAAGCAACATTTTTCCTTCGTTTTATCTCTCGTTCTCGTTTGTGAACGGGGATTCCCACGTTTTACCACGAGTAAAGCCCGCCGCTCTTTGTTGTTTGTTATACTGTATTCAGGTTGTTCTTATTCGTTCACTTAAAAAATTAAAATATATAAATATTATTAAAAAACGTAGCCAGTTTACTCCATGGAAAAGAAGGGCTGCGACAGAATGATCGTGGCTGCATTGATTTTGTACCAGATAAAGGAATGATAAAATTAATGGATTCCAAAAATTTGTATGATGGAGCAGGAGATAATAGTGATTCGGAGTAGGCAATGCTCTACAATAATAATTGATAATGTTGATAATTTTCACTGTTTGTTTGTTCATTAATAATGTTGATCATTTTCACTCTGTAGCAGTTAAAATAAGTACTAAATTGTCCATTTAATGTTGTAAATTATTACATTAAGTAATTGTATAAAGTTATTGTGTTTTTTTATTTCAATTCTTACAAATTTGGATATGTGTAGACAATTTAGTAGATTGCTGCATATTGGTTAGTAGAATTTAGTAGATTTTGTCCATACCGTGAGTAGATTCGTCAAATTAAATCTGGTCACGCTGAGATAGACGCGGCGGACGACTTTGTTTTATAATATGTAGTCTTTTCCATTAAGAATGCTTCAAATTTTCGTTTGAATATAAATAAAGAACTAACTTCCTTTATTACTGTTGGTAACTCAATACTTCAATACTCACACAAACAATGCTTTTATTGTGAAGATGAGTTTTCGTTTTTTAACCCCCGACGCAAGAAGTGTGTTATAAGTTTATAGAAATTAGAACACTACATATTATAAAACAAAGTCGTCCGTCACGTCTGTCTGTCAGTTCGCGATAAACTTAAAAACTACTGAACGGATTATCATGCGAGTTTCACCAATAGATAGAGTGATTCATGAGGAAGGTTTAGGTATATAATTTGTCAAGGTTTTGTGTAAATTGGTTGAAATATGACGATAATTGTTGGAAGTGTCGAAAAAAGTCAAGTCATCTGGGAGCTTTCATCGAAAACGCTGCCTCCCTTTGATATATAACAAAACAATGCATGGCGGGATATTCCTCTGTCATAGATCTACAAAAAAGTCCGCGGTGGCATATATGTATCTACCTTTTAAGGATAGCTTATTATACCCATTCTTACTAACGTGGGAAGCCGGGGCGGGTCGCTATTAACAAATTAATTTTGATTTTGTTTTTTATTTTGACGTGTTTGTTATATTTATTCATACATCTTTCACAGGCCACAGAGGACGATGAGATTGATGATTTAATGGATTGCAACTATTCTGGTATCAAGGATGAAGCCAAATTTTTATATTCGAAACTGGTTGAAATTGATCTCCTAGATGTGATAGAACAGTTATTGCAGATACAAGAAATTGATGAGGTACGTACTTAATTTATAGAAAACTAGCTGTTGCCTGCGGATTCGCTCGCGTGGACATAACTTCACAATAACATTATAAAAAGTAAAAAAAATATATTTTTAAAACAAGCTTTTGTCTGGGACAATAAACTAAAAAATTTAAAATAAATTCTAGTAAGTATTAAGCGAGTAGGAACTTACATACTTACCTACATTTTTAAAAGCTTGAATCAATCGAGCCTAAACTCAGTGGGGCTATGTTCACACTCACACAAACACACACACACACTCAAGCACACATACTCACGCACTTACGCACTCGAAAGCTTTTATTTAACTTGCAATGTGTATGTATACTTTTTTAATTTCTCAATTAAGCTTGTTTTTCCATTAAGAATATACTGCTTCAAAATTGCATTTTTAATGGTTGACAGGCTTGGAGTTTGACCAGAGCTCACCTATTTATTTATGTTACCGTATATAGGATTGCGTTTGACCGCCATCTCGCCCGATGTTAAACGAAGACGCGGTCTATAACGAAGATGAGGTTTTTCACCCAATGTTAAGTGACGGTATGGTCGAAGATGGTTAAACACACCTAGCCTGGAATAGAACTGGCTCTTTCTGAAAGTAGTACGGCCAACTATCGTCGTGTCGCGTTATTGGCCGGCAGGCCGATCAACGCGTTGGCGGGCAAATTCTACTGCCTTGCCGGGCCACAGTGGCCCGCGGGCCTGAGTTTGGCCAGCCTTGCTTGATAAGGCGATTGCCTAGTTGTTCTCTGTTCTCGTTATGATACAACTTGATATTATACTATTGCAGAATCTCCGTCGCCAAGCACAGCAGCTGAGCGTAGATGTCCGCTGGTTCGCCCGCGGAGAAGATCTCATTTTCGAGGATGAAACAATCTTCACACCAAAAATGATTATTAAAGGTAAACAAAGTATCATCATCAGCCATAGGACGTCCACTGCTGGACACAGGCCATGGGGTTTTACCAATACTCGCCACGCTTGGCAGGCGGGTTGGCGAGCGCAGTTAGGTGTGATTGTTCAAGGAAGACGCTGCTGCCCATCTTCCGGATTACATCCCTTAGCCGACTCTTACGGCAACCACGGGTAGAGAGGGTGGGGTACAATTCTTACGCTGGCACCACCACGGTAACTATATTAATAAATTGGTAATATGTATTAATTGGTAATTTAACAATATACTATCCTACTAATATTACAAAAGTGAAAGTTTGTATGTTTGGATGTTTAGATGTTTAGATGTTCACACAAAAACGGTTAAATGGGTTTGGATACACATGAACACACACATATTTTATTACCTGGATTAACATATGAAATACTTCTTATATCGGGAAAGATTTAGACGTCTCCACTTAAAATCTGGTATAGATGCATGCAATGGTCATGGATAATGGTAATGTATAGGCGTTATCGCTTACCATCTGCAGAGCGTCAGTTCGACTCTTTACTATTAAAAACGCGACGGTGTTAAGCTACCATCACTTCACTGACTTTCCTTTTTCTCGTTACAGATTTGAAATGCATAGAGCTGGTGGGGCAGGTGACGGCCGCCCGTGTCGCTCGAAGAATACTTCGGAGAGCGAGGGCTTCTGGACCAGACCGCCTGCAGAACGTCAGCGATAGCATGATGAATGTTGGACTCTTAAACCTACTTCAGGCAGCTTTAGCTCAAGAAGTCTGGTAAGCCTGATCTAGAGGAAACCACATCCATTTCTTTAAGGCAAGCTACAATTAGGAATCATAAAAAAAAATACCATAACTTTTACTTATATACCTACAGGCTTGTGCGGAACCCTCGGTGCGCGAGTCCGACTCGCACTTGGCTGGTTTTATTTATTTTCCCAATTTATCTTGTTTTTTAAGTAAAAACGCACTGTTTCAAAATTGTTTTTTTTCTATGGTTGACAGGCTTGGTGGTTGACCACTGCTTATCAGATCACTTTATCAAATGAATATGTTTTTTTTTACTGAAGAGTTTGCGTTTAACCGCCAACTCACCCAATGTTAAGCGAAGACGGTCTACGGTGGAGCACGCTCGCCTAGAAGAAACCGATTCACTCGCGACTTGAAGGCACCCAGACTGTATCTATCAGGGAACACCCACTCGGGCAGCAAATTCCATTGTTTGGCGGTTCGTACAATGAAAGTAGATTCAAACTTTTTAGTTCGAGTTGACAATCATATCAACATCATCATTAATTCATTAATTGGTGACATTTTCAGCCCTGAACTGCAGTACGAAGCAGCCTGGATCTTCGTCTATATTACCTTTGTGGAGGATCACAGAACAACTGTTCAATACGTAAGAATTTGGAGCTTTCGTGACAATAGACATATTTTTATTTAATTCATTTATTTACTAGCTGCGTCGCTGTTACCCCGCTAAATTTTTTCAGGATAAATAGCCGTTGTGTTAATCCAGGGTGTCAGCTACCTCTATAACAAATTTCATCAATATTTGATGCCGTATGTGCATGAAGAAGTAACAAACATACGAACACTTACAAACTTTCGCCTTTATAATATTAGTCGCCTGTCCATGACCATTGCAGCGATATACAGAACTTTGAGAAGTAAAACAATGTCCAGTGTTACAAATATTACATAATGCATAAATGACACATTAGTACTTTTTGTCGTATGTATATTCGTTGTATTGCTTACAATATACACCTTGAAAGTTTGAACATCAGCAATATTGATACAGGGGGTTCAGTACTCGATTGTGGTTCCAAATAATAATAAAAAATAGGTGGTTAATATTTGACCTAATTATCCTGAACAAACACAAAAATACGGACACTCAAATCACGCGCACCGAACATGACATGGCAGTCGCGCGCGGGCCCATATTAGATAACAGTTACTGCGCAGTCTACGTATGGTAGTTATGTCTTGCGCTAGCTCGGCGCGTGAGGCCGCGCGCTGTCCATACATTCAGGAGTCTTGGGACAGACTTTAACCAAGATTTTTTGTTATTTTTTTTGTCTTTGTTTCGATTTTATTTCTTTATACGTTTCATATGACCACTAACTAACATGTCTTTGAATATTGCTATTGTTCAAACTGTCAGCCCGTATATAATCTCTTTAGCGTACAATCCAATTACGCTAACCACAAAACATTTTGTTTTACACAGAGAGAAGTTATTCCCCAGCTGGTATCCTTCATAGCTAAGGAAGATCAGATAGCGATACCAGCTGCCTACGCTCTTGGTAACTTGGCCTTGGGTGGAAGAACAGCACAACTCGCAGCCGTGAACAATGGCGCAATTGAAAGCATTCGGCGCCTTCTGCACCCGGAAACTCCGTTGCAGTACCTGATGGCGTACCTATCAGCGTACAAGGGGATATGCTTGTATGTATTTTTTATTTATTAACCCCCGACACAAAAAGGACAGGGTGTTATAAGTTTGACATGTCTGTGCGTGTGATTAGGGATTGAATACCGGACCGTGTTTTCTCTGGTATTACAATACCGGTATTAGTAGCCAATACCGAAATTTCAGTATTTAAGAAACAAGGTTTCACGACAGATTTCACCTTTTTTGTTTCAATCAAGTCTCGACAAACGAACTTTCTTTCATGTATTGTTTTATAAGCTCGACGTGGTTAATCTCATTGCTTTAAAAATAACTTCACTCAATTAGGGATTCAAATTTTCGATAACATAACAATGGTAGAAAATATACATAGGGGAAGGTTTCATATAGTTTTTATATTTCGTCTTATAGAATTCTCTCGGGTATCGATATCTATATCGATTCATCAAAAATCAATAGTCTTACTATCTGGCTTTATATCAAAAACATCAAATTTGTGTGTTGTACGGCTTTCTGAAACAATAAAAGAAAAATGATTTGTGAAAAATGAAAAATGAAAAATTGAAATGTATGAAAGTGCCCCAGCAGAAGAAAATGAAATCAAAATGTTGCTACAGAAAAGACATCCTCATATAGAATTATTCACAGATCAATTCACAATCTTGACCCTATTATCTTTTAAATAAAATAAAACTGAATAATCTAGAGAGCAGCTTTTATTAAAAAAAGACGTTAAAAGTGAGGTTATTAAATTACTTCAGCCTGGCCGAATCACGTTTTGTGTCACACCGATGCACGTTTCATACCGACTGCTGTCAAACTCCGTCAGCAACCACAAACTTAAGTAAGCTACGCATACACGCATAAATCATTCTGTTGATGTGCGCCTGACATCAGGTATATCTAGTGTATGACGGTGCCCCTTGTATGAATCTGCCCCACTTTACCCTAATCCTTTCGGAATAACTCGAACATCATTCGGGGGTTTTTCTTCAGTTTTGAAATTGATTTCGAAATATTGTGCCATTTGTTATTGCTAGTTAATTTAAACAAATTTTAATTGTTATCATAATACCGGTATCAATACCGGTATCCCGGTATAATTTAGGTACAATACCGAAATACCGGTATTAAAAATACCTCCGGTAATGTAACCCCTGCGTGTGATTCAGTGTGATCCAGATAACTGATTGAATTGTGAATAGGTATATACAGAACACCCAGAATTTATCGACACATAAATGTTTGTTCAAGTGGGAATTGAACCCTCGCGCCCTATAGCTATAAAGCAGATATTCAACCAAATGAGTCAACAGGACAGTCATTTGGTATCGAAACGGGAATTCGTCCCTCAACATTGGCGATGGAACGACGTATGGCTTGACGTATTTAAATAATGTCTTTTCCAGCATCAATTGGTACATGAACAATGGAGATATCTTGGCCTACATAAAGTTGGCACTACCTTTCTTGCCACAGTTGCTCGATATGGATGATCAGCGAGTTCTGGGTAAGTTGGGTAAATTGGAGATGCTTTCGAAGGTGCGACGGTACTTCACGCCGGAGAACAGTTGCTCACATTATATAAAGCACAAGTTGGGACATGCATGCAGTACTGTTCCCACCTTTGGGACGGATCGGTCAAGTACCAGGCATTGAAGTCTATTTAGAAACGTGTTTTTATAGCGATGATAGCTCAGTGGTTAGCGTTCGCATGCCGAAAGGCGTGGGTTCAAACCCCAAGAATGAGCTTGAGCTGTCGGTGAAGGAAAACATCGTGAGGAAACCATAGCGTAGTTGTAGAGTACTTTCTAGTACTCGGCTGGCTAGCTACCCTCAAGTTGAAAATCTGCCGGCAAGCATCTAACGGTGTGTTCCGGCAGCCTCACTTGAGAGCCAGTTCCATTCCAGGCTAGGTGTGCTTTACCATCTTCGACCACACCGTCACTTAACATCAGGTGAGTTATGGTCAAACACCTAGCCTGTCAGCAATAAAAAAAAAAAAACAAGTACATTCTATCTAAATAACTATATTTGTGCCGTTTGAGGTTTACGGCTTTAGATTAAAATTAAAATTATCGGCGACAGCTTTTACTTGGTGGTAGATTTCCTTGGCAGGAGGTCGTCTAGGTAGGTACCACCGCAGTACCAGATATTCTGCCGCTAAGCATAAGTGTGTAAACATTACTGTGTTCCGGTTTGAAGGGTACTGCAGCTAGCGAAATTACAGGGCTATTGAGACTAACCATCTAGTCCCAAAGCAATGAGCGCCAAGGCAGCGATGCCCTGGACTTTGTTTTACTACTCAAAGTAATGTGTATCGCTGCAATGGTCATGGACAGGCGTTATTTCTTAACATCAGGAGAGCGTCTCGTTCGTCTCATTACTGTTACATTAAAAAAAAAACATTTGCGGCAGCACCAGCTTGTCCCGAAATGCACCCACTACCCATGTACAGGCGAATAATTCTTGCCTAATTTCTTGCAGTACTCGTTTGCGGTGTACTACAGAACCTTATGATGAAGTCTGATGATGGGAGAAACGTGGTGGAAGCTTTACCTGAAGTCACGACGCGGCTGACGTCTCTGCTAGGACACGAAGCACCCGAAGTCCAGGAAGCTGCTCTGAAAGCTGTCAAATATATGTTTCAACGATATAGTTATCAGGTAAAAGCTGTCAAATATATGTTTCAACGATATAGTTATCAGGTAAAAGCTGTCAAATATATGTGTCAACGATATAGTTATCAGGTAAAAGCTGTCACATATATGTTTCAACGATATAGTTATCAGGTAAAAGCTGTCAAATATTTGTTTCAACGATATAGTTATCAGGTAAAAGCTGTCAAATATATGTTTCAACGATATAGTTATTATATAAAAGCTGTCAAATATATGTTTCAACAATATAGTTATCAGGTAAAAGCCTTGATTTCAAATTGACCCACAAATAAGACCGATATAGCTCAGTTGTTAGCGCGCCAAACGTTCAAACCCCAACAATGAGCGCCAAAGCAGCGATACCCTGCTTTGTTTTACTAATTAAAGTTCAGTGTATCGCTGTAATGGTCATGGACAAGCGTTATCTCTTACCATTAGAAAAACGTCTCATCCTTGAAGGTGTTGGCTTCAAGAGACCTTGTTTTATGACTTTGTCGAGTATGAATTGTATTTTTTTCACATTGGCCTAATTTATGCGACGACAATGTAACATCTCAAAAACCTTCAGCACTAAAAAGCGAAAAATAAACTTACTTCACAAAGTATTATTATACCTGCTAGGTACCTACTGATCTGTTTGAAGTCGGTGCTTAGCCTAGCCTAGGTGCTTGGCACTGACTTCAAACAGATCAGTAGGTTGTAAAGTAAGTTTATTTTTCGCTTTTTAGTGCTGATGTTTTTTTTAAAGTCGGTTTTACTTTTTTTAATTAATGTTTATTTAAAATATTAATCGAAAAGCATCGATGCTTTGGCGCTCATTACTTTGAGACATCGTTAGTTTCAATAGCGCTGTATTTGGCAGAATACACAAGTGTAGTGCAGTAAAAAGAATTATTAAATAAAGAATCTAAATCAATCTTACAGGAAGAAGAGCACTCCATTGACATTGCTTGCCTCGACCAAGTCGCACGCCTCCTTCGAAGCAGCAACCCCGTGATAGTCAAAGAGGCAACGTCGGCGATAGCAAATATGTTAAATCTGGCGCCTTCTCTCGCACAACGGGCAATGGATCACGACGTCCTCACTCCACTCCTGAACTTACTGTCCAAGGATGAACTAGATGAGTAAGCGAAAAGTTCAGTTATTTTATAATATATTGTTTTCGACAGCAGCAGTTTTTTAACATTCGCTCGGAATTTCCCTTCAGTCTCAATTTTCTGAATATTCTGTGGTAATTTATTATATAGCTTTTGTCCCATCGGTTTCGGCAATTTACTGACCATTTTAAGCCTGTGCTGTATTGGTAACAAGTAGCTATTACTACTTTTGCAACTCCAAATTTTTTGTGTTTCTTGTTTTGTAACGTATAGATGCCAAGTGCAAGCCGCGCGGTCTATCGGCCTCATGTGTTCCGGCGGGTTACCAGAACACCGCGCCCACGTTGTGTCGCGCGGTGTGCTACAACACTGCAACGCCCTGCTTGCGGCAAGAGACGACACGCCCATGGAACACGCTGCGACACTTCGGGACAGTCTCATTCGAGTAAGGACTGCTTAATATACAATACCGGGTCTTACATGTATGACGTGTCTGTCTATGTTTTTTTTTAGACGAACGAGACGCTCTTCTGATGGTAAGAGATATCGCCTGTCCATGACCATTGCAGCGATACACAAACTTCTTCTCATTCGTATCACTCTTGGCAGAGTGGTTGTGGTCAATATGTTGTTTGATTCCGAATGGTAGGTATAGTTCGCCGTACGATGTCCCGCCATCTCTCCCTGCTAGAAGTCATTCTAGTGCACTCGTGTATGGGTCCGCCTACCAGTAACTTTACTAGGTCAGCCCACCGCATTGGGGACCTTCCGCGTGGTCTAGTGCCTTCCTTGCCTTGGACAACAAGCCGTGCAATTGAGTCATGGTTTCGTCTCGAGATGTGACCAAACATCTTTAGTATGCGAGTCTGTACTACACTTGATAACCGCTGTTTGTTGTTCTTCTCATTACTTTTACATAAAACCGCACGTAATACCTTCAAAATCAAAATCAAAAAGTCATTTATTCAGTTTAGGCCCTGGTAAGGCAATTATGAACGTTAAGTTACATGTTTGAATCTACCACCGGCTCGTAATTACACTTCAACTAAGAAGACTCCGGCAAGAAACTCAGCAAGGCATTTTTGTGGATCTTTCTTTTCATATTAGATTACAGTTTACAGTTATAGATATTAATACATTATGCTTACTACAGCTGTCACTTAGCCAGGGGGATGCAAGTGCAGAGAGAAGCTACTACAACCATATATTCCTGTCTTCCACGTAATGATCCACCTTATAGCAGGCTTTATCAATTAACTTCTGCTTTATAAAATCTTTGAATTTATTATAGGACATTTTAGTTACCTCAAGTGGGATTTTATTATAGAATCTAACGCAATTCCCGAGAAAACTAAGAACCCCTCGCTGCAGTTATACCCCTTCAAATCGGAACACAGTGATGTTTGTTTTTGGGTCAGAATATCTGAATATTTTCAATATCAAAATATCTAGATCTCATTTGATTTATTTGATAACTTTTTACGCATTAATTTTGGCAGGAACTTACAGAGCACGTATGCAGCATCCTTCGAGAAGTGATGATGGAGATAGAGGGTGTAGATGCGGTTTTGAACGAACCCGGGCTGATGAAGCGTGTGCTAATTCTCTTAGGGAATGAAACAGCAAACATGCAACGACACGCTTTGTATGTCTTGGACCGTATGATGTTTCGTGTTAAGGGAACTACAGATAAGGTAAATAATTATCTCTTTGCTCTTAAAACTGAGTACCTTTTGTAGGTTAGACATAGATAATTTTTTTCGCTTTTAATTAACTTGTAATGTTTATACGGGTTAAATCTTGCAAGTTAATTTCGACCTACTTCCCGATGTCTGATTGAACTCAAATTTGGTGTACTTATCTTCGGTGACAATACAATGATATGGTACCAAGGAGCTGGTCTGATGATGGAGACGGAAGAAGTTTTGAACTAAACAAATTACATCTGTCGAGTTTGGGCTCGATTGATTCGTCTTGAGGTGCACTTTATGCCTAGAAGATATCCAGGGCCTGATGATGAAGCTAGAAGGTGGCCACGGCATCTCTGTGATAAAACAACATAACCGCACCGAGTTTGGGCTCGATTGATTCGTCTTGAGGTGCACTTTATGCCTAGACGATATCCAGAATCTGATGATGAAGCTAGAAGGTGGCCAAGGCATCTCAGATACAGATTACAGGTTAGGTACTTACTATACTTCTGTGCCTCAAGCTTTTAAGAATATAGGTAAGTACCTACACGCCAAATACTAGAATTTATTTTTAAACCGCACCACCATTCGTAGCGATGATAGCTGAGTGTTTAGCGCGGTCGGTTCGCATACCGAAGGGCGTGGGTTCACACCCCAACAATGAGTTTGAGCCTCCAGTTAAGGAAAACCATCGTGAGGAAACCATAGCGTGGTGGTAGGGTAATTTCAAGTACTCAGCTGGCTAGCTAGCACCCTCAAGTTGAAAATCTGCCGCCAAGCATCTAACGGTGTGTTCCGGCAGGCTCACTTGAGAGCCAGTTCCATTCCAGGCTAGGTGTGCTTTACCATCTTCGACCACTTAACATCAGGTGAGTTGTCGTCAAACAACTAGCATGTCAGCAATAAAAAAAAACCTTTTCTCACTTGTGTGAGAAACCATTTATCGCTAAGATATTTTACTTTTACTTGCTTTGCTATTACCAAGTGATTTGCGATCTATCCATAGGTAAAATGTTGCTTTGACCAACTTGTGGCCCTCCTTCGAAGCAACGAGACCATTGTGGTGGAGCGTGCGGTGCGAGCGACATGGGAGATCCTCTGTGAGAGCAGTTTTGGCCAGATGACCATCAGTGACAAGCTCCTCCCTGCTCTACTGGACATTCTGACCGATGGAGAACTCAGGTAAGTTGAAAGGAGGGCCAAGAATTTGAAAAACATGTATTTTTTATTAGTGAAACATGTTTTACTAGCTGCACCCCGCGGTTTTACCCGCGTGGTGATGGATGATGATGATGAATCCTTTCTTAGCGGATGCCTACGTCATAACATCTACCTGCATGCCAAATTTCAGCCCGATCCGTCCAGTGGTTTGGGCTGTGCGTTGATAGATCACTATGTCAGTCAGTCAGTCACCTTTGAGTTATACATATTTAGAAGATAGAAGATTATCGATTCTTATTCCGTGATATAAATTTACGCACTGCCTAAAATCCCAACCTGTATATGACCAATATTTACACAGTTTTAAACAATAAAGATTGCTTTTTTTTAAGTAACAGTAATGAGACGAACGGGACGCGCTCTTGATGTAAAGAGATAACGCCTGTCCATGACCATTGCAGCGATACACAGAACTTTGAGTAGCAAAACAAAGTCCAGGGCATCGCTGCCTTGGCGCTCATTACTTAGGGACTAGATGGTTAGTCTCAATAGCCCTGTAATTTAGCTAGCTGCAGTACCCTTCAAACCGGAACACAGTAATGTTTACACACTACTGCTTGGCGACAGAATATCTGGTACTGCGGTGATACCTACCTAGACGACCTCCTGCTAAGGAAATCTAAAACCAAGTGAAAACAATATTATCTTCAACCACAGTCATTTAACATCAGGTAAGCTGTGGTCAAACACCTAGCCTGTCGACCATAAATATTTTTAATCCGTACATTACTTGGCACAGATGTCAAGTAGAAGCCGCGCTAGCTATCGGGAATTTGTGTATTCGCGATTCGGCTTGCATCACGTCTAGCACCGTGTTGGAGCGATGCAACGCGCTGCTAGCGACACGCCACGCCACGCCGGCGCCCGACGCACCAGCAGGCAGGGAGGACCTCGCTCAGGTGCTAACTGCGACACAACACAACCATATTATATTGATTATCTGTATCTCTCTAACAAATATCTGAATGGCGGAATGTTTTGTCGGGAACGCGGTAAGCGTCGTGTCGCCCCATTGTATATTTTTCTAAAACTAGTGTTTTTTCGAGTTTTTTATGCATAAAAATAGTGGTGTTTTATTTATAAAGTGCTGAATTACAAGCGCGAGTGTGGGAGAATGATATAATGTGGTTAAACATGACTTTTCGTGTTGCTTCCAAAACTCCACCCAGAAGCTTATAGTAAAGTCGCCACTACTTTACTTAGGCATGACTTGATTTGACTGGGACCGACTGGACTTGATCAAGACTAGACTTTGACTGTAACTATAGATGATAAAGAAGCTGAAAAATGAAGACTACTTACAAAATATAGAAACATTGAAACTGGCAGAATGCACAAAGTGCGATGCCAAGAATCCCGCTGTCTGTACGCTAATTGAAAGATCTTTTAAACTACGCAACGGATTTTAATGCGGTTTCCATCAATAGACAGAGTGATTTAAGAGGACGGTTTATATGTATAATACATGCATATGATCCACATTAGTATCTACATTGCACCCGTGCGAAGCCGGGGCGGGTTGCTACTTAACGAATCACATCACACACATCATCAGCCATAAGACATCCACTGCTGAACATAGGTCTCTGGGGGGGTTTTGCCAATACTCGCCACGCTTGGCAGGCGGGTTGGCGAGCGCAGTTAGGTGTGATTGTTCAAGGAAGACGCTGCTGCCCATCTTCCGGATTACATCCCTTAGCAGACTCTTACGGCAACCACGGGTAGAGAGGGTGGGGTACTATTCTTACGCCGGCACCACCACGGCACCACTTAACGAATAAAATAATTTAAAAAAATATATCCTGAGATATGCTTTTATTGTACATACATACTTATAATACAGACACAGAACAAAATTTATCGTCACATCAATGTTTGTCCTGGTGGGAATCGAATCCACGCCCTACAGTTCTTAAAGCAGATATTGTACTAGATGACAGGAGCAGTATTATTTATACAGTAAACTTCTTATGCATGGAACTACCACCTAGTATTGCTTTTGACACTAGTGTGATATTTTGACAGGAGCTGACAGAGCAAGTGGTTCTGCTCATCCGATGTGTGATGATGTATTGTGAAGACGGAGTAGACGCAGTGCAGGCGGAGTCCGGGCTCACAGAGCGCCTGGTGGCTCTGCTGGGACACGAGGCGCCCAAACTGCAGGAGGCTGCCTTGATGGTGGTGTTCTACATGCTCAGTGGAACCGACACTCAGGTAAAGACCTTCGACAGCCCTTTTGGTTCATTGATTTTCCCACCCAGAACACTTACCCAGAACTTATATGGTGGTAGATCTCTTTAGCTATGTCGTCTAGGTAGGTACTACCGCGATAAGTACTAGATATTCACCAAGCAGTAGTGTGTAAGCATTACTATGAAAGGTACTGCAGCGGCATTACAGGGCTGTTGAGACTAACCATCGAAAGTCTCAAAGTAATGAGCGCCAAAGCAGCGATGCCCTGGACTTTGTTTTGTTACTCAAAGTTCTGTGTATCGCTGCATTGGACAGGCGTTATCTCTTACCATCAGGAGAGCGTATCGTTCGATTCATGACTATTACATAAAAACCGGCCAAGTGCGAGTCAGACTCGCGCACGAAGGGTTCCGTACCATTATCTATAAAAACGGCAAAAAAATCATGTCTGTTCTATGAGAGCCCCCTTAAATATTTATTTTATTCTCATATTTAGTATTTGTTGTTAAAGCGGCAACAGAAATATATCATCTGTGAAAATTTCAACTGTCTAACTATTACGGTTCATGAGATACAGCCTGGTGACAGACGGACAGACAGACAGACGGACGGACAGCGGAGTCTTAGTAATAGGGTCCCGTTATACCCTTTGCCGTGGTGGTGCCGGCGTAAGAATAGTACCCCACCCTCTCTACCCGTGGTTGCCGTAAGAGTCGGCTAAGGGATGTAATCCGGAAGATGGGCAGCAGCGTCTTCTTTGAACAATCACACCTAACTGCGCTCGCCAACCCGCCTGCCAAGCGTGGCGAGTATTGGTAAAACCCCCTCAGGAGGAGGCCTATGTCCAGCAGTGGACGTCCTATGGCTGATGATGTGATGATGATGATACCCTTTGGGTACGGAACCCTAAAAAAACCATTTTGTGGTACAACAAATGTGTGTTCTATATATTTTTACAAAAAAAAGTATATAAGTATTCCATCAGCTATCTGAGTTCCATATAAGCTTTGCTTAACACAGCCCTGTTGGCTCATTGGGAGTATGTCTGCCTGAGCTGTAGGGCGTGGATTCGATTCCCGCCACGGACAAATGTCTGGGTGTTCTGTGTGTATTATAAGAATGTATTTAAAAAAAAAAAGTATTTATGTATTCTATCAGTTATCTGACTTCCCTCACACAAGCTCTGCTTAGTTTGGGGTCTGATGGCGCTGTGTGTAATGTGTCCTACAATATTTATAATATAATTATTTATTTATAATTTAGGGTCAGATAGTGCTGTGCTTAATGTCCTACAATATTTATTTATTAGTAAAGCTCGATCTGTTCGCAGGCGAAGCATTGCATCGAACACGTCGTGCTTTTCCTCCGAAGCGACAGGCCCGCCTTAGTGGAAGGAGCAGTCCGGGCAATGGGGGATGTCTTTGCTGGGACACAGCCTCAGATAGAGATGGCCCTGGATATCGACGTCCTCAGCCCGCTACTGGACGTTCTAGCCAGTGGAGAACCCGAGTGAGTGACGATATTTAAGAGCTCTATGAAGCCAACATGTGGACACGCATAGGGGGAATTTATTGGTCCCCAAGTTAAGAAGTCGCTCAGCGAGCTATGGAAAGAGCTTGGCATTTCTTTGGCAAGTAAGTAATTACTTACTTCACAGACATAGCTCAACGTCTTAAAGTCGAAGTTGCGTGGACAGTGTAAGATAGTTAAATTTTGGAAGCACTTGATTATATTAAAAAACTAAAATAAAAATAGTTGTTGCCGATTTGGAGGCTTCAATATTAATATTTTTCAATATTATTAATTATCTAGTGCCTGGATGATCGAGCTTTGCTCTGATGAAAACACGGATAAAACGACGTTTTTTGAAAATGAAACCTAGCTTGATCGATTTACCGCCCTCGAAAGCCCCTGCATACTAAATTTCATGAAAATCGTTGGAGCCGTTTCCGAGATTCATATTATATATATACGTATATACAAGAATTGCTCGTTTAAAGGTATTAAGATCCAATATATACAGAGCTTACATATCTAGCTTATGACACTATGGGGTACTATTCTTACGCCGGCACCACCACGGCACAGATCCGAAGCCCACTCACCGAAATGAATTCGATAAAAAACTGAAAAACTAACAACTTTGAGACGATGTTAAAGGCTTTGACAAAAAAATAAGTCTTCCAATTAGGCTTCAAAATTTTATTTTTGTTTGGGACAGGTGTCAAACGATCGCGGTGCAGGCGGCCACCAACTTTTGCAGATTTGCGTCACCAGCTCAGTGCGAGCAGTTCATATCGGGCGGAGTGCTGGGGGCGTACTGTGGTCTGCTGGCGAGACCTGACCTTCCAAAGCCAGCGGTGGGGGACATTCTCAACGGGCTGGACTGGCTGCTACAGGTGCCAATATCCATCTATCTATCTAATACCTTTAAGCGAGCAATTCTTGTATATATGTATATATATAATCTGAATCTCGGAAACGGCTCCAACGATTTTCATGAAATTTAGTATGCAGATGGTCTCGGGGGCGATAAATCGATCTAACCAGGTTTCATTTTTAGAAAATGTGGTTTTATCCGTGTTTTCAGCCGAGCAAAGCTCGGTCATCCAGGTACTATTCATTAAACAAAGGAATCTAACATGGCGTTTTGTTCTTGCTTTGATAGGCATTATAATCAACAAAAACAATTCCTTGTACACAACTTTTAATGCATTAAACTTTTTTTTCGATACGGAATTGGTTCACGTTTGACTACATCCTGCCTGACGTTAAGCAAAAACACAAACAAATATTAATATTATATTTGATTGATATTTATTTAAGTATATTTTTAGTTATTCTAGTTAAACTATGTATTAGAATATAGAATTTTGACAGAGGAGCCTCAGTGTCATCAGTAATAATTAGTACTAATATTTAGTTTTCAGCAGTTTTTTTAGAGATTTTTTTTTCCTTTTAAATAGCCTAAAGTAGTCTCTCAGGAGACCGTCTCATTCGTCTAATTACATTTCCACAAAAAAAATAAAGACTAAAATGGTCAAATACGGCTTAAAAGTAATAAAATATGGAACATCATATTTCGATTTCACGTAGAAAACCAATCGAAGCTGTGGGTAGTTTGAGACGAGCTCGGTAGAAGCACAGAAATCAATATGGGTACTTTATTTTTATAGATTGAGCATCCTGACTTCAACGGGGAGGCTCTGCGTTCCCAGCTGAAGGAAATGTGCGTGCGCGCCGAGTTAGACAAACTAATGCAACACGAAGACGAATCGGTAAGTATTGTATTAATTTCTAGCGGATCTTACCAGCGAAGGTTTAGCAAGACATAAGGCAAAATCCACAGTGTTAACAAAAACGATTTAAAAAAAAAAAACTTTGTATAAGTATTATTATTGCGTAGCGATGATAGCTCTGCGGTTAGTGCGGTCGGTTCTCACGCCGAAGAGCGTGGGTTCAAATCCTAACAATGAGCTTGAGCTGCCGGTGAAGGAAAGCATCGTGAGGAAACCATAGCTTAGTGGTAGGGTACTTTATAGTACTCGGCTGGCTAGCTACCACCCTCAAGCTAAAAATTTCGCGCCAATCATCTAACGGTGTGTTAACCAGCAGCCTCATCTGAGAGCCAGTTTCATTCCAGGTGTCTTTAGGTGTATTTGGGTAGAAAACTTCGACTACAACGTCACTTAACATTAAATGAGCATCAATGCACCCTTGTCTAGGATGACTCGACAGTATAATGCCATGTCTAGGACAATCGATGTAGATATTTTTGGTGACAATATTAACAGTTTTAACAATATTAACACTCTCCGACAAAAATTGACATGTAAATTGAATAATTGTATTTTTATTATTGTTTGATTATTCTTTGACATTTGATTTTGTATTAGTTATGAATTGTAATACCTTTTTTGTACTTCTTACTTTTTGTCATGAGATAATGTACACAATGTTGGTGTTCATAATATAAATAAATGAGCTGTGGTCAATCATGTAAAAAAAAGTTTGTTTTGTTATATATTTGTATTTTAAAGGATATACTTTCAGATTTGGTCCCATAGAAATTACATGAAAAATCGATTGAGTAGTTTGATTTGTAAATCATAATACCTAAAACCTAGCCGTGTTCGGCATGGAGTGTATATGTTTGTCTGTACTTGTTACAGATAAAGAGAGAAGTTGACAAGTTGTTGAAGAAACACATGGACTTGTGATAAAATAAACGTTCTTATAAGAGTTGTTCTATTTAATTTTACTAACTTACTTTTTTTAATACTCATTACATGTTTTACTTAATTCTACATATGCAAACTACTACACTGTACCTAAATTAAAAAAAAAAAAGTATAGTACAAAATGCCGTGGTGGTGCCGGCGTAAGAATAGTACCCCACCCTCTCTACCCGTGGTTGTCGTAAGAGTCGGCTAAGGGATGTAATCCGGAAGATGGGCAGCAGGGTCTTCCTTGAACAATAGGTCTAGGCCTCCTCCTGGGGGGGTTTTACCAATATTCGCCACGCTTGGCAGGCGGATTGGCGAGCGCAGTTAGGTTTGATTGTTCAAGAAACCAAAAGCATGCCTAAGGGCGTGGGTTCAAACCCCAATAATGAGCTTGAGCTGCGCCGGTGAAGGAAAACATCGTGAGGAAACCATAGCGTGGTGGTAGGGTACTTTCTAGTACTCGGCTGGCTAGCTACCGCCCTCAAGTTGAAAATCTACCGCCAAGCATCTAACGGTGTGTTCCGGCAGCCTCACTTGAGAGCCAGTTCCATTCCAGGCTAGGTGTGCTTTACCATCTTCGACCACACCGCCACTTAACATCAGGTGAGTTGTGGTCAAACACCTAGACTGTCAGCGTTAAAAAAAAAGTGACACTGGCTATAACAAAAAAAAAATATCTTTTTTATTTTTAAAAATCTTGTTTATACTTGTTGCATTGCATATGCGACGTGCAATATCCTCTTTTTTAGCCCCCGACGCAAAAAGAGGTGTGTTATAACTTTGACGTCGATGTCTGTCTCTCTGTCTGTGGCTCTCAAACGGATGGACCGATTTCGATGCGTTTTTTTCATTTCAAAGCCAGTGGTTCTTAGCTATGTTTGGTTTATAGCGTAGGATTAATTTAACTACTTGTTAATCTATTGAAATAAAACTTCAAACCATTAGGGGATCACATAACTGTATTTGACAGCGGGGTCGACAAAGCGACAATAAAACGAATTACAACCTTATTACAATAACACTTAGATCAAATTTACTTTACAATTATTTGTGCTTACACAATACTATAATTACAATACATACATTTAATGGCACATCAAAAATACATAATGCGCATCAAAATGTTTACACCGGCACATGAAATTTATCTTTCATGTTAATTTATTATTGTGCACACCAGCCGTGGTGGTGCCGGCGTAAGAATAGTACCCCACCCTCTCTACCCGTGGTTGTCGTGAGAGTCGGCTAAGGGATGTAATCCGGAAGATGGGCAGCAGCGTCTTCCTTGAACAATCACACCTAACTGCGCTCGCCAACCCGCCTGCCAAGCGTGGTGAGTATTGGCAAAACCCCCCAGGAGGAGGCCTATGTCCAGCAGTGGACGTCCTATGGCTAATGACGTATGCACACCAGAAATAGAAAAAAAATGTACAGAAAACAAAATAATCTTATGCGCTAGTGCCACAAGTAGCGGCCTTATCGCTAAAAGCGATCTCTTCCAGGCAACCAAGAATGGGAAACACGTTATTGTCAGACGGGAGATGTTTGAAAATTTTAAACTAATAAAAATAATACTTATGTATTAAAGTAACACTTATGTATTTTAAATATAATGTATATTTACTTAGGGCAGACCCTTGAACTGAAAAAAAAACAATTTTGAAAGTGAAGCCAACAGAACAATACTGTTAGGCTGGGCAGCATTCGGGAAACTACGTCGAGTCTTCTCGTCGCCCATCCCACAAAGTCTAAAGACAAAAGTCTTCAATCAGTGCGTTCTACCTGTCATGACCTACGGAGCCGAAACGTGGACACTCACAGCGGGAATGGTTCGTAAGTTCAAAGTCGCTCAGCGAGCTATGGAAAGAGCTATGCTTGGCATTTCTCTGAGGGATCGTATCCGGAACGAAGTAATACGCCAGAGAACTAAAGTCACAGACATAGCTCAGCGTATTAGCAAGCTGAAGTGGCAATGGGCTGGACATATCTGTCACAGAACCGATAAACGCTGGGGTAGACGTGTTCTAAAGTGGAGACCGCGAATTGGCAAACGTAGCCTAGGACGCCCTGAGACTCGATAGAGTGACAATATACTTAAGAAAGTCGGCGATGGATGGAAGCGAAAAGCTTAAAAGCGGGCTGAGTGGCGTGTTTTGGGAGAGGTCTATGTCCAGCAGTAGTCTTCGATAGGCTGATGATGATAATGTATCGTTTTTTCATAGATGCACGTCAACAACTTCTTGGTGTTCAAAAATGTACACATATTCACGTGGACATGACAGCCCGATATTTTTTAAGTAAACCTTTCTACCATCACACATTGTAATTTTTGTTGATCACATTTTGATGTTCATTTAGTATTTTTGTTGGGACTTTTAATACTAAAAGTGAGGTTTATACACAATAATATTACATCGGAGCACTAAGGAAATATCTGAAAATATAACAATGTTTACAAGAAGTAATTGACACATCTGTCAATCTGACATCTGCCAATCTGTCATCTGCTTATCTGACATCTGTCAATCTGACGCTATTATAATAATTAGGGAAAACATCAACAAGTTTCTTTTCATAAATTGGGATAAAAATTTAACTGCATTTAACTCATATTTCCATTGGAGGGTGGGGGTCCTTTATATGCATAGGGCCCTGGGCTGCAGCCCAAAATGGACTTATAAAAATTCGGCCTGGGTTATAGTACAAACAAACATACTAATATATTAGTAAATTAGATCCAATATTTACATAAATTAACAAATTATATTGTAACAATTAATAAATATACATATAGTGGACTTGTGTCCACTAGAAATATCGGAAAACTGATTAATTAGTTTCTAATAATTAATCATAATATGAATATGAAAGCTAGGTGTTTGACCACAATTCACCTGATGTCAAGTGACGGTGTCGTCGAAGATGGTAAACACACCTAGCTTGGAATGGTACTGGTTCTCAAGTGAGGCTGCCGGAACACACCGTTAGATGCTTGGCGGCAGATTTTCAACTTGAGGGTGGTAGCTAGCCAGCCGAATACTAGAAAGTACCCTACCACCACGCTATGGTTTCCTCACAATGTTTTTCAGCAGCGGCAGCTAAAGCTCATTGGTGGGGTTTGAACCCACGCCCTTCGGCATGCGAACCATTGAGCTATAATCGCTACAATTTTGTTTTAATATCAAATTTATTTTGTCCATGAAATTTCCTTTTTTTATTTTTTAAATCGTAGATATTAAGGTTTTAAATTGTATCACGATAATCTACTTTATTGCTACATATCATATTCACTACACATCCAAGTGTTCACACAAAACTAGCGTCACTATAGTCAACCAAGTCCATGCCACAAATCTAGTGCCACCAAAGTCCACCGACTCAAATAACACAACCTCAGTACACTTCTCATAAAGTCAGCACCACTAAAATCCATTGTACGCTAGACATTAACTGTAGGCGATTTAACACTTAACCTATACATGTACCACTAAAATCCATTTTTGCCAGATTAATGCCAAAGTCCATTTTCCACCAAACTAGTGCCACCAAAGTCTGTATTCATAATCATATATATTAATAATGAGGTGTAACAAATCAGAAAATGTTCAATACAAGCTGGAGTTATCAAAGTCCATGTTTCACCAAAGTCCATTTTTCATTAAATTATTTCCACCAAAATTCATGTTTTACCAATCAAATGCCATCAAAATTTTGTACATACATATTACAAACATGTACATTTTTATCAAACTAGTGCCACCAAAGTCAATTTCATGCCAAACTGCTGCCATTAAAAGTTCATTTTTCACTGAATGATTGCTAGCAATGTTCACATTTCACCAATCTAATGCCATCAAAATCTATTTTTCAGCAAACGTGTACATTTTTATCAAACTAGTGTCACCAAAGTCCATATCATGCCAAACTATTGCCATTAAAGTCCATTTTTCACTGGATTATTGCTACTAAAGTTCATATTTCACCAATCTAATGCCATCAAAATCAATTTTTCAGCAAACGTGTACATTGTTATCAAATTAGTGTCACCAAAGTCCATATCATGCCAAACTACTGCCATTAAAGTCTATTTTTCACTGAATTATTGCCACCAAAGTTCATATTTCACCAATCTAATGCCATCAAAATCTATTTTTCAGCAAACGTGTACATTGTTATCAAATTAGTGTCACCAAAGTCCATATCATGCCAAACTACTGCCATTAAAGTCTATTTTTCACTGAATTATTGCCACCAAAGTTCATATTTCACCAATCTAATGCCATCAAAATCTATTTTTCAGCAAACGTGTACATTGTTATCAAATTAGTGTCACCAAAGTCCATATCATGCCAAACTACTGCCATTAAAGTTTTTTTTTCACTGAATTATTGCCACCAAAGTTCATATTTCACCAATCTAATGCCCTCAAAATGTATTTTTCAGCAAACGTGTACATTGTTATCAAATTAGTGTCACCAAAGTCCATATCATGCCAAACTACTGCCATTAAAGTTTTTTTTTCACTGAATTATTGCCACCAAAGTTCATATTTCACCAATCTAATGCCATCAAAATGTATTTTTCAGCAAACGTGTACATTGTTATCAAATTAGTGTCACCAAAGTCCATATTATATCAAACTACTGCCATTTTACACCGGACTACTCCAAAATCAAGTTTTCACGAAACTAATGCCACCAAAAGTATATATCACACCAATCTACTTTCAGTAGAGTTCATTATACACCAAAACTAATGCCACCAAAGTCCATACCATACCAATCTACTGCCGTTATAGTCCATTTTTCACCAGACTACTTCAAAATATAAGTCACGAAACTACTTAATGACGTCGACGTCGATATTTCACAATACTAGTGCCACCAAAAGTACATATCACACCAAATCAGTAGTCTATTTATCACCAAATCTAGTGCCACTAAAGTCCATAATTCACCAACACAACACATATTTTCACTTAATTTGTCCCGTTTGTCACCATTTGGTTCAGCGCCACCAAAGTGGGTTACACTATTTCAGTCCTTTGATGGCGCGCTTCGCTCTAAACCAGCTCCAAGACCTTGATGGTGCCTTGACTGTTCGCAGCCAGCAGCACTTGCTGGTCCTGGGACCGCCGCCAACAAACTGCTGACACAAATTCCGAGGGTTCTTCGTCGCGCCTCTCGCGTTCTAGGAAGCCGCGTACAGCATCGAACCTGTGGATGATTTATTTATGTTAAAGTACGAACAAAACTCTCTCCTGATGGTAAGATAGCGATGATAGCTCAGTAGTTAGCGTGGTCGGTTCGCATGCCGAGGGGCATGGTTTCAAACCCCAACAATGAGCTTGAGCTGTCGGTGAAGGAAAACATCGTGAGGAAACCATAGCGTGGTGGTAGAGTACTTTCTAGTACTCGGCTGGCTAGCTACCGCCATCAAGTTGAAAATTTTGGTTGTTTAATTCACCTGTAAGCCAGTAGAGGTCGCGAGAGTCCAGAGTAGTACACGTAAAGCGCATTGTTCTCCGACCCGCACGCTATGTATTTGCCGTCCGTCGCCAAACCGACGAAATTCTTCTCGTTCGCGTGACCCGTGAAAGATCTGACAAAAAAAAAATTACATAGATTATATCATCACTAGGGATTGAATACCGGATATATAAGTATATATACTAGCTGTGCCCCGCGGTTTCACCCGCGCTAGATGCCTACGTCATAGTAGCTTTATGCATGCAAAGTCTCAGCCCGATCGGTTTAAAATTGACAAAGTTTCATACAAACTTTCATCCCCTATTTTATCCCCTTGGGGGTAGAATTAATCAAAATCCTTTCTTAGCGGATGCCTACGTCATAACATCTACCTGCATGCCAAATTTCAGCCCGATCCGTCCAGTGGTTTGGGCTGTGCGTTGATAGATCACTATGTCAGTCAGTCAGTCAGTCATATATATTCTGCATCTCGAAAACGGCTCCAACGATTTTCATGAAATTTTGTGTACATGAGCTAAGTTTCATTTTTAGAAAATGTCGTTTTATCCGTGCTGCAGAAAATGCTTTAGCATTAAGTCCTCCTTTTGTACATATCTATATCTTTAAACGAGCAATTCTTGTATATTTATATATATATATATATATATTCTGAATCTCCGAAACGGCTCCAACGATTTTCATGAAATTTTGTATCCAGGGGGTTTCGGGGGCGAAAAATCAATCTAGCTAGGTTTCATTTTCAGAAAACGTCGTTTTATCCATGTTTTCAGCCGAGCAATGCTCGGTCAACCAGGTACTTATTTCTTAAGTGTGCAATAAAGAATTAAATAAATAATATTAGTAGGAATTAAGATCATCATCGGCCCGTAATCGCCCACCACTGAGTATAGGCCTCTCTTATTTCACGCCACTCGTCCCGGTCCTGTGCCAATCTTGTCCAGGTTCGATCCTTGGTAGTAAATCTCCATAGCAGGAGATCACACCAGGTATTCTGGCCGCCAAGCTGCAGCATGTAAACATTACTGTGTTCCAGTTTGAAGGGAAATTACAGGGCTGTTTAAAGTAATGAGCGCCAAAGCAGCGATGCCCTGGACTTGGTTTTGCTACACAAAGTTCTGCGTATCAATGCAATGGACGTGAACATGCGTTATCTCTTACCATCAGGAGAGCGTCTCGTTCGTCTCATTACATTTAAAAAAAAAACCCGCGATTTTTATTATATTTATACAAAGCTATAGGACATCCACTGGCCTCCTCCTGGGGGGGTTTTGCCAATACTCGCCACGCTTGGCAGGCGGGTTGGCGAGCGCAGTTAGGTGTGATTGTTCAAGGAAGACGCTGCTGCCCATCTTCCAGATTACATCCCTTAGCCGACTCTTACGACAACCATGGGTAGAGAGGGTGGGGTACTATTCTTACGCCGGCACCACCACGGCTGTCATTAAACATGTCATCAAGTTAAAATTAAACAAGTTTTGTATACCTAACGCATCTCGGCGAGTCCACATTCCACAGCTTGAGCTGAGAGTCGGTCGAGGCAGACACGAGGGTCCTGGAGTCCAGGAACTTGACGTACGAGACCGCCTTCCTGTGGTCCTTGAAGACGGCGAGCGGGTGCCGCGGCGCCCTCAAGTCGTAGTAATGGACACAATGATCTATAAACACAAATGTTTTTTTTTTCATGACCATTGTAGCGATACATATAAAGTTACTCAGTCTCGTGAGTCCTAAAAGGTTTTTTTTTATGTATAAGTAAATATACATACGAAACGCTCTGCTGATTGTAAGAGATAACGCCTGTCCATGACCATTAAAATAAATCATATAAAGTTATTCAGTCTCGTGAGTCCTAAAAGGTTTTTTTATGTATAAGTAAATATACATACGAAACGCTCTGCTGATTGTAAGAGATAACGCCTGTCCATGACCATTAAAATAAATCATATAAAGTTATTCAGTCTTGTGCGTACCAAAAAGATTTTTTTATGTAAAAGTAATTAAACGAACGAAACACTCTCCTGATTATAAGAATAACGCCTGTCCATGACCATTGCAGCGATACATTAAAATTTATTCAGTGTCGTGCGTTCTAAGAGGTTTAATGTAAAAGTAATGACACGAACGAAACTGTCTCCTGATGGTAAGAAATAACGCCTATCCATGACCATTAAAATGAATAATATAAAGTTATTCAGTCTCGTGCGTCCGAAAAGGTTTTTTTATGTAAAAGGGATGACACGAACGAAACGCTCTCCTGATGGTAAGAGATAACGCCTGTCCATGACCATTAAAATGAATAATATGAAGTTGTTCAGTCTCTTGTATCTCAAAAAGATTTTTTTATGTAAAAGTAATGATACGAACGAAACGCTCTCCTGATGGTAAGAGATAACGCCTGTCCATGACCATTGTAGCGATACACAGAAAGTGACAAAACAAAGTCCAGGGCATCGTTGCTTTGGCGCTCATTGAGACTTTCGATAGTTAGTCTCGACAACGCTGAAAGTCGCTGCAGTTCACTTCAAATCGGAACACAGTAATGTTTGCACACTACTGCTTGGCGGCAGAATATCTGGTACTACGGTGGCACCTACCTAGTTCGGCGTGCGGACCGATCGCGCTAACCACTGAGCTATCATCGCTAAATTTGACCCTTACCAGCTGATCCAAACGCGAGATGACACGATGATCTCGGGTTGAATCTCACACAGCACACATTGAACTTGGCTTCAAGGGTAGTGACGCTCCGCTCCGCGTTCAAGGACCACAGCTTCACTCGTGCGTCATCCGACCCAGAGGCCAGCAGACGCACGTCCGCGCGGTTGAAATGCACGGACCAGCACCGCTTGTCGTGCTCCTACAATATAAACAAGTAATTAAATTAAAAATTTAAAAAAAATCCCTACGCAATTAACCAAACATTGATAAGAAACTGGCTTTTAAATGAAAAAAATCGAAATCGGTCTATCCGTTTGAGAGCTACGATGCCATAGACAGACACACACACACAGACAGACAGACATCGACGTCAAACTTATAACACCCCTCTTTTTAATTTTAATTTTTAATAAAACCGTTTAACTTAAGATTTTCTACTTATTTTCTTGCTTTTATTTCGTTATTTAATATTTCTCATTCTATTTAGTATTCTACTAGTCGAGCCCTTTCATTTGATACCCATATTGAGGTACCGCCATTTTGTGGCGACGGCCATCTTGGATTTACAATAAAACTGAATATATTAAATATCAGATCAATCTGTCAACAGGAAGGGGGTAAACTTTCAATTACTAAATTTGACCCAAAAACAACAACAAATCATAAATAATTCTATGGACACAAACTATAACTTTACGGACACAAACTATAACTCTATGGACAAGAACTATAATTCTAAGGACAAAAACTATAATTCTATGGACACAAACAATAGCTCTATGGGCACGAACTATAAATCTACGGACACAAACTATAACTCTACGGATATGAACTATAATTCAACGGACACAAACTATAACTCTACGGACACAAACTATAACTCTATGGACACGAACTATAATCCTACGGACACAAACTATAACTCTACAGACAAAAATTATAATTCTACAGACACAAACTATAATTCTACAGACAAACTATAATTCTACGGACACAAACTATAACCTCTACGGACACAAACTGTAACACTATAGGCACGAACTATAATTCTACGGATACAAACTATAACTCTACAGACATGAACTATAATTCTACAGACACAAACTATGACTCTACGGACACAAACTATAACTCTATGGATATGAACTATAATCCTACGGACACAAACTATAACTCTACAGACACAAACTATAATTCTACAGACACAAACTATAATTCTACAGACACAATGACCATTTACAAGTTTAACTTACCATCAACGCTCTGGTCCGTTGCGTGGTGCTTGCGTCCCAGACTGACACACAGCCTTCATAATCGGAGGAAGCGAGCACGTGCTTGTGGTACGCGTTCCAAGAGACACACGATATCTTGTGGCTGCACTGCATCTCAGCGCACGGGTAATGGACGTCCACCGCGTCACGGACCACCGCCTCGAAGTCGAATACCTGACAATTATAATAATATCTATAGAATCTATATAAGAAGAAATTGACAGACTAATTGACAGACTAATTCACTGACTGATCGATCAACGCAGCTAAAACCGCTGGCTCTAGGAGCATGAATATATATTTCAGATATATATATATATATATATAATCTGAATCTCGGAAACGGCTCCAACGGTTTTCATGAAATTTAGTATGTAGGGGGTTTCGGGGGCGATAAATCGATCTAGCTAGGTTTCATTTTAAGAAAACATCGTTTTATCGGTTTTATCAGCCGAGCAAAGGTCGGTCAACTAGGTAGTCTAATACCTTTAAACGAGCAATTCTTGTATATATGTATATATACTCTGAATCTCGGAAACGGCTCCAACGATTTCATGAAATTTAGTATGCAAAGGGTTTCGGGGGCGATAATTCGATCTAGCTAGGTTTCATTTTAAGAAAACATCGTTTTATCCGTTTTATCAGCCGAGCAAAGCTCGGTCAACTAGGTAGTCTAATACCTTTAAACGAGCAATTCTTGTATATATGTATATATAATCTGAATCTCGGAAACGGCTCCAACGATTTCATGAAATTTAGTATGCAGGGGGTTTCGGGGGAGATAAATCGATCTAGCTAGGTTTCATTTTAAGAAAACGTCGTTTTATCCGTGTTTCAGGCAATGAACAACTGCTACAATATCATTAGAATACGAAGGTAAATTTCGCCACCTTCTACAAGGTTATAATAGCTCAGATGGGCTCAGATGGTCACTATCTATATTACTTAAACTTCTGTGTATTGCTGCAATAATCATTTATTTATTTATTTAATTCTTTATTGCACACTTAAAAATAATATGTACAAAAGTAGGACGTAATGCTAAAGCATTTACTGCCAGCCATCCCCACAGTAAATGAGATGTGGTTGTAGGCGCGCATCAAAACAAGTATATACATATATATAAATAAAAATACAACATTCAAATATAATAGTACTAAATATTAATAAATATATAAAAACTATTATAAAATAATAAACTATTCTAAAATAAAATATACACATAAATAAACATAAATTTACATAAATATGTGCATCCCTGTCAGATGATGAATCAATTGCACAAAAATTCACAGAATTACTTTTTGGATATATCACATTAATTATACATTAAAAAAAAGGTTTTTTTTTAATGACAGTAGTAGTAAGACAATGATTCTTGCCAAATTTCTTAGTTCTAAATCAACGGGATGTACCTTATAGGTATTGATTCCCTCGTGAGTGTCAAAATATGCGGTTTTTTGCGACATAAACGGCTGTAACTTTTTGTTTTTAGTTTAACTGAGAAGTTTGATTTTTTCCCAGCTGCAAGGGACTACAGATCTGTGTATATGGTTTTAATTTCATAGGACTTGACAGACGGACAACAAAGTCATCCTTAAACGGAGTCCTAAAAACCAGTTCCTGACCTTAATCCGCTTGGTGACGCCCGCAATGGCGAACAGTTCTTCGTCTTTGTCGAACTCTATGGTAGACACGATGGTGGAATAGTTGATAGCATCGCTACAGTAGGAGAGCGTGGCTAGAGGACGCAGTGCTCTGGAATAAATCAGACAAACAAGCTGAAGAGTTAAAAAAAATCTATAACCTGCGAATAAAATAGCTACAATTAAAGGGAAAAAACTTATAAAAACCCATATTCATCATCATCATCATCCGCCGCATGCCGCATGACGTCCACTGCTGGGCATAGGCCTCCCCCATTGACTTCCATAAAGACCGGTTGGAAGCGGCTTGCATCCAACCAACAAAGCCCATATTATTATTCCCAATTAAATTTAAACATAACTTACAAGCAGACCCGGCCACGCGTTGCTGTGGCCAAATTAAACACGCGTGTAACGTGAAATAAATTGTAGCGCATATGAAACGTTTGGACTTTTAACGTAGCGCCATCTATTGGATACTTACTGAATCCAGTTGATAAATTACCTTACACCGCCACCTATTAGAATTTTATGGAACTCACAGATGATTATACCTCTTAGTCGTATAATAAACAAATAATTTGCAATAAAAAATATTACGATTATAAATTGAGATATAAACTCGGACGATAACTCTTAAAATATAGGAAGATATAGAAAAACAGGTTCATTAAATGGGCCATAAATCGTAAACGGTAAGTTTTACAAAAAAGTTAACAGGAAATAAAAGATGCGAAATTTTATTCTCTACAATAATGGTATCAATAACTTTTGCCCTAAAGTACATAGTATCCGAGATATCTGCCAAAAACTTATTTTCAAGATGGCGGTGGTGGCTTTGCATAGTTTGGGACTAGATGGCGCTGTGTGAAATGTCCTCTAATAATTATCAGGGCGAGCGAAGCGAGCCTTAACACTATCCCACAACCTGAGCATTTTTGTGGTACACTTTATCGAAAAACTATCACGCCTATAGATTTGTGCTTTAACATAGTAATTTACCTACATATCTAGATGTGTTATCTACTAAATGACAACTGCCTTAAAAAAAGAAACCCGTTAAAAAGTTAATATTATCTAAATCGGTTAAGCCGTACTCACAAGTTATGTGCATACCAACGGACTTTATTTGTATTTGTTTCTAAATATATATAACTCAAAGGACTGACTGACTGACATAGTGATCTATCAACGCACAGCCCAAACCACTGGACGGATCGGGCTGAAATTTGGCATGCAGGTAGATGTTATGACGTAGGCATCCGCTAAGAAAGGATTTTGATTAATTCTACCCCCAAGGGGATAAAATAGGGGATGAAAGTTTGTATGAAACTTTGTCAATTTTAAACCGATCGGGCTGAGACTTTGCATGCATAAAGCTACTATGACGTAGGCATCTAGCGCGGGTGAAACCGCGGGGCACAGCTAGTTTATTCATATAGATATAGAAGGTAGATCGATTACCTGTATCTGGTAAAAGCGACGAGGTCCTCCCTAAAAGCGTCCAGGCCCCTGGAGTGCGATGCGGCGGGCCTAGTGTTCGTATTTGTATCGGCTACACTCACGTCAGCTTGCATTTCGTCTGGGGCGCGTTGGTCACCGCCTGGAACAAGTTCGTACACGCTGACTGGACGGCCTTAATGTGCCAACTTTTGCCGTGCATACGTGTTTAAATGTACGTATATACATATTTTTAATTGAAATATTTTATAATTACTTATCTTTTAATTTGAAATATTCATCAATTCGGACTTTGACTACAAAGATTTAAAAAAAAAAAGACTGTACTCAAAATATAGAAACTGGCAGAATGCACAGAGTGCGAAGCCAAGCAGATAGAGAAAAAGAAACCCTAAAATAAGCAGAGTTAAGTATATGATATTGATTATAGGTTACCTTGTGCCGTGTGAGGGCGAGAGTCGGGTGCTTGCGGCACGTGGTCCTCCACACTGGCGAGGGAAGACACCGCTGACGTCATCAGCGGCGTGGCGGCCAGTGACGTCACTCCCGTGGGGAGCGACGCTTCGACCGGCGCGGGAGTGGGCGCCGCGCTCCCTGGGAAGTACAGCTCATCCGCTCGGTGGGCGAAGTAACACTGAAAACAATACAAATACCAAATTATTGTTTCACATCACATCATCAGCCGTAGGACGTCCACTGCTGGACATAGGCCTCCTCCTGGGGGGGTTTGTGCCAATACTCGCCACGCTTGGCAGGCGGGTTGGCGAGCGCAGTTAGATGTGATTGTTCAAGGAAGACGCTGCTGTCCATCTTCCGGATTACATCCCTTAGTCGACTCTTACGGCCACCACGGGTAGAGAGGGTGGGGTACAATTCTTTCGCCGGCACCACCGAGGCGAATATTAGATATTCTGCCGCCAAGCAGTAGTGTGTAAGCATTACAGTGAAGGCTACTGCAGCGACATTACAGGGCTGTCCAGACTAACCATTGAATGTCTCAAAGCAATGAGCTCCAAAGCAGCGATACTTTGAACTTTGTTTTGCTACTCAAAGTTCCGTCAAATCGAAATAAAAAAGTCATTTATTCAGTTAAGGCCCTGGTAAGGCACTTATGAACGTTAAGTTACATGTTTGAATCTACCACCGGCTCGTAATTACACTTCAACTGAGAAGACTCCGGCAAGAAACTCAGCAAGGCATTTTTTTGTGGATCTTTCTTTTCATATTAGGTTACAGTTTACAGTTATAAATATTAATACATTATGCTTACTACAATTGTCACTTAGCCAGGGGGATGCAAGTGCAGAGAGAAGCTACTACAACCGTATATTCCTGTCTTCCACGTAATGAGCCACCTTATAGTAGGCTTTGTCAATTAACCTCTACTTTATAAAATCTTTGAATTTATTATAGGACATTTTAGTTACCTCAAGTGGGATTTTATTATAGAATCTAACGCAATTCCCGAGAAAAGACTTATTAGCTTTAGATAACCTGAATCTAGGTGTCACAATTTTATCTTTATTTCTTGTGTTTAAGTTATGGCGGCTACTATTAATTACAAATGAATTTAAAAAAATCCGGACAAACAATATTTTCGTAAATAAAATTTCTGTATATCGCTAATACATATATAAAATAAGTACCTGGATGACCGAGCTTTGTTCGGCTGAAAACACGGATAAAACGACGTTTTCTAAAAATGAAACCTAGCTAGATCGATTTATCGCCCCCGAAACCCCCTGCATACAAAATTTCATGAAAATCGTTGGAGCCGTTTCCGAGATTCAGAATATATACATATATACAAGAATTGCTCGTTTAAAGGTATTAGATAGATAGATATAATAATAAAATAACAATACCTGTACAAAGTCATCAAAATGTGCAGTGAGACGCCTCCAGCGGGCCGCTAGGGCGTCGCCCCCTGTACTGCTGCCGCCAGCGAAGCTCTCCTCTTCCCCCGCGGCCGAAGGGCTACCTGTCAGACAAGACAGAACATTTATAACGGAATCTTTGCGACGTTTCGAGTTATTAGTCTCTTTTTTTTATGGCTGACAGGCTTGGTGTTTGACCACAGCTCACCTGATGTTAAGTGACGGTGTGGTCGAAGATCGTAAAGCACACCTAGCCTGAAATGGAACTGGCTCTCAAGTGAGGCTGCCGGAACACACCGTTAGATGCTTGGCGGCAGATTTTCAACTTGAGGGTGGTAGCTAGCCAGCCGAGTACTAGAAGGTACTCTACCACCACGCTATGGTTTCCTCACGATGTTTTCCTTCACCGACAGCTCAAGCTCATTGTTGGGGTTTGAACCTACGCCCTTCGGCATGCGAACCGACCGCGCTAATCGGTAACGCTACCGCGATCTGCCGCCAAGCATCTAACGGTGTGTTCCGGCAGCCTCACTTGAGAGCCAGTTCCATTCCAGGCAAGGTGTGCTTTACCATCTTCGACCACACCGTCACTTAACATCAGATGAGTTGTGGTCAAACACCTAGCCTGTCAGCGTTGGAAAAAAAAAGACAGAGTTGAGCTTATTATTAAACTAGTTGCGCCCCGCGGTTTTACCCGCGGATGGATGATGATGATGATGAAAAGTATCCTATGTTTTATTCCAGGGCCTAAAGTATCTACATATAAAATTTCATCCAGATCCGTTCAGCCGTTCTGGCGTGATTGAGTAACAAACATCCATCCATACAAACTATCACATTTATAATATTAGTGTGATTATTAATTATCCACTAACCGTCAACGTTTGCTGCGGCGTCCCCGACAGAGCCGGCGATATCCGCTATCTCCCTCCGCAGAGCACGGACGGCGTCTCCCTCCCCCCCACCGCCCGTGATCCCCTCCTCGGGGGCAAACGCCAAGCCAGCCGCCCCCGAGCGAAGCTCCTTTAAGACTTCCGCTACGTGCTCCATGTCCTTTAGAAAAACGTGAATTTATTTAATTTAAAGTGCCGTGGTGGTGCCGGCGTGAGAATAGTACCCCACCCTCTCTACCCGTGGTTGTCGTGAGAGTCGGCTAAGGGATGTAATCCGGAAGATGGGCAGCAGCGTCTTCCTTGAACAGTCACACCTAACTGCGCTCGCCAACCCGCCTGCCAAGCGTGGCGAGTATTGGCAAAACCCCCCAGGAGGAGGCCTATGTCCAGCTGCACGATCTATGGCTGATGATGTGATGTGTGATGATAGCTCAGTGGTTAGCGCAAACCCCAACAATGAGCTTGAGCTGCCGGTGAAGGAAAACATCGTGAGGAAACCATAGCGTGGTGGTAGGGTACTTTCTAGTACTCGGCTGGCTAGCTACCGCCCTCAAGTTGAAAATCTGCCGCCAAGCATCTAACGGTGTGTTCCGGCAGACTCACTTAAGAGCCAGTTCCATTCCAGGTTAGGCCATTCCATCTTCGACCACACCATCACTTAACATCAGGTGAGTTGTGGTAAAACACCCAGCCTGGACGCCATATAAAAAAAAATAGTAATTCATTTGAAGTAAAGATAAATTATATTATAATATTCATACGCCTGCAATGGCAAGTTTTGGAATAGCTCACTTAAATATTACCTAAAACTCATGAATAATCAATTTGAAATTGACACACAAACACACACAAATAAACACAAAATACACTAAAAATATATCTCTTGAATGCTAAATATTAATGTGATTCATCACAGCTTCCAGCTTTGGACAATCTTTCATCTGGGGGTGTCAATTAATTACTTAAGGCATTTAGAGAGGACGGGGTAAAACGGGACCCTAATACTAAGACTCTGCTGTCCGTCCGTCTGTCTGTCTGTCCGTCCGTCTGTCTGTCTGTCCGTCTGTCTGTCACCAGGCTGTATCTCATGAACCGTGATAGTTAGACAGTTGAAATGTTCACAGATGATGTATTTCTGTTGCCGCTATAACAACAAATACTAAAAAACAGAATAAAATAAATATTTATGTGAGGCTCCCATACAACACACATGATTTTTTTGTCGTTTTTATATATTACAAGCAGACCCGTTCACGCGTTGCTGTGTCCAAATTGAACACACGCGTGTAACGTGAAATAAATTGTAGCGCATATGAAACGTTTGAACTATTAACGTAGCGCCATCTATTGGATACTTACTCAATCCAGTTAATAAATTACCTTACACTGCCATCTATTAGAATTTTATGGAACTAACAGATAATTATACCTCTTTGTCGTATAATAAACAAATAATTTGCAATAAAAAAATATTACGATTGTAAATTGAGATATAAACTATCCTATCTCTCAAGTTGGATCAAACTGCATACAGTGTGCAAGATTTGGTTAAAATCGGTTCAGTAGTTGAGTTCATCGCGGACAAACAACGTGACCCTTCGTGCGCGAATCCGACTCGCACTTGGCTGTTTTTTTTTTCATATAAAACGGCAATTTTATGGGTAAAGACCTATAATATGTTTTACCTTTCTGACGAGGGAGGTCTCCCTGGCAATGTGTTCCAGCTGGTGCGTGCGGTGGCGGTGCAGGTGGGCCAGGAACTCGTACAGCAGCCGGTGGTGCGCCGCCGCGCACTCAGCTTCCAGCAGCCTGGAGACATGGGGCCATTTACAATATTTGTCAAACCTGTTAGCTCATTTGATGGTTAGTCTCAACAGCCATGTAAGGTCGCTGCAGTACCCTTCACAGTCATGTCAAAAATCTAAATCAAAATCAAACGGTCATTTATTCAGTTAAGGCACTTATGAACGTTAAGTTACATGTTTGAATCTACCACCGGCTCGTAATCACACTTCAACTGAGAAGACTCCGGCAAGAAACTCAGCAAGGCATTTTTTGTGGATCTTTCTTTTCATATTAGGTTACAGTTTACAGTTATAGATATTAATACATTATGCTTACTTCAATTGTCACTTAGCCAGGGGGATGCAAGTGCAGAGAGAAGCTACTACAACCGTATATTCCTGTCTTCCACGTAACGAGTCACCTTATAGTAGGCTTTGTCAATTAACCTCTACTTTATAAAATCTTTGAATTTATTATAGGACATTTTAGTTACCTCGAGTGGGATTTTATTATAGAATCTAACGCAATTCCCGAGAAAAGACTTATTAGCTTTAGATAACCTGAATCTAGGTGTCACAATTTTATCTTTATTTCTTGTGTTTAAGTTATGGCGGCTACTATTAATTACAAATGAATTTAAATTTTTCCGGACAAACATAATGTTTTCGTAAATGTACTGTGACGGTAACGTTAATATCTTAAAATCTTTAAATCGATTTCGTAGTGATTCGCGAGGACCCAAACAATAGATTGCACGAATTGCACTTTTTTGCAGAATAAAAATAGTTTCAAAGTCTGCAGCTGAGCCCCACAGCAGCAGACTGTAGGACATTAAACTATGGAAATAAGCAAAGTAAACCAACCTGGCTGTAGCCACATCTGTTATTTGTCTATTTTTTCTAATCGCGAAGGCGCGGAACTCAATTTACTAGCAAACTTTTCTATATGAGGACCCCATTGAATTTTACTATCTAATGTTACGCCGAGAAAGACTGTCTTATCCACTAGATCATGTTTACAAACTACTGCTTGGCGGCAGAATATCTGGTACTGTATACCTCTTTCGCCTGGTGAGCAGTTCAAGCATGGATTCGACTTCTGGCAGCGCCAGGTGGCGGGACTCCGTCGCGAGCAGCGAGCGCAGTGCCGTGGAATCTGCGCCAGATGCAGGCGCGGCGGGGCGCGCCGACCGCAGCCTCCGCTTCGCTACCTGTGAAGACGAAGACACATATTATTTTTTTAAGTTAGACCACATTTTAAGTTGACAAGCCCAAATAAAAAAAAACTAAAAACACGAATGCATTAATTACCCTGTTAGCTTATTTGGTAGAATATCTGCTTTAAGAGCTGTAGGGCGTATTTTAAACGTCCAATAGAAGAAATTAAAGTACTCTATGTTCTTACCAGTTCATTGAGCAGGAAGTTGGGGAATATGTGTTCTCGGCTTGCTAGGGCTGCGCCACATTTGGGACAGCGGCGGTGCAGCTCCACCGACTTGGCGATGCAGGCGTAACAGAAAGAATGCCCACATCGCGTTACATAGGCTTCCTCGATCAGCTCGAAGCAAACGGGGCACAGAAAGTCACAATCCTGGAGACAACAAATTTATATTATAGATATATATAAATAAACTCAACTACTGAACCGATTTTAAGCAAATCTTGCACACTGTGTGCATTTTGATCCAACTTGAGAGATAGGATAGTTTATATCTCAATTTATATTCGCAATATTATTTTATTGCAAATCATTTGCTTATTAATATGACAGAGGTATAATTATCTGTGAGTTCCATAAAATTCTAATAGATGGCGGTGTAAGGTAATTTATTAACTGGATTGATTAAGTATCCAATAGATGGCGCTACGTTAAAAGTCCAAATGTATCATATGCGCTACAATTTGTTACACGCGTGTGTTCAATTTGGCTACAGCAATGTGTGGCCGGGTTTGGTAGTTATAGACATAGATAAAAATAATTACATTACCCATAGCTGAGTGGTAGATCTACTTAGCAGGAGGTTGTCTAGGTAGGTACCACCGCAGTACCAGATATTCTGCCGCCAAATAGTAGTATGGGTACTGTAGCTAATGAAATTACTGGGCTATTGAGACTAACCATCAAAAGTCTCAAAGTAATGATGCCCTGGACTTTGTTTTGCAACTCAAAGTTCTGTGTATCGCTGCAATGGTCATGAACAGACGTTACCTCTTGACATCAGGAGAGTGTCTCATTTGTCTGATTTAAAAAAAGTGTTACCTTATCCTCAAGGGAGCCCCCGATACCTCCAAGTGCGGCTGACCCGCCAGCTGGCGCCCCGTTGATGGATGACCCCACCGCGCCGGCGGGGGCTGCCGATTGGCCCGACATTGTTCTGTTTGAAAACGAAACATGGGCAACTTAATTATTTTTACATTGGAAATTTTACACAGCGCCATCTAGCCCCAAACTTAGCAAAGCTTGTATAGCTATAAGAACCAGACAGCTGTCAGAATACTTAAATACATCTATATAATTATGTATAGATTGATTTGTAGCAATGATAGCTTAGTGTAGTAGTCTTTAAACAAATAGCATAAATTTCACATCAGAGTGGTCCTATCCACGGTCGCAAAATCTGACTAAGGGATGGGAGTGGTCATTTTTTTTAATGACTGGCAGGCTAAGTGTTTGACCACAGCTCACCTGATATTACGAGACGGTGTGGTTGAAGATGGTAAAGCACACCTAGCCTGGAATGGAACTGGCTCTCAAGTGAGGCTGCCGGAACACACCGTTAGATGCTTGGCGGCAGATTTTCAACTTGAGGATGGTAGCCAGCGGAGTACTAGAAAGTAACCCTAGCAACACGGTATGGTTTCGCACAGAGTTTATCATCTTCAACCTCACCGTCACTTAACATTTGGTGTGCTGTGGTCAAACACATAGCCTGTCAACCATAAAAAAAATTATAATGGCTTACTCAAGGTAATGCAGCTCCTTTAAAGTATCTCGGGGTAATCAAGGCGAGGATACAACTTTTTTTTATTGTTGTTATTTTTACTATCACTTTTAGCCTAGTAGTTACTAACAAACAAACATAAGTTGTTGTTTGAATTGGCGTTAATTCTGTCTCTTCTTCTTGCTTTACGCAGCATGTCTTACTTTAATATATAAAATGTTTTGGCTACAAATTAACACATTATAAACCTATATAGATATTTATGACTATATCTAAATAAGTCATAATACTTTTTAACTTGCTTCAGTGATATTTGTAGTCAAAAATTGTCGTAAATTATTGACTGAATTGATGAAAAACAAAAAACTAAATGTATTCCGGCACACACGATATTCTATAGTTTCGAAAAATATAACTAACTTTAGTATAGAGTGTTTCATGTCAACAAATAAGTAGGTTGTTTATATTTAGCCAAATCAATAATAGTGGTCAATTTTCTAGTTGACCCATTAAGATGCTGATGCAGATTAATTAGGATTAATTAGCTTACCAGTATCTGTCGTTTGGCTACGGCGTTTAACGGAGGAGCATGCTAGGCCTTCACGCAGGAACTGGTCCCTGAAGAGCGACTAACAACGTTCCTCGAAAGTCGTTCATCAGGACATCGTTTAGAATATCGGCAAGTTTTAGACACTTATTTCACTACAGTAAATAATGTACTCATAGAGCCGCTATTTATTTTACTCATGAAGTTATAAATCACACCAAACTTCATACTTTAGACAGGAAAACACATTTTTTTAGAATTTGTGGATATTCGCCGAACGCCCGCAAATCTATTCAATTTGACATTTGATAAAAAATGTTGCCATCTATCGGGTTAATCATGGGGTCAAGGACTTTTAATATGAGATGCGCATTTTGTGTGCCCCTATATTGAAGGTCATTAATTATATTGATATATCAATTACTTTATATTCTGCAAATAGTGAAACATATAGATTTTTTAAATATTTTAATAGAAATAATTAGTAGAATCACACTTAAAGCGACATCTAGTACAATTTTATATAACTACGTATTAAACTGTTTTATCGACTTTATGGTCTTCAAATTCTATCTGAGACTGCTTTACCATTCGAATAAACGCCATTTTGCCATTATTGCTGAAGGTTGCATTTTCTGTTCGTCAACAATGTTTAGTGAAATGTTTCATGAAATATTGCTGTGAATGTGATGGTAAAGTGTTGTGTAAAACCTAGAGTTGAAATCTAGGGCAATGGAGGAACCTATTGATGACCACAATGTCGTTCCCGGTAAGCCCTGCGCTTTGAAAATACCATTTGAATTTGCCCATGTCCTATATGCGAGGTCGTGCAATGATAGCTTTCCCGATTTCAGAACTCTACTTTCTGATCGCAAAATTTCTCTCTGGAGGACCGCTGAAAGAAACTGCAAAGGTAAATTCGCTTCAGTATTATCAAGTGATTATATGTGTAATGATATAAATGGTAATCGAGATAATTTCTCTTGCAGACTTTACTGAAAGAGCTTGACACTGTAGAGGTAAGTTAAAGCTTTTCTAGCCGGGTTTGAAGCTTATTGTTGTTTTGATAGTGAACGCACGTGTCAAAGTTGCTGAAACTTCCTGAAAAGTTTTCCTAAACTTTGTTTTGTGGCAGGTGCTACCCCGACGCCTTGACTGGGAGGGCGAAGAGCACGCGCAATCATACGATGAATTGGTGAGTATTTACTATTATTTCGTACTGAAAACTGTTTTTATTTACATCCTACAGCGAGATAAGCAATCTGAAATGAATATTTTGCATAAAAACGACAAAATATTTAAAAACGTGTTTTACACAGAAATGAGCGTTGAATTACGCTGGAAACTCGTGAAAAAATATTATGTGCACTTTCTGTTATATTTTACGAGATTTTCTAAAATTCATGAAAATGTTATATCATACAGTAGATAGGCAATCGGTTTATTTAGTACATGGGGTGTAGTGCTATCTCATTCTGTAGCACTGAATCGTCATTGACTAGTATTCTCTGTCTCCTTCATGCATACGATCTTTCTTGTTCTAACTCGTGATTGGGCTATGAATAGCGATGATTTCCGAACACGAACGACGATTGTGACATTATAAAACGCGGGAATTTCAAATTTTATTCCAATCTTGCTATCGTGCAAATTTTTTAAAGTTGCTTGTAATTTAATTTTTCTTTTTATTGTGTTTCCTTTTAAGATAATTATGGCGTCACACAATGTACATTTGCCAGTATCAAATATTTTATAAATTTTTACATGTAGAAAAGACATTTTTGTGTTTTTGATACATTTATGTTTAAAAAAATTACAGGGATGTTGAGATTAACCATCGAAAGTCTCAAAATAATGAGCGCCAAAGCAGCGATGCCCTGGACTTTATTTTGTTACTCAAAATTCTGTGTATCATTGCAATGGTCATGGACAGGTGCTATCTCTTACCATCAGAAGAGTGCTTAGTTCGTTTCAATGCTTTCAAATAATTAAAAATGCCTCTCTTCTTGTACTCTACTCGTTTTGGCCCTGTGCCAATCTTGTCAAGCTTTGACCTGTGATTTTACTGAATAATCCACAATGAAAATAAATAAGTATTTGTAGAGATGATAGCTGTGGTTACAACAGACAGTTCAAATCCTAACAATTTGCTAGACCTGTCGGTGAAGGAAAACATAGTGAGGAGACTTTCGATGGTTAGTCTCAACAGCCCTGTAATATCGCTGCAGTACCCTTCAAACTGGAACACAGTTACACACTACTGATTGGCGGCACGAACATTTGTCCGTGGCGGGAATCGAACCCACGCCCTACACCTCAGGCAGACATACTCCCAATGAGCCAACAGGGCTGTTATATATAGAATATCTGGTACTGCGATGGTACCTACCTAGACGACCTAAGCAGATCTACCACCAAGTATGCCCACTTGTGGGCAATGCTGGGCTGAAAATAATAATAATATTTGTTTTATGTCAGGCGTCACAATATACGGACGTGTCATGGAACCGGCTGGCATCGGTGTGCGAGCGGGCGCTCCGGCTGGCGCGGTCGCCGGCCGCCACGAACAGCCGCCAGCTGAGCGCGAGACTGTCGCTCCTCGGCGAGAGTCTAGTACGAGTCTCGCCACAGTACGCCTCCTTTAAACGGGACCACTCACTGGGTGAGTCTACTACACTTTACACAGTATATTTACGAAAATATTAAGTTTGTCCGGAAAAATTTAAATTCATTTGGAATTAATAGTAGCCGCCATAACTTAAATACAAGGAATAAAGAAAGCTAATAAGTCTTTTCTCAGGAGTTGCGTTAGATTCTATAATAAAATCCCACTTGAGGTAACTAAAATGTCCTATAATAAATTCAAAGATTTTATAAAGCAGAGGTTAATTGACAAAGCCGACTATAAGGTGGCTCATTACGTGGAAGACAGGAATATATGGTTGTAGTAGCTTCTCTCTGCACTTGCATCCCCCTGGCTCAGTGACAATTGTAGTAAGCCTAATGTATTAATATTTATAAAAGTAAACTGTAACATGAAAAGAAAGATCCACAAAAAAAATGCCTTGCTGAGTTTCTTGCCGGAGTCTTCTCAGTTGAAGTGTGATTACGAGCCGGTGGTAGATTCAAACATGTAACTTAACGTTCATAAGTGCCTTACCAGGGCCTAAACTGAATAAATGACTTTTTGATTTTGATTCTTTTTATTTTATTAGGGTTCTGTACTTCAAAAAGGAAAAAAACGGAACCCTTATTAGGATTTATGACTTTGTCTGTCCGTTTGTCAACCTTCTATCTCGGGAACGCGTGGTGGTATCGAGTTAAAATTAAAACAATATACGCAGAACTGTAGTCCCTTGCAACGGTGAATAAATCAAACTGCTCAGTTATCTTAAAAAAAAGTTACAGCCGTTTATGTCGCAAAAACCTATATTGACTTACAAGGGAATTAAAAATCTATAGGGTACTTTCCCGTTGATCTAGAACTATGACATTTGGCAATAAGCATTGTCTTATAATACACGCTAACGACCCGGCCCGGCTTCGCACGGGCAGTAAGAATGGGTATGGTAAGCTATCCTTAAAAGGTAGATATATGCCACCGCGGACTTTAATGTAGATCTATAAAAGAGGAATATCCCGCCATGCATTGTTTTGTTATATCTCAAAAGGATTAGGCAGCGTTTTCGATGGAAGCTTCCAGATGGCTTGAATTTTTCCGACACTTTCAACAATTATCATATTTAAACCAATTTGCACAAATCCTTGACAAATTATATACCTAAACCTTCCTCATGAATCATTCTGTCTATTGGTGAGACTCGCATGATAATCCGCTTAGTAGTATTTAAGTTAATCGCGTCCATATAGGTTTTGAGTCAAAAAACCTACATGGTAGTTCCCGTTGACGTAGAATCACAAAATCTGGCAAAAAAGTTAAAATTAACGTGAATTTGGGTACCTACAAGTTTTCAAGGAAATCTAAATTTCAAGCACACACACACGCACCTAAAAATGATACCAATTTTATAATGGGTAGGTACGGAACCCTCGGCGCACGATTTCGACTCGCACTTGACGGGTTTTTTTGTAAAAATTTTACTTGTTTAACTTAATAGTGTTACAACATCTCCCGTCTGTTCTTAATCTGTAACATGTTACTTTTTAGGTTGCCTGGTAGAGATAGTTTTCAGCGATAAGGCTGCCACTTGTTACAAATAAGATTGTTTTATTTGCTGTACATTTTTTCTATTTCTGGTGAGCAATATAAAGAGTTTCTATCTATGTATTTTTTTTTAATTAACAGTTCGTCGGCTATCCTATCGAGAATTGGGTGTGGACAAATCAGCTTGGGCAGGTGGGCGTGGTGGTCAAGCAACCTTCCCTCCGAGGATGCTGTCCGGGCTGCAACTGCAGAGGAGAACTCTGGGGCACCTCTCCTCTGTATACTGCCTTGTATTCGACTGCACCGGACGGATCGTTGTCACTGTGAGATACAATACAATAAAACAAAGTCCAGGGCATCGCTGCTTTAGCGCTCATTACTTTGATACATTCGATAGATTGCGATGATAGCTCAGTGGTTAGCGCGGTCGGTTCGCATGCCGAAGGGCGTGTGTTCAAACCCAACAACTTGAGCCGCCGGTGAGAACATCGTGAGGAAACAATAGCGTGGTGGTATGGTACGTCCTAGTACTCGGCTCGCTAGCACCACCCTCAAGTTGAAAATCTGCCGCCAAGCATCTAACGGTGTGTTCCGGTAGCCTCACTTGAGAGCTAATTCCATTCCAGGCTAGGTGTGACCATCTTCGACCACACCGTCACTTAACATCCGGTGAGCTGTGGTCAAAAACCTAGCCTGTCAGCCGTAAAAAAAAATGCATAAAACACCCCAAGCGGGACGTCAATGCAAGACTCATCACTCCCATTCCGAATAAAACTGTGTAGTAAAAGTAATGTTTGTATTTGTTGTCAGGGAGCAGATGATCTGCTGGTAAAAGTATGGAGTGCGTATGACGGTCGGCTGTTAACGACGCTGCGCGGCGCCGGAGCGGAGATCACGGACGCGTGCGTGTCCGCTGACGGAGCGCTACTAGCGTGCGGCTCTGTGGAACGGCTCGTGCGCGTGTGGTGCCTCGCTAGTGCCTCGCCTCGTGCCGTGTTACACGCGCACCAGGGGACTATCACCTCGGTGAGTTGGTTTACTGCCACCAGGGTACTATCACCTCGTTGAGTTGGGCCTACTACCACCTGGGCTCTACCACCTAGCTGAGTTGGGGTTACTCCCATCAAGGGACAATCACCTATGTTAGTTGGGGCTACTGCCACCAGGGTATCATCACTGGTACTAGTTTATTTCTTCTGTATTATGTAATTTTAAGTGTGTACAATAAAGAGTTATTCATTCATTCACTGTTGAGTTGAAGCTACTGCCACCTAGGGTAATCACCTCAATGAGTACCGGCACTATCATCTTGTTGAGTTGGGGCTATTGCCACGAAGGTACTATCACTTCATTGAGTTGAAGCTACTGCTATCAAGGGGCTATCACCTTAGTGAGTTGAAGCTACTGCCATAAGGGCTTCATCATCTTTGTTTAAATTTTTTTGCATGCTGCAAAGCAGAATATGGAGTTTTTTGCATAAAATATAATATAACAGTATCAACAAATTTATTTTAATCGATTTCATCTTAGTAAAATAAAGTTTAAATATACAAATAGAATTAATTTGCATTCTCGTTGGCAACTATACTAGATAAACCTGTGTTACAGTGGCTACATTTATTTATTGAATGTAATATTGAATATAATTACACCCACAATAAATAAAATATGTTAGTTGAGGCTACTGCCATATGGGGACTATCATCTCGATGAGTTAGGGCTACTGTGACTAGTGACCATCACCTTGATTATTGACAAAGCCTACTATAAGGTGGCTCATTACATGGAAGACAGGAATATATGGTTGTAATAGCTTCTCTCTGCACTTGCATCCCCCTGGCTAAGTGACAATTATTATTGTAGTAAGCATAATGTATTATATTAATATCTATAACTGTAAACTGTATAAATTGTAACCTAATATGAAAAGAAAAATCCACGAAAAAAAATGCCTTGCTGAGTTTCTTGCCGGAGTCTTCTCAGTTGAAGTGTAATTACTAGCCGATGGTAGATTAAAAAATGTAACTAAACATTCATAAGTGCCTTGCCAGGGCTTAAACTGAATAATTGACATTTTGATTTTGATTTGATTAGTTAGGCTACTGCCCCTAGGGTACTATCACCTCGGTGAGTTGAAGTTATTGTACATATTAACCCTGTTTAGGCTATTGCTCCAAACTTTTAACTCTGTATAATTGTGTTATGTAATATATCATTATTTCCTCTCAAGGTGCACTGGGCGCCTCCCTCGCGGCCCGAGATCCGCTGGCTAGCGTCGACGTCGACCGATGGCTCAGTGGCGTTCTGGACGTGCTCACCTGACGGCCAGTTCCTATCCCAGCCGGTGCAGTACGTGGAACGGATGAGGCCAGGTGTCTGCCACATGATATGTGCTGCTTGGTCACCTGGTGGTGCATTTCTGGGTATGTTCCATCCATTAGTAAATATCTACATACATTACGACGTAAATTAATATACAAATCAAAGAATTTTTTTTATGGCTGACAGGCTAGTTGTTTGACCACAGCTTACTTGATATTAAGTAACGGTGTGGTCAATGATGGTAAAGCACACCTAGACTGGAATGGAACTGGCTCTCAAGTGAGGCTACCGGAACACACCGTTAGATGCTCGGTGGCAGATTTTCAACTTGAGGGTGGTAGCTAGCCAGCCGAGTACTAGAGAGTACCCTACCACCATGCTGTGGTTTACCGGCAGCTCAAGCTCATTGTTGGAGTTTGAACCCACGCCCTTCGGCGTGTGAATCGACCGCGCTAACCACTGAACTATCATCACTACTATATTTTTATTTTATATTGTAGGACACATTACACACAGCGCCATCTGACCCCAAACTAAGCAGAGCTTGTGTGATGGAAGTCAGATAACTGATAGAATACATAAATACTTTTTTTTTGTAAATACATCCTTATAATATATATCTTTTCATAACGTTATATCTTTCATTTTCCAGCTGCAGGGAGCGCTGACCATCATGTGCGAGTGTATGCTTTAGAACAGGGACCCGGGGGACCCAATAGGGTAAGTTTGACCACTAATAAAGTACAAAGTGTAGTATGTGTGCATGTGTGTAAGTGTAGTGTATAAAAGCTCGAACTAAGCGGTTCGAATCTACCTTCATTGTGCGAACCGCTAGAGAATGGAATTTGCTGCCCGAGTGGGTGTTCCCCGATAAATACAATCTGGGTGCCTTCAAGTTGCGAGTGAATCGGTTTCTTCTAGGCGAGCGTGCTCCACCGTAGGCCGCATCTTCGCTTATCATCAGGTGAGATGGCGGTCAAACGCAACCCTATTAGTTATAAAAAAAGTATAAATTAGGTATAAATTGTGTGTGTGTAACGTGTGTTTGTGTGTGTGTGTGTGTAAGTGTAATGTATAAATTGTAAGTGTAGTGTATAAATTTTGTGTGTGTAATGTGTGTTTGTGTGTGTGTAAAGTGTGTTTTAGTGTGTGTAAGTGTAATGTATAAAGTGTGTGTGTAAGTGTAGTGTATAAATTTGAGTGTGTGTAGTGCATAAACTACGCGTGTGTGTGTGTATGCGTGAGTGTGTGTGTGAACGTGTGTAGTGTTTGTGTGTGTGTAGTGAGTGTGACATTTCCAAAAACAAAGACAAGTGATGGTGTTGGTAAGCGATGCGATCAAAGATGAAGCATGCATATGTAGAAGATACTTATTCAGTCATACTTAAAAGTATAAATGGCTTGTCATACATGTATTGTGTTTCCAGGTGTTAGAGACAGCTGTGCATGGTGACGCAGTGGACAGCATCGCCTGGGCCCATCGGGGGCTCAGGTTTGTCTCCGGAAGTAAAGTAAGATATTCATTTTTTAATGTAAAAATGTGTTTTTGTTATTTTCATCCAAATTTTATCCTGGTAAAGGTCGTCTAGGTACAATAAGAACCTGTCCCACTGAACAGACAGAATTTCAAAATACGAACTAACTAAGATATGAGTGTCCCTCTTAACAACATTGGGGAGAGAAAACCTTATACATTTAGTTTTACATTAATTAAGCATAAGATTATTGGCGGCAAACCATTTTGATACAGCTGATAAGGTGTTATTGAGCTGTGTAAGGTCTGTATCTTTTCTATAGACTTTAAAAATTAACGAGGTGTCATCAGCAAATAAAACAATATCGGACAATTCATTTACCATATAGGGCAAATCATTAATATATGCTAAGAACAAGAATGGGCCTAAGATTGATCCTTGCGGTACGCCCGTTTTTACTAAGGACCCTGGGGACGTACTGTGTTATTGAGCTGTTTAAGGTCTGTATCTTTTCTATTGACTGTGAAAATTAACGAGGTGTCATCAGCAAATAAAACTATATCGGACAATTCATTTACCATATAGGGCAAGTCATTAATATATGCCAAGAACAAGAATGGGCCTAAGATTGATCCTTGCGGTACGCCCGTTTTTACTAAGGACCCTGGGGACGTAGTGTTATTGAGCTGTGTAAGGTCTGTATCTTTTCTATTGACCTTGAAAATTAACGAGGTGTCATCAGCAAATAAAACTATATCGGATAATTCATTTACCATATAGGGCAAGTCATTAATATATGCCAAGAACAAGAATGGGCCTAAGATTGATCCTTGCGGTACGCCCGTTTTTACTAAGGACCCTGGGGACGTACTGTGTTATTGAGCTGTGTAAGGTCTGTATCTTTTCTATTGACTGTGAAAATTAACGAGGTGTCATCAGCAAATAAAACTATATCGGACAATTCATTAACCATATAGGGCAAGTCATTAATATATGCCAAGAACAAGAAAGGGCCTAAGATTGATCCTTGCGGTACGCCCGTTTTTACTAAGGACCCTGGGGACGTACTGTGTTATTGGGCTGTGTAAGGTCTGTATCTTTTCTGTTTCGCAGGACGGTAGCGCCGCGCTCTGGACCCTGCACGCCACACAATGGAGGCACAGCTTACTGTTACCAGACACACAGGCCGAAGCGAAAAGACTCAAGGCAAGTAGTTTGCAACCGACTTTCAATAAATTGTGAAATGATTTTCCTTTCTTCGTGTTCTCACAAAGAGTTACAACGCTGTGTTCTTCAAAAGGCGTGATAATACAATCTAAAAACGTATTTGTTTTTTGTAGCGATGATAGCTCAGTGGTTAGCTCGTTTCGCACGCTGAATGGCGTTGGTTCAAATCCCAACAATGAGTTTGCCGGTGGTAGGGTACTTTCTAGTACTCGAGTGGCTAGCAATCTATCGCCAAGCATCTAGCGGTGTGTTCCAACAGCCTAACTTGAGAGCCAGTTCCATTCCAGGCTAGGTGTGCTTTACCATTTTCGACCACACCGTCACTTAACATCAGGTGAGTTGTGGTCAAACACCAAGCCTGTCAGCCATATTTTTTTTTTACCGCTGGCACTCTCGTGCGTGACGTCACCTACCGGCCTCGACGGAAGACCATAGCCGGCTGGTTGCAGTCGGCATTTCGCTGAGTTAAGGCCGTTTTGTGACAAAACTATTTCAGGCAAGGTGTGCTTTACCATCTTCGACCACACCGTCACTTAACATCAGGTGAGTTGTGGTCAAACACCTAGCCTGTCAGCTATAAAAAAAAAAAAAAAACTTAATGTGTAATTTTTTTTAAATGTTTGTTTGTTATTTATTTCTGTGTAAGTACCCATATTGTTAATGTTTTAAAAATTTGTTATAAATTGTTGTCTATTATCTAAGAGTGTACCGTGGGTATCGAACCCAGGACCTTCAGATTAGAATCTGTGTGGTGGTAGGGTACTTTCTAGTACTCGGCTGGCTAGCTACACCTTCAAGTTGAAAATCTGCCGCCAAGCATCTAACGGTGTGTACCGGCAGCCTCACTTGAGAGCCAGTTCCATTCCAGGCTAGGTGTGCTTTACCATCTTCGACCGCACCGTCACTTAACATCAGGTGAGTTGTGGTCAAACACCTAGCCTGTCAGCAATAAAAAAAAAATCTTCCAACTATGTATTAACTGTAGTGTTGTTTTTCAGGTCACGATGGTCTGCTGGGACTGTAGTGATGCGTATGTCATCACAGCCGTCTCTGATTATTCTATTCGGGTGAGTATACCTCAAACTCCCTTCTAAAAAAAGTTCTGTGTATTGCTGCAATGGTCAAGGACGTTATCTTTTACCATCAGGGGAGCGTTTCGTTTGCCTTATTACTTTTACATAAAAAAAAAAAAAAAGTCATTTATTCAGTTTAGGCCCTGGTAAGGCACTTATGAACGTTAAGTTACATGTTTGAATCTACCACCGGCTCGTAATTACACTTCAACTGAGAAGACTCCGCCAAGAAACTCAGCAAGACATTTTTTTTGTGGATCTTTCTTTTCATATTAGGTTACAGTTTACAGTTATAGATATTAATACATTATGCTTACTACAATTGTCACTTAGCCAGGGGGATGCAAGTGCAGAGAGAAGCTACTACAACCGTATATTCCTGTCTTCCACGTAATGAGCCACCTTATAGTAGGCTTTGTCAATTAACCTCTGCTTTATAAAATCTTTGAATTTATTATAGGACATTTTAGTTACCTCAAGTGGGATTTTATTATAGAATCTAACGCAATTCCCGAGAAAAGACTTATTAGCTTTAGATAACCTGAATCTAGGTGTCACAATTTTATCTTTATTTCTTGTGTTTAAGTTATGGCGGCTACTGTTAATTTCGAATGAATTTAAATTTTTCCGGACAAACATAATGTTTTCGTAAATGTACTGTGACGGTAACGTTAATATCTTAAAATCTTTAAATCGATTTCGTAGTGATTCGCGAGGACCCAAACAATAGATTGCACGAATTGCACTTTTTTGCAGAATAAAAATAGTTTCAAAGTCTGCAGCTGAGGCCCACAGCAGTAGACTGCAGGAAATGATTTTAATATCTCACAGGTTTGGTGTTCACGAACGTGCACGCAAGTCCGTTCTCTGTATGCGCATCGCGACGAGGCGTACGTACTGGAAGCGCATCCGTTCTTGAGTGGCGTGCTGCTCTCCGCCGGACACGACGGCCAGCTGTTAGTCTGGGATGCAGAGAGGGGAGAGGTGAGATTTACGTACACCAATCATTCCCCAAATAATCAAAATTGTTTTTCACATTTAGAATCAGCGAGTCCAAAAACCCTGGGAGCCAAAATTTCAGACCCCTTTTGAAATTTTAGAGTTCTCCGATGGCCTCCGGAGCCACTTTACCCAGGTAGATCTCGACGTACCCAATGACATTTGTTCGAACATCCCCCGTCCGTCTGTGACCGTTTTCGAGAAATAAGAAGTCAAAGTTTGTATGACGGTAACGTTTCCCCCCTAAAAGTTACCAAGGTTTTAGGAGGATTTCGTTCGAGAGCGACCCCTATAAATATCACCGTTTCCGAGATCCCATGAGGTACCACCACGAAGTCCTGACCGTCCGGAGATTACGTATGTTTCCTGGTCCCTCTGAACCCATCCCTCCACTGTACCCCCTTGTATAACTTCTATGATCTCTTACGTTTATAAATACAATTGAACAAAAAATACTCCATGTCCCTTAGGTAGCTACGCCCCTGACCCACGATTCCCTGGACTTTGTTTTACTGCTCAAAATTCTGTGTATCGCTGCAATGGTCATGGACAGGCGTTATCTCTTGCCATCAGGAGAGCGTTTACAGAAAAAAAATTGTTAATAATTCTTTCACCGATTCATTTTGTTTCAGATCCTAGCTCGTTTCCACAACAATATTGAGGGGCAGGGCGACGGCGCCATATTCGACGCGAAGTGGGGCGGAGGCGCCCACGTGGCGGCCTCGGATTCCCACGGGCATCTGTTACTGCTCGGACTTGGAGCGGGCCATAAATTATTAAAACAGCTCCCTACTGAGTTGTTCTTTCACACAGATTACAGGCCTCTAGGTAAGAAATCATATTCAGTATCATTGAACTTATAGTCGAGATATAAAATTTTATCTATCATTGAACTTATAGTCTTGATATAAAATTATAGCCGTCAATGTAATTATAATCATCGTCATTGAACTTATAGTCGTGATATTAAATTTGATTTAACGTTGAACTTAAAGTAGTCATGTAAAATTATAGCAGTCATCAATGTAACTATAATCACCGTCATTAAACTTATAGTCGTGATATAAAATTATAGGTGTTAATATGATTATAATCACCGTCATTGAACTTATAGTCGTGATATTAAATTTTAACGATCATAAAATTTATAGTCTTGATGTAAAACAGATTTTCAATTGTAATTGAGCCGTCCGAATACTAGAGAGTATTCCCTACCAGCTATAGTTTCCTTTACCGACAGCTCAAGCTCATTTTCGAGGTTTGAACCCACACCTACCAACGTTAACATTAAATCTATCCTCTCATCATTTTTAAACTTTCTTAATAATGTTAATTGTTTCAGTCCGAGACGCACTGGGTGGCGCGTTGGACGAGCAGACGGAAACACCACCACACCTGATGCCGCCCCCTTTCCTGGTAGACGTGGAAGGTGCCCCCCACCCGCCGGAGTACCAGCGTCTAGTGCCTGGAAGGGAGAATCTAGCTCTCAGTCAACTGATACCCGCTGCGGATGTCGTCGCTAGAAACAGGTACGTAAATACGACAGTCACACTCTCTCCCAAATAGGATGTTTAATATTGTAGGACACATTACACACAGCGCCATCTGACCCCAAACTAAGCAGAGCTTGTGTGATGGAAGTCAGATAACTGATACTCAAAAACTCAAAACTCAAAGTGCTTTATTTCCTTTAGACCTTACAGGACTCTTGGACACGTCACACGTCACAAATTATAAACATACTTAAAACTAGGAAATAAAGTGATCACTTTGATCTTTCGTTCACTTCAATCTTTTTGAGGTAAAGTAAAGAAGCGAACAAGAAACCTTTACCTTGTTAGATTGTTAGTTTTCGAGTTGGAGCAAAACTCGTCCCAAGCTTTTTTATCATCTAGATAATCTGATATTTTGTAGTAAGCCTTTTTACATAGGATATTTTTGACAATTTGTTTGAATTTATTTATTGATAATTTTTGCAACTCACTAGGAGTTTTGTTGTAGAAGCGTATACATTGCCCTTTAAAGGATACATTTATCTTGTTTAGCCTAGTTTTGGGCACAGCAAGTTTATTCTTATTTCTAGTATTTAAATTATGTATGTCGCTATTTTTAGGGAAACGATTGATATTTTTATGAGTGTACAACAAGTTTTCATAAATGTATTGACATGGTACTGTCATTATGTTAATTTTTTTGAATTTATCGCGTAGGGATTCTCTGGGACCCATATTATAGATTGCACGAACAGCCCTCTTCTGCAACACAAATACGGTGTTTATATCTGCAGCGTTCCCCCACAGCAGTATGCCATAAGACATAATACTATGGAAGTAGCTGAAATAGACTAGTCTAGAAGTATCAACGTCTGTAAGATGACGGATTTTTTTGACTGCATATGCTGCAGAACTAAGTCTCCTCGATAGCTTATCTATGTGTGGGCCCCATTGAAGTTTACTATCTAAGGTTATTCCCAAGAATACGGTATTGTCTATAATTTCTAATGTTTCTCCTTTTACGTTTACATCAGCCTTAACTTGTTTTACATTAGGTAGAGTAAATCTTATACATTTTGTTTTGGTTTCATTAAGCAAAAGATTATTGACATTAAACCAATGGACTACTTTTGAGATTGCATTATTCACATCGTCGAAATTTGTGCTTTGTCGTTTCATTTTAAAAATTAATGAAGTATCATCAGCAAACAATACAATCTCGTGATCATTCTTTACAAGATGAGGCAGGTCGTTAATATAAACCAAAAATAGGAAAGGACCGAGGATAGAGCCTTGCGGTACACCCATTGTAACTACAGATCCCGAAGACCTTTTCCCATTAATGTCAACTCTTTGTATCCTATCACTCAAGTAAGATGTAAGAAGATCCAAAGAGCTGTCCCTTATTCCATAGTGATGTAGTTTCCTGATTAATGTTTTATGATGTACACAATCGAATGCCTTTGACAAGTCACAAAAAACGCCTAAAGCATCTTGCGACTTCTCCCAAGCATCAAAAATATGCGATACCAACTCTACACCGGCATCAGTAGTTGACCTGCCACGAGTAAACCCAAATTGCTTACAATGTAGCAGGTCATTGCCATTGAAATGCCTAAGCAACTGGTGTAAAATAAGTTTTTCAAAAACTTTGCTGGATGTAGGCAGTACTGATATCGGTCTAAAGTTAGTGGGGTCTGACCTACTACCCGATTTAAACAATGGTATTATTTTGCTATGTTTCATGAGATCAGGAAATACGCCACAATCAATAGATTCATTAAATATAAAAGCTAAATCTGGTGCAATTGTATCAATTAAAGGTTTAATAATTCTAACGGAAATGCCCCAGAGATCTGCAGTTTTCTTTATATTTAAAAGTTTGAAGACTTTTTTAATATCTTTTTCATCGACATGTTTGAAATTAAATTTTCTATCGCATTTAGGTACATTTTCTTTAAGTAATGATTCAGCTATTAGTTGAGAAGAGTTCAGACACTTTGTAGTACAGACTGGAATGTCAGTAAAAAAGTTTTCAAATGCTTGGGCTACTTCAACATCATTTTTGATTAAGCAATCATTAATCTTTAAATTGTAATCATTAACGTAGGTACTGACCTTTCCAGTCTCACTATTTATTATTTTCCATGTTGATTTTATTACATTTTCACTATTTCTAATTTTCGAGCTAATATAATTTGATTTTGCTATTTGACAAACTTTTCTAAACATTTTTGAGTAATTTTTTACTTTTTCTTTGAATTCCTGGCTAAAATTGTATTGTTTTTCACTATACAGCTCATACAACTTTTGTCTACTCTTATGTAAACCTACTGTTGCCCACTCACTAAAGTTAAGTTTTTCTGAGACCACAATTGATTTGGGTATGAATATTGAATTGAACGCATTGGTGAATTTGTTAAAAAAACTGCAATACAACTCATTTGGGTTGTTAAGTGAGTAATTAGGTGATGGTTTAGAATCCCAATCCAATTTCAACCGTTCAAATCGATTTGTGGTCACAGGTATGTATTTTATTTTCTTTTTACAATTATTAAGTGGTCGGATTTTAAATTGCTTATAATTTTGTTACTAACAACTTTTTCATTTTGGCAAACAAATATATTATCTATACATTTTCCTGAGGTTTCAGTTATTCTAGTAGGTTCCATAAATATTGGCCTAAGATTATAAGAATTAAATAAATTAGTTAATCTACTACTAAGGGAGTAAACTTCTAAAAGATCAATATTAAAGTCTCCACACACCATGAGACTTTTATTAGATTTTGTTATTTTAAATAAGATATCATCCATAGTTTTTTCAAATATTTCAAAAGATGCTGATGGTGGGCTGTATACGCTTACTACAATGCTTTGCTCCAACTCAACACATGCTACTTCTATGTGGCTTTCAACAGATAAGCATATTATGTCCTTACGTTCTTTGAATTTTATGAATTTATTTAGTAATATTAATGAGCCTCCACGAATAGCATGTGATCTGCAAAAGGAACTACCAACCTGGTGGTTACTGAAGTTAAACATGAGCTCATAGCTTTTCAGCCAGTGTTCTGTTAAGCAGATGATGTCAATATCAAATGAGTTCATGTATAATTCCAATTCTAATAATTTACTTCTCAATCCTTGAATATTTTGATGCACCAAGTTGGTAAACTTTGCATTTATTATACAATTTTGTTTACTTTGTTTTCTATTATGTTTAATAGTATTAGACTGTTTAGTGCTAGAGACTTCCTCTATTGTCGTTATTTCTAATTTAAATTAAATTACTTGGAATACATAAATACTTTTTTTTTTGTAAATACATACTTATAATACATACAGAACACCCAGACACAGAACAAACATTCGTTTATACCAAACAAACATTTGTCCTTGGCGGGAATCGAACTCACGCCCTACAGCTCAGGCAGACATACTCCCAATGAACCAACAGTGCTGTCAGGACACGGTCACTTCCATTTTAGCCTAATCAAGGGTGGATCTAGGGTTTTTGGGATGCAACCCAAGGGCCCCAGCCCCCATTGAAAACAAAAAGTAAATTTTTTGTGCTCATTTATGAAAAGAAACTTGTTGATGTTTTCCTTAATTATTATAATGTTTTGTAGCGATGATAGCTCAGTGGTTAGCGCGGTTGGTTCGCATGCCGAAGGGCGTGGGTTCAAACCCCAACAATAAGCTTGAGCTGCCGGTAAAGAAAAACAACGTGAGGAAACCATAGCGTGGTGGTAGGGTACTTTCTAGTACTCGGCTGGCTAGCTACCACCCTCAAGTTGAAAATCTGCCGCCAAGCATCTAACGGTGCGTTCCGGCAGCCTCGCTTGAGAGCCAGTTCTATTCCAGGCTAGGTGTGCTTTACCATCTTCGATCACACCGTCACTTAACATCATGTGAGTTGTGGTCAAACACGTGGCCTGTCAGCGATAAAAACTAAAAATTGGAAAAAATACAATGGGTCGACATGAAGTTTACATAATATCAGGTGAGCTGTGGTCAAACACCAAACATGTCAGCCGTAAAAAAAATATTCTTACAACGTTTTTTCGTATATAGAAAACAGATATAGGACAACTATGTCAAACTGAAATGAGGAGAATCAGAAATGAGGAGATCCGTAGGCGAACTAAAGTAGCCGACATAGCCCAGCGGATTAGCAAGTTGAAGTGGCAGTGGGCAGGGCACATAGCACGCAGAACTGACGGCCGATGGGGCTGCAAAGTTCTAGAGTGGAGACCACGGACCGGCAAGCGCAGCGTAGGACGTCCACCCACAAGGTGGACAGACGACCTAATAAAGACCGCAGGAACGCGCTGGATGCGAGCCGCTTCTAACCGGTCTTTATGGAAGTCAATGGGGGAGGCCTATGGCAGTGGACGTCATGCGGCTGAGATGATGATGTCAAACTGTGGACTAAATCATTTATCAGTTCTGTCCGTAAATTGTGATTTAATAAAAGACTTGGAAATAAAATATGTAATGATTGATTTCAGGATTGATTTAATGATCGAGGCTTTAGCAGCGGAGCGCACGCCACCCGTCGGCGGGGGTGGAGGCGTTGGTGAAGGGCGAGGCGTATGGCGCGGGGAGGGGGTCCGACACACGGCTGGCTCGTGGCAGAGCGGTGATCCGCTACTCGTGCCCACCAACACCAGGCCCGTCGTGTGTCCTATAGCACACGCGGCCAGGGAAAGGATTGAACAGGCCAGGTCAGTATGTCTAAAAAACATTAAATCCAAAGCGCACAATGTCCAAAGAACGTTAGCATTAAACCCAAAGCACACAATGTTTAAGAACGTTAGCATTAAACCCAAAGCACACAATGTTTAAGAACGTTAGCATTAAACCCAAAGCACACAATGTCCAAAGAACGTTAGCATTAAACCCAAAGCACACAATGTTTAAGAACGTTAGCATTAAACCCAAAGCACACAATGTTTAAGAACGATAGTGTTAAACCCAAAGCGCACAATGTCCAAAGAACGTTAGCGTTAAACCCAAAGCGTACAATGTCCAAAGAACGTTAGCGTTAAACCCAAAGCGTACAATGTCCAAAGAACGTTAGCGTTAAACCCAAAGCGCACAATGTCCAAAGAACGTTAGCATTAAACCCAAAGCACACAATGTCCAAAGAACGTTAGCATTAAACCCAAAGCACACAATGTTTAAGAACGTTAGCATTAAACCCAAAGCACACAATGTTTAAGAACGATAGCGTTAAACCCAAAGCGCACAATGTCCAAAGAACGTTAGCGTTAAACCCAAAGCGCACAATGTCCAAAGAACGTTAGCATTAAACCCAAAGCACACAATGTCCAAAGAACGTTAGCATTAAACCCAAAGCACACAATGTCCAAAGAACGTTAGCATTAAACCCAAAGCACACAATGTCCAAAGAACGTTAGCATTAAACCCAAAGCACACAATGTCCAAAGAACGTTAGCATTAAACCCAAAGCACACAATGTTTAAGAACGATAGCGTTAAACCCAAAGCACACAATGTCCAAAGAATGTTAGCGTTAAACCCAAAGCGTACAATGTCCAAAGCACGTTAGCGTTAAATCCAAAGCGCAGAAAGACTAAAGAGCAAAGTGTATAAGCATAATAATACCACAAAAAGTTTAATCAGCAGTCTTTAACGGTGTTTATTTGTTCTCAGTGCTGAGATGAACGCTTTAGAACAGGCGTGGTACAGACGAGAGATGCGGCGCCGGCCGGTGATGATCAGCACGGCGACGGGGGGAGAAGGGGGCCCCCCGAGACGGCGCGGCGCCCGCCGCCAGCCCCCTGCGCACCGGGCCACGAGACCACACGCTCGGGTATGTGTATTTTATACAATTTCCCTCACAACACACACAGGCATACACCTCATGCACATACATACTTTACTGCATTCATTGCTTATTAATTTATCAGTATCACATTACATAATCAAAATCAAAGATTTCTTCTAAATAATTTTGTATTGTAATCGGTTCCAGCCTCCCACGATACATGGTAAATTGGAACGGACATAGAATAGTTTTCTTTTTTTTAATTGGCTGACGGGCTAGTTGTTTGACCACAACTCACCTAATGTTAAGTGACGGTGTGGTCGAAGATGGTAAAGCACACCTAGCTTGGAATGGAACTGGCTCTCAAGCCAGGCTACCGAAACACCACCGTTAGATTACCAATAGATAGAGTGATTCATGAGGAAGGTTTAGGTATATAATTTGTCAAGGTTTTGTGTAAATTGGTTGAAATGTGGTGATAATTGTTGGGAGTGTCGGAAAAAATCGAGCCACCTGGGAGCTTTCATCGAAAACGCTGCCTAATCCCTTTGAGATTGAAACCCGTGCGCAGCCGGGGTGGGTCATTAGTTATTGATATTTTATTAATTTCAGATAACTAGAGTGGTGGAAGAACCGCCTGAACTGGAAAGTTCTGGAAGCGACACGTCTGACTCCTCAGTGCGGCTGTCAGGTTCCCAGAGATCTTCGAGGGCGTCCTCCCTTGACCTCACAGACGATTCCAGGTAAAAGTTCTCGCTGTTTGTTCAAAGATGGCAGTAGCAGTACCCCATTCGTGGAATTTCGAATGGTTTATTTTTAATAATTGTTAATTAATTAAACTTTTGAAACAGTTGACTCATCTCCTAATGTTTTTTCAAGTTGGAATGACAAGGTGGAATTAGGTTATGCAGATCTGAAGCGCACTCTCCAAAGTGTATCCGGTAGAAAACCGACAGACAAGCAACTTTGCGTCGATGTTCCAGGCTTTGGAACCTTTTCTGAACAAGCGAATCGTTGCAATGCCGCGGTGGTGCCGGCGTAAGAATAGTACCCCACCCTCTCTACCCGTGGTCGCCGTAAGAGTCGGCTAAGGGATGTAATCCGGAAGATGGGCAGCAGCGTCTTCCTTGAACAATCACACCTAACTGCGCTCGCCAACCCACCTGCCAAGCGTGGCGAGTATTGGCAAAACCCCCCCAGGAGGAGGCCTATATCCAGCAGTGGACGTCCTATGGCTGATCATGTGATGTGAATCGTTGGTTATGAGTTTCTTTGCACGTTTCTCAATAGCCCAACGCCTCAAGCTGGTACTTGGCCGATCCGTCCCAAAGGTGAGAACAGTACTCCATGCATGACCGAACTTGTGCTTGGTACAAAGTGAGCAACTGTTCCGGCGTGAAGTACCTTCGCGCCTTCGAAAGGATACCCAGCTTTTGAGCAGCCAATTGGGCTTTCGATTCAATATAGGAGCCAAAATTGAGGGTTGGAGTCTAAAGTAACGCCCAAGAGCTCAAGGCTGTCACAAATTGGAACGGATACACTGTGAAATGTAGGCGTCAGATCAAATTTCAAATTTTGTAGCGATGATAGCTCAGTGGTTAGCGCGGTCGGTTCGCATGCCGAAGGGCGTGGGTTCGAACCCCAACAATGAACTTGAGCTGCCGGTGAAGGAAACCATAGCATGGTGGTAGGGTACTTTCTAGTTCTCGGCTGGATAGCTACCACCCTCAAGTTGAAATTCTGCCGCCAAGCATCTAACGGTGTGTTCCGGCAGCCTCACTTGAGAGTCAGTACCGTTCCAGGCTAGGTGTGCTTTACCATCTTCGACCACAGCGTCACTTAACATCAGGTGAGCTGTGGACAAACACCTAGCCTGTCAACAATAAAAAAAAAGGTCTCTTTTTGGCGGAAAAGAGACACGGCTGGGTCTTAGCTGCATTGAACTTGACCAAATTGGCATCGCCTTAATCGGAGACTGCTTATCCCTGTCCATTAAATATGATGATTAATATATTGTTTGTTATAATATTTTAGTTCAACTTCGTCCCAGTACTCTGACTGGGAAGCGGGCGCAGCCCTGGCGCCGCCGGCGCGGGCTCGGCGCCGCCCCCTCCCCTCGACCCGCTACACGCCCCCGGCCACGCCTGCGAAGAAACCTCAGCGCGCGTGCTCCACGCCCGACAGGTAACTAAAGGTTTTCTAAAACTAGTGTTTAATTAATTGTTTTGTCGAGTGTTTATGTATAAAGTAGGGAAAGTGATATAATGTGGTAAAACATGACACTTAACTAACTCTTAACTAACTTAACAAAAAACTCCATCGAAGTTTTTAGTAAAGTTGCCACTATTTTACTAAAGCGTGACTAGATTTGACCGGCACGGACTGGACTTGACCAAGACTGGACTTTGACTAGAAAGATAAAGAAGCATAAAACTGAAGACTGCACAGAAGAGCAAAAAAAAAACAAATACATCATAATCGATTACAGGGCTGCTACAAGTAGTAGTGGGTCGGCCCCCGCCCCCGCGCCCCCGGCCGCCGTTCCCGTGGAGCTCCCGGAAGCGTTCCGCCCCGGGGAATGGCTGACGGCGGTCGCGCCAAGGAAAGCGCCCTACCATCCGCAGATGGGTGACCACTGCTTGTACTTCAGACTGGTGAGCTAACACTAGTTCTTTAAAGTGACATTCTCCTGCTTTTAACTATTGATTTTTGACAAGCTTTTATTTAACTTGCAATGTATGTATGTTCGGGTGAAATCTTGCAAGTTGAATTTAACCCACTTCCCGATGGTCCTATTGGACTCTTTGGTATACTTATCTTCGGTGACGATACAATAATATGGTACAATGGAGCTGGTCTGATTATGGAGACGGAAGATGGCCATAGGAACTTCTGAACTAAACAAGATAAACCCATCGAGTTTGGGCTCGATTGATTCGTCTTGAGGAGCACTTTGTGCCTAGACGATATCCAGGGTCTGATGATGAAGCTAGAAGGTGGCCACGGCATCTCTGTGATAAAACAACAGAACCCCACCGAGCTTGGTCTCGTTTGAGTCGTCTTGAGGAGCACTTTATACCTAGATGATATCCAGGGTCTGATGATGAAACAAGAAGGTGGCCACAGCATCTCTGTGATAAAACAACACAACCCCATCGAGTTTGGGCTCGATTGATTCGTCTTGAGGAGCACTTTATGCCTAGACGATATCCAGGGTCTGATGATGAAGCTAGAAGGTGGCCACGGCATCTCTGTGATAAAACAACATAACCCCACCGAGTTTGGACTCGATTGATTCGTCTTGAGGAGCACTTTATGCCTAGACGATATCCAGGGTCTGATGATGAAGCTAGAAGGTGGCCACGGCATCTCTGTGATAAAACAACATAACCCCACCGAGTTTCGACTTGATTAATTCGTCTTGAGGAGCACTTTATGCCTAGACGATATCCAGGGTCTGATGATGAAGCTAGAAGGTGGCCACGGCATCTCTGTGATAAAACAACAGAACCCCACCGAGCTTGGACTCGATTGATTCGTCTTGAGGAGCACTTCATGCCTAGACGATATCCAGGGTCTGATGATGAAGCTAGAAGGTGGCCACGGCATCTCTGTGATAAAACAACATAACCCTACCGAGTTTGGACTCGATTGATTCGTCTTGAGGAGCACTTTAAGCCTAGACGATATCCAGGGTCTGATGATGAAGCTAGAAGGTGGCCGCGGCATCTCTGTGTTAAAACAAGATAAACCCACCGAGTTTGGGCTCGATTGATTCGTCTTGAGCACTTTATGCCTAGACGATATCCAGGGTCTGATGATGAAGCTAGAAGGTGGCCACGGCATCTCTGTGATAAAACAACAGAACCCCACCGAGCTTGGACTCTATTGATTCATCTTGAGGAGCACTTTATACCTAGACGATATCCAGGGTTTGATGATGAAGCTAAAGGTGGCCACGGCATCTCTGTGATAAAGCAACATAACCACATCGAGTTTGGGCTCGATTAATTCGTCTTGAGGAGAACTTTATGCCTAGACGATATCCAGGGTTTGATGATGAAGCTAAAGGTGGCCACGGCATCTCTGTGATAAAACAACAGAACCCCACCGAGCTTGGACTCGATTGATTCGTCTTGAGGAGCACTTTATACCTAGACGATATCCAGGGTCTGATGATGAAACAAGAAGGTGGCCACAGCATCTCTGTGATAAAACAACACAACCCCATCGAGTTTGGGCTCGATTGATTCGTCTTGAGGAGCACTTTATGCCTAGACGATATCCAGGGTCTGATGATGAAGCTAGAAGGTGGCCACGGCATCTCTGTGATGAAACAACATAACCCCACCGAGTTTGGACTCGATTAATTCGTCTTGAGGAGCACTTTATGCCTAGACGATATCCAGGGTCTGATGATAAAGCTAGAAGGTGGCCACGGCATCTCTGTGATAAAACAACAGAACCCCACCGAGCTTGGACTCGATTGATTCGTCTTGAGGAGCACTTTATACCTAGACGATATCCAGGGTCTGATGATGAAGCTTGAAGGTGGCCACGGCATCTCTGTGATAAAACAACATAACCCCACCGAGTTTGGACTCGATTAATTCGTCTTGAGGAGCACTTTATGCCTAGACGATATCCAGGGTCTGATGATGAAGCTAGAAGGTGGCCACGGCATCTCTGTGATAAAACAACATAACCCCACCGAGTTTGGGCTCGATTGATTCGTCTTCCGCCGTGTAATTCTTTGATCCTTTAAGCGTTATTCGTATTAATAACATTAAATTGTTTTTTTTTTTTATATTAATATTTTATTGATAACACCAAAGTAGCTAGGCATTTTTCTATTCATATTTAAAAATGACATAAAAAATGTCAAAATCATAAATAATAATTATTATAAATAATATGTCAAATATAAAATATGTCAATATAATTAAATGTCATTTAAAAGAATTATAATCACCTGTTTGTAATTCAATATTATCTTATTTTTAAATAATCGTCAAAGTCAATCACATAATAAATTCATTATCTATGTATCCCTGCAATGGTCATTGACAGGTCTTACCATCAGGAAAGCGCCTCATAGTAAAAAAAATATATATTAGTGTCTAATTGTTTGTCTTTGTTCTTTCCAGGGTCATCAAAGGTATTTCGAAGCTGTCGCAGAGAAGGACTTGTACAAAATTAATCCAAGAGACAAACCCTGGGAAAGAACACATGTTTATGTAAGTTAAATATAGATTATTCTTAATATAAGATACTAGCGACCCGCCCCGGCTTCGCACGGGTGCAATGTAGATACTAATCTGGTCCATATGCATGTATTATACATACAAACCTTCCTCTTGAATCACTCTGTCTATTGATGGAAACCGCATTAAAATCTGTTGCGTAGTTTGAAAGATCTAAGCGTACAGACGGCGGCAAGCGACTTTGTTTTATACTATGTAGAGATAGGCAATAACAGTATGTCACTCGGGGTAGAAAGACAGGTGAGGCACATGTGAGATCTATTATACCTCATACATATAAGTTATTTTTTTTTATGTCATAGTAATATCCATGATCATTGCAGCGATACACAAAACTTTGAGTAACAAAACAAAATCCAGGGCATCGCTGCATTTACACTAATTATTTTGAGACTTTCGATGATTAGTCTCAACAGCCCTGTAATATGTTTATGGTCTGGCTACAGAGGCCTTTGAACCATCTCTATTTTGAATTACAGCACTTCACTTTTATAATTTTGTCAGTGTTTTTGAACCTTCGCCTCGTCTTCCGTTTTTGCAATTCATGTCTTACATCTATAGTTACAGTCAAAGTCCAGTCTTGGTCAAGTCCAATCCGTGCCAGTCAAATCTAGTCGTGCCTTAGTAAAGTAGTGGCGACTTTACTATAAGCTTAGATGGAGTTTTGGAAGCAACACGAAAAGTCATGTTTCACCGCATTATATCACTTTCCCACACTCGTGCATGTAATTCGGCATTTTATGAATAAAACACCACTATTTTTATATATAAACACTCGAAAAAACACTAGTTTTTGGAAAAAATACATAGGGTCACGATTCATAGGACACGACGCTTACCGCGTTCCCGCCAAAAACTCACCTAGTAAGGTTATGAGGTCTCAGTGTTGCCATTTCTTGGTGGTAGATTTCCTTAGCAGGAGGTCGTCTAGGTAGATACCACCGCAGTACCAGATATTCTACCGCCAAGCAGTAGTGTGTAAACATTACTGTGTTCCATTTTGAAGGGTACTGCAGCTAGCGAAATTACAGAGCTATTGAGACTAACCATCTAGTCTCAAAGTAATAAGCGCCAAGGCAGCGATGCCCTTGACTTTGTTTTACTACTCAAAGTTCTGTGTATCGCTGCAATGGTCATGGACAGGCGTTATCTCTTAATATCAGGAGAGCGTCTCGTTCGTCTCATTACTGTTACATAAAAAAATTAAAAAAATTGTTACAGGAATGTGAACTGGTGAAGGTAGTTGGCATAAAGTACGTGATAAAGCCGCCGCGTGTGGTGTGCCTCCGCCTCGCCTGCTCGCTGGAAGCGCCCCGCGCGCGAAGCTTCACCGTCCGGTACCACGACATGCCTGACGTCATCGATTTCCTCGTCCTCAGACAGCAGTACGAGGCGGCCACCGCGCGCCATTGGGGCCAGGGAGACAGGTGAGACGGTGAATGTGCCTCGTGTGAGGTCTATTATGCCTCATAAAGTTATGTAATAAATACAATATTTTATTGTTAATACCAAAGTTACAAGTCAATAATATGCTAAATGTTCTTTATGAAGTCGCTTGTGTCTCATATGAGGTAGCCTGTACCTCTTGTGAAGTCGTTAGTGCCTCACGTGAAGTCTGTTACGCCTCATGTAATATGTGATATGCTTTGTTTGCGGTCATTTGTGTCTCATGTAAAGTCGCTTGTACCTCATGTGGGGTCCGTTTTGCCTCGTGTAATATGTGATATTCTTAACATGCTTTGTGTAAGGTCGTTTCTGCCACACTTGAAGTCTGTTACGCCTCATGTAAGATACAAACTCTCTCTTACACATGCTTCGTGTGAGAACGTTTGTGACTCATTTGGGGTCGCTTGTAGCTCATGTGGGGTCGGTTATGCCTCATGTAAGTTGTGGCATTCCTTACATGCTTCTTGTGAGGTGGTATGTGCCTCACGTGAGACGTGTTATGTCTCATGTAAGGTGTGATATGCTTAACATGATTCGTGAGGTCGCTTGTGCCTCATACGGGGTATGTTATGCCGCATGTAAAATCTAAATGATCTTTGGGCGAGGTCGTTTGTGCCTCATGTCATTAACATGCTTCTTATGAGGTCGTGTACGTCTCATATAAGGTATTTTAATGCTTCATGCCGTGCTAAACGTGCGTCGTATTAGTTTGTTTATCTCACATGAGGCTCATTTCAGGGCTAATATTCTACAAATTATGTAGTGTGAGGTCTTATATGCTAATTAAAATATGGACTTTGATACCATTGTTTAAAGCTTAAATTAGCTGGGCACTGTGCTAACAATATGAGTCATCCGCTGATATAGGTGGCATGTATAAAAGTTTCACGCTAAATTGTTTATTCGCAGTATGTCTAATACGCATAATGTCTAGCAGTCGCATAACGTCAAATTGCGTAAAATGTCCAATTGTAAATATTGTTTTTATTTACTTATATTTATTTTTATTCAGATTCCGCTGCATGATAGACGACTCGTGGTGGACGGGCATAGTTTTAGAGCGTATGGGGCCAAGCCCTGGCGCTTCGTCTGCTATCCCGGCTACGTCAGGGTGCAGCGAGGCCCAGCGGTGGGCGACCGCCGCGGCTGCCCACTTCCTCTCGCTACGCGTGAGGTGGGATAATGGGGAGGTTGAAAGATTGTCTCCATGGGATTTGGAGCCTTTAGATCAAGAGAGGTAAGTGAAATGGTTTACCTTCTTAAAATTTTATAAGACAATAAGTAAAACATATTTAACAAAACCCGGTAAATTAAGTTTTTGGCCCAAAATAACAAAAATCATAAATCTTGCCAATTAGCTTTTAAAAAAAAACAAAGACCCATTCTATCAGTTCTCAAAAACCAAACTTCTAGCCAGCCAATCATAAAAAACCGAACTCTTACCAGATTAGGCCTAAAAAACCATACTCCTATTACAATTGTAATAGATTGGCAACATTGAGAAGCTTTGATAAAAAAAAAACTATACTTCATGTTAATTGTCAAAGTCAATTAAATGTGTCAAAATATCCTTTTTTGTTTTAAATGGCAAAGGCCAACTAAGGATATTCAGCCGACGTTATGAAGTCAGCGCTATTAAAAGTTTGAAAACGTAATTAAAATCAACTACAGCATAAAATATTCAAATTAGTTTCATAAAATAAAGTTTACTATCAGATAAAAATATAAAATAAAAACAAAAACAAAATTACATACCGAATTGCAGTGCCCCTGGCATTGCTGATATTCATAGACGACAGTGCCAAAAAAATGTTTCGAATGTGAGATTCTGAATAACTTTGTATATTGTTTGTGAGCAGACTGCCAGTGGAGCCCGGGGGCTGCGTTCCCGTCCTCCCGCACGAGTTGGAAGCGGTGCTGTACCGCGCGGAGCCCGACGAATGGCCGCCACGGGGTGATAGGCACCAAGCATGCCCCGCTATAGCACAACACATCAGTCAAGTGAGTAAACATTCCACGATGGTACTATCTAGTACTCTGCTGTGACCGCCTACTGGTCAAAACAATTTTTTATGCAGACTGTATTTTTTTTATGTTGACTATATTTTTATACTAACTATATTTTTTTCTGAGTATGATATTGTTTTTTAGTTATTATTAAGTAGTTTATCATAGTTTTATATATGTATACTCCTTACGCTCTTAAGTTTTATGCCAATAAATGATTATCATTTATTATTTTATATTGACTATATTTTTTATGTTGACTATATTTTTATCACATCACACACATCACATCATCAGCCATAGGACGTCCACTGCTGGACATAGGCCTCCTTAACCCCCCTCCTGGGGGGTTTTGCCAATACTCGCCACGCTTGGCAGGCGGGTTGGCGAGCGCAGTTAGGTGTGATTGTTCAAGGAAGACGCTGCTGCCCATCTTCCAGATTACATCCCTTAGCCGACTCTTACGGCAACCACGGGTAGAGAGGGTGGGGTACTATTCATACGCGATGATAGTTTAGTGGTTAGCGTGGTCGGTTCGCATGCCGAAGGGCGTGGGTTCAAACCCCAACAATGAGCTTGAGCTGTCGGTGAAGGAAAACATCGTGAGGAAACCATAGCGTGGTGGTAGGGTACTTTCTAGTACTCGGCTGGCTAGCTACCACCCTCAAGTTGAAAATCTGTCGCCAAGCATCTAACGCTGTGTTCCGGCAGCCTCACTTGAGAGCCAGTTCCATTCCAGGCTAGGTGTGCTTTACCATCTTCGACAATACCGTCACTTAACATCAGGTGAGTTGTGGTCAAACACCAAACCTGTCAGCTATAAAAAAAAAAAAAAAAACGCCGGCACCACCAAGGCATATTTTTATATTGACAATATATTTTATGCTGACTGTATTTTATATAGACAATTTTTTTATGTCGACTATATTTTTATATTAATAATATTTTTTATGTTGACTATATTTTTACAATGACATTTTTATATCGACATACTTTATTTCGACATTTTAGTACAGTATATTTTTATTCATTGACATGTAATCAGTGTTTTAATGACATATTTGTATTTGAAAAACGATTCACGTCATAAATGTTTTGTTGACAGGTGATGTCGCTGTCAGTTGCGGAGCCGTTCGTTGCTCCTGTGGACCTCCAGCTTTATCCTTCATACGCCAAAATAGTACCCTACCCCATAGACCTGGCCACCATCAAGGCTCGATTTGAGAACTTCGTGAGTATATTTGTTATATATAATTGTTCACTTTGTACCAAGCACAAGTTCGATGAAGTATGGAGTACTGTTCTCACCTTTGTGACGGATTGGCCAAGTATCAGCTTAAGGCGTTGGAGTCCATCGAGTAATGTGCCAAGAAACTTATTAGCAATGACTCGCTTGTTCAGAAAAGTTGTGCCACCTCATTCGAGGTCAAGCTGAAGGCCTGGCTTCTACATCAGCTGTTTTATGACAATGATACATATTTGAATACATCTCATCATCAGCCATAGAACGTCCACTGCTGGACTAGGCCTCCTCCTGGGGGGGTTTTGCCAATACTCGCCACGCTTGGCAGGCGGGTTGGCGAGCGCAGTTAGGTGTGATTGTTCAAGGAAGACGCTGCTGCCCATCTTCCGGATTACATCCCTTAGCCGACTCTTACGGCAACCACGGGTAGAGAGAGTGGGGTACTATTCTTACCCCGGCACTTTTTTTTAATGTAATTGGCTAACCATTCAACTATCAATCATATTGAGTCATGTGCTTGTAGCGATGATAGCTCAATGGTTAGCGCGGTCGGTTCGTATGCCGAAGGTCGTGAGTTCAAACCCCAACAATGAGCTTGAGCTGCCGGTGAAGGAAAACATCGTGAGGAAACCATAGCGTGGTGGTAGGGTGTTCTCTAGTACTCTGCTGGCTAGCTACCACCCTCAAGTTGAAAATCTGCCGCCAAGCATCTAACAATTTGTTCCGGCAGCCTCACTTGAGAGCCAGTTCCATTCCAGGCTAGGTGTGCTTTACCATCTTCGACCACACCGTCACTTAACATCAGGTAAGCTGTGGTCAAACACCTAACCTGTCAACCATAAAAAAAATGTAATGATAAATGTGTTTTCTGTGTCTGGGTATTCAAAAAAAAGTATTTAAGTGTTCTATCAGTTATCTGGTTCACATAGTACAAGCTTTGCTTAGTTTGGAGCTAGATGGCGCTGTGTCCAGTGTCCTACGATATTTATTGTACTTTCCTGTCTCTGTATAAAAGATTAAGTATTGTGTCCAGTTCTATAGACGCACGGCTTCGGCGCAGTTCGACGTAAGATATTTGGCGAGCAACGCAGAACAATTCAACCAACCACATTCGCCCATCGTGCGACAAGCTAGGCTGGTTACAGACCTATTGCTGCATATCATTAGGTCAGTATTCTAGAGCAAGCCTTCTAGGTACCACCGCAGTACCAGATATTCTCCCACCAAGCAGTAGTGTGTAAACATTACTGTGAAGGGTACTGCATGGCTGTTGAGACTAACCACCGAAAGTCTCAAAGTAATGAGCGACAAAGCAGCGATGCCCTGGACTTTGTTTTACTACTCAAAGTTCTGTGTATCGCTGCAATGGTCATGGACAGGCGTTATCTCTTACCATCGGGAGAGCGTCTGCATTACATGGTGTTTACACTGTATATTAAAGTGTTCTAAGATATTTATTCAATAAACAAACTTTAAAAAAAAGTAAAACCGACTTCAAGAAAAAAACATCAGCACTAAAAAGCGAAAAATAAACTTACTTTACAAAGTATTATTACACCTGCTAGGTACCTACTGATCTGTTTGAAGTCGGTGCCAAGCACCGGCACAGGCTAAGCACCGACTTCAAGACTTTTTAGTGCTGATGTTTTTTTCTTGACGAAGGTTTACTTTTTTTTTTAAATTTTATTTTGCAATTTTTTTAAATTTATGTTCACGCCAAGAAACACTTGAACAGTACGAGTCTAGCTAGACTCGATAAGATTCAAAAACGTCTTGCCAAAGACAATTACATCGTCCACGTAAACAAAAATGTTCATAAAATGAAAACAACTGGGCCAAACTATGTTAAAGTTTTATGTGACCAAATGGCAACTATTCCGCATCAAACTAAAGAAGAATCACGTAAATCGGATCATAAATTTCAGAGGAATCGGTGCAAATAATCTGAAAAATAAATCTGAAAAAAAATCTGAATCTGATAAATTCTGAATCTGAATCTGAAAAATATAAAAAAAAAACAATCAAATTGAGAACCTCCTTCTTCTTGAAATCGGTTAGTTAGTCAAGTTAGTCACAGTCATGGTCACAAAGTAAGTCGTAGTCCAGTCCGATAATGCCCCATTGAAGTATTTGCAACATTACATGATTTAAAATCTGTTTTGTAGTCACTGGAGAGATGTGGACGTGCTATCCAAATATCACGAGTTGGCTGCCTCGTACCATTCATCGGACGACGAACCGCTTGCGCCCTCTAGAGGAACCAAGGTGAGATAAAATCGCGAACCTAATCCAAGACAATACAATAGTTTTAATTAATTACCCGTGGTTGCCGTAAGAGTCGGCTAAGGGATGTAATCCGGAAGATGGGCAGCAGCGTCTTCCTTGAACAATCACACCTAACTGCGCTCGCCAACCCGCCTGCCAAGCGTGGCGAGTATTGGCAAAACCCCCCCAGGAGGAGGCCTATGTCCAGCAGTGGACTTCCTATGGCTGATGATGATGGTACGGTAGCGCTCGGCCTTTACCCTCGGATCTTTCTATATATATATAAACCTTATTCGTAGTATCATGAATATTGAAAATAATCAACTAAATCGGTTTAGCCGTTTTCAAGTGATGCGCTTACCAAAGATTTTTACCAAAGAACAATTCAGAGATGTGGGTTTCTTGACGATGTTATTATCAGCAATAAGCACATAACAAAAAGATAAAACAGCGTACTGTGGGATTCGTTAGGACCTCCAGATTGGAAGCCAGACAGCTGAAATTAGGCTGCCGAAACTTCACTAGGCTGTTGATACTTCAACCGGCTACTGAAACTTTATTAGGCTGCCGAAACTTCACTAGGCTTCCGAAACTTCACTAGGCTTCCGAGACTTCACTAGGCTTCCGAAACTTCACTAGGCTTCCGAGACTTCACTTGGCTGTCGATACTTCACTCGGCTGCCGAAACTTCACTAGGCAGCTGAAACTTCACTAGGCTGTCGTTACTTCACTCAGCTGCCGAAACTTTATTAGGCTGCTGAAACTTCACTAGGCTAACTTTATAAGGCTTCCGATACTTCACTAGGCAGCCGAAACTTCACTAGGCTGTCGATACTTCACTCGGCTGCAGAAACTTTATTAGACTGCGAAACTTCACTAGGCAGCCGAAACTGCACTAGGCTAACTTTATAAGGCTTCCGATACTTCACTAGGCTGCTGAAACTTCACTCGGCTGTCGATACTTCACTCGGCTGTCGATACTTCACTCTGCTGTAGAAACTTTATTAGGCTGCCGAAACTGCACTAGGCTGTCGATACTTCACTCGGCTACAGAAACTTTATTAGGCTGCCGAAACTCCATTAGGAAGCCGAAACTGCATTAGGCTAACTTTATAAGGCTTCCGATACTTCACTAGGCTGCTGAAATTTTACTCGGCTTCTGATACTTCACTAGGCTGCCGAAACTTGACTAGGATGCTGAAACTTCACTCGGCTTTTGATACTTCACTAGGCTGCAGAAACTTCACTCGGCTTCCGATACTTCACTAGACTGCCGAAAATTCACTCGGGTGCTACTATTAGAATTTATATATTTTTTAAAATAAATACCTTTGTGTGGCAATTCAGTCGCGACGGCGTCGTGTCTCGAAGGACCCCGGCGCGGAGTGGCGCGAAGGATGTCTCGCCATTCTACGCGAAGTAATGGCTTCAGCAGACGCGGAGCCCTTCCGCAGGCCCGTCTCCCTCGACATGGCGCCAGGTAATCTTGATTTATTTATATATTTCGATACACAATACAGAACACAATTTTTACAACAGCATTATGTAAATGACAATAATGATTTGAATTCAATTACATTCCTAAACAAATTTGTATACAGCATGAACATTTAACATCAGAAGCATATTTTAACCGGCCAAGTGCGAGTCGGACTCGCGCACGAAGGGTTCCGTATCATTATCTATAAAAATGGCAAAAAAGAACCATGTCTGTTGTATGGGAGCCCAACTTAAATATTTATTTTATTCTGTTTTTTAGTTTTTGTTGGTATAGCGGCAACGGAAATACATGTTTTGTAGCGATGATAGCACAGTGGTTAGTGCGATCGGTTCGCATGCCGAAGGGCGTGGGTTCAACCCCCAACAATGAGCTTGAGCTGCCGGTGAAGGAAAACATTGTGAGGAAACCATAGCGTGGTGGTAGGGTACTCTCTAGCTGCCATCCTCAAGTTGAAAATCTGCCGCCAAGCATCTAACGGTGTGTTCCGGCAGCCTCACTCGAGAGCCAGTTCCATTCCAGGCTAGGTGTGCTTTACTACCTTCGACCAAACCGTCACTTAACATCAGGTGAGTTGTGGTCAAACAACAAGGCTGTCAGCAATAAATAAAAAAAAATATCTGTTTAAATTTCAACTGTCTAACTATCACGGTTCATGAGATACAGCCTGGTGACAGATGGACAGCGGAGTCTTAGTAATAGGCTCCTGTTTTAGCCTTTGGGTACGGAACCCTAAAAAAAAACAAATTACAATGTCTCCCTTTTGGCTTACTCCCCGAGCTTCTGGATCAGCCATTTTAAACATGACATTATGGATGCAATCACAAAAAATCATATACATTGAACTTCTATAAAATGTATGGAGAAGCTAATTTTTTTTTTGTAATGCCTTGTCTAATTATTAACAAAGGCCCCCTTTCGAGTTAATACCGCTCCAATTTTGTTCATCTACTCATCAGATTACCACACGATCATACACAACCCGATGGACCTCGGGACGGTGACGTCCCGCCTCTCATCCGGGGAGTACAGTCGTGCAGAACAGTTCTATACAGACATGCGACTTGTCTTCTCCAACAGCCGCCTGTACAACACCAACAAGCGAAGTCGGGTGAGTCGCACACGTATAGCGTTTCACCATATACTTAACTTTTTCCTTTAAATATAAATTAGTGCTCTTAAAACGGTTGTGAAAGCTGAATATTAGATTAAATTATCGTTCTAGGTGCGTGAAAAGTACACAAGATACTACGTAATATTTAAAAAAAAAAATACAGTAAAAAAATCAATTTAATTTTGTCTTGTACAAAGTCTTTTTGAGCTCTGTCATATAACGTTTAGTGAGTCATATACAAATTTGTCATTTTTCTTATAAAACAGTCTTGTCTTAATATTAAGTTAACTTTGACATTTGTGGCATAAAACGAGTCTTAATATTAAGTCAAATTTGCCATTGTTGTATAAAAAAAGTCTTCATATCAAGTTTTAATAAGTACTAAGCCAAATTTGTCATTTGTTGTGTATAACAGTCTTGATATTAAGTTTTAACACAGCCAAATTTGACATTTGTCGCATAAAAGTCTTAATATTAAGTCAACTTTGACATTTATCGCATAAAACAGTCTTAATATTAAGTCAACTTTGACATTTGTCGCATTATACAGTCTTGTTAAGTCAACTTTGATATTTGTCGTATAAAACAGTCTTAATATTAAGTCTTTGTCATTTGTTGTATAAAACAGTCTTGTTATCATGTCATAACACTGAGCCAAAGACATTTGTCGTTTAAAACAGACTTGTTTATCTTAATAGACAGTCAAACTGACATTTGTAGAATAAAAGTCTTGATATTAAGGAAATAAATTCCATGTTTCAAGACAAAAATCGACGTAAAGAATTCGATCCTTTAGCTATCGAGTAGTGTAATTATATTTCGGATGTAGATGACAGACATGTAACTGGAACACCAATCTGTATCCCCAGATTTTGTTATCAAAAGTTTTCTGAAACGCCTCCCGCTATGGAAGCTAATTTAAACACAAAAAAAATATATGACAAGTTAGGCCTAAGTTTGTACCTAAGTACAAAAAGTTTTATTTAAATACAAAGTTTGTTTTTCTGCACGCTAAATCGTTAAAGGACACGAACCAGGTACAATTGCATGTTGTATTTGTACTTAAGTATACAGGATGTTTCAGGAACGTGTAATAATTAATATTAATTTTGTAGCGATGATAGCTCAGTGGTTAGCGCGGTCGGTTCGCTTGCCGAAGGGCGTGGGTTCAAACCCAAACAATGAGCTTGAGCTGCCGGTGAAGGAAAAGCATCGTGAGAAAACCATAGCGTGGTGGTAGGGTACTTTCTAGCACTCGGCTGGCTAGCTACCACTCTCAAGTTGAAAATCTGTCGCCAAGCATCTAACGGTGTGTTCCGGCAGCCTCACTTGAGAGCCAGTTCCATTCCAGACTAGGTGTGCTTTACCATCTTCGACCACACCGTCACTTAACATCATGTGAGCTGTGGTCAAACAACTAGCCTGTCAGCTATAAAAAAATAAAAAAAATAAAAAAATTATTTGCTTGGTGGTAAATCTAAGGACCTCCTTAAATCCTTGTCTAGGTACTACCGCAGTCAGCCCTGGATCTAGGGGGGGGGCGAACCGGGGAATCTGACCCAAAAGGTAGCTTCAGGGGCTTGCGTCTTTTCAAAATCATAGGTTCACTTGGTGCTAGATCTCCTCAATAAGAGGATATCTAGGTGGGTACCACCGCAATACCAGATATTCTACCGCCAAGCAGTAGTGTGTAAACATTACTATTGAAAGGTACTGAAGCTAGCGAAATTACAGGGCTGTGAGACTAATCATCGAAAATCTCAAAGTAATGAGCGCTAAAGCAGCGATACCCTGGACTTTGTTTTGATAATCAAAGTTCTGTGTATCTTTATAGCGATGGTAGCTCAGTGGTTAGCGCGGTCGGTTCGCTTGCCGAAGGGCGTGTGTTCAAACCCCAACAATGAGCTTGAGCTGCCGGTGAAGAAAAACATCTTGAGGAAACCATAGCATGGTGGTAGGGTACTTTCTAGTACTCTGCTGGCTAGCTACCACCCTCAAGTTGAAAATCTGCCGCCAAGCATCTAACGGTGTGTTCCGGCAGCCTCACTTAGAACCAGTTCCATTTCAGGCTAGGTGTGCTTTACCATCTTCGACCACACCGTCACTTAACATCAGGTGAGTTATGGTCAAACACCAAGCCTGGCAGCTATAAAATATATATATATATATATATATATATATATATATATATGAATCTGCTTGGTGGTAAATCTAAGGACCTCCTTAAATCCTTGTCTAGGTACTACCGCAGTCAGCCCTGGATCTAGGGGGGGCGAACCGGGGAATCTGCCCCGAACGGTAGCTTCAGGGGGCTTCGTCTTTCAAAATCATAGGTTCACTTGGTGCTAGATCTCCTCAATAGGAGGACATCTAAGTGGGTACCACCGCAGTACCAGATATTCTGCCGCCAATCAGTAGTGTGTAAACATTACTGTGTTCCGGTTTGAAGAGTACTGCAGCTAGCGAAATTACAGGGCTGTTGAGACTAACCATCGAAGACTTTGTTTTGATACTTAAAGTTATGTGTATCTTTATAGCGATGATAGCTCAGTGGTTAGCGCGGTCGGTTCGCTTGCCGAAGGGCGTGGGTTCAAACCCAAACAATGAGCTTGAGCTGCCGGTGAAGGAAAAGCATCGTGAGAAAACCATAGCGTGGTGGTAGGGTACTTTCTAGTACTCGGCTGGCTAGCTACCACCCTCAAGTTGAAAATCTGCCGCCAAGCATCTAACGGTGTGTTCCGGCAGCCTCAGTTGAGAGCCAGTTCCGTTCCAGGCTAGGTGTGCTTTACCATCTTCGACCACACCGTCACTTAACGTCACTGTGTATCTTTGTAGCGATGATAGCTCAGTGGTTAGCGCAGTCAGTTCGCTTGCCGAAGTGCGTGGGTTCAAACCCCAACAATGAGCTTGAGCTGCCGGTGAAGGAAAAACATCGTGAGGAAACCATAGCGTGGTGGTAGGGTACTTTCTAGTACTCGGCTGGCTAGCTACCAATCAAGTTGAAAATCTGCCGCCAAGCATCTAACGGTGTGTTCCGGCAGCCTCACTTGAGAGCCAGTTCCATTCCGGGCTAGGTGTGCTTTACCATCTTCTACCACACCGTCACTTAACATCAGATGAGTTGTGGTCAAACACCTAGCCTGTCAGCGATAAATAAATCGTTGTAATGGTCATGCGTTATCTCTTGCCATTAGAGGAGCGTCCCGTTCGTCTCATTACTTTTACATTAAAACTGTACATGAAAAGGTCTCGTACAGCTTTTTTTTTATATGTATAAGTCCGCGTTTGACCACCTACTCGCCCGATGGTTAGCGATGATGTGGTCGAAGATAAAACACGCAGACTTAGAAGATACCTATTTACTCTGGCCTTGAAAAGATCTAGATTATATCTCTCAGGAAGCCGGCAGCTTGTTCCATTCCTTGGCCGTACGGATAAGAAACGTAGAGTCAAAACGTTTGGTACGTACCCAAGGAAATACCACTATGTATGGGTGGTAGTGGGCCGTCTTTCTACTTCACATCATCATCAGCCATAGGACGTCCACTGCTGGACATAGGCCTCCTCCTGGGGGGGTTTTGCCAATACTCGCCACGCTTGGCAGGCGGGTTGGCGAGCGCAGTTAGGTGTGATTGTTCAAGGAAGACGCTGCTGCCCATCTTCCGGATTACATCCCTTAGCCGACTCTTACGGCAACCACGGGTAGAGAGGGTGGAGTAATTCTTACGCCGGCACCATCACGGCAACTTTCTACTTGTCCTGTAGTAAAAGGGGATTCAATCGACTGTTTCTTACAAGTATCAAGTCTTCTGAGAAATGGCTTACCTTTAATCTAGTTTGCTTCAAACAAATGGTGATTGAGGTCCTTATGAGCAACGCAAAAACAATGCTCCTGATATTGCCGGGGCCAAAGACGGCGGTGACCACTTAGGTGGCTTGTAGAATGTTTGCCACTTTTTTATATAGAAATTATGATTCTTCTTCTGTATTCCCGTGGAGTTATAACTTTAGGTTCTTCAAAATGGGTGTTAATACAATCTTAAAAGGTCGACAACGTTATTTGCAGTTCCCCTGGTATTGCAGATATCCATAGAAGACTGTGATTGTTTATCAGGCAACCTGTCTGCTTGATTGCCACCTGTGCCATAAAAAAAGTAGGGTAGTTTTAAACATAATACTACATTAACTTCATATTAGTTATAGCGATGATAGCTCAGTGGTTAGCGCGGTCGGTTCGCATGTCGAAGGCGTGGGTTCCAACCCCAACAAAGAGCTTGAGCTGCCGTTGAAGGAAAGAGCATCGTGGGGAAACCATAGCGTGGTGGTAGGGTAATTTCTAGTACTCGGCTGGCCAGCAACCCACCCTCAAGTTAAAAATCTGCAGCGAAGCATCTAACGGTGTGTTCTGGCAGAGACAGTTCCATTCCAGACTAGGTGTGCCGACCACATTAAAAATTAAAAACCGACCGCATTTAAAATGTTGGTCAATATTTTTATTTTTATGGTTGACAAGCTAGGTGTTTGACGACAGCTCACCAGGTGTTAAAATGGTAAACATACCTGGCCTGGAATGAAACTGGCTCTCAAGTGAGGCTGTCGGAACACACCGTTAGGTGCTTGGTAGTAGATTTTCAAGTTTCGTGTGGTATTTAGTCGATCGAGTAGGGGACTGAGTCACCCTCGTCCGTGGGAAGTTACCCGTTATTCGATACCCCACACGTGGTCCCTGGCTGGTGCTAACTAGGTGACAACTTACTGGTGGTAGGTTTTGGCCGTGGCTAGTGACCACCCACCGAACAAAGCCATGCCGCCAAGCGGCCTTGTCGTGTTCCGGCATGATGTTCGGTGACGCCGTCTAGGAAAAATGGGTCGGAGTAGTTGCTCCACTGCTGCAAAATCATCTTGACACATGCCAACGTGCTGCATCGGGTAACTATTCGTGGAGGGTAGCGGGATCCGAGGCACGGTGCACCTCTGGCCGACCGCAGTTAGTAGGGGGCCCAAGTAATGAGTTAGCCACTTATGAAAGGCTGCCCCGCCAACTAGCGAAAAATCCCGGGATGCGCCAACGTGCCGGTTGGCGACCGGAGGAAAGGGCCCGTTGGACATCTCGGGGGGGCTCGGGCGTCCCCGCAGTCTCCAGACTAGTTTCCCACTGGTGCTGTGTAGCGGCGTGGTTCTACAGGTTAGCAATGTGGAGCCTCGTTCCACTGCTGTTTTTCCCCATCGTATTCCTCGACTTAAAAATGACAAAGTATAAGAGAATGAAGCTTAAACAGCGGCTGCACTCCCTTTCACTTAAAGTGCACCTCACAAATATTCGAGGTCTGCACTCAAATGTCGTAGCAGTCCACTATCATCTTGAGACTGACAAGCCTTCACTCTTAGTTCTAACGGAGACGCAGATCGGATGTCCGTCAGACGTGGCGTACCTATCTTATCCGGGTTATTCCCTGGAGCACAACTTTAAGCCCCGCGCAGGCGTGTGCCTGTACACACGCGACGACATCTGCTGCCGGCGTCTTCGTTATCTCGAGGACCCCAGATTCTCAGTGCTTTGGGTACTAGTAGACGGTAGTAGACTGTCGCATAGCCGAGATCAGGAGACAACTAGGCTCACCGAATATCTAAGTGAGGCAGCGGACACGGCTCAACAAAAGTACCCCTCAGCTCAATTAGTGTTACTGGGGGATTTCAATGGCCACCATAAGGAGTGGCTGTACCCATACCGGGACACTGACCATGCTGGGTTGGAAACGCGAAAGCTTGCTTTAGCGTTAGACCTGACCCAACTGGTCCAAGGAGCTACACGGGTACCAGACGTTGAGACGCATACGCCATATTGCCTGGACCTTCTGCTGACAACTGATCCAGACCGCTACTCGGTGTCGGTATCTTCACCATTAGGTAATTCCGACCACTGTCTGGTGAAATCTGTATCTGTCTACTCCCCGCCCGATCCCAGCCCTAGAGGCAGCCGGCGGGTGTGGCGATACAAGTCAGCGGATTGGGATGAGATGCGAACTTTCTTTGCATCTTATCCTTGGCGGCCTGTGTGCTTTTCATCTGGCGATCCCTTGATTTCTGCGGATGCTGTGACTGATGTGAACGGCTAAAGCATGGAATGCGTTACCTGAGTGGGTGTTCCCTGATGGATACAATCTGGGTGTCTTCAAGTCGAGAGTGAATCGGTATCTTCTAGGCGAGCGTGCTCCATCGTAGATCGCATCTTCACTTAACATCAGGTGAGATGGCGATCAAACGCAAGCCTATTCATCATAAAAAAAAAAAAAGTACTAGAGAGTACCCTACCATCATGCTAATGTTTCCTCGTGACCTTTTTTCAGTTGGGATTTGAAGCTACGCCCTCCGTCGCGTGAACTGACCGTGTTAACCACGGAGCTATCAACGCTACAAAAAATATTAGTTAGAAGAAAAATCATAGTTTTTAACGAACCAACAAACACTTAAAATTTGGCCTGATTTTGTACTATTTAAATACTTTTTAAATTAAATTAAGGTAACATAATTTTGTCCATCTTACTTAGGGTTATCAAAATTAAAGTACCATGAAAATTACGTTAAAATTGTTGTTAACAGATATATTCTATGACGGTCCGTCTGTCTGCACTGTTCGAAGCTTTGTGGTCGAGGATGCCTCCCACGAGACCTAGAAGAGCGAAACGACATCCTAGAGGCAACAGAAAAGGTAAATCTAGAATAATAACTAAATGAAACTATTTTTTTTAAATGGAGCGATACGGCGGTCTTATATTTTTTTTTTATTTAGCTTGTGTTGTGCTTCCACCGGTGCGTGGACGCTATAAAGAAGCACTGACGATACGACAACCGTTTCCGTCTATCGCTCGAGACGATCTGGCGCTCCCATTTGACGAGTACGTGGTGCATGTTCGGTTCCGGCACTCAACATTATAGCATAGTATAAAGAACTTTGATAGTGGCAAAACAAACTGCTTCCGCACCTCAATAAAAAAAATAATAAGAATTTTGTCAATGAAAAATCAAGCGCGGCACCGGTGCGCACGCGACAGTGAAAACTTTAATTAATATATATCTATCTACAAAAACTACGTGAAACCCTGCAAGACACAAGACGGAAGAAGTTTCGGCCTATTGGTAAGGACCAAACATTTTGGAGGCCCCGACGAGATCCACATCAAGAAATTCGAAGATTTGCACACACATTAATTTTTTTTTTTTTTGTCCGTTGAAACAGATGAAAATCTTCGTGTGGTAATGTGTTGTTTTTCTTGCAGCTAAAATAAACGGCACTCATACATACGTGCCTCAGCTGGAACAAGAATCGTCGGACTCTGAATGCGAAACTCTCGCGGCCACTTCTAGAAGGGTCCACGGGAGAGAGAGACGGGACGATTCGTGGGATAGCGACGTCCCGCTCCATAATCATCGTAAAGGTAGCAAACTTTTTTATTTTTTGTATTCAATTTGCTCTTTTGGGCTGGCTAAAGCTTTAAGCCATACTACCTTGTTTTCCGTTTTTGCAATTCATGTCTTAAATCTAGTCATGCTTTAGTAAAGTAGTGGCGTCTTTACTATAAGCTTCACTTTATGTTTAAAACACCACTATTTTTTATACATAAATACTCCAAAAAAAACACTAGTTTGGCAAAAAATACAATAGGGGCGACGACTCTTTCCGCGTTCCCGCCAAAACTCATGAGTTAGATTTTTGTCATGAACCCGGGAAAGTTCTTCTTTTTTGTATTTGACATCGGACTTAGTGCATTTGCCACAATATTTTACAATTAATCTAGTAAATGAAATTAAAGTCATTTGACCTTTTAGCTCCTTTGGTAGAATATCTTCGAGTGTTCTAGGTATATATTTAGTTTATTTCCGCTTAACAGTCGTTTCAATACAACAGAAAAGAGGATTTAAATTTTTAAAACTTGGAATTGATGTGAAACGCTTGAAAATATTCAATAAAAACTTAATGATAATTAAAAAAACCTATCCGGAACTTTACTGATAATCTAAAACTAAATTTCACATTAACTTAAAAGCTTAAATAAAACACTAATTAAAATAAAAACGAAATCCACAAGTATTTATATCCTTTTCGCTGCAATAACCACTCGCCGACACGTGTTTCACCTCTACACGAGTTTTTTTTTTTTTTTTTTTTTTTTTTTTTTTATGAATGACTCTTGCTGTTGGCCATTTGGCCTCTACAGCGTCACCGGACTGTAGTCTGAGTAAACCTCCTGACAGCGGCGCTTTATATAATATTTGCCGCTGCCGCCCGCGCCTGCGCACTGAAGCGGCGCAGTAATGGCGAAGTGACGCATGTTTGTTCATTCAACAATGAATTCTCTGTGTTGCCATGTTTCCAAATTTCTAATTGTTCAAGTACACTCATACGGAATCCTTTTTCACACACATGTAGGATTTCAAACGTATTACTGTTCCGAAGAGTATGCTCAGTGTCTAATAGATGTTTTGAGAAGTGCGATTTTTCTGGATGATTATTTCGGTACGCGGACAAGTGCTCTTTGTAGCGTGTCTCAAAGTTACGTCCAATTTGCCCTATATAAACACCATTGCATCCCATTCCATTGCATAGTCGACGCATATTGTGACTGGTCCGAAAGGCAACGCTAGTATCGTTTCTTTTCATTCAGTCACAACTTAGGCACTTAGTAGGAATCTACTATAAAAAGGGACTGTCCGTGTGGCGCTGTTGTCGCGAGTGTATCGTCTCCGAGTTAAAAAATATTTTAAAATAATTAACTTCGATTTATAGTCAGTGTAATAAGTTTAACTACTAAATAAAGGAATAAAATTATAGTGACAGTGTTATTAAACATAATATATTGCTACATATTTGTAAATTCATTAAAAGTGAATCAGCTGTTAGTTGTTTACAATAGCTGAGTGTATTAGTGCAGTGAAATAGACTATAAGGCATTAAACTGTGTAGTGTTATAAAGAAATAATAGTTAATGAGGGAACAGTGTTAAATACTAAGTAATTTGCAATAAATATAACTCTAAATAATAATATAATTAAATCGATGAACTATTTTCAAACCACCCTCATTTAGTGTTAAAAACAATCAAAGGAGTGCGCGGCAACAGTGATTAATAAGACTCGCACGTTATGAGTCACCTGTAACGACTATACATAATTATATCTAGACAAGCGCTCATGTCGGTGCGCTTCTAAGAAAGGTGGCGACAATAGTTCAACACCAGTAGGCGCTTCAAAGAAATCTCGAGACCCGTATGTGACTCAGAGGGTGAAAGTAGCACCAACCCCTCCGATAGTTAGTGACAAGGACGGAGATACAAGCGTGTTACTGCGTGAAATGAGCAAGTTACGTCAGGACATATTTTTAATGAGGGAGCAGTTTAGCGACGAGATCGCTATCTACGACGGTAAGCTGGGCCGCTCCATTCATATCATCGAGAGCTACGAAGCGAAGTTGAACCAGGCTGTCTCTACTATAGCTAGTCACGAGACGAAGATCGGGGAATATACCGAGGTAATCGAGTTTCTCGTCGGCGCTATTATTAAGTGTGAAGACCATAGCGCCAAAACATCCACGCGCCTGTCTCTCGATATCGCGAAAGCGATCGGAATGCAGTGCAACACCAAGGTCCCCAAAGAGCCCGAAACGTCGAGGGCGTGCGCAACACCCGCAACCCTCCCACAAGAGTCGTGCTACCCCAAACGCGACGGTGGCGCACGTGCACGTGCGCATGGAAAGACGAAACCGCTCTCTACATCATCACCGCCCGAACGCGTCGGAATCAATCGGTCGCTCGACGCCTGCGCCCGTCGGTAGGAAGCCTTATACTGGCCCCCGCCGGCCGTCCGCGCCCTGCTATACCACTTTGCAAGATGTGACAACGGCGACGGCCGCAACGAGTATCGACATCGATGATGAGGGATGGCAGAAGGTGAACCGAAGAACCCGAAAAGGTGGCCCACAGCGGCGTACTATGATTAAGGGAACTGGAGCGAGGGACGTTGAACTCAAGACCGTTGAGCGAGCTCGAAAAATTCACGCCTGTTTCTTTGCGCCGGACACCACGACCGATACGATTATATCGTATATGAGAAGAAAGAAACAGTGCGATAGTTACAACGTCGAAAAATTAAAATTAATTCACGCGCACTACTCTTCTTTCTCGCTTACGGTACCGAACACTCACTTCGAGTTCTTCATGTCCGCTGAGAACTGGCCAACCAGCACTCAAGTAAGCGAGTGGTTTCGAGGGAGCGGCGGGCGCGCAGGAGGCGCTCCCCGCCGGCACTCCGCGCCGCGACGTCACCCTCGCGGCTGCGATAGCCCTACCGTTGGTACCGCCGACGCCGCCACTACCGCGGCCGCTGGGACATCAAAGCAAGAGACATACGCCGGCGTCGCCGCACCGCCCCGTGCGTCACCGGGCAATCAACCACGGCGATGTAAACCAACGTCCCTAGCAATCTGTCACCAGAATATACGATGCATAACTAGCAAGACGAAACAACTCGAGGTGCTATTGACAAAGGAACTTACCTGCGACGTAATAATTATAACTGAACACTGGTTACGCAAACATGAATTGGTTTCTGTTACATTATGTAACTATGATCTATTGTCTTTTAGTTGTAGAGAACGAGTAGCGCATGGTCTCCTCCTCAACGATTTGCCCGGCGCCATCGACGACGCTGAGATATACATGTACGCCGATGACGTCGCTGCCGTGATTACTGCGCCGTCGCGCCCCGAGCTGGAGTCGAGACTGAATAGGGTGGTGAACGAGCTCGACAGTTGGATCCGATCAAATGGGCTAGCGCTAAACAAAGACAAGACCTGTCTCCTTACTTTCAACCTCAATGGCCACGCGACAGAGGCTTATTCGGTAGCAGTCGGTAATACTGCGCTCCAACAGGTCTACAGTACGAAACTTCTAGGTTTCCATATTGACGGCGCGTTGACGTGGGGGACGCACATAGGCGAGATATGCGGGAAGCTGAGCCGCTCGTGCTTCGCGCTCCGGCGGCTCGCTAGCACCGCTACCCGCAGCGTAGTGCGCTCCTGTTACTTCGCGACTGTCCACAGTAACATCACGTACGGGCTGGAGTTGTGGGGCCGCGCAGCCGATCGTAATAGAGCGTTTGTTATGCAGAAGAGAGCCGTGCGGGCCATCTGTGGGGTTCAGGACGACGTCTCATGCGTGGAGCTTTTTAGAGATCTTAAGATACTACCGTTGCCGTGTGAACTTATTTACCAGGTAGCCGTATTCACCCACACGAACATTGATAAATTTCAACGCAGGGGCGTCCACAGCTCGTTAGATCTCCGCAGCAATAAAAAGAAAGACCAGCTTGTAACACCGTCGCACCGGCTCGTCAAGTCGGAGAGGTCGGTGTACATTCTGGGCCCGCGGTCTACAGCCGTGTACCCGCCTCCGTCCGGGATGCACCTTCCACCGCGTGCGTCAGAACCAAGTTAAGATCTTGGCTGCTAGAGACCTTGTTTTATGACATTAATGAATATTTCAAGTTAAAAGATTATTAAATTACTAGTAAGTAATTTCTGGACATTTTATTATATGGACAATATTTTTTTATATTGGCATATTTTTATGCCGACGTATTTTTGTATTGGCATATTTTTATGCCGACGTATTTTTGTATTGACGTATTTTTATATTGACATATTTTATATTGGCAGTATTATTATATTGACAATATTCTTATATTGACATGTTTATATACATTGACATTTTGTTTTTATTCCATTGACATGTAATCAGTGTTCTAAATCTCAATGTAATGATATTACGGAATTGACTTGTAACATTGGTGTTATCAATAAAATATTTGTATTTGTATTTTCAGAATCCTTGCGATTTTTTCTGATGTCGGGCCTAAGTACGTTACACTACCCACATATCGGTTTATCCTATCTGACACACCCGGGTATAACATTGCCCGTACTTGGTTTTGTTGTTTTTTCCTAATCAAGCTATCCACCATTCACTTACTGTAACCATTTGAAGTTGCTAACTGATAAATTATCTTCAGCTCTTTTAGATAGTTTGCCAGCGTTAGTGGAACTAATATCAGCCTATGTATATAACTTCTAAAGGCTGTATTATATACGCACCAATTCCCGTAATTTATCTCAGCACAATCTAGCTGGTTAGATTGACAGCACCAGACTGCCGTCGTAACTATACTTCGCAACTACCCTCATTCCAGTACATAACAGGCTGCTAATTTATGCTGCATGGGATGGTTGGTTGGATGGTTGGTAGAATATCTTTTTCAAGAACTTCAATTTAGTCAATGTTAATTTCAGGGAAAGGCGTCGGAAAGAAAAGTAAGAGCAGCAGTGCAAGTGCTGAACCGATGGCCAGCACGAGTCGGATCGAACCTGATGAACTCAAAGGTTTGTATTTTTATAGAATGACTCAAAAATCAAAATCAAAATGTCATTTATTCAGTTTAGGCCCTGGTAAGGCACTTATGAACGTTAAGTTACATGTTTGAATCTACCGCCGGCTCGTAATTATACTTCAACTGAGAAGACTCCGCCAAGAAACTCAGCAAGGCATTTTTTTTGTGGATCTTTCTTTTCATATTAGGTTACAGTTTTAACTAGATTTTAATCTCTCTAACCTAGCGTGACACATACGCAAAAGTTATTTTAAAAAACCGGCCAAGTGCGAGTCGGACTCGCACACGAAGGGTTTCGTACCATTATCTATGAAAAAGGCAAAAAATCGCGTTTGTTGTATGGTTTTTTTTAAATTTTATTTTTTGTATTTTTTGTTATAGCGGCAACAGAAATACATAATTTGTGAAAATTTCAACCGTCTAGCTATCGCGGTTCTTGAGATACAGCCTGGCGACAGACGGACGGACAGACAGACAGCGAAGTCTTAGTAATAGGGTCCCGTTTTTACCCTTTGCGTACGGAACCCTAAAAAAGACTTTTATTACTGATTTTTAATGCTTTTTTAAAATTACTATTTAATTCTAATGTAATTGACTAAGCTGCAATTTAATATGTATTTTTTAATGTAAAAGCAATGTGACGAGCGAGACGCTCTCCTGATGGTAAGAGATAACGCCTGTCCATGACCGTTACAAGATTATTCAATAGCAAAAACAAAATTTAAGCCACACTTGAGAGCCAGTTCCATTCAAGGCTACAGCTCACCTGTTGTTAAGCGGCGGCGTGGTCGAATATGGTAAACATACCTAGCCTGGAATGGAACTGGCTCTCAAGTGAGGCTGTTGGATTTTTCAACTTGAAAGTAGCTAGCCAGCCGAGTACTAGAGAATACCATACCACCACGCTATGGTTTCCTCACGATGTTTTCCTTCAACGCCAGCTCAGGGTCATTGTTGAGGTTTGAACCCACGCCCTTCGGCATGTGAACTGACCACGCCAACCACTGAGCTATCATCGCTACAAAATATAAATTTCAGATGTATACGAACCAGCACGGAACGGCGTGGTGTCAGCGTCGGAACACACCCACAATACTGATTCTGAATCCTCTATCTACACCAACATCGAGGTCCTGGAAGAGGAACTGGCTGAAGATGAAGTGGAACTTACATACGATGACGCCGCACGAGACAGGAACAATACTCCGGTAAGATTATCATTGTGTTTTCTTTTTATTCCTAACTAGCTGCGCTCCGCGGTTTGATGGATATGATGGATGATGATGATGATGAAAGGTATCCTATGTTTTACTCCAGGGCCTAAAGTATCTACATGCCGTTCAGCAATTCAATTCAAATTCAATTGAGAAACGTGCAAAGAAACTCATAAGCAACGATTCGCTTGTTCAGAAAAGGCTCCAAAGCCTGGAACATCGACGCAAAGTTGCTTGTCTGTCAGTTTTCTACCGGATACACTTTGGAGAGTGCGCTTCAGATCTGCATGACCTAATTCCACCTTGCCCATTCTTTTATCGGACAGCCAGAAGCTTTAAGAAGCGGCACCGCTTCATGGTGGATATTCCAACAACTCGAACTAAGCGGTTTGGTTCCACCTCCTTCATACGAACCGCTAAACATTGGAATTCGCTGCCCGAGTGGGTGTTCCCCGATAGGTACAATCTGGGTGCCTTCAAGTCGCGAGTAAATCGGTTTCTTCTAGGCGAGCGTGCTCCATCGTAGACCGCATCTTCGCTTATCATCAGGCGAGATGGCGGTCAAACGCAAGCCTATTAGTTATCAATTTTTGTAGTTAAATTTCAATGTCCCCCCAAATTCGTTGCGTAATACTTGAACGCTCCCTTGAAGAAGGCCACCGGCCATGAATTTCACATGAGTAGAACAAAAACGCTTAAAATAAAGTCTCTATTATTCGCAGAGTGGGTCAGTACGTGGTCGGAAGCGGACACGCCATAGTTCCGGCAGTGAATACGGGCGCGTACGCAGAAAACACAAACACGGGAGACGAAACAAACCCGCCAAACAGTGAGTAAAGTTAATGTTCTTTTAATGGACCCATTTAAATTTAGTATTATTTCATTTAATTTTGCGGTAAACATGTTTGATTTATCATTTCGTTTAATTTTGCGTTAAAACATGTTTAGTTTAGCGTTTAAGATGTTTGATTTAGAATTTCGTTTAATTTTGCGTTAAAACATGTTTAATTTAGCAAACACGGGAGACGAAACAAACCCGCCAAACAGTGAGTAAAGTTAATGTTCTTTTAATGGACCCATTTAAATTTAGTATTATTTCATTTAATTTTGCGGTAAACATGTTTGATTTATCATTTCGTTTAATTTTGCGTTAAAACATCTTTAGTTTAGCGTTTAAGATGTTTGATTTAGAATTTTGTTTAATGTTGCGTTAAAACATGTTTAGTTTAGCGTTTAAGATGTTTGATTTAGAATTTCGTTTAATTTTGCGTTAAAACATGTTTAGTTTAGCGTTTAAGATGTTTGATTTAGAATTTCGTTTAATGTTGCGTTAAAACATGTTTAGTTTAGCGTTTAAGATGTTTGATTTAGAATTTCGTTTAATTTTGCTTTAAAACATGTTTAATTTAGCGTTTAAACATGTTTTATTTAACGTTAAATATGTTTGATTTGGCATTTCGTTTAATATTGCGTTTAAACGTGTTTAATTTAACGTTAAACATGTTTGATTTAGCATTTCGTTTAATTGTAACATAAATACTGTACAACATGTATTGTAACACACATAGCCTGGAATGGAACTGGTTCTCAAGTGAGGCTACCGGAACACACCGTTAGATGCTTGGCGGCAGATTTTTAACTTAAGGGTAGTAGCTAGCCAGCTAGCTAGCTAAACCGTGTTATGTTATGGTTTCCTCATGATGTGGTCTTCCGCCGGAATTGTTTGATTTCTTTAAAACACGTCTTATCTTTTATTCAGGATAAGAGAGCGTTTCAACGAAGGCACTCCGTCATCATCATCATCATCCCAGTCGGGGTCCGATTCCGACGTGGAAGGGGGCCGCCGCTACGAGTCGGACCGCTCGTACCGGCCGCGGTACTCCACAGACGACGACGCACCTCTTCATCTATACAGGTAACATGCCCTGAATTCATCTGTAATTTTAACCGACTTCAAAAAAGGGGTAGGTTCTCAGTTCGGTCATAATTTTTAAGATAAAACTCCGTTATTTATAAACCGATTTGGAAGTTTTATTTCTTTTTGGTGGACAGGCTAGATGTTTGACCACAGCTCACCTGATGTTAAGTGATGGTGTTGTTGAAGATGGTAAACACGCCTAACCTGGAATGGAACTGGCTCTTAAGTGAGGCTGCCGGGACACAGCCTTAGCTTACACACCTATTTATCTGCAAGTTGTCCGCGTGAAATTTAATTTAAAAAAAAAAATTCATTGCACAAAATCTCGTAAGAAATACCTTAATTTTTGGTAACCTAGCATTTTCCGGTTTGAAATGTATCCTATAGTTTAATCCAGGTAATAAAATTTCATCATAATCCGTTCAGACGTTTTTGGACGATTGAGTAACAAATATTCAAACACAAACTTTCATTATCAAATGATTAATATTATTAGTTTATTTAGTACAAAAACTATCTTATATATGTTAATCTAGGTAATAAACTATATGTACGCCAAATTTCATTCAAATCTGCTTAGCCGTTTTTGCGTGATTGAATAACAAACATACAAACTTTCATATTTATTATTTACTAGCTGCGCCCCGCGGTTTTACCCGCGTGGTGATGGATGATGATGATGAAAAGTATCCTATGTTTTATTCCAGGGCTTAAAGTATCTACATGCAAAATTTCATCCAAATCCGTTCAGCCGTTCTGGCGTGATTGAGTAACAAACATCCATCCATCCAGACTTTCACATTTATAATATTAGTGGGATTTAGTAGGAGTTTTTCTGATACAAAATGCATACTATATGTTAATTTAGTTAATAAACTATATGTGTGCCAAATTTCATCGAAAAGCGTTCAGCCGTTCTGGCGTGATTGAGTAACAAACATCCATCCATCCATGCAACTTTCACATTTATAATATTAGTAGGTTTTTTTTTCTGATACAAAATGTATACTATATGTTAATTTAGGTAATAAACTATATGTGTGCCAAATTTCATCCAAATCCGTTCAGGCGTTTTTGCGTGATTGAGTAACAAACATCCAAACATACAAACATATTTATAATGTTCCCAGACAAAGGGCGGAGGGCATCGAAGTGGCGGGACCTTCCAGCTCAAGAAGGGAACACAATGGTCACAGGGTAAGTGTTTACCACACACATACATATAAGTATTATATACATTGTAATTATGATCATCATAATCAGCCATAGGACGTCCACTGCTAGACATAGGCCTCCTCCTGGGGGGGTTTTGCCAATACTCGCCACGCTTGGCAGGCGGGTTGGCGAGCGCAGTTAGGTGTGATTGTTCAAGGAAGACGCTGCTGCCCATCTTCCGGATTACATCCCTTAGCCGACTCTTACGGCAACCACGGGTAGAGAGGGTGGGGTACTATTCTTACGCCGGCACCACCACGGCAATGTAATTATAATAGACAATAGACAATATTTTATTATGACATAAAACAAATTTCTTAGACATTAACAAAATAGGTAAAAAGAAACAAAAGAAATAACAAACAAAGATAAAACAAAACTAAATTACACACAAAGAACAAAGAGAAAGAAATACATTTTATGCCACAAACCGGCCTCAACTCATATATATATATATATATAGTTTATAGCCATTCGTGCCACATGTGGGGTTCAAGACGATGTCTCATTTGTGGAGCTATTTAGAGATCTTCATATACAGCCGTTGCCGTTTGAACTTATTTATCAGGTAGCCCTGTTCACCAGCGTTGCCGTATTTTTTTTTTGTCAAGTCTGTATTTTGGAAGTTTTTGAGTGAAAAAAATGGGATTCTTTCGTCGAAAGCGGGACATAGTAAAAAAACGTATACAATTAGAAGATTTTAAATATTTATTGTTTTATTTGAGTTCAAATTACGTTACAATAGATAGCAAAAATAGCCATAAAAAATGTATTTTAATAAAAATATGATATTATAAATCAGATTTACCCTATCGTGACGGACCCCTCTCTCTAGTATTTTTATATTGACTTTTTTAATGTAACAGTAATGAGACACGATACGCTCTCCTGATGTTAAGAGATAACGCCTGTCCATGACCATTGCAGCGATACACAGAACTTTGAGTAGTAAAACAAAGTCCAGGGCATCGCTGCCTTGGCGCTCATTACTTTGGAGACTAGATGGTTAGTCTCAATAGCCCTGTAATTTCGCTAGCTGCAGTACCCTTCAAAATAGAACACAGTAATGTTTACACACTACTGCTTGGCGGTAGAATATCTGGTACTGCGGTGGTACCTACCTAGACGACCTCCTGCTAAGGAAATCTACCACCAAGTGGTCTTACACCTAACCTGTCAAACTACAAATAAAGAAGAAATATAAATTTGTCTGTAGAGCGGCGGGGTGTCGCTCCGAGCGCGTAGCCCGCGCCGATACAACGAGGACAGCGAGGAAGACTCCATCGCTGCCATCAGCAAGCGTCTCCAGCATCACCAGCACCGCGCCAGGCGGCGCCACCACCGCACGCCGCAGGTAACTTAACAAATCGAACGAACGAATCGCGAAATATATTTTTATGTATTTTTTGACCACAGCTCACCTGATGTTAGGGGATGGTGTGGTCTTAGATGGTAAAGCACACCCAGCCTAGAATGGTACTGGCTCTCAAGTGAACTCAAGCTGCCGGAACACACCGTTGAATGATTAAAACTAAGAACACTCCCGACTAATTCAACTTTCAACCAAAAAAAAAAAACAAAGTCAAAATCGGTTCATCCGTTCGGAAGCTACGATGCCACACACACACAAACACACACGAACACACACACACAGGGACAGACATTACAGCATATCATGTCTATGTAAATTCACTTTTTATTATGGTATATTAGTTTAGGGAAAAAGTGTAGACATTAAAAAAAGTTTTCATATTGCAGAAAAAATGCATAAGGAGCCATATTTGTGCCCCATACTTTAAGAAACATAATCTCTTGACAGTCATCAGCCATAGGACGTCCGCAGCTGGACATAGGCCTCCTCCTGGGGGGGTTTTGCCAATACTCGCCACGTTTGGCAGGCGGGTTGGCGAGCGCAGTTAGGTGTGATTGTTCAAGGAAGACGCTGCTGCCCGTCTTCCGGATTACATCCCTTAGCCGACTCTTACGGCAACCACGGGTAGAGAGGGTGGGGTACTATTCTTACGCCGGCACCACCACGGCAAGTCTGGTTGATGGGTAGTAAAGTTTGAATTTGTGTTGAGAAAGTAAATTACTCAAATAAATTCTAAAGCATGGAAATAAAGATTAGAGCTGGAGATTACTTTTTTTTTTCGTATTTCGTGTTTTACAAAAAAAGTTTTAAAGTTTTTAGTTACAATGACTTTATTCTATAAAAGTACATGATATCTTCTAAATATTTATTACTCAAAGGTGACTGACTGACATAGTGATCTATCAACGCACAGCCCAAACCACTGGACGGATCGGACTGAAATTTGGCATGCAGGTAGATGTTATGACGTAGGCATCCGCTAAGAAAGGATTTTGATTAATTCTACCCCCAAGGGGATAAAATAGGGAATGAAAGTTTGTATGAAACTTTGTCAATTTTAAACCGATCGGGCTGAGACTTTGCATGCATAAAGCTACTATGACGTAGGCATCTAGCGCGGGTGAAACCGCGGGGCACAGCTAGTACATGATATACCCTTTCAAATAATATCAATAGTTTAGTATAAATATATTACTTTCTATCCAAAAAAAAATCATAAAACTCCTCGAAAGGTTGACTGACCTCAGTCGATGGAACTGCACTAAAATCCTGCGTAATAAGTTGCATTTTTAGGTCAAATCAAAATCAAAAGTCATTTATTCAGTTTAGGCCCTGGTAAGGCACTTATGAACGTTAAGTTACATGTTTGAATTTACCACCGGCTCGTAATTACACTTCAACTGAGAAGAAACTCAGCAAGGCATTATTTTGTGGATCTTTCTTTTCATATTAGGTTACAGTTTACAGTTATATATATTAATACATTATGCTTACTACAATTGTCACTTAGCCAGGGGGATGCAAGTGCAGAGAGGTATTTTTGGAAACATCTTAACTGTCTGTTAAGTGTTAACGGTAGATTATTGTAATACATTAAGAGTTTATTTTACAGCCCTGTTGGTTCATTGGGAGTATGTCTGCCTGAGCTGTAGGGCGTGGGTTCGATTCCCGCCAAGGACAAATGTTTGTTTGGTATAAACAAATGTTTGTTCTGTTTCTGGGTATTCTATATGTATTTACAAAAAAAAAAAGTATTTATGTATTCTATCAGTTATCTGACTTCCATCACACGAGCTCTGCTTAGTTTGGGGTCAGATGGCGCTGTGTGTAATGTGTCCTACAATATTTATATGAATTTGACACGTCTTGCATTTCAACTCACACCTCCAACTTACTTGATGTTAAGCGAAGACGCGGTCTACGATGGAGCAAGCTCGCCTAGAAGAAACCGATTCACTCGCGACTTGAAGGCACCCAGATTGTATCCATCGGGGAACACCCACTCGGACAGCTAATTGCATTGTGTAGCGGTTCGTACAATAAATATATTATTTTGTTTCAGACTGTCAGAGCAGAAGCAAGTGCAGCACACACCAATGATCACAATTACTTCAACGGCCATGCGGCGAGAGCTCCGTTGAATGGAAACGGTAAGTCGCGAAATATTAAAAAAAAAAACGGCCAAGTGCGAGTCGGACTCGCGCACGAAGGAATACGTACCATCTTTTAAAAAACGCCAATAAAAACACGTCTGTTGTATGGGAGCCCCCTTAAATATTTATTTTAGTATTTGTTGTTATAGCGGCAACAGAAATACATCATCTGTGAAACATTCAACTGTCTAACTATCATGGTTCATGAGATACAGCCTGGTGACAGACAGACAGGCAGACGGACGGACAGCGGAGTCTTACTAATAGGGTACTTTTTTACTCTTTGGGTACGGAACCCTAATAATGAGAAGAACGAAACCCTCTCCTGATGGCATGTGTGAAGTTTCAGCGGCCTAGTTGAAAGACCTCTGCCCAATCTGAAAACCCTGGTTTCGAATCCCAGGCGCGCACCTCTCTTTTGTAAGTCAGTTGCTGGTAGATTTCCTTAGCAGGAGGTCGTCTAGGTAGGTACTATTGCAGTACCAGATATTGTAGCCAAGCAGTAGTGTGTAAACATTACTGTGAAGGTTACTGCAGCGACATTACAGGACTGTTGAGACTAACCATCGAAAGTCTCAAAGTAATGAGCGCCAAAGCAGCGATGCCCTGGACTTTGTTTTGCTACTCAAAATTCTATATATCGCTGCAATTGTCATGAATATCCACCTCTTACCATCCGGAGAGCGGCTCGTTTGTCACATTACATTTACATTTCATTAAAAAAAAAACTTTTTTTTTTAATTTACAGCGTCTAGGTCAGTCGATAGCGGTAGCAGCGGTGCTGCGGTTCCCGTGTCGATATCATCACGTGGTCGCGTCAGAAAACTCACAGCCAAAGCACGAGGACTACTCAGAGATTGATTGAGAAGACCACATCTGGCACGTAAAGCCAGAACCGGGCTTGGAATACTCGAGGCTGTCCTACCAGTTAGATAACAAGAGACAATAGCACTTATAAGCTGAATTTGATAGCACCAGTTGTCGTGATGTTCGTTACTGGTTGAATGAAGGCGTAACAGACATCACTGCAGTTGTGATCTCCGTTACGGGTTGAACTGGTGACTCAAAGCTGTTCTACCAGTTATATAACAGAAAAAATAGCACTCAAGCTGAATTTGAGAGCGCCAGTTGTCGTGATGTTCGTTACGGGTTGAATGAAGCCGTAACGAACATCACGCCAGTTGTTGTGATGTCTGTTACGCGTTGAACTGGTGACTCAAGGCTGTGGTACCAGTTGGATAACAGGGGACAATAGCACTTTCAAGATGAATCTGAGAGCACCAGTTGTCGTGATATCCGTAACCGTTTCAATGAAGCCGTAACGAACACCACGACAACTGGTGCTTGCTATCGAAAAGTGCGTTAAAACATTATATACCTCAAAAATGTAAAAATATAATTATCTCTAGGTTTCAGAGACTCTGAGTCTTTGTTCTTGACTTGTTGTTGAGAGACTTGTTTCAGTAACTCATGAGTTAAACGCAATGTGAAATATACATCTTTTTCGTAAGGGGGTGTTTTAAAATGGACATCTATAGGCACTTTATTTACCATCAGGCGAAGTGTTTGCCTGTTTCTTGTTACTTATTTTTTTAAACTTTAATTACCCCGGGGAATGAATTATTTAAATTTTATAGTAATCTACTATCTGTATAAAGGATGTATAAAGTTTCTGGAAAGACTTTCTTTGTAATGATGATAGGTGATAGCTCAATGGGTAGCCCGGTTGGATTACACGCCAGTGGACGTGGGTGCAAACCTCAACACTCGAGAGTCTAGATGTGTCTTCCACCACACAACCACTTAACATCAGATGAGTTGTGGTCAAACAACTAGCCAGTCGCCTTTTAAAAAAAATCACCAAATAACAGTGACATCCGTTTCATTTGATTTAACTTGTATAAGTTTGCGTTTGATCACCAACTCGCCTGATGGTAAGCTAGGATGTGGTCGAAGATGAAGTATTAGTTTTAGTGATGTTTAATTGTGTTTATGGTAACAAGGTACACAAGCAAGACTTTGTCTTGATGGTAAGTGATAACACCAGCCCGTGACGTGCCCGTGTGATGTTTACCGTTGAATCTATATTTTAAGATTAATCAAAAATAGAACAAATAGATTTCATTTTGGGAATCATTTTCAAAAGCAATAACGTTTTTAATATAAAATCAATGTAAAGAACTTCTGTTTTAACATTATTTTGGTATTTAGTAAATAATTATATTTATGAATAATATAATCAGCCCCGGATCTACAATTTTTTCCAACCAGGGCGGAAACTTGATAGTGGCGCCCCCTCTCTCCAGTGTTTAAAATAAAATAGTTTGAAACACTTGCAGATATATGGGTGGCATTTTTTTAACCGGAAGAATAAGTAGTCTTTCATAAATTAACACTTCCTTAGTATTTGGGCGACCGAGCTTTGCTCGGTGTATGCTGACAGTTTAAACATTAGTAATATTCAAAGACATGTTAGTTAGTAGTCATATAAAACGTATAAAGAAATAAAATCAAAACAAATTTAAAAAAAACTAAGAAAACCTTGGTTAAGTCTGTCCCAAGACTCCAGAATGTATGGACAGCGCGCAGCCTTACGCGCCGAGCTAGCGCGAGACATAACTACCATACGTAGACTACGCAGTAACTGTTATCTAATCTGCGCCCGCGCGCGACTACCATGTCATTGTCGGTGCGCGTGATTTGAGTGTCCATATTTTTGTGTTTGCTCAGGATAATTAGGTCAAATATTGACCACCAATTTTTTATTATTATTTGGAACGACAATCGAGTACTGAACCCCCTGTATCAATATTGCTGATGTTTAAACTTTCATGGTGTATAATATGTAAAACTCAGAAAATCGTGTTTTACTAAAGATTAAACTTAGATCGATTTTTGACCCTCAATAACCCCCCATGTTAATGCAGTTCGCTCGTAGAGTCCCTAGTTCTAGATGCGACGGGGATTCCCCCGGCAATCAACTCAGAAAACTTTCATAATGTAGGATATGTTCCAAAACCAGCTGGACGTTTTAAAATCAAATGAATAATCGATAGAACGTGCGCTGGATTCTAGACGCTTTGTGAAATAAGCTTTCTTTATTAACCCCCGACGCAAAAAGAGGGGTGTTATAAGTTTGACGTCGATGTCTGTCTGTGGCATCGTAGCTCTCAAACGGATGGACCGATTTCGATGCGGTTTTTTTTTCATTTGATAGCCAGTTTCCTTGCTATGTTTGGTTAATTGCGTAGGGATTTTTTTTTATTTTTATTTTAATTACACCTGTATTATGATTTTGGGACTCCCAACTAGATCCGGGGTTGTATATTAATAGAATGAAGACTGATCGCTTCTATAGATAAGATGAAAATTTTAATTGTACATAATTGTGTATTAGCGCTTAAGGTGCTCAATAATGAAAGGAATGCAGAGTCCATGGTATTTAACATTGTTAGGTAGGGTTAGACAGAAAGGGCAAGCAAAAGCAAGTTAAGGTCAATTTATTTATTTATTTTACTGTTTGACAGCTATCTTGCTTGATAGCTTTTAAACTATGCAACGGATTTTAATGCGGTTTCCATCAATAGAGAGAGTGATACAAGAGTTTTTTTTTGTTAAAAATTATACCGATCGTGAGTAGTGTAAGTCAAATAGTCCAACACGCTGTCCATCTTCAACCACACCATCAATTTAGACATGAGCTGTGGTCAATCACCTAGTCTGTCAACCATTAAAAAAATTATCGGTGTAAATATATAAAGATGCATAACTTTCCTTTTATTTGAAGTTGGTTAAATATCACATTCAAGATGTTCCATTGCTGCGTGAAAGGGGTCAACAAATTGTTTAGCATAATCTGTACTGTTTTCTTTTAGCTTAGCAGTTCTGTCTTACCCTGTTCTATCTGGACTCAAAACTTAGCTGTCACTTAGAATGTACTGTAATGTTTAATTTAATTTTTTTATTATTATTTCAATTTCGTTTTAACTAAAATATTGTTCGATATAAGAATTTTCAATGAAGAAAAAATTACAGAAATAAGTTTAAAGTAATAATTAGCTATTATAGATTTTTTTTCAATGTTTAAATATGAATTTAAATATTCTCATTAATTTAAATTGGAGTACCTGTTTAAGTGTATTGGAGTGTTCTGTTTATTGTAAGGTTTAAGTTTTTATTTGTAAATAATTTCTTATGTGTATTTTGAGTCATTTTTTTTGGGTTCCGTGCTCGAAGGATATGTTTACGGACCCTTGTAGTTACTCTACGTCATTTTTTGTCTGAGTTTTAAAATGCTGTATAGTACTGGTTGAATTTCTCTTTAGATAAAGGCTGATTTTCTGTCAAATGATATCAATATTGCTACAAAGAAATACAATTCATTTGTATAGTGAACAAAAAAAAACATGTCTCAAAAAAGGCAAAAAACAGAGACACGTCGAACCAGTCTTGGATTTGTCAATAGGCCATATAGGCCGCGGCCTAGGGGCGGCAGCGTCCTAGGGGCGGCAGATTTTAGAGGAACCTCACTTTATTTCAGAGGATAAATATCAAACAAGTTCACCGGTTGTCTCATGGATTTTTAAACTAATCCGTTAAATTCTCATAGAAACACATTCGTATCAAAAATTATCAATTCTAGATATTTTCGTTTGGGGCGGCGGAAATAAAGTGGCATAAATCCGGCACTGCGTCGAACTTGATGTGAATTTAGTTCAAACTGTACGGTTTGTCAAGAAATATCAAAGAACGATCAAGTGCGAGTCTGGCTTGTTATTCTCCGCACTCCGCACGAAACTAAAGAAAATATTTCGTGATTAATGTTTCGATGTGAACAAACTGTACGGGACCCGCGGTGCACGGGCGCGTCTCGCACTTGATTGTTTATTAGTCGCAAGAACAAATCATGGTCCAGTCTTATCAGTTATGTACCAGAATTTAATTATTTATAAAATGTCTCGAATCAATTATACGAATTAAATGTTTGTGATGGATTTTAATTTTAGGCTTATTTCACACTGAAGCAGAGTTTAATTTTGAATGTAAAATAATCTACCGAGATAACGGCATTGGATTTAAAAAAAAACACAGCTTCAGTAATAGCGCTTCTATATTATAAGCCGACATGGCTATTGTATTTGCAACAAGCACAAAATGTGACTTATGTTAATATAGAAAAAAGTTACTTTGTACAATTTTGGTATGAAACCTTGAAAATGTTGATGATGTCTGTGTATTGTATAGTTAAATGTTAATTGTACGTATGTGTATATATGACGCGTCTGTCCGTGTGAACGCACACAGTGATATAGCGTTTGTGTGAAACCAAACAGAATAAAAGTATTTTGCAAAAAAAAAAACAACTTTTTTAACACTTCACACTACCCAGTCCTCAAGATACTTTATCGAGAGTAATTCAGCTTAAAATATTACTATCATTATCAGGTCGAGCGAAGCAAGCCCTAACACTATTCCACAGCCTGAGCATTTTCGTGGTACACTTTACTAAAAAACTATCGCGCCTATAGATTTGTGCTTTGATATAGTAATTTAACTTCATATCTAGGTGTGTTATCTGTCAAAAAAAATTATAATAATGAACATTAACAATTTTTTATTCATTGGGTAGAATTTTATTGTACTACTAACGCCATCTGTTAGAAAACCAAAGAGGTAACTTTGTTTGTTTTTTGTTGTAAATTTGTAACAACTGCCTTAAAAATTATTACCCGTTAAAAAACTACGCGAGCCCTCACAAAGCTCAGCTTTTTGCTAGTAAATATACAATAATGGTCTAACAGCTAGTAATGAGCGCCGAAGCAGCGATGCCCTGGACTTTGTTTTGCTATTCGAAGTTTTATGGTCATGGACAGGCGTTCTCTTACCATCAGGAGAGAGTCTCGTTCGTCTCACTGCAAAAAAAAAAATACGGCGGTTCTTTTGACGTTCCCGCGCTAACAATTCTTTTTTCTTAATTCATCGACTTATGGATACGGAGTCCTTGATGCCTAATCTTTATAATATGTACTACGGGTTTTTGCCGTACATGTCTAACATATTTAGTTACAGTTAAAGTCCAGTCATGACTTAGTAAAGTAATGACGATCTTAGTTTCGATGGAGTTCTGGAAGCAACACGAAATAACGTGTTTTACTAAATTATATCACTTTCCCACACTTGCGCTTGTAATTCGGCACTTTATGAATAAACCACAACTATTTTTATACATAAACATGCGAAAAAGTATTTAAGAAAGTTTCGCCTAGACTTTTTTTGTTTTTCGTGTTGCACTTTCTGCATTTACCAATTCAATATTTTCAATTATTTTATAAAAATGAAATTCATGGTCTAGTTCGGTCATGACCTAGTAAAGTAGTAGGGACTACTGTTATCGACAAAGCTTAGGAAGTCACATGAAAAGTTGTGTTTTACTAAATTATCGCACATTCACGCGCGTAATTTACCTCTTTGTGTGTGAAATACTACTATTTTTATAAAGATAAAAATAATTATTAGCTCGGAATGTATTTGATCGCGAATTTGAGTGACAATGCCAATAACTAAGAAAAAAATATGGTTATTTGACTTGATGCTGGTGTTAATCGACCGTCGACTGTCAAAGTCAAACCATTTCTCATTTGCTTTCATTCATGTACAAGTAAACAAAACCCTAAACAAATGTAAAAAAGTTACCCAAAAACGAAACGATATAAAGAAACTAAGACTTAAAATGATAAAAGAATAGAATTAAAAGTAATTTTTACTAATATGCCGACATGCGTGGTAGTTGTGTGTAAAAACCGTAGTGAAATCGCAAATGTTAAAAACAAGGGAATATCCTATCACGTGTAAGTATCGGAATTTTTACCTATTTAAAGCATAAATTAGGAAATACTTCAATGATATTATGATTATCAGATGAAAGACCACACCTATGTGCAGTTCAATTTAACAATATTTTTAATTACATACGCTTAGAGCTAAACATAATAATGTCATTGTCATATCAGATACTTTTTTCTCCAGTAAGGAGTATGGCGTCACATATTGTGAATTTGCCTGTATGAAGTCAAAGTACCTTAGCAAACCAAAGAACGAATAAGCATTCCGGAGACGTTCAATTTGTATTGTAATAGCATATATTAACAACTACTAATTTTTAAACTAAAGATAACCTAATTGTATTTAGTTTGAAGAACGAAATTAAAAGGTGTTTTAGCTACTAAGTAATTACAGAAAGATACATTGCACAGTAACTAGCTGTGTCGTACAATTTCACTCACGTCTTCCTTGTAAAAATTAGCGAATGTGTTCATCAACGATATTTATGTATGTCGTAATTTTTCGCTCACCCTAATTTGTTACATCGTGAATAAGTCGAAAACTACTATTTATGAGCTGTTCAAGTATTACGTAAGGATCAAAGGAGGGGAGGCTTTACTTTGCTTATTTTTATGACATGGGGATGGGGCAGGGTTGGATTTAGGTACGTTGAAAATTATAGTACGCCGATAGTACACTTTTTTTTTTAAATCTAAATAATTAGTAAATAATGATTAATTCGTCGAATCAACACGTTTATGCAAAATTTACTACAACTCTTAGATTCTAAATTAATCAGTTCATGAATATTATTTTCTTCATCCTAAGCATCTAATGTTATCAACATGTCTTCTGTGTGTTTTCGCGAGAACGCGAAAAGAGTCGTGTCGCCCAATTGTATTTTTTTTCCCAAAACTAGTGTTTTTTCGAGTGTTTATGTATAAAAATGTTGGTGTTTTATTCATAAAGAGCCGAATTACAAGCGCGAGTGTGGGAAAGTGATATAATGTGATGAAAGATGACTAATTGTGTTATTTCCAAAACTCAATCGAAACTTATAGTAAAGTCGCCACTACTTTACAAAAGCATGGCTAGATTTGACTGGCACGGACTGGACTTTGACTATAAAGATAAAGAAGATGAAAACCGTAGACTGCACACAAAATACGGAAACAATGAAATTGGCAGAATGCACAGAGTGCGATGCCAAGAAGAAAAAGAAAAAAACCTAATGAACTATTTTTTACAGATGGTTTGGCAATGAACGGGTGTCATATTTACCTATTTTGGTATTTTATAAGTGAAGTAACGAAATTATAGTATTTTTCCGTACTATCCTTAGATATGGATAGTATCTAGTACGGAGCATGAAATAGTAGTACAAATACTATAATTATAGTACGAAATCCAACCCTGGGTTGGGGAGATCTGAAAAACGTCAACAACTGCGTAACGTCAGCAATGTCAAACAAATTAGGCAGATTTTTTGTTTTTGTTAATGGCACATGTCTTTTTATATTTGTTCTTGAATTCTATCGATACTTAGGTTGATGAAGATATTTAAATATCAGGCCGCTAATTAAACCAATATTTACGTAAAAGTAAGAGGGGTGAGTAAAAGCTTTGCTTACTTTGGCTGACAAGGGGAGGGAGGGGTTAATAAGTACTAATAATCTGTATGCGTAATACTTGAATGGATTTTTACTAACTGAAACACATTTTCCAAAAAATACCGCCATACGTTATGTCCAAAGACTATAATACTTTTTGGAGGTAATCTCGAACTCATATCGTGATTTGATTGGATCACATTCAATCTGGATCGTAAGCAATGGCTCGCAATCATTTGCAAATTCTCGCAATCATTTGCAAATTCTCGCAATGAGTATCATAGATTTTACTGTGGCATGATACCAAATAATTACTAGCCAAATGCTGAGCTTTGTGAGGGCTCGCGTAGTTTTTCGAACGGGTAATAATTTTTAAGCCATTTAAAAAAAAAATATTGTTCTGTTGTAGCAGCGATGTTAACTCTTTGGTTTTCTAACAGATGGCGTTAGTAGTAAAATAACATTCTATACAATGAATACAAAATTGTTAATGTTCATTTTTTAATGGTTATAAAACTATTATTTTTTTGACAGATAACACATCCAGATATGAAGTTAAATTACTATATCAAAGCACAAATCTAAAGACGTGATAGTTTTTCAGTAAAGTGTACCACAAAAACGCTCAGGTTGTGGGATAGTGACAGGGCTCGCTTCGCTCGCCCTAATTAAATTTGTTTTCCCATTAATTAATGTGTAATTTTGTGACATAAATATAACTAATTAACCGTTTTTATGTCAACAAATAATTTGATTTCGAAATATGTACTTACTTACAGCGCCCCGCGCTATCACCCGCTACATTTTAGAGATAAAAAGTAGCCTATGTGTTAATCCAGGGTTTCATCAAAATTAGTCCAGCCATTTGTGCGTGAAGAAGTAACAAACATACAAACACACTCACAAACTTTCACCTTTATAACATTAGTGTGTAGTGTGTTTTTGTCCCATCGATTCACTTTCACCATTGGATCATGATCCAAATTGTAATCCTGTAGATGTTCAATCCGCCAAATGGTTTTGCTTATATCAACAGATGATAAATTGACTTTCTATAAATTAAGTGTTGGATCACGGATCACGATCCATATTGGACATCTACGGGTTGCCACAGAGACTATTATACTACAGCATATATTTTTCATTATTTACAACAGAGTTGCCCAAAATCCGAGCGCTTGAGACAACTACATGCAGCAATCCGCCTGAATTGCTGCATACAGCAATAAAGTTACAACATTCGCGATTTGTTTGCGGTCCGCGGGCGGTAAAATGCCGATGTGCATGGTAGTTTCGTGCAAAAACATAAGTGCAAAGGTTAATTTTAAGAACCAAGGAATAACCTTTCACTTGTAAGTATTTCTGTTTTTAAATAGCTAATGTTAATAATCGTTAAATACCTTTGAATTATTTTAGTTAGAAGCTTTATCAAGATGCAACTCAAATGATATTAGACGCATACATTCCCGTTTTATCATCAGCCATAGGCCGTTCACTGCTGGACATAGGCCTCCTCCTGGGGGGGGGGTTTGCCAATACTCGTCACGCTAAGCAGGCGGGTTGACGAGCGCAGTTAGGTGTGATTGTTCAAGGAAGACGCTGCTGCCCATCTTCCAGATTACATCCCTTAGCTGACTGTTACGGCAACCACGGATAGAGAGGGTGGGGTACTATTCTTTCGCCGGCACCACCACGGCAAAGTCCCCGCTTAGTTGCATTAAAAAAGCTTAAACTTAACTTCGCTTTATCATCATCAGCCTATCGAAGTCCACTACTGGACATAGGCTTTACTAGTTTTAGCTTTACTAGACAAACTTTTGCTTGCACACGTTGGGGCCCCTGCAGTCCGGGCCCCGTATCATTGATACGCTGGTAGCTACATACCTGGATTAGTGATAACGGTAATACGCAGTCCGGAATTTCCGCCTAGGCCTACAAGGCTTTGGGGCAAAGCCGGCCTAGAGGCCCCGCCCAACCAGCTACCCCTACCACCTCTGACGGCAGGCACCTCTTTGTAACGACGATAGCTCAGTGGTTAGCGCGGTCGGTTCGCATGCCGGAGGGCGTAGGTTCAAACCCCAACAATGAGCTTGAGCTGCCGGTGAAGGAAAACATCGTGAGGAAACCATAGCGTGGTGGTAGGGTACTTTCTAGTACTCGGCTGGCTAGCTACCACCCACAAGTTGAAAATCTGCTGCTAAGCACCTAACGGTGTGTTCCTGCAGCCTCATTTGAGAGCCAGTACCATTTCAGGCTAGGTGTGCTTTACCATCTTCGACCACACCGTCACTTAACATCAGGTGAGTTGTGGTCAAACACCTAGCCTGTCAGCCATTAAAAAAAAGGCAGAAATAGGTTCAGAGATATTTTCCATTTTCGCTTTTTATCCGTTGAGGTAACTATAGTGATAAATGACACACAGGCACAAAGCATAGACTGCATTATTTTTTGTTTATTTATAATAATTAGAGTCTTTTAAAATTATATTATACTAGCTGTGCCCCGCGGTTTCACCCGAGCTAGATGCTTACGTCATAGTAGCTTTATGCATGCAAAGTCTCAGCCCGATCGGTTTAAAATTTACAAAGTTTCATACAAACTTTCATCCCCTATTTTATCCCCTTGGGGGTAGAATTAATCAAAATCCTTTCTTAGCGGATGCCTAAGTCATAACATCTACCTGCATGCCAAATTTCAGCCCGATCCGTCCAGTGGTTTGGGCTGTGCGTTGATAGATCACTATGTCAGTCAGTCAGTCAGTCAGTCACCTTTGAGTTATATATACAGCAAAAGTTCCTTATTCACGGTTTCCTTATTCGCGTTTTCATTATTCGCGGGTTAAAAAATTGTAACCCAGTTCCTGTATTCGCGATAAAAAAAAATCATTATACGCGGCTGCAATCGGTAAACAGAAAAAGATTCGGTGCCATTTATTAACGTACATATGTATACCTATGTACTGTTGGTACGTGCCGAGGCGGCTTTTATAAAAGATGTAACCGAGTAGACTAATTCCAAACTAAAAGTGAAGGTTTACGTTTGGCAAATGTACTTTGTGATTTCTTTATGAATATTGATCCATCTATGGAGAGTAGCCTTATTTTTAAACGAAAAATTATTAATGCTACAGCCTAATATCATCTGAATGAATCATATATTTTTTTGCTGTCCAAATAATGATATTTCATCTTTTTATGAAAATCTTGTTTCTATCAAAGTTCCTTTCCCCACAAATATTTCGTGCTTACTTGCTACCCTAGATGTAAATATTTATAATTATATATCCTGTTTTCTCTTATCTAATAACGTAAAATTATGATACCTTCATCTTTCTTACTTCTTTTTTCCAATTCTTACTTTCCTGATCGATATCCTTTATATATTCGATTCCACATAAACTTATTTATCTGTTTACGCGTCTTACGGTTTCCCCGTTTTTTGACTACAAGAAGTTGAAAAGTAATTTTGAGCCTTAAAATACATGAGTATTAAGATAAAGAAGCTGAAGACCGAAGACTGCACATAAAATACAGAAACATTGAAACTGGCAGAATGCACAGAGTGCGATGCCAAGAAGGAAGGAAAAAAAATATATATCATCTGAACTTAAAGACCTTTTAAAAGCGGCAAAACCAGAAAAAAACACCCTTGCCTAAAGCTGATAATAACGCTTAATTTTAATTGTGAATTTCTCTTTAATTTGATTATATTTTGATACATATTGTTTTTATTTTGGAACATTAGAACGTATCCCATATGATTCCATACTAATTACCATTCCATATCTACGGTTTCTCTATTCGCGGCATATTTATGGAACGTATACCCCGCGAATAAAGAGCTTTTACTGTATTTAGATTTGCTGCACATGTACTAGTACATTTTATTTAATAAATTTCCAAAATGGCTTCGGGGCCCCAAATGTCAAGTGCCTAGGGGCCATGGGTCTCTAAGACCGGACCTGGTAATAGAAATATCAAAAATGTATGGGATTGACATAAGCTATTGATGTGTCACGTGGACAGCTTGTGTCATTCCAGTATGGTTTTGGCTTTTCTATTAGCATTATCGCTAATCGAATGTTACTTTGTCCAGGCTCTCTGATGTTTAATGACGGTTTGAGCGGAAATGGTGACAATCTTTACAAAACATTGAATCTCTCTACTTGTTTAATAAGGGTAAAAAGTAGCAAAACAAGTAATTAAATAAAAAAAAATAAAAACCGCCTACGCAATTAACCCATCATAGATAAGAACCACCGAAAGGAAACTGGCTTTCAAATGAAAAAAACACCGCATCGAAATCGGTCCATCTGTTTGAGAGCTACGATGCCACAGACACATACACACACAGACAGACATCAACGTCAAACTTATGTATAACACCCCTATTTTTGCGTCGGGGGTTAAAAAAGCATTTTATTACCTGCCTGAAAGATATTTAAATGACAGTGAATACCGTATCAGAATATATCGGGTGGCTTGGAATATACTTCACTGAACGATACTAAATCCCAGAGAAATTTTAGGATATTCGCTGACGTGCATTAGAGATAAACCCGTTTCTCAATGAAAATTGTGCGGCAGTTGTGATGTTTAGTGGAAAATTTTGTACTTCGTTAGAACTACATCAATAAACGATACTAAATCCCAAAGAAATCTTGGGATATTCGCTGACATGCACACATCACATCATCAGCCATAGGTCGTCCACTGCTGAACATAGGCCTCCTCCTGGGGGGGTTTTGCCAATACTCGCCACGCTTGGCAGGCGGGTTGGCGAGCGCAGTTAGGTGTGATTGTTCAAGGAAGACGCTGTTGCCCATCTTCCGGATTACATCCCTTAGCCGACTCTTGCGGCAACCACGGGTAGAGGGTGGGGTACTATTCTTACGCCGGCACCACCACGGCAGTACACGCTGACACGCATTAGAGATAAAACCGTTTTTCAATAAATTGAAATATTTTTAGTGGACTGTGTACAAAATATCATATTATTTTAAATTTCAGATTTCCATCAGATCCAAGTGTGAAGAAAAAATGGATAGACGCGTGTGGGAGGGGACCAAATTGGTCTCCAGGGAAGAACTCCACCATATGTTCCAAACATTTTGACGAGACCTGTTTTCAACCCATAAAGCGCAGAAGGCTTTTTATTTGGGCAGTGCCTACATTGAAATTGGGCCTAATTGTTCCATCGGTATAATTATGTTAATTTAAACTCATACACGTTGTTTATTATTCAAAAAACACCAAAAATGAAATAGTTATTTTATCAAGTTGCAAAATGCAAAGAATAGTTGTTTTAGAAGGTTTTTTTTTTCTCTTTCTTCTTGGCATCGCACTCTGTGCATTCTGCCAGTTTCAATGTTGCTTTATTTTGTGAGTAGTCTTCATTTTTCAGCTTCTTTATCATCTATAGTTACAGTGAAAGTCTAGTCTTGATCAAGTCCAGTCGGTCCCAGTCAAATCAAGTCATGCCTTAGTAAAGTAATGGCGACTTTACTATAAGCTTCTGGATGGAGTTTTAGAAGCAACACGAAAAGTCATGTTTAACCACATTATATCATTCTCCCTCACTCGCGCTTGTAATTCGGCACTTTATAAATAAAACACCACTATTTTTATGAATAAAAACTCGAAAAAACACTAGTTTTAGAAAAAAATTCAATGGGGCGACACGACGCTCACCGCGTTCCCGCCAAAACTCCCAATTTAGAAGGTTATAGGTTGTAATAATAATGACATTGACACATCTATGGACTTTTTTTTAAATACAGGCAACGGCCTCAATCTGATTAAGCCAACGTTAACGTCATCACCACGAAATATTCCAATTTAACAAGTTTTTAGATTTATTTACGAGGAAAAAAACAAAAAAATAGGAAAACAAATTAGTTTCTTAAATTGCTTTATATTTTCTTAATCTTAAATAATAATAGAGGGCAAGATTTTCTGGACGTTCCCCATTGAACTAAGTACATTTGTGGAGATATGGTTAGCGTGGAGCAGGGAAAAAGATAGGATTGAGGTACTTTTATCCCCGATGTTAAACACAAGTAAACATTTACTTGTAGCTAGTTCATCTTTTTGGGTTGGTTACAAAAGTTGTTAAATTGTTTTTCAGGTAACAGAAATCAGCATAAAAACAGAACCGGAACATGTTGAGACATCCAAAACATCATTACAAGACTGTTCTAAGACATCATTACGACACCGTTCCAAGACATTACAAGTCTGCCCCAAGGCAACATCAGAACACTCTTCTGTATGTATTTTAATGTATCACAGGTTTTCTTTTTATTACAAGTAGGCTTGCATTTGACCACCTATTCGCCTGATGTTAAGTGACGGTGTGGTCAAAGATGGTAAACACATCTAGCCTGGAATGGGACTGACTCTCAAGCGAGGCTGCCAGAACTGAGGGTGGTAGCTAGCCTGTCGAGTACTCGAAAGTACACTACCACCACGCTATGGTTTTCTCGCGATGTTTTCCAGCTCAAGCACATTGTTGGGGTTTGAATCCACGCCCTCCGGCCTGTGAACCGACCACGTTAACCACTGACCAGGTGATTTCACCACAGTTTAAACGCAAAAATATAAGCGACCTCAGGAGCGATTAAAATGAAGGTGGTGTGACGAACTCTCTGCACTTGCATCCCCCTGGCTAAGTGACAATTGTAGTAAGCATAATGTATGTATTAATATTTATTACTGTAAATTGTAACCTAATATGAAAAGAAAGATCCACAAAAAAAATGCCTTGCTGAGTTTCTTGCCGGAGTCTTCTCAGTTGAAGTGTAATTACGAGCCGGTGGTAGATTCAAACATGTAACTTAACGTTCATAAGTGCCTTACCAGGGCCTAAACTGAATAAATGACTTTTGATTTTGATTTTGAACTAAACCGTCACGACAGTCACTGGACCAAAGCCGAAGACCGGCTATTGCCCAGCACTGGGACACTAGAGGCTGTAAATAAAATAAATAAATTTAGATAATTGATTGATTCAGGCTACTTTGTGGAAATTCATTTTAAATGTTCAAGGTATATATTTATTATTATATATTTCCGCGTCACAGTCGTTCCAGTTACAACAGTTATGAGGATTTAAATTTAAATTACAAGTAATTTAAATTTAACAACAACTTGAAAAAACTTGACAACAACTTAACCGAAACTTTACATGGTTTTGGTTTTTTCTTGGTGGTAGATTTCCTTAGCAGGAGGTCGTCTAGGTAGGTACCACGGTAGTGCCAGATATTCTGCCGCCAAGCAGTATTGTGTAAACATTACCGTGTTCCAGTTTGAACGGTACTGCAGCTAGCGAAATTACAAGGTTATTGAGACTAACCATCTAGTCTCAAAGTAATGAGCGCCAAGGCAGCGATGCCCTGGACTTTGTTTTACTACTCAAACTTCTGTGCATCGTTACAATGGTCATGGACAGGCGTTATCTCTTAACATCAGGAGAGCGTCTCGCTCGTCTCATTACTGTTACATAAAAAAAAAACTTCATATGTAAAACTAAATTTGACATAAATATTGTATCTTATTTCCAGACTAAAACAGAACTAGGAATTGAAGAAGTGTCACAAAAAACTAAGTTGCTCACATTGTTGAAGCAACGTAACAATATGATTAACCAACAGAAAAAAGAAATACGTATGCTCCGACAACGAGCTTCTAGGTACAAGAGAAAAGTGGAAGAATTGACGGAAATTTTAAATGACATGCAAGACAATAGTTTACTTATATGTAACCAAGTTAAAAAACATAGAAATGAAGTTGAAGACATTACAATTCAAAATGTTTATAGCAGGTAGATGGTAGGTGAAAGTCGCCTCATGTTTCTAGTAGATACATAATTATGTGAAAGTGAAAAGTATGTGAAGACACGCATTTTTGTTTTAATTATGGATTACTCACGTTTAACCTTTTGAGCGCCAAAGTCACCTATACGTGACTAGCGCTTGCGGTCCTGTGCGCCAACGACGTCTATAGACGACAAAAACCCGGCCCACAATAATATGAAATAAAAATATTGAAAAATGATTACTGGTATTCTAATTCAACATTCCTCAAAATAGAATATCTCAGCAACATATGAGTATAAAGAAACAAGCCTCTAGAGCCACAACTACTGAGAAATATTGAAATAAAAAACATGGATTCTTATTCAAGCGATTTGTTTACTTTAGGCCTTGGCGTACAGGACACGGGAATGCGTTTGTGCGTGGCGCTCAAAAGGTTAATTATATCGGAAACTCCGATTCTAGTTTCGGCCAAATCCGGTGGCCTTTATCATGGAGGCAAAGTCGAGTAAGACGCGCGCGGCCTCGTCTTGTTCCGCACAAGCGGTTGATAGCAGTTGATGCGCGGGTGCGGGGGTTGTCGCAATCTACGAGTACGTCTAGTCTCAATGTAATGAGCGCCAAAGCAGCGATGTCCTAGACTTTGTTTAGATACTCAAAGTTCCGTGTAGCGTTGTAATGGCCATGTATAATTCTACAGTTTTACACTAGATTTACTGTTTTCAACAAGACATCCCTGTTTCCTGTTTTAGTACAAATTCTATACTGTTTTTGGTACTATTTGTTCAAATTTTGTACGTATCCGAATTTAAGTTTAACCTTTTGAGCGCCACGCACAAACGCATTCCCGTGTCCTGACGCCGAGGCCCAAAGTAAACAAATTGCTTAAATAAGAATCCATGTTTTTTATTTCAATATTTCTCAGTACTTGTGTGGCTCTAGAGACTTGTTTCTTTATACTCATATGTCGCTGAGATGTTCTATTTTGAGGAATGTTGAATTAGAATACCAGTAATCATTTTTCAATATTTTTATTTCATGTTATTGTGGGCCGGGTTTTTTGTCGCTTAAAGACGTTGTTGGCGCACAGGACCGGCAAGTGCTAGTCACGTATAGGTGACTTTGGCGCTCAAAAGATTAAAACGCAATAATTAATACACAAAATGTCAAACCTAAATAATCTTTGACTGAACGCAATGAAGAAGTTTTTTACTTGTATCACGCTCGCTTACTTAAGGGATTTCCCTTTTATCAAGATCTGTGAATTTATGATATAATAGTAGCGCTGCCGTAGAAAGGATTTTTCATCAGTAGACATTTTGAAAACTAAAGTAAGAACCAAAATGTCCACGACAACGATCGAAGGCGCAACACACACAAAAGTAGTAATTAATTAATGATATCCATTTAATGCAACAGAAAAGTAACTATATAAAAAAATGCATAAAAAGCAAACATGATTTTAAAAGAAAATAATTTGGCAGAAAATGTTGATGATAAGGAAATTGATAATAATGAGTAATTTTTTTTGTATGAATATTTGAAACAATAAAAAAGTATTCTGATCACGTTTTTTTTTTTTTTTTATAGCTGACACGCTTGGTGTTTGACCACAACTCACCTGATGTTAAGTGAAGGTGTGGTCGAAGATGGTAATGCACACCTAGCCTGGAATGGAACTGGCTCTCAAGTGAGGCTGCCGGAACACACCGTTAGATGCTTGGCGGCAGATTTTCAACTTGCGGGTGGTAGCTAGCCAGCCGAGTACTAGAAAGTACTCTACCACCACGCTATGGTTTCCTCACGATGTTTTTCTTCACCGACAGCTCAAGCTCATTGTTGGGGTTTGAACCCACGCCCTTCGGCATGCGAACCGACCATGCTAACCACTGAGCTATCATCGCTATAAATGTATATTCGCTATGTTTTTCCTTTTATAGTAACTTTATACTTATTTACCTAGGTATATAGAAATTGTAGTAAATCAAACATTAGTTAATTGCATTTATGTACTTCATAATTCTGTAAAACATTTCAAGACAGTAGTATAATGTTTTGAAATTACCGTTTTACTGTTTTTTTTTTTTAGTTTGGTATGCCAAGGTTGGCAGCACTGTATGCAACAGTTGACACTGGTAAATAGCACATAGTCTGATGCCAAAAATTAAAAAAAAAACTATGTCAACTCATCAACTGCCAAGTCAGTCAAGTCACTTCAAGTCAGTCATTGATTGATTTCTAAATAGATATTTTGTGACCGTAATTATTCCAGTTTTTGCTATTATTTAATCAAATATTTTTTCCTAAAAAGTGATTTTGTGTAAAGATAGTATAATAACGATAGTATTTTAACGCATGATGGCGTATACCAAGGGTTACTTTTAATAAAACACAACCAAACAAAAACAACCATTCTGTGTATTCACAATACATATATAAAATCGCTTCAAAATGGGAGGCAAAGCAGAGAAAGGCACTCCTAAGTATATCGCCAACAAAATCAAAGCTAAAGGTCTCCAGAAACTGCGCTGGTACTGTCAGATGTGTCAGAAACAGTGTCGAGATGAGAACGGGTTTAAATGCCACACCATGTCAGAAAGTCATCAAAGACAACTTCTACTCTTCGCTGATAACGCCAGCAAGTACATTGACAGCTTCTCTAGAGAGTTCATGGAGGGATACGTAGAGTTATTGAGGCGTCAGTTCGGCACTAAGAGAGTTAACGCGAACAAAGTTTATCAAGACTACATCTCTAACAGGTATGCAGAGCTTATTCAAGCAATATTATTTCTATCATATTTGAAATATTGGACAAATTTGCCCTAAGAGTAACTGGACTGACAATATATATATGTAAGACAACTGGCAATAGCGAAAGGCCAAAGATCGGGCCGAGTGGAGTGTCTTAGGAGAGAACTATGTCCAACAATGGACTATGGTAGGTGCTGATGATGAAAAATGTTTGTATAACTTCCAGAGAGCACGTCCACATGAATGCTACGCAATGGGAGACACTCACAGAGTTTGTGAAGTGGCTGGGACGTGAAGGCAAGTGCACTGTGGATGAAACGGAGAAGGGCTGGTTTGTGACATACATAGACAGAGACCCTGCTGCTGTCGCGGCTATGGAGGCCAAAGCCAAAAAAGATAAAATGGATAAGGATGATCAGGTAAAACTTAGTTCACATGGCTTGCGTAACATTATTTTGCATAATATACCTATACTATACATATGAATAAAACATCAATTTAAAATCCCACTTTTTTAAAATGTGTTTTAGACTGCATTTAACCACCAATTCACTAGATCAGGGATGGCAAATCTTTATGGACCAATGTGCAATTTTTTAAAATAAATGTTTTATGAAGCCATACGCGTGCCATCAAATAAATTTGACTTAGTGACTAAAGTCTAGTTTAGTGACTAAAATATTAAAACAAAATACTAGCAATTCACAATTCTTTATTAATTACCAAAAAAATCATTTTGCACTGCGATTTGGTGGGAAACAGCCCAAATTTTTGTGTTGCGTGCCATTGGTTCGCCATCCTTACACTAGATGGTAAGCAATAATGTGTGTGTAGCTGAAACAGGCAGACTTACAAGTACCTATTTATTTTGACCTTAAAATATACCTTATATCAGAAAAGTCTTAGGTCTGGGGTTACTCCCTAACTAAATAAACACCTCACACAAGAACTTATGAATATTCAGACGCAAAAACATTAAGACTTCTTTTACAATTCTTACCGACTTTTGGTTTTTTTAAACTTATACATGTAGGTTTTCTCACAATGTTTTTGTCACCGTATGAAATCAGCGGCAATATACACATACTTAGAAGACAGGTGCATGCCGAATGCAAGACCTTCAGATTAAAAGCCTGATGGTTTCAACTACGCTACCAGAACTTAATAATAATTATCTTTTACTAGCAATTCAATAATCTCTTAGTAAATATGGTAACTTTTCCTTAGGAACGGATGTTGGACTTCATTCAAAAGCAAGTGGAGCGAGGCAAGAAAGAGAGCTCCTCGCATGAACAAGAGAAAGAATACACAGAGTTTAAACGAGAAAGTAGTCAAGAGAGAGTCACCCTCAGTCTTAATGTCAAGAGAAAAGCAGAAGGTATGAGAATTTCATATGTATTCAAATAAGTTCTAGGGCATGGTAACTCTATCTTAAACACTGGAGCTACTATGCCAGAACTCAGAGCCTCTCTCTGGTACTTCAAGGTGCTGGGTTGGCTCGGGAAAATGTTTTTTTTTTTTAAATTTTAATATTCAGTTTAGGCCCTGGTAAGGCACTTATGAACGTTAAGTTACATGTTTGAATCTACCACCGGCTCGTAATTACACTTTAACTGAGAAGACTCCGGCAAGAAACTCAGCAAGGCATTTTTTGTGGATCTTTCTTTTCATATTAGGTTACAGTTTACAGTTATAGATATTAATACATACATTATGCTTACTACAATTGTCACTCAGCCAGGGGGATGCAAGTGCAGAGAGAGGCTACAACAACCATATATTCCAGTCTTCCACGTAATGAGCCACCTTATAGTAGGCTTTGTCAATTAACCTCTGCTTTATAAAATCTTTGAATTTATGGGGAAATGCACAATAAACTCCAAGCGGGATGTCATTGTAGAACTTGTAGCCCCATTCCAAATAATAACCTTCTTTCTTAGTACAACCTTTTTTTTTTTTTTTTTTTTTTTTTTTTTTGTCCAGGGAAAATACTTAATGTATACCACCGGCCCTGGGGCGGGCACAGTGGTTATGTGGGACTCTCCGTCCTAATGACGGCCTACCCACTAAAAACCCTGGAGTGTTCCACCTCGGCGCTTTGTGTCGAGGCTGCGGGCACGCTTTCGCACTCTTCCGCGGCCTCGACAGCGCTTGTCCTCTCGGACACCACCTCGGAGCCCAGGCTCCCTTGCCACGATGACGATGTGTCGGAACACCGGACACATCGCGATCCACCTCGGAGACAAAATGAGCGCCGGACGGCCCCACGTCCGCACGTATCGTCCGTATCGCCCGCAACACCGGCACTCCTCCCATCCCGCAGCCCCTTCTCGTCAGAGTCGCTCTGGCATGGCTCTCAGCACGGCCCCACAGGGTAAACTACGCCATGAGTAGCCCCGGGCCACCACCACGAGCCCATGTAGACCGCTGCACAGCTAGCGTCCTCTTCGCTCCAGATACGACGATCCCGAATGGCAAAACCCGTGGTAGCAACAACCCCAGGCCACCCCGGCACAGCCCCCCCGCAAGACCCCGCGGATTGCCCACCAGAAACGACCCGACCACCAACACACCTATCTGTGTCAGGTGGGAGCCCCTTCAAGAAAATCTCTTGATGAGACTACCACCCGACTGCCCCGCAACAGCTCGAAAGTTCGAGCCCACCACTCCGCTCCTTCACAGTGCCCTCAGCTGATCAGAGGGACACGTAAGGAGCCCCTCCATTGTTTCTGCGTGCGCTCCTCCAAAAATTGGAAGAGCGCACGGAGAAACCCTCTACCGTCCGTCACCGGACCACCTCCTGGTGCCAAGCACCCCAAACATCCGTCGCGACAAGCCATTAAAAATGTCATGTCGCGACCCACCTCGGGGGCCAGAGCATGCTGGCGCCAGACGACTCCATGTCTGAACGCCAGTGGCCCCCATGCAACGGGTCAGGTAAGTGGCCCCGCCGCCTACCACCACGGCTGCAGAGGATAGGGAGAGCGGCACAACGCAACACCGACACTCCTCCTCCCCTGCAGCCCCACCGCGTCCGCCATCAAACGGTGGTAGCCCCGTCGAGGCCGCGGAAGATAGGGAAAGCGGCAACGATACACCGACAGTCCTCTTCCGCCGCGGCCTCCAGACCTCAGCCGCAGTGTCTCGATCAGCCATACGACACTGCAGCCCGCCTCAGTTGCGGCACCGCCCATACAGCACTGCAACCTAAACAGTGGCCGCTTCAACATAGCCCGAGCCAAAGCCCGTTGAAGCAGCCCCTCCTCGGGTTCCGCTTGGTTTCACCGTGGTGACCAGTCACGGTTACTCAGCCCCCCCGCCACGACAAGGCGGGAACCCACAGGGGGGTTCTTAGTACAACCTAACTTAACCCTGCGTATATTGCTAAAATAATATAAATTAACATTTTCTTATTATAATTTTAGAGAAAAAACAAGAACCACTTTCCGCCTCCGTTCTCAAACTGTCCAAGAGCAAAGAAGAATCTTCTAGCAAGAAGCAGAAGATAGAGAGAATAGAAGAAAAGAACAAAACTTCCGCTCTATATGATATCATGAAAATGCAAGAAAAAGCCAAGGAAAAAGCTAATAGGTATAATTTTACCATCCGTTTCACCTCATATTTAATAAAGATATTGATTATAATTAATAGCATGAAGATAAAAAATTATATTTGATTATATATCTGACATAATTAATTAATTCAAAATTGACATTATTTAATGTAATTTTATTTTATCCAATTTTTGCACACCCAATTCTGGGTTAAGTATGGTTTAAGTGCCTTTTTAATTTTTGTACCAACACCTGTACTGAGCAAATAAATATATTTTGATTTTGATTATATTAGTCAAATATACTATGACTCGACTTATGTGACTTTGATATTATCAAAATTAATTTAAACAAATGCCATTTGTATATATTATCTAACTCTTAATTAATGTTTTTGACACAATATTCTTCGCAAGAGAGAGTTACAATCATCGCGTAAAATATAAAATGATCATAGACTAAAACACTATATTAAACTCTGTTGTCTATGTCTATATTATAATAAAAATCTAAAAAAATATACTTGTTGAATTGTTACAGGTAGAATATGTAATGTGGACTGCCATTAACGATAAAATAAATAAATAAGGACTAGTATATTAAAGCCATCTTAATTTTTTTATTAAATACTTGTTGAATTGTCACAAATAAAATGCGTAATGTGTGTTGCCATAAACATAAAAAGATAAAAATTAAAAACCGGCCAAGTGCGAGTCGGACTCGCGCACAAAGGGTTCCGTACCATTATCTATGAAAAAGGCAAAAAAATCGCGTTTGCTGTATGGGAGCCCCCATTAAATATTTATTTTATTTTGTTTTTAGTATTTGTTGTTATAGCGGCAACAGAAATACATAATTTGTGAAAATTTCAACTGTCTAGCTATCGCGGTTCTTGAGATACAGCCTGGTGACAGACAGACGGACGAACAGACAGACAGCGAAGTCTTAGTAATACGGTCCCGTTTTTACCCTTTGGGTACGCAACTCTAAAAAAGAACTTTTTTAATACTTTTTAAATTTTCACAGATGAATGCATAATGTGTGCTGCCATAATTGTAAAAATTATAAAATAAATACTTGGATTTTTAAAGCCATAATATAACGATGTGACTACATTTTAATAATTTATATTTATTTATTTATTTATTTTCCAGAAAAGACTATTGGCTGACCGAAGGAATTATTGTCAAAATAATAACCAAATCATTAGGAGACAAATTCTACAAACGGAAAGCCGTCATAGAAAAGGTGTTTGAAAAATATGCGGCCCAAGTTAAACTAGTTGATGAAAATGTCAAGTTAAAACTTGATCAGGTAACATTTCTCATACTTAACAACCTTTTCATGTGAATACGTGTAATATAATTATTTTATAAATAAAAAATTAAACTTAAATACATACTGAAAATACTAAAAACTGCCTGTTAGCTCATTTGGTAAAATATGTGCTTCAAGAGCTGTAGGCTGTGGGTTTGATTCTTACTCAGAACAAATATTTGTGTGACGATAAGTGTTTATTCTGTGTCTGGGCTTTCTGTATTTCTATTATAAGTAAAAGTTATGTTTTTTTTTTAATGGTAATTTTTGCTTTTCAAAATTTTTCCTTTATCTGTGCTATAAGACGTTGCTTCGTACCAAATTTCAAGATTCTGAGTTCACGGAAGTACCCTGTAGGTTTTGATTCCCTTGCGAGTGTTGAAAATTTGCAGCATAAACGGCTGTATCTTTTGATTGCGTTGGCTTAGAAGTTTGATTTTTTCACAGCTCCAAGGGACAGTAGACCTGAGTATTTGGTATGAATTTCAGTTTGATACCTTCATGCGTTCCTGAGAAAAAGGGTCTTGACAGACAGACGGACAACAAAGTGATCCTATAAGGGTTCCGTTTTTTCCTTTAGAGGTATGGAACCCTAAAAACATTGAAAAAAATACAATGGGGTGACACGACTTTTTCCGCGTTCCCGCCAAATTTTCAACTTGACTAGAGATATAACTAAGCACAATAATTATTATTATCGTATTGACAAAGCCTACTATAAGGTGGCTCATTACGTGGAAGACAGGAATATATGGTTGTGGTAGCTTCTCTCTGCACTTGCATCCCCCTGGCTAAGTGACAATTGTAGTAACCATAATGTATTAATATCTATAACTGTAAACTGTAACCTAATATGAAAAGAAAGATCCACAAAAAAATGCCTTGCTGAGTTTCTTGCCGGAGTCTTCTCAGTTGAAGTGTAATTACGAGCCGGTGGTAGATTCAAACATGTAACTTAACGTCATAAGTGCCTTACCAGGGCCTAAACTGGATAAATGACTTTTGATTGTGTAAGGTTCCGGTGTTTACAGGAATCTTTGTACATCATCAGCCATAGAACGTCCACTGCTGGACATAGGCCTCCTCCTGGGGGGGGTTTTGCCAATACTCGCCACGCTTGGCAGGCGGTTTGCAGGTGTGATTGTTCAAGGAAGGCGCTGCTGCCCATCTTCTGGATTACATCCCTTAGCCGACTCTTACGGCAACCACGGGTAGGGAGGGTGGGGTACAATTCTTACACCGGCACCACCACGGCAAATCTTTGTAGGTTAATGAATGTTGTTGTTTTTGTTCCAGAATCATTTGGAAACTGTTATTCCGTCTCCGGGGCGAGCGGTGCGGTTCGTGAACGGCGCTTACAGGGGAAGCGCGGGCGTGTTGAAGCAAGTCGACACGGATAACTACTGCGCTGTGGTCGAGGTGACATTCTCACTGTGTGATTCATTCTAAGGTTGTCTGGAAGAGATCGCTTTTAGCGATAAGGTCGCCAGTTGTTGCGCATGTTAACTAAATTTATTTCTTTAGTTTTTTTTTTATATTGCTGACAGGTGTTTGACCACAACTCACCTGATGTTAAGTGACGGTGTGGTCGAAGATGGTAAAGCACACGTAGCCTGGAATGGAACTGGCTCTCAAGTGAGGCTGACGGAACACACCGTTAGATGCTTGGCGGCAGATTTTCAACTTGAGCGTGGTAGCTAGCCAGCCGAGTACTATCAAGTACTCTACCACCACGCTATGGTTTCCTCACGATGTTTTCCTTCACCGGCAGCTCAAGCTCATTGTTAGGGTTTGAACCCACGCCTTTCGGCATGCGAACCGACCGCGCTAACCACTGTGCTATCATCGCTACAAAAATTCATCTGTATTGTACTATAAAGAGTTCAGAGAATCAGTTCTGTTGGCTCAGTGGTTGCCGCGGTCGGTTCATATTTAATTTATTATATTTGACAGTCTAGTTGTTTTGTCCATAGCTCACCTGATGTAAACTGTCGGTGTGGTTCATTCACGACTGAATTCGAATCAAGTGTGAGTGTATGTATGTATGTGTGTGTGTGTGTGTGTGTGTGAAGTGTGTCTATTCGGATATTTTGACAAATCGTGAAAAAACACGTTTCCGTATGAACGTGCATCCGTCATGACGATGTTTTTTTTTTTCTCTGGCTTCGCACTCTGTGCATTCTGCCAATTTCAATGTTGCTATATTTTGTGAGTAGTCCTCATTTTTCAGCTTCTTTATCATCTATAGTTACAGTCAAAGTCTAGTCTTGATCAAGTCCAGTCCCAGTCAAATCAAGTCATGCCTTAGTAAAGTAGTGGCGACTTTACTATAAGCTTCCGGATGGAGTTTTGGAAGCAACACGAAAAGTCATGTTTAACCACATTATATCATTCTCCCACACTCGCGCTTGTAATTCAGCACTTTATAAATAAAACACCACTATTTTTATGCATAAAAAACTCGAAAAAACACTAGTTTTAGAAAAATATACAATGGGGCGTCACGACGCTCACCGCGTTCCCGACAAAACTAGATGACGATGTTTTGACGAATCGTCGATGACAGATCTCGTGTGACATCTCCAGAATACAATTTTTTTTTTTATCATTGTAGTTCCCTATAATGAAACTAGATGGCGTTGTATAGCGTTAAAACGCGCGCTCGTTTCGTTTACCGCATTCAGTGATAACATAATTTTACGTTCGAAGAGCCGAGTGACGATATACGAATTAACTGTTTTTGGATGATATACCAGAATTATTATAATTCTGGAATCTACAATTTATCAATTTCTAAACACATAAATAAATAAAACATAAAATAAAAACAAATAATATTATCTTTAATGCAGGCATAAAAATAATCCCATATAAAATTTAGAGTTTTAAAATTTTGTTAGGTACATTTAAAATTACTAAACTTAGATCAGTTATTTTTCTACTGATTATTTACGATTCGCACTCTGGTGCACAGGCCTTGCAATATGCCGTTCTTCGAATGTATCAACCTATTCCAGAAGGAAGCTACTCTGGATCTAATGACGGCATAAAACCCGTGCATCGGCGAACATGCCCGACGCGCTGCAGTAACGTGCTTTTTTCATGAGGATACGGAACGCATCATTGTACTGCACCCTTATGGTGTGGTACGTTTTCAGTTTGTAATTAGTCCACAGCTGACATGTGTAAAAGCACAAACAGTAAGATTGAAAAAGCGTTTATTTGACGTCGATGCTACAGCTGGAAGAACTGCGCGAGCATGTTACACCTGATGGACAGACTCATTCGTTCACGCTCCATATCCAAGTCATCAGTCAGATCTTCTGTTAAAATGTGCCCTAAGTACTTGAAATGTCGTACAACCCTGCAAGCCTGGCACTGGCATTATTATATTATATAATATAATGGTTCTTCATAATAATATGGCAACCAATTTACTCAAAACCTTGACAAATTATACGCAAGATGCGGCGAAAGATTTTGTTTTATAATATGTAGTAAAGATATGTATTTTTTTTTCATCAAATTCTTTTCTTTTTCTATTAAAACGTTTTTTTATGGCTAACAGACTATGTATTTGATCACAACTCACCTGATGTTAAGTGACGGTGTGGTCGAAGATGGTAAAGCACACCTAGTCTGGAATGTAATTGGCTCTCAAGCGAGGCTGCCGAAACACACCGTTAGATGCTTGGCGGCAGATTTTCAACTCGAAGGTGGTAGCTAGCCAGCCGAGTACTAGAAAGTACCCTACCACGCTATGGTTTCCTTCACCGGCAGCTCAAGCTCATTGTTGGGGTTTGAACCCACGCCCTTCGGCATGCGAACCGACCGCGCTAACCACTGAGCTATCATCGCTACTAAAAACGTATAAACGGTTTTTGTCTTTTTTAGGGTCTGGTACCTTAAAAGAAAAAAAAAACGGGACCCTTATAGGACCACTTTGTTGTCCGTCTGTCAAGCTGTGTAAAAGTCAAATTGAGAAATCCAAATTTAAAAAATATGTATAACTTATATAGTATACAGCATAAATATTATAAAACAAAGTCGTCCGCCGCGTCTGTATGTATGTTCGCGATAAACTTAAAAACTACTGAACGAATCATCATGCGAGTTTCACCAGTAGATAGAGTGATTCAAGAGGAAGGTTTAAATATATAATACTTGCATATTATAGGAGAGACAATTCGAGAATTTCAAATATTCATGTGATGTCGTCGCACCGTGCCATGCCGTGGTGGTGCCGGCGTAAGAATAGTACCCCACCCTCTCCACCCGTGGTTGCCGTAAGAGTCGGCTAAGGGATGTAATCCGGAAGATGGGCAGCAGCGTCTTCCTTGAACAATCACACCTAACTGCGCTCGCCAACCCGCCTGCCAAGCGTGGCAAGTGTTGGCAAAACCCCCCCAGGAGGAGGCCTATGTCCAGCAGTGGACGTCCTATGGCTGATGATGCGTGAATGTGATATAATAAACATTTTTTGTGCGCTGACATTTCAAACGCTGGCTAAACCTTACGAGATAGATCAAAATAATTTACTACGCCAGTGTTTACATTGCACACGAGCGAAGTCGTTAGTTTAAAAAAAAAATGAAAAAAAAACATCTAGAGATGTTTTTTTTTCGCCGTTTAAAATCAGCGGTATTTCATAACTTAAAAAAAAATTTGCTTAAGCTTGTTTTAACTATTTTTGGACTTGACACTGGCAAATGCACAGAAAGTGCGACGCCAATTCCTATTAGTAGGAATAAGAAGAAAAAAAAAAAAATTTTTGTTGCAGATCTCTGAGGGCGTTTTAACCGGAAGGTTAGTGAAAGGCGTGCAGTACGAAGACATTAGCAAATTAGCCTCGTGACGAATTGAAGATGACTTAAACTGAATTTAATATAGGTAGTTATTTATATTAATTAGACAAAACTTATCAATAAATATTTTTACAATACAAACAGCTTTTTTTTGTGTTCTTTTACAGCCACACAGAACACACATATTTAATTTTATATCTATATATTTATCTCGTTGTTCTTTATTTCTATGTTAAAAGTGAATTTTATCTCGAGTTATTTAAAATCTTACCGCTCTGTAATTGAGTAAAAGCTTTATACGGGCTGACAGTTTGAACATTAGCAATATTCAAACACATGTTAGTTAGTGGTCATATGAAACGTATAAAGAAATAAAATTAAAACAAATACAAAAATAAAACTTAGAAAATTTTGGTTAAAGTCTGTCCCAAGACTCTGGAGTCTTGGGACATGTATGGACAGCGCGCAGCCTCACGCGCCGAGCTAGCGCAAGACATAACTACCATACGTAGACTGCGCAGTAACTGTTATCTAATCTGTGCCCGCGCGCGACTACCATGTCATGTTCGGTGCGCGTGATTTGAGTGTCCGTATTTTTGTGTTTGTTCAGGATAATTAGTTCAAATATTAACCACCTATTTTTTTAATTATTTGGAACGACAATCGAGTACTGAACCTCCTGTATCAATATTGCTGATGTTCATACTTTCACGGTGTATAATTCCTGGTGGCCCCTATGAAACAAGTTTTCACTTAGTGCAGGGTACACAAGTAATGTTAGCTATAAGGTTTAATTTAGTCAATAGTAATAATAATTTATAGCGATGATAGCTCAGTGGTTAGCGTGGTCGGTTCGCATGCTGAAGGGCGTGGGTTCAAACCCCAACAATGAGCTTGAGCTGTCGGTGAAGGAAAACATCGTGAGGAAACCATAGCGTGGTGGTAGAGTACTTTCTAGTACTCGGCTGGCTAGCTACCACCCTCAAGTTGAAAATCTGCCGCCAAGCATCTAACGGTGTGTTCCGGCAGCCTCACTTGTGAGCCAGTTCCATTCCAGGCTAGGTGTGCTTTACCATTCTCATAACTTCTTTGTCCACGTTGTGCGATTTTTTGGTAGAAAATTTACATGGATGCGTTTTAATTTTTATTGATGATTATAATTTACGGGCTGAAAATGATGATGATTATAGAAACGCTTCGGTTGATTTAGCCAAAACATAATCTGGCTTTACCACGCCGAGTCTGGTACAGCTAGTTTTTTTAATAAATAAAACTACAAAATAGGAAGCTCAATCAATTCATTTATATATTTTATACTATCAAAACAAGATAACATCCATTGTAATATAACGTAGGCACAATATGTAGGCTGTCACTACGGTGATACAAAATACTTCAAAAAACGTTGTACATTATATATTTTGTTATAAAATATGGACATTTGTTACCCATGTAAATACAGGGCGAGACTTGGCAAAATGACTATACTATAACGTTAACGAAGCCAGTTTAGATGGTTTTTTTCTGTCCCCCTTGGAGGGGTTTTTGGCTTTGCATTATAAGCGCATGTGCCATCTTCTAAAAGTTTTCTTCTTGCGTTGAGTTGTCTTGAAGGTTTTCACAGATTAAAAATTAAAAATGTACTTGTCTATATCATTGGACTGTAATGAAAAATATATAAAGTTATGATTATTTAACCACGATTATTTTTTTATTTTATCATGTATACAATTTTTGTAAGTTAATAAGTAATTGTACGAAATGAAAATTAAAAAAACACCGCTAAAGTAATTTTTAAAATAATAATTATTGAGTGTTCTTATTTTTAGTTTTAAATAGGTTTACGTGTGATCCCACCCTGCCTGATGTAAAGCAGTAGTGCGGTCTAAGATGGAGCACGCTTGCCTAGAAGAAACCTATTTAGTCTGGATTTGAAGAATAATATTGATACTTCGATACAAATTTAACTGTGTGACAAATTACGCACACGAGTGTCGAAATATGATTTAATGTTACTTCCATTACTATATAGAAGCTTCTAGTTAAGTGATCACTACTTTATTATGACATGACTCGACCTTCAGTTACTTCGTGTGACTTTTATGTTTGATTGTGTATTTTTTATCATCAAATACTTGAAAATGGCAAATGTACAAAATGCTATGCCAAAAACAAAGAGGTTGTCAAAAAAAAAACAATCAAGATCGAATAGACGCGCTATTGTGTTGCTAGAACAAAAAAAATATATTATGCAAAGTTTATAATCAATAAGCGATTTTATATTTTAATTATTTAAAAAAATATTGGCATCGCAATCGAAAACGTTTTTAATAGTTATTAACTTAAATTAATAACAAGGTTGTTTTGCGTGAAATTCTGCCAAATCTCACTCCTGTTTTTGCAGTTGCTGTAGCACCTAATTATTTATATTACACACAAATATTTTTATTTTACTAAATTGTAAAGGCATACTTGGTTCATTTCAATAATTACATTTAAGGCACATTATTACTGTAAACACATATTATGTTTATTATTTTATCTTAATCTAGATGTCAAACACTGAGTAAATGTATTATACTACACGAAGACAAAATATGTTTATTCCAGTTCGACAAATTGGAAAACACTGTGAATTACGATTATTAAAAAAACTGTATTAAAAACTTTTTTGGCTGTTTAGTTTTTGTTATATGCCAGCGTCAAATAAAAAGAAATATTCGAAATTTTTTGGCGGGGAATAAGTGTTGCCATGCAAAATAAGTACATTTATTTCTATTTAATAATTTAACCGCTTTACATCTAAACTACATAATTTGTTAAATCGCAACAAATGCATTGTTAAATAAACATTATAAAATACTACATTTCAACAAGATATAAAAAAATATCATGCACTTTAATCGATCTATCAAAAAAAAAAAACAAATTTCATGTCACTGTAATATATGAAAAATAATTTATGAGAATTAAAAAAATATCTAAATAACAACGGACAAATATGAAACTGAAATACTTGCCTAAATTAAATGAAAAAATAATAAAACTTGTTTTAAAAAATTAAAACAATTGGGCATCGGGCATATTATGATTATCCAAGGCATCAAAAAAAAACTCAAGAACATTATAGTTGCTATATCGAAAAATCCTCATATCTTATATCTTTAAAGTTTTTTTTTTAAATTAATGAAGCAATAACTCTAGGTTAATATATAACTAAGTTTTGTCATTGAAAGAGTACCTACAGTCCGACAAGGCAAATTTAGATTTTGTTCAAACTTAGAGACTTGCGTTAGCTTAGATTTCAAATCATTTTAAAAACCGACTTCAAATTAATAGGCGCCCATACAATATTATTCGTATCGAAGCTAGCTGAAAAACTATATCTTAATAATTATATTAACATAATTATTAATACAATGACATTAATTTTTATTAATGTTCTTAAGAACAAATTAATAGGCACAATATTATTTAAATTGAAACTGGCTGAAAAACTATATCTTAATAATTATATTGACACGTTTTAATAACAATAATGACATGAATTGTATATGACTTGTAATTATGGTGTTATTAATAAAATATTGGATTGTATTATAAAGAAACTTAAAATAAATAGCTGATAAAATTATCCTGTAAATCGGTTTAAAAATGTCGAAATGCTTTTAATAAAAATTAATGTCAATATATATATAATAATTATGTCAATATAACTATTAAGATGTATTTATTAATATACAGGGCTGGATTGAGAAACCTACTAATTAAATTCGGTTAAAAATATGATAGTAGCTGCAAAATCTCATAATACTTTGAACAAAAACAATAAATGAACGTGGTCAAAATCAGAACTACGCGAGTTATATAACTTTCTCTAATGTCAAAGAGAGACGTTTGCATTACTGTCTGTCATCCGCGTCCACAGAACCTTGTTTGAGCTGTAGTGTTGCCAGCTAATGTCATTTTTTGAGTAGTTTTTCTTCTTCTGGGTTACGTAGCATTTTCTCGGGAGCTCTGAATGTAGAGTTGGTGTACGGACTGGCAGAAGCGGGAAGCAACTGAAAAATAAGAGAACAGTTAGGATTACGATGCTTTTTGTTACTATTATTATGTTTTTGTTATATCGTCCAGACCATAAATGGTTACATAGTCAATTTATAGCGATGATAGCTCAGTGGTTAGCGCGGTCGGTTCGCATGCCGAAGGGCGTGGGTTCAAACCCCAACAATGAGCTTGAGCTGTCGGTGAAGGAAAACATCGTGAGGAAACCATAGCGTGGTGGTATGGTACTTTCTAGTACTCGGCTGGCTAGCTACCACCCTCAAGTTGAAAATCTGCCGCCAAGCAACTAACGGTGTGTTCCGGCAGCCTCACTTGAGAGCCAGTTCCATTCCAGGCTAGGTGTGCTTTACCATCTTCGACCACAACGTCACTTAACATCAGGTGAGTTGTGGTAAAACACCTAGCCAGTCAGCCATAAAAAAAATTACTAATATGCAATAGACATGCGATTGAAATCTAATAAAAAAAATATACAATCGTAAAAATAATTAAAATCTGCCGTCAAGCACCTAACGGTGTTCAGGCAGCCTCGCTTGAGAGCCAGTTTCATTCCAGGCTAGGTGTGCTGTACCATCTACGACTACCTAACATCAAATAAACTTTGTCAAACACCTGTGAACCTTAAATAAAAACATCGTGAAGAAACCTACATGTTTAAAAAAAAGTTCTCGAAGATATGTGAAGCCAACCCGCATTTAGCCAGCACGGTGGGATATGTTCTTACCCTTCTTACAATAAGTGGCCCACGCCCAGCAGTGGGCCAGTGTATAATAACAGGGCGGGCTCGGATATAAACGGAGTATAACATTAAAATACAAACCGAGTAATATTTCTTTAATATCTAGCTTTAGATTCTTCCAAATTCTGGCAGCGTGTAAAAAAATAATATACCTTTAATTATTAACAACATATGTTATTTTGAGAGTTTTGGCGGGAACGCGGTGAGCGTCGTGTCGCCCCATTGTATTTTTTTCTAAAACTAGTGTTTTTTCGAGTTTTTATGCATAAAAATAGTGATGTTTTATTCATTAAGTGCCGAATTACAAGCGCGAGTGTGGGAGAATGATATAATGTGGTTAAACATGACTTTTCGTGTTGCTTCCAAAACTCCATCCAGAAGCTTATAGTAAAGTCGCCACTACTTTACTAAGGCATGACTTGATTTGACTGGGACCGACTGGACTTGATCAAGACTAGACTTTGACTGTAACTATAGATGGTAAAGAAGCTGAAAAATGAAGACTACTCACAAAATATAGCAACATTGAAACTATCAGAATGCAGTTGCCAAGAAGAAAGAGAAAAAAAAACATATGTTATAGTTTTTATACCTTAAAAAAAAAACATACTAAATTATACATCAGTACAGAAATAGTACAGATGTATTGTTACATAAAAAATTGATGAAGACTTCTTGTTCCTACAATTTTCAAATGTCGCACGCTAATTGCCATTCTTTCCAGTTTAAAAACGATATCTTCCTAGCAAACGGAAGAGATCGCTCTTAACGATAAGGCTTCAGTTTTTAAGGAGGCATCCGTTAATTACTTAAGCTCGATATGGGGGGAGAGGTCAATTAAAACCTCATTTAAAGGGAGACATAATTGAAAATTTCAAGTTAATTATAAAACAATATTCATTATAAATTGAATTTGTGTATACAAATAAAAAGAGAACTGTAAGACAAAATATCTATTATGGGATTAGAAAAAAAAATACAGACCTGCTTCGGTAAATCAATTTCTCCGATTTCATCGATCCTCTCTCCCTCGCGAAGCAACTGAAAAAGAAAATTTATATTAATAATAATGTTATTTCGGAATAATTTAACAACATTTTAACACAATAATTTAACATTTAATCACACTTAAAAACTATATTAAAAATGTTATGACATTAAAAAAAAAAAAACCCACTATAGTTGAAAATCTCTATGATTATTTCCCGCTATAGCTGATAATCTCGATAACTATTTCCCGCTATAGTTGATAATCTCGATAACTATTTCCCGCTATAGTTGATAATCTCGATAACTATTTCCCGCTATAGTTGATAATCTCGATAACTATTTCCCGCTATAGTTGATAGTCTCGATAACAATTTCCCGCTATAGTTGATAATCTCGATAACTATTTCCCGCTATAGTTGATAATCTCGATAACTATTTCCCGCTATAGTTGATAATCTCGATAACTATTTCCCGCTATAGTTGATAGTCTCGATAACAATTTCCCGCTATAGTTGATAATCTCGATAACTATTTCCCGCTATAGTTGATAATCTCGATAACTATTTCCCGCTATAGTTGATAGTCTCGATAACAATTTCCCGCTATAGTTGATAATCTCGATAACTATTTCCCACTATAGTTGATAGTCTCGATAACTATTTCCCGCTATAGTTGATAATCTCGATAACTATTTCCCGCTATAGTTGATAGTCTCGATTACAATTTCCCGCTATAGTTGATAATCTCGATAACTATTTCCCGCTATAGTTGATAATCTCGATAACTATTTCCCGCTATAGTTGATAGTCTCGATAACAATTTCCCGCTATAGTTGATAATCTCGATAACTATTTCCCGCTATAGTTGATAATCTCGATAACTATTTCCCGCTATAGTTGATAATCTCGATAACTATTTCCCGCTATAGTTGATAATCTCGATAACTATTTCCCGCTATAGTTGATAATCTCGATAACTATTTCCCACTATAGTTGACAATTTCTATAAATATTTCCCGTTATAATTAAAAATAACTGCTATAGTTGGAACTACGAATTGTAAAATTTTTTTTTTACAATTCGTATTGAAGAATTCGTCGAAAATAATTTGCCGAATTTCCCGCAAATCAGTGTAGACAGGCTTTATGATGAATTCGCACATAATTTTAAATCTCACCTTATCAACCTCTGGTTCGATCTGTTCGTTGGTGCCGCCTTTGTTCAGGGCTCCCTTCTCCATGAGCGTCGCGCGCTTTGCGTTCAAATACATGGTTCTGGAAAGATAAGAAAGACTTAACCAATCACACCATAATTAATACACAAAAGCAGCTTAACAAGTCTGCCGTCCTTATGTTGTGCAATAACTCGAGTTTTTGGGCTTTCTGACTTTAGTACATATCCGTAATCAGGAAAATGAGCCGAATGTAGCCGAAGCCAAGTTATTGCACTCTTCGTGAGGAAGGCAGAACAGTCCTACAGCTGGCGGCCTTATCGCTTAAACCAATCTCTTCCAGGCAACCTTTGTGGATTTGTAGAACAATAAGAGGAAAGGTGGGTACTACAATCATATAAATAGATGGAAAAGACATTAGATATATTTCACTTCATTTATCGCCAAATACTTGACTGGCGAAATACAGAGATTGCAAGGCCAAAAACAAACAAGAATACAGGTTTTTTTGGCGGGTTTGATGTCGTCGCAGTAATGTTTTACACACTACTGCTTGGCGGTAGAATACGTGGTACCTGGAGTGGTAGACGACCTCCTGCTAAATGGATCTACCACCAAGTGTCAGTTATGAAATCGATGTACATTTACGAAAATATTATGTTTGCCGGAATTTTATTAATTCATTTGTAATTAACAGTAGCCGCCATAACTTAAACACAAGAAATAAAGATAAAATTGTGACACCTAGATTCAGGTTATCTAAAGCTAATAAGTCTTTTCTCGGGAATTGCGTTAGATTCTATAATAAAATCCCACTTGAGGTAACTAAAATGTCCTATAATAAATTCAAAGATTTTATAAAGCAGAGGTTAATTGACAAAGCCTACTATAAGGTGGCTCATTACGTGGAAGACAGGAATATATGGTTGTAGTAGCTTCTCTCTGCACTTGCATCCCCCTGGCTAAGTGACAATTGTAGTAAGCATAATGTATTAATATCTATAACTGTAAACTGTAACCTAATATGAAAAGAAAGATCCACAAAAAATGCCTTGCTGAGTTTCTTGCCGGAGTCTTCTCAGTTGAAGTGTAATTACGAGCCGGTGGTAGATTCAAACATGTAACTTAACGTTCATAAGTGCCTTACCAGGGCCTAAACTGAATAAATGACTTTTTGATTTTGATTTTCATGAAAAGTTTGCAGAATTGGTCGGTTATCTTGAGGCTTACCTCTTGATGGCGAGGTAATAGAGGTCTGCGATGGCGCGCACGGAGTAGTCCGGGACGAACGTGTGCCCCAGCATGGAATCCATGTTCAGATTCTGCAGAGACCCACGAGTCGACGGCGACGGCGCTTCCGCTATTAGACATAATTATATCAAATTAATAATAGACATGAAACCCTACCCCGCTTGGCGACGAAATATATGATCTCTTTTTTTTTATGTAACTGTAATGAGACGGTCGAGACGCTCTCCTGATGTCAAGAGATAACGCCTGTCCATGACCATTGCAGCGATACACAGAACTTTGAATAGTAAAACAAAGTCCAGGGCATCGCTGCCTTGGCGCTCATTACTTTGAGACTAGATGGTTAGTCTCAATAGCCCTGTAATTTCGCTAGCTGCAGTACCCTTCGAACCGGAACACAGTAATGTTTACACACTACTGCTTGGCGGCAGAATATCTGGTGCTGCGGTGGTACCTACCTAGATGACCTCCTGCTAAGGAAATCTACCACCAAGTACAGTACTTACTTGACACTTGGGTGAAAACTTAGTTAAAACTTTGAGTATTATTATAGACTTACCAACGCCGACGTTTTGTGTAAGAGCTTGCACGCCGAAGTAGGTGAAGGGTCCCGCCTCGAACACGAGATTCTCGCGCCCCACCGTCACCTCCACGCGCCCCTCCAGAATCAGCACGAAGTAATCCACCTGACAATAACAATTATAAAAGAATGAAAAAGATAATTGATTCATTCAGGCGTTACTTTGTGGAAGTTCATTTTTAATGTTTAATTTCAGTTACAACAGTAATGGGGATTTACATTTAACTAACTTGACAACAGTTTAAAAAAACTTATCTTAAATTTAAATTTAATTTTCTTAAATGACGAACGTAGACGAACTAAAGTAGCCGACATAGCCCAGCGGATTAGCAAGTTGAAGTGGCAGTGGGCAGGGCACATAGCACGCTGAACTGACGGCCGATGGGGCTGCAACGTTCTGGAGTGGAGACCACGGAGCGGCAAGCGCAGCGGAGGACGTCCACCCACAAGGTGCACAGACGACCTAATAAAGACCGCAGGAACGCGCTGGATGCGAGCCGCTTCAAACCGGTCTTTATTGAAGTCAATGGGGGAGGCCTATGTCCAGCAGTGGACGTCCTACGGCTGAGATGATGATGATGATGATGATGATGATGATGATCTTAAATTTTACTTAACACCTAAAACTAATATTTCACATAAACTTAAGAGGTATAAAACAAATTAAACAAAACACTAATTGAAATAAAATAACCACAAGTGTTTATATCCTCTTCTCGCTGCAGTAAACAGTTGCCGACACGTGTGTCGCCACTACACGAGGCATGCTCGGGACGTGTTGACTCTTCGAGCGCTTGATCGAGACTGAGTACAAACAAGGGCATCGCTGCTATGGCGCTCATTACTGCGAGACTTTCGATGGTTAGTCTCAACAGCCCTGTAATTTCGCTGCAGTACCCTTCAAACACAGTAATGTTTACACACTACTGCTTGGCTGCAGAATATCTAGTACTGCGTTGGTACCTACCTAGACGACTTTCTGCTAAGGAGGTCGTCCAAAATATTGGAGAACATTTCACACAGCGCCATCTAGCCCCAAATTAAGCAAAGCTAGTACTATGAAAACGAAATTACTGATAGAATACGTATTTTTTTTTGTAAATACTTATAATTGCCGCGTCCGCGCCTTGCAGTGTTACACGTTATCAGATAAAAGTCAGATTAAAACAAAATCAAATGTACTTACAGCTTTGCCTTCCTGGAACACGTATCTCTTAAGATCGTTCTTATCCTCGTCCCCTCGTATCTTGATGTGCTGTATCACGTCTTGCTTCAGGAGACGGCGGAGGACGTTCTCTGAGATATATTCTGGACGGAATGGGTCCACGCCTGTAAAATAGAATAGTACAACTTTATATACTATTAACTATATATTAATATTGACAAAGCCTACTATAAGGTGGCTCATTACGTGGAAGACAGAAATATATGGTTGTTGTAGCTTTTCTCTGCACTTGCATCCCCCTGGCTAAGTGACAATTGTAGTAATATTTATAAATGTAAACTGTAACCTAATATGAAAAGAAAGATCCACAAAAATATGCCTTGCTGAGTTTCTTGCCGGAGTCTTCTCAGTTGAAGTGTAATTACGAGCCGGTGGTAGATTCAAACATGTAACTTAACGTTCATAAGTGCCTTACCAGGGCCTAAACTGAATAAATGACTTTTTGATTTTGATTTTGATTTTATACACCAAACTTAACAAGCTAAAGAGTTTAAAAATTCTATAACCCAATTGCAATTGAAATAGCTATAATTAAAGGGGAAAAAAACTTTTTAAACTAATTTATTATCACTAATTACATTTAAACGTATAACTTGTATATATACTAGCTGTGCCCCGCGGTTTCACCCGCGCTAGATGCCTACGTCATAGTAGCTTTATGCATGCAAAGTCTCAGCCCGATCGGCTTAAAATTGACAAAGTTTCATACAAATTTTCATCCCCTATTTTATCCCCTTGGGGGTAGAATTAATCAAAATCCTTTCTTAGCGGATGCCTGCGTCATAACATCTACCTGCATGCCAAATTTCAGCCCGATCCGTCCAGTGGTTTGGGCTGTGCGTTGATAGATCACTATGTCAGTCAGTCAGTCACCTTTGAGCTATATATATTTAGATAGATATTTGTAATGCCCTTTTAATTTCCTTTATTTAGATACTCTACGTGTTTGGTTTGGTAGTTAGATATGTTTGGTTCATTGTTATATTTAGGGTTCCGTACCCAAAGGGTAAAAATGGGACCCTATTACTAAGACTTCGCTGTCTGTCCGTCCGTCCGTCTGTCTGTCAGCAGGCTGTTCTCAAGAACCGCGATAGCTAGACAGTTGAAATTTTTACAGATTATGTATTTCTGTTGCCGCTATAACAACAAATACTAAAAACAAAATAATATAAATATTTAAGGGGGGCTCCCATACAACAAACGCGATTTTATGCCTTTTTCATAGATAATGGTACGGAACCCTTCGTGCGACAGTCCGACTCGCACTTAGTCGGTTTTTTAATAACGTATTACTATTTCGCGCCAAAAATCCACCATGATGTTTTTTTTAAAACCTTGGGTTATTGAGAAGAATCTAACAATACCTTAATTGTCGTAATCCATTCGGCCGTTTGGAAGACACGAGGTAATAAAAAAAATTACATGCATCTAACAGTGCATTTCGGTAGCCTCATTTGAGAGCCAGTTCCATTCCAGGCTAGGTGTGTTTACCATCTTCAACCTCACCGTGACTTAACATCAGGTGAGCTATGATCAAACACCTCCTGTGGTCCTCTTATGGAAGCTTTAAACAGGTATTTACGTCAAAAGGATAAGATACTGACTGGTGTTCAAGAACTGGAAGGTGGCGAGAACGAGCTGCGGTGACACGTGGACTCGCTGGTGCTCGTGGTGGCCTGCGAAGGCCGCCAGGTCCTGGAACTTGTTCAGCGGCCGCGCCAGGCGCTTCTTGGTCCGGTTGTCACCTGGGGAAGATGGATACATAAATAACGCTCATACATAAATACAAATAGAAAATTTATTATGCTGACAGGCTGGTTGTTTGACCACAGCTCACCTGATGTTAAGTGACGGTGTGGTCGAAGATGGTAAAGCACACCTAGCCTGGAATGGAACTGGCTCTCAAGTGAGACTGCCGGAACACACCGTTAGATGCTTGGCCGCAGATTTTTAACTTGAGGGTGGTAGCTAGCTAGCCGAGTACTAGATAGTACTCTACCACCACGCTGTGGTTTCCTCACGATGTTTTCCTTCACCGGCAGCTCAAGCTCATTGTTGGGCTTTGAACCCACGCCCCTCGGCATGCGAACCTACCGCGCTAACCACTGAACCATCATCGCTACAAAATGGTCTGTATGTATATACTCACTGATGACGTCCGTTTCGTCGACGATTTCAGCTTGTATCATTTCCTCAATGACATCTTCGAGAGTGACCAGCCCCACGGTCTCGTACACCGGGTCCCCGTCGCCCTCCTCGATGCGTTGAACAAACGCCATATGACCCTTATGCCCTGGGAAATAAAGTTTACAATGTAAGATATAACATCACATCACATCCTCATCAGCCATCGTCCACTGCTGGACATAGGCCTCCTCCTGGGGGGGTTTTGCCAATCGCCACGCTTGGCAGGCGGGTTGGCGAGAGTTGGTGTGATTGTTCAAGGAAGACGCTGCTGCCCATCTTCCGGATTACATCCCTTAGCCGACTCTTACGGCAACCACGGGCAGAGAGGGTGGGGTACTATTCTTACGACGGCACCACCACGGCAGATACAAACAGATATAACATGCACACAAAAAAGCGTCTCCATTCCACTAAACATATAGATGTTTGTTCTGTGTTTTGGGTGTTCTGTATTAACCTATTTTAAGTCATCATCATCAACAACCTTGCATCGTCCACTGCTGTCCAGGCACTAAGCCCGATCTTCAGCTTTTCGCTTCCAGCCACTGCCACAGCTGTCTTACGTATGTCGTCACTCCATCTAGTGTAAGGGCGTCCTACACTACGTTTGCCGATTCGTAATGAGCGCCAAATTACCGATGCCCTGGACTTTGTTTTGTTACTCAAAGTTCTGTGTATCGCTGCAATGATCATGGGCAGGCGTTATCTCTTACCATCAGTAGAGCGTCTCGCTCGTCTTATACTTTAACATTAAAAAAAACACTTAGCACTTTTTAAAACCTCGTTATTCGGAAAGTAGTACTTCATATCTGTTACAAATTATCTCTCGCTGCCAAAATTATTATAAATCTCTCCAGAAATAAATTAAAACAGCTGCCAGCAAACTATACGCTGGAAAGAATTTGGAACAGGGGCGGGTGTAGGAGCAGAAATTAGAGGGGCAACGGTGTAACGTTATTTATGCAAATAAAAAATTGGTGTTTTTTTACGTGACCATATTTAGATATTTTTTTTAATTTATTAATTTATTTGCGCCAAATTTCATCTGTGTAGGCTGTGTATTATAGCTATTAATACTGAGTATTTTCGGTGGTAGATTTCCTTAGCAGGAAGTCGTCTAGGTAGGTACCACCGCAGTACCAGATATTCTGCCGCCAAGCAGTAGTGTGTGAACATTACTGTGTTCCGGTTTGAAGGGTACTGCAGCTAGCGAAATTACGGGGCTATTGAGACTAACCATCTAGTCTCAAAGTAATTTATTTATTTATTTATTTATTTATTTATTTAATTTAATGAGCGCCAAGGCAGCGATGCCCTGAACTTTGTTTTACTACTCAAAGTTCTGTGTATCGCTGCAATGGACATGGATAGGCGTTATCTCTTAACATCAGGAGAGCGTCTCGTTCGTCTCATTACTGTTACATAAACCTCCATACAAAATTTCATTAAAATTGTTCCAGCCGTTTGAGCGTGAAGAAGTAACAAACATACAAACACACTTACACACAAACTTTCGCCTTTGTAAGATGAGAATGATAGCTGTTCAACAAGAAATTCAACAAAAAGTTTTTTAGTTTGCACTGTATCCAGACCAAAAACAATATGTGTGCCAAATTTCATCCAAATCAGTTCAGTAGTTTTTTGGAAGAGTAACAAACATCCATTCATCCTCAAAAACAAAAACAAACATCTAACGGTGTGTTCCGGCAGCCTCACTTGAGAGCCAGTTCTATTCCAGGCTAGGTTTGCTTTACCATCTTCGACCACACCGTCACTTAACATCAGGTGAGTTGTGATCAAACAACTAGCCTGTCAGCAATAAAAAAAAAAAAGATAGGATAGTAGTAATATTATCAAGACTACCTTAGCCCCAACCTACTGACCTAAGTACGTCCCTGCATATCATATTACGTAGCCACTATCTAATGATTCATCGCCAGACGTTTGCATAGACAAACATGTGGTTAGAATAAGAAAGAAAGAAAGAAAGAAAGAAAGAAAGATACATTTATTAACAATATAATAACAATAACAATAACAATAACAATATAATTTATTGATATATATGTATGATGATATGTCGGTTGGAACAAGTTTTTAGGTCTGCGCGTTCAATTTTATTAACCCCCGATGCAAATAGGTGTCGTCACGGGCGTAGCCAGGGGAAGGGTTTGGGGGGGTTCAACTTCAAGACACAATCCCCAGAAATTCAAAACTTATCGCAACGAAATACATCATTGAAATGCCAATAATAAAAGCCGGAATTCTCTATGAAAATTGTTTATCCGAAGATCGGGCATTAGGCTCAAAGTCAAACAAATAAGTCATCCATCCGCACCGCACGTGGTACCATCACTCAAAATTAACCGCTCATAAAATGATTATAGTTCAAGTAAACAGACCAAGCAGATGCTGTTTTATGGCTAGGAGATAATGATGTGGATTTCGGATTATCCAAGAATATTTAGTCATATATTACAACAAATATGTCTTAATTTTTGCCGTTGTGGTGCCGGCGTAAGAATTGTACCCCACCTTCTCTACCCGCGGTTGCCGTAAGAGTCGGCTAAAGGGATGTAATTCGGAAGATGGGCAGCAGCGTCTTCCTTGAACAATCACACCTAACTGCGTTCGCCAACCCAAGCCAAAGAGCCAAGCCGCCAAGCGTGGCGAGTATTGGCAAAAACCCCCAGGAGGAGGCCTATGTCCAGCAGTGGACGTTCTATGGCTGTTGATGATGATGACAGTTCAGCGGTGCAGCTACAATAGGCCTCCCCCATAGACTTTCACAAAGACTGGTTGGAAACGGCTCGCATCCAGCGCGTTCCTGCGGTCTTTATTAGGTCGTCTGTCCACCTTGTGGGTGGACGTCCTACGCTGCGCTTGCCGGTCCGTGGTCTCCACTCCAGTACATCAGTTCTGCGCGCTATGTGAAAAAGAGTACACCCATACAAACATAGATAAATTTCAACGCCAGGGCGTCCACAGTACGTTGAATCTTCGCAGTAATAAAAAGAAAGACCATCTAGTAACGCCGTCGCACCGGCTCGTCAAGTCGGAGAGGCCGGTATACATCTGGGACACTCGGTCTACAACTGCGTATCCGCTTCTCCATCGCGTGCTTCAGAACCAAGCTAAAGGCCTTTAGCTTGCTTCTGAAGCACGCGAGAGACTTCCAGAGACTTCTGTTTTTGTTCCGGATTACATTACACCGAACTGTATCCCCCTTTGTTATCATCAGTTTTCTGAATAACCTCCCGCTATGGAAGCAAATTGAAACCGTATTAACGTCAAAATCTGTCATTTAGAAAAGACCTTACCTTCTTTGAACTGTTTCAGCATGACATCCAGAGTGACGTCTTCAAAGACAAAATTACAAGGGTTCTGGTAATATTGGCAGAGCGTGCGGAGCGGCGTGTTGTCGTCGGGGTCCACGAAGGCCAGGTCCTTGATGAACAGCACCGTGACGATATTCCCTCGGCTTCCCTCGTACACGGGGATACGGGAGTAACCTGGAAGAATGACCTGGTTAGAAGCTAGTTGCTTTTGTAAAAGTAATAAGACGCCTGTCCATTGCAAAGGTATCCAAAACTAAAAACAAAACTTTTTTTCATTACTCATACTCGGAAAGTAAGGCGCGTGTTGAAAGCAATACTTTTCAGCCCTAAGGAGAATCGTTTTTAATTGACAGCTGTCAAATTATTTAAAAAAATATATTTATATTTTCGGATTTCTATTGAATGTTCCAACTTTCTATACAGCCACTCAATTACAGCGCGATGTAATATTGAAATAACATAAAGTTAAGTATTAATTATAGAATAATATCTTTTTAAATGACTTTATTATAATTTACTTTCAACTATTTCTTTAAAATAACAGATTTGGGCAAAATACTTATTATTTTTTCAATGATTAAAATAAAAAATCGTGAATAAAAAGATGGCCGGCCACAGAAAAAAAATAGGCGGGAAAGCGGCAATCCCATCTTAGTTTTTTTTTTCTTTGGCTAATTTAAGTTTTTCTTTTACTTTCCTTTGTTTTCGTAACGAACAGCACATTTTTTTTATGTTTGACTAGCTCTGTGTTTGACTACAGCTCATCTGATGTTAAATGACGGTGTGGTCGAATATGGTAAAGCCTAGCTTGGAATGGTACTGGCTCTCAAGTGAGGCTGCCGGAACACACCGTTAGATGCTTGGCGGCAGATTTTCAACCTCGGAATAAAGACTTATTTAGTCCCTCGAACTATTGGCAGCACCCGTGTCGGGACTAAATTAGTTACTTTCACCCCTAGGGTAACAAATTGTATTTCGCAAATCTGCTTAAAATTTGTATTGCAAGATCGCGAAATGGTTTTAATGATATATCATGCCTGCGTGTGTTCAATGATTCGATATGGGATTATAGCTTGGGGAAACTCTTCAGGTATTTTAAAAGTATTTAAAGCACAGAAAAAGTACGTCCGAGCCATGTTCACTATGAAATGGTCACAATCTTGTAAACCTGTTTTTAAATCACAAAATCTTTTGACGGTAGCATGTAATCTACATTTATGAAATGGCTAAATTTGTTAGAAGCAACTCATCATTGTTTCCTGCTTCTGAAAACTTTAGTAAGCGATCTGGAACGCAAGTGCAAAAAAAAAAATGCCTACAGTCTCGCTGGAATTGTTTAGAAACAGCTGCGATTACATGGCGCCACTTATATATAATTCTATTCCTGCCTATTTAATTGAATTGCCAAACAATATGCAGAATTAAACAAGCGCAAGAAAGCTTCTTTACAGTGAACGATTTTCTTAATAAGGCATCTTGTCCGTTTTATCTATACCAAGCCTTTTTTTAAATGCCATTATAATCTTTTGACATTCCTATCTATTTCCTAAGTATTAATTTATTGACGTTATAATTCTACGTTTTTTTTAATATACCCATTGTTTTGATTTTGTGACTAATTAGTACTATTATTTATCTTTGAAAAGTATGTTCACATGTCGAGTTATGGCAAAATAGGAAGGACTTATGTTTATTAATTTTAAAAGATCTGTATGTTCCCCTATTAATGTGATTAAAGTATAATTGAATTGAAATGTTGGAAAATCATTATTAGAAACTATTTCCCAATAATATACAATGCTTCCCTCGGGAGAATTTGTTTTCATTTAACAGACAATCTGCTGGAAACAGTGCGGCCAGCCTTCGCCGCGTCGCGCAAATTCAAATGCCTTGGCGGGCCTGGGTTTGGCCAGCCTTGATGTCCATAAAGAGTGTTTTTAAACTGTTTTTATCATCAACAAATAAGACAAGAAATCTATAAGATCCAATTCAGTTTACTTCGATGCCATTGGTAAGGTTACCTTTGAAAGGTAATTAATGTGTTTTGAATCCGCTGGTAGTGTGCCAAAAAGTCACTCTTTCAATTACGTCATACGAGTTAAACCGTCTCTTTAACGTACTAGCAAAACAAGGTCGAATTTTTCAATTGAAATATATACAAATAAATCGAAATCAATCTAGCTTTTTAGGGTTCCGTACCCAAAAGGTAAAAGCGGGACCCTATAACTAAGACTTCGCTGTCTGTCTGTCCGTCCGTCTGTCTGTCACCAGGCTGTATCTCAAGAACCGCGATAGCTTGACAGCTGAAATTTTCACAAATTATGTATTTCTGTTGCCGCTATAATAACAAATACTAAAAACAAAATAAAATAAATATTTAAGGGGGGGCTCCCATACAACAAACGCGATTTTTTTACCTTTTTCATAGATAATGGTACGGAACCCTTCGTGAAAAATCTTCCACAAACGGTGAGTTCCGGCAACCACATTTGAGAACTAGTTCCTATTCCATGCTAGGTGTGTTTACCATCTTAGACCATACCATCATTTAACATCAGGTTAAACACCTAGCCTAAACCGTTTAAAAATGAGAATTGCTGTAAAATAATGTCAAAGCAACGATGCTCTAGACCAGCGGTCGGCAACACGCGGCCCGCGGGCCACATGCGGCCCACGGGAGTCCTACTTGCGGCCCGTGATTGTTTTGTAATTTAGTCATAAATATCGAAAATATTATAGATTCTAGATAGAAAATATTATAATCACTACACAGTATAAAACAAAGTCGCTTTCTCTGTCCCTATATCCCTATGTATGCTTAAATCTTTAAAACTACGCAACGGATTTTGATGCGGTTTTTTTTCATAGATAGAGTGATTGAAGAGGAAGGTTTATATGTATAATCACATCCATTAAATAGTGGAGAAATACTGTTATTTTTGAGGTTTATACCCGTGCGAAGCCGGAGCGGGCCGCTAGTTATAAATATAAAAATTAAATAACCTATATTAATAATTAACAATTAATTAACAATTTTTAATAGCATTTTTTTCCTATCTATTCTGTAGGATATGTCCAATTATACGTACATTAAGCTTTTTTGGGTTAATATAGCAAGTGCGGCCCGCCTTTACTTTATTTTGTCACCTTGTGGCCCCTGCCTGTCAAAAGATTGCCGACCCCTGCTCTAGACTTTATTTTGTTACTCAAAGTTCTGTGTATCGCTGCAATGGTCATGGACAGCTTTACCAACCTGATTTAACGATCTCGGACATGGTCTCGAAGTCCAGCACGCTGTGAATGGGCAGCATGAAGCAGTCCTTGAGCTTGGTCATCACGTCGGAGACCTTCTTTTTACGGAGGTCCAGCGCTCCGGAGATAATGTTGACTTCCTCTCTGTCCAGATCGTTCACGTGGTCCGTTACCTGTTAACAACAAAATAATTATTCTACTGTCTTGACAGCCATAAAAAGCAAGCTACTTTTACATTTATAATACACTAGCAGGTCCGGCCACGCGTTCACATCACAGATCATCAGCCATAGGACGTCCACTGCTGGACATAGGCCTCCTCCTGGGGGGGTTTTGCCAATACTCGCCACGCTTGGCAGGCGGGTTGGCGAGCGCAGTTAAGTGTGATTGTTCAAGGAAGACGCTGCTGCTCATCTTCCGGATTACATCCCTTAGCCGACTCTTACGGCAACCACGGGTAGAGAGGGTGGGGTACAATTCTTACGCCGGCACCACCACGGCATCCACGCGTGGCTGTGGCCAAATTGAACACACGCGTGTAACGTGAAATAAATTGTAGCGCATATGAAACGTTTGTACTAAACTTAGCGCCATCTATTGGACACTTACTCAATCCGGTTAATGAATTACCTTACACTGCCATCTATTAGAATGTTATGGAACTGACAGATAATCACATTTCCAAGAGCAGACTGTTTTATCAACTTACGTTATCACCCGACAATGTTGCATTGTGTAATTAATAAAATTCTTAGGACAATAAAAAGTTTACTTTATAGAGCAATTAACACAAAAATAAATGTAATCGGAAGCCGTGAGCAAACGATGATTATTTTATATAATTTTGATTGTTTTATACCAATAGAATTGTACCCCACCTTCTCTACCCGTGGTTGCCGTAAGAGTCGGCTAAGGGATGTAATCCGGAAGATGGGCAGCAGCGTTTTCCTTGAACAATCACACCTAACTGCGCTCGCCAACCCGCCTGCCAAGCGTGGCGAGTATTGGCAAAACCCCCCCCAGGAGGAGGCCTATGTCCAGCAGTGGACGTCCTATGGCTGATGATGATGATGATGATGATGATGAATGACTTTGATTCCCTGGAAGATAGGACGCCCTCTAGTATGCGACGCCACTTGTGTTGACACTTTTGCACCGTCCCATCTTCCAAGAACTCAGATTGAGGCTGGCGCGGCTGCAAAATTTGCAGAAGACCTCAAGTATAGTACCCTGGACAGTGGGTACATATTTGAGCCTTTTGGGGTTGAAACTTTGGGACCGTGGGTGCTGCCCATCTTCCGGAAAGTCATTCATTCATTGTAAATTAAATCCTCAACACTGTTGTAATCAAAACGACTTTTAAATGGAAATACACTAAATAGATACCCTGAACATTTGACCCTGGAGAATTGAATGTTTATAACATACCCTGACCAACTCCTTTAGACGTTCCCTGTTGTAGTGTGTGCCTATCTCCTCGCCTAAGAAATAGTCAAGGAGCTTGCTGGTCGGCCACGCGAGAGGAGCGCAGATTCCCATCACTATCTGTTGATAAAAGAGACACAAAATTTAATATTATAGCAAAAAATCGGCATATGTCAGTGTCATGAACACAGAAGTATTTACGGAAACAAGAACTTGACTTGGTGGTAGATTTCCTTAGCAGGAGGTCGTCTAGGTAGGTACCACCGCAGTACCAGATATTCTGCCGCCAAGCAGTAGTGTGTAAACATTAGTGGTTTGAAGGGTACTGCAGCTAGTGAAATTACAGGGCTATTGAGACTAACCATCTAGTTTCAAAGTAATGAGCGCCAAGGCAGCGATGCCCTGGACTTTGTTTTACTACTCAAAGTTCTGTGTATCGCTGCAATGGTCATGGACAGGCGTTATCTCTTAACATGAGGAGGGCGTCTCGTTCGCCTTCATTACTGTAACATTAAAAAAAAAGAAGTCCATTTCCATTTTTCAAGACCTAACTCAACTGTAACGAATTCTTTGATCCCTCAGCTATCATTACATGTCGGATTTATATGACAGACATCTAACTGTATCAGCGTTGCCAGACGTCCCGATTTTTAAACCAATGTCCCGCGCGGGACAGGCTCAGTCCCGCTTTTCGGGAATAACTCGACCGTGCGTGCAGCGTGCTGAGGAAGCGCGGGCGGGCGGCGCAGACGAGTGTGGATTGGCCGCCCGCCCGGCGCGTAATGAAGACAAGCGCGCGGGAGAGAGAGGAGTTCGTCACGATAGGGTAAATCTCATTTAAAATATCATATTTTTATTAAAATATGTACATTTTCTATGGCTATTTTTGCTATCTATTGTCACGTAAACGTAATTTGAACTCAAATAAAAAGATAAATATTTATAAACTTCTGATTATATACGTTTTTTACTATGTCCCGCTTTCGACGAAAGAATACCGCTTTCACTCAAAAAGTTCCAAAATCCCGACTTGGCACAAAAAAAATCTGGCAACGCTGAACTGTATTCCCCGAGTTTGTTATCAACAGCTTTCTGAATTGTCTCCTGCCATGGAAGCTAATTTAAACACGTTAAAACGCTGTAGTAATTCTGCCTCGGAAAGGGAAATAGCGAAAATAATAAGCAGATCTATTAAAAGTTGACCCTTGACCAAATGTAGGGAAATAGCTGATTTCTTTTAACGACTTCTGTCATAAAGTTGTTCCTAAGCATGACTTCCATTCAGCTTAATTCACGCTAAGCTTATAGCCCTATATTATATGGATTTGTGAAGGGTATCACAAGTATACCAAGTTCAAGTATCACATAAGCAGACTTATTAATTTTCAACATTCTCTCCCCTTGTACTTTGTATCGTAAGTAAGCAAAGTTCTCACGCCCTTTGTATGCTATAAGCATTAGTATAAAAACATGAAAAGTAAATGAATTGTTAGCCTCGTCCGTAAAGTCATTAAAATAAGAAAGACCCCTCCCCTTTTTGGTGCTTACGGAATATTTCAATTTCTACTAACTGACACAAGAGCTTCTTGTTCCACCATGAGATCAATTTTACGGTCTGAATTTTTGTATTTATAACAATGATATTCCGTGGCTAGCGCGGTCGGTTCCAGATACCAATGGGTGTGGGTTCGAACCCCAACAATGAGCTTGAGCTGTCGGTAAAGAAAAACATCATGAGGTAACCATAACATGGTGGGTATTCTCAAGTACTCGACTGGCTAAGTACCACCCTCAAGTTGAAAATTTGCCGTCATGCAATAAGGGGCGATTCACACCGGAACGGCAGGCTCGCGTCGCATCGAGTAACCTTGTCTTTCACAACACAACGTATCCCGTCGCTAGAATATAGATTACTTTTAGAGTACTTCTTTTAGAGCTTTTCAAGCGATATTCGTCTTTAAAAAATGTAAATAAAGTTTAAAATTATTTCAAACTGAAAGTGCTTCGAGTGAATACTCATATATTTTGGGCACGTCGCTCGCAGAAACCCTGATAGGCTGGTAAAGCTGATGGTAATTGGTCTGGTCGACGGGAAAAGATCGCGCGATCGCTCACCTACCTGTTGGTCAGACCTGATAAAGACGAAGACTGGCCAATTACTAAAGCTATTAAGACTGCTGAGGGCAGAAACACGTGGGTGAGCATGCTACACCAAATACATTTAAGACTAGACACTACTTTCAGCTATGAAGATGCCGACTAAGAAGAAGAAGAAGAAGAAGGTGTGCTTACCAGGCGAACCCACACCGTCACTTAACATTCAGGTGAGCTGTGGGTAAACAACTAACTTGTCAGCCATAAAAATACGTAATTTTGTATTGTTATGTTTCTATTCTCAAATGCTACAAAAATCTGAAGCAGTTCACAAGCTTACCTTCATGATCCAAATACTTTTAGCACCAACGAAAAGACCATGTCTTGCGCAGATGGCTTGCGGCGTGATCTCAGCTATAAAGACGATAGCCAGAGTAGACCCAATGACAGCCACCAGCCCAGACGTCAAATCATCCAGGATGACCGTGAAGGTGCTGTTCACGGCCACGTTACTCAGCAAAATGGTACACAGAAGGTAGTTCCCATGTGCCCTGACCGGCATTATAGCTCTTGCGTACTTCCTTTCCTTTTCAGTCCCTGTGTTCGCAATGATCTTTAGCTCAGTTCGGTCCAACGCCATTAGACCAAGGTTCAGGCCAGAGAATAGAGAAGCCAGCATCAAAAGGATGACGATGAGGATCAGGGATGCCCATAAAGGCAGTAGTTTGTTGTGGGTGGCGAGGATTTTCCATGGTTCCCGGCCTTGGTGTTCGAAGACACCATTTGGACCGTTCCTGGCGCAGATGTAGAAGAGGTAATCATCTCGTGGTGGCGGTGCGATAAGATGGAGTAAGGCGGAGTCACCGTCTGCGTAGGATACCTGGGGAATATTAAAAAATAACTTTTTTATTACAAAAATCTTTAGATTTTTTCAAAGCTGCAAGGGACTACAGATCTGGGTATATGGTTTTTTTTAAATATTAAAAAAAAAAAAAAAACAACTCGATACGTCCAAGCGTTCGACAGACGGAAAGTGATCCTATAAGGTTTCCATTCTTTTTGAGGTACGGAACCCTAAAAAACAAGATACTTAGAGCATAGAACAGCTAATCGCTATTAATGCCAACCACTTAGTAAATTTGATCGATTTGCGTGTAGAAACATCGTTAACCTTGCAAATATTTATAGCGAGTTTGAAGACTCCCTGCGTGTCTGTTCTTTTTAACAGACTTCAAAAAAAAGGAGGAGGTTACCAATTTGTCGGGATCTTTTTTTGTATGTTCCCCGATTACTCAATGTCGCCTGGACCGATATTTTTTTTTTTGTTTAAAAGTTTATACTTAGTCAGAATCTAATGATCGAATTATTGATCTAGTAAAAAATCAAAGTTACACAAAGTGATTCAGTGTCAAGTCCTAAGCAGGGGCGTAGCTACCGCCGTATCAATGCTTTAGGGCTACAGGGCCCTAACGTGTATAACCAAAAATTTGTAAAATGTTATATAATATTTCACCAGTACTTCTCATATTTTGATACAGAACCAACCATCTAAGGCAAGCTACGACATTGATCCTAAGTAAACCAGTGTTAACTTTCCCGAAGCAATCAACAACTTGGCACTTTACGAATAAAACACAATTGTTAATGCGTAAGCACACGAAAAAACACAAGTTTTGCGAAGTAAGTATAACAATTTGAATAAAATTGAATTGAATTTGAATATAATTTGTATTTAAAGAGATTAGCAAGTTGAAGTGGCAGTGGGCAGGGCACATTGCACGCAGAACTGATGGCCGATGGGGCTGCAAAGTTCTGGAGTGGGGACCACGGACCGACAAGCGCAGCGTAGGACGTCCACCCACAAGGTGGACAGACGACCTCATAAAGACCGCAGAAACGCGCGGGATGCGAGCCGCTTCCAACCGGTCTTTATGGAAGTCAATGGGGGAGGCCTATGTCCAGCAGTGGACGTCCTACGGCTGAGATGACGATGATGAAGTATAATAATTGGGATGTAACACTTGTATTTTAGCTTAGACATTATGTTATTGTAATTGTATTCTATAACTGAATGACTTGTAATTGACTTATAACCAATAAATTGATTATGATTATTTGATCTATTTTTCATAGATTCTAGTATCGAAAACTTGACGCAGATTGTTTCGCAAATTGCCATTGTTCAATATATCTCTGATCGATTCCGTCGTGTCAACTCGCGTCATCGTTAACTCCGTTTTCCTGCGTAAGCATTTTCCTTCTATATATTACATTGAGAAATTTTATTTGCCTCGTCTACACGTATTTTTATCTACACTATTTCCTGGTATATTCATAAATACTTGCTGGAATTCCAGGGAGCGCTTAAATCATAATATGCTTTAAAAAAATTCACAAAGCGCCTAGAATCCAGCGCAACATTCTATCGATAATTCATTTGATTTTTTAGTTTTGGAACACAAACTACGTTATTAAAGTATCCAAAGCCGATTTTTGAACGCTTGCATAGTGTAGATGATGTACCTGCCGGGGGAATCACCGTCGCATCTAGAATCTGCGAGCAAGCTGAATAACCGCGGGGGTTTTTGAGGCCGAGAAATCGATCTAGCTCATCTGTACGAATGAATATACACCGAACAAAGCTAATAGCCATCCGGCTATAGAATGCTCTGCTTGTCTCCATCGAGACACAGTCCTTGAATATTTCAAGGACAGAGTAAAGTTGCATTATTTGTCACAATGCTGATTACTGTTAGTCGGACCAGATATGTTTTGTACCTCGCTGTTGATGTTGATTTTTATTTTCTTTGTTTTTTTCTTTATATACATATATAATTATACATTATAACCTTTAGTTTTATTTAAATACATTAATATTTAACATACAATATGTATTATTTTTTTAAGTTTAAAATTGTTACAATATCTCCCTTCTGTTCTTAAGCTATAACGTGTTTTCTATTATTGGTTGCCTGGAAGTAACTAGCACATAAGATTCTTTTGATTTCTATTTTCGGTGTGCAAAATGAAGAGTTTCTATCTATTATGCAGAAAGTAACGTACCTTGTACTCCTCGTCCAGAAGATGATAACAGCGTTCACCATATTGCCCCGGAGTATGTGTAAATGCAATGATAGTATCATTACAAAGATTTTTTCCAAACAGTCTCATAGTGAATTTAGTTTCTCTTAACACACTTGGTATCATCTCGTCTATTATCTTTGGCTCTTTAGCTGACTCTTCTACTCTTAACCCCATGATTACCAATGAATCAGTGGTGTTAGGTTCGGGTTTAACCCCCAAGCTGGTTTCTGAAGAATTTTTCTCTGCATCTGGTTCTAATTTTACGCTCGAATCGTTAACTTGGGAACTTAGTGTTGCATCAGTAACAGGAACGTCATCAGCTTGACGTTTTGATCTGCTAAGTAGTTTAATTATTTCTTCATCGGGATACGTTTCGAATTCAACAATTTTTGTTTGGTCTTCGTTTTCATTGTTATTGTTCGTATCTGTTTGACGAATTTTTTCAGTTCGTTCTGTTTCTATATTTTCAGTTTCTTGAGATTTTTCAGTAACATTATCATTCTCTTCTTTTGGTATATCATTTTGAGTTTTTGTACCTTGGATTGGTTCTGCTTCATTTTGAGAGAAATTATCTCCTATCTCTTTTTTGTTCTCCAATACATATTTAAGACTATGTTGGGGTTTATAACTAAATGTTTCGATAAGTACATCGCCGATTTTATGTTTTCCATTGTTGACGACCACATCATCCAGTAGGTCATTAGATTCTATTTCGTTTTCAATACTGTTGTCCTCGAAGGTCTCGAGATTTTCGTGGCTGGCGGTGCTTTCAGACCTGGGGGAAAAGGATGAAGATGTTAATTGAAATAATTCTGATAGTATTCGCCGTCAAAACCTGTTATAAAACAGCTTATCCGCTAATTTTTAAACAAATTAGAGTATTTAATATTATTGATGATTGTTCAATCAAGTTATTATCTAACATTAATTTATTATTTACAATGGATTATCATTTATTTATAAATATGAAGTCATATCATATTTATTTATCTAATGTATTTACACATATATTAGTGTCTTTTTATATATTTTGATGCACGCCCACGACCATATCTCATATACTGTGAGGATGGCTGATAGAAAATGCTTTAGGATTAAATCCTTCTTTTGTACATATATTAGTTAGTGTATAAATGAATCGTTTAAAGAGGGTGGGTATTCACATTGTGAGTTTTTTGTTGTAAGAAGTAATTAGACAATAATGATGCTCTACTGATGGTAAGAAACAACGCTCACTCTTGCAGTGGTATCCAGAACTTTAAGCACCAAAATAAAATCCAAGGCATTAGCTATGAACTGGACTTTGTTTTGGTTCTGTTCTGTGTATCGCTGCAATGGTCATGGACATGTGTTCTCTAATCAACAACACAGCGTCTCATTCGTCTTATTACTCTTACATTTTAAAAAAGGATCGTGTGAGTCGCACAGTCTGCGATTTCCACGAATCAATTGCTGTTGCTTTCAAACATTCAATGGTCAGTGTTAATAGGTCTGTAATACGCTAGTCATTATTGTAACTTCTTAGTGTCGTTCATATCATTGCTTCGAGCAAACATAGATAGTAATAGCAAACAGTGATTTATATGAACAGACCGGTATAAAAGACACTTCTACATGTAATTTAAACTTAGCTAATTGTAAAATCTGTGTCAAGTATCTACTGTTTGAATTAGTGTTGCCACTCGAAAGTTTCATCCCGTATTAGCCGGCGGCAAGAAAACGTACCAAAACGTAACAAGTAAAGAGAAAGGCGCATAAAATTACCCACATATAATAATTTTTATGGATTTTCAAATAATAAATAACAAGTTGAAATAATCGATGACTTCAATTATTTCTTTTTTATTTATTGCCACATATTATCATAATGAAATTCATAAATCTTAAGTTTTAGTTATTAGTTACAGTTTTGCCAAGTCATATTGCAGGCATACGAATGTTTTTGGACGCTTTATATAAATAATTTTACAAAAAAGTAATAGATACATTAAAACTATAATAGATTTTAGTAAACTGTAATAGATCTTCCAGCGGCGTAATAGCGTACTAATCCATACAAATAAGTAATAAATCTATTACAATTGTTATAGATTGGCAACACTGTTAGTGGTGTTTTTTTTTTCATGTTCCGGTTTGAAGGGTATTGCAGCGAAATTACCAGGCTTTTGAGACTAACCATCGAAAGTGTCAAAGTAATGAGCGCCAAGGCAGCGATGCCCAGGACTTTGTTTTGCTACTCAAAGTTCTGTGTATCGCTGCAATGCTCATGGACAGACGTTATCTCTTACCACCAGGAGAGCGTATCATTCGTCTCATTAATTTAACAATTAAAAAAATAACTGAATCCGTGTTGGTAGATTTCAGGGTAGCTACCCAGAGTACTAGAAAGTACCCTACCACCATGCTATGGTTTTTCGTCACCTGCAACTTCAAGGTTTTTGTTGTGGTTTGAACCCACACACTTTGGCTTGTGATCTGACCGCGCTAACCACTGAGCTATCATCGCTATCTCGATTATTGAGGTTGTTGGAAATCTTCGATAAATCGTTGGAATTGGACAAATCTCACCTGCTCTAGGCAGGTATATTTCAACAAATATAAATAAATCGTGCCATAGTGGCCTCATTCTGTTTGGAGTGGTTTCTGGTCGATGTAAACATTACTAGATATTGAATGCTGATATGGAATGACTTTTATTTAAGTTTTTCCCGCGACTCCGGTCGCATGACCTATAAAGGTTCCGAATCAACCCTATTTTACCCGACTGTCAAGGAAGGATTATGTTATTCTCGTGTATCTTGTATATGTGTAAATTTATTTATTACCTCGTATCTTCCAATCGGCCGAATGGATTACGACAATTAAGATATCGTTAGATTCGTCTCAATAAACCAAGTGTCCTTAAAGGGTGGTTTTAAAAAATCAAGATGGTGGATTTTTGGCGCGAAATATTATCTAATACTTTAAAAAAATTAAAATAAATCAAACCTATCAAGTAGGGTATTTAAATAAAGGCAATTAAAAGAGGATTGCAAATATATATACGTATATATACTAGCAGACCCGGCCACGCGTTGCTGTGGACAAATTGAACACACGCGTGTAACGTGAAATCAATTGTAGCGCATATGAAACGTTTGTACTTTTAACGTAGCGCCATCTATTGGATACTTACTCAATCCGATTAATAAATTACCTTACACCGCCATCTATTAGGATTTTATGGAACTCATAGATAATTATACCTCTAGCTCGCATAATAAAAAAAATGTTTCCATTATAAATTGAGATATAAACTGTCCTATCTCTCAAGTTGGATCAAACATGCCTACACCTAGCATGCAAGCCATTAAAAAAAAAAACCCTATTAGTTTCGCCTCTACCAAAAAATCACGCAATAAGTCTAAATAAATTCAATTTAAAAAAAAAATGACTTTTTCCCTTTCCCGTCAACATTCCAAACAGTTGGAGATATCTACTATCAAAATCACGCTATTTGTCGATATATCACAGATTGCTTGATATCGATCGAACGCATTGCGTCAGGTGGAGGGTAAACTAGTTCAGGCTAGATGAACCACCACAGTGTCAGGTATTCTGCCTCCAAGCAGTAGTATTGTAAACATTACTGTGTTCCAGTTTGAAGAATACTCAAGCTAGTTAGCTGTTGAAACTAACCATCGAAAGTCTCAAAGTAATGAGCGCCCTAACAGCGATGCCCTGGCCTTTGTTTTGCTACTCAAAGTTCTGTGTATCGCTGCAATGGTCATGGACATGCTTTATCTAGAAGAGCGTCTTGTTAGTCTCATTACATCTTCCCTACTAGCGTTAATTCACGCAGGTGTAGCGCGCGGCGCGTGCAGGGATGTCGACATCGCATCTACGAACAAATCTTCCATCGATCTTTTTTGTTCGTAGCTGCGCTAATATCAATTATATAAGAAACAAGTAAACTTCTGTCACTTTTTAATACCTTTTTATTAAAAAGTCACTAATATATTAAATTTGAACATGAACACCTACCTACACAACAGAAAACAATGACATTGACGTGCTAGCCCCGCCTGCTCGGCCGGCACTCGCGTAGTGATCGCCGGCAAGCGTCCCCGCCCCCGCCGCGCCGCCTCTTCTCACTTGTGTCGCCTATTTATCGCAAAGATGTTCTACTTATAGATTTTTTACTTACATTGCTTTTACATTAAACCTAAAAGCGGATCGTGGCCTAGCATTAAGCGTTTCATCAAAATTCTATCGTCTGTCATTACTTATAACGGTTATTCGGAAGCATTTCCTTCTAGAATAAGTAATGGTGTTCCAAGGTCGGTGGATAGTCACGCAAGGGGTGCGCCCTAATGGGATTCATCGTCAAGGCCCGATGCTCAAAAAACATAGGTAATGGGTCATCTATAATTACGTCTAACGAATTGTATGCCTTGTTACAATTATGACGGCTGCAAAATATTAAATTGTAGTTTAAAAAAAGTAAAGTAGAAAAGTGGACCACACAGCAACTTAACATCGGGTGAGCTGTAGTCAAACACCTAGCATGAGAAAAAAAAAATGGGCGAAGTATACTTTTTTTTTATGGCTGACAGGCTAGGAGTTTGACCACAGCTCACCTGATGTTAAGTGACGGTGTGATCGAAGATGGTAAAGCACACCTAGCCTGGAATGGAACTGGCTCTCAAGTAAGGATGCCGGAACACACCGTTAGATGCTTGGCGGCAGATTTTCAACTTGAGGGTGGTAGCTTGCCAGCCGTGTACTAGAAAGTACCCTACCACCACGCTATGGTTTCCTCACGATGTTTTCCTTCGCCGACAGCTCAAGCTCATTGTTGGGGTTTGAACCCGCGCCCTTCAGCATGCGAACCTACCGCGCTAACCACTGAACCATCATCGCTACAAAACTACGCACTATAGACTACGCGCACGTACACACAAGGGAATTGACAGAAGTGGCGTAGAGTGGGTTTGACGGTATAAGAGAGCGTCACGGCATACGTAATAGTTATATAAGGCGCGCTAATAGATGTTTCCAAAGGCAAAGTAACAACTTCGCGATAAATAGGCGACACAAATGGAAAGAGGCGGCGCGGCGGGGGCGGGGGACGCTTGCCGGCGATCACTACGCGAGTGCCGGCCGAGCAGGCGGGGCTAGCACGTAAATATAAATATCATTGTTTTCTGTTGTGTTGTGTTCAAATTTAATAGGTTAGTGACTTTTAAATAAAAAGGTATTGAAAAGTGACAGAAGTTTACTTGCTTCTTATATAATTGATTTTAGCGAAGCTACGAACAAAAATCGATGGAAGATTTGTTCGTAGATGCGATGTCGACATCCCTGCACGCGCCGCGCGCTAAACCTGCGTGAATCAACGCTAGTAGGGAAGACGTTCTACTTACTCGGGGCCGCTTATAACAACTTACTTACCATTTATTTATTCTACACCCATGCTAGTTTGCGCTTAGCGAACTTGTATTTGTAGTTCATATATTTTGTTAAACCGTACTTGGCAACATTGTTAATTGAATTAGAGTCTAATCTTGATATAGCTTTGTAAATTTATGATCACAATGGCTCGTTTTAAGAACCGATTAGTACTTTAAACATTTCTTACCTAATCCCCACCAAAAGCGTAAAATTAAGAAGGTAATTTACACGAGCGTAATTTTTTTTGTCGACTTGCTTTTTAACACCTCTCATGATGTTAAGTGACGGTATGGTCGAAGATGGTAAACACACAGCCTGGAATGGAACTGGCTCCCATGTGAAGATGCCGGAACACACCGTTAGATGCTTGACGGCAGATTTTGAGGGTGGTAGATAGCCAGCCGAGAGTACTCTACCGCCATGCTATGGTTTCCTCACGATGTTTGCCTTCACCGACAGCTCAAGCTCATTATTGGGATTAGAACTCACGCCCTTTCGGGTGTGAACCGACCGCGCTAACCACTGAGCTATAATCGCTATAAAATTTCGTGTTTATATTTTGTTTTATTAGTTTTGACGGTCCTGTTGCCTCATTGGTAGTATATATGCTTTAAGAGCTGTTGAACGTCGGTTCGATTCCCACTCAAGACAAATATTTTGTAATATAAACAAATGGGTGTTCTGTATGTATTAACAATAAAAAAAGTATTTATGTATTATATCAGTTTTCTGACTTCCATAGTACAAGCTTTGCTTAGTTTGGGGTCAGATGGCGCTTTGTGTAATGTCCTTCGAATTTTCAAATATATGAGATATGTACTTGAAACTATTTTGTCAGCATACAGCGTCCTTACTTTGGCCAAACACTGTGTCAACAATTTAAAAAAAAACAGTGTTATTTTGTTTTAACCAATTCAATTGAGTTCCACGCTATATTCAATTGATTTGGAGTAATCTAGTTAAAACTAGTTTGTTCATTAACTCGACTATAATTCCTGACAATAAAGCACTTGTGTAACCCAAGGTCACCGTTTTAGTCAATTTGTCGCTGTTATAATGTTTTATTTGAAGTTTTCAGGTTTAATTCGTTTCACAACATACATAAAAGGCAGTCTTTGTTCTCTTCACTTTTTTAAAACGGCTTATGTCGCATTTGCCAAACCAAATCTGTCAAAACTCATAAAAAATATGTCAACCTCAAGTAAAAAAAAAAAAAACAAAGAAATTTTGGCGGGAACGCGTCAAAGTCATGTCGTCACAATCACATTGTATTAATTTTTAAACAGAATCAGAATCATTTATTAGCCATAAATAACAACGATTGCGAACAACGTTAAGCGTTTTAAAATTAAATTTCAGCTAAGTTATCAAACCAAATAATATTTTTACTATATTTTAAAATAAAGAATGTAATTTCACTGTGTTTCGGATCGGGCTGAAATTCGGCATGCAGGTAGATGTAATGACGTAGGCATCCGCTAAGAAAGGATTTTGATTATATCTACCCCCAAGGGGATAAAATAGGGGATGAAAGTTTGTATGAAACTTCGTCAATTTTAAACCGATCGGGCTGAGACTGCATGCATAAAGCTACTATGACGTAGGCATCTAGCGCGGGTGAAACCGCGGGGCACAGCTAGTTTCTCATAAAATACTCGACAATATCGAAACACTGGACAAATGCACACAAATGCGACGCCAAAATTAAAGAAAAAAGGTCAGCGCTGTAAGAATTACTCGAATTACTATATTGGAGTTTTGGCGGGAACGCGGTAAGCGTCGTGTCGCCCCATTGTATTTTTTTCTAAAACTAGTGTTTTTTCGAGCTTTTATGCATAAAAATAGTGGTGATTTATTTATAAAGTGCTGAATTACAAGCGCGAGTGTGGGATAATGATATAATGTGGTTAAACATGACTTTTCGTGTTGCTTCCAAAACTCCACCCAGAAGCTTATAGTAAAGTCGCCACTACTTTACTAAGGCATGACTTGATTTGACTGGGACCGACTGGACTTGATCAAGACTAGACTTTGACTGTAACTATAGATGATAAAGAAACTGAAAAATGAAGACTACTCACAAAATATAGAAACATTGAAACTGGCAGAATGCACAGAGTGCGATGCCAAGAAGAAAGAGAAAAAAAAATTACTATATTCTTATGATAAATCAAGGGAAATGAAAGTAAGTCAAGGTCGGTCCGGTCATACACTTGCAACGTAGTGGTGACTTTACTACCAAGTTTCGATAGTTTTGGAAACATCACGAAAAGTCATACTTCACTTCTTTCCCTACATTAAATATATCACTTTCCTATACACACGAATTCTATACTTTACAAATAAAATTAATATTTTGAGTTTTGGCGGGAACGCGGCGAGCGTCGTGTCGCCCCATTGTATTTTTTTCTAAAACTAATGTTTTTTCGAGTTTTTATGCATAAAAATAGTGGTGTTTTACTTATAAAGTGCCGAATTACAAGCGCGAGTGTGGGAGAATGATATAAACAAGACTTTTCGTGTTGCTTCCAAAACTCCATCCAGAAGCTTATAGTAAAGTCGCTATTACTTTACTAAGGCATGACTCGATTTGACTGGGACCGACTGGACTTGACCAAGACTAGACTTTGACTGTAACTATAGATGATAAAGAAGCTGAAAAATGAAGACTACTCACAAAATATAGAAACATTGAAACTGGCAGAATACACAGAGTGCGATGCCAAGAAGAAAGATAAAAAAAAAACATCATAAAATGTCGTTTGACATTTCACACAGCGCCATCTAGTCTCAAAACTTGTACTATAGGAACCAGATAGCTGATTAAATACTTTTTTCTTATGCCACAGGTGGCAATCAAGCAGACGGTTTGCATGATGGTAAGCAATCACCGTCGCCTATGAATATTGTATTAATTAACTCGCCTTTTAAAGAACTCAATGCTGTAACTCCGCAGAAATACGGAGGAAGGAAGATCATTCTACAATTTGGAAGTGTCTGTATGGCAAAAAGTATCACGTGAATGTTTTTTTTTTTGTTTGTAAAACATTCTTTTAATATATACAGAACACCCAGACACAGAACAATATTTATCGTCGCATAAATGTTTCTTCTGGTATCGTCTTTCAGCGCTCGAAGCAAAACTTCACCAAATGAGCAAACATAAAATCGGTAATGATATAAACCCAACAGTTAAGTACTTAATTATCTACTAAAATTTGATTATTTGTTAAGTTTTGTAGCGATTGTAGCTGTGGTTAGTGCGGTTCAAACCCCAACAATGAGCTTAAGCTGCCGGTGAAGGAACACATCGTGAGGAAACCATAGCGTGGTGGTAGGGTACTCTCTAGTACAAAACTGGCTAGCTACCACCTTCAAGTAGAAGCCGCCAAGCACCTTACGGTGTGTTCACAGCCTCACTTGAGAGCCAGTTCCATTCCAGGACTACAATTTGGACGTTTTTAAGGCTAGAGTGAATCTATTTCTTCTGTGCTCCATCCTCGGCCGCACCGTCGCTTTTTATCAGGCGAGTTGGTGGCCACGTAATCTATTCATAAAGGCTCGGCGTGTTTATCATCAGGTGAGCTGTGGTCAAACACTAGTAGGTACGGAACCCTCTATGCGGGAGTCCGATTAGCACTTGATCGGTTCTATTAGGTCATGTGACTTCAATGGAATCGTCAATAAAACAAATACTTTTAGTTGATTAACGCCTGTGTTTCAGTCAAGGCTACAAACTAAGAGCTATTTTTAACGATAATAATGTCACTAGGTGATTGTATCACGTGCGAGGACCGTGAGAGATTTTTTTTTATTTGTTTCTCACATTTTTGGCATCGCATTTTGTGCATACTGCCAGTGTCAAGTATTTTACATTTATATTCTCAACTCACGATAAAATTTATCTAAGTAACGGTCAACTCCACAGTACATGTCTCAATAAATTAGTCGTGACTGTGACTTTACTAGAAGCTTCTATTGAGCTTTGGTAAAAGAACGAAATAACATGTTTCACCGCCTTATATACAGTACCTGGATGACCGAGCTTTGCGCGGCTGAAAACACGGATAAAACGACGTTTTCTAAAAATAAAACCTAGCTAGATCGATTTATCTACCTCGAAATCCCCCCCGCATACTAAATTTCATGAAAATCGTTGGAGCCGTTTCCGAGATTCGGAATATATATATGTATATATATATATATACAAGAATTGCTCGTTTAAAGATATAGATAATATTTTAAACATACACTGTAAAAAAATAGGTACAAGTTCCGATAAATAATGCATTGCAACGACATGATCTTTTTTACATTTCCGCCATAACGCGATGTTTCCTTTCGTTTTTTTTTGGCATCGCACTTTATCCATTTTGCAAGTGTCAAATATTTCGATATTTTCAAGAATTTTTAAATAAATCTAGTAAAGTAAGTCTTAAGTCAGGGTTACGTCCGGTTATGCCCTAGTAAAATAGTTATGACTACAAGCTTCAATAGTTTTGAAATGGTTTTATTTTTTGTTGTTTACATTACACTATCTTTATATCATAAAGCGAAGAATCGCAGAAACGAATTTATTATAATCAATTTTAAATGCATTAATCTCATTATCGAACATTGGCACAATACACAAACGTTATAATGCACAGAAGAAAATATTGACAAAGCCTACTATAAGGTGGCTCATTACGTGGAAGACAGGAATATATGGTTGTTGTAGCTTCTCTCTGCACTTGCATCCCCCTGGCTAAGTGACAATTGTAGTAAGCATAATGTATGTATTAATATTTATAACTGTAAATTGTAACCTAATATGAAAAGAAAGATCCACAAAAAAAAAATGCCTTGCTGAGTTTGTTGCCGGAGTCTTCTCAGTTGAAGTGTAATTACGAGCCGGTGGTAGATTCAAACATGTAACTTAACGTTCATAAGTGCCTTACCAGGGCCTAAACTGAATAAATGACTTTTGATTTTGATTGATTTTGATTGAAAAAAACACAAACATGACTCTGACCTGGTCCATATATTAATTATTTATGTATTCAGCTGAATGTCACATTTTTTATTGAAACAGATGGTTTTCTTTCGCGATTTCAGTGTTGGTTCCATAGTAAAAGTTGTTTACAATGATGAAACAACAGCAATGCCTTTTTGGCTTAGTATAACCTAGGCCTTTGTATAGTATACTCTAAAATAGAGTGAATATTGGAATGGAGACAGCTGTTTACTCTGGATTGAGATAATATGGACCATTTTTTAAACACATTCCGTTCCTGCAAGTTTGCAAGTAAAATGGCAGGCTGATGCATGTTAAAAACGTTAGCCAATTACTATTCTAACAATTTTAAAACAATACAAATTGTATTGTTTTGACAGCAAAATTATTGTTATTGGTGGTAATTATCGTTATTACGTAATATAATAAAATAGCAATAGTGTTTTTTCGTCAATGAAATACCTACTTGGCCTAGTTTCAGACAATTAAACAAACCAGACTGAATATCCTAGACATGCCATTTAAATTTTAAAAAAGCATGGACGTTTCAAATGTCAAACGTCAATATTCCCGCCAATATTTACAAGGAATCAACCAAACAGCACTGGCCATTCAATTTTCACTAAACTATACTACTAAACATCACTAAATTATTCCAAATTTAAACCGCAAACGTCATAGTTCCCGCGTAAAGTTGGCATGGCGCCCGCTTTGCCAGACAGCGTTTACGGCCAGCTGTAAAAATGACGGCGCCGAAAATTGGCGCGAAATGACGCCATTACACGATTGCTCATAAAATATGATCTTCTAGTATTTGAAGTGGCCAGAAGTGGCCATTGAGATATATAACCAATAGAATAAAAATTAATAGATAGGAGTTTTGGCAGAAACACAGAAAAAATATGTCAACTCATTACATTTTTTTCCTAAACTTATGTATTTACTATATAAGAATGATGAAAACTGTAAACCAAACTGTATCCTCCGATTTTGTTATCATCAGTTTTCTGTATTGCCTCCCGAAGGAAGCAAATGTGAAGACGGGGCAAAAATTAAAAAAAAAAATGCCATTTTGCCTACATACAGTCTTGATTTCCAGCTGTCCTCATTGATGGACTGTGAGTATACGTACTGCGATGTCGATTCGACGTATCAATTACAACAAACGAAGAACACATTCATCCTAATTAAGACCAATAAACGTTTGGTGAACTGGTAAAAATAAAAACAAGCATCAAGTACGATCTTGACATATTTGATTGTCACTAGATTCGTAACTGTAAAACCGTTTTGGCGGGAACGCGGGAAAATCATATTATTTGACAAAAAAAAAAAAAATTGTTTACTTACCAAAAAAAAAAGTAGTTTCGGCGGGAACGTGGTAAAAGTCGTGTCGTGTATTTTTTATCAAACATTGTGTTTTTTCGAGTGTTTATGTATAAAAATAGTGGTGTTTTATTCATAAAGTGCTGAATTACAAGCGTGAGTGTGGGAAAGTGATATAATGCGGTGAAACATGCCTTTTCGTGTTGCTTCCAAAACTACATCGAAGCTTATAGTAAAGTCGCCACTACTTCACTAAGGTATGACTGGATTTGACTGACACGGACTAGACTTGACCAAGACTTTGCCACTTTGTTTTAAAATTCAATACTTATATTTAAAAAAAAATACGGCTGTCAGGCTAGGTGTTTGACCACAGCTCACCTGATGTTAAGTGACGGTGTGGTCGAAGATGATAAAGCACACCTAGCCTGGAATAGAACTGGCTCGCAATTGAGGCTGCCGGAATTCACCGTTAGATGCTTGGCGGCAGATTTTCAACTTGAGGGTGGTAGCTAGCCAGCCGAGTACTAGAAAGTACCCTACCACCACGCTATGGTTTCCTCACGATGTTTTCCTTCACCGGCAGCTCAAGCTCATTGTTGGGGTTTGAACCCACGCCCTTCGGCATGCGAACCGACCGCGCTAACCACTGAGCTATCATCGCTACAACAGACATACAGAACAAGAATGTATGTATGCTCGTCACTTAATTTTTTATAAATAGTAAAAACCAAATTGTATGCTAACAAAAAAAAAATATCCAGAGTGGGAATCGGACCCACGTCCTAAAGCTCTTAAAGCAGATACGCTAACAAATGAGCTAACACAGCATCAACGGGCAATAATTAACGGAAATTCATATTCTAGGCTAGAGGTACCTAACTATTTTAGTGGGCCGTAAATTCCGTCATATTTGAGTCAAAGTTCCATAATAATATCGATGAGTTGTCTACAATCTAAGCCAACGATTATTCTCGTCACGGCCTGCCGAGTCAGAGTTCCATGACGCCACCTCATTAACATTAGTGACGCTATGTTCTTGGTAATAAATAAGATTTGAAAATATTGAGATTTTAAACTCAAGTCTTGTGCCGATTGCTGTTTTGTTTTTTTTTTTTTATTACAATTAGGCTTGCCTTTGACCGCCAACTCGCCTGATGAAAAGTGGCAGTGCGGCCGAGGATGAAGCACGCTGATCTAGAAAGAAATCTAATCACGCTAGCCTTAAAAACGTCCAAACTGTAGTTTAAAGGAAACAGATCAGCTGGCAATGAGTTCCATTCATGGGCTGTAGGTGTCAAGAGCGGAATCGTTGTGTACGAATACTGGGAACGCCCACGAGGAACGGATGATATTGTGCCGTTCTTCTGCTTGTCCTACGGAGCACGCTCGCCTAGAAGAAACCGATTCACTCGCGACTTGAACACACCCAAATTGTATCTATCAGGGAACACCCACTTGAACAGCAAATTCCATTGTTAAGCAGTTCGCACAATGAAGGTAGATTCGAACCGTTTAGCTCGAGTTTTTGGAATGCGGTGTCGCTTTTTGGAGCTCCTAGCTGTCGGACAGTAGAGTGGGCATTGTGGAATTAGGTGATGTTATCTAAAGCGCACTCAACAAAGTGTAACCGGTAGAAAACCGATAGAATCAAATCAAAAATCAAAATCAGTTTATTTGTAAGAATATTGTCTTGAATTGTAGGTCTTATTGAAAGAAAGAAAGAAAATAATTTTATTTTGTACATAACACACCGGACAACATAAAACAAACAAAAAACTAACAGTTACATACAAAATAGGACTCACCTCAGCATAATACTGGCCATACTAGGTTACCAGCGCTGGTCTTCCGGTGAGCCCTAGTAGGTCTCACAAATGCATACAATAAAAACATAATCACCAACAACAAATCTAAATAAGACAAAACAGAAGACTTAAACAATAACAACAAACGGGCCAAATCAGCCAGATTACAAAAATAACAAAAAAATTTTTTTTTGTTAGTTTTAAAATTCTAAGTATCAAATATTCTACTTAAGTAGTACAAATATTTTTAGATAGGTAAACAATTAAATAAGCGTGTCATTCAAAAATTCATTAATATCATAATAACACTAGACCATAAGAAATTTAAATAATTTACATTTAAAGCTAATGATGTTTAATTCTTTAAAATAATCTGGCTAGATAAGCCACTTTTCTACGATTTTCAAGCCTTTTCCATGCTTGTGCCGTGGTGGTGCCGGCGTAAGAATTGTACCCCACCCTCTCTACCCGTGGTTGCCATAAGAGTCGGCTAAGGGATGTAATCTGGAAGATGGGCAGCAGCGTCTTCCTTGAACAATCACACCTAACTTCGCTCGCCAACCCGCCTGCCAAGCGTGGCGAGTATTGGCAAAACCCCCCCAGGAGGAGGCCTATGTCCAGCAGTGGACGACCTATTGCTGATGATGATGATGATGATGTGAGAGCCTTTTCTGAACAGTTGCTAATGAGTTTTTTAGTACGTTCCTCGATGGACTCAGAACACAATAGTGTTTACACACTACTGCTTGGCGGCAGAATATCTGGTACTGCGGTGGTATCTACCACCAAGTAAGCTAGCCAGCCGAGTACTAGAAAGTACCCTACCACCACGCTATGGTATCCTCACGAAGTTTTCCTTTACTTTAGCTCAAGCTCATTGTTGGGGTTTGAACCCACGCCCTTCGGCGTGCGAAACGACCGCGCTAACCACTGAGCAATCATCGCTACAAAATTTATTGATCGAATTAATTCAAGAACATAAAACTTATGAAAATCAGGAGTAAATAGATTACTTTTATGTATACGTGCTCCATCTTAGATCAAATTATGGCTTATGATCAGCTAGGATGTGGTCAAATGCAATTTTATAAATTAAAAAAAAAGATGAATGTATACTATATACGTATTTTTTGGTTAAACAAAAAACTTGAATTCGCTGCCAACTCATAGGGGCAATGACGCCATTCCAACGTCATCTACCATTCATATTTGACGCCTGCTCAAGATTTCTCTTAAAATACTGATTATTTATATTTGGCATTAGCTATTAATATTACAAAGTAGCTTTTTTAATATCAATTATCCATATTTAATTATCCTTCAATATTTTTTTTGGCGGTTTATATTATGACTAAACTAAACTCTAACTTAATATGAAAAGAAAGATCCACAAAAAAAAATGCCTTGCTGAGTTTCTTGCCGGAGTCTTCTCAGTTGAAGTGTAATTACGAGCCGGTGGTAGATTCAAACATGTAACTTAACGTTCATAAGTGCCTTACCAGGGCCTAAACTGAATAAATGATTTTTTTTATTTTTTTTTTTTTTATTTGTCTTGCGCCGCGATTTCGTCCGCGTTAACTTATGAATTGGGTTCAGGGAGAAGCGAAACATGATCGTGTAAAACAAAAGAGTTAATATTAAGGATACCGTTTATTCAGTAATAATGTTTCATAAAACACATCTATACCAAATTTCAATTGGATAAGTCCTGTAGTTAGCTTTTAATAATCCCACAGGAACCTAACATTTAGTATCCTATATCTCAATCCAGCCGAATTTCATCGAAATCCGTTCAGCCGTTTTTGGGTGATTGACTAACAAACATTCAAACTTTCACATTTATAATATTACTAGCCGCGGTGTTATCCGCTTCATTTTTTGGGATTAAAAGTAGCTTATGTGTTAATCCAGAGTGACAGCTACCTCCACACTAAATTTCATCAAAATTGGTCCAGCCATATGAGCGTGAAGAAAAATAACAAACATAGGTTATACACTCACAAACTTTCGCCTTTATCTATCTATCTATCTATCTATCTATATCTTTAAACGAGCAATTCTTGTATATATATATATATATACAAGAAAATATATATATATATATATATATATATATATATATATATATTCTGAATCTCGGAAACGGCTCCAACGATTTTCGTGAAATTTTGTATCCAGGGGGTTTCGGGGGCGAAAAATCGATCTAGCTAGGTTTCATTTTCAGAAAACGTCGTTTTATCCATGTTTTCAGCCGAGCAATGCTCGGTCAACCAGGTACTAATATTAATGTGCCAAAGAACATTCCCCTCATTCTGCAGTCGGGTAAAATCGTGCTAATGTGTGAGGGCGTCGCGTGCCAAGCGTTTTGGTAATTTGGTAAGTTTAGCAATTTCCAGTGACAGTCCAGTTACACTTCCTCCGCACAAAGCCCCATTTGTCAGTAATGGCTCATTGTTCCAAGTAAGCAAACCTACCAATTCGGGAAGAAAAGGAAAAAAAAATTCTTTACTGATTCTACAACCATTTCAAAGTATTACATTCCTGCACATTACAAAACTTTTCAAACCATGAGATGGGGTTTATTTTAATAAAATAAACTTGGCTTCACATAGTAGGCTGTATATACCTACGTTCGGTGCCTAAAAAAAATGGCAAACTTAAACAAAATCTGTCAATGTCAAGTCAACGGCAACCATAATAACCTCTTCCATACACATACGTCGAGTTGTTTTTCGTTATTATTTTACTTCAAACGTTACTCGCAATCAAATGTGTCAAATAGCTACATGTATATATTTTTGTTTTACATGGTAGGTAATTGGTTTTACAAGGTGAAACAAAATATCACGAGGAAACTTAGAATATAGAAATACAGTAAAACAGAAGCTGTGGACAACGAGCTATGGAGAGGGCTATGCTCGGAGTTTCCCTACGAGATCGAATCAGAAATGAGGAGATCCGTAGGCGAACTAAAGTAGCCGACATAGCTCAGCGGATTAGCAAGTTGAAGTGGCAGTGGTCAGGGCACATAGCACGCAGAACTGATGGCCGTTGGGGCTGCAAAGTTCTAGAGTGGAGACCACGGACCGGCAAGCGCAGCGTAGGACGTCCACCCACAATGTGGACAGACGACCTAATAAAGACCGCAACGCGCTGGATGCAAGCCGCTTCCAACCGGTCTTTATGGAAGTCAATGGGGGAGGCCTATGTCCAGCAGAGGACTTCATGCGGCTGATGATGATGATGATGAGAAGCTGTGAACACGCCTTGTACTGAAGCATCAAAAACCACACTTAAATATCGTGGTTTCATGCGCAGCCGATTAGTCACTCTAGGAACGTTGTATCGCGTGACGTGTTTTACCAGTATTCAATTTAATAAATTATGTCGTCTCGTGTCGTTCCTAGATGTAAAAATGCAATTGGGCGCAAAAAGAAACAGGATGGGATCACATTCCATCTGTAAGTAGCGCATTCAGATCTCGTCATATTTAATTAATAAATAAATTGTTCAGTTTGTAATCGTCATAAAGAATGACGCGTCCATTTTGTTGGTGTTGTCATTATAAGTTTTATTAGTAGAAATAAATATTTTAAAAAAAATACTGACTTATAAAAAAGGTTATTAATGCGATTGACGATTGCTAAACGTTGAAATTTAAAGCTAATAAGACCTCCTTTATTCTTTAAACCAATAAGTTTGTGAAGCCATTGGGCAGATGCAAAATGACCTTTATTTTAAGTTTATTGTTATTTTACCTCCATTTCAATTCAAATCCAACTCTCAACGTTTACCCCATAAACGAGAAAATAATGTCTGAGGTACCTAGTAACATTACGCGGTTGAGAAAGGAGGTGCGCAAGGCAAGGTTGTTATGTTCTTGGACACAGTGCGGGGCTTGCAATTGCAGCTATAATTTAAGTGAGGAAACAAAAATTGATATTATTTATTTGACGATTTCAATAACTAGGTAATTAATATTTTCACTTAACTCTGGCAAATGCACAAAATACGACGCCAAAATTAAATAAAAAAACACGGACAAGTCAGACTCTTCCACTATACTAGTATGTAAGGGTTCCGTACATACTAGTAAGTATGACAAATTATTGTTCTCATTCCTTGCATAAAGACTTCTTTTGAGATTACATTAAAAATGTAGTATTCGGATATTTTTTTCATTTATGTGTAATACTATAAGACAATGCTTCTTGCCAAATGTCATAGTACTAGGACAACGGGAAGTACCCTATAGGTTTTGATTCCCTTGTGAGTGTTGAAATATCCGGTTTTTTGCGACATAAACAGCTGTAACTCTTTTTTTAAAATAACTGTAAAGTAAATATCCAGGGTCTGATGATGAAGCTAGAAGGTGACCACGGCATCTCTGTGATAAAACTACATAACCTCAACGAGTTAGGGCCTTGAGGAGCAATCTCTAAAATACTAAAGAAGTTTATTAAAGGAGTTAAAAATAAATTATAAGTAATTTTTTTTAAAACAAACTTTTATCTGGGAAAATGAAATAAAAATTCTAAAATAAATTCTACTAAATATTTGGCGTGTTATGTAGGTACTTACCTATATCCTTAAAAGCTTGAGGCACTACCCGTAACGTTAGGTACTTAATATACTTCTGTGCCTTAAGATTAAGTATAAGTACCTACACGCAAAATACTTACTAGAATTTATTTTTAAATTTTTAGTTCATTGTCCCAGATAGAAGCGAGTTATTAAAAATATTATTTTAATTGTTAATGACGTAAGAATAATTTTTAGTATATTTTGCCAGCATGATCTCACTGTAGACTGTAGCTGTGTGGAGAAATCTAATCTTCGGCACAACTTGATGATTATCTCGAATATCCATCCATAATGATAAGATGCCTCTATCAGATTGTGATATTGTTCAAATACCGTTTCAGGTGTTTAAATTTACGCACAAATTATATTTATGTTACGTAAGAAACTGCACGTGGCATTAGGTACCGATATTTTATTTTGACAGGCTTGGTGTTTGACCACAACTCACCTGATATTAAGTGACGGTGTGGTCGAAGATGGTAAAGCACACCTAGCCTGGAATGGAACTGGCTCTCAAGTGAGGCTGCCGGAACACACCTAGATGCTTGGCGGCAGATTTTCAACTTGAGGGTGGTAGCTAGCCAGACGAGTACTAGAAAGTACTCTACCACCATGCTATGGTTTCCACACGATGTTTTCCTTTACCGGCAGCTCAAGCTCATTATTGGGGTTTGAACCCACGCCCTTCGGCATGCGAACCTACCGCGCTAACCACTAGGCCATCGTCGCTCGTCGACGTCGTATACTTGATGTTAAGTGAGGTCGAAGATCTTAAACTAGGGTTTTTGCACGAGAATTCTCGAGACATTTGTCGAGACGGGAAAAAAATCTCAACTCTTCGAAAACTCGGGAAATCAATTCCTCGGGCTAGGTAACTAAAAATAAGTTATTTTATCTAAGTTTAATGATTTTATTGAAAATAAAAATAATAATGATGTAGATAATGTACTATAAACGCTAAAAAATAATTCGGTAGTTCTTAGCTACCAGACATCACTCCACTTTCCTCATCAATCTAGGGCAGCCTTTCCCAAAGTGGGCGATAACGCCCCCTTGTGGGCGCTGCAGGCATAAAGGGGGGCGTAAGAGACCCAGAAAAAAAATGGGGGCGTTGTGTAGAGGCTTGGGGGGTGATTTAGTTATAGTGGTTTTTAAGTAGGTGAAAAAATGGGGGCGCTAAAAAATAATTTATTCTCAAAGTGGGCAGTAGACAATATAAGTTTGGGAACCCCTGATCTAGGGCATAGATCAGACGAATTAATAAAATCGTGGGGCTTATCGTAAGTCGTAACCCTAGTAAATATAGAAATAGCATTAATATGAGTGGTTGATTATTTTTATTTACAAATGACAATTTAAAATTTTATTAATAAAAAGTAAATTTAATAATTGACCCACCACAATTTTTTTAAGTTTTTTTTTTCTTCCTGGCATTGCACTCTGTGCATTCAGCCAGTTTCAATGTTTCTATATTTTGTGTGTAGTCTTCATTTTTCAGCTTCTTTATCTTTGTAGTCAAAGTCCAGTCCGTGCCATTCAAATCCATTAGTGCTTTAGTAAAGTAGTGGCGACTTTACTATAAGCTTCTGTATGGAATTTTGAAAGGAATATGAAAAATATCACTTTCCCACATTCGCGCTTGCAATTCGGCGCTTTATGAATAAAACACCACTATTTTTATACATAAACACTCGAAAATACATTTTGGAAATAGAAAATGGGGCGAAACGACTCTTACCGTGTTCTCGCCAAAACTCCCCGAGAACACAGATATGTTTTATTAAATAGCAAAATTTCCCATGAAACTTGAGCAATAGAAGAGAATTCTCGTGCCTCGAGAAAAATATAGTCAATATCCCTTAGGGATATATCGTGCTTTTTAAAATAAATGTGAGTAAGTAATAAAGCAAGCTTTATTTCTATAGTTTACAGCAGATAATGTTTGTGCATGACTCGTAATTCTGAAGAATCAGGAGTCATGCACACACGTGGGAAAATAGACATGATATTAAATGCAACGCCATGAAAATATGCAAAAATGAATTTAAATGTAAGTAATTTAGAGCAATTGACCAAATATTTCATAATTTATAATTTTTTATACAATTTTGAATAGGTTATGAATAATTTTTCCTTTATCTGTGCTATAAGACGTTGTTTCGTACCAAATTTCAAGATTCCGAGTTCACGGGAAGTACCCTGTAGGTTTTGATTCCCTTGCGAGTGTCGAAAATTTGCAGCATAAACGGCTGTATCTTTTGATTGCGTTGGCTTAGAAGTTTGATTATTTCACAGCTCCAAGGGACAGTAGAGTTGAATATTTGATATGAACTTCAGCTTGATACCTCCACGCGTTCCTGAGAAAAAGGGTCTTGACAGACAGACAGACGGACAACAAAGTGATCCTATAAGGGTTCCGTTTTTTCCTTTTGAGGGACGGAACCATAAAAAGGCATTTGTTTTTGTGCATTAAGTTCCTGTTACAATAAAAAAACAAAAAAACAAAATGGGTCTCGTAGTATGGGCATGTTCTCTAATTCTGTTCTAGACACATATAATTCGTGGCAAACAAGGCTTAAAATAAAACGAAACTAATATATTGATGTACATATAACATTCAGTTAAACAGTAATGAGTCAAGTCAACCTCACAATGAGTCATAGACTACATGGCAGCGTTACGCCTCAATGTGCAATATAAAATACAAACAGGATAAAATGTACAACGGGTAGGTAAATAAATTATAAGTTGCCAGTTATTTTTAAAATTTTTAGGGTTCCGTTCCTCAAAAGGAAAAAAAATGGAACCTTTATAGGATCACTTTGTTCTCCGTCTGTAAAGACCATCTATCTCGGGAACGCGTCGAGGTATCGAGTTGAAATTAGAACCATATACACAGATCTGTAGTCCCTTGCAGCTGTGAAAAAATCAAACTACTCAGTTATCCTAAAAAAAAGTTACAGCTGTTTATGTCGCAAAAACCGCATATTTCGACACTAAGGAGGGAATCAAGACTTATAGAGTACTTCCTGTTGAGCTAGAACTATGAAATTTGGCAAGAAGCATTGACTTATAGTATAAATAAAGGAAAATTTTATAGCGATGATAGCTCAGTGGTTAGCGTGGTCGGTTCGCATGCCGAAGGGCGTGGGTTCAAACCCCAACAATGAGCTTGAGCTGTCGGTGAAGGAAAACATCGTGAGGAAACCAAAGCGTGGTGGTAGAGTACTTTCTAGTACTCGGCTGGCTAGCTACCACCCTCAAGTTGAAAATCTGCCGCCAAGCATCTAACGGTGTGTTCCGGCAGCCTCACTTGAGAGCCAGTTCCATTTCAGGCTAGGTGTGCTTTACCATCTTCGACCACACCGTCACCTTACATCAGGTGAGATGTGGTCAAACACCAAGCCTGTCAGCTATAAAAAAAAAAAACCGAAAACTGTAAATTTTTAATATAATCACAAAAAATAGGGTCTTAATGCAAGGAATGAGAACAAGAATTTATCATACCAACTAGTTTGTACGGAACCCTCGGTGGGCGACTCTGACTCGCAGTTGTCCGTGTTTTTTCTACATTTATAAGTGTTTTATTTATATCATACGAGCTTGCGCCCGCGACTTCGTCCTCGTGTACAGAGAGAAATGAAAAATGTGTAAGTAACTAAAGAGCAAAAATTTCATTCATTATACTTACGCTACATAATTATCTAGATTAATATAAAGGATACCTTTTATTCCGGAATAATGTGCCGAAAACACTTCTATACGAAATTTCAAGTGAATACGTCCTGTAGATAGTTTTTTGATAATCCCAAAGGAACCTAACATTTTCCCGAGATAAAAAGTATCCTATATGCTTATCCAGGTAATAAACTATATGTTTGCCACATTTCATCTAAATCCGTTCAGCCGTTTTGGCGTGATTGAGTAACAAACATCCAAACTTTCACATTTGTAATATTAGTAGGATATAAATAAAGTTGTTTTATATCCAGAAGCATTTCAAATAAGAAATCTGTTTTGCTATTTTTGAATTATTATATTTGTTTCACTAATTAGATATTATTAGAACATATACAGTCATGAAATTCCAGTGTTTACGTAATATCTCAATGACTATATTATCTAAAAACAATGACCTCATTATTATATGTCAAAATAAGTATTCATTAAGAATTTTGAATTAACAATAATTGCTTAATAAAAATAATGAATGTCAATAAAAGATTATGTGTTTTTTTTAAATTAATTTTTTGTCGTGATATATATTGAATTCGACTCGAACTTAGTCATATGCCAAACAAATTAAAAAAAAAAGTAGTTTGTTATAAAAATAAGAAGAATGCATGCATTTATACGTGAGAAACTTTAGAAAGTATATATGAATGCGTTCGTAGAAATTGAATCGAACTTACCGTTCATAGTTTCGCACGATGACGTCACCCGCATCCAAATATAAACGCGGTCCTTGATGGAACCAAACACCTTGCACACTCTTAGCACAGAAAAACAACTTGTTCTCACTAATCGGCACACGAACCAAGTCTTTATTTCCCACAAAATCTGGTAAACACTCCACGCCCGCCGTCCCCGGCAAAAACGTCAACGACCATTCCGCAAAATCACCTTCCACGTTCAACTTGTAATCACATATGTTCCCACACACCACATTTTCCACTGTCACGGATAATATCCATGGTGGAGAGGCTGCACTCGTGTTTATTATTAAAAATAATAGCAGGAATAAACTGTTAGTCCGTGTTGAACGCACTTCCATCTCTGAAGCCGTGACCCGAGTGAAGCGGAGGCGGTCGGCGCGCGGCGCGGCGGATTCGACAAGCGCTGTCAACCTGACGTTTGCGCGAGACAGACGCTATCGCCCGAACTCACACTTAAATACTAACTGATAGCTACTCCCCGCGGTTACACTCTTGAGATAACAGTCCAAAGTTCGGTGACGTTATAAAGGCCGTCTTACGCCGAGGGAAATAGCTATTCGTAAAAAAAAAAGATTTAAAACTGGGCGTAACACTACGGTTGAATGACCTTTTCCTTTTTTACCCGACTACTAGGGAAGGGTTATGTTTTACGCGCGGATTACGATAATTAAGGTATCGTTGATACCTCAATTCTGGTCTGCTGTATTTCCTGATCAAAAATTGGAATATGTGACGTTACACCAGGGAGGGGGGAGTATCATAAATGTGACCCGCAGTGACAAGGACGAAGGGGGTAAAAAAAAAATGAAATTCGTGTGACGTTTTGTCGATGGCCATATATTGGCGCCCCCTAAAGCTGCCGTCCGTCCGGAGATCAGAAGAGTACCTCGTTCTTATTCATACTACAAAAAAAAGTACAATAAATTAATTATTAACTAGTGTGTATGTGCCGTGGTGGTGCCGGCGTAAGAATAGTACCCCACCCTCTCTACCCGTGGTTGCCGTAAGAGTCGGCTAAGGGATGTAATCCGGAAGATGGGCAGCAGCGTCTTCCTTGAACAATCACACCTAACTGCGCTCGCCAACCCGCCTGCCAAGCGTGGCGAGTATTGGCAAAACCCCCCCAGGATTCGTTCTATAGCTGATGATGTGATGTGATGTGATTCTGCCGTTTGGAAGATACGAGGTAATAAAGAAACATACAAGATACGCGCGAAAAACATAACCTAACATAACAAAAAACACGAAAAACAAAAAATTCTTCAATGTTAAGGTTCATGCTATCAGGGCTTGGAAACCGGAAAAATTTTCAAACCGGTTTCGCTTAAAATACCTACGAACTTTATTATTTCATTCTGTCCGAACTAAACCTCTAAATAAAACGGTTAATGTGAAGAACAATATTCAAAAGGTTTTGCTCGAAAAACCGGTATAGAACGAAAAGGATTCGTTCTTTTCCATTTGACTTACCTAAACCTACCACTACTGTGAAGAAGGATCTATTCCGCCGCACCCCGCGCGCCTCTGTCGGCAGACCGCACGAGCTCGCGGAATAAACCGGTTTATAAAGGTTTTTGAAAAGGTTTTCATAACGCTCGCGCTCCGAACGAAATAACCTTAATAACGTTATTAACCGGGTGTTTACCAGTAAATTTGAAACCGGTTTCAAGCCCTGCATGCTGTAGCAGTTAAGTCCTTTTAATAACAAACAAACAGAAATACACTAACACTCATACATAATTATATGATCAACAATCGGTTTTTCGTGCGAAGGACGCATTTATGATGATAGCGAGTGATAGATAAGTATTATCATGTCGTTTATAGAGCGGGTAATAGCAGCTTTTGGTAATTATGTTTACCATGTGGATGATTATGGAGGATTCAGTTGACTTTTGTAATTTTTATTTCAGATATTTATAAAAAAAAATAGTTTTAAATTTCTTTACGTTAAATATACAATATAAATAATTTTGTAGCCATGATAGCTGAGTGGTTAGCGCGGTCGGTTCACATGCCGAAGGGCGTGGGTTCAAACCCCAACAATGAGCTTGAGCTGCCGGTGAAGGATGTTTGAATTGTTGCACTATCTCTTGTGCAATTACAACGAAATTGTTGCACTATTTCTTGTGCAATTTCAACGAAATTGTTGTACTATCTCTTGTGCAATTACAACGAAATTGTTGCACTATTTCTTTCGCAATTTCAACGAAATTGTTGCACTATTTCTTTCGCAATTTTAACGAAATTGTTGCACTATTTCTTTCGCAATTTTAACGAAATTGTTGCACTATTTCTTGTACAATTTTAACGAAATTGTTGCACTATTTCTTGTACAATTTTAACTTAATTGTTGTACTATTTCTTGTGCAATTTCAACGAAATTGTTGGATTGTGTTAATAATCTAGGAACGGACAATTGTACAAGCAAGGGCGGCAAAAACTAAATAGTCTATACATTGAAATGTGTAAATCATCACCTAGCTTTTGAGCTCACAGGACAGTTTTTTGAAACGATATTTATTTATTTGGAGTGTAGTGTTGAGAATTTAGGTCTCTGAGATAACATGTCTGTCTTCCTACACACACCCATATTTATTTTAGCTTGGGTGGGTGACACATCGCGGCTAAAACAGCAAGTTTTAATAATAAATCAGGCGAAACAATTCTATGTATAAAACAATTTTTTTTTTAATTTAAAATTACTCTCCACAGACACTGGGGTCCGTTACCTTTGTCAACTTTGTTTTTTTTTTTTTTACAATATGGGACGAGGAATGTTAGTCTAAATATATAACAAAATCTAAATATAAAACAACTTTACAACAAGGAAGTGTATGGTAGATCTCATGGTACTTTGTGGTAGGTCTCTTATCAGGTCTTCTAGGTAGGTACCACCGCAGTTTTAGATATTCTACCGCCAAGCAGTAGTGTGTTAACATAACTTCCGGTTTGAACGATATTACAGGGCTGTTGAGACTAACCATATAATGTCTCAAAGTAATGAGCGCCAAAGCGGCGATGCCCTGCACTTTGATTTTTTATTTTTTATTGCTGACAAGCTGTGTTTGACCACAACTCACCCGATGGTAAGTGACGGTGTGGTCGAAGATGGTAAAGCACACCTAGCCTGGAATGGAACTGGCTCTCAAGTGAGGCTGCCGGAACACACCGTTAGATGCTTGGCGGCAGATTTTCAACGTGAGGGTGGTAGCTAGTCAGCCGAGTACTACAAAGTAGGTACTCTACCACCACGCTATGGTTTCCTCACGATGTTTAACTTCACCGGCAGCTCAAGCTCATTGTTGGGGTTTGAACCCACGCCCTTCGGCATGCGAACCGACCGCGCTAACCACTGAGCTATCATCGCTACTAGTTTGTTACTCAAAGATTTGTGTATCGCAGCAATGGTCATGGACATGCGTTATCTTTTACCATCAGGAGAGCGTATCGTTCGTCTCATTACTTTTACACAAAAAACCCGTAGAGTATACATACATATAGTCTCTAAACTAGCTATATAGTGATAAGCGAGATGAATGATAAGAGAGATGATAATCTATGCGGCATTTGAATAAAGAGTCATATCAACTTATCACGCCTAAAAATAACATAGATTTACCTAACTAATTTATATGGTTGACAAGTTAGTTGTTTGACCACAGTTCACCTGATATTAAGTGGTAAACACAAACATCTAGCTGGAACTTCAGCTCGTCGCTTCCATCCACCGCCAGCTGTCCTACGTATATCGTCACTCTATCGAGTTTCAGGGCGTACTACACTACATTTGCCAATTCGCGGTCTCAACTTTAGAACACGTCTACCCCAGCGGTTATCGGTTCTGCGACAGATATGTCCAGCCCATTGTCACTTCAGCTTGCTAATACGCTGAGCTATGTCTGTAACTTTAGTTCTTTGGAGAATTACTTCGTTCCACAGTACACTAAAAACAGTAGATCATCTTCATAGAAATTAATCGCAGCTGGTTTGAATGTGTGCGTGCGTACCGGGCGCCGTGTACGTACACACTGCCACGCACACATTAGCATAATCTCGGGGAGACTCGGGTGCCGACAGTCAGGGCCTTGCCGTGAGTTTGGTCGCGCGCGTTCCAGTACGCTGCACGCCCGCTCGCATTCGCCTGCTCTCACCGACCACATTAATATTAACACTTTACCGGCCATTTTATTTAGCGCAGTTTTATATCGCTGCTCATAATACGCAAATAATATTTAATTAAAAATAAAAGTGCCAACCCTAAGCGTCAACGCAAGAGTAGGCTATTAGCTCGCCGACCGGCCTAAGACGAACTACTTTTCTCAGTGTACTTTGCGGATACGATACCTCAGATAAATGCCGAGAGTAGCTCTTTCCATGCCGAGTGTAGCTCTTTCCATGCCGAGCGTAGCTCTTTCCATAGCTCGCTGAGCGACTTCGAACTTGTGACCATTTCCGCTGTGAGTGTCGAAGTTTCGGCACAATAATAAGTACCTGGTTACCTATTTCTTATCATAATAACGTTTGATATTTTTAATCCTGCCTACTTTGGTTACGCATTGTTATCTAATTAAAGATAATTTCTGATAATTGTTTTGATTTTATATAATCTTAAACGTAGTGCCCTTAGTTTTTGTCACTGTAAAGTATAAAATAAAAAAAAGTATATTTAATTAGTTGTAAGGCAATTTGTACACAAGCTGAATAGTTAAAAAATCTATAACCCGTCTGCGATTAAAATAGCTATAATTAAAGTTAAAAAAAAAATAAACAAATTCACACTTCGTTTAACTTTATTTAAATTTTAAATGTCACAATTGCGTTGTCAGATATAATCATTATTATTTATACATCGTATATTATAATCACACGACAAGTACTTTAAATCAAATCATAAAATAAAAACGCACACATCACATCACATCATCAGCCATAGGACGTCCACTGCTGGACATCGGCCTCCTCCTGGGGGGGTTTTGCCAATACTCGCCACGCTTGGCAGGCGGGTTGGCGAGCGCAGTTAGGTGTGATTGTTCAAGGAAGACGCTGCTGCCCATCTTCCGGATTACATCCCTTAGCCGACTCTTACGGCAACCACGGGTAGAGAGGGTGGGGTACAATAAGGCTGGCCGCGTTACCTCGCTGGATAGCCAGATATAACTTATATATTGTTTTGTAATCCTCTTTTAATTGTCTTTATATAGATACCATAGTTGATAGGTTTTTTTTTTTAAATTAACTTATTACCATCTTGATTTTAAACCACTTGGAAACCTCTAAGGACATGGGTTATTGAGGCGAATCTAACTGTACGCGACGAACATATGAGTTGCACGACATAGTTATAGTTAAGAATATGTAAATATGTAATAGTAATAGTTAAGAAATAAATAAATGTCTCGATGTCTTCTTTGAGGAATGGGGAGAGCTCACGACAAAATACAGCCCGGCCCGTAGTTACTAAAATCAGGGAAAAACGCCACGTGCGCGTGAGCGAGATATCGCCATCTCACTCACGCGCGCCCCTTCCCTGACCGCCGGTCCCTGCCCGCCCGCGCTCGCCGCACCCTCTTGCCTAGCGGCGAGCGCACGCAGGGATAAATATACGGGCCGCCGCCATAGATAGTCTCACAGTCCGGTGACGCTGTAGAGGCCAACTGGTCAACAGCAAGAGTCAATCATAATAAAAAAAAAACATAGATAGTCACTCTCGCTACAACCGCCATCCAGTCAAGAGCTCTCTCCATCACCCTCAGAAGCATCGGGAGCCGAGAACCAACGAACAAGTATTTCAATCAGCAATCGGTGCACGCCCCGCCCTTGGACCCAAGTCAAGCCAGCCCACTAAGGTTCTCTCTCTATCCGGAGACGGGTGGATAACTCGCCATAGTCGATACAGTCCACTGCTGGTCTACCCGCCACTGGACCGCCTTTGAGAGAGGACCTCTTTCGGAGGGTCCCGCACACTAACGATACCTTAATTGTCGTAATCCATTCGGCCGTTTGGAAGATACGAGGTGATAAAGAAATTTACGTATGTACATACGAAATAGGCGCGAAAAACATAACCCTTCCTTGGCAGTCGGGTAAAAATAGGTAGTTATGTTTTAGCTTTACGATATGTCGAAGGTAATATATAAGCCTTCGATAATATTATAAGCACTAGCTTTATCATTCGCCATTTCCTGGATAATAAGTATTTACACATTATGCCATTCTAAGATAAAAGCAGCGATAATAGCTCAGTGGTTAGCGCGATTGGTTCGCACGCCAAACGGCGTGGGTTCATACCTCAACAATGAGCTTGAGTCGGTGGACGAAAACATGGTGGTAGGGTACTCTCTAGTACTCAGCTGGCTAGCTACCACCTTCAAGTTGAAGATTTGCCGCCAAGCATCTAATAGTGTCTCACTTTAGAGACAGTTCCATTTCAGGCTAAGTGTGTTTACCATCTTCAAACACACACTTAACATCAAGTGAGCTGTGGTCAAACACTTAAACTGCCAAATATAAGCAATATCTATTAGAATTTATTATTACCTTGATTTTATAAATATCTTTGACTAAGTATTGAAGTGGCAATATAGGACTCTGATAATAATTGTTACTATTAATAAAAAATATAATTTTGAGATCATAATCTGTAGTAGGTATTCAATAAACCTATAGCAAATTTGATCAAATCTCTAATGATAAATCACATATCAACAATCTAATTCAGATTATATTTGTGATTATAATCATATATATTTCTGATTGAACTTCTTATTAAAATAGTTTATACTTGAGATAATGTTGCTTAATTACTTTTAGGGTTCCGTACCGCAAAAGAAAAAACGAAACCCTTATAGGAACACTTTGAAGTCCATCTGTCTGTCCAGACCCTTTTTGTCAGGAACGTGTGGAGGTATCAAGCTGAAATTCATATCAAATACTCAGGTCTACTGTCCCTTGGAGCTGTGAAAAATCAAGCTTCTAGCCAATGCAATCAAAAGATTCAATTTATGCTGCAGATTTTCGACACTCGCAATGGAATCAAAACCTACAGGGTACTTCCCGTGAACTCAGAATCTTGAAATTTGGTACGAAGCAACGTCTTATAGCACGGATAAAGGAAACATTGCGAAAAACATAAATTACCATAACTTTTACTTGTATACCTACAGGTTTGTACGGAACCCTCGGTGCGCGAGTCCGACTCGCATTTGGCCGATTTTTTTAAATAAATGTTAAGTGATTACATCACTTACGTGTTCAAGACACTAAAAGCACAATATTTAGAAAAATTATATTTAATTATTTTAAAATTTACTTGAAAATTACTATTAATAGTAATTTTGCTTACCTAATTGTCATTAATTAACTACAAAGATACATTTAAAATTAAATTAAAACACAAACAGAGTATATTTAGTTTTATTCAATTTATCTTTATACTTAATTGCTGAAGATTCATATCACAAAGTTACATGAAAGAAATCGCTTAATTTGATTCGATGGTTAGTCACAAGAGGCCTGTAATTTCGCTGCAGTACCCTTCAAACCGGAACACAGTAGTTTGCACACTACTGCTTAGCGGCTTTTGCTAAACAGATCTACCACCAAGTAGAGATGTGGAAAGTATTTCACATGTTTATTGGTTCATTTTAAAATTATTGCTTTTGTGACCAATATTTATATATAAATATATTTTATTAATTTAAATTTGTTAACATAAATAAAATTAAAAAAAAACCCCTACGCAATTAACCAAACATAGCTAAGAACCACCGCAAGGAAACTGGCTTTCAAATGAAAAAAACCGCATCGAAATCGGTCCATCCGTTTGAGAGCTACGATGCCACAGACAGACATCGACGTCAAACTTATAACACCCCTCTTTTTGCGTCGGGGGTTAATAAACGGTCATTATTGAAAACCATTAGATAACAGATAGATCTTTTTTTCCCTTCCCCCGATCAAAACACAAGACCTCCAATAATGGAGAAGCATCGGATGACGATGATGATGATGATGATGACACATATAAAAAAAGTAACTAGTTGTTATCAATTACACATTTGATAGATTCCACACTAACATAACCCGATGATGGTATCACATAACAAGTAGCGAGGTCACAGTCCGGAACGAACAACTAGTTTTTACTTTATTATCCCATACAAAACGTAGTACTATAACAAAGTTATTGTTGTACCTATGCGTGGGGACGATTACATTTGTTTTTTTTTTTTAATAGCTGACAGGCTAGGTGTTTGACCACAACTCACCTGATGTTAAGTGACGGTGTGGTCGAAGATGGTAAAGCACACCTTGCCTGAAATGGAACTGGCTCTCAAGTGAGGCTACCGAAACACACCGTTAGATGCTTGGCGGCAGATTTTCAACTTGATTGTGGTTGCTAGCCAGCCGAGTACTAGAAAGTACCCTACCACCACGCTATGGTTTCCTCACGATGTTTTCCTTCACCGGCAGCTCAAGCTCATTGTTGGGGTTTGAACCCACGCCCTTCGGCATGCGAACCGACCGCACTAACCACTGAGCTATCATCGCTACAATTGTATTAGTGGAGTGTTAAAATAATAGATTAGAGAGTTTTAATTATATCGTCATACGACCCCGTGGTAATGTATTGTAAAGTGTGTGTATGTGTGTTTGTTTGTCTATCGGCCGCAGCCGCCACCGCCGCATTTAGATTTCTTCGGAGGCCTGTAGGATGACGTGGAGGCCCCACCGCTTAATGGGAGATAATCTGTAAAAACATAACTCATATATTGAAAATGCATTTAACAACACGTTTTTTATTGTGTTTTCATCGATCATAAAAATTTACAAGAAAATTGTTGGATATACATACAAGGTTACAAGCTTTATGCTGAGCCAAAATCAATCGACTAAACATGTGAAAATTAAAAAAAAAAGCAGTCCAAATTTGTCATAATTAAAAAAATGCCAACTAAACATCTCATATTTAGATAAATGTCAACTAATCATGTTGAATTTCAAAAAATACCTTGGTGCTAAATATATCACAATTCAAAAAATTACACTAAACTTGTGTTATATTTCAATAAATGTCAACTAAACATGTTGAATTTAAAAAAATACCTTGGTACTTAATATATCACAATTCAAAACAATATCACCTAAATATGTCATATTTCAATGAATGTCAACTAAACATGTTGAATTTAAAAAAATACCTACTAAATATATCACAATTCAAAATAAATGTCAACTAAACATAATGAATTTTAAAAAATACCTACTAAATATACCACAATTCAAAAAATTTAAAAATGTCCTGTGTTTAGATTGAAAGAAAGTACTTATTAAGCACATTTCCAATAACCCAACCATTTTAGTTTAAGCTCCACGAACACTGGGATTAGTGACCTTTGTCGACTTAACACCAGCTAAAATGTACTCAGAACTTTGAGTAACAAAACAACTGCTTTGGGGCTCATTACTTTGAGACATTTGATGGTTAGTCTCAATAGCCCAGTAATGTCGCTGCAGTACCCATCTAATAGAAAGACAGTAATATTTACACACTACTGCTAAGCAGCAGAATATCAGAGCAGAATGGTTTTGCTCTAAACGGGTAATGAACATGAACTAACCATCGCTAGAGCCTAACCGCTGGCCTCCCACTGCGTTGCCATATTTTTCGAGCCTTTCCATATTTTCACGTTTCTTGCGTTCCTCTCGCTGTAATAAAGAATATACAGAATATATATTTTTGTAGCGATGATAGCTCAGTGGTTAGCGCGGTCGGTTCACATGCGGTGAGCGTGGATTCAAACCCCAACAATAAGCTTGAGCTGCCGGTGAAGGAAACTACAGAATGGTGGAAGGGTGTTTTCTAGTACTCGGCTGGCTAGCTACCAAGTTGAAAATCTGTCTCCAAGCACCTAAAATGATATGATCCGGCAGCCTCACTTGAGAGCCAATTCCATTCCAGGCTAGGTGTGCTTTACCATCTTCGACCACACTGTCACTTAACATCTGTTGAGCTGTAGTCAAACACCTAGCTAATTGTTAATTAGAAAAATTATAAATATGATGATTATTATTACCATACATGAAATTGTACTTAATAATAATCATAATAACTAAATACTATCAGAAGCTAATCTGTACATGTATGTATAATATAATTGGCAGTACAACAGCAGTTTCATCTCTTTCCGGACTTATTGCTACCATTTTGCATAATAAAAAAATATTATAGGACACACCCCTATATGACCCCAAACTATAAAAAGCTTGCATTATGGGAATCAGATAACGGATAGAATATACACAAAGCCTACTATAAGGTGGCTCATTATGTGGAAGACCGGAATATAATATGGTTGTAGTAGCTTCTCTCTGCACTTGCATCCCCCTGGCTAAGTGATAATTGTAGTAAGCATAATGTATGTATTAATATTTATAACTGTAAACTGGAACCTAATATAAAAAGAAACATCCACAAAAAAATGCCTTGCTGAGTTTCTTGCCGGAGTCTTCTCAGTTGAAGTGTGATTACGAGCCGGTGGTAGATTCAAACATGTAACTCATGTACGTTCATAAGTGCCTTACCAGGGCCTAAACTGAATAAATGACTTTTTGATTTTGATTTAACTACTTAATTACTTTTTTTTTGTAAATACATACACAGAACACACATTTGTTTATACTACAAAATGCCCTGGCCGTTTTTACTACCGGACGTTCAGACAAACGCAACTGAGGCATCACCATGGCATGGCGGACAATCCCCATGTGCACACTAAGCGCTTCCAATCCACATTCTTTATTTGCACAGCGAGGATGTGGAACTCTTTGCCGGAGTCTGTGTTTCCCGAAAAGTATAATATGAGTGTCTTCAAATCAAGAGTAAACAGGTTTCTTCTAGGTAAGTGTTCGATTCCCACCCAGAACAAACATTTTCTTTTGTATGTAGTAGGTTTAACCACATCCTGTCTGATGTTAAGCAGTAGTGTGGTCTAAGATGTAGCACACTTACCTAGAATTATTTCAAGTGTCAAACAGAAGTACTAGATGGTGCATTAGGAAGCATATTTTAGGCTATTTTAGCTTTATGTTGTTCCACATTTTTTATTCGCACAGCGAGGTTGTGGAACTCTTTGCCGGAGTCTGTGTTCCCTGTTAGGTACAATATGGGTGTCTTCAAATCTAGAGTAAATAGGTTTCTTCTAGGTAAGCGTGCTCCATCTTAGATCGCATTACTGCTTAACATCAGGCAGAGTGTGGTCAAACGCGAACCTATTTTGAATAAAAAAAAAAAAAAAAAAAAAACATTTTATAGCATCTAATTAGTATATGGAGATTCTTTTATAAATTTAGTTCTAAATAACAAACCCCATGTTTTTAACTCTATTTTACCTCTTTCTGTTGCTCCAAAGCTCTCTCAGAGGCCTCAAGTAGAAGTTTCTGTTGGTGCTCCCGTGCGCGCTGTATGGCCTCCATTCGAGCCAATGCTACATCTGGATCTGGAAAGTTGTATCATCAGTATTATATCGAAGAGAAAAAAAATTGCTTTTTTTTGTTTAATCAAATTTAAAGCACTATTTCACTGAGGCGAATATGTCACTCTGGTGATGTTACTTCTATAATATAATTAAGTTTATATAAATTATACACAATTTAAATTCTGTGGCTTAGATTATAAAGCATTCTGGCTACGTACGAAAGAGGCTGCCGGAATACACCGTTAGATGCTTGGCGGCTAATTTTTAACTTGAGGCTGGTAGCTAGTCAGCCGCGTACTAGAAAGTATACTATCACCATGCTATGGTTTCTTCACAATGTTTTTCTTTCACCGGCAGCTCAAGCTCATTGTTGGGGCTTGAACCCATGCCTTTCGGCGCTTTAAAACGACCGCACTAACCACTGAGATACTATACAGATGATAATGGAAACTTATTCCAGTTGTGTGGCTTAAAAGAAGTAATTAATAATATTTTATTATGTGGAAATAGAGTTAAGGATGTAGGTATATGGGAAGCTCTAACTTATTCAGCTCTTATATAATTATACTGGCACTATGGCAAAGAAGAGAGGCTCTCAGAACACACAGTTAGGTGCTTGGCGGCAGATTTTTAACTTAATTCAACTTCAAGCTCATTGTTAGGTTTGAACTCGAACCCTACAGCGTGTGAACCAAACATGCTAAACACTGAGCTATCATCACCAAATAATTATTTATCTCACACATCCATTAGATTCCAGCTAGGTGCACTGGTGCAGTAGTTAGGATTGAGTAGGGCTTATACATATTTACATTCATACTTTTATGATACTCTGCGTCTTCCCGGGCTTGCTTCCATTTGTCTATTGATGGTCGCAGTTTGTGTAGTAAGTAGGCTACGGCGGCACACAAACCCACTAAGTACCAGCCATATGATGCCAACAACTGGAGCACTGTAATTTAAAGTAGTATCAAAGGTCAAACTGGGCTATTGACAATGGACGATTATAAGAATATTCATTAGGAAACGTTAAAAATAGTAACTAATATACCTTAGAAATAAATTAATAGGAATAGGTATGTGCCGTGGTGGTGCCGGTGTAAGAATTGTACCCCACCTTCTCTACTTGGGTTGCCATTAGTCGGCTAAGGGATGCAATACGGAAGATGGGCAGCAGCGTCTTCCTTGAACAACCACAGCTAACTGCGCTCGCCAACCCGCCTGCCAAGCGTGGCGAGTATTGGCAAAACCCCCCCAAGAGGAGGCCTATGTCCAGCAGTGGATGTACTGTGGCTGATGATGTGATGATGTGATGATAATAGGTATTTTCTAAGTCTGCATGCTTCGTCTTCGACTACATCATCGCTTACCATCAGGCGAGTTGGTGGTCAAACGCGGACTTATACGTATAAAAAAAAGAGTTTTAAAAAAAACTTATTGGTCAGATCTACAAAGAAGGCATATATATCGTTCTCTACTGTCTCAATGTAATCAGGGTTGTTGTGTTTTGTTGCTCATAGATCTTATCTTAACAAGAGCTTCTAATTACTCGTTCTTATAAAAAATTATAAGACATCGTTCTCATGTTTTAGCTCCAAATATTTGTCATTAGCAAGAAAAATTGTAAACACTTACCAAAGCTCACCGGGTTAAAGTAGCTGGCTTCGTCAGAATTCATCGTTTGATCTTTCTCAATTATCGGGTCCATTTAATGAGAAAACCTTGAAATTAACAACGTTTTGTAATTTCCTTGCGATAACAAAAACAAAACTTAAATACCTACAAAAACATAACTTTATCTCATATGGAATTGACCAGTTAAAGTCAATGAATTGTAAAGATGAATAATTAATATAGGTAATTACCAATCACGTTATACTTTGAAATTCCAAACAAATTAGAACATCGGAAAACTGTTCGATTTGACAAAAAATTACGTGGATTTGTTTTTTTTGACAAACTGACATTGATAGATAACTAATTATTTTTTCATCAGTTTTGGCATAACACTTTTTGTTAATCGCCAATAAGCATGAGTTAACGTTGTTGTATAAGACTTCGTGGAATTCGTGGTCCATTAATTCAATCCTTATGTATTTTCATTTGCCGATCCGTATGGTGTACGAAGGTTTTGTTTTTCGTGCCAGTATTTTTGGCGCGTCAAGCGTTACGTTTTTTCTAGTTTAATTTCTGATTTACCCTTTATAAGAAAATACATATTATTTTCAAGCTTAAACTATTTATTCGTTCTTAAATACATAATGAATAAAACATTATCACACTTGTTATTTTTTTGACGTTTCTACCAAAAACTCACAAAAACTTCCGAATCAACTTTTTTTTGTATTGAGATATAAAATAGGATTCTTGGGAAACGCTCGTTCAACTAGCATACTGATTTGCAAGAATTATGTAGTAAGACGTCCAAGTGTACGAAAAATAATGATTGTTTATGTACGATAATTTCATCATTTCGTACGATATACGATGGTATACTACTATCGTACATTGATAGAAATTATCTTACAATCTGCATTGTAATTTGAGAATTACACTGATAACTAATAGCTCAATAACAAATAAGAGTATTTTTTGCTGCCAGTATTGACTCTTTTCTTTCTTATAAACATATGCAGCCGCTTCATGTCTCAATCATTTTATTGGTTGCTAGCGTTTGCAAATCAGCGATCGATATCGATATCAATATTGTACAATACGTCGAACATTAATGTTCGATTTGATTTATTTATTTTTTAATTTAAAAAACAAAAGTTTACTATATTTAAACTATAAAGCATTTGCAACATATTATTGTTGTTTCATATGATTTTTTGATGTATTATATCTTTCCTGTCTTTATCCTGGTGGGTACGATAATTTTGATTCATGTACGGTAATTTTAAGGCCCTGGTACGATAGCTGCCTGGGTTCAGGTTGTGAACACTGGTTGATATAATATTATGACAGAGTCAATTATACCTATGTCAATGCATTAACGAATTAACAAGATATCAAAGCTAAAAATTACAATACTTTTTATTCGGAACTATCAGACCCAACACTAGCACTGCATTTCGGTACAAACGTAAAAACATTCATATTTACATTGATTTCACATTTCTTCTTCATCTTCGACCATAATTTGTTTCCTGGATAGTAATCTGACACCTTAGTTTTGATTGAAAAACCGTTTAATTTCGGGGCCACGTTGCCGACGGAGGTCGATGGACTGAGACACGATTTTGACGCAGAGCTTGATGTTCTAGAACTATTGTTGTAGATATTTCTAGATATTCTTTGTTCGTTGTAGCTAGATCGATACAGTCCGTGTATGTCGATATGTTGTATTACGTTTAGTCTGCTACAACGTTGATAGCGTTCGAATATAGAGCTAGGAATCGACTGGTTTTCAAACATACCCATCAACTCTCGCTGCGACATTTTTAGTTGCGTATATTTGGTTAGCTTTTCATTTATATAATTTTGTAAGCCTAATATTTTGTGAAAAACGAAATAATTTCTTGCAAACACGGGAATTTATATCTCAATTGTCATTTTATCTGTTTATGACAGAAGTGTTTATACATTCTGATGATTACCTTCTCGAATAAATTGAGGTTTTCGTCAGAATGAAAAAAAAAATTGCGAAAAATATATAGTAGGTATTATGCCTTTTAAGCATTTTTTTTTTGTCTTAAAGTAATGTGACGAACTAGGCGCTCTCCTGATGGTAAGAGATAACGCCTGTTCATGACCATTGCAGCGATATACAGAACTGAGTAGTAAAACGAAGTCCAGGGCATCAAAGCTATTAGTTGATTCCGTAGTGTGTGGGTTCGCTTCCTACCCAGAACAATTATTTTTGAATAGATTTTCTCTAAAGAATTAATCCACGCCCTTATAGGTAGGGTACTTTCTAGTAGGTAATCGACTGGCTAGCTACCACCCTCAAGTTGAAAATCTGCCGCCAAGCATCTAACGGTGTGTTCCGGCAGCTTCACTTGAGAGCCAGATATATTTCAGACTAAGCGGTTTTTTTTATGGTTGATAGGCTAGGCGTTTAACCACAGCTTACCTGATGTTAAGTGACGGTGTGGTCGAAGATGGTAAAGCACACCTAGCCAGGAATGGTACTCAAATGAGGCTGCCGGAACACACCGTTGACGGTGGCAGCTAGCCAGTCGAGTACTAGAGAGTACCCTACCACCACGCTATGGTTTCCTCGCGATGTTTTCCTTCACCGGCAGCACAAGCTCATTGTTGGGGCTTGAACCCATGCCTTTCGGTATGCGAACCGACCGCGCTAACCACTGAGCTATTATAGCTATATGCTTTACCATGACCCTGTATAGGAGTTGTTAAAATGTTTATCTAGCACATCATCATCAGCCATAGGACGCCCACTGCTGGACATAGGCCTCCTCCTGGGGTGGTTTTGCCAATACTCGCCACGCTTGGCAGGCGGGTTGGCGAGCGCAGTTAGGTGTGATTGTTCAAGGAAGACGCTGCTGCCCATCTTCCGGATTACATCCCTTAGCCGACTCTTACGGCGACCACGGGTAGAGAGGGTGGGGTACTGTTCTTACGCCGGCACCACCACGGCTCAATGAAATAAAACTAAATCATTTACAAATTAAGTTCTTTATATTTTGAAAATATCCAACAATAATTTACTTGTAAACCATATAGACATTATTATTAACTTAATAAAATTAATAAGAAATGGCTATCAGTAATTATTAAAACTAAAAAGTACACGTTAAATTATTTATAATTACGATATTTTGCTTTAAAAAAAATACTGCGGTAATCTCAGAAAATAAAAAAATAAATTTTATATTTCACTAAAATTAAAAGAAAGCAAAATCTTAACATTCTAAAAAATTAAATTATGCCTATGTACATTTTGTAAATATCAGGTTAATAATAAAGATTTTTTTTAAACAAAATCTTTGACAAAAATGTAAAAAAGAAAATTAAAAAAAAGGCATTACAGTATGCTTCGACTTAAAATTAATTTATACTAAACCTTATTTTACTGATAAAAATAAATCGAAAAAGTTTAAAATACTTAACTACCGTCTTTTACCTGAATTTAGAGACTAGTTTTTTTTAATCAAATGGGTGCAGAAATAAGTAACGAAGTACCGGTCTCAGAAAAATACCTATTTTTTTGAAGTCGGTTCAAAATAACGTTGATTTTGGTTTATGTGGGTAGTACAGAAAAAACTGTACCGTTCTCTTAGGGTTTTCTCACCTACTTGTGAACATTGCTAAAATGTAACAACTTCTCGCTGATGTGAAGTATCAAGATTAAAATTAAGACAAGTCACTTCAAGCTACATTTATAAGTGAGACCTTTAGTTACTAATTTTAGCAGTTTTTAAATAACAATTATGTTTATCAGTTCATGAGAGGTAAATAAACAAAAATATATAGTGTTCTTAAGGTTGCCTGGAAGAAATTACTATTAGAGAAAATGCCGCCAGTTTTTACCTAAAATAAGTTTTTCATTGTATTTCAATGTTTGTAAATGGCGTGAACAAGGCTTATTAATTACTTACGTATAATTATGTCAGATACTCTGGACTATAGTTAACCACATCCGGTGGCCATCTTCAAGGAGTTAAAACGGAATACAATGCGCGCGTGGCGAAGGAACACGAGGCCGCGCGCGCGTTGTACTCTGTCAGCCGTGTTCAGCTTCCATAATAAAATAATTACAGAACGGTACATAAAATCAGCTTTACTTTTAACCGATTTCAAAAAGATCGTTGAAATACTGTAAAATTAACAAACCGGCACATTCAAATAGAAAAAAAAAAATATATGTAGAAATAGCCTGTCTTTGGTTCCCATACGAAATCAGTTATGGCATATTTAAACAAGTAGAGAAAAGTTCACGCTTACCCGATTGTCGAAAAAGGGCAACAATGACGTCACTAAAGAATTACTACGCTATAAAGCTAATACATATGTAAATATGCATACGTATTCTTATATTACACATACATAACGTGAACAATGCGACAGCCTAATTTGTAAAGTATTAGTGTGCATTTTCTAAGTTAAAACGTTACCAACCATTTCTCATACATAAATATGTATATTGAAAAAAATTGCAAACAAAAGTTTTAGTTTAACTATGTCTGTCTGTGGCGTCGTAGCTATCAAAACAGCTAAACCGATTTCGATTGAGTTTTGTTCTTAGAAAGATGACTGGATCACAGGTCTGATAGCAATTTGGTTTTTTTAATCAAGTGTCGGGGGGTTTTTTTAAAATTTATATTTGTATTTAAAACATTACCATAAATATTATGTACCACAAAGTCGTTAACGTAATAAAATCAAATCGAAAATCGGCAAATCGTTTATTATAATTATTAACTAAAATTACAGCTTGGCAAATATGTAATGCAACTCCGAATCCTCTGTAGCAATCTATTTATACAGCGCCATCTATTAATCAACAACCGTCAACATGCACCGCAACAGCCAATCAGCAGCGCGAGTCTACATCGCGCAATCAAAAGTTTTAACGGAGGAACTAGATTGCATAAAAGACATTTTTACACTCACTCATATTGGTATTTATTTAATGAGGCAATCTTCTGATATTAGTAGATAACGCCTGTCCAATGTATCACTGCTATTCATTTGTGAGTTTCGTTGGTTAGCAAGTAATGTCACTGTACAGTAATATTAAGTGTTAACTTACTTGGTGGTAGATCTTCTTAGCTGGATGTCGTCTAGGTAGGTATCACCGCAGTACCAGATATTCTGCCGCCAAGCAGTAGTGTGTAAACATTACTGTTCCGGTTTGAAGGGTACCGCAGCTAGCGAAATTACTGGGCTATTGAGACTAACCATCTAGTCCCAAAGTAATGAGCGCCAAGGCAGCGATGCCCTGGACTTTGTTTTGCTACTCAAAGTTCTGTGTATCGCTGCAATGGTCATGGACAGGCGTTATCTCTTAATATCAGGAGAGCGTCTCGAACAGCTCATTACAGTAATATAAAAAAAAAAAATTACACACTACTGTCAAACGGGACCCTATTACAAGACTCCGCTGTCCGTCTGTCACCAGGCTGTATCTCATGAACCGTGATAGTTAGACAGTTGAAATTTTCACAGATTATGGTATTTCAGTTGCCGCTATAACAACAAATACTAAAAAAAACAGAATAAAATAAATAAGAAGGCTCCCATACAACAAACGTGATTTTTTTGCCGTTTTTATAGATAACGATACGGAACCCTTCGTGCGCGAGTCCGACTCGCACTTGGCCGGTATTTTTTTTCAACATTCTTCCCTGACAATTGAGTTAAAAAGTTGTTTTTGCCAAGCCATATAGAAGCATTTTAGAGTTGCTTATGTTATAGATATTTTTAGTATGTGATATTCTATGTGCCTAAATTTGGCACGTCACATACAAATGTAGGTTATTTCAATTTGATTTGTTATTATTATACGAACAAAGGGCTTCGCATTTTAGAAAAAAAAAAATTGAACAAATGAAAAATTGAGCAAATTTCACAGGATCACACGTTGGGCTAATTCGAAGATTAATTTGATTGATGAACTTTAGTTTTAATTTTAATTTTGCTTTTGGTTTTAATTTATTATGTTGAATTTAAAAATTGCATGTTGTGCTTCCTTGAACAAGCAACGCATTTAGCATTACACCAATTATAATTGGTGTATTTATTATTGCAGTTGATATTCAATAAATAAGCAATTAAAAAAAATTGCCTGTATTTTTTTCAAAATCGGTTTCGCCGTTTTGGAATACATTGGAATCATACAGACGTCGATTTATATGTATAGAGTTTTCTAAGCTATTCACTAACTATATCTCCATATAATAGTCAGTTCATATAACTGACTAACTATTGACAATTTTCTTAATATATGTACAAAATATACACCTTCGCTTCAGAATATTGACTAAATATTTCAACATATCTTTTTATAAGTAGACTATTTTCAATAAAATACAAAGATAAACAATTACGTCTAAATAAAAAAACACAATAGGTTTTTCACAGAAACCGTAGCGTGCCGTACCCTCAAGTTAAAAACCCGAATATTGTCAGGATATTTCATATTAATCCCAATAAAATCCCATCCAATGTTTCATATAACATTGATATATTACGATGAGGGTTAAATCCAGATACTTATCGATCTGAACATTGCATATCTACATTCTCAATGTTGTGGAATACATTAAGTTTGCTCAAGTTTTCTAATTCAATATAATAAATTTAGGCTAAAACATAACGCAATTGACTTCATTAGGTGTTATAGAAATTTACAATAAAAGTACAAAGGTAAATACTTCGCGGAATTCTTGATAATTTAGGTCAATTCATTATTCATACATTTCAAAGCGTTCACACGTTAGCTAAGCATTTCACACTCGTAGACACCGATTGGTGTTACTTACAAATCCTATAGACCAATTTACACAAAGCTGGAAAATCTTTTTATCGATTTGCGGAAAATACTTAAAAAAAAACTCAACTATAGCGGAAAACCAAACAGGTGACGCTCGTGAAACAATATTTGATTCGAAGAATTGTTATTTTGACTAATTTTCCGCAGACGCCTTTTCACACGTATAAATACAAAATGTTTCAAATCCATGAATTTTAAACATGTTTCATCAAGTTTTAACAATACATACTTCAAATTTCTTTATAGTAAATAATGAGACGAACGTGATGCTCTCCTGATGGTAAAAGATAACGCCTGTCCATGACCATTGCAGCGATGCACAGAACTTTGAAGAACAAATCAAAGTCCAGGGCTTCGCTGCTTTGGCGCTCATTACTTTGATGGTGGTCATTTAGCCCATTGTCATTAACTCTTCAAACCGAAAGACAGTTGTTTACTAGTTATTTATACGTGAGACAAAGAATCATTTTCGTTTCAATTAAACGGGATTGCTTACGTTTAATTAGGCGCCTTTTTTCAAGGAGGTAAAGCAGAGTACGATGAACGCACGGCCTCTACTAGCGTCGCACTGCGGGTCGTTACCCACCCCCGTGCGTTTTACCGCAGGCGAAGCGCGCAGTGGTCTGTGAAGCAAGACGAGGCGACGCATGCGTTTTTCTCTACATTGCCCCCGTGAAAAAAGTCACCAGACGTGACCAAAACTTTAGACGCAGTACCCGATTTAATCAAAACGTGAGTAATCGCGTATGATTAAAATGAACATGTATTAAAACCACGTCAATTTCCGTAGTTTAAAGACACGTCAAGTTTTTTTTATAAAGCGTAGGAGGCATAGAATTGACACGCATTCCCAGAGTAGCGGTGCCAGCTTATGAAAACTGATCTATCAAAGAATCTAAACGAATGTGGGTGTTAGAAATAAGTGTTATTATAAATTTTTATCCCTCTTTAACCCATTGACCGGCACGCCTTAGCCCTGCACACTTTTTGTTGACGATAGGGTAATTTTCAAAAGATGCCTTACTGTGTTGGTTTGGAGTTATACGGCATTGTTTGCACTACAATTTTCTACTTATATATTAACACCTTTTAAGTCAGATAGTGTGTTACCAGTGATGACTTATGGCGCCGAAACGTGGTCTCTGGACTTCCCTGGTGGTGCCTTCTTAGTAAGTTTAAAGTAGCACAACGAGCTATGGAGAGGGCTATGCTCGGAGTTTCCCTACGAGATCGAATCAGAAATGAGGAGATCCGTAGGCGAACTAAAGTAGCCGACATAGCCCAGCGGATTAGCAAGTTGAAGTGGCAGTGGGCAGGGCACATAGCACGCAGAACTGATGGCCGATGGGGCTGCAAAGTTCTGGAGTGGAGACCACGGACCGGCAAGCGCAGCGTAGGACGTCCACCCACAAGGTGGACAGATGACCTAATAAAGACCGCAGGAACGCGCTGGATACGAGCCGCTTCCAAACGGTCTTTATGGAAATCAATGGGAGAGGCCTATGTCCAGCAGTGGACGTCATACGGCTGATGATGATGATGAAATCAGATAGGAATAAAACGTAAATAGAGTGTACACATAGTTATTCGTTGTACAGGGCCAGCTATCGTTTATCAAGTATACATAGAAACTGTGGCGATCATTGGATTAATATCAAAGAGAAAATAGTTCAACATCTCACCACGTTTGTTTAGATCTTTGTTGGACTGTTTGCCCCTAAAGCTCGAGGACATGTAAAATTGCGCCATCTATCGGTCTAAATTATGTACTAAGGTCCTCTCTCAGCCTTGTTATTTAAATCGTTGCTTGCGAAAAGCACCTTTTTTAATTCCTTTTAATTTATTTATAACTTAAGCTTAAATTACGAATTAGTTTAAAAAATTTCAAAAATCTCACCAAAATTGGCGTAGCCATTGTATAATTTACAGTCGAAATGCAAGTTAACTAGCACAGTTGATACTAACAACCATTTATTACAATTCACATTTTATTTGTATCCTAGCATTGCTTTTAAGTATTGCAAGCATTTTATCTAAATCCCCAATTTTTAAACTAGAACACCCCTTTAAGTAGTAAATTTTTAAGTAGTTTTTGACTACAATTTGGCACTTTATGTGTCGCAGACCAGAATGTGCTAAATGTATTTAGTTGAAGTAGTTCAATTCATTAACATTGTAATTTTTTTTTTATTTGTCTCTTTACTTGAAATCAATAAAATTCCAAGTAGATTAGGCCCGAGATACGCTCCAAATTCATAATTTTATTGACAAGGATCCAAAAGAAATCAGAATAGAGATAGAGAGAGAGAAAGAGTACCACGGTATTACGGATATCTTCGATTCTACGAAGAATATAAAAGCACTGTTAACAAACAAAAAAAATATGTTAATTTAGATCCTTGTCAACCTTTTCACAAATGATATATAATCACAATATTAAGATACTGTAAATTCTCTCTTATGAAAGCGTAAAGTTCTGTTCATTTTGCCACCGAAATCTTTTAATATGACATACTTGGCTATTGTGGGACAACCACGAAAATATGTTTTGAATGGACAGGAACCAGAATAATCTCTTTTTCTCTACCTTCAGCAATAATAGCTAGATACTAAAATAATTACTTTTCTTTTTGAAATACATATAAATGGCTAGAAATTCAACTTAGTTCTGATAAGTTGAATAACTATAAGTACTTCAGTTATATCAGAATACCTTATAGGCCGAATGAATTTTTTCATTAGTCATAATGGCTAGAAGCCAAACTAGTTCTAGAAGAGTGTAAAGTGGAACTGTGCTGTGGAAGTGAAGGCGGGGGCATCCTGGCGCTGGCTGCTTGACGCTCCTGTTCATCCAACTGCGCAGCAAACTCCTCATCCAACGCCTAGAACCATTGAAAACTTTTTTTTATATTTCATATTTAATATCCAATAGTTAACTATACGTGCCAATCACTGAGTTAAAAATAGTCTTGCAAATAACCGACGACAACAATCACATAAATATAAACTTTATTATCTAAAAATAAAGTTACATTAATGAGGGGAATACGTTGTGTGTGATTTTTTCTGATATAAACTTATAACCGATATATGATTTTATGTAGTCGGTTTTCTAGAAATTTCTATGTAGACTATAGATGGGACGTTAGCAGTGATTAGATTGTACATTATGTTTATTATACTTAGTACCTAAGCTAAAAATCTATATTTTATTGCACGTTATCTATTTATCTCTTGCCATTCCCATGGCATATATCAGCGGGCAAGGCTTTTTAAAATCACGATAAACTGTGATTAAATTTAATCTATGCTTTTCACTTCAGCAGAAAGTTGACAGAGCATTTTAAGCATATTAACGGATTTCCGCATTAATCTAACACTAATGTATATACAGCAAAAATAAATACCCACTTTTCCTTAACGGCCAAATCTTCATGGAAAGCATAAACATATTTACAAAGATTAATAAAAAGCTTTTTATATTTTACAGTTCATCATGCATTGTTCAAGCGTTTTATGTACATTGTAAGCTAGTTATTTCTCGATACGATTGATTACGATGCTCTAAGAGATTGTATCATATTGAACAAGTATTTTAGGTGTCATAGTACTAGACATTCCGACATTTCTGCAGTTCACAAATATACTAAAAAGCTTTATAGTATATTTTAAGTATATGTTAAATTAATTATAAGTATTGCCGTGGTGGTGCCGGCGTAAGAATAGTACCCCACCCTCTCTACCCGTGGTTGCCGTAAGAGTCGGCTAAAAGATGTAATCCGGAAGATGGGCAGCAGCGTCTTCCTTGAACAATCACACCTAACTGCGCTCGCCAACCCGCCTGCCAAGCGTGGCGAGTATTGGCAAAACCCCCCCAGGAGGAGGCCTATGTCCAGCATTGGTCGTCCTATGGCTGATGATGTGTGGTGTGCATAATAAAAAAAAGTATTAAATTAAAACATACCATGCAGTCCAGTTAGGTCCAAAATGAAGATACACCGTCCCGTCAGGAACATTAACAAGCACATGCGGGCATGCCGATAGCTCAATGTTACTTGAAGAAATTATTAATTATCATAATACAAAGCAATTATTTTAGTAATTTATTATTATTTGCTAGGTGGCGTCAGACGTCTATCAAGCGCGGATCAATCGTTGTGAGCACAATGGGCATTACCCTAGTATTATTAAGGCGAAACTTTGTTTGCATGTTTGTTACTTCTTCACGCTTAAACGGCTGGACCAATTCTGATGAAATTTGGTATGTAGGTAGCCGACATTCTGGATTAACACATGGGCTTCTTATGCCGTAAAAATGTAGCGTGGGACGCAGCTAGTATAGTATGAAATAAAGTCGCTGTTCGCGTCTGTCTGTTTGTTCGCTTACTTCTAAACCACGCAACGGATTTTGATGCGATTTTTACTAGTTTTAAAAAAAAATTACGTCAGGTTTGTGTATGTACAATACAAGTAGAAAAATTCAACGTATTGTAAACGATTCGCCAAACAAAAATTGCAGTTTTGTATTCGAATAGCCAAACAAAACTTGCAGTTTTGTATTCGAGTCGCCAAACAAAAATTACAGTTTTGTATTCGAATCGCCAAACAAAAATTGCAGTTTCGTAGACGAATCGCCAAACAAAAATTGCAATTTTGTATTCGAGTCGCCAAACCAAAATTGCAGTTTTGTATTCGAGTCGCCAAACAAAAATTGCACCTGAGCGAAGCTGGGCGGTCCTTAGTCCAAACTAATTATAAAGATCTGTACATAATAAGATATTTAAGCAAATTAAAGTTAAAAGTCTGATCCCACCACCAAAGCAGAAATAAAACTAAACATAATTAGAAACATAACGTCTTTATTTACATAATAAAGGTTCAAAATGCTTAAAATAAAAAATAAAAATAACCGATTTTATTTATAATTTTGTAGCATTTATAGAACAGAATGTATACGGATCGTATATACATGCTACTAAAAATACAGACGCAAAGTTATTAAATAATTTACAAAAGATAAATAAATTATTAACGAGCCATCGTAGAGAGAAATGAGCGAAAATATATTGAAAAAAAAAAGAAGAGTAAACAGCAATTTTTGTTATATCAAGACAAAAACAATAATTAATCTTATGTTTTACTTATACTTCGATTCGGTACGTAGCAAGACAAGGCCGCATGCGCGCTGTACACTGCTTTGAATCCTTGAAGAAGGCCACTGGACGTGGCCGAAACTATAGTCCGAGTATCAGACGTAATTGAACGTGAGTAATCCCGTTATTCCCGTGTGCGGATTAGCAAGTTGAAGTGGCAGTGGGCAGGGCACATAGCACGCAGAACTGATGGCCGATGGGGCTGCAAAGTTCTGGAGTAGAGACCACGGACCGGCAAGCGCAGCGTAGGACGTCCACCCACAAGATGGACAGACGACCTCATAAAGACCGCAGGAACGCGCTGGATGCGAGCCGCATCCAACCGGTCTTTATGGAACTCAACGGGGGAGGCCTATGTCCAGCAGTGGACGTCCTACGGCTGAGATGATGATGATGATGATGAATCCCGTTTAAAGTAAAAACAAAAATCCTTTGTTTTGAATAGAGCTAAACTTAATTCAGTAATAATTCAATTCGCTCACTTCGCTCGTAACTCAACTCAACGGGCATTCAAGAAAACTTAAAATTACAAGGTATTAATAAAATTTTCATGCATTTAAACACCACAATTATTAAAACGTAATTGACTATTACCAACAGATAATTTATTTATATCTAATGTTGTGGTAAATCTCTTTTAATATTACAGAGAAAGCATTTAAGCGTGGTCATGAAGATTTTTTATGTTCAGTTTTATAATCTCTGAATTGTCTCAGTTATTAAAAAAAAATATATATATAATGTAAATCGTAAGGTCAAAAAAAAAACAAATCTGATCAAAATTTTAAACTTCTGATCATAATCTTAACCCTTTAACTAAAATCGTAAGCTTCCGTTCAAAACCGTAAGATACTGATCAAAACCGTAAGCTATCGATCAAAGTCGTAAACTACTGATCTAAGCCGTAAGCTACTGATCAAAATAGAAAGCTATTGATCAAGACCGTAAGCTACTGATCAAAACCGTAAACGTCTGATCAAAATCGTGAACGTCTCATAGAGAAAATGGATTACAATTCCTATTTTTATTTGCTTTTAACAAATCTCTTTTTTATGTAAAACTAATGAGACGAATGGAATGCTCTCCTGACGGTAAGATATATCAGAGATTGTAAAACCTGAACAGTTTTTTTTAGTATGAAATACGCGTTCTATATGAAACCGTGATAAATAATTTAGTTAACACTATTAATAATTTTAATGGAATGTTTGTAACATAGCTTAGTACTAAACTTGTAAAGGTTCGCAACCACAACTAAATACAAAAACAACTAATTTATCTAAACAAAAATATCAACTTTTTCAAAAAAGCCTATACCTATAAAATTTGATCTAATTTCAAGGTATTCAAAATTATTCCGCGTTTATTTGAAATACTCTACTACTTGTAAATAAAGTCCGATTCACACCGGGAGCGCAGAACCGCAGAGCGCCGCGTTAGCTTACGTATTTGCAGTATTTTTTTTTTATACACCGATTTACGTAGAAAACGGTTCAGCCGAAAAAACTAGACCATAGACTAAACCTAGACAAACTAAAATACAATATTCGATAATGCTAATACAGAAGTCTAAAAATGGGTTTTGGCGGGAACGCGGAAAGAGTCGTTTTTTTTAATAGCTAACAGGCTTGGTGTTTGACCACAACTCACCTGATGTTAAGTGTCGGTGTGGTAGAAAATGGTAAAGCACACCTAGCCTGGAATGGAACTGACTCTCAAGTGAGGCTGCCGGAACACACCCATCACGTCGTGTCGCCTTTGTTGTATTTTTATTCCAAAACTAGTGTTTTTTCGAGTGTTTATGTATAAAAATAGTGTTTTTATTCATCAAGTGCCGAATTACAAGCGCGAGTGTAGGGAAAGTGATATAATAATGTGAATCATGACATTTCGTGTTGTTTCCAAAACTCCAAGGAAGCTATAGTAAAGTCACCACTACTTTAATAAAGCATGACTAGATTTGACTGGCATGGACTGGACTTTGACTATAAAGATAAATAAGATGAAAACTGCACACAAAATAAAAAAAACATTGAAACTGGCTGAATGCACAGAGTGCGATGACAAGAAGAAAGAGAAAAAAAAAGTTTAAAAATGTACAGGATTGACATAACCTGTCCACGTGACATATCGACTGAGCTGTCATTCCTGAACATTTTTAAGTTTCCAATAAGGTTATCGCTAATCGAATGTTACTTTGTCTAGGCTGTCAGATGTGTTTAACATCTTCGACCTAATGGTCACTACAAATGAGCAGTACTCAAACACCTATAAAAACAAATTATTACTATGGGACCGAATTAAAAAAAAAAAAGTATTTTTTTGGCAGGGTTGATTCCATGGTAAAAGTTATTCCCAATTACCTAACAGCTCAATATTACCGTTTCGTGTAAGACTATATTTCAAGTGCAGTTAAAAAAAAACACCGCAAAATCACGTAAGCTAAACTAAAATGTTTATTACACTACACAATATTTTGGGATCACAATATTTGCCGTGGTGGTGCCGGCGTAAGAATTGTACCCCACCCTCTCTACCCGTGGTTGCCGTAAGGGTCGGCTAAGGGATGTAATCCGGAAGATGGGCAGCAGCGTCTTCCTTGAACAGTCACACCTAACTGCGCTCGCCAACCCGCCTGCCAAGCGTGGCAAGTATTGGCAAAATCCCCCCAGGAGAAGGCCTATGTCCAGCAGTGGACGTCCTATGGCCGATGATGATGATGATGAATATTTAGGGATAACATATAGAGGTATCACCACATTTTCTCCGCATACTGGGCCCAAAAAATCAAGTAATGTACAAGAAATTGGGACACGCTAGCCAGCCACGGATCTATAGGGGGGATTACCGAGGCACTTGCTCCGGGTGGCAGTTTCATCATCTAGAACTGGAGGCTCTACGGGCGAGCTGAATAACTGTGGGGGTTTTTGAGGCCAAAAAATCGATCTAGTTGAGTCTAATCTCTAGGAAAACGTTTTTCCGAGTAATAAATTGTATATACACCGTGCAAAGCTCCGTCGCCTATATACTAAGTAATACAGACTCAACTACAGAGTGCAAATTCATTATATATTCTCCCAGTTACAAATATATCACCGATTATACATATTGTGACATTTTAAAACTATTAATTTTAAACGCTGGAGAGATGACCCACTATTACATTTCTGCCCCGGTTGGAAGATCTGGGGCTAACGCTAGCGGTGTGAATCGGTCCTAATAATTAAGGAAGCAAACCATATTTTGGCATTTTACTAGGAAGCATTTATATTTCTTTTTTTTTTTATATCGAGTATATTATAGTACTTTTTAATACTTTTATAACAATTTAAATTCTATAAGATTAAGAGGTAGTTATAGCCAATAGACAAGTTATAATAAAATGATTCCTATTTATAGGGAATTGCTACTTAGGACCCCGTACTGTGAGCTTTTTATTGCGATTTCTATTAGGCGCTCACGGATAAAACTACGCTACCGCAAATATTATGCCCGTGCAATAAGGTTAAGGTCAGGTCGCAAAGGTCAGTAGGGATAAAAAAAAGACTTTTTACCTTACAAGAGATGGGTATAACAATTTTTGAAATTTTTCTTTTATGTTTGTACTCTCATGAAAAAGCTAAGTTTGTGACCACAAGGCGTGGTCGCTCGGGTCGCCATCTTGAATTAAAGGTTTTAAAATCTGTTTTTTTTCTTTTTTTTTTCAATATCATACTTTAAAGTTTTCCGTTGATTCCACGACTAAAAATATTCAGTACAAACTCGAAGAGAATACAATTTCACAGATTTATTGTTTCAAATTTTTAGTAAGTCACCCATGTATCATAGCAGCGTAAAGAAGAACAAAATACAAAAAATAAAAAACAACTTTTTTTTTAAAAGAACACGACTTCGTTTCTCTACCACTAAAAAAAAACAAAAACATTAAGCATTATTATTAAGCGTGTAAAAACATTATGTTTTCAGTTGCTCCTTTATGTTTCAAACTATTCGCAGTCTTTCGGCAGTTTTTACACGTCCAGGCGAGGCTTACAAAAAAAAATGAATAAAAATATGTGTGAAATTTTGTTCTCTTCAAGTTTACATTGAACATTTTTTTTTTTTTTTTTTTTTTTTTTTTTATTATAGATAGGCTTACGTTTGACCGCCATCTCACCTGATGTTAAGTGATGATGCGGTCTAAGATGGAGCACGCTTGCCTAGAAGAAACCGATTCACTCTCGACTTGAAGACACCCAGATTATATCCATCGGGGAACACCCACTCAGGTAGCGCATTCCACTGTCTAGCAGTCCGCACAATGAACGTCGAATCAAATCGTTTAGTTCGAGTTTTTGGAACATCTACCATGAAACGATGTCGCTTTTTTGAGCTTCTTCTGTCGCTTTTTTGAGATTTTAGTAGTGAATGAACCGTTAAGGCACTAAATTTAAAAAAAAGACAGATTTTAGCACCTTTCATCCAAGATGGCGACCCGAGCGACCACTCTTTGTCACAAACTTGAAATTTTTCATCAGAGTACAAACCTAAACGACATATTTCAAAATGGTACCACACCCCCTTTTGCAGGGTAAAAATCCTCACTGACTGGACTACTAGAGTTTTTCAAAATACCTATACAGAGTTATAAAAGTATAGATTATAATTTAATAACATTTTCATAAAACTTGGCAAGGTTTGTGACATAAGATAATACAAATAGATTACAAGCATGTTAGTAAAGAAGCATTTTTTTAATTATTATATTTAATAAACCAACTTAAGTTTATATTACAATATATCCGAGTGGCACATTAAAATATCGATATTTTTTTGCATGGAAATAGAAATATTAAAAAACACAAAAATTTATATGAAGTTTATTTTATACTGGGTACCGCTGCAATGCATGCGCTAACTATTAGGCGAGTGTTAAGTAAATAAATAACAAAAAAAAAAATTGGGTAGGTACTTGAGTAACTTTCAAATTCAAAACTGTTTTTTTTTTATAGTGCATCAATAATTTAAAATTTGTTTGCACAAGAGTAATACGTTACAATGTTTTATATCAAACAATATTTGGATGTTTAGCCGAGCAAATATAATGCCCACGTACAGAACTTCTTTTTGCGCTTCATGTTACGCGACGCAAAAGCTATGAGACTGCATACCATACGCCCGTGAAATAAGGTTTTCATTCGCATAACTTTTTGTAAAATAAATCGCAATAACAAGTTCACAGTACAGCGGCTGAATTGTATACGAAGGGTCTCTATCTTAGATATATTTCCATGCGAAAAACATTCCGAAACAACTTAAAAATAAACATAGCACGTAAAAATTACAATTAAAAAAAAAAAGTTGCATGCACAATAAATAAAACATGCTGTTTTTTTAAACTACTGGTAACACTGACATATTTGAATAAAAAATAAAATGCTATAATTAAACATTAACAATTGTATTTTGGCTTTGGTTTTGGAAAACGGAAAAAAGTTATAATTTTTTCCAAAAAAAAAAAAACGGCCAATCTGTTTTAAAAAAAAAAACCAAGAAGGTTTTTAACATAATTATAGTTCAAGTAAACATGTATTTCAGACAACAGAATCGGGCGGTCCATCAGGCTTTTCAGCAGCGATTGTCTTTTTCAAATTTAATGTAGATAACTGACTTATAGGGACATCCCCAGAATTTGAATAGCTGTTCGACCCTCGGACGACTCCCCAACGACTAAAATGGGTTGTCTGCTGATCGTCGCTGCTAAAGGAATCAGTTGTTGCTGTCGAACCGCTTTTCATGGTGCTAAATCTGCTGCTATCCAGAGAAGGCAAGTCTATCATGACAGCTTCTAACGCTATATCTTGTTTCAAGCTCTGCTGGGATATACTCCGCTTCATAGAGGACAGAGCTTCAGTTTTGAACAGGTGTTCAGACATGCTTTGCCTGTTGATTTTTTTCCTGTCGACGGGCTTTGCTCTTTCTAAAGAGGGTCTCTTTGGTTCTTCTACTAAATCGTTATCGTAAGCCATGATCGGTTCACGGCGATAATCGTCGTTATTGAAGACTGAAAGCCCGGATATTTTTTCCGAAACCAGTTTTAGGTTACTGGTCGACGCGTAACGGGAAGCTTTAATCAATTTCCCGCGTTTGGTTGTGTTGTATGCGCTCGTTGCGGCCGATTTGGTTTCTCTACTCGGACTTATACTGCGTCTACGGTCCATGTTTGGTGTATTGGCAGCTGATAGGAAGTTAAGACTGGTTCTAGAGCGCGACAGTGAGCCCATGAAAGAGTTCCTCTGATGGTAAGCGCTAAGCACATGCTGGAGGACGTTGGTCGGCCATGGGGCTTCGAGGTACAACGCCCTATCGGGTATCTTTTTCCCGAATTTCTTCTCATGGTCGTCTAGTTGTTTGGCGAACTTGTTTATGAGTTTCTGTTGTGAAATAATAATAGAACTGTTGTTAGGTGTCGTTGGTTGGGGGACGGCACGGAGATGACGTCACGGGAAGCTTACGTCACTGTTGCTGACCTATATTATTGAAATGCGTTGAATTTTTGTCACGATTTGAAAAGCTATTTGTTTTTTTTTTAATGGATCATCGAGTTTTTTTTTTTAACCGCCATTGTAACAAATGTGTTATAAGTTTAACGTGTGTGTTTGTGTGTCTGTCTATGACATTAAAGCTACCATTTTGTTTTAGCAATTTTTTATTTGAAAAGTGACTTAAATGAAAGTTCTTAGCTATGATCATCAGAGAGCAACATCCACAGGTCTGATCAAGCCGAAATTAAGTATTATATTACTGCTATTGGGGATTTTTTAAACTACCCACAACTTTAATAAGTGACAAAACAAAATCCAGGGCATCGCTGCTTTGGTGCTTATTACTCTGAGACGTTAGATGCTCGGTTTGAACTTTAGTGTAAGGATTTTGCAATATAAGAGAACATGACACTATTCCTTCGTGCAAGTAAAGAAAATACACTTCGTACAGGACTTGGTAGGAAATGGTTGCTTTTCAAAAATAACCTTTCACGAATTTTTATTTAAATAAATTTTAGAATAATCACTATATATAAAGTATGTTTTAGAACTAAATCATTTCTAACATTCAACGCATTTCAAATTTATGAATCTATACAAATAACCCATAACCTGTGCAAATTTATTTATATATATATATATATATATATATATATATATATATATATCGCTTCCACACCATCACCATAGTACCATAACAGAGTATAAATGGACAGACTAGAAATAGACATTGTCAGAAAAAATTAGAGCTCTATGGTATAAGGGGTAACATATTGAAGTTAATAATATCATATACATCCTCACGATGTTTTCCTTCACCGGCAGCTCAAGCTCATTGTTGGGGTTTGAACCCACGCCCTTCATCATGCGAACCGACCGCGCTAACCACTGAGCTATCGTCGCTACAAAGTAAGCTTTCTTTACTATTTCGCTCGAGTCAAAACTTGTTCACTTTTTGAAAGTTGTCCATCTGTCTTTATACTCTGCGGTACCAATTAGTATAATAAGCTGTTTATACAAGCATGCCACACACATGCATAACATCCACAACCATATACTCACATAAAACACGGGGACATTCTTTAAGGATTGCGCAAACGACGCATTATAAATTCGCGGAACTTATACCTCTTTCATGGACTTGTAAGCCAATAAAATTATTATAAATACATCGTCTGCGCATCTGATAATTGTTGTGCTATTGAAAATATCGAAAAACCAACTGGACGTATCTTATACAAGTTGGTATATAAAGTGCAGTACACGCATGTCAGTTTGCGCTTGGATCGATAAATGAGGTTTATCGTAATATTTTTCTCCACATAAACGTTTTACATATCAAACCAACCTATAATATAATAAATATACCAACAAACCCTATTACGTACGAAACAATCCCTTTTAATATTGAAAACAATACCTTAAGATATTAAACAACCCCCTCTAACATCGCAAATAATGGCTTAACATAAAAAACCCCCTAAATGTTTTAAATCTCATAAAACCCTCTAATTTTGAAAACAAACCCCCTAACGTTGAAAACAAAACCCCCCAACGTCGCACATAAACCCCTTAACGTCGCTAATAAAACCCCTTACGTCGCAAACAAACCCTATAACATAGCAAATAAACCTCCTAACTTTGAAAACAAAACCCCCTAATGTTGAAAACAAACCCCCTAACGTTGAAAACAAAACTCCCCAACGTCGCTAATAAACCCCTTAACATCGCAAACAAACCCTCTAACATCACAAACAAACCCTATAACATCGCAAACAAACCCATTAAACATTGCAAATAATCTTCGTTCTTTCGTACATAACATGAAACAGAGACCTCAGACGACGCTGGTACTCACCAGTTTCCTGTCTCCGTGCGTGGAGCGCCACTCCCTCAGTTCCGTGGAGTACTTCTCTTCAACAGTCTTGAGCTTATTGCTCTCGTGGTTCATTAGAGCCTTGCGCTTCTCGTTCTGGTACTGCTCTAACTCGCGAAGTAACGCCTAAAAATATTATCACGTTTAGTTAAGCCGAATACACAGACTAGTTTCGATCTCACCGGACAATCTTTTTCAAGGAGTGTTGAACATGTGTACAAGTGTTATCTCTTACCATCAAGAGAGCGTTTAGTTCGTCACATTAATTTTACCACCTAACGGCACAAAACATTGTGCCAGTTTCGACTTCACCGGATAATCCGGAAGATGGGCAGCAGCGTCTTCCTTGAACAATCACACCTAACTGCGCTCGCCAACCCGCCTGCCAAGCGTGGCGAGTATTGGCAACCCAGCAGAGCCGGCAGCCTCACTTGAGACAGCCAGTTCCATTCCAGGCTAGGTGTGCTTTACCATCTTCGACCACACCGTCACTAAACATCAGATGAGCTGAGGTCAAACACCTAGCCAATCAGCCACAAAAAAAACATACAAATGAATATGATAGTACTAAATATTAATAAATAAATAACAAACTATTCTAAAATAAAATATACACAAAAAAAAAATTATTAATTAATTCCTTATGAGCGTACTTAAACAATTACAAATTTGGAAACATGGCAGCACAGAGAATTCATTGTTAAATGAACAAACATGCGTCACTTTACAAGCCTATAAAAAATTGGTTTAGACGGCGCTTGCCGAATTTTTTATTGGGAGCTCATTCCAAAGGCGCTCCGCTACAACCCTAAAAGAATCGTCAAAGAAAGAAGTGGTATGAGTAGAAGTACTGAGAAGAAGAAATCTATTAGACCTAGGAGGTTTGGAGTGGATATTAGAAAGGTAAGTGAAATAATCTTTTAGATAGGAAGGAAATTTGGGACCATGCAGAACAATGTACAGCAAACCCAAAATCCTGGCATCTCTTCTTTCGCAGACCAAAAAATAAAGCGAATGCAGGTGTTAGCGCTCTAGTTTATTCAGCTATTCCTTCGGTAATGTCGAGATAACAGATGTAATAGTTTGAATAATTATTTTTAAGCTAAAATTAATATGAAGTCTCACCTCTCCAGCTGCTTTGAGCTCCTCTCTCGCTTTAGCATGTTTCGTGGCAAGCCTTTGCTGTTCCGCTCTATATCTCTTCTTCTCGTTCTCTTGGAACTGAAATATACATTGGACAATGTTATGTAGGCTCGGGTAGATCGGTAGCTGGTAGGGGGAAATACACAAAACATCCCAAGCCAGTGCAAGACTTATCTGCCTCACTTTGAATAAGAATATTATCTCTCGGTTGACGGGTTCCTAGCGTTGCATGGACTCCGTGCAATCCCCAAGACTTATTGGATTTGCAGTGCACTCTTTTTATACGGTTGCCCAAAAAATGGAATAGAATGTGTTCAGAGCTCTTGTATGTGAATTTCTTTATTCCACTATTTTGATATAGATTAGATAGATTTAGATATATGTGATATCGTGACATTCCTTACATTTTTTTTTTGTCAAATCTCCCTGAAAGTGAAATATGTAGCGATGATAGCTCAGTGGTTAGCGCGATCGGTTCACATGCCGAAAGGCGTGGGTTCAAACCCCATCAATGAGCTTTATCTGCCAGTGAAGGAAACCATAGCGTGGTGGTAGGGTCTAGTACTGGGCTGGTTAGCTACCACCCTCAAGTTGAAAGTCTGCCGCCAAGCATCTAACGGTGTGCTCCGGCAACCTCACTTGAGAGCCAGTTCTATTCCAGGCTAGGTGTGCTTTACCATATACGACCACACCGTCACTTAACATCAGGTGAATTGTGGTCAAACACCTAGCCTGTCAGCCATTAAAAAAAAGGAATCAAAAACTGTTTTATGTGGCTTTTATTGTCAGTTGAGTCAGTGTTGAACTGTTGACTATGCTCCAGGCATGTTGTGTACTAATATAACATATTCCACTACTACTCTTTTACAATATTAGTTATTTAAAAAAAAATATGATGGAATATTTATATGTATAGTAAGTATATCTTTAGTTCTTTTTTCACTGTCCAGTAATTTCGCGAAGAGGCTTAGAGGCTTTAGAGACCCCTTGGGTTCCGCGGAGCACAATTTTTTTTTATCGCAGTGGTTCCGTACCCAAAGTTTAAAACGGGACTCCTATACTAAGACTCCGCTGTCTGTCTGTCACCAGGCTGTATCTCATGAACCGTGATAGTTAGACAGTTGAAATTTTCACAGATGATGTATTTCTGTTGCCGCTATAACAACAAATACTAAAAATAGAATAAAATAAATATTTAAAGGGGGCTCCCATACAACAAACGTGATTTTTTTTGGCGTTGTTATAGATATTGCTACGGAACCCCCTGTGCGCGAGTCCGACACGCACTTGGCCGGTTTTTTAATGAATCATTCTTGTTTTAACCTTTTTTTTAAATTAAATAATCATTATGGTTTTAACCTTTTTGAGTTTATCCCGGTCGTCATCGTGCGAGGTGGGCAGGGCCGATATCCGCAGCGACTCCCGGAACATCATCTCCCGGGCCTTCTGCTCGGCCCTAATGCGCTTCGGTAGCGAACGCTTTTCCAACGCCTGGCACTTGGCCAGTTCCTCCTCTTTGCGGGTGTTCTTCCTGTTAAGACAAACAATTGTTTAGAGGTATTTTTACCTGGTGGCAGATCTCCTTCACAGGAGAGCGTCTAAAAAGGTACTGCCGGAGTACCAGATATTCTACTGTCAAGTAGTAGTGTGTAAATATTATTGTGAATGGTACTGAAGTGACACTACAGGGCTGTTGAGACTAACCATGGAATATCTCAAAGTAATGAGCAGCGATGCCCTGGACTGTTTTGTTACTCAAAGTTCTGTGTATCGCTGCAATGGTCATGGACAGACGTTATCTCTTACCATCAGGGGAACGTACGGTTCGTCTAATTACTTTTGCTTAGTGGTTAGCGCGGTCGGTTCACACGTCATGTGTAAATTCAATCCCCAACAATGAGCTGGAACTGCCGGTGAAGGAAAACATCGTGAGGAAACCACAGCGTGGTGGTAGGGTACTTTATAGTACTCGGCTGGTTAGCTACCACCCTCAAGTTGAAAATCTGCCGCCAAGCATCTAACGGTGTGTTCCGGCAGCTCAGTCAGCAGCTAAGTCTCACTTGAGAGCCAGTTCCATTCCAGACTAGGTGTGATTACGATCTTCGACCACACTGTTACTTAACACCAGATGAGCTGTGGTCAACCATAAAAAAAGCTTTAGTCAACACTTTTGCACTTGCATCTATATCTAATAAGTTATTCATAATAAATAAATAAATATTATAGGACACATTACACACAGCGCCATCTGACCCCAAACTAAGCAGAGCTTGTGATGGAAGTCAGATAACTGATAGGATACATAAATACTTTTTTGTTGTAAATACTTATAATACATACAGAACACCCAGACACAGAACAAACATTTGTTTATACCATAAAATGTTTGTCCTTGGCGGGAATCGACCCCTCACCCTTCGGCTCAGGCAGACATACTCCCAATGAGCCAACAGGGCTGTCAACACACAACAGACGAGAACACAGAACAGTTTACCCAACATGGTCTGCTCACCTCTTGATTTGATCCAATTCCTTATCGTGTCGGAGAAGCATCTGGTGTCTCCGCAGCAGGAACTCTTCCTTCAACTGCCGCTTGGCGAGCTGGTGTCGCTCGTGAATCTGCTTCTCTTCCAGCTCCCACAGAGCCGCCTCGTGGTTGCGCATTATCTGCAGAATACGAATTTGATATGAACTCACACATAATTCGATATAAATGGCTGTTTGTCAAGTTATTTCAAGCCGTAATGGTTATCCCGCCATCAGTAGGTTCCTACTACAGGGATTTCGATGCAGGTTCAGTGGTTAGCGCGGTAGATTCGCATGCCGAAAGGCGTGGGTTCAAGTCCCAACAAAAGGCTTGAGCTGCCGGTGAAGGAAAACATCGTAAGGAAACCGTGGTGGTAGGTTACTTTCTAGTACTCGGCTGGCTAGCTACCACCCTCAACTTGAGAGCCAGTTCCGGTGAGCTGTGATCAAACACCTAGCCTGTCAGACATGAAAAAAAAAAAGATTTGACGTAGTTTCCCAAATGCTGCCCAGCTCAAATGTATTCTTCTGTTGGCTTCATCTTCAAAATTGTTTTTACCTAGTTCAAACGCTCTACCCTTCAATGCTTATATTAGTTGAAGTACCTGGTTGACCGAGCTTTGCTCGGTTATTCATTGCCTGAAAACACGGTTAAAACGAAGTTTTCTAAAAATGAAACCTAGCTAGATCGATTTATCTCCCCCGAAACCCCCTGCATACTAAATTTCATGAAAATCGTTGGAGCCGTTTCCGAGATTCAGAATATATATATATATACAAGAATTGCTCGTTTAAATATATAAGATACCTGATGCCTCTGCTGTAGGTACTGCCTGTCGGCCAGCGCCTGCCGCTCGCGATGGTTGTCGTGTATCCTACGAAGCATGGCATCGTTCTCGTCGGCTAGAGCGGCGACGTAGGCGCGTTCGCGCTCCGCGTGCTCTGCGTCGAGACGGATGCGGTGTTGTCGGTACGCCTCCTTGCGACGGTCTTTTGGAAGGAGCTCAACTTCCTGCAAAAAATGAAGTATTTTTACCTGACTGCCAAAGAAGGGTTATTTTCTGTGAGTATCTTATATGTTAAACAGTAGAATCCGGTTATAACGACGGCCAAGGGATCGGTGGTATTACGTCGTACTAACCGGAAGTCATACTAAACGAACAGACAATTTTAATTTCAGTTTTTTATTAAAATAATCATAGACATAACATACATACATATTTACAACTAGCTGCGCCCCGCGGTTTCACCCGCGCTAGATGCCTACGTCATAGTAGCTTTATGCATGCAAAGTCTCAGACCGATCGGTTTAAAATTGACAAAGTTTCATACAAACTTTCATCCCCTATTTTATCCCCTTGGGGGTAGAATTAATCAAAATCCTTTCTTAGCGGATGCCTACGTCATAACATCTACCTGCATGCCAAATTTTAGTCCGATCCGTCCAGTGGTTTGGGCTGTGCGTTGATAGATCACTATGTCAGTCAGTCAGACAGTCACCTTTGAGTTATATATATTAAGATTTCAGTCGTGAATTGGCGGTTGAATCGTACGCAATACGCTTAAGAGGAAACAAGTCGTCATTTTCTTCATACAAACGCTTTCCCCGTTTTCCTTCCAGGATTTTAATACTAGAGCAATAATTTTTAGATAGGAAGTAGATACTTGCTAGTTTCATGCCCCTCTGTTTTGATTTTTTGATATATGTTTTTTTTTATAAGAGCTAGGAATCTTCAAAAATCTTAAAATTTACCTAGATTCAACGCTGTGTTTCAACGTCCAAATTTCCAATCTCATAGACATAATCTTAAAAAAATAAAACGCACAGGCAAAGAACACATCCTTCTTATTTACTTGTTAAAAGAAATACTAAAATCGGTCTAAATTTGGAGGAGGAAACAGAGGAATACGAAACCTCGATTTTGCTCATTTTATTTCGGGTTAATGAGCCCTTGGTGCAGTTGTCCCTTTCGCTCAGTATGTACGCGGGTGCTGCGTGCGGCGCGACAGAAATAGCTTGGTGAAATACATAATTTTCAAATGTCTCAGTTGACTGCTTTCCTCTTAACGTTTACGCGTCATCGATGCACTTTAATTTACCAAACAAAACTCTTAATTCTGATCGCGAGAGTGATTAAACCAAAGATCTTTGTGTGAATTGTGTGGGAACCACAATTTGGTGTAAAATTACAAACGCACTACTAGTAAGTAATTTCTGGACATTTTATTATATGGACAATATTTTATATTGACATGTGGAACAAAAACAAAATGTCAAAGTATATAAATACTTTGACATTTTGTTTTTGTTCCATTGACATTAGTAGCGATGATGGTTCAGTGGTTAGCGCGGTAGGTTCGCATGCCGAAGGGCGTGGGTTCAAACCCCAACAATGAGCTTGAGCTGCCGGTGAAGGGAAACATCGTGAGGAAACCATAGCGTGGTGGTAGAGTACTTTCTAGTACTCGGCTGGCTAGCTACCACCCTCAAGTTGAAAATCTGCCGCCAAGCATCTAACGGTGTGTTCCGGCAGCCTCACTTGAGAACCAGTTCCATTCCAGGCTAGGTATGCTTTACCATCTTCGACCACACCGTCAATTAACATCTGAGCTGTGGCCAAACACCTAGCATGTCAGCCATAAAAAAAATAAACATGTAATCAGTGTTCTAATTTCAATGTAATGATATTACAGAATTGACTTGTAAAATTGGTGTTACCAATAAAATATTTGTATTTGAAGGAACCGGGACGTTCCGACCAGCACCATCGATTCAGTATCAGCGGTATGTTTGCAAGAGAAAAATTCGAAACTCCTTGGGATACAATGAGACCGAGACATTCATTGTACCACCGAGATAACATTAAAGGCCTGGAATGTTCCTCAATATGGAGGATGAGGCAAGGAAGGAAAAAACTTTTTCTTTTTCCTTTTTAGGACACTACGACGATACTAAGAACAATTTACATACAAAACACATAAATAAAAAGATTTAAATTAACATATAGACATCAAATTCTAAACGTCAGTAAGGGGGATTACCGCTTTAGTGTCTGGTGTATTAAATGTAAAAGAGTCCAGGCCTAGACCAGAGCAAAAAATAAATAAATTAATAGAAAAAGGAATAAATGCAAAAAAATGTTAATTATTTTGTAATTCTTCATAATACATACACTGAAACGTTCACTCACACATATTTGTGCCCGCTCATACACATTCACACACACTCATACACACACTTAAACTCACAAACACATATATATATTTATATATCGGTATTTTATTCATTAAAATAATTTTCTTATCAGGACATCAAAAAAAAAAAAATATATACTATCCTGTTTATATACAAAATTTAACACGAAAGACCCTTGGTTTTTTGACACAGGTTTTCCTAGTGCAAAGTCCAGGGTGCCTGTTTGCTCTTTGTAATTTTCTATTTTATACCTTATAAATAAATAAATAAATAGCTATCGAGGAAAACAACAAACAGTTATTTCCCGACCTCTCCAAAATAAAACATTAATTCATTTATTTCTTCTAGTTAATCGTACATAACTAATTTAAAATCTATATTTTCTTAATGTAACGGCCAGTTTAATGTACCTGCTTCATCAGACGTAGCTCCTTCTTGAGCGTGTCTCGGAACTGCCGCAGCTTGAGTTCGTGGTCACCGCGGAGCCGCTTGGCGGCCGCCCGCAGCTCAGCCTCCAGCTGCTGCTCGGCGCGCTCGGCGGCGCCGCGCTGCGCTCGCGCCAGTGTCTCCAGGTCCGTGTCGTGCGCACGGACCAGCGACGCTAGTTCCGCTTCGAATCTGCCGGAGTTCAAGGGCGTCAATTATAAATAATCAAAGATCATTTTCAAAATTTGGATTTTAAAATGAAGGTAGGTTTAGGAGAGAACACCGGCCAAGAGCGAGTCGGACTCTCAGGGTTCCGTACAAACCTGTAGGTATATAAGTAAAAGTCATGGTATTTTTTTAATGGTAATTTAGGCTTTTCGCAATTTTTCCTTTATCTGTGCTATAAGACGTTGCTTCGTACCAAATTTCAAGATTCTGAGTTCACGGGAAGTACCCTGTAGGTTTTGATTTATTTATTTATTTCAAAAACACACAAAACAGAATGCAATAACAATTAACTACAACTCAAAATTCAATTTACAGATCCGTATTACATTCCAAGACTATGTATGTCTAGGCGCATTTAAAATTATATATTTAGAAAGTCACTAGAGAATTAATATAAAAGTCAATTATGTCATTGGTTAATTAGGATTAGAATTACAAATTAAATTAAAAAATAATAATAGATAAGTTATACAGTCAAAATAATTAAAAGAAAAATGACAATTATATTTTAAAATTAAAATCCAAAATAATCTTAATCTGTCTTTGAAACTGATATAGTTTTAGGTGGAAGATATCGATGTTTCTGTTAGAGACGAGGATTTCATTGTATTGACGGCTCATTCTGACAATAGGGTTATAATAAGATGTGTTGTTGGAAAATACTTGTAAACTAAATATATTATAATTGCGGTTACGAGACCTAAAACGAGTGTTAAAGTTTAATAACGAAAGAAGGGATGGGGAGTCAATACAAGAGTGAATGATTTTGTAAAGTAAGGTAAGGTCAATATATTTGCGGCGGATGTCAAGGGGGGTAACATGAAAATGTTTTAAGCGCTCATTGTATGATGAAAGTTTACGGCCCATGCCACACCTATAGCTCATTATTTTTAAGGTTCGTTTTTGAATGCGCTCAATCCTGTCACTGTGCACATTGTAGAAAGGCGACCAAATCGTAGAGTTATACTCCAGTACACTACGAATAAGAGAACGCTAGCGACGAAAATTTGCAGCATAAACGGCTGTATCTTTTGATTGTGTTGGCTTAGAAGTTTGATTTTTTCACAGCTTCAAGGGACAGTAGACCTGAGTATTTGATATGAATTTCAGCTTGATACCTCCACGCGATCCTGAGAAAAAGGGTCTTGACAGACAGACGGACAACAAAGTGATCCTATAAGGATTCTGTTTTTTCTTTTTGAGGTACGGAACCCTAAATACGTATTTTACAAAAAAAAAATACAGAGTATCTTTTCACATAACGGCGTCTAACGTCTCGGAGACTAAGTGTACCTCTTGTCCTGCTGCTCCCGAAGGTGCTGCTCCTTGGCGTTGAGGTCCTGGAACTGCTTCTGTTCTTGTTTCTGGAGCATCTTGATCTCGCGCAGCTCCTGCTTGCGGAGCGCGTGGTCGTCCCACGTGCGGCCAGACTCCTCGTCGCCCCAGATCACCTGCCCAACACATCCATGCCTATTACTATACTCTATCCACCGAACAGAGTTAATATGACGTTCTCTCTTTTGCACTTTTGTATGCAAGTGATAGGGACAGATGACAGCTTTTAGCGTTTATAGCGATGATAGCTTAGTGGTTAGCGCGGTCGGTTCGTTTCGAAAGGCGTGGGTTCAAACCCCAACAACGAGCTTGAGCTGCTGGTGAAGGAAAACATCGTGAGGAAACCATAGCGTGATGGTAGGCTACTCTCTAGTACTCGGCTGACTAGCTACCACCCTCAAGTTGAAAATCTGCCGTCAAGCATCTAACGGTGTGTTCCGGCAGCCTTACTTGAGAGCCAGTCCGATTCCAGGCTAGGTGTGCTTTACCATCTTCGATCACACCGCCATTAAACATCAGGTGAGCTGTGGTCAAATACCTAGCCTAAAACACTATCCAGAGTGTATCTGGTAGAAAATTTCAAAAGTCCATTTTGCTAATCTAATTATCTAAAGTCTGTAAGAGAATTATTGTAATTCAAAATTAGATTAATTAAAAATGTGTCTCTATATGTATGACTAGCGGCCCGCTCCGGCTTCGCACGGGTTTAAACCTAAAAAATAACAGTATTTCTCCACTATTTAATGGATGTTATTATACATATAAACCTTCCTCTTCAATCACTCTATCTATTAAAAAAAACCACATCAAAATCCGTTTCGTAGTTTTAAAGATTTAAGCATACATATGGATATAGGGACAGAGAAAGCGACTTTGTTTTATACTATGTAGTGATGAATAAACGAATTAAATAGAACCCACATACCTTGGATGTGGTCGTAGTGATGACAACCCCGTCTATCTCGAACTTCCTCGTCCGTTTCCTGGTCTTCTTCTTCAGGTTGGCGAGGTGTATGTCTTCTTTGGAGCGCTGCATTCTGTTCGGGGCTTCTTGGGGCTTCCGTCTCAGGACTACGGTTTCCTCGTCTGGACTGGGTTCAGAGTTTATTCTGTTGAATGAATTTTGTTGATTCAATGATTGCATATTTAGACCAAGTAAGGTGGCTGACGCTAAAACCTACAATACAATACAAACTATTTACCTAAACCTATTTACTCTAAGACTTAAGACTTAGGTAATTTGACCATACAGCCTCGTCTGATTTAATTTTATCTCAATTCTATGAGAGTAAGGCCAGAGCCAAGTCTTCAATCAATCTTTCTATGAAGCAATATAGAAGTAAGGCCAAAAGCCAGGTCTGTAACATTAATTTCATCATCATAATCAGGGAGTTTCATCTTAGTCAAATGGTTAAATAGTACATCCAGTGGAATTGATAAAATCATAAATCAAGGTATAGTTGTCAGGATTTTCCAGCATATCTTGAATGTCGCGCGGGATGATTGCTGGAGGTTTATAAATTATTGATAATTTAACACAAAATAATTGTCTCTGTAAATGATGCGCCGAACATTCGAAGAAAATGCGATTAAGGGTCTGATCTCCACCACTGTCGTAATCTATTTCACTCTGAGTTTCCCGCGCTTTTTTCGCATGCCTTGTCTTCCTTTTTTGCAATAATTCTTGTGTCAAATCTAGCCATGCTTTAGCGTCTTTACTATAAGCTTCGATGGAGTTTTGGAAGCAACACGAAAAGTCATGTTTAACCACATTATATCATTCTCCCACACTCGCGCTTGTAATTCGGCACTTTATGAATAAAACACCACTATTTTAATACATAAACACTCGAAAAACACTAGTTTTGGAATAAAAATACAACAAAGGCGACACGACGTGATGGGTGTGTTCCGGCAGCCTCCTTTGAGAGCCAGTTCCATTCCAGGCTAGGTGTGCTTTACCATTTTCTACCACACCGACACTTAACATCAGGCGAGTTGTGGTCAAACACCAAGCCTGTCAGATATTAAAAAAAACGACTCTTTCCGCGTTCCCGCCAAAACCCATTTTTAGACTTCTGTATTAGCATTATCGAATATTATATTTTAGTTTGTCTAGGTTTAGTCTATGGTCTAGTTTTTATCGGCTGAACCGTTTTCTACGTAAATCGGTGTATAAAAAAAAAATACTGCAAATACGTAAGCTAACGCGGCGCTCTGCGGTTCTGCGCTCCCGGTGTGAATCGGACTTTATTTACAAGTAGTAGAGTATTTCAAATAAACGCGGAATAATTTTGAATTATTTATAGCGATGATAGCTCAGTGGTTAGCGTGGTCGGTTCGCATGCCGAAGGGCGTGGGTTCAAACCCCAACAATGAGCTTGAGCTGTCGGTGAAGGAAAAACATCGTGAGGAAACCATAGCGTGGTGGTAGAGTACTTTCTAGTACTCGGCTGGCTAGCTACCACCCTCAAGTTGAAAATCTGCCGCCAAGCATCTAACGGTGTGTTCCGGCAGCCTCACTTGAGAGCCAGTTCCATTCCAGGCTAGGTGTGCTTTACCATCTTCGACCACACCGTCACTTAAAATCAGGTGAGTTGTGGTCAAACACCAAGCCTGTCAGCTATAAAAAAAAAAAAAAAAAAAAAGAATACCTTGAAATTAGATCAAATTTTGTAGGTAGGGTTTTTTGAAAAAGTTGATATTTTTGTTTAGATAAATTAGTTGTTTTTGTATTTAGTTGTGGTTGCGAACCTTTACAAGTTTAGTACTAAGCTATGTTACAAACATTCCATTAAATTTATCACAGTTTCGTGTGGCCCCGACGCTTACCGCGTTCCCGCCAAAACCTCGCTGTACGAATAAAAAATGTGCAAACTACTTGTGTGTGTGTGTGTGTCTCTACTGTAGTTATATTCTTTTTTTTAAAATTAATTATCATATGATATGTCTCACCTGGCGCCTCCGTTGAGGTGCGCGAGGTGGAGGTGGTCGTCGTGCGAGGCGGTGGTGGCGCTGGTGGCGAGCGAGTCCGCGTCGTGCGCCGCCCGGGAGGAGGACGACGCCACGCTGCCGCTGTCGGACTGCGATCTCCTGCAAATTTGAAATTTAAATTTATTACCAACTTCTTAGTCGTTTGCACTCTTGAAAATCTAATACCTTTAAACGAGCAAATCTTGTATATATGTATATATATATATATGTGTATATATATACATATATATATATGTATATATAATCTGAATGTCGGAAACGGCTCCAATGATTTTCATGAAATTTAGTATGCAGGAGATTTCGAGGGAGATAAATCGATCTAGCTAGGTTTCATTTTTAGAAAACGTCGTTTTATACGTGTTTTTACCCGAGCAAAGCTCGGTCATCCAGGTACTAATAATAATAATATCAAAAATACATAAGAGAAATACATAAAAAAAACACTTAAAAACTAAAATACAAAACAACACTACACAACAACAACAATACTTATATTATGACAAAATTATATTATTGTTTCATTTTTAATTAAAGCTTATATTTAGTCCAGACAAATAATTACAAATTGTTAAACGACATTATGTGAAAATGATGTTTTGTAAAAGTGACTTTCTGCGAAAAAGACGTTTTTTTTATATTTATTGCTGTCAGTCTAGGTGTTTGACCACAGCTCACCTGATGTTAAGTGACGGTGTGGTCGAAGATGGTAAAGCACACCTAGCCTGGAATGGAACTGGCTCCCACGTGAGGCTGCCGGAACACACCGTTAGATGCTTGGCGGCAGATTTTCAACTCGAGGGTGGTAGCTAGCCAGCCGAGTACTAGAAAGTACCCTACCATCACGCGTTGGTTTCCTCATGAAGTTTTCCTTCACCGGCAGCTCAAGCTCATTGTTGGGGTTTGAACCCACGCCCTTCGGCATGCGAATTTTGGTGCTTACGTAATACTTGAACGGCCATTGACATCGTGCGAAAACAACGTTTTGCGAAACTTACCAACTATCTTATAATAACATTTCGCGAAAGTAACTTCAAAACCGGCGGGAATAAGATTCCTGTAAGAACATGTTGGTCAATAATTTTATGGAGGTATATTTACCTCTCGAAGCTGTCGGGGCTGAGCCGAGTGGAGCCGGCCGCGAGCGCGATGTGCGTGGCGGCGGAGTCCTTCACTCGGACCTCTTCGTTGCCCACCGTGACGACAGACACGTGCGACATATCCTACAAATAACATGACAGGATAAAAAGCAGGGCTTGAAACCGGTTTCAAATTTACTGGTAAACACCCGGTTAATAACGTTATTAAGAGGAAACAAGTCGTCATTTTCTTCATACAAACGCTTTCCCCATATTCCTTCCAGGATTTTAATACTAGAGCAATAATTTTTAGATAGGAAGTAGATACTTGCTAGTTTCATGCCCCTCTGTTTTGATTTTTTGATATATATTTTTTTATAAGAGCTAGGAATCTTCAAAAATCTTAAAATTTACCTAGATTCAACGCTGTGTTTTAACGTCCAAATTTCCAATCTCATAGACATAATCTTAAAAAAATAAATTGGAGGAGGAAACAGAGGAATACGAAACCTCGATTTTGCTCATTTTATTTCGGGTTAATGAGCCCGAGGTGCAGTTGTCCCTTTCGCTCAGTGTGTACGCGGGTGCTGCGTGCGGCGCTACAGAAATAGCTTGGTGAAATTACTAATTTTCAAATGTCTCAGTTGACTGCTTTCCTCTTAAGGTTATTTCGCTCGGAGCGCGAGCGTTATGAAAACCTTTTCAGAAACCTTTATGAACCGGTTTATTCCGCGAGCTCGTGCGGTCTGCCGACAGAGGCGCGCGGGGTGCGGCGGGATAGATCCTTCTTCATAGTAGTGGTAGGTATAGGTAAGTCAAATGGAAAAGAACTAATCCTTTTCGTTCTATACCGGTTTTTCGAGCGAAACCTTTTGAATATTGTTCTTTACATTAACCGTTTTATTTAGAGGTTTAGTTCGAACAGAACGAAATAATAAAGTTCGTATTTTAAGCGAAACCGGTTTGAATTTTTTTCCGGTTTCCAAGCCCTGATAAAAAGTATTTCTATATCGGCCGATAACACTTATTATTATTACCTGCTATTGAAACACCGGTTCATTAAATGGGCCATAAATCGTAAACGGTAAGTTTTACAAAAAAAAGTTTACAGGAAATAAAAGATGCGAAATTTTATTCTCTACAACAGGTATGGTCAACCTTTGGCTAATTGCGTGCCAAACTTACTATATTAATGCAGTCGCGGGCCATAACACAAAATAAAAAAGCCAATTTTATTAGGTTATTGGTGAAGTAAATTTACGTGTAACGGTTAATGTGATATTTGTGTTTGAACTTCAGAAACAAGTTTGTTCAAAATCCACTTGTACAGAGGCGTAACGAGTTTTCCAGATTTTCATCTGTGACTCTCTTACGGCATTTCGACTTATTAGTCTTCATCATCGAGAAAAATTGTTCGCATTAATATGTACTTCCAAAAACGCAAACAATTCTTCTCGCGAACTCTCTCAGTTGTTTGTATTTCTCTTCGCGCGAAATTTCAAAATGTCTCGCGGGCCGGGTCAAATGCCGAGACGGGCCGGATCCGACCTGCGGGCCGGTTATTGTCCATATATGCTCTATAATAATGGTCTCAATAACTTTTGTCCTAAAGTGCAGTTTCCGAGATATCGGCCAAAAACTTTTTTCAAGATCAGCATTTTGTGATTTTATGGAGATTATTTTGGGAAGAAGCTTTCAAATTTAAAAAAAAGAATCCTCAAAGTCGGTTCACACAGTTGAAAGTTTTGAGGTAACAAACATTTAAAAAAAATGCAGTGGAATTGAGAACCTCCTCCTTTTTTGAAGTCGGATAAAAATAATCCTCACCAAGTTGAGTCCGTTGGTAGCGCTGTCATCGAAGACTCCGGAGTCCCCGGCGGCGGCGCCCGGACTCAGGATCAACACCTCACTGCTGTCCAAACGGCGACCGCGGGTCTTCTCTGGAATGTAACAAAACAACTGTGTTTTAAACCTTGCGCGACTTGAACACATAATTATGTTTATCACCAGGTATAATCGCCGTGGTGGTGCCGGCGTAAGAATTGTACCCCACCCTCTCTACCCGTGGTTGCCGTAAGAGTCGGCTAAGGGATGTAATCCGGAAGATGGGCAGCAGCGTCTTCCTTGAACAATCACACCTAACTGCGCTCGCCAACCCGCCTGCCAAGCGTCGCGAGTATTGGCAAAACCCCCCCAGGAGGAGGCCTATGTCCAGCAGTGGACGTCCTATGGCTGATGATGTTGGCTCATTGGTAGTATATCTGCTTTAAGAGCTGTACGTCGTGGGTTCGATTCAAACCTAGGACAAACATTTTGTGGTATAAACAAATGTGCCTAAGATCTTTCAAGAGACCTAGTTCTATGACATAAAATTTGAAGAAAAAAAAATTATATATTATATCAAAACCTATCAAATTAAAGGCAACTAAAAGAGAATTACAAATATATATATATATATATAAGTTATATGTTTAAATTGAATAAGGTTTAAAAAAATTGTTTAAAACGTTTTTTTCTATTAATTATAGCTAGGTATTTTAATAGATTTTTTAAAACACTTCAGCTTGTTTAATTATATTTTAAATGTTTTATAATGTATGTATGTTTGATGTAGAGAATAAGAGTGAAGAGTGGAGTAACTGCCGCTTAAATCCTGACTTTAATTATTATACACACACACACTTCCACGCACACAAACCCACACAATCACTTTCACATATACACACACTACTACTATATAATAAGATAATCGTAATTTTTGTATAACATTTACCTATTTCTTAGTTTAAATTACATAATTATATTACTGTAAACAACATATTTAGTGGAAGACACTGGCTGCAGCAAGACAGTGAAAGCTACAGCTGCAGACAGGGCTACCAATACCTTTGTATCTATTTATATTAAGCAATACTATTAATATTAATATTGACAAAGCCTACTATAAGGTGGCTCATTACATGGAAGACGGGAATATATGGTTGTAGTAGCTTCTCTCTGCACTTGCATCCCCCTGGCTTAGTGACAATTGTAGTAAGCATAATGTATTAATATCTATAACTGTAAACTGTAACCTAATATGAAAAGAAAGATCCACAAAAAAAAAATGCCTTGCTGAGTTTGTTGCCGGAGTCTTCTCAGTTGAAGTGTAATTACGAGCCGGCGGTAGGTTCAAACATGTAACTCAACGTTCATAAGTGCCTTACCGGGGCCTAAACTGAATAAATGACTTTTGATTTTGAATAAAGTTATTTGTAATTTGTAAATTGAATTATTATACAATAAAGTTATATTATATTGCACTCACCCGTATAGGACGGCGTGCAATCCAATGAATCAAGCGAGGAAGGCGCGAAGCAATCGTCGTCCGAAGAGGAGCCAGCGGCGACGATCACCACCTCGTCGGCTATGGGAGGTGTCGTCGATATAGTCACCGCGTTAGGTGGTAGCTGGGGAAACAGAAACAAGTATAAATTTACAATTAACCTTTTGAGCGCCAAAGTCACCTATACGTGACCAGCACTTGCAGGTCCTGTGCGCCAACGACGTCTATAGGCGACAAAAAACCCGGCCCACAATAATATGAAATAAAAATATTGAAAAATGATTACTGGTATTCTAATTCAACATTCCTCAAAATAGAACATCTCAGCAACATATGAGTATAAAGAAACAAGTCTCTAGAGCCACAAGTACTTATTCTTATTCTTATTCAAAGTGGGGGCGATAGGTCCTGCACTGACGTCCCGCTTGGGGTGTTTTGTGCATTTCCCCCTACCAGCGTCTACCCGAGCCAACCCAGCTCCTTGAAGTATCGGAGCGAGGCTCTGGGCCGCTGGCATAGTAGCTCCAGTGAGATAGGTGGAAAACTTAATGGCAGAGATGATGAGAAACATTCAATGTGCTGCGGCGACATAGATGACATGGATGAAAGCGAAGCAGCTTCATGCAGCCTAGTTGCAATTCTAGTACCTTCTGTGGCTTTACAATGCAAAAGCACATGCTCCACAGTTTCATTCTCCTGCAAGCAGCCACGGCATAGCGGACTATCCGTGACTCCCAGTTTAAAAAGGTGACTATTCAAGTTGCAATGACCGGTTATAAGGCCTACTAAGAGACGAAGGTCCCACAGGTACTGAGAAATATTGAAATAAAAAACATGGATTCTTATTCAAGCGATTTGTTTACTTTGGGCCTCGGCGTACAGGACACGGGAATGCGTTCGTGGCGTGGTGCTCTTGTTTCGCCTGTGTGTGGGCATGAGTGTATGTGGGCATGAAAATGTGTGTGGTCATGAGTGTGTGTGTGTGTTTTACAATCAAGATTTAATCAATCAATCACTTCAGACTAGTTCAAACGTGTCGAAAATTTGTTTAATGCGCTGTTCTTTCCGGCTGCGCGGTGCGCCGTCACTAAGGACACGCACGTAACAGATAAGCCACATATATCTAAATATATATAACTCAAAGGTGACTGACTGACTGATATTATATAACTAGATGTGCCCCGCGGTTTCACCCGCGCTAGATGCCTACGTCATAGTACCTTTATGCATGCAAAGTCTCAGCCCGATCGGTTTGAAATTGACAAAGTTTCATACAAACTTTCATCCCCTATTTTATCCCCTTGGGGGTAGAATTAATCAAAATCCTTTCTTAGCGGATGCCTACGTCATAACATCTACCTGCATGCCAAATTTCAGCCCGATCCGTCCAGTGGTTTGGGCTGTGCGTTGATAGATCACTATGTCAGTCAGTCACCTTTGAGTTATATATATTTAGATAGATGTGTTACTATTATTTTGGTGTTTCTAATAACTATTTCTTAATATATCAATACATGTTGCTTATAATAGTAATTTCTAATCTTTATTTCTACCTACTTATGTCTTACATAAAGTATATATAAAGACAGCCCTGTTGGCTCATTGGGAGTATGTCTGCCTGAACTGTAGGGCGTGGGTTCGATTCCCGCCAAGGACAAATGTTTGTTTGGTATAAACAAATGTTTGTTCTGTGTCTGGGTGTTCTGTATGTATTATAAGTATGTATTTACAACAAAAAAAGTATTTATTTATTCTATCAGTTATCTGACTTCCATCACACAAGCTCTGCTTAGTTTGGGGTCAGATGGCGCTGTGTGTAATGTGTCCTACAATATTTAATTATTTATTTATATAATGGTTAATATGTGGTAAATTCCGTTTCTACCCTCTTTCTATTGTGCTTCTATAAAACGCATGCGGTGCTCGTGGTGCGCGGGGCTACTCACCGGCGCGCCGGTGTTGAGCACGGGCGGGTGCGTGGTCGTCACCGTCACGAGCCCCGCCGGCGTGGTCGCCGCGAGAGAGTTCGGCTCCACCAGCACGACGTTGTCGTTCACGATCACGCTGTCGTTCAGAGCGACAATGTTGTCATTAACAGCCACAACGACAGGCGACGCGACGACCACGACTTGCTGCGTGGGCGGCTGTGGCGCTGGCGGCTTCGACGGCGTGTCTGGGTCTTTGGATTGCGGCTAAAATTAAATTAAAAAAAAAAAAAAACAATAATTTACAAATTCTTCTTTTTTGTTTATGGTGTAGCACTTTGCGTATTTGCTAGTGTCAAATATTTTAACAAGCTGAATAGTTTAAAAGATCTATAACCCAACTGCCAATAGAATAGGTATACGTTAGGGTTCATTCGGGAAATCGTTGGGTTTTGTTCGAGTCTCGAGAATTCTCGAGACCCGAGAAATTGAAAAGCTCGAGAAAACCACTCATTTAGGAGTAGTAGGTAGTAGGTATACATTTAGGAAATAAACTAAATATAGACCTAGAACACTCAAAATGGACTTCCGCAAAGTAACGCCTGATTCAATCAATTAATTAAAATAGCTATAATTAAAGGGGGATTATTCCTAATAAAATTTAAACGTATAATTTCAATATATTTCTGATATATTGAAATATTTATTATTATTATTATTTATGATATATTTATTATTCCTTTATTTAGATACTCTACTTGATAGGATTTTTTTAATAACGTATAACTTCTTCAAGACAAAAATCCATATTGATTCTTTTAAAAAAAAAAAAAACACCCTCTAATAACAGTTAGGTTATTGAGACGAGGTAGTAAAGAAATTTACATACATACAAGATACGCGCGAAAAACATAACTCTTCTTTGACAATCGGGTAAAAATAAATTATGTTAATCATTTTGCATGGTGGTAGTGAACTTTCTAGTACTCGGCTGGCTAGCTACCACCATCAAGTTGGAAATATGCCTCCAAGCATCTAACGGTGTGTTCTGGCAGTTACATTCTAGGCTAGGTGTGTTAACCATCTTCGACCACACCGTCACTTAACATCAGATGAGCTTCAAAGCTTTTGAGTAACAGTTCGAGTCACGTACAACAAGATCAATTCCGGTGATGCCCTTAAAAAAAATACATACCGTAATAGGCCTAATTTCAACTGCATTCTGCTGCAGCCTCCTAGAATCTCTATCCTCTTTCCTTCTCTCTTCTTTTCTAACACCATACTCTTGTACTCTTTTCTCGTCGGCCGAATTCGACCTCGAGAATCTCCTCTCTATCCTATTCACTTCCGAACTGACTTTATTCACTTCCGTACTGACTTTATTCACTTCCGTACTGACTTTATTCACTTCCGTACTGACTTTATTCACTTCCGCACTAGGTTTCACATCACTAATCCTATGTATATCCGTGTTAGACTTGCTAAAGTCCGTTCTGATTTCAATAATAGGTCTGTCATCGTCTGAACTCGACCGAGAGTGTCGCTTCTCTATTTTACTGATTTCTGCACTGACTCGGTTGATTTCTCTGACATCTCTATCTTGATTGATGCTCAGATTACTCCGGTTCAGGCTGGTTTGAGAGCTTCGCTTGACGCTCGCTTGGTCGTCAATCGAGCTTGATCGCGAGCTCTTTTTGATATTGACGTTCTTCGCTTCAACGTTACTGTGTTCCACTGAATTTGATCTCGAAAATTCCTTGGGTTCCGTGGAATTGGATCTTGAGAAGTCCTTTTTGACTAGTTCCAGTTTTCTTGGTTCCGTACGTTCCGGTGACTGTTCTGGCTTTGGTTTCTCTGGCGTTTTTGTGGGTTTGTCTGTCTTTTTGTCTTGTACCGCATTTTCGGCATCTCGGCATACCTGGAGAATTAAAATCAATTAGTATTTATGAAGGAAGGTCCCCCCTTTGGAGTCGCGTTTTGGGGGGAGTAAGAGCTTTGCTTACTTTTGCTGACAAGGGGGAGGGAGGGTAGTAAAATAATTACAAAAATTTTGCCTATAATAATATTTGAATGATTACGAATCCCGTAATACTCGCCTGATCTACAATACTGGCAGCAGTGTTGGCGGGTGATGATGGCGGCGGTGGCGCGGGTGGCTTCTTGGCCTGCGGGGCGGTGGGGGCAGGCGCGGGTGCGGCGGGGGGAGGCGCAGGTGCAGCGGGGGGAGGCACGGGGGCGGCGGGGGGAGACGCGGGGGACGCGGGCGGCGTCGCTGATGGGGGCGGCGGCGCCGGACCCTTTTCTTTCTTTGGAGCCTGAGACATACAAAGAAATTGTTTCAAATATCAATGCAGTGTGGTCCTGGTGCAGATTGGCACAAAATACTGCGTTCTGTGCCAATCTGCTATAGTAATAGTTACCAGACATAACAGAGACTTAAAAGATACTCTAATAAAACAATTAATACCCAAACAGGTTTGCCAATACCCAAACATGTTTGCCAGTAACAAACCATGTTTGCCTGTAACAAACCATATTTGCCAATACCCAAACAAGTTTGCCAATAACCAACCATGTTTGCCAATAACCAAACATGTTTGCCAATAAAAAGCAATATTTCACAATAACCATGTTTTTTTTAAAACGAGCCATGTTGCACAATAACAAAGCTAGTGACTCACCGGTGCCTTCCTATCGGGCGCGTGTTCGTCGTCGAGGGGTCTTTTGGAAGCGGCGACAGGGACGACGGGCGCGGGCGACGGAGGCGCGCGGGGCGGCGTCGCAGCCGTACCTGGCTCCTGCTCCGACACTGAGAAGAAAACTTCACTTTAGATTTGCAGAACATTCCAGTTTATTAAGGCTAGGTGTATGACCACATACTATATACACCGTGAAAGTTTGAACATCAGTAATATTGATACAGGGGGTTCAGTACTCGATTGTTGTTCCAAATAATTTAAAAAAAATAGGTGGTTAATATTTGACCTAATTATCCTGAGCAAACACAAAAATATGAACACTCAAATCACGCGCACCGAACATAACATGGTAGTCGCGCGCGGGCACAGATTAGATAACAGTTACTACGCAGTCTACGTATGGTAGTTATGTCTTGCGCTAGCTCGGTGCGTAAGGCTGCGCGGTGTCCACAAATTCTGGAGTCTTGGGACAGACTTTAACTTAAGTTTTCTTCGTTTTTTTTTTTGTATTTATTTCTTTAAACATTTCATATGGCCAATAACTAACATGTCGTTGAGAATATCGCTAGTGTTCAAACTGTCGTATATACATACTTTTGACGTCCGGAGTTTCGCCCGACCGCACCGATGTAGAGTCATCTTCCTCCATTGGCATATGAGAGTTGCGCGGCTCCTGTACACAAAACAGTTCAGTATTAACATTTGTAGGCCGTGTAGACAGTTTTGAATTTATCAACATTATACTCTCCATCTAAACAAGAAACAATTGCTGTGAACTGAATATCAAGTGCGAGTGCACCGGTTATGTACCTTCGACGCAGGCGGAGGCTCGCGCGGCTGCCGTTCCGATTCGCATGCAATGTAAACGAAAGGAAGGCGGAAATTAACGTATTGTTGTACATAAGTATAGCTAGCTAAATACGCAACGAGAAAATTGTCACAAACAATTACCTATTCAAAGAATTCATAACTTTAAAGACACATCACATTATCAGCCATAGACCAACGGAACTCTCGGAACGGAACGGAGACTTGACGAAGACCAGCGCCGGCTGGCTGCAGTCGGCATTACGCTGAGTTGAGGCCGGTTTGTGACATAAAATGTATTTCTTTCTTTTGACTTTTTATGTTTTCATTAATGTTTGTTAAATGTTGTATGTCACAAATAAAGTGCTGTCTATTGTCCATAGGACGTCCACTGCTGGGCATAGGCCTCTTCCTGGTGGGGTTTTACCAATACTCGCCACGCATGGCAGGCGGGTTGGCGAGCGCAGTTAGGTGTGATTGTTCAAGGAAGACGCTGCTGCCCATCTTCCGGATTACATCCCTTAGCCGACTCTTACGGCAACCACGGGTAGAGAGGGTGGGGTACTATTCTTACGCCGGCTCCACCACGGCATACTTTAAAGACATTGTACTTTTATTTGACGTTTTTTTTATTCGTCATCATCATCATCATCATCCACAGCCTTCTTTATCCCACTGCTGAATATAGGGCTGTCTCTTGTTATGCCATCTGCCTCGGCCCTGTGCCGATCTGGTGAAGGTTCCACCCGCGACGAAAAATTGTAACCTAAACGAAAACCAAACAACAATAAAAAAAAAAACCATCAAGCGAACAAAAATCTACAAAACCAATAGTAACCAACAAATATCTGAAACGAAAAAAAAAATACTTCGACGAGACAACGGAAGTGAACTTTCAACCAAATAAAAAACAACGATGCTACCAAAACTTATATACTAACCAATTCTCTGATACTGTTCCTTGTTCGGCTTCTGTTTGCCGCGTTTTGATTTCGACTGTCGTTTCGCAATGATCACATCGAAAACAACACAGCCAATGTTAGTAAGCGTGCGAGGGAAGCGTACACACGTGGTTAGTAACACATACATTTTCATAAAGTACTATAACTATATAACAATGAAAACACTGTCAGACCTTGACAAAGATTATCTTTAAAAAAAAAAAACGCTATTTTTTCAATCATCGAGTTTATTCCGTACACAGAGTTAAAAGATTGGGGTGTTCTGTGTGTTTCGGCAGCTTCACTTGAGAGCCAGTCCCATTCCGGGCTAGGTGTGTTTTACCATCTTCGACCACACCTTCGTTTAACATCACGTGAGCTGTGGTCTAACACTTAGCATGTTAACTAGTATAGATCCCCATACAAAAACAAACAGTGTTAAGGTTAGTGGACTAGATGGCGACACTCACTAAGCGTATTTTGGTTTCACTTTGAATTTTTCGTAATAGTGTAGCGTCAAACCAATAGATGGCGCTTTTCGTGTAAATTTTTGTTCCTTCGTAATGAGACCTTGTGGGTAAGGTATTTACAGCGGCTTCTGTGCTTATAATAGAGATTACTGACCTCAGATTCGTCGTCGATCATTTCTTCTTCCACGACTTCAGCTCTGTACTCCAGAAGAAGGTCACGCAAGGGCTTCGCGTCCAGGTTTCCGTTGACAAAATCGTGTTTCAGGAGGTCAACGGCCGTTGGACGCTTTTCTGGGTCCTGTGAAAGATAATAAAGGTAAACAAATGTGTTAACACTGAACCTTGACGTCTTTTGGGTTTTGACATTTTAAAGGGTTAGGTATAATTTGTCAAGGTTTTGTGTAAATTGGTTGAAATATAATGATAATTGTTGGAAGTGTCGGAAAAAGTCAAGCCACCTGGGAGCTTTCATCGAAAACGCTGCCTAATCCCTTTGAGATATAACAAAACAATGCATGGCGGGATATTCCTCTTCTATAGATCTACAATAAAGTCCGCGGTGGCATATATCTACCTTTTAAAGATAGCTGACTATACAGGGGTGGGTCGCTAGTATTTATAAAAAAAAAAAAAAAGTAGGTATGTACCTTGACGAGTGCCTTGGCAATGAAGTCGTTGAACAGCTTGCCCCAGAGAGAAGGCTGGTCAAGGCATGGCGGGTCACTCTTCTGTATCTTGAGCAGCACACGCATTGGTGTCATCTCGTGGTTGGGCGGTTCCATTTGGGCAAACTCGATCAGCGTAATGCCTAACGACCAGATGTCCACCTGGAAGTAAAAAATCAATAAGACGCCTAGGTAGGTACCACCGCAGTGCCAGATATTCTGCCGCTAAGCAGCTAGCGAAATTACAGGAACGTCGAGAAAGACTCCAGGATCCCATAGATTCCAGAATGTCGGGATATTGATTCGTTTAATTGTACGGAACTGGAGGTATACAGAATGGTAATAAAATTTTATGTGATTAAAATAGCAAACAAATTAAAAACAACAATATAATATAAAAAACCTATCCGGAACTTTACTTAATATCTAAAACTAAATTTGTCATTAACTTAAAAGCTTGAACAAAACACTGATTAAAATAAAATTAAAAACCACAAGTATTTATATCCCATTCGCTGCAATAACCACTTGCCGACACGTGTGTCGCCTCTAAACAAGGCACCCTGAGACGTGTTGACTCTCCGAGCGCTCGGCCGTGACTGAGCAATCCTCCCTGACAGCGGCGCTTTATATAATATTCAATTACAAAATTAAAAATTTAATTTTCAGATCACATTCCAAAACTATGTATGTCTATCATCGCTACAAACTTAACTTTATAATATTAAGTGTGATATACGAACTTAGACCTTACCTTGAAGTCGTAAGGGTTGTCGCGGAAGGTCTCGCACAGAACCACTTCAGGCGCCATCCAGTACGGGGTCCCAATGAACGTGTCATGCTTCTGGAGTGTAGATTTGTTCTTTGCGGACACGCCGAAATCAGCTGAGAACAACATATGAGAAGAATAGATGTAGATGTACAAGTTTCAAGAAATGCCATTGCCATAAAGATTCTTTGGCTATGACTTACTAGCTCCCACAATTACGGGGCATTCCTACTGTGGAAGCTTTTGCGTGGTGGTAGGGTACTTTCTAGTACTCGGCTGGCTAGCTACCACCCTCAAGTTGAAAATCTGCCGCCAAGCATCTAACGGTGTGTTCCAGCAGCCTCACTTGAGAGCCAGTTCCATTCTAGGCTAGGTGTGCTTTACCATCTTCGACCACACCGTCACTTAACATCAGGTGAGTTGTGGTCAAACTCCTAGTCTGTCAGCCAAAGCTTTTGTGTTATGTTATATATTTTTAACTGACTTAAAAAACCGGCCAAGTGCGAGTTGGACTCGCGGTCTGACTAAGGTTTCCTCACGATATTTTCTTTTCTTTTAAAAATCAAACTACTCAACCGATTTATCATATAATTCCTATGGGACCAATCTAAAAGTATATTCTTTGAAATAAAAAAAAAAATGCGTCTATAAAATTTGAGGGTTGCCCTCGATTTTTCTGGATTCCCATCATCAGATCCTGACTTGGTGCCAATATGACAACGTGGGAGGTATACCGATTAGTAAAAAAAACTCGAATCGGTCCAAGCGTCTTCGATTAATCGATGAACTTACATAAAACAAGATCAAACTAAAAATAAAAAAAAAACCCCTACGCAATTAACCAAACATAGCTAAGAACGACTGGCTATCAAATGAAAAAAAAAACCGCATCGAAATCGGTCCATCCGTTTGAGAGCTACGATGCCACACACACACACAGACATCGACGTCAAACTTATAAAACCCATCCATTTAGACCGGGGGTTAAAAAACAAAAACTCACGACGAATTGAGAACCTCCTCCTTTTTTTTTAAGTAAGTTAAAAATGACTCACTCACCCAGTTTGACTCCCCCCTGCATGGTGGCGAGTACGTTGCCCGCCTTCAGGTCCCTGTGGATGACCCGGCGCGAGTGCAGGAATTCGAGCCCGCGACACATCTCGCGGCACACGTACGCAATCTGCCGCTCGCTGAGCCCTTTCTCCAGCTCCGCCATCACAGAGTCGAGGGCGCCACCGTCGCAATATTCTAGCAGCATCTGAAAATTAAACATAAATAAGTTATATTCTGTACTGCGTGGGTCTCAAGACCTAGACATTATATTTTATTTTTATGTTCGATAATCGGAAGCGCTCGTCGCAATGGCTGAACCCTGGAGACCCAGCCAAATCCTGCCCTAAACTAAAATTGACTCAGAAAAACTTACTTGTGAGTGTTTGTGTGGACTAGCGCGGGTGTCGTTCACTACAGCTTTCTAAAATCTGGCCAAACGATTACGGCAGATATCTATTGTCAGCAACAGCAAACCAAGAAGGAAGAACTAGCTGCTAAACAATCGAGATTGGTCAATCGCTCTAGGCCACTGCTGCTTCACGACAACGCAAGACCACACACTGCACAACAAACAACCACTAAGTTAGATGAGCTTCAATTGGAATGTCTGCGACATCCACCGTACTCCCCGGACCTTGCTCCAACAGATTACCATTTTTTCCGGAATTTGGACAACTTCTTACAAGGAAACAATTCAACTCCGATGCGGCAGTCCAAGCCTCAAAGAGTTTATTGATTCTCGCCCCCACGGTTTTTTTTAGTAAAGGGTTCGATGAACTAACCAATGAGATGGCAAAAGTGCATAGATAACAACGATGCATACTTAGATTAATTAAATATATTTTACAAAAAATAATTGACTTTATATTCCTCCCGTACAAAATGCCAATTTCATATGTAAGGACCTAATATTTATTTTATTCAGTTTTTAGTATTTATTGTTATAGCGGCAACAGAAATACATCATCTGTGGAAATTTCAACTGTCAACTATCACGGTTCATGAGATACAGACAGACAGACGGACGGACAGCGGAGTCTTAGTAATAGGGTCCCGTTTTACCTTTTGGGTACGGAAGCCTAAAAATGATTGCAAAAGTTTAAAAATTCCCTCACCCATAGTTTATTGTCGATGAAGTAAGCCTCATGCAGCTCCACGACGTTGGGGTGCCGGCACTCGGACAGAATGTCTATCTCCACGGTGAAGTCGGCCAGGTCGTCCTCGTTGTCCAGGACGCACATTTTGGCGGCCGCCAGCTGCCCGGTAGTCTTGTGCTGCGCTTTATACACCTGGAAGCAAGTTTAAATGAGTTTAGAAAAAAACGTTCTCGATATGTAAAGCACCACCAACCTGCACTTGGCCAGCTCGATGAACTATGGCCTTACACTTCTCACAATCAGAAGAGGCCCGTGCCCAGCAGTGGGCCAGTTAACAAACAAGGCAGATTCGGATTCGGAATCCCACAAAAGTGAAAGAAAAAAGTGTGTGCAAAACACCTCAAGCGGGACGTCAAAACACCTCAAGCGGGACGTCAAAACACCCCGAGCGGGATGTCAAAACACCCCAAGCGGGACGTCAAAACACTACAAGGGGGATGTCAAAACATTCCAAGCGGGACGTCAAAACACCCCAAGCGGGACGTCAAAACACCCCGAGCGGGATGTCAAAACACCCCAAGCGGGACGTCAAAACACTACAAGGGGGATGTCAAAACATTCCAAGCGGGACGTCAAAACACCCCAAGCGGGACGTCAAAACACCCCGAGCGGGATGTCAAAACACCCCAAGCGGGACGTCAAAACACTACAAGGGGGATGTCAAAACATTCCAAGCGGGACGTCAAAACACCCCAAGCGGGACGTCAAAACACCCCGAGCCGGATGTCAAAACACCCCAAGCGGGACGTCAAAACACTACAAGGGGGATGTCAAAACATTCCAAGCGGGACGTCAAAACACCCCAAGCGGGACGTCAAAACACCCCGAGCGGGATGTCAAAACACCCCAAGCGGGACGTCAAAACACTACAAGGGGGATGTCAAAACATTCCAAGCGGGACGTCAAAACACCCCAAGCGGGACGTCAAAACACCCCAAGTGGGACGTCAGTGCAGGACTTATCGCCCCCGCTTTGAATAAGAGTAAGAAACTGTGTTTACCTTTCCGAAAGCGCCATCGCCGAGCTCTCCGACCATGTCCCAGTACTCGGCCGGGTCGAAGTTGTCGCGGATGTTGTTAAACACCTTCTTCTTCTTCGCGTCATTGCCGCTACCGAGGTGCAGCACCTGAAATTAAGAAAACATCCCATATATTACACGAACCATCTTACCGCGAGTCGCAGACCGAAAACTAAACAAAGCTAGCTAAGCCAAACTAGAAATATAAATAAATATTGGATGACATTTTCACACAGCGCCATCTAGCCCCAAACTATGAAAATCTTGTACTACGGGAACCAGTCTAACTGCCAGAATACTTATTTTGTAAACATCATCAGCCTTAGGACGTCCACTGCTGGACATAGGCCTCCTCCTGGGGGGGTTTTGCCAGTACTCGCTACGCTTGGCAGGCGGGTTGGCGAGAGCAGTTAGGTGTGATTGTTCAAGGAAGACGCTGCTGCCCATCTTCCGGATTACATCCCTTAGCCGACTCTTACGGCAACCACGGGTAGAGAGGGTACTATTCTTACGCCGGCACTACCACGGCATACCACATTTTGTAAACACATACTTATAATACCATACAGAACAAACATCCATGTTAGTCGCACAAATGTTAGCCCAAAGTGGGAATCGAACCCATGCCATTCAGCTCTCTTAGCAGATATACCTTGTGCACATCAACAACTAAGTGAAATATAAGTCAAAGTTCAATTTGACGGACGTATCGCTCGCCAACAATTTCAAGTTTGAAAATTTTCAATAAATTCATCCATATTTAAGGTACAAAACGCCGCTGGCGAAGGAAGCACGAAGAGGTGCCAGGGTAGGTGGAAGAGCTTTAGCTTAGCTCATGAAGCTGCACATCAACCATAAGTAAAGAGTCATCACCAGCGTCCACAGCATCCATCGCCAAGCCACTTTTACCACGACACCCTGTCGATCCGAACCCTGATTATGGATGTTTTGTAGCGATGATGGCTCAATGGTTAGCGCGGTAGGTTCGCATGCCGAAGGGCGTGGGTTCAAACCCCAACAATGAGCTTGAGCTGCCGGTGAAGGGAAAACAACGTGAGTAAAACATAGCGTGGTGGTAGGGTACTTTCTAGTACTACCACCCTCAAGTTGAAAATCTGCCGCCAAGCATCTAACGGTGTGTTCCGGCAGCCTCACTTGAGAGCCAGTTCCATTCCAGGCTAGGCGTGCTTTACCATCTTCGAGCACACCGTCACATAACATCAGGTGAGCTATGGTCAAAAGCCTGTCAGCCATTAAAAAGAAACCCAGAATTTAAGTCATACCTTTTTCAAATTGTTGAAGAACGACATGTTGTTGTGTTGACGGCGCAAGCGCGCCTCATCCGATATCACACATCATGCGTTCTCGCTCACGGTCCACGGGATGGCGCTCATCACTGCAACACAAAGAGAAATTCTATTTAGTTTATGTAACACCCACTCGCTTAGCACCAGGGCTTCGAAACTCGGTTCAATTTTGAAAGCCCGGGTTTTCGGCTCTAAGAGTAATCAAAACCCGGGTAGACCGGTTTTTTCGAGCATTTCGATCTTTTTATTGTAATTTTTTTAAATACACTAATCTGCGTTTATATATCGATTTCCTACAATGAGTACAAAATATAAAGGATGAGGAAGAATTTAAATAAATGAAACAGTACTTTGCAAATTACAAAAACAGTTTTAATGTTTAAAAAAGTGATAAAGATTTATTTTTTCTATTAGCGCGACGAGCTTCGCTACACCCTCCCCTCTCCACTGCTCCACACTTCGCCCCATTCATGTCCTGAGATGGACGCGCGCGTTCCATTTGACTTGCATGGCTTGTTTCATTGGTAGGAACGTAGCAACGAAGCTACTTTTTACGTAATAAATAATAATTTATCAAAGCGTGTTTTTATTCCATTTACTTATTATTGCATTCGAAGTGGCTTAAACTTAATAAATAACAAAAACAAAATTATTAAAAAAACCAGAGTTTTAAAAATCAAACCCGGGTTTTTTGGTACTCCTCAGAACCGGGAAAACCCGGGTTTTTTCGGTCCGGGTAAACCCGGGCTCGATGCCCTACTTAGCACGCGACCCGTGATGAGTCTTTCTACTAGTGAAAACGAGACAGATGTAGATATTATAACTTTGTCACGTTTCCTCGCTGGAGAGACTTATATCACGGCAATGAACAGTAACGGGACACACGAAGATATGCTAAGGTCAGTGACGTAACTATACCATCTGAGGCCCGTGGCAAATTCATTGGATGGGGCCCCAGTAAAAATCGTCTCGTAAAAATATTAATTTGACTTTGCGGCTTCGACGGGCCGGGGGCCCCTCAATCCTGGGGCCCTATAAGCCAGGGCCCCGTGGGGCTGGGAGCCCCTTAGGCCGGGGGCCCGTGTCATTTTGCAGCCATGCCACTGTATAAGGTCATTGTGCTGGTGATATGATATTTAAAATAAAAAAAAACACGAAACATTGTTTTTTTTTCCTAAATAGCAAATGTTTTATCTATAACAAAGTTACATGCCATAATTAAATGGGCCCTTCAATCTGCGTGCTATGTGCCCTGCCCACTGCCAACTACCGACCGATAGACTAGCAATTTTGCGTCGGCCTTAGAGTCTAACCTTAGCCAGTGTTGTAACTATAGGGTGGCAGGGCTGGCAAAATGCCATGGGCCCCCGGTCTAAAGGGCCCGCGGCCCATCGGGGCCCTGGCCTAAAGGGTTACACCACTGGCTAAGGTTAGTCTCTAAGGCCGACGCAAAATTGCTAGTCTATCGGTCGGTAGTTGGCAGTGGGCAGGGCACATAGCACGCAGAACCGATGACCGATGGGGCTGCAAAGTTCTGGAGTGGAGACCACGGACCGGAAAGCGCAGCGTAGGATGTCCACCCAAGGTGGACAGACGACCTAATAAAGACCGCAGGAACGCACTGGATGCGAGCCGCTTCCAACCGGTCTTTATGGAAATCAATGGGAGTTATACGGCTGATGATGATGATGATTCGATGGCCATTTTTTTTCCTCCAATGTCGCTAGCTACCCTTCAAATAATTTACATCCAACTAATTACCCAATCAGTGTGTGAGCAAATAAACGCGACCTCAACGAACGGAGCTTGCCGTGTCCTTGCCCGATATCGATAACAGGCTAACGTGTGCTAATTTCAACTTTATTACTCTGACAAAAGTGTTTAATTTCCATAAATCAATGTCTTACGACTTACTTGTTTTACATTATTCCTGATTTATAGGTTTTTAATAATAAATGTGTTTGACCGACATCTGATGTTAAAAGTATATACGGACAATAATGGCCAACGCTTGCCTAACAGAAATCGAGTCCATCACAACTCAAAGCAGCCGTCGGCAACGCGCGGCCCGCGGAAGTTCTGCTTGCGGCCCGTGATCGTTTTTTTAAATTAATCATAAATATCTAAAATATTATAGATTCTAGGTAGAAAATAATTATATTGCCTTTATTTTAACAATTTTTAATAGCATTTTTATTTTTTCTATCTGTTCTGTGGGATATGATCAATCTAAATATATATATTGACAGCCCTGTTGGCTCATTGGGAGTATGTCTGCCTGAGCTGTAGGGCGTGGGTTCGATTCCCGCCAAGGACAAATGTTTGTTTGGTATAAACAAATGTTTGTTCTGTGTCTGGGTGTTCTGTATGTATTATAAGTATGTATTTACAAAAAAAAAGTATTTATGTATTCTATCAGTTATCTGACTTCCATCACACAAGCTCTGCTTAGTTTGGGGTCAGATGGCGCTGTGTGTAATGTGTCCTACAATATTTATTTATTTATTTTATTTATATAACTCAAAGGTGACTGACTGACATAGTGATCTAACAACGCACAGCCCAAACCACTGGACGGATCGGGCTGAAATTTGGCATGCAGGTAGATGTTATGACGTAGGCATCCGCTAAGAAAGGATTTTGATTAATTATACCCCCAAGGGGATAAAATAGGGGATGAAAGTTTGTATGAAACTTTGTCAATTTTAAACCGATCAGGCTGAGACTTTGCATGCATAAAGCTACTATGACGTAGGCATCTAGCGCGGGTGAAACCGCGGGGCACAGCTAGTTATACGTATATTAAGCTTTTAGGGCTATTATTACAACTGAGGTCCGCTTTTACTTTATTTTGCCTTTTGACATTGGCCCCTGCCTGTCAAAAGGTTGCCGACCCCTGACTTAAAGGCACCCTAATTATATACTATATTCGGGAACATCCAATCGGGCAGTGAATTCCACTGTGCAGCGGTTCGTACAATGTAAATGGAATCAAATCGTCTAATTTGAGTTTATTGGACTATCGACTGTGAAATGGTCTTTTAGAGCAACTTTCCACAGGGTCTAGACAACGTATCATTCTATTAGCGATATCGCTATTAGAAAAATAAAAAAGCTGAGGAGTTGAAAAAATCTATAACCTGACTGCGACTAAAATAGCTATTATAAAAAAAAAACTTTTTAAACAAATTTATTATTCCTAATTCAATTTAAACAAATAACTTAGATATCATTTATAATATTTTTTTAATTGCCTTTATTTAGATACCCTACTTGTTAGGGTTGGTAATTATGTTTCGCGCCAAAAATCTACCACTTTGTTTTTTTTTTTAATCCTTAGGTTATTGAGACGAATCTAACGATACCTTAACGGTCGTAATCCATCCAGCCGTTTGGAAGATACGAGATAACAAAGAAATTTACATACATACAAGATACGCGCGAAAAACATAACCCTTCCTTGGCAGTCGGGTAAAAATGTACGGCATTGACATACACTGGCGATATTTTACGTGGGCAGCTTATGTTAATCCGGACATTTTTGGACCATTATATTTGCGTTATATAATTTCGAATATATCAAATGCTACTGAGATGGAATGGAACATTGGAATTTGCTGCCCGAGTGGGTGTTCTTCGATAGATACAACCTGGGTGTCTTCGAGTCGCGAGTGAAACGGTTTCTCCTAGGCAAGCGTTTTATAGCGATGATAGCTCAGTGGTTAGCGTGGACGGTTCGCATACCGAAGGGCGTGGCTTCAAACCCCAACAATGAGCTTGAGCTGCCGGTGAAGGAAAACATCGTGAGGAAACCATAGCATGGTGGTAGGGTACTTTCTAGTACTCGGCTGGCTAGCAACCACACTCAAGTTGAAAATCTGCCGCCAAACATCTAACGGTGTGTTTTGGCAGCCTCACTTGAGAGCCAGTTCCATTCCAGGCTAGGTGTGCTTTACCATCTTCGACCACACCGTCACTTAACATCAGGTGAGTTGGGGTCATACACCAAGCCTGTCAGCTATAAAAAAAAAGCGTGCTCCACCATAGACCGCATCTTCGCTTAACATCAGGTGAGATGGCGATCAAACACAAGCCTATCTTGAATTTAAAAAAGCTACTCAACTTGCACAAGTAAGATTTTACATCTTATCTTATGTGTGGTTACCATCTTCGGCCACACCGTCACTTAAATGTGAGCTGGGGTCAAACACCTAGCCTGTCAACCATAAAAAATAAGCTAGAAAGTGCAACCACCATACATATTCAAAGCGTAAAAAGAAATTATTCACCTTCGTAGTCTCTAAAGACCTCCATTAAATTTAAAATGGCGTGTCGCTAAACGTTTAGTAATTTTTAATTGTAATAATTACGGTTCCATACGTACGTAACGCGCACGATCTGTATCTTGTTACTATTGGTGTCACAGCACGTAATAGAGATTTCTCACGCACTGGCGCAACTCTAGGGCCGGCCGGTGACCATTCACTTTCTACCCGACTGCGTAAAAATCTGAGTGATTTTTATTGTATAACTAATTAATACCTGGACGACCGAGCTTTGTTCGGCTGAAAACACGGATAAAACGACGTTTTCTAAAAATGAAACTTAGCTATATAGATCGATTTATCTCCCCCGAAACCCCCTGCATACTAAATTTCGTTAAAATCGTTGGAGCCGTTTCCGAGATTCAGAATATATATATATATATATATATATTCTGAATATACGTAACTCTAATAAAAAAACCTAATACGTATTTAAAAAAATCGGCCAAGTGCGAGTCGGATTCGCGCACCGAGGTTTCCGTACAAACTTGTAGGTAAATAAGTATAAGTTATGGTATGTTTTTTTATGGTTATTTATTCTTTTCACAATGTTTCCTTTATCTGTGCTATAAGACGTTGCTTCGTACCAAATTTCAATATTCTGAGTTCACGGGAAATACCCTGTAGGTTTTGATTCCCTTGCGAGTGTCGAAAATTTGCAGCATAAACGGCCGTATCTTTTGAATGCGTTGGCTTAGAAGTTTGATTTTTTCACAGCTCCAAGGGACAGTAGACCTGAGTATTTGATATGAAATTCGGCTTGACCTTGATGCGTTTCTGAGAAAAAGGGTCTTGACAGACAGACGGACAACAAAGTGATCCTATAAGGGTTCCGTTTCTTTCTTTCGAGGTACGAAACCTTAAAAAAACACGTTATGTATCACTAATAGAGATATTTAAAACAAAATATAACACAGGTGACCTTAAAGAATGTAAAACGCTTCATGAGCAGTAGGGTTTGGGTTCGATTCGCGCGGAAGACAAATATTTATGAGACAGACATACCTACATAAATGTTTGTTTTGTGTCTGGGTGTTCTGAAATGTATGATAATGTCATTAAACCTTTTGAGGTACGGAACCCTAAAAAGCAACTCAAGCTCATTGTTGAGATTTGAACCCACGCACTATGGCGTGTGAACCGACCGCGCTAACGACTGAGCTATCATCGCTATGTTATCAGCGCAACCGAATAGGACGTGAATCAACTGAGTTATTATCATTAGCAATTATTATTAGTTTATCTGCTAACAGGTTTCCGTTACCGATAAATAGCTGCAACTAAAAACATGTTTAGTACATGACTAGTGTTTGACAAATTGATGGGAGTTGATTATTGTAAAGGGTCCCGAATTGTGAGGTTCAAGACGACGTCTCTTGTGTGGAGCTGTTTAGGGAGTTACAAATCCTACCTTTGCAGTGTGAGTTAGCCTAATGACCTAATTCCACCTCGCCCATTCTTTTATCGGACAGCTAGAAGCTTTAAGAAGCGGCACCGCTTCATGGTGGATATTCCAAAGACTCGAACTAAGCGGTTTGGTTCCACCTTCTTCTTACGAACTGCTAAACATTGGAATTCGCTGCCCGCGTGGGTGTTCCCCGATAGGTACAATCTGGGTGCCTTCAAGTCGCGAGTGAATCGGTTTTTTTTAGGCAAGCGTGCTCCATCGTAGACCGCATCTTCGCTTATCATCAGGCGAGATGGCGGTCAAACGCAAGCCTAATCGTTATAAAAAAAGCCTTGTTCACCCATACAAACTTAGATAAATTTCAACGCCGGGGCCTCTACAGCACGTTGGATCTTCGCAGTGATAATTAACAAACTTAAAAAAAAAAGTAAAACCGACTTCAAGAAAAAACATCAGCACTAAAAAGCGAAAAATAAACTTACTTTACAAAGTATTATTATACCTACTAGGTACCTACTGATCTGTTTGAATTCGGTGCCAAGCACCGGCACCTAGGCTAGGTTACGCTTTGTTCATTTTTTAATTTTTAGTTAATTTATGTTTACGCCAAGAAACACTTGAACAGACTCGATAAGATTCAAAAACGTCTTGCCAAAGACAATTACATCGTCCACGTAAACGAAAAATTTCATGAAAAAATGCTTATAAAATGAAAACAACTGGGCCAAACTATGTTAAAATTTTATGGGACCAAATGGCAACTATTTCGCATCAAACTAAAGAAGAATCACGTAAATCGGATTATAAATCTGAGTAATCGGTGTACAAACATTTTAAAAAAATACCAATCAAATTGAGAACCTCCTCCTTTTTGAAGTCGGTTAAAAATATGAATGAAACGAACAAATGAAAAAAAAACCGCTTCGAAATAGGTCCATCCGTTTGAGAGTTACGATGCCACAGACAGAGACACACACACAATCAGACCGACAGACATCGACGTAAAACTTATAACACCCCTCTTTTTGCGTCGGGGGTTAATAAAAATAAGGCTGATTCGGGATACATATCACATTATCAGTCATAGGACGCCCACTGCTGGACATATGCCTCCTCCTGGGGGGGTTTTGCCAATACTCGCCACGCTTGGCAGGCGGGTTGGCGAGCGCAGTTAGGTGTGATTGTTCAGGTAGACGCTGCTGCCCATCTTCCGGATTACAACCCTTAGCCGACTCTTACGGCAACCACGGGTAGCGAAGGTGGGGTACTATTCTTACGCCGGCACCACCACGGCATACATATATGAATTATTGAATACTTAAAAACAGACTAACAAAACATAAATGTTAAGTAAAATTTAAATTTAAAGTTTAAGTAAAAATTTAGTATGTTAAGTATTATAGTACTATCTGCCATTTTTTATGACGATGTATCAGAACACCGGGGACATTGTGATCCATCTCGGTCCAGCCTCGAAATAGCGACCTAGACCTACACACGTCTAATACATAATTTTGACTCACCGCTGTTGTCATACCGAATACTTCCTTAATAACATCATGAAGTTGGAACTGTGTGTCAGTGTGCCTTAGAAATAGATATATACGCGAGCTTCAACATACATGACGTGCGGTGAGTGTCCTATGTTAGTCAATGGTGACATCATTCTTTGTCTTTATGGCGGGGTCTAAGTTATAGGAGTAAGGCGGAAGATGTATTTACTCAATTAGGGCAAAGTAAGTAAAAGATCTATAAGTAGAACGTCTTCGCGATAAATAGGTGACACGCTTGCCGGCGATCACTACGCGAGTGCCGGCCAAGCAGTAGTTAGCACGTAAATGTTATTTTTTTTGTGTGTATGGTGCTCATGTTTTTTTTTTTAATTGTAGATAGGCTTGCGTTTGTTCGCCATCTCGCCTGATGTTAAGCGAAGATGCGGTCAATGGTGGAGCACGCTCGCCTAGTAGAAACCGACTCACTCGCAAATTGAAGGCACCCAGATTTTATCTATCAGGGAACACCCATTCAGATAGCAAATTCTATTGTTTAGCGGTTCGTACAATAAAAGTGGATTCAAACCGTTTAGTTTGAGTTTTTAGAATATCTACAATGAAGCGGTGCCGCTTTTAAATGTTAAAATGTTATGATTTTAATCAGGGCGAACGAAGCGAGCCCTAACATTATCCCACAACCTGAGCATTTTTGTGATACACTTTACTGATAAACTATCACGCCTATAGATTTGTGCTTTAACATAGTAATTTAGCTTCATATCTAGATGTGTTATCTGTCAAAAAAAATAATTAAAGCCATTAAAAAATGAACATTAACAATTTTGTATTTATTGGATAGAATGTTATTGTACTACTAACGCCATCTGTTACAAAATCAAAGAGTTAACATCGCTGCAACAGAACTAAACTCAATACTCAAATACATCGTAGTTAATCTACTTAATACTAGATGACACCACTAGAGCAGGTTGTAAAATAACAAATGTCTTAAAAATGATTACCCGTTAGAAAAACTACGCGAGCCCTCACAAAGCTCAGCTTTTTGCTAGTTTTAAAATTTAATAGGTTAGTAATGAGACGCTCTACTGATGGTAAGAGATAACACCAGCCCAGTACCCAGGACCCATTGCATAATTTGGACATAATTAATTTAGAATGTCACTAAAAACCAAAGATCTAGTCAGTCAAGCACTGTATAAGTTAGGTGTCTTGGACGTAAACTGTTAAAATCTAAACATATTTTTTTAGTAAATCTAAGTTTGAGATGAAATAATTATCATCATCTTCAGTCCGTAATAACTCATTGGTGAGCATAGGCCTGCCTTCTTGTACGCCAGTCGTCTTGCTCCAGTGCCATTTTTGACCATATACGACACGCGTTTATCACGAAAATCGAGTTTTTTTAACACGTATAAGTCCACGTTGGACCATCAACTCGCCTGATGGTAAGCGATGATGTGGTCAAAGATGAAGCATGCTAACTTAGAACATACCTATTCACTCTGACCTTGAAAAGGATCCAGATTATATCTCTTATGAATCAAGGACGCCGGCAGCTTGTTCCATTTCTCAAAAAAGCTTTCAACTAAATCGCTGCCGCCTGTCTCCAAACCCAAAACCCATCCCAATTGAGACGCAGCCTGCGTCGCTTCGAGCACGGCTTCTAATTGGTATATCTGAGCCGTCTCAGGGTTTAATTTTAATTGCGAATTGAACTAGAAAGGACAATCCATTGTCAAGTACATTTCTTTACTACAAACAGTATTGTTGGCTTTTGAAACATAAGATTCTTTTGTTTTCTGTATCCGGTGCCAGTGTGCACAATTAAAAAAAAACTATCTTTCTATCTAAAATGCCAAGGTACAAAAATAATTCACAGGGTCCACAATTATGAACTCTTACTAAATACGTCTTACAATATTTTCCGAAACGAAGTAATTCGCCAAAGAACTAAAGTCACAGACACAGCTCAGCGCGTTAGCAAGGTGAAGTGGCAATGGGCTATACAAACACCGTGAAAGTTTGAACATCAGCAATATTTATAAAGGGGGTTCAGAACTCAATTGCCGTTCCAAATAATAATAAAAAATAGGTGGTTAATATTTGACCTAATTATCCTGAGCAAACACAAAAATATGGACACTCAAATCACGCGCACCGAAAATGACATGGCAGTCGCGCGCGGGCACAGATTAGATAACAGTTACTACGCAGTCTACGTATGGCAGTAATTATGTCTCGCTCTAGCTCGGTGCGTAAGGCTGCGCGCTGTCCATACATTCTGGAGTCTTGGACAGACTTTAACCAAGGTTTTCTTAGTTTTTTTTTTGTCTTTGAATGTTGCTAATGTTCAAACGCGAATTGACAAAGGTAGCATAGACGTAGCTACAGCTGGCAGTGGCTGGAAGTGAAAAGCCAAAGATCGGGCTGAGTGGCGTGTCTTGGGAGAGGCCTATGTCCAGCTGTGGACTTCGATAGACTGATGACGATATCTATATTTTACCACCTGGTTACAACGTTGTGGAAAAACTAATAAAATAATATCCTAGGAATATAATAAATGTGAAAGTTTGTATGTTTGTTACTCGTTCACGCAAAAACGGCTGAACTGATTTGAATAAAATTTGGCACACATATAGTTTATTACCTGGATTAACATATAGAATACTTTTTATATCATATAATGTTAGGTTCCTGTAGGATTATTAAAAAACTAACTACAGGACGTTTTCACTTGAAATTTGGTACAGATGTGTATCACGGCATACTATCTCTACATGTTATAAAACAAAGTCGACCGCCGTGTCTGTCTGTCTGTTCGCAAACTTTAAAACTACTAAACAGATTATCATGCGAGTTCCACCAATAGATAGAGTGATGCATGAGGAAGGTTTAGGATATAATTTGTAAGGTTTGTGTAAATTGGTTGAAATATGATGATAATTGTTGGAAGTGTCGGAAAAATCATCGAAAACGCTGCCTAATCCCTTTGAGATAGATCAAAAGCCCAGCGTAAACCCGTCCGCAGCCGGGGCGGGTCGTTAGTCACAGAATAAAAGGTCTCCTTTAATCTAGGTAATTAACTCACGCAAATTCCATGATGATTTTCATTTATCATGAAACTATTGCTCTTTTGTTACCTACACACATTTCATTTCTCTCTGAACCGAATTGTTAACCCATTAACTGCCGAGGTGTTTTTTTTTTGAAATTTAGTAATATGCCTTTTGAATTTAAAAAAAATACTCTTTTAAATGTTGTATCATTCTTATATACGAGGCTTTCAGGCAAGAGGTTAAATGAACTCAAATGTCTATGCCCGGTATAAGACGCATGGGGGCATCATAGCGCAGTTAAGAGAACTCAACGCGGAATATAAAATTTTTATGACCGTTTTCATTTTACGTATAATACTTCATTTAAGACCATCTCACTTCTTTTGTCACATGACTCGGTGAGTCATTGAGAACGTAGACTCCTGGAAATATATGCCACAGCATCCGAATATAATTATTATCAATCAACGATAGGTTATGACGCATCTGATACCTTCGTTTACGTCATTTGACGCACTCCAAATGACGTCATTTTTCTTAAGAAAACTTACAACAGGGTTATAAGCTTGGGATATACTAGGCGTATAGAGGGCACTCTATTAGCGTTGCCAGATTTATTTTTGCAAAGGCGGGATTTTGGAATTTTTTGAGTGAAAAAAGCGGGATTCATTCGTCGAAAGCGGGACATGATAAAAAAAAAGTATGTAATTAGAAGTTTTTAAATAATTATCTTTTTATTTGAGTTCAAATTACGTTTACGTGACAATAGATAGCATAAATAGCCATAGAAAATGTATATTTTAAATCAGATTCACCCTATCGTGTCGGACCCCTCTCTCTCCCGCGCGCCGGGACATGACGCGCCGGGCGGGCGGCCAGTCCACACTCGTCTGTGTCACCCGCCCGCGCTGCCTCGGCACGCTGCACGCACGGTCGAGTTATTCCCGAAAAGCGGGACTGAGCCTGGCCGCGGGACATTTAATTTCGATTTAAAAATCGGGACGTCTGGCAACGCTGGTCACTACATAAACAAATTTGAAATCATGAAGCGCTTCAGGTCAGCATGACCTCAAGAGGGAACGCGGGTCCGGCGGAATTTGAAAAATAGGTATTTGAATAAACTATTGCCATCGCGCTGCGCCCGAACAGACAGGCTGTCTATGTGTGTGTGAATAGTCTGTGTTTGTGTGTGTCTGTGAATAAGCACGCGAGTCTGGGAAAATTATATAAAAGATGACTTATCGTTTTGCTTCTAAAAAGTAAAAAAAAAGTTAGTAGTAAAGTCACCTCTACTTCTCTAGGGCATGACCGGACTCGATCATGATTGACTTTGACTATGAATTAGGTAGTTAGCGTTTAACGAGTTTAGTAGCGATGATAGCTCAGTGGTTAGCGCGGTAGGTTCGCATGCCGAAGGGCGTGGGTTCAAACCCCAACAATGAGCTTGAGCTGCCGGTGAAGGAAAACATCGTGAGGAAACCATAGCGTGGTGGTAGGGCACTTTCTAGTACTCGGCTGGCTAGCTACCACCCTCAAGTTGAAAATCTGCCGCCAAGCATCTAACGGTGTGTTCCGGCAGCCTCACTTGAGAGCCAGTTCCATTCCAGGCTATGTGTGCTTTACCATATTCGACCACAACGTCACTTAACATCAGGTGAGCTGTGGTCAAACTATTAGCCTGTCAGTCATTAAAAAAAAACTCGCATACGTACTACATACTAAAAACTACAGACATGGATTTTGAAAACATTAGAAAAATTGAATGTACCTTACATTAAATTTTTTTAAGCTAGTTGTGTAGTTTTTTATCAAATGATGTTGGTTTGGTTATTCAGTGTCACATGGTTCATGTTACCTTTTTATATTGTAATCAAATTTTAGGAATTAGTTCTTCATTTAAGAGAAGATTATTAGGCTCTTGATCACTAAAATCCTAACTAATATTATTAATGCGTGTGTGAGTTTGTTTGTAACGCCTTCACGCGTAAACTACTTAACGGAATTGGGTGAAATTTTTCATGTAGGTACTTTGGAACAAGAAATAGGATACCCATGTATCCTGTGTATATATACATATATATATACATGTAACTGTAAACTGTAACCTAATATGAAAAGAAAGATCCACAAAAAAGAAAAATGCCTTGCTGAGTTTCTCGCCGGAGTCTTCTCAGTTGAAGTGTAATTACGAGCCGGTGGTAGATTCAAACATGTAACTTAACGTTCATAAGTGCCTTACCAGGGCCTAAACTGAATAGATGAATTTTTGATTTTTTCATCATCATCATCCATCACCACGCGGGTAAACCCGCTGGGCGCAGCCAGTAATAAATGAACGCAGGTTATAAGGGCGCAACTATTCTGAAATAAGCTTCATAAATACGAACCGCCCCACACTAAAAGCAATAAGTGTAAATCTATTTTAAGATTATATCCGTCTTTATAATTAAGTTCCGAGGGTGACGCCGGAAGGAGATCGGGCGGTAGACGCCATCTTTGACGCGACTTTGATGTCAGGATATGATAATCTTGTACAAAGACATGTCACAAGTTTTTTTTAAAAATAAATTTAATGACAGCCCTGTTTGCTCATTGGGAGTATGCCTGCCTGAGCTGTAGGGCGTGGGCTCGATTCCCGCCAAGGACAAAATGTTTGTTTGGCATAAACAAATGTTTGTTCAATGTCTGGGTGTTCTGTATGTATTATAAGTATTCATAAAATTAAAATTAAAGTATTTATGTATTCTATCAGTTATCTGACTTCCATCACACAAGTTCTGCTTAGTTTGGGGTCAGATGGCGCTGTGTGTAATGTGTCCTACAATATTTAATATTTAATGATCCAAACGAGACATTCTTCTTATGGTAAGAGAAAACGCTTGTCCATGAACATTGTAGCTATACATAAAACTTTGAGTAGTTAACCAAAGTCAATGGCATCGCTACTTTGGCGCTCATTACTTTGAGACTTTCGATGGTTAGTATCAACAACCCTGTAATTTCGTTAGGTACATGTATCCTTCAAACCAGAAGACAGTAATGTTTACACACTACTGCTTGGCGGTGGAATATCGAATACTGCGGTGGTACCTACCTATACGACCTCCTGCTAAGATCTACTACCGAGTAAAAAAGTTAAGTTGATAATTTTAAAGGCACTAATAAACATTAAAAAATTAAGCCTTAAATATTTACGAGTAATTTAATAATCTTTTAATTTGAAATACTCGACAATGTCATAAAACAAGGTCTCTAGCAGCCAAGATCTTAGCTTGGTTCTGAAGCGCGCGGTGGAAGGTGCATCCAGGACGGAGGCGGGTACACGATTGTAGACCGCGGGGCCCAGAATGTATACCGACCTCCCCGACTTGACGAGCCGGTGCGACGGTGTTACAAGTTGGTCTTACCTGATCTTAAGTGGCGGTGTGGTCGAAAATGGTAAACATATCTAGCCTGGAATGGAACTGGCTCTTAAGTGAGACTGTGGAACAACCTGCTTGGCGACAGGTATGTTACTATGAAAGCACCGAACATTGCTCTAACCTCGCCATCACACTGTAGAACCTCGCCATCACACTGTAGTCATTGCTTTCCACCCGCTGCATAGCTTTTGCTTTCGCTTTCAGCACAATCGCTCCAGTATGGTGCCGGTCCTAAGCCCGGTCAAAGAGGGAAGGCACTAGGGGGAATGGGGTGAACGGCATTTCAAATTATCCATTGGTATGCCGGGCATCCCATCCCCCCCTCCGCGGCAGCCCGTGGCCGGCGTGATGATGATGGGTGAGGCCACCCTTGTGTTTCTCGGGTCGAACCCGCCTATCATCAACATGCGAAACACCGGGGGGAAGTAACCTGGGCAATTACTTTCACCCAATGCTTGGCGCCCAACTAACTGTCATCTTGCTTCACAGTATCCAAAATATAAAAATCATGATGAGCGAAAATGAAGTAAACTATATGCCCTGCGACCCGGCTAGCGCCCGGCGCCCTCTAGTTTCCGGGCTGGAGGGTGAGAAATGTGTTACCGACGGCGACGGCAGGGTGGTGTCCCAGGCCCTGCCGCCTGCGGATGTGACTGGATCGAGAACGGAGAAGAAGACAGCGGCAGAGCCCCATTCAGCACCTGGACCAGTGCGGAAGCCCAGCCACGAAGCAGTTCGACGGCGAGGACGGCGACACCCGGCGACGATTGCACGGGAGGCGGCGGAGCGTGACGCCCCAGGTGCAGGTAACGGGCGGGAGCTCGGGAAACCGAACCTCGCCCAAAGCCCATATCGCGGCTTTAGCCGTCGAGCTCACTGGAGACAGCGCAGGGCTCGAGAGGCCGAGTTGGTGGATCATTACCACCGGCTCCAGCGGGAAGGCGTGTTCCAGGTGCCTGGCATGGCGGCGCTTTCGCCACCAGCGGTAGCCTGTATGACGCGCGTCATCCCGCAGTTTCCGCTCCTCGCTGACGAGGCGACGCCCAGTCCGATACCGATTGCGAAGGCGTCGGTGACGGAAAGGAGTGAACCTCGGGAGCGGGGGACGGAACCAAAACCGGCCCCGCGGGTCCTACCGCTTAACCACGACAACAAACACATGGCACGCGGACTGGCTGCACTCGACTCCAGTGCCCCCCCGGCTGCAACGGACTCAACCCCGCGCCTTTTTAAAGGTAAAGGGAAGGGAAAGGGGAAGAAGGGGAGCGTAGGCACTGAGAGAGTGGCAGTCAACACCGTCGTGTCAGTTACAGATACACCACACTCGGGGGGAGACGACTCTACGACCCGAGGCGCGAAACGGCAGCGGAGTTCTGACCTAGTGTCACCGTCAACCGCGGCAGTCGATAAAAAAATGTGCAACCGTGAGCGGAACTCCGCTGCTGCACAAAAACAAATACAATCTATACGCACACAGCACGGGGTGCCCGCGGACTCGCTGGTGCTCACAAACAGCGGACCCGCGGCCACTCAATTGCGGGACAGTGCGGGACCGTCATCTTACGCTGGGGCTGTCAAGGCTTACCACCGGGTGGTGGTCCTGGACCGCCTCCGCGTGCCAATGGACGAGTTCCGTGCCATGTGCGTCAGAATGGCAGTAGATAAGGCGTCCTACGGCGCGTTTCTGGAAGGCGGCGGACGAGCCGATACTCGTTTGCCGCAGTTTATGACCTTGCCGAGGCTCTTTCGCGGCGGGGTTAGATTTACACCCCGGGACGACTATGCACTCGCCTGGCTCACGACCACTATCGAGCGTTTGCCTGCTCTGTGGCAGGGATCGGGCGGCTGCATGGTCGTCCCGGAGAGCAAAGTACCGCGGTACTATACCGCAGTTATTTATGTCCCGGATTTCGGGCGAGGACTTGACGAGCTTTTGAGTCAGCCAAACCTATTAATAAATTTCTTGGTGGCTTTAAACCCTGGTGTGGGTGTAGATAGGTGGCAGGTGTTCACTCATGAAGTGCGCCCCGTGGGTGACGCTCGTAACCATCTCCTCGTGGTGGGGATAGCGCCGGAAGACATAGATTCCCTTAGACGCGTGGACTTTCGCCTACACTATATTTGTGCGAGAGTGTACGTTAAGGTAAGGGGGCTAAACATCGTCGGGGGAGACGGGTCGGCGGCGGCGCCGCTGGCTGGGGGTGCGGGGAGCGCTGCATCAGGCAGCATAACCGTGCCCACGGCTATCGAAGCTGGGGTCGATACGTCAACAGCCGAAGACATGGGGTGGACGAGGGAAGAGGAGGAGCGACTATTGGACGCCGGAGACGAGGGGACGGGGGCTCTTGATATCATGGGTCTCAATATCTTCTCGCCGGCGTCGTCAATTGACACTGACCGCGCTGAACCCTCCCTCGTCAACCCTATTGACTAAATAAATAAAAAGGAAGAACTTTATCCTGACCACATAATTATAAACAATAATCATATAATAATAATGAATTGCCAACAACAAAACAACAATCACACAAATACACACACTTCATCTGCCTCGGCATTTGGTAGCACATATAGGCTAGGTGTCAGTACCACTATTAACATCATACAGGCCAACATACATCACAGTGTCTCAGGCTCCGCCGCCTTACGGGAAGCCCTGGAGAAGCGACAAAACACAATAGCACTGGTCCAGGAACCGCACCTAACCCGATACAAGGTGAGTGGCTTTAATGGCCTTAGGGGTAATGTTTTCACTTCGCCTATGCAAAACAAAACTCGTACGTTTATATATGTTCCACAACCTTATAAAGCGAGTTTAGTGACTCACTTATGCAACGATGACCTCACTGTTGTCAGACTAGAGACAGGCCTCCAAGGCAATCTCAACACTATAATTTTGGCCTCAGTGTATCTGGATATCACAGAAGAAGCGCCACATCCAGCACTAGAAGAATTAGTACATTTCTGCTCGACTAATAAACTAGAATGTGTAGTGGGCTGTGACTCCAACGCTCACTGCACCGTCTGGGGCAGCCCAGACACGAACGAAAGAGGGGGAGACGTGCTTGATTTTATCCTTAGGCATGATCTTAACTTGTTAAACAGAGGTTCCGAACCCACCTTTGTGACGTCTTGGGCTAGGACGATAATTGACATCACAATGGCCTCCAACGAAATCTCGAAAATGATAAACGATTGGCGTGTAGCAACAAATGAATACTCCGGATCGGATCATAGATGGATCAGGTACAGTTTGACTGTCGGTAAGTGTGAACCACGGACCTACAGGAACCCAAAGAAAACTGACAAATCGCTATTTAGAGATAAACTCGGAGTGGCAATGTCAGAGATACCACCTGTGGACCCAACAGTAGAATTATCACCGCAAGATATAGAAACTACGACTTCCAACATAGTATGTGCTCTCAAAGATAGCTATGAAAAATCTTGTCCAATAAAAACGGAAAACTACAACACGATCTCCAGGAAAGATAGGTGGTGGAATAAAGATCTAACTAAACTTAGGAAAAGGGTTAGACACCACTTCAACAGGGCGATGAATACCAACGCGACTGTTGATTGGCAGGACTACAAACAGATGCGACACAGGTTCAAAGTGGAAGTAAAAAAGAGCCAAAATAGCTCATGGAAAAAGTACAGCAGCACAATACAATCTGAGAGCGAGACTGCTCGACTCAGAAAAATAATAACCAATGATAAGCAAGTCAAACTTGGGACCTTAAAGAAGGCCGATGGCACCTACACGGTCTCGGAGCAGGAACAGTTTGAATTGCTTCTTCAGACACACTTTCCAGATTGCCGATTGGTTGATGATGGAGGGTGGGAACCACACACTCCTCATGAACCAAACGATGAAGACTGGAAATTTGCAGACACTATCGTCACAGAAGAGGCCCTTTTGTGGGCCGTAAGTACCTTTCAACCGCATAAGGCACCGGGAATAGATGAAATTTTCCCAGCTCTTCTACAATGGGGTTTGAACAGGGTAAAAACACACCTCATGGTTATATTTAGATCATGCCTGGCATGGAAGTATATACCTAAGGCATGGAGGGAAGTAAAGGTGATCTTCCTACCTAAGCCAGGAAAGGCCGACTATACAAATCCAAAGTCTTTTAGGCCGATAAGCCTCAGCTCTTTCTTACTGAAAACGTTAGAAAGGCTCTGTGACAAACACATACGAGGTGGACCGCTGGTAGACAATCCAGTTCACAAAAATCAACACGCATACCAGTCTGGTAAATCGACAGAAACTGCTCTCCATCAAGTGGTTTACAAGATCGAATCAGCACTGGAGAGCAAACAATCATGCCTAGCCACCTTCATTGATATTGAAGGAGCGTTCGACAAAACTACTTTCCCTAGCATTGAGAATGGCCTTAAAAAACAGGGAGTAGATAATAGAGTGTGTGCTTGGGTCACAACAATGCTCTCAAACAGAGCTACTAGAATAGAAACATCGAGCACAACGCGCTGCCGGGTTACGAGAGGCTGCCCGCAAGGAGGAGTTATGTCTCCACTACTTTGGGTGGTCGTTGTCAACGAACTCATCGAACTCCTTAACAAAGAAGGTATTGTTACAGTGGGTTACGCTGACGATCTGACGATCATGGTATCTGGACTATTTGAGACAACGCTGTGTGAAAAGATGCAAAAAGCACTTAAAGTCGTTGAAAAATGGTGTGATCGCCATAGCCTTTCTGTGAATCCACAAAAGACAGAGATGGTTCTGTTCACACGAAAAACGAAAGCGATTAATATAAATACTCCTACTCTGTTTGGGGCTAAACTAAAACTTAACAAGGAGGTAAAATATCTAGGTATTTGGCTAGACAGTAAACTTTTGTGGGGAAAGCATCTGGATTATATCACCACAAAAGCAACTAACACTCTATGGCAGTGCACCAGAGCAGTAGGAAAGGACTGGGGCCTCAAACCGAAGCTCTGCCACTGGCTCTACACTGTGGTAGTACGACCGGTTCTCACCTACGGTTGTGTAGTGTGGTGGGCTCGTACTAATCTAACGACTGTTATTACAAAATTGCAACGGACACAAAGACTCGCATGCTCCTTAATCAGCGGATGTATGAAGAAAACACCCTCGGCTGCTCTTGAAATCATCCTAGGTCTGACTCCTCTGCACCTGCACATTCAACAGGAAGCAATGGCCTCAGCACTAAGGATTAAATCCACTAACCAGTGGAAGAGTACAGGTCCAATTACAAACCACTGCAGGATAATCGACCGGGCGATGAGAATAATCCCCGAAGCAAGTAAGGGTACTGATAAAATAGCATCCACGCATCTGGACAGCAAAAAATACGAGCTGATCACAGAAGACAACGCTATAGAAGGTGTTATACCATCGTGGAACATGTATACAGACGGTGCTAAGAACAAGACTGGAGCTGGTTGCGGCTATTACTCGCCGGAGCTTGGGCTCAAGGAGGCTATAGCCTTAAATAAGACCACGACAGCATTGCAGGCAGAGGCCATGGGCCTACTGCTGGCTGCAAGGGCAGTTGTGCCTTTTGGTGAATTTCTCGCTGTCCCCGGCGATCGAAACGAAGATGATAAAGATGTCCTCATGTTTACTATCGACAGTGCGGCCACCATCTACGCATTAAGAAGACCAGTGACAAGGTCTAGAGTTATTGCCGAGTGTCATATGGTACTGCAAACACTTTCAAATAGGTACAAAACCATAGTAAAATGGACAAAGAGCCATGGAACATGTTCAGGTAATAACGTGGCGGATACTCTCGCTAAGGAAGGTGCAAAAAAACAGGTAAACGATGACGTAGCAGCTCTATGCAAACCATCAGCGATGGAAGTGCGTGAGCTGCTGCGTCGCCACACCGAAAATGAACAACAAAACCTGTGGGATAAGAAGGACGACTGCAAACATGGTAAGACCGCTTTTCCAATCCTTAACAGGAAGATCACTAACAGTCTACTGAGATTGCAACGACAGGACCTCCGTCTTATGGTAGGTCTCATAACCGGTCATTGCAATCTAAATAGCCATCTGTACAAGCTAGGAGCCACAGATAGTCCGCTTTGCCGTGGCTGTTTGGTGGATGACGAAACTGTAGAGCATGTGCTGTGGCATTGCAAAGCCACAGAAGTAACTAGGATCTCCACTAGATTGCATGAAGCAGCTTCCACATTCACATCTAAATCACCGCAACAGATAGACTGCTTTTCGCCATTATGCATAACTCCATCTCACCCACTGGAGCTACTATGCCAGCGACCCAGAGCCTCGCTCCGATACTTCAAGGAGCTAGGTTGGCTCAGGTAGACGCTGGTAGGGGGAAATGCACAATACACCCCAAGCGGGACGTCAGTGCAGGACCCATCGCCCCCATTCCGAATAAGAATAAGAATAAGAATTGCTCTAACGAGTACCAGGCAATTTTTTCCGAAAAAATTAAAGTAATTTTTTAACCAAATTAAAAAAAGGAGGAAGTTCTCAATTCGGCTGCATGTTTTTTTTTTTATGTAACATTAATGAGACGAACGGTACGCTCTCCTGATGTTAAGAGATAACGCCTGTCCATGACCATTGCAGCGATACACAGAGCTTTGAGTAGTAAAACAAAGTCCAGGGCATCGCTGCCTTGGCGCTCATTACTTTGAGACTAGATGGTTAGTCTCAACAACCCTGTAATTTCGCTAGCTGCAGTACCCTTCAAACCGGGACACAGTAATGTTTACACACTACTGCTTAGCGGCTGAATATCTGGTACTGCGGTGGTACCTACCTACACGACCTCCTGTTAAGGAAATCTACCACCAAGTAAAAAGGTAAAAAGTTTGTTACGTTACGCGATCATTCTGTCAATTATGAATCAATTTTGATGATTCCTTTTTTGTTTGGTAGATCATAACATGAGGTGGTCCCATATAAATTTTATCGAAATTGATTTATCCTTTACTCCGAAACTTCGTTGTTTCATTAGAGTTGTGCATTTAGTTGGCCTAAGGGTCATGAAGTCAGTTTTTTTAAATTGTAAATTTATACTCACACCAATCCAGGCTCGGGTGACAATTTTGACATTTTTTATTTAATGACTTTTGTATTTTTTTTATATTTGACATTTTTATTTTATATTTGACATTGTTTTATTGTTGCTTTTCTTTTTAATCTTATTGTATTTTAATTTTTATGTAATGTGAGTTTTTAATGTAATTGGCTAGACCGTTTTTTTGACTCAATAAATAAAATTTAATTTAATTTAAATATTTTATTCATAGCTTAAGTTTAAAACTATTTAGCATGTTTATAGTATTATTTTCTCTGTGGTCACGGTTAGTAGATCAAAGCCATGTGTTAACTGGACAAGGCGCAGAAGCTCGCAGGTCCAATTTGCATAGTTAGCGGGGAATGCGCGCGCAGAGCTGCGTCCAGAGTCCATCAAAATAGGACTAGTAGTTTTGGAGAAAAATGGCAACATGAATTTGCACAAACATGTTTTTTTTATAACGAATAGGCTTGCGTTTATTGTTTATTGTTTATTGACTAAAACGGCATAATGCGCCAATTACAATAGTCCTTAAAAATATCAAATTAAAATTAAAATTGTACATATAAGCAAAGAGTCTAAACAAAGTCAAAATAAAAAATATAAAAATGTCAAAAAAATGTTAAAATAAATTAATTGAACAAATCATAAAATTATAAATACACAAACTCAAAACATTAAAAAATGATTTTATCACGATAATCAATCAAATAGATCATATTCACTATTATCCATCTCCTTCTCCTTGCACGCCTTCATCTCACAATACTTCAGACACGCAGACATGACATTCCTCCATTCACCCGCAAACAGATCACAATCAGGCACCCTGGCCAGGAGAGAATTGAAGGCGGTGAGAACATGTGGAATAGGAGAGAAACCACGCGCCACAGTTCGACAAGGCGGGACTGCGAAGAGTCTATGATTTGCACGACGCGGACAACTGCCTTGAACAGGAACACGTAGGCGCACAAGTTCACTAAAAACGTTGGGAGCATCAAACTCACCACGAATAATCTTGCACATAACTGTCATCTGATTTTTTCCTCGCCGAACATCAAGAGAGTTGTAACCCAAGCAACCCAGGAGAAAGTTGGTCGGATACAAATAAGGATAAAAACCATATAACCGCTTATATAAAAACCGAAGAAAAGCTTTCTGTACTTTTTCCAGGAGAACACTATAAACGTTTTCATGTGGGTTCCAAACACATGAACTGGCTTCAAGTTTACTCCGGACGAGAGCCTCATAGACCAATCTAATGACGTGCGTTCCTTTAAAATCTTTGGAGTTTCTAATGACAAATCCAAGTCTTCTATATGATTCTTTGGCTACGGCAGTAATATGGTCATTAAAGGTTAACTTTCTGTCGAAGGTGACACCTAAGTCTTTTATAGAGGTGGACCTAACAATTTTATATGAATCCAACTGGTATTGAAATTCGATTGGGCGAATCCTTCTAGTGAAAGACATGACGCGACATTTCGACGGATTGAAATCCATCTTATTTACTACACTCCATTCATGGATTGCGTCCACGTCTTGCTGAAGGGTCAAACAATCCATCTCAGAGTTGATTGCTAACATTAATTTTAGGTCATCTGCATAGAGAAGACATTTTGCAAACTTAATAGCAGCTGGAAGATCGTTAATCATTAGGATATGCGTTTGGCCGCCGTCTCGTCTGATGATAAGCGAAGATGCGGTCTACGTTGGAGCACGCTCGCCTAGAAGAAACCGATTCACTCGCGACTTGAAGGCACCCAGATTGTACCTATCGGGGAACACCCACTTGGACAGCGAATTCCAATGTTCAGCGGTTCGTATGAAGAAGGTGGAACCAAACCGCTTAGTTCGAGTTGTTGGAATATCCACCATGAAGCGGTTCTTAAAGCTTCTGGCTGTCCGATAAAAGAATGGGCAAGGTGGAATACCGTTAAGTATTTAATAATTTGTAGGTAATATTTTGACACCAAGTATTAAATCGTAATGTTATCGTTTTCTTTTAACTTACTTAGTGGTAGGTCTTACCAGGAGGTCATCTAGGTAGGTACCACCGCAGTACCAGATATTCCGCCGCCAAATAGCAATGTGTCTATTTCTTGAAATATGTACTTACATGTTTTGAAGGCAAAAATAAAGTCCCGTTTTTTTTTATAGCTGACAGGCTTGGTGTTTGACCACAACTCACCTGATGTTAAGTGACGGTGTGGTCGAATATGGTAAAGCACACCTAGCCTGGAATGGAACTGGCTCTCAAGTGAGGCTGCCGGAACACACCGTTAGATGCTTGGCGGCAGATTTTCAACTTGAGGGTGGTAGCTAGCCAGCCGAGTACTAGAAAGTACTCTAACACCACGCTATGGTTTCCTCAAGATGTTTTCCTTCACCGACAGCTCAAGCTCATTGTTGGGGTTTGAACCCACGCCCTTCGGCATGCGAACCGACCACGCTAACCACTGAGCTATCATCGCTATCAATATCAATACCTAGACATTAACACTACAAATTTGTTTACATATATTGCAAGAAACAAATGAATTAGGAATTGACACGTTTACGTGATGTTTAACTTTGTACTTCCTGAACGCAGCCCAGCATTGCAGGTTAGTGGACGAGTTATATCTACGCACACGCGTGTAGATAAAGCGAAGTGTGTTATCAGTGTCTTATCCATTCAACCGTCCGTGGATACTGTAGTATACAGATTGAAATTCCGGTCTTAGGGGCCGTTCAAGTATTATATAGAATCACTACGAAATCGATTTAAAGATTTTATGATATTAACGTTACCGTCACAGTACATTTACGAAAACATTATGTTTGTCCGGAAAAATTTAAATTCATTTGAAATTAATAGTAGCCGCCATAACTTAAATACGAGAAATAAAAATAAAATTGTGACGCCTAGATTCAGGTTATCCAAAGCTAATAAGTCTTTTCTCGGGAATTGCGTTAGATTCTATACCTAATAAAATCCCACTTGAGGCAACTAAAATGTCCTATAATAAATTCAAAGATTTTTTAAAGCAGAGGTTAATTGATAAGGTGGCTCATTACGTGGAAGACAGGGTTGTGGCTTCTCTCTGCACTTGCATCCCCCTGGCTAAGTGACAATTGTAGTAAGCATAATGTATGCATTAATATTTATAACTGTAAACTGTAACCTAATATGAAAAGAAAGATCCACAAAAAAATGCCTTGCTGAGTTTCTTGCCGGAGTCTTCTCAGTTGAAGTGTAATTACGAGCCGGTGGTAGATTCAAACATGTAACTTAACGTTCATAAGTGCCTTACAAGGGCCTAAACTGAATAAATAACTTTTTGATTTTGATTTATTACGTAAGAACCAAAGCGGGGTGGGGGAGTCTTTACTCTGCTTATTTTTGACGACATTGGGGATAAGGCGATCTGAATGGTGACAATATCAGCACAGTCGTATAAATTATGCTGATTGTTTGGTTAGCGAAATGGCTGCTAATTAAAACAATATTTACTTAAGCATAGGAGAGGGAAGTAAGAGCTTTGCTTACTTTTGCTGACAAGGGGGAGGGAGGGGTTAATAATTATTAAAATTCTGCTTACGTAATACTTGAATGGTCCCTTACGTCTGTGGATAACATAGTACCCTAGAGCTCTCGTTTCAAATAATTGAGAATAGTGACACCTAACAAAATACTTTTGAATAAAATCACAATATATGAATATCGATAGTCTATGAAATAATTTACTAAAAAATAAGCTCAGTTTGTTGGTCACAGTCGCGTCCATATTTTGGTTCGGCAGATATGTCGTTAGTTTTTTTTTTTTAATATATATTATGTATTTTAACAATTGTAATATATTTAAATTATGTTAAGGGTCATTACTATAGAATTAAGTTAATTTATCAGTGTTTGAAGTGGTATATCATTAACGAAATCAACCTCAAAATTGTACTGGCTCGGAAGCAATAGTTTGTTAACGCTTTTTTGTCTATTTATTGTGATAATTGTTTTATTTTACCAAAAAAAAAAACGGTAAAATATTAAATAATTATTCATAAATAGTTTTTATTGTACTTTTTGAATAGAATTTCTAAAAGATTTTAATGAAATATCGACGCGTTCCACAGACTTTTCTTCCGTACGACTTTAATATCACACCAACAGAATGTGATGACTATGTCTAAAGATTTGATTAAATAATTTGTTTTAAGTAAATAAAACATAAACATCATAGCATCATTAGAATTGTAAATCCTCTTCTTTACATTTTAATAAACTTTTTTTTTTTTAAAAGCTTGAACTAGTAGCAATTACTCTAAAAAAACAATTGCGTCTTTTTTGATTAAATCCATATGTTTTACCCAGTTTTTAAGGATTAAGATTAAAATTCAAGAGTAATTTTAATATATAGTTTGAATCTGTGTTTTTCGTAGAGTTTTTACATATTTTTGTATATTCTGTAGCTAGTTATAGTTTAGCCATAATCACGCTGTGTGAAATGCCCGACGATATTTCTATATTCTAGACCCTATAAAACGTTATTTGTCTCTTGACACATTTTTTAGCATAATACTAAACGGCCTCTCTGCATGTGTATAGGATACGAATTATGATTCACCACATGCATGGGTTTGTAATTATAGCACGTCTGTTTTCCTGCACCGAAACTACCTACAATCGTATAAAGCGGCACCGCTTCATGGTAGATATCCAACCCTCAATTTTGGCTCCTATATTGAGTCAAAGTCCCAATTAGCTGCCAAAAAGCTGGGTGTACTCTCGAAGGTGCGTCGGTACTTCACGTCGGAACAGCTGCTCACACTGTATCAAGCACAAGTTCGATCGTGCATGGAGTACTGCTCGCACCTTTGTGATGGATCCGCCAAATACCAGCTGGAGGCGTTGGAATCAATTGAGAAGCGTGCCAAGAGACTCATCTGCAATGACTCCCTCGTTCAAGCTAAACTTCATAGCCTTGAATATCGTCGTAAAGTTGCTAGTTTATCGGTCTTTTATCGGATTCATTTCGGAGTGTGCTTCGCATGCTCTAATTCCGCCATGCCCATTTTTCTATCGAACGGCCAGAAGCTCGATGAAGCGACATCGTTTCATGGTTGACATTCCAAGAACCCGTACGAAGCGATTTGGATCTACTTTCTTTGTTCGAACGGCTAAAGCATGGAATGCGTTACCCGAGTGGGTGTTCCCTGATGGATACAATCTGGGTGTCTTCAAGTCGAGAGTGAATCGGTATCTTCTAGGCGAGCGTGCTCCATCGTAGATCGCATCTTCACTTAACATCAGGTGAGATGGCGATAAAACGCAAGCCTATTCATCATTAAAAAAAAAAAAGATATTCCAAAAACTCGAACTAGACGATTTGATTTTACTTTCATTGTACGGACCGCTAAAAAATTTAACTTGATGCCCGAGTGGGTGTTCCCTGACAGATACAATCTGGGTGCCTTCAAGTCGCGAGTGAATCGGTATCTTCTAGGCGAGCGTGCTCCATCGTAGATCGCATCTTCACTTAACATCAGGTGAGATGGCGATAAAACGCAAGCCTATTCATCATTTAAAAAAAAAAGATATTCCAAAAACTCGAACTAGACGATTTGATTTTACTTTCATTGTACGGACCGCTAAAAAATTGAACTTGATGCCCGAGTGGGTGTTCCCTGACAGATACAATCTGGGTGCCTTCAAGTCGCGAGTGAATCGGTTTCTTCTAGGCGAGCGTGCTCCACCGTAGACCGCATCTTCGCTTAACATCAGGCGAGATGGCGGTCAAAAACAAACCCATCAAATAATAAAATAAACAAATTAGATGCGTACGTATATTGCAAAGAACTCTTCATAGATTCAGACTTTTTTTTTTAGTATTGAATAGGTTAGCGTTTGACCACATCTTACCTGATAGACGCTGGAACTCGAACAATGAGCTTGAACTGTCAGTGAAGGAAAGCATCTAGAGGAAACCATACAAGTAGGTTACTTTCTAGTACTCGGCTGGCTAACTACCACCCTCATGTTGAAAATCTGTCGCCAAGGACCAAACGGTGTGTTCCGGCAGCCTCACTTGAGAGCCAGTTTAATTCCAGGCTAGATGCGTTTACCATCTTCGACCACACTTTCACTTAACATCAGATGAGCTGTGGTCAATCAACTTGCCTGTCAACCATAAAAAAAGACAATTGTTTTTTATATAGATAGACAGATACACAACATGACTGCCCTGTTGGCGCATTGGCTGTTTCAAGAGCCATAGGCCGTGGGTTCGATTCCCACTCAGGACAAGCATTTTGTGGTGAAATAAAAAATGTTTGTTCTGTGTCTGGGTGTTCTGTATATATTATAAGTATGTTTTTTTTTTTAAGTATTTAAGTATTCTATCAACTATCTAACTTCCATAGTACAAGCTTTGCTTAGTTTTGGGTCAGATGGCGCAGTGTGTATTCCACGGTATTTATTTATTAGAACTGACGCAGACAAGCCCCCAGTCTTGTAGGTTCCCAATGACATAGAATCAGGTGTGCCCTGAATTTGGTTCTAACAAAATGTAAGCCAGCGTACTTTATCGGAATCCAATGAATTATGCATGGTGAAGCGAGATATTTGTATATGTTTTATTGGGAAACTTGATTATGTTTGTTGTGGCATCGTTTGCAGATTTTATATATGTACAATTGTACACATGAACAGACTCATACTCATACATTTACCTAGGACAAGCAGTACTCATACATTTACCTAGGACAAGCAGTACTCATACATTTACCTAGGACAAGCAGTCCAACTAGGTAAGTCCAACTTCAAGAAAGAGACCAGTCGTCGAATCCAACTCGGCTGGACAGCGTTCGGAAAACTGCGCAACGTTTTTTCGTCTGATATACCTCAGTGCGTCAAGTCGAAAGTCTTCGACCAGTGTGTGCTACCAGTGACGACTTATGGTGCTGAAACGTGGTCTCTGACTATGTGCCTTCTTGATAAGCTCAAAGTCACACAACGAGCTATGGAGAGGGCTATGCTCGGAGTTTCTCTACGAGATCGAATCAGAAATGAGGAGATCCGTAGACGAACTAAAGTAGCCGACATAGCCCAGCGGATTAGCAAGTTGAAGTGGCAGTGGGCAGGGCACATAGCACGCAGAACTGACGGCCGATGGGGCTGCAACGTTCTGGAGTGGAGACCACGGACCGGCAAGCGCAGCGTAGGACGTCCACCCACAAGGTGGACAGACGACCTCATAAAAACCGCAGGAACGCGCTGGATGCAAGCCGCTTACAACCGGTCTTTATGGGAGTCAATGGGGGAGGCCTATGTCCAGCAGTGGACGTCCTACGGCTGAGATGATGATGATAACATATGAACAAAACGAACAGTCGAATCTCGGACGTTCTACCGTAAAAATGTAAAAAAAAAACCGTTGTAAACGCTTCTTTCAAACGCCTAGGTTAACGATAAACTAGAAATGTTTACCAAAATATGATTTACAGTTATTACACACAGTTCTTTTTTGAGAATACATCTGCGGCGATCCGTTGTTTCGCGTGAACATATCACAACTTCAGAGGTAGCATTAAACAACGGCACGGGATTACGGGAATCCTTTCATCTTGCGAGTTACAGAAATAGTACATATACATTTTTTTTTTTATAGCTGACTGGTTTGTTGTTTGACCACAACTCACCTGATGTTAAGTGACAGTGTGGTCAATGATGGTAAAGCACACCTAGCCTGGAATGGAACTGGCTCTCAAGTGAGGCTGCCGGAACACACCGTTAGATGCTTGGCGGCAGATTTTCAACTTGAGGGTGGTAGCTAGCCAGCCGAGTACTGGAAAGTACTCTACCACCACGCTATGGTTTCCTCACGATGTTTTCCTTTACCGACAGCTCAAGCTCATTGTTGGGGTTTGAACCCACGCCCTTCGGCATGCGAACCGACCGCGCTAACCACTGAGCTATCATCGCTATCGATATATGCTTATGAACGAAAACAAAATGAAAGGTTCATTTTGTTTTCGTGGACAAATGGAATAGTTGACATAGTCTGTGGATTACTACCAGAGCGAAAAGACAGGGGGCGCTTGCGGGTTGGAGTGGACGGCGCAGGAGTTGTCAATGTCAACGGGAGGTTAGAATAAAAACAGAAGAGTAAAGGCCGGAAAGACCGAGAGATTTATGTTAATAAATAAATAATGGAATGCACCGTGGTGGTGCCGGCGTAAGAATTGTACCCCACCCTCACTACCCGTGGTTGCCGTAAGTGTCGGCTAAGGGATGTAATCTGGAAGATGGGCAGCAGCGTCTTCCTTGAACAAACACACCTAACTGCGCTCGCCAACCCGCCTGCCAAGCGTGGCGAGTATTGGCAAAGTACATTTAATTTTTCCTTTATCTGTGCTATAAAACGTTGCTTCGTAGCAAATTTCAAGATTCTGAGTTCACGAGAAGTACCCTGTAGGTTTTGATTCCCTTGCGAGTGTCGAAAATTTGCAGCATAAACGGCTGTATCTTTTGATTGCGTTGGCTTAGAAGTTTGATTTTATCACAACTCCAAGGGACAGTAGACCTGAGTATTTGATATGGATTTCAGCTTGATACCTCCACGCGTTCCTGAGAAAAAGGATCTTGACAGACAGAAAGGCAGACGGACAACAAAGTGACCCTATAAGGGTTCCGTTTTTTTCCTTTTGAGGTACGGAACCCTAAAAAAGATAAGCAATGCGATAATATATGCGATGATAATAAATGCGGTCGCAATCGCAGAACACAGCGAGTGTAAAAATACAACTAAAATGGGTGCAAAGTATAGGAATGTGTGATATCTTGATGCGTGTCGCCTGCCACTGTTATCAGGGGATAGATAACGAACAACACTTACAGACATGTATAAGATGTTGACATAGATAATGTTGTATTTTTCCCGCGAATTTTACATCAGTACCTATTACAATTGAAAAGGAAATTGTGATTGTTAATGAAGCTAGCCTTCGATTATTTAAAAGTAATAAGCAGCTATGTCCTAGAGCCCAGACTTTATCTCCTCATAGTATAAAACAAAGTCGCTTCCCGCCGTCTGTACGCTTAGATCTTTTAAACTACGCAACATATTTTAATGAGGTTTCCATCAATAGACAGAACGATACAAGAGGAAGGTTTATATGTATAATACGTGCATATGCACCACATTAGTATCTACGTTGCACCCGTGCGAAGCCAGGGCGGGTCTCTAGTCTCTACTATAAAACAAAGTCGCTTCCTGCCGTCTGTACGCTTAGATGTTTTAAACTAAGCAACGGATTTTAATGCGGTTTCCATCAATAGACAGAGTGATTCAAGAGGAAGGTTTATATGTATAATACGTGCATATGCACCACATTAGTATCTACGTTGCACCCGTGCGAAGCCAGGGCGGGTCTCTAGTCTCTACTATAAAACAAAGTCGCTTCCTGCCGTCTGTACGCTTAGATGTTTTAAACTAAGCAACGGATTTTAATGCGGTTTCCATCAATAGACAGAGTGATTCAAGAGGAAGGTTTATATGTATAATACGTGCATATGCACCACATTAGTATCTACGTTGCACCCGTGCGAAGCCAGGGCGGGTCTCTAGTCTCTACTATAAAACAAAGTCGCTTCCTGCCGTCTGTACGCTTAGATGTTTTAAACTAAGCAACGGATTTTAATGCGGTTTCCATCAATAGACAGAGTGATTCAAGAGGAAGGTTTATATGTATAATAAGTGCATATGCACCACATTAGTATCTACATTGCACCCGTGCGAAGCCGGGGCGGGTAGCTAGTTTTATTATAACTTTTAATTTCTATGGAATTCCAAATCAGCTGTTTTTATAAACTGTCTCACTGCTGGAATTTTCATTGTGAGAAGAGTAAGGTAACCAAAACGTCATCCGTACATGGTGGACATTCCCCATGTACACATAAGTGGAATGCACTGCCTGAGTGGGTGTTCCCCGATGGATATAATCTGGATGTTTTAAAGTCGAGAGTGAATCGGTATCTTCTTGGCAAGCATGCTCCATCTTAGACCGCATCATCACTTAAGATCAGGTGAGATGGCGGTCAAACGTAAGCCTATTTCTTATTTAAAAAAAAAATGAACATATATGTGTCACAACTATGTCAGTTTTCATAGTTTTGCTTAGCTAAGTTCTCGCAAGCTAAATTAGAACCACTTCCTCTTATCCCAAGAAGTTGAAAACACACACATGCACACAATATTTCGTACACACATTTATTAATGATTGCACATTCAAAAGTTTGGTTATAAAGAATGATATTATACTATAGATTTAATATCTTTATTGTTTGACTTATGCGGGATTACTCACATTTAATTTTATCGGAAACTCTGACTATAGTTTTGGCCACATCCGGTGGCCTTCATCATGGAGATAAAGCTTAGTACTATAGTCGGATTTTTTATATAATTAAATGTTAGTAATCCTACATAAGTTTGCATGGTGGTAGGGTACTTTCTAGTACTCGGCTAAAATCTGCCGCCAGGCATCTAACTGTATGTTCCGGCAGCCTCACTTGAGAGCCAGTACCATTCCAGGCTAGGTGTGCTTTACTATCTTCGACCATACCGTCACTGAGCATCTGGTGAGCTGTGACCAAACACCTAGCAAACAATTAAAAAAAAAAAATAAGTAAAACAAAAAATTTGTCAAAACCACATCAGCTTCCATATTAAAATTGATTACCTATTCAAGTACTGGGTACAGCAGCAAAGTCATGGGGAGGCATTATTCCTTAACACCATAAGTATCGTCCGTCTCATTACATCTTACCATAACAAATAAAATAAAAACGGCCTAGTGCGAGTCGGACTCGCGCACCGAGGGTTCCGTACAAACCAAATTATATAAGTAAAAGTTATAGTATTTTTTTTAATGGTAATTAATGCTTTTATCAATTTTTCCTTTATCTGTGCTATATGACGTTCATTCGTATCAAATTTCAAGATTCTGAGTTCACCTTAAGTACCCTGTAGGTTTTGATTTCCTTGCGAGTGACGAAAATAAGAAAGCATAAACGGCTGTATCTTTTGATTGCGTTGGCTTAGAAGTTTGTTTTTTCACAACTGCAAGGGACAGTAAACCTGAGTATTTGATATGAATTTCAGCTTGATAACTCCACGCGTTCCTGAGATAAAGGGTCTTGACAGACAGGCAGACGGACAACAAAGTGATCCTATAAGGGTTCCGTTTTTTTTCCTTTTGAGGTACGGTACCCTAAAAATAGAATTTAAAAAATGGTTTATTTAGTCACATTCCGACCATCTTTCAGCAAATACTTTCTCATATTTCCACTTTTTGAATTGTGATCCTTGCATTCAGACCCTCACATGCCACAGCATATTGTACTTAACAACTAGATACAAATAAAGATAGTTATTTTATTATTAATTATCGAGCCAAAGGGCAGGAAATATGACGAACACATAACAATTTGATCACATTTTATAAATAGATCACTTGGCATCCACATGTTGAGGAAAAATAATTTAAACCTACTAGATTATACAGGCAATGCAATGACTGCCTTTTGAGTCAGGAGCATCCTGTGCAACACTCTGATTCGAAATACACTCATATCATACAGAACGTTTTTAAATCCATTTTAAAAATTAAGTCAATAGTATGTTGATGAAGTTTTCGGGATTCTCATTTTTGTTTAACACTAGCTGCGCCCCGCGGTGTTACCCGCGTGGTGATGGATGATGATGATGATGAAAAGTATCCTATGTTTTATTCCAGAGCCCAAAGTATCCACATGCAAAATTTCATCCAGATCCGTTTTGCCGTTCTGGCGTGATTGAGTAAGAAACATCCATACATCCATCCATCAATCCATCCAAACTTTCACATTTGGGATTATTTTAATAATCCCACTAATATTATAAATGTGAAAATGTGGTTTTTGCAGTTTAATCTAATACCTTTAAACGAGCAATTCTTGTGAATCTCGGAAATGGCTCCAACGATTTTCATGAAATTTACTATGCAGTGAGTTTCGGGGGCGATAAATCGACCTGGCTAGGTTTCATTTTTAGAAAATGAAAAAATACCGAGCAAGTCTTGGCCATCCAGGTACTTATATTTATCAAAACTAAGGTTTTTTAAAGAACATTAAATAAAAACTCAAAATATGAATAGACAAGCTATCTAGTTGTCAAGACATAATATGTGTTATTATGGAAACTGACGTGGTCTTGACACATTTTTGTTTTACATTTTTTTTTTTGTGCGAAGCAAGACGAGGCCGCGCGCGCGTTGTCTCAGCTTTGTCTCCATGATGAAGGCCACCGGATGTGGCCGAAACTATAGTCGGAGTTTCCGATAAAATTATACATAATATGTGCATATTACAGACTTTCTCTGTATTGTAGCAGTCAGCTAAACTGAAGCACTTCTTATATATTAACTCATATTTGCCCACCGTCTTGCTTGACATATGCAAGGTCTGCTGTAAGTGATAAATTTAAGGACACCACCACTGACATTGGGATAGGCTGTGCCCGTATGAGTTGCTCAGAAAAAGTCAATAATATCAAATAAATCCTACTTTGGCAGAACGGATTTGGATAAAATATAGCACACATATAGTTTATGGACTGGATTAACATATAGGAGATATTTGACAGCCCTGTTGGCTCATTGGGAGTATGTCTGCCTGAGCTGTGCATGGGCACATGGGCACCTGGGGCATGGGTTCGATTCCCGCTAAGGACAAATGTTTGTTTGGTATAAAAAAATGTTTGTTCTGTGTCTGGGTGTTCTGTATGTATTATAAGTATGAATTTACAAAAAAAAAGTATTTATGTATTCTATCAGTTATCTGACTTCCATCACACAAGCTCTGCTTAGTTTGGGGTCAGATGGCGCTGTGTGTAATGTGTCCTACAATATTTATTTATTTATTTAGGATACTTTTTATACTGCAAACTTTTGTTAAATTCCATGCGGACAAAGTCGCGTGTAACAGCTAGTATATTATATAGCCAATTGCTAATTTGAAGTACATACAAATCTATCCACTTTAGGATTACTTATTTATGTATGATTAATTCTTAAACTCGTAATAAATATTTGATCTTGATCAATAAGATTCCAAACTATACCACTTAGTGAAGGTCTCATATCTATGCAAATTGTCTTATGAATTACAAATTTACATGAGAAAAGAGTGTTAATTTATTAGTCAAGATCTCTTGAGAAATTCTACTTTGAAACAGGCCCATGGATCGTTACAAGTTCGTTTCCCAATGATTTTGCATGTCATTTCAATTGGTTTAACTTTAATAATTTTGATTGCTCCATTTTATTAACTAAAAATGAATGAATGCACATTTTTAAAGGCTTCAAAATGTATATAAATATATGGTGTTAAATCATATGAACTTATAATTACAATTTATACACACATACAATGAAGTTTAAAATTACTTTAAAATAGGTTTAATATATCTAAGGAAGAGGTTATAGCTATATATTATAGCTTCACTTTAAATTATTTTTTTCATAAAACATACTACAAAATGTTTATGTAAGTTATATTCTAGTATTATTAAATTATGATTATTTGGTGTATTTAGTATCTACCAAATAGAGATTTAAGATATACAATAGCTGTTATTTATGCATTAAAAAGTGTAAATGATTTTAAAACACTATTTTTCTTTGCACATGTCAATTCCTCGAGCAGTGAGTTACTTTTCAAACATGGTATTTACCTCGCTCATTCCGTGGTCTAAAACTGGCACAACACTGCAATCCCAAAAGTGAAAACAAGTACACAAACACTGCACTATTTGGTTTGCTACTAACGAGTTGAAAAGCGGACAAGGCGCGCCGCCACTAATTCAATTAGCCATTGACCACGCAACAAATATTTAATTAAATGTCGTTTAGTGCTGCGACATGCGATGCGACGCGCGAGAATGAGGAACCGAGTGATGATCTGACCCGGCCTCGCCTCTCATGTCCTCGTGAAAACCAGTTTCCTAGATTTACCCACTAAACTAAAGAGCGAGTAAATAGCGTCAATAACGCGTTTACTGGCGTACTGGCGTACTGAAACCCCAGCGCAACGTGTGGGGCGCTAATCTAGCGACAATTTCACGATCTAGCAGGATAAATTTATTCGATAGGTGAAAGGGGCATACCTTAGATCTCGAAACGTATGAATCCGATTTTGAACAGTTCGTAGGTAAATATGTGTAAGAATCACTCGTTGCACAATTTATATAGTATCACAAATTGTCTTTATCACTAGTAAATTCCATGCATTTAACGATAATACGAAACGGTTCCACACAAATGCACTGTACGCGCCGCTAGCCTGTGAAAGACGCCATTTTGATTTCGTCAACTAATGACCATAGACAAAATTTAGACATTTATAGTTTTATTTTTTGATTTCTTTTCTTGAGACAGTTTTTTATCATGTGATTGCTTGCATACTTTATAATTGGTTTTATTGAGTAAGAAATTACGAGAATACTCAATACATTCTTAAGGTTGTCTGGAAGAAATCGCTCTAGGCGATAAGGCCGCCCTTGTACACCGTTTATTTGTTGTTTCTATGTTGTATTTTTTGTTTTGTTACCTTCTTTCTCTTCTGTTTTTAATTTTTGTATGTATTTTTATAATGTTTGGTGTATAATAAAGTTGTATTGTATTGTATTGTATTGTACATTCATAACATGGTGGTATTTTACTCGGAAAATTGTTCTGTTTTATGTATACTCTACCTGTGTCAGAAGTAATGAAAATAAGTATTGTGTGATTGATCAGCAGTAAAGCCAAAAAATATAAAAACTTTGGTTATTGTCTATTGCAGTGTTGTCAGTACAATATCATTAACTATAAATAGCGCATTTTATGTAGGGAACTACTTAACTAGTGCAATACAATAGTAGCATTAAAAAAAAGCAAAATTATATATTTTCACCCTGCAGCTTGTCTAACAAGTAAGGTGTGCCATGATGGAATTACATCATTATGAATTATTATATTCTTGTACATGCTAGTTTTACAGTCAGTTATAATAAGTCCCGAACCTGTCACAAAGCAACGGTTACATTCAAATATATTTAGTTTTAGAACAACATGGGTTGATAGCTACAAACAGAGGCGGATTAAATGTGGAGAACGCCCTAAGCAAGCACCTCATAGGCACCCCTTTAACAGCCATTACACTATTATATGAACAAGTAAAGAACATCACTTTGCTATATTTAGAAGATGCAGTTTCGGTCACTCCAAGATAATATTAGTAGGGATATTTAAATGAAACTTACTTTTAGACGAGAATGAAATACACCGCATAATTGAAATAATGCAAAAGATCAGACACCCCAATTGATTCTTAAAATAATAATTTGATTTTGATAAGCTTAAATAATTATTTATTTTCATAAATTGTTGTTGAAGATATTAGTTTCTTTTTAATTTCGTAACTGTTAGAAAAAGTAAAATTACCTATATTAAAAACTTGTTTAGTTGATTCTATTTATGATTTAAAAACAAACTAGTTTCAGGCTTTTCGTTTATTTAATTACATGTACCTATATGATAAGAGTGAAGAAAGCAAGAGGGTCAGAACGAACATGGAATCCATGCTCGACACGACCAACGCGCACAATGCATCGCGTTGTCATGTCGCTTGTATCTTCCAACTTCTATTATGAATGCGATTCGTTTTCTCATAAGTCAACATAACTATAGCATTCAATGGTTTTATATAGTTAATGAAGATATCTGAAAAGAAAACTATCGCTAATCTATATGATCGTGCGCGACCCATCATAACCTCGCGCCCCAAGGCACGTGCCTAGTTTGATAACGGGATAATCCGCACTCACTATAAAGTTTAAAACTAAGGTAAATTCCTTCTCAATCAGATTAGCCACATTATATTAATTATACCCAAATTATGTTTATGCCTCTCATTTTTTAGCTCTGATTGATCTTCTTTTTATCATTTTGCGGCCAGGCTTTTACAAGATCTGCTATTTTTTTTTTTGTACATGTAGATGATTACTTAACCTATTATGGTAACTCCATAAAAATCCATATGTCAATAAAAAATGGTTTTAGCGGGAACGTGGAAAAAATATGTATAATATTATTTTTCCAAACTTGTGTTTTACGAATGTTTAAGTATATAAATAGGGGCACTTTAACTTAAATTTAGAGGTGGACTGTCAAATCATGCTCACTAGGCTGAACAAGTGATACAATGAGGCAAAAGGTTTTTATTTTCATGTTGAGCCGAATAATTCGTAGAAGCTTCTGGTCGAGCTTATGTTATTAGACTGGTACATTCACCGTTACTTATTTTTAAAGTTACCACCGTTACTAGAGATTAGTTGTTACTAAGAATTGAAACCGTTTCTCAAAAATAACGTAAACCAAAATGTGTAGGTCAGGCATTAAGCATATAGTATCCAGATTCCAGTTGCAGAGCCAGTTTCCATTGAATTAAAAAAAAAAAACAACTGTCAAAAACGGTGCAAGCTTCCTCAGCTGTGCGTACGTGTTTTTGTTCGATATTTTCGCGATAATGGCTATTTGAATCGTCGGGACAACATAAAATAGATGTTTGTTACGAAATCGAGATGTCGAGCCGCCGTTCTATGCTCGGTTCGGCATTGGACGCGCTCCCAGCCCCCACGGACCCTCTGCGGGAACTCTTCGAGGCATGTAAAACGGGAGACGCAGCTCGTGTTAAAAAGCTAATAACTCCTCAAAATGTGAACGCCAGAGACACTGCAGGACGCAAATCCACTCCTCTACACTTCGCTGCAGGTACCAAATTATATACAACACCAATAAAATGACTTTTTAGCTAGAGTTTCAGTTGAAAACAAAAAAAGTGAAAGGGCATTGTTTAGTTAGGATGTTATAGGAAGCTATAAATTTCGTGAAATTGCATAATTCGCTACGGTTAGTGATTTCAAGCGTATCATTCATTGTTTGGTCCAGTTTGATTCAAGAGCATGGATGTGAATTGTGAATGATTATCATAATAAAAGTTGTTTTCATGTTTATACAACTATACTGAGTTATTATGTTTTAAAGCTATGAAATATATCAATAGACGGAATATTCTTGTCAATAAATCATTGTTTGTATAATGTTTAGTTGATAATTCTCAATACCCATATCTAAAAATGTCTTTTTCTTTAGAATCACAATGATTCAGGTAATTTTACATACATGTATTACTATCTGACCTTCTAATGAGCTATATGGCCCTTGTGTTGCCAAGTATGTATTCTAATTGGCTTTATTCTTTTTGTGATGATAAAGATGTATTGCATTCTGTTGATCTGACCAGCTTCACATAAACATGGGCTGGTTTTTATAAGTGACTTCATGCAATAAGAAGGAAGTACTTTAACTTCAAGTCACTAGTGAATTGGTTTCTTATAAGCGACCATGCTCTATCCCAGACCACAATGACTAATACAAATACAAAATAAAAATTAATATATACTGTAGGCCATTACACACAGTGCCATCTGACCCCAAACTAAGTAAAGCTTGTACTATGGAAGTCAGATAACTGGTAGAATACTTAAATACTTTTTTTTTGTAAATACTTACATAACACCTAGACACTAAACAGACATTTGTTTATACCACAAAAAGTTTTTTGTGGGTGGGAATTGAGCCTACAGCTTTTAAAGCAGATATACTACCAATGAGCTAACAGGGCTGTCAAAAATATAATACAAATATTTAATAAGTTCACCAAAGTTATAAGTCACATTTCATAATATAATTCACACTATTATTATAAAGGCGAAAGTTTGCAAGTGTGTTTGTATGTTTGTTGTACCAATATTGATGAAATTTGGTATGGAGATAGCTGACACCCTGGATTAACACTTATGCTACTTTTAATTCTGAAAAATTTTGTATTCACATGGGAACAGAGGGTAACATCACGGGGCATAGATATATCAGTATATCATTAAATATATCAAATACACTGATTAGGTACATGTCAATTAATATATAAAAAAAAATTTCAAAATAATGTGTGTCAATTTGTGAGAGTATTCTTAAATGCTAACAATTTAAGGTTGATGTTGTTTTCATTTCTATCTGTGAAAAGCGTTTGGATGGCACATTAACTATCTTTCTCGTTTTAGGATATGGTCGCAGAGAAGTGGTAGAAATCCTCATAACTGCTGGTGCGGCTCTTCAAGCCCGAGACGATGGAGGCCTACAGCCACTGCACAATGCATGCTCGTTTGGCCACGCCGATGTTGTCAGGGCTCTTCTGGCAGCTGGAGCAGCACCTGCAGCGAGAGACAACTGGGGGTATACTCCACTGCATGAGGCAGCTGCTAAAGGGAAGGTGGATGTTTGTATCGGTGAGTGTGAAATTTGAATCGTCTGCAGTTTGAAATGTTTCAGTTATTACTGAAGTTACAATAGAAATGCAGATGGACTGCAGATCATGAAGCTTGGACTACAGATCATGAAGCATAGACTATAGATCATGTAGCATGGCCTATAGATCATGAAGCATGGACTACAGATCATGAAGCATGGACTACTGATCATGAGGCATGGACTATAGATCATGAAGCATGGACTACAGATTATGAAGCATGGATTATAGATCATGAAGCATGGACTACAGATCATTAAGTATGGACTACAGAATACTATGAATAAGCTAATAAGGAGGCAAAACTAATGTGTAATAGGAATATCAGGGCTGCTTCTAAGGTAGTTATTCCAAATACTAACTGGACAGGGGCGGACTAGGGGTTTGTGGGGGCCCTGGGCTAGTACTAATTAGGGGCCTGCCTAAAATAATCAACCAATTGCCATCTTGTCAAAATCCTGTTTTCGATAATGTGTACTAGATACACAGTTTAGGAAAAAAGAGGGCACACAAATAGTTTATTTATTTAGTATGCCTTAGACACAAACAGCAACAGAGAGACATTATCACAAATGAAATCAACAGGTTATGTGTAGTTTGCCGTGGTGGTGCCGGCGTAAGAATTGTACCCCACCCTCTCTACCCGTGGTTGCCGTAAGAGTCGGCTAAGGGATGTAATCCGGAAGATGGGCAGCAGCGTCTTCCTTGAACAATCACACCTAACTGCGCTCGCCAACCTGCCTGCCAAGCGTGGAGAGTATTGGCAAAACTCCCCCAGGAGGAGGCCTATGTCCAGCAGTGGACGTCCTATGGCTGATGATGTGTGAAATCAAAATTCAATTTTTAAATCTGCATCATATACCAAAGCTATGTATGTCTAGGTGCATTATAATTATATATTTAAAAATTCACTAGAGAATTAGTATAAAAGGTAATTATGTCATTGGTTAATTAGGATTTGAATTATAAGTTAAATAATAATAATAGGTAAGTTATACAGTCAAAATAATAAAAAAAAAAAAAAAATGTTACTTATGGTCCACACAAAATAGGTCCGCCATTTGGTGACCCCTGATGTAGATCTTACCATCGCTTGGAATTAGTAATTAGAGATTCACCATATCTAGAAATTATCTTAAGATTAAATGTTGATTATATTATTGTCCGTTTGCAGCTCTACTCCAACATGGAGCGGATCCTAACATCAGAAATACAGAAGGAAAGACGCCACTCGACCTAGCTGATCCTGCTACCAGGCCTGTGCTTACAGGTAATAAGATACCAGATTTCTATCATGTCAGTGTTTTTTTAGGGTTCCGCACCCGAAACGGTGGTGCCCAAAAATATGCTGTGGTGGTGCCGGCGTAAGAAAAGTACCCCAACCTCTACCCGTGGTTGCCGTTAGAGTCGGCTAAGGGATATGGGCAGCAGCGTCTTCCTTGAACAATCACACCTAACTGCGCTCGCCAACCCGCTTGCCGAGCGTGGCGAGTATTGGCAAAATCCCCCAGGAGGAGGCCTATGTACAGCAGTGGACGTCCTATGGCTGATGATGATGACGACCCAAAACGGGACCCCATTACTAAGACTCCGCTGTCCGTCCGTCTGTCTGTCTGTCCGTCTGTCACCAGGCTGTATCTCATGAACCGTCATAGACAGTTGAAATTTTTACAGATGATGTATTTCTGTTGCCGCTTTAACAACAAATACTTAAAAACAATAAAATAAATGTTTTAGGGGGCTCCCATACAACAAATGTGATTTTTTTGCTCGATATTGATAATGGCAATAGACGCTTTTAATATTCACAGAAAATTTAGTTATATATTCACTTTTAAAATAAATAATTAAATTAAAATAAAACAAATATTTAAAGGAGGCTCCCATACAACAGGCTTGTTTTTTTTTTGCCGTTTTTATAGATAATGGTACGGAACCCTTCGTGCGCGAGTCCGACTCGCACTTAGCCGGGTGGTTTGACTTTTTTGACACTTCCAACAATTATAACCTTTGAGCTTCCATCGAAAACGCTGCCTAATCCATTTGAGATAGATCAAAAGCCCCATGTAAACCCGAGCGCAGTCGGGGCGGGTCGCTATAACAATTATAATTTCGTTGTTGGTATGGAATTGGCAATGGTGGTTTTGTAGCGATGATGGCTCAGTGGTTAGCGCAGTAAGTTCGCATGCCGAAGGGCGTGGGTTCAAACCCCAACAATGAGCTTGAGCTGCCGGTGAAGGAAAAACATCGTGAGAAAACCATAGCGTGGTGGTAGGATACTTTCTAGTACTCGGCTGGCTAGCTACCACCCTCAAGCTGAAAATCTGCCGCCGAGCATCTATCGGTGTGATCCGGCAGCCTCACTTGAGAGCCAGTTCCATTCCAGGTCAGGTGTGCTTTACTATCTTCGACCACACCGTCACTTAACATCAGGTGAGCTGTGGTCAATACACCCAGCCTGTCAGCCATAATAAAAAAGAAAAAGAAAGTGGTACTCCGCCCTTGATTATGTGCAGTCTCTACATTAGTTACTGGACGTTACTTATGCCCATTTTCTTGAATTGTTTCTGTCGCTCTAGAGTAAGTCAAGAAGTTGTAGATAATTTAAATTTTAAATATAGTAATTTTTTCGTCAATAACATTAAATTTTAACTAGTTGCAATCACCGACGGGCGTTAAATCTAACCTAGTTTAGCTATTTAACTTATTTCTATTGACCTTAAGAATTAGCCTCATTCGCATTGTTGTGCTCCGCTAAATGTATTGTTGTGATTTCTTTTGGAATGAATTTGAGAATTAACTGTAACACAACCATGGCACCGTTAACATTTAAAGTGCCTTGGGTGCTTAGGCTTGCTTTATAAAATCTGCTCAAATATGTGTCGGGAGCAACAGCTAGAGTTCTGTATAACTATAACTTTAACTGCCGAGGTGTTTATTGTCAAATTCAAAAACTATGAAAATTACACGCTAGGCCGTGCCGTAGCACTGGCGTCGAGTACTGCGGCCGAGTAACGCGAGTGCGGGATTACACGCAGGGCGTGTTTACGAGTACGCGTAAAGCCGCACTACCGTTGGATTACACACCTGTTCGTTTCTTCGCACTGGCGTGAAGTTCGGTATGCCACTGTAATAGTTATGAGAAGGCATTGTCTCTTACCATCAGGAGAGCGACAAGCTTCTTAAAAAAAAAAAACACTCGGCGCTTGTTATTTAGCACTGGCGCTACTTCTGAAAAAACGCCGAGTGTGTGTTTTGTGCACAGTTGTTTTGAAAGTAGGCTTGACGCGCCTGGCGTGTCGCACGCACTGCGAACCCATTAGAAAGAACACAACGCGAGTGTTTTCAGCAGGTAATGTGTAAGTATTAGCTATGCCCGGTACGATTGCAGCGCCATTTAGCGGGTCCAATACTTACTACCCACTCAAATTCACAGAAAAAAATTTCATCACAATCGGCTCAGCCGTTTTCGAGTTTTAATAATGATTTTGTTTATGTACTCATCCGGTTTTACATAATTCTTGGCGTAAAACTTACCAACTAATATTTTATATTATAATTTATTAATCTAATACAAATAAATAATACAGGAGATTTATCTTTGAACTAATAATATTCCCCAGGTGAATACTGCGCAGCGGATGTGCTAGAAGCAGCCCGCTCGGGCGCCGATGACCGTCTCGCCGCCCTCCTCACCCCCCTCAATGTCGATGTTCATGCCATGGACGGCCGCCGCTCGACCCCGCTCCACCTGGCAGCTGGGTACAACCGTGCGCGAGCCGTGAGGTTGTTGTTGCAACGGGGGGCAGACGTTCATGCGAAGGATAAAGGGTGAGTTTCAAGTTGAGGAGTGATTTGCCCACCATGAACAAATGCCTTGAGTTTGCTGGTGTTGCGAGGGGCAGACCTACATACGACGGATAAAGGGTAAGTTTTAAGTTAGGGAGTGATTTGCCCACCATTAACAAATGCCTTGAGGTTGCTGTTGCAACGGGGGACAGACCTACATGCGAAGGATAAAGGGCGAGTTTTAAGTTGAGGAGTGATTCCCCCCATGAACAAATGCCTTGAGGTTGCTGTTGCAACGAGGGACAGACCAATATGCGAAGGATAAAGGGTGAGTTTTAAGTTGGGGAGTCATTTGTCCACCATGAATAAATGCCTTGAGGTTGCTGTTGCAACGAGGGACAGACCAATATGCGAAGGATAATGGGTGAGTTTTAAGTTGGGGAGTGATGTACCCGCCACTGATGGTAGTTTTTCTTGTTTTCTTTTCTCGTTTGTTCTGTCTCTACCTGGTAGCTACGCTTTCAATCCTATAAGAGCGTCAATATGCACCAATCAGCGAGATTTTGATTCTTGTAACTTAGAACTGTAAACAATTAATTTGGAATCATATCACAAAACGCCATCTAGTACCAAACTAAGCAAATCTTGTACTATTGAAACTAGATTACTGGTAGAGTTATACACAATTTTTTCGCAAATATACACCGTGAAAGTTTGACATAAACAGAAAAATATAGATTAAATAACAGTTACTTGGCAGTCTACGTATGGTAGTTATGTCTCGCGCTAGCTCGGTGCGTGAGGCTGCGCGCTGTCCATACATTGTGGAGTCTTGGGACAGACTTTAACCAAGGTTTTCATAGTTTTTTTTGTATTTGTTTCGATTTTATTTCTTTATACGTTTCATATGACCACTAACTAACATGTCTTTGATTATTGCTAATGTTCAAACTGTCAGCCCGTATAATACAAACTTATAAACAAACATCTCTGTCACATATGTGCTTGTCCAGGGTGGGAATTGAAATCAAGCCTTTTGATTCAAGAAGTAGAGTAACTACCAGGTAATTTGTGGTTTCAAGCTTGCACAGAGAACTGAATCAATCTTCTTTTCTCATTCTAGCGGCCTAGTTCCTCTTCACAACGCGTGTTCCTACGGTCACTACGAAGTAACGGAGCTGTTGGTGCGAGCAGGCGCGGACGTGAATGCGACCGACCTGTGGGCATTCACGCCGCTGCACGAGGCCGCCAGCAAGGCTCGCTTGGAGGTGAGTAGCTGGCTTTATAGATATTTAAGCAGCGTCTTAAGTTTGTTTGATTTTACTAAAATCCGTTGATGCGTTACATCATGACGAAGTAACAGATATACGTATATGTTACCGGCAATATGTATAATCCGGTATTGTATACAATACCTAGGCAATGTATAGAATACCTAAAATGTGTAGGTAATGTATGAAATATTATTTATTTTATACTTTGCCTAGGTATTTTATACAGTACCGAATTCGCAGCCGGTAATGTATGTAAAAGACGAGAGCTTGGTAGGAGGGGCGTGCGGGCGGGCAGACAATAGACGTGTTAAGTTTTTTATACTAATCATTTATGTAAACAAATAACATTATGTTACAAGCTAGAAGAATTTAAAGTTTTTTTTATTCTGATTTTACTGTAAGTAAAAGAAAGAATTCACAAAAAATACTTTTAAGGAGAACTATTAAGTTGTCATTTTAATAAAGTTGATTTTAATTAATAAAACATGTTTCATTTGCCCGTTATTTTATAGGTCGGTTAACATTGATAAATATGACTAAAATTAATTTATTTTACACATTGTCGGTGGAACAGCAGATGTTCTATACAATCCCTAGGAATTGTATTTATTACCTAGGTAAAGCATGGAATGGACAATGATATTCATAATATTTCATACATTGCCTAGACGACTCAGGTATTATATACATTGCCTAGGTATTGTCTACAATACCTGAATTATACCGATTGCCGGTAACATATACAGTAGAATCCGGTTATAACGACGGCCAAGGGACCGGTGATATTACGTCGTACTAACCGGAAGTCATACTAAACGAACTAACTTTTTTTTTTTTTTTTTAATCAAAATAATCCCATACGTAACGTACATACATATTTAGATATTGATATTTATGTGACCAACAGAAAGAAAAAAAAACATTTGAATCAAAATATTTATTGCATAATGTGCACGTCCATAACGAAATGTCTAGTGAAAAAAATCTGTAATTTTTTATTGTTTTTGGTTTTCATTTCTTTAGTAAGAAGTACGGACTGCATTATGCAAGGCATAGGCAAGGGGGGGTGCGCGGGCGGAGATAGCTTCTTACCTACGATATATTTGTAAACGCGTCAACGCTTATCGTCGTTGTAACCGGTCAATTTTGTGTGAAATTCCGTCGTTAAAAGCGGTCGGTCGCTGTAAGCGGAGTCGTAATAAACGGATGTACGTTCATAGTGGCTCATATTAAAACCAAACACATGTCTACACTTACGTCGCTAAAAACGGTTGGTTGTTATATGCGAAGTCGTACTAAACGGATTCTACTGTATATTGAATATTATTAATAATTAGCGACCCGTCCTGCCTTCGCACGGGTAGAGCATATCACGCCTACATGTTTTGTCTGTTGTAGGGCTGGCCTTTCTTACGAATCACTCTATCTATTGGTGAAACTCGCATGACATTACGTTCAGTAGTTTTGTTAAGTTTATTGCGAACAGACTGACAGACAGACCAGTGGCGGATACAGAAGGGTTTGACACTAAAGGTATCTTTCCTTTGCTTTGCAGTTGAATATTCGGGACTTTCTTCAATAAATAAATATAAATATTGTAGGACACATTACACACAGCGCCATCTGACCCCGAACTAAGCAGAGCTTGTGTGATGGAAGTCAGATAACTGATAGAATAAATAAATACTTTTTTTTTTGTAAATACATACTTATAATACATACAGAACACCCAGACATAGAACAAACAAACATTTGTCCTTGGCGGGAATCGAACCCACGCCCTACAGCTCAGGCAGACATACTCCCAATGAGCCAACTGAGCTGTCAATGCCAGACAGAATGGCCCAACTTTTCTCGTAGGTTAGCTATCTATGTGCCAGACAAACGTATAAAATACGATGACGCGAATGTGCGCGCGTGCTACATAAGATAGTGCAACTGCTCGTTAACACGACTCAGAGTCGACTGACGAAAGAATCGAACGAATAGCGAATCCAATGAATAAGTACAAAATTGTTAATGTTTTTTTTTTTTTATGTTTATTAAATTATATTTTTTGACAGATAACACATCTAGATATGAAGTTAAATTACTATGTTAAAGCACAAATCTATAGGCGTGATAGTTTTTCAGTAAAGTGTACCACAAAAATGCTCAGGTTGTGGGATAGTGTTAGGGCTCACTTCGCTCGCCCTGATAATATAGGTCAAAACTCAAAACTCAAAGTGCTTTATTTCCTTTAGACCTTACAGGACTCTTGGACACGTCACACGTCACAAATTATAAACATACTTAAAACTAGGAAATGTAAAATTAGGTATGTTTACTATCTTCGACCATACCGTCAATTAACATCAAATGAGCTGTCGTCATACGTCTGCCATAAGTTAACATAAACGACGTAGTTATCCGCGAACACACATATAAAAATATCTAATCTATCTATCTAATACATTTAAACGAGCAATTCTTGTGTATTTATATAATCTGAATCTCGGAAACGGCTCCAACGATTTACATGAAATTTAGTATGCAGGGGGTTTCGGGGGCGATAAATCGATCTAGCTAGGTTTTATTTTTAGAAAACGTCGTTTTATCCGTGTTTTCAGCCGAGCAAAGCTCGGTCATCCAGGTTCTATATATATACATACACACGGTGGAATTGAGGAACCTCCTTTTTTTGAAGTCGGTTTTAAAATGTAAAAATGTTTAGGTGTGTTCGCTGTTACTGAGCGAAGGAGCGGACCCAACTCTGCTGAACTGCCACGGGAAGTCTGCCCTCGACGTGGCGCCCACTAGGGAGCTGCAGGAGAGATTAGCTTGTAAGTATCGTAAACTAGAATTTATTTGGTGGTAGATTTTTTGTAGCGATGATAGCTCCGTGGCTAGCGCGGTCGGTTCGCACGCCGAAGGGCGTGGGTTCAAACCCCAACAATGAGCTTGAGCTGTCGGTGAAGGAAAACATCGGGAGGAAACCATAGCGTGGTGGTAGAGTACTTTCTAGTACTCGGCTGGCTAGCTACCACCCTCAAGTTGAAAATCTGTCGCCAAGCATCTAACGGTGTGTTCCGGCAGCCTCACTTGAGAGTCAGTTCCATTCCAGGCTAGGTGTGCTTTACCATCTTCGACCACACTGTCACTTAACATCAGGTGAGTTGTGGACAAATTGCTTGTCAGCAATAAAAAGGAAAAATGTTTGCCGATCTTTCTATAAAAAAATATGTGATTTCTAGTTGAATACCGAGGCCACTGCTTGCTGGAAGCATGCCGGGTGGCGGAGCCGGCAAGAGTCAAAAAGCAGCTCTCATCCTCGACACAGAATCATCCGCCTCAACACCAACACCAGGTCAGCACAGTATTACCAAAATTATTATTATTGGATTTTGCATAAAATGTTAAGTTTAGTAAATTTTGGTATTGAAAACTAGACGTAATAAAATATATTTAATTATTGTTTATTGTGGCAACATATTTACGTTTTGAAATGTCAATGTCATAAAGCTGACATCACCATTTTTTTTTCTAAAATTTGATCAAGTTTTTTTTTGTAAATTCTGAAGAGTTCGTCAGCATCAACTACCAGTAGTACACACTCGCTGCCCGGCGAATGTACTACCGAAACGCTGGTGAACTACCAGCACGTGGGCACGGGGGACAGGCCGCTACACTGCGCGGCCGCCAGCTCGCACCCTAAACGGAAACAGGTGAGTGGACAGTAGAGCGTAGGAAACTTGCCTTTCAAAATCACCATCATTTTACCAATATTATTCTCATTTATTTAAGTTTTTACATTTTAAAAAATGAGCTGACCAAGACTTAGACATCGGCAAACGTAGTGTAGGACGCCCTGAGACCAGATGGAGTGACGATATACATAATACAGCTGGCAGTGGTTGGAAGCCAAAAGCTGCAGATCGGGTTGAGTGGCGTATCTTGGGAGAGATGTACATATGTCAAACAGTGGACTATGCAAGGTTGTTGATGATGATGAACTAATTAATGACATACCGACAGCAGCGCCACCTACCGGGTCTAATTGTTTTTTCAAACCATTCATGAACCCATTGAAATATACACCAACTTTCAATCGGTTCCAAAATCGGTTCAGCCGTGAGGAGTTAGGTGATAAACACACATATAGAAAAATTATATATTTTTTAATTAAGAATATAAAAAGTAGGGTGCCGCCGGCAGCGGGGCAGGGCTCAAGCTGCCGGTGGCTAGGGCTGCAGAGTGAGGAACCTCCACACACGCGCACTGCGTCAAGGAACACTGCCTTTTGGATCTGACCCTTGACCCAACCGTCCAGTGAAAGTCTCTTAAGATGATGGTCGGGACTCTTCACTGTAAGACCGTTCACCGTGACGACTATCGGAACAATGATCGTCGATGGAATTTGTTTTGTTATTCAAAGTTCTATGTATCGCTACAATGGTTATGAACATGCGTATCTTTTATCATCAGGAGAGCGTCTCGTTACTCTAAATGCCTTTTCATTAAAAAAATCCATATAGGCTTGATTAAAAAAATACCACTTACCATCACACAGGTGATGGAAATGTTAATACGAAAAGGAGCAAGGGTCAATGAAAAGAACAAGGACGGACAGACTCCACTACACGTCGCTACGGAACACTCGAATTTGGACGCTATGGACTTACTACTAAGGCATGGTGAGTTACGTAGTTCTTCTATAGGTACCTGGTGCTGAGGAGGTACCTGCCAGCGCCAGACGCAGGATTCACTCAAGTTGAGAACAGGCATCTATTGCTTTAATGCTTAAATTCTACGAAGTGGACAATGAAATAGAAATAAATGAAAAAATTACCTGTAACTTTGGTGTTATCAATAAAATATTTGTATTCGTGGTCTCTGACTATGTGCCTTCTTGGTAAGCTCAAAAAAGCACAACGAGCTATGGAGAAGGCTATGCTCGGGAGTTTCCCTACGACATCAAATCTGAAATGAGGAGATCCGTAGACGAACCAAAGTAACCAACATAGCCCAGCGAATAAGCAAGTTGGCAGGGCACATAGCACGCAGAACTGATGGCCGATGGGGCTGCAAAGTTTTGGAGTGGAGACCACGGACCGGCAAGCGCAGCGTAGGACCCACAAGGTGGACAGACGACCTAATAAAGACCGCAGGAACGCGCTGAATGCGAGCCGCTTCCAACCGGTCTTTATGGAAGTCAATAGGTGAGGCATATGTCCAGCAGTGGACGTCCTACGGTTGAGATGATGATTTGTTTTTGCAATGGTCACGGACACTTGTTATTTCTTATCCATCAAATGTCTCATTATTTGATACCATATAAATAGCTTAAACAATCTACTTCGTTATTCATATGAAGTAAAACAAAGATTTGTTATTTTTAGAATGTAACTCTTATGTATTGTGCAATCAGGTGCAAAAGTCAACGCGTGCGATGCTAGAGGTGAAAGTGCTCTCTGTATCGCAGCGAGACGGGATTCCGCCGCCGCGTGCAGATTGCTACTGGCGTGTGGAGCCGATACGCGGCCTGATACACACTATAACCAACCTTTAGGTAAGTACTTAATTTCAGTATCAACATTTTTTTGTATATGAGATAGACAATAGGTCCTGATATGCCTCCTTGTGAAACTCTTGAACTTCAGATGTCATTACAATATGAAACTTTACATATTTACGTAGATAAGAAAAAGTGTGTGTCCTGAGGCGCTTCCTTGTGGAACTCTTACTGGTTGTATATTAAGTAAGACATGAACACTGAGTCTGGTTGTTCGTAGTACAGCATCCAAAGCTTTCTTGGAATCGCTTGGTGAAATTCTATTGCAGTATCTCCAATGTCTAAACACGGCCTTGTTCATGTACCAACTATATATCAGTGTTTATGTAAGTGCTCTCTCATAGCATATAATCATAGCAATTGTATTTATTTTTTTACTTACACGAGGAACAATAAAATACCTTAGATAATATAATTAGTGACAATTTTTTTTACGATATTAGATATTTTATATGTAAAACAGATAAATTCTTGCGAAATTATCATCGCTTGAACAATACGATATCGGAAAGTCAGTAAAAATAAAATAAAAAACATATGTTTTAATGCCATTGGGTTCAAGTATTACATAAGCAGAATTTTATTAATTTTCAAATTACCCACCCCCTTCTGAGCAAAGCTCTCACCCCTTGCGTATGGATACGTAAGCATTAGCATAAAAACAATATATGCAAATTAATAAATATAATATCATCAAAAATAGGTAAAGCAAATACCCTTTGGTGTTTACGTAATATTTGAACGACCCATTTTACTTTAATAAATTAACAAAGAAATACCTATTAGTAATACGCCTGAATATTACTATTATTATAAGTAATAATATATTACTATAATATTATTATTAATATTATATTAATGTAATATTGATAATAATATTATATTAATTGATTAATTATTAATATTATTATTAGAATACGTGAAATATTAATCTTTCTATTTTTCAGTCAGTCATACCTTCAATACTAAAGTTATGACTCTTTATCTTAGTTTTAAAATTCTCCATTATAATTATAACATTCTAAAATATGACCAGTAACCTCTCAATTATGATTATTTTCTATAATATGCCTAACTACCCCTAAATCCCTTTTAGCACTCCCTAAATCATCAACTTCATAACTGCCATCTCCAGTACGCTTAGCCCTGCTTAAAACAATATCATCGGGTACAGTTTTCAAATCATAAGCCCATCCGATGCGAGCAAAAAAATTTATAAATAGGGTTGTTATGTTCAGCCAATCATTGCCTAATTCAGCCGTTTTGTAGTCCCATGGAAACACGTGGTGGTAGTTGTGGAAACCCTGGAACATTTTTTTCAAATGATTAATTGTTAGTGTACACTTCATGTGGAAGGGACGCCTCTAGCGGGAGTAAATCGAAACTACTTTTTTGTATACTTTTGACAATTGTACCTACTTCGTAATTGTTGCAAATAAATATGCTAGACCCACCGATTGGTTGTCATTTTGCGAGATTTACAACCGCTCTTTAGCCGCGGCATCAGATAAGCATATCGTATTTTTTTAAATGACCACTCTGACCTGATGGAAAGTAACGATGTGATCTAAGATGGAGCACGCTTGCCCATGAGGTATTAATTCACTTTTTTCTTGAAGCTGTATTTAATGTTTTTATCGTTTGCACTACGGTGAGTGTGCCCACAAACTACATGACCTCAGAAATCAGAAATCAGAAAACATTTATTGCAAAACCGCGTTACAGTAAGATCTTAAAATAAACATGCAAAGTACATAACGGTCTGGCCTTTTACAGGCATACAATATTTAATACAATTTGAAATCAATGTCATATAAAATAGATTTAAGCTTTACAATTCATAAAAATAATAATAATAATATTAGTCCATTAATCTCTCGTTTAAAAAATCGTCAATTTTATAATAAGTTTTAGTAGTCAAAAAATTAAATAATTTTCTCTTAAATGCAGGTACACTCTCCGAATCCATCACTGATTTTGGCAAATGGTTATATATTTTTGGACCCATTCCCAAAACACTTTTATTGTATAGTGCGGTACTATGTACCGGCATACTAATTATATTTTGATAACGTTTAGACGACATGTATTTAAACAAATGTAAATTTTTCTTCACAAATAAAGCTATCTCATATATGTACAGACATGGAAACGTCAGTATTTTCAATTTCTTAAAATATGGCTTACAAGAATCTCTCGTTTTTAAATGACACTAGGACTTAGGTGACCTAATCTTGCCATCGCCGTTTAACAACAACACGATCAGAAGCTCGACCAAAAGACACCCTTTCACAGTGGAAATTCCCTTAAAGCGTTTTCAGACCACGGTCCTTGTAATAACTGCTGATGTGTGGTACTCGTTGCCAGCGCCTGTGTTTCCAACTAGGTGCAACCTGGGGTTGTTCAAGAAAAACGTGAATAGGTATTTCCTAGGCAAACGTACTCCATTTTCGGCCACATAGTTGCTTTTCATCAGGTGAGATCCAATCGCATGTCTAGTAAACTTTTTTTTTTTTTAATGGCTGACAGGCTAGGTGTTTGACCACAACTCACCTGATGTTAAGTGACGGTGTGGTCGAAGATGGTAAAGCACACCTAGCCTGGAATAGAACTGGCTCTCAAGTGAGACTGCCGGAACACACCGTTAGATGCTTGGCGGCAGATTTTCAACTTGAGGGTGGTAGCTAGCCAGCCGAGTACTAGAAAGTACCCTACCACCACGCTATGGTTTCCTCACGATGTTTTCCTTCACCGGCAGCTCAAGCTCATTGTTGGAGTTTGAACCCACGCCCTTCGGCATGCGAACCGACCGCGCTAACCACTGAGCTATCATCGCTACAAGACAACTAATTGAATAAAGGAGCATGCATTCCACTCTTAAAGCTGTATCTATCAGAAAATACTTTTCAATATAGTTTACCTCTCCAAATGCCAAAAATGACACCGACTTGTTTTGGGCGGGTAGTATATTGTTATCGTAGGGTTTGTTGCCCCACAAGTGGGCCGCACTGTTTACTAGAAACGTCGTGTGGAGGTTCGTGATGTAGCGCATTATGGCGACATGCCAAGCTACTTTGAGAGTCTCCCCCCAAAGGCAAACAGGAAGTACTGTTGGTAGAACGAAGCAGATTGTGCCGATGAATGGGATGGCGTATCTGAAAAAGATGGCGTATATGTGTCTCAAGTCTCAGACCAATGAAAAGTTTAATTTACTAGAGCAGGACTCGACTCTGACTTACTTTGTGTGACTTTGACTGTGACTTAACTTATTTTTTAATAAAATTCTTGACACTGGCAAATGCACAAAATGCGTTGCGAATATCAAAAACATAATAACAAATACATCATTCAGATATGTACTTGGAAAAGTGTGTTAGCGAATTTCTTATATTATTGTGAAAATCTGCAATGGGACAGGTGCAAGAGGCACGACAATTTAATTCTTGTCGATTTTTTTTTAATGTAACAAATGAGACGAACGAGACGCTCTCCTGATGTTAAGAGATAACGCCTGTCCATGACCATTGCAGCGATACACAGAACTTTGAGTAGTAAAACAAAATCCAGGGCATCGCTGCCTTGGTGCTCATTACTTTGAGATTAGATGGTTAGTCTCAATAGCCCTGTAATTTCGCTAGCTGCAGTACCCTTCACACCGGAACACAGTAATGTTTACACACTACTGCTTAGCGGCAGAATATCTGGTACTGCGGTGGTACCTACCTAGACGACCTCCTGCTAAGGAAATCTACCACCAAGTAAAATGTATGTAAAAAGTATTTACGGACCTACGACATTATTATTGTATTTATTAGAATATTTAACATTGTATTTGAATTTGACATTGTATTTGAATTTGACATTGTATTTGAATTTGACATTATATTTGAATTTGACATTCTATATTAATTTGATATTATATTCGAGTTTGACATTTTATTTTGATTCTGACATGGTATATATCGTTATTATTATTATTATTATTATTTTTTTTATTTTTTTTAAATATTATAGGACACATTACACACAGCGCCATCTGACCCCAAACTAAGCAGAGCTTGTGTGATGGAAGTCAGATAACTGATAGAATACATAAATACTTTTTTTTTTTGTACTTATACTTATAATACATACAGAACACCCAGACACAGAACAAACATTTGTTTATACCAAACAAACATTTGTCCTTGGCGGGAATCGAACCCACGCCCTACAGCTCAGGCAGGCATACTCCCAATGAGCCAACAGGGCTGTCATTATGGGTTTGATAGGTTTTGCTTTGGCATAATTCCACAATAACTAGAGATCGGACTATATACAACATAATATATATATCACCGAAGTAACACTACACCAAATTTCAATTCAATCGAATCCGTAAGAGTCAGTAAGAACCTTTTGTCAAGTAGGAAATGAGCTGATAATCATCAAACGCCTGAACAGATCTTCATAAATTATAGCTAGGAACCATCGTAATAACGTCAGCTTTGAAACAAAAAAAACCGCATCAAAATCTGTCCATTCGTTTAGGAGCTACGATGCCACAGACAGACAACAGATACACAGACCCTCTTTTTGCGTCGGGGGTTAAAAATATACCCAGCATACTTACTTCTTCTGAAACCTCAGCACTGGATTGGCGTATATATCACGCATGTCGATTGTTTTTCCTCTCTTCTTAACTTCTTCGTGCTTCTTTACCAAGAGCCATCCGATGTGAGAGTAGAAAAAACCGCGGGTGGCGTTATGTGGATCCGCATCGGTGTCGCTGGAGTAAAAATCAAAACCTTGAGAGTTTTGACGGGAATTTAGAAAAAAAATTTTTTTGGTTAACTAGCTTCGTGTTTGACCACAGCTCACCTGATGTTAAGCGATGGTGTGGTCGAAGATGGTAAAGCACACCTAGCCTGGAATGGAACTGGCTCTCAAGTGAGGCTACCAAAACTCACTGTTAGGTGCTTGGAGTCAGATTTTCAATTTGGGAGCCGTAGCTAGCTAGCCGAGTATTAGAACCATGCTATCTATGGTTTCCTCACAAAGTTTTCCTTCAGTAGCTCATTGGGTTTGGAACTCATGCCCTTAGGCATGTGAATCGTTCGCGCTAACCACTGGACTATCGTCGCTACAAAACATGTTTTTTTTTATACTGGAATAAACCATGATACTTTTTCTGGGCAGTCGTGTAAAAAAATCACAAATTACTCACGAGTACTTGTGATGAAGGCGGTGGTCACGCACCCAGTTAATGGCTGAATTCTGGAACGCGAACGTATTCATCACCATCAGCATTATTTGGAGTGGCATTTTAGCCTTGTAGCTCTTGTGGGACCAGAGTCTGTGTGCACCTGCCGTCACCCCGATAGACGCCAACACGAATAATATGTATGCTGGAAAAAAAAAAACAAACGAGAATAGACGCCAACACGAATATTATGTATGGTGAAAAACGTAAAAAAAACAAATGAGAATAGACGCCAACACGAATATTATGTATGGTGAAAAACGTAAAAAAAACAAATGAGAATAGACGCCAACACGAATATTATGTATGGTGAAAAACGAAAAAAAAAACAAATGAGAATAGACGCCAACATGAATATTATGTATGGTGAAAAACGAAAAAAAAAACAAATGAGAATAGACGCCAACATGAATATTATGTATGGTGAAAAACGAAAAAAAAAACAAATGAGAATAGACGCCAACACGAATATTATGTATGGTGAAAAACGTAAAAAAACAAATGAGAATAGACGCCAACACGAATATTATGTATGGTGAAAAACGAAAAAAAAAACAAATGAGAATAGACGCCAACATGAATATTATGTATGGTGAAAAACGAAAAAAAAAAACAAATGAGAATAGACGCCAACACGAATATTATGTATGGTGAAAAACGAAAAAAAAAAACAAATGAGAATAGACGCCAACACGAATATTATGTATGGTGAAAAACGAAAAAAAAAACAAATGAGAATAGACGCCAACACGAATATTATGTATGGTGAAAAACGAAAAAAAAAACAAATGAGAATAGACGCCAACACGAATATTATGTATGGTGAAAAACGAAAAAAAAAACAAATGAGAATAGACGCCAACACGAATATTATGTATGGTGAAAAACGAAAAAAAAAAACAAATGAGAATAGACGCCAACACGAATATTATGTATGGTGAAAAACGAAAAAAAAAACAAATGAGAATAGACGCCAACACGAATATTATGTATGGTGAAAAACGAAAAAAAAACAAATGAGAATAGACGCCAACACGAATATTATGTATGGTGAAAAACGAAAAAAAAAACAAATGAGAATAGACGCCAACACGAATATTATGTATGGTGAAAAACGAAAAAAAAAACAAATGAGAATAGACGCCAACACGAATATTATGTATGGTGAAAAACGAAAAAAAAAACAAATGAGAATAGACGCCAACACGAATATTATGTATGGAGAAAAACGAAAAAAAAAACAAATGAGAATAGACGCCAACACGAATATTATGTATGGTGAAAAACGAAAAAAAAAACAAATGAGAATAGACGCCAACACGAATATTATGTATGGTGAAAAACGAAAAAAAAAACAAATGAGAATAGACGCCAACACGAATATTATGTATGGTGAAAAACGAAAAAAAAAACAAATGAGAATAGACGCCAACACGAATATTATGTATGGTGAAAAACGAAAAAAAAAAACAAATGAGAATAGACGCCAACACGAATATTATGTATGGAGAAAAACGAAAAAAAAAACAAATGAGAATAGACGCCAACACGAATATTATGTATGGTGAAAAACGAAAAAAAAAAACAAATGAGAATAGACGCCAACACGAATATTATGTATGGTGAAAAACGAAAAAAAAAACAAATGAGAATAGACGCCAACACGAATATTATGTATGGTGAAAAACGAAAAAAAAAACAATTGAGAATAAACGCCAACACGAATATAATGCGTAACTGAAATATTACGTGTGCTGGGTCACGAAAAAAACAAATGAGAAAAACAAGTTAAATGTAATAAATATTGGGGTACATTTCATACAGCGCCATCTAGACCCAAACTATGCAAAGCTATCAGTGAAACTGTAGTAGCCGTGAAATACAAACAATTTAAAAATGGGCAAAGGAATATTATATATAATAGTAAAAATGGACCGGCTAAAATTATGTATGCAGGAGTAGGAGAGAAATAAGAAAAAAGTACCTGGAATTAAGACCTATTAAAAAATGGACCAATAGATGTTATAAATGTGAAGAAAAAAACAAGTAGCCGTGAAATGATATCCATTAAAAATGAGCAAATTAATATATTAAACTTCTGTGTATCGCTGCAACGGTCATAGACATGCGTTATTTCTTACCATCAGGAAAGAATAATAATTCGTCTCAATAAAAAAACCAGACTAATAAACTTATTAAAAATTAGAAAACTTACACATGAAGATGGTCTGCCATTTAGCTTCAGTAAAACACAGATACAGCCCGTACAAAGCCGCTAAGTGCCCATATCCGAAGGTAACAAGATTCATCTTGATGATTTTGAATGTTCTCGGCGCTGCTTGTGGCGCCACTAGCTTTATTTCTTCTTCTTGTTCTGCCACGGGTACAGGGCCTGGTTTCAAACAGGGTGCCATTGTCTGGACAAAAGAGAAAACTTTAAATTACAATGAAAGAAGGATTACAAATCTATCTGAATTTATAAGCATATGCGATATATCCCAATTTTGTAAATTTTTAGATTTTGTTTTTATCTGCTAAAATATTTTCTTATTCATATTCAAAGTGATAAGTCCAGTACCGACGTCCCGCTTGGGGTGTATTGTGTTCAGCCCAGTTCCTTAAAGTATCGGAACGAGGCTCTGGGCTGCTGGCATAGTATCTCCAGTGAGATGGAAGGAATATTTGATGACATTGATGACAAGGGGCATTCAAGGTGTTGTGGCGACATGGACGATAGCGAAGCAGCTTCATGTAGCCTTGTGGTAATTTTATTACCTTCTGTGGCTTTGCAATTCAAAAGCTCATGCTCTACAGTTTCATTATCTTGCAAGCAGCCACGGCATAACGGACTATCCGTGACTTTTAGTTTAGAGGTACCTCTCCAAAAATATTTTTTTTTTGAGAAAGAAACATTCTTTCGTATTATGCAGAATCACCATCAAATCACCCAGTTTTAAAGTAATGAGCGCCTTGGACTTTGTTTTGTTGCTCAAAATTATCTTTTTTCTGGGGACAGGCATTCTCTTACCATCAGAAAAGCGTCTCGATCGTCTTATTACTTGTTGTTATAAAAAAAATCAAATGAACTGATTTCGTATATTATTATGAGTCCTGTCCATCGACAGCCACGACCACTTCGCCTAGAGTGTCCGACTAAGAAGATTATTACGAAGGTAGTTGTAAAAGTAGTTCAGCAGTAGTTTTAGGTCGGAATAGCAGTAAGCAGCGGGATTTACTGCCCGAATTGGTGTTCCCTCATAGATGCAATTTGGGTAGTTGAAATTGCGAGTGATCGGATTCTTCTAAGCAAGCGTGTTCCGTCGCAAACCGCTTCTTCGCTTCACATCACGCGAGATGGCAGTTAAAAGTATTTTTTTATTTATTTGATTCCAAATTCAATATACAGCGTGTACAATACTTATTAAAATTATTTTGGGATGTGAATGGACTGTATGCCAGCGACATTGATCACGAGTACAAGTGTACCAAGATCAGTCACTAATCCGTGTAGAAAATATGTAAATACTATTGATATTATCGTTATATGGTTTAGTCATGGGATATAGAGGAGATCGCTGATACGAGTTCGTGCGACTGGCAGCAATAAAGAAAGTTTTATACTCAAGTCGTGAGTTGATCCTAAATGAGACTGTAACAGAGCATATCTAACAGCTGTGATAGATATCATAGAAAAGCATAGCATCAAGTTATAATCTCCTGGACTTTAAGTCTAGGTGAAATCTTCATACGACATAAAAGCCTAAGCCATTCTTCTGAACTCTTTCGATAACTATACTGTAACATTTATACTCGTAATAAGGACTTATATAATAGCCAGATACTCAAGCTGTAAAGGGACACGTGACTTCATTAATAAAATAATAAGGGTACCTAAATTGTATGTCAGTAAATTTTTAAAATTGTTTGCATATTTTATGACTAAGTTATACATTTTGAAACCACGTGCAATTATATTTTGTATAATTAATGTCTCAAGTCAACTTACTATACAGAGTTATACTTAGATATTTGACAACCTTGTCAAGTAAATGAATAATAATAATTACTTATTTCAAAAAATGAAACGTCAATAAAAAATAAATGTCCACAATGCCAAGCAATAATTAATAAATAAAAGAAAATACCACAAAAAAAAAAAACGAAAAGTCCACCACCCACAGAACTCTAACGGAACGTTTCTAATACACACCGCGTTGTATGGCGAAGGTAATTTGTTGGAACAGGTACCAACTAGATTGGGAATCACTCCCTTTCTTTCTAAGGAAGCGTACCAGGTTCATTGAAAATTTTCCCGTCTCGGAACACCACTTTTACGATTAAAACTAAGATTTGCATTTATCGAGACTTAGCGTCAGATTATTGCCACCACATACATTGACAACCTTTCAAGATCCGATTGTAAGTCTAAATGGTCTAGCTGGCTATTAATAATATGATATACTATTAAATCATCAGCATACTACAGAGATTTGCAAAATTTAAAACATTGATTAAATCATTCTTGTATAATATAAAAAGCAATGGCCCTAGTATTGATCCCTGTGGGACTCCGGAAGTAATAGACTGTGTCTGATTCATACCCATTAATAACCACCATTTGGTGATATAAGATTTGAACCAGTGTCAAAGTTTACCACGGATACCATCAAAGGTTATCTTGTCTAACAAAACTTTGTGATCAACCCGATAAAAGGCTTTTTGAAAATCCTTATGTACACATCATCAGTGTTTATTCCTATTTCTATCTATATTATTAATTATTTCAGTATACATATGTATATTTATAGATTTAAAATAGTAGAATGTTTTCTGACAAAACCATGTTGATTGGAAATTATACTGGGGTATAAATTTGCATAAATGGAATTATAAATTAATCTCTTGTGAAGCTGCGGCAATGCTTGCAAAATAGAGATGGGATGATAATTTGTAACATCATTTTTCTAACCACTATTGTGTGTTTGTTTGTGTGTTTTTGTGTTTTGTTTGTGAACAATTATAAGTATGTATTTATAACAAAAAGTATTTAAGTATTAAAAATATTTGTATATACAAAAACAATATACATTATAACACCAGTATTTTATCAGTCATCCGACCCACACTTTCAAATCATATGTACATTCTTGTATATTCATAAGTTCCGACGTTTGTAATAGTTAATTATACTCAAGAATAACTTGTATTTCTCAAAAGTGAATTTGTATATTCTTATGAGAAATAAATATCTTAAACCATCCGCCATGTAATGGTTTCCTCACGATGTTTTCCTTCACCGGTAGTTCAAGCTCATTGTGGAGGTTCGACGCCCTGCGGCGTGTGTACCGACCGCCCTATGATACGTATATCTATCTATCTATCTAATCTATCTAATACCTTTAAACGAGCAATTTTTTTTTTTTTTTTTTTTTTTTTTTTTTTTTATATATATCTAATAGGCTTGCGTTTGACCGCCATCTCACCTGATGATAAGCGAAGATGCGGCCTACGGTGGAGCACGCTCGCCTAGAAGAAACCGATTCACTCGCGACTTGAAGGCACCCAGATTGTATTTATCGGGGAACACCCACTCGGGCAGCAAATTCCATTCTCTAGCGGTTCGCACAATGAAGGTAGATTCGAACCGCTTAGTTCGAGCTTTTGGAATATCGACCATGAAGCGGTGTCGCTTTTTAGAGCTCCTGGCTGTCCGATAGTAGAATGGGCAAGCTGGAATTAGGTCATGTAGATCTGAAGCGCACTCGCCAAAGTGTATCCGGTAGAAAACCGACAGAGAAGCGACTTTGCGACGATGTTCAAGGCTTAGGAACTTTTTTCGAACAAGCGCATCATCGCTAATAAGTCTCTTAGCTCGTTTCTCGATGGATTCCAACGCCTCAAGCTGGTACTTGGCCGATCCGTCCCAAAGGTGCGAACAGTACTCCATGCATGACCGAACTTGTGCTTGGTATAATGTAAGCAACTGTTCCGGCGTGAAGTACCGTCGCACCGTCGAAAGGATACCCAGCTTTTTGGCCGCCATTTGGACTTTTGACTCAATATAGCAGCCAAAGTTGAGGGTCGGGGACAGAGTAACACCTAAAAGCTCAAGACTGTCACAAATTGGAACGGATACACTTTGGAAAGTAGGTGTCAGATCAAATGGCCTCTTTTTGGCGGAGAACAGACACGCCTGGGTCTTAGCTGCATTGAACTTGACCAGATTGGCATCGCCCCAGTCGGAGACTGCCTTGAGGGACAAGTTCATGCGCTCGACCATAGCCTCTCTAAGAGACCGGATTTCCGGTCCACTAGTACGTGCACTGGACATATAGCTCTCTACAACAGTGCTGTCATCTGCATACCCAAAGGTGCCGGGCTTAAGCAGATCGTTAATATGCAGCAGGAAGAGAGTCGCGGAGAGCACCGACCCCTGGGGAACACCGGCATTAATAGCCTTACAATCCGAAGAACAGCCGTCAACGACCACTCGGATCGATCGGTCCCGCAGAAAGTCCGATATCCAGGCAATGAAACCAGAAGACAGACCGAACGAGGAGAGCTTGCCAATAAGGCTGTCATGCCAAACCCTGTCGAAAGCCTTCGAGATGTCAAGGGAAACGGCAAGCGCTTCCCCGTGTTTCTCTATGGCTTCACTCCAGATGTGAATAGCATACGCTAGAAGATCCCCAGTGGACCGGTTTCGGCGGAACCCGTATTGCCGGTCACTGAGGAGATCATTAGCTTCTAGGTATGCCAGGAGCCTGTGGTTGAGGACACGTTCCATAGTCTTACAGAGTATGGACGTGACCGAGATTGGCCTGTAGTTGACAGGGTCAGCACGACTACCCTTTTTAGGCACAGGTTGCACATTAGCAAGCTTCCACGACTTCGGTACTTGACCAGTCTCTAAAGAGAGGCGAAAAAGGCGCGTCAAAACCGGAGACAACTCAGGCGCACAAGTCCTCAGAACAATGGCTGGAATACCGTCTGGTCCACTGGCTTTATTCACGTCAAGATTGCGTAGCATTTTACGAACCTCAACCTGGCGAATACGGATGTCAGACATAATTGTCGTACTGCCAGGTGGAGTTGGAGGTATCGCGCTACCAGCATCTAGACGCGAAGACTCTGCAAACAGAGAAGCAAACAAGTTTGCCTTCTCTTCAGCAGTATGAGCCAGGGTCCCGTCAGGTTTCAACAGAGGAGGGAGTGAGGGGCGGCAGAAGTTCGTCTCGACAGATTTAGCTAGGGTCCAAAACGCTTTACTACCCGCAGGGTACGAAGCCAGTTTGTTCCCTATTCGACTAATGTGGTCGAAACGAGCCCTCTGCAGAACCTTTTTGCAGGACTTGGCTGCCTTGTTATACGCTTTCTTCTTCTGACACGTGTCCCTCGCCTTACGGTTTCGAGCGTCGACCCAGGCTAGGTAAGCCTCATGTTTCAGCGCTTCAGCGCGACCACAGTGAGAGCCAAACCATGGGCGAGCTTTACCGGACAATGGTACGTCGGAATATGGTATGAAGTACTCCATAGCCGTACGTAGCACATCAGTCACAGCATCCGCGGAAATCGAGGGATCGGCAATTCTTGTATATATGTATATAATCTGAATCTCGGAAACGGCTCCAACGATTTTCATGAAATTTAGTATGCGGGGGGTTTCGGGGGCGATAAACCGATCTAGCTAGGTTTAATTTTTAGAAAACGTCGTTCTATCCATGTTTTCAGGCAATGAATAACCGAGCAAAGCTCGGTCATCCAGGTACTAAATATAATTAGAGTTAAAGAGGACCCGACAACGAGACAAACCTCGGCGAGGTTTAATGGTGTGTTTTATTAAAGGATAAACAAACTGAAGAGCTTAAAATATATGTATAAAACTATATAAGACTGCGATTAAAATAGCTATAATTAAAGAAAAAAAAAACATTTTTAAACAATTTATTAATTTATTATTCCTAATTATATTTAAACATATAACTTAAATATATATTTTCGCAATCCTCTTTTGACAAGTGGCAACGACAGTATCGCTACCACTTACCGCTGGTGGCGGCGGTTGAATAGCTCGTAAAACTAACAGGTATCTCGATAATTTAACCAAATTACAGAAAATTACGAAATTGTCGGAATTTCAAATTAAATCCAAATCTATTCTTATCTGAGAGACAATAATTTTTTGATGAGCAATTAATATTTTTATATGTACAATGGAGATTATAGTTTTTTTTGGCAAGCGATTAAATAATAAACTCTATTAATAAATTTGGCGAATTAGTTTTATTTTGGGCTGATCATATTTGCCGCTGAACCGAAAACCGTTGGGGTAGACGTGTTCTAGAATGGAGACAGCGAATCAGCAAACGTAGTGTGGGACGTCCTAAGTCTAGATGGAGTGACGATATACGTAAGACAGCTGGCAGTGGTCAGAAGCGAAAAGCCGGGGATCGGGCTGAGTGGCGTGTCCTGGGAGAACCCTATGTCCAGCAGTGGACTGTTCAAGGTTGATGTTGATGATGATGATGAGTTATTTTATTGGATGCACCAACAATATTCGACGAAACCAACTATAGCTTGTACGAAACGATTTTTGAGCTGCTGTTGAAGGAAAACATCGTGAGGAAAGAATTGAAAATTTTAATAAGTTGCCTGAAGATATAAAGGAACTACCACATTGTAAACTCAAACTAAAGTTGTCTGAATGCCTGCTGGATTATTGCTTTTACAAAGTCTCAGAATATCTTACATATAGAAACGCACAAGGCAATTTTTTTTTATGGCTGACACGTTAGGTGTTTGACCACAGCTCACCTGATGTTAAGTGACGGTGTGGTTAAAGATGGTAAAGCACATCTAGCCTGGAATGGAACTGGCTCTCAAGTGAGGCTGCCGGAACACACCGTTAGATGATTGGCGGCAGATTTTCAACTTGAGGGTGGTAGCTAGCCAGCCGAGTGCTAGAAAGTACCCTACCACCACGCTATGGTTTCCCCACGATGTTTTCCTTCACCGGTAGCTCAAGCTCATTATTGGGGTTTGAACCCACGCCCTTCGGCATGCGAACTTACCGCGCTAACCACTGAGCTATCATCGCTACAAAATTAGAAATAATATTTGATTCTGCCATAATTGTTTTCTTTTTAAATATAGTTATGATTGTTGATTTATTGAATTATTGTTACTATTATTATTTTAATTGTAATTTTTTATTTTGAATTCTTATTTCTGATATTATCAATTTGACTTGGACTGTATTATGACCTTATGACTTATGTAAATCTATTAATCAGTCTAAAAATTGACATTATTTAACAAGTATGTAATAATTCCATTTCATCCAGTTTTGCACACCCAGTTCTAGGTTAAGTATGGTCAAAGTGACTTATTAATTTATGTACCAACATCTCCTGTACTATGCAAATAAATACATTATGCGAAAATGCGCTGCGAGAACTATTGACAAAGCCTACTATAAGGTGGCTCATTACGTGGAAGACAGGAATATATGGTTGTTGTAGCTTCTCTCTGCACTTGCATCCCCCTGGCTAAGTGACAATTGTAGTAAGCATAATGTATGTATTAATAATTATAACTGTAAACTATAACCTAATATGAAAAGAAAGATCCACAAAAAATGCCTTGCTGAGTTTCTTGCCGGAGTCTTCTCAGTTGAAGTGTAATTACGAGCCGGTGGTAGATTCAAACATGTAACTTAACGTTCATAAGTGCCTTACCAGGGCCTAAACTGAATAAATGACTTTTGATTTTGATTTATAATTTAAAAAAATGTACTACAGTATTAAAGAACATGTCAATATGTACAAAAAAGTATACGATACCATATGTCCAACTATTGTAATTATGCCAATATAAAAAATAGAAAAAACATAAAAAAATAAAAATGTCATCCAAAATCAGACTACTTTAATCTTATCTTGATATTTATTATAACTCAAATAAATACTTTTGTAGTAAAGGTTGTTTCAGCAATAATAGATTACTTTCTTAATAATTGGAATCGGACATTTCATTCAAAAGATATTTTAAATTTAATAATATGATCATAAGAAATTACTAGGAAGAAAAACACCGCGGCGCGCAATGGGCGACGAGGAAAACATATATAAATATTGTAGGACACATTACACACAGCGCCATCTGACCCCAAACTAACCAGAGCTTGTGTGATGGAAGTCAGATAACTGATAGGATACATAAATACTTTTTTTTTTGTAAATACATACTTATAATACATACAGACCACCCAGACACAGAACGAACATTTGTTTATACCATAAAATGTTTGTCTTTGGTGGGAATCGAACACACGCCCTACAACTCAGGCAAGCATACTCCCAATGAGCCAACAGGGATGTAGTGACATCTATGGGATAGGCAGCCGCGCGGCTAAGTCAAGACATAAGACATAGTCCAACAACAAGATCAGAATTTTGACGAAGTCTTGATACAGATAGAAAATAAACTTTCAGAATTGAACGATAAAAACTTAAGGTATATTGGACTACCCTCTCTCACAAACATTCACAAAATATAGTTGTCGTACATATTATGATGTTAACGAGTCAGTATTTGTCGACTCGAAAGCACCAAAGTCGGTCGCAGATCAAAATTTGATACTATAATTTAAAGTGACGAAAATAATAGTGGTGGAGTATTTTTTTGAAGAAATTGAAATTGAATGCATTCCAGTATGTGTAACATAATGGCACACGCTTGGTGTTTTTGACCACAACTCACCTGATGTTAAGTGTCGGTGTGGTCGAAGGTGGTAAAGCACACCTAACTTGGAATGGAACTGGCTCTCAAGTGAGGCTGCTGGAACACACCGTTAGATGCTTGGCGGCAGATTTTCAACTTGAGGATGGTAGCTAGCCAGCCGAGTACTAGAAACTACCCTACCACCACGCTATGGTTTCCTCACGATGTTTTCCTTCACCGGCAGCTCAAGCTCATTGTTGGGGTTTGAACCCACGCTCTTCGGTATGCGAACCGACCGCGCTAACCACTGAGCTATAAATCATCACCGGCCCCGCAGCACGTATATTGCTGTCACCTACATAGCATTACCAACATAGTGTAAAAAAACTGCCGTGGTGGTGCCGGCGTAAGAATAGTACCCCACCCTCTCTGCCCGTGGTTGCCGTAAGAGTCGGCTAAGGGATGTAATCCGGAAGATGGGCAGCAGCGTCTTCCTTGAACAATCACACCCAACCCGCCTGCCAAGCGTGGCGAGTATTGGCAAAACCCCCCCAGGAGGAGGCCTATGTCCAGCAGTGGACATAGGCTGATGATGCGATGTGTGTACAAAAAGTATGCAAAATAACAAAATTAGAAAAAATATCAACGAATTTTTTTAAAATAATAATAACACATGGAAATTACTTACTAAATATTAACCAAAAAAAAAAACAATCATTTCACGTGAGCAAGGAGATAGATGTTCTCATCCCTTATTACAAAATGTTTAATATAAATAAATGTTTATCCTTGCGAAACCGGGACGGGCTTCTAGTATAAAATATAGTTGTGTGTGTATAGTTTGTGTTATAATTATAGATTGTGTGTGTGTGTGTGTGTGGGGGAGCTACAATAACACCAACAGGTGAACGTATATATTAAGATAAATTAATTGTACTCACATTATATAAAATAAATAAATCACTGAATGTCCAACGTCTTCCGACCGTGTTTTGTATATAACTAATGGCATCGCAACTCATTTGTCATGTTGTTAATATTGGCAGTAAAAAGATATGTCGCAGGGAGATTTGGAATCGTCGGCGATTTGATCATTTGTCTAGACTTTTTTTTCTATTTTAATTCAATTATCATTTATTCACACTAATATATCAGGACTAAAAGTTACTAAACTATCATATCACACACACATCATCAGCCATAGGACGTCCACTGCTGGACATAGGCCTCCTCCTGGGGGGTTTTGCCAATACTCGCCACGCTTGGCAGGCGGGTTGGCGAGCGCAGTTAGGTGTGATTGTTCAAGGAAGACGCTGCTGCCCATCTTCCGGATTACATCCCTTAGTCGACTCTTACGGCAACCACGGGTAGAGAGGGTGGGGTACTATTCTTACGCCGGCACCACCACGGCACTAAACTATGCGCTTTACCTATTGAATCAACTTGAGTAGCAATGTGTATATAAAAAAAAGGTGTAATCGTAATAAGTATTAATTAATGCTTGCAAAAAGTTTCTTAGTTATTGTTTATTACAAAATTGTCCAAATATTCATATTTCGTGAACTTACTATTCCAAAATCGTGTTATACTGTATTAACTTAAGTATAATATGTCAAATTTTATATTTACTATTTAGATTTAGTTCTAGAAATATTTAAGTTTTATTAGAAGATCCAACTTTAGCGATGATAGCTCAGTGGTTAGCGCGGTCGGTTCGCATGCCGGAGGGCGTGGGTTCAAACCCCGTCAATGAGCTTGAGCTACCGGTGAAGGAAAACATCGCGAGGAAACCATAGCGTGGTGGTAGGGTACTTTCTAGTACTCGGCTACCTACCACCCTCAAGTTGAAAGTCTGCCGCCAAGCATCTAACGATGTGTTCCAGTAGCCTCACTTGAGAGCCAGTTCTATTCCAGGCTAGGTGTGCTTTACCATCTTCGACCACACCGTCACTTAACATCAGGTGGGTTGTGGTCAAACACCTAGCCTGTCAGCCATAAAAAAAACTTTATTTTATGTATTCTTGTTTACATTTGTAATGTACAAATTTTAATTTACCAGTTTTTTTTTCTTTTTGGCATCGCTCTCTGTGCATTCCGCCAGTTTCAATGTGTCTATATTTTGTGTGCTGTCTTCAGTTTCAAGCTTCTTTATAGTCAAAGTCCAGTCTTGGTCAAGTCCAGTCAAATCTAGTCATGCTTTAGTAAGGTAGTGGTGACTTTATAAGCTTCGATGGAGTTTTGGAAGCAACACGAAAAGTCATGTTTCACCACATTATATCAATTTCCCACACTCGCGATTGCAATCCGGCACTTTATGAATAATATACCACTATTTTTATACATAAACACTCGAAGAAACACTAGTTTTGGAAAATAATACAATGGGACGACACGACTCTTTCTGCGTTCCCGCCAAAACTCCAATTTGCCAGTTACTATGTTCCAATGTATCACAATGACATCGCAACTCATTAGTGTCTGCTAGGCGAGCGGCCGAGCGATGCGATGTTTGTTTATTCACGCGCCGCGCCGATTTTTTCGAGCTACCCTCACTTTGTATAAGTAATATTAATAATTGTTTTCATATTTTTACATTGTTTAAAAGTCCCTACGGTCCTTTTGGTGGACGGTATGGCGTAGCTAATGCATACCTTCATTTATATAGTTAAAATATTGTTACCTTTACTTTAGTCGCAATACAAACCTGCAGTTGACGACACGTATTTTTCTATTTAATTCTCCCAAATATGTACATAGTGAACCTAATCAATCTAATCAAATTTTTTTTTACGATATCTATTTAAAAGAAGAGAGAAAATAGCAGAATACAAATTTCACTACGTTTTTTGGCTTTTTCGATCGATATCTCAATAACTATAACTGATAGATTAAAAATTTAAAGAACTTAATTGTAGGTGTAAATAAAGATACAGAAAAAGTATAGTCTAGATCCCCCCCGTCACACACCACACATCATCAGCTATAGGACGTCCACTGCTGGACATAGGCCTCCTCCTGGGGGGGGGGGGTTTTGCCAATACTCGCTTGGCAGGCGGGTTGGCGAGCGCAGTTAGGTGTGACTGTTCAAGGAAGACGCTGCTGCCCATCTTCCGGATTACATCCCTTAGCCGACTCTTACGGCAACCACGGGTAGAGGGTGGGGTACTATTCTTACGCCGGCACCACCACGGTGTAAGCGTGGGTTCATATCCCAACAATGAGCTTGAGCTGCCGGCGAAGGGAAACATCGTTAGGAAAACATAACAGCTGACTAGTTACTACTCTTAAATTGAAAATCGACTACCAAGTACCTAACACACCGTTAGTACTTGGCAGTCGGCAGTGAGCCGGCAGCCTCACTTAAGAGCCAGCTCAGAGAGCTGGCAACTGCATATTGTTAACACAAAAAGAAGGAGGTTCTCAACCTTGTTTTTTTTTTTGTATGTACAATTGTACGCCGCATTACGCTGAGATTTATGATCCGATTTTGATTACGATTACGATTTTGGTTTGATGCGGAATAGTTGCCATTTGGTCCCATAAAAATGTAACATAGTTTGGCCCAGCTGTTTTCATTTTATGAACATTTTTGTTTACGTGGACGATGTAATTGTCTTTGGCAAGACGTTTTTGAATCTTATCGAGTCTAGCTAGACTCATACTGTTCAAGTGTTTCTGACATAAATTAACTAAAATTTAAAAATATACAAACTTAAAAAAAGACTAAGAAAAAAAACATCAGCACTAAAAAGCGAAAATAAACTTACTTTACAAAGTATTATTATACCTGCTAGGTACCTACTGATCTGTTTGAAGTCGGTGCCAAGCACCGGCACCTAGGCTAGGCTGAGCACCTAGCCTAGATATAAAGATATAGTACCTGGTTGACCGAGCATTGCTCGGCTGAAAACATGGATAAAATGACGTTTTCTTAAAATGAAACTTAGCTAGATCGATTTATCGCCCCCGAAACTCCCTGCGTACTAAATTTCATGAAAATAGTTGGAGCCGTTTCCGAGATTCATATTATATATATATATATATATATAAGAATTGCTCGTTTAAAGATATAGAATAGATAGTTTACGTTAGATTTGCACGACTAAAACGTAAGATAGTCGCTTTATTTTTTAAACTACTAGCGACCCGCCCCGGCTTCGCACGGGTAGTACGAATGGGTATAGTAAGCTATCCTTAACAGGTAGATATATGCCACCGCGGACTTGTTTGTAGATCTATAAAAGAGGAATATCCCGCCATGCAATGTTTTGTTATATCTCAAAGGGATTAGGCAGCGTTTTCGATGAAAGCTTCCAGGTGGTTTGACTTTTTTCGACACTTCCAACAATTATCATCATATTTCAACTAATTTACACAAAACCTTGACTAATTATATACGTAAACCATCCTCGTGAATCATTCTTATCTATTGGTGATACTCGCATGATAATCCGTTGAGTAGTTTTTAAGTTTATCGCGAACAGACAGACAGACGCGGCGGACGACTTTGTTTGTAGTGATGTTAATATCTAAGTCGACATTTACTCGCTATTTATAAATAAATAGTTGCATATTTTATTAAATAATAACTACAAGGTGTTTTATGAAACAGCTGTTCACATAGAAACGTTTTCCAGTGAAAGAACTATCGTTTCAAATAATAATAAGATATAATATATAAATTTACAATGATGTGAGGTTATATATTAAAACATCTAGAGAAAACTAAACTAACTTAAAATTAAATAAAAAGGCCGTCAGATGAGGGATATGTGGCCAGAATGCTGGCAGCATTGCCACGTTGGGGCCGGCCGCTCACGATCTGTATCGGGACCTGGCCAAACGTTTAAAGGAGGCTTCAGGTGACCAGAATGCTGGCATCTACTTTGGTCAAAAGCTTAGCATTGCCATCCAATTTACATTAAAAAAAAACCGACTCCATGACCTTTAGGCCGACTAAACGCACTGCTCCAATGAAACAGCGAAGTTTCGGAGCAAACGAAAATATCATCAAAATCAGGGCTTGGAAACCGGAAAAATGTTCAAACCGGTTTCGCTTAAAATACCTACGAACTTTATTATTTCATTCTGTTCGAACTAAACCTCTAAATAAAACGGTTAATGTAAAGAACAATATTCAAAAGGTTTTGCTCGAAAAATAAATATAGAACGAAAAGGATTCGTTCTTTTCATTTGACTTACCTATACCTACCACTACTGTGATGCCGGTACCACACGTTCGTCCAACAGTCGAACACTCCACCATGACTCGAGTCTGTCTCGATCAAAACAGACCCTCCACACAGTATACACGTTCCAACAGTGTTCCCAACTTGGGGGTATTCTCCCTAAATTTAGGGAAAAAATAAAACAGGTGGGGTTTTTAGGGGCGTTATATTTTTAGGGATTCATGACTGCTTATTTTTTACTAAAAAAAAAATAAAGGTATAAAAATATAGGGTCTGAAGTTATTCAATCTAGCCATAGTAATATTCTAGTCTAGTAATATTTATCTATTGACCTAGCGGCTTAGCGAGATCCAGTACAGTTCCGGGTTCCTTATTACTAAGTATGCGGAGTTGAATAGAAAACAAATGTCGCCATAGTGCTTACCATAAACATATGACAAGTGATATTAAAACTACTCTGTGATGACTGGTGGTTACGTTGTCTATGCTTACTGGAAATACGTTGATTTTTATTTACTTGTTTAATTTAATTTCGTTATTGTACTGCTGTGTGGACAACCAATTTGTTAATTATGCCTAAAGAAAAGAAGAAATACAGTCAAAAGTACACTAATAATTGGAAAACAGATCCAGGGTGATTTTCAAGTAATTGTGTGATTTTAGGGGTTTTAGCATAGCTTTAGGGATAAATATTTTTGAGAGTTGGTAACACTGCGTTCCAACCTCATTCTCTATGGACGGTCTGTGCAACTCCTTTGATCTGTGTGCGATTTACCGCCAACGGAGCGATCGCGCGCCAACACGCTCCAACACCGTCAAACACGCACGAACTACCCCTCCACACGTATGACTGTTGGACTGTTGGACGAACGTGTGGTACCGGCATGAAGAAGGATCTATCCCGCCGCACCCCGCGCGCCTCTGTCGGCAGACCGCACGAGCTCGCGGAATAAACCGGTTCATAAAGGTTTTTGAAAAGGTTTTCATAACGCTCGCGCTCCGAACGAAATAACCTTAATAACGTTATTAACTGGGTGTTTACCGGTAAATTTGAAACCGGTTTCAAGCCCTGATCAAAATATTAGTAGGTATACAGTTTTTAGATTTTTGCAGATTTTATTAAAACCGCGCAATTGGTTTCGATAAAATTAATATGGGACCACCTCTGAAGTATGATCTACGAAACAAAAAAGAATCATCAAAATCGATTCGTAATTGGCGGAATTATCGCGTAACATACCTACAAAAAACATATAGTCAAATCGAGAACCTTCTCCTTTTTTGGAGTCGGTTAAAAAAGTAATAATTTTATGTCATGATGCCGCTCTCCTGATAGTAAGAGATGACGCCTGTCCATGACCATTGCAGCGATACACAGAACTTTGAGTAGCAAAACAAAGTACAGCTCATCGCTGCTTTGGCGTGCTTTACTTTGATTTTCGTTGGTTAGTCTCAACAGCCCTGTAATGTCGCTGCAGTACCTTTCATAGTAATGTTTACACACTACTGCTTGGCGGCAGAACATCTGGTACTGCGGTTGTACTTATTTAGACTACCTCCTGCTACCACATAATAAAAACCAATATCCCTTATCGTTGCACGAAGAAATGAAAGTGGAATTTAAAATTTCTGCGCTGTAATTGTTCGGAACCCTCAATCTATGGACAGCTAATGTCTTATTACGATTTTTAGATGATTTTAATGTTTATCACCGAGACAAGAAGCAAAATATTTTTTTTTAAAAATACCCACGACCCCAGCAGGGCCCCCTGGTGAGTTGTCACCGTAACACATATCTAAGAACATGCACCAATCAAACCCGAACCGATAACTGAAAACTGCATCAAAATCGGACTAGTAGTTTTAGAGAAAAATGACATCATTTTTTTTTTATAGCTGACAGGCTTGATGTTTGACCACAACTCACCTGATGTTAAGTGACGGTGTGGTCGAAGATGGTAAAGCACACCTAGCCTGGAATGGAACTGGCTCTCAAGTGAGGCTGCTGGAACACACCGTTAGATGCTTGGCGGCAGATTTTCAACTTGAGGATGGTAGCTAGCCAGCCGAGTACTAGAAAGTACTCTACCACCACGCTATGGTTTCCTCACGATGTTTTCCTTCACCGACAGCTCAAGCTCATTGTTGGGGTTTGAACCCACGCCCTTCGGCATGCGAACCGACCACACTAACCACTGAGCTATCATCGCTATGAGGGTTTGACATGGGTTTGCACAAACATCCTCTCACCCCAAACGCATATACCGTCTCCGTTCCCTCAAGGGTAATATATTATTGTCTTGATCTTGACTCTAGAGGCCGGTAAAATTATTTACACAATGATGATAAGTCGTGACGATTTCGATGGCCTTCGAATGGTTAACGTCATCTATCCGCAGTTCAGGAAGTGGTAAAAACTCTTTATTATATTTATAGGGTTTTTTTTACCTTTTTTACAAGCTTTTATAAAACTTGCAATATATGTATGTTCGGGTGGAATCTTGCAATTTAAATTTGACCCACTTCCCGATGTCCGATTGGACTCAAATTTAGTGTACTTATGTATCTTCAGTGACAATACAATGGTGTGGTATCATGGAGATGCTCTGATGATGGAGACGGAAGATGGCCATAGGAACTTCTGAACTAAACGAGATAAGCCCGTCGAGTTTGGGTTTGATTGATTCGTCTTGAGGAGCACTTTGTGCCTAGACGATATCCAGGGTCTGATGATGAAGCTAGAAGGTGGCCACGGCATCTCTGTGATAAAACAACATAACCCCACCGAGTTTGGGCTTTGTCTTGATGAGCAATCTGTAAAATACTTATCTACTAAAAAGTAAAATATATATATATTTTTTAAACAAGCTTTTATCTGGGACAATAAACTAAAAATAAAAAAATTAAATAAAAATTTTTATTAAAAATTAATTCTAGTAAGTATTTGGCGTGTAGGTATTTACCTATATCCGTAAAAGCTTGAGGCACTACCAGATACACGTCACAGGTTAGGTACTTAGAGAACTCGGGGGATCGGGGATTAATTGTATTTCATTTAATTTATTATTTAATTTGATTTTATTTAATTTAATTTAATTTATGTACTTAATAATATGACATGTAACAAAGATGTTACCAATAAAGAATTTGAATTTGAATTTGAATTTGGGGGAACCTGGTCTCCCAGATAGAGTTCTCCGAGATTGAACGATGCGTGAAGTGTTCCCACATATCGTTAAAATTACTGGCGGAGCACAAGCTCACCGAGATGGTGTCTGATAAAGACAAGCGCTATTGGGGCTGCGGACGAGTGCGCAAGCGTTCCCGTGGCCCCAACTGCAAGCGCGGAGAAGGAACACCCCAGGGTTTTTAGTGGGTAAGCCGCCATTTTGGCGGAGATTCCCACATAACCACCAAGCTCCCCCCGGGGCTGGTGGTATCCATTAAAGATTTTCCCTGGAAGAAAAAAAAAAGATTAGGTACTTACTATACTTCTGTGCCTCTAGCTTTTAAGAATATAGGTAAGTACCTACACGCCAAATACTTACTAGAATTTATTTATTTAAAAATATTTATTTTACTTTTAATTTATTTATGATTGGCTGGCTAGGTGTTTCCCTACAACTCTACCTGGTGTTAAGTTACAGTGTACTCGATGGTGGTAAACACACCTAGCCTGTATTGGAGCTGGCTCTAAAATAAGGCTGCCGGCACACTGTTAGGTACTTGAGGCTGGTAGCTTGTCAGCCGAGTACCCTACCACCATGCTAAGGATAAGGTTTGCCGTGGTGGTGCCGGCGTAAGAATAGTACCCCACCCTCTACCCGTGGTTGCCGTAATGGTTGCCCTGCCAAGCGTGGCGAGTATTGGCAAAACCCCTCCCCATGAGGAGGCCTATGTCCAGCAGTGGACGTCTTATGGCTGATGATGATGATGATGATGCTAAGGTTTCCTTATGATGTTTTTCTAAACCGGCAGCTCAAGCTCATTGTTGGGAATTGAATACACGCCATTCAGCGTGTGAACCGACCGCGCTTACCACTGAGCTATCATCGCTATAAACCGCTCCGCGGGAATACTGAGCAAGGTAGATCGTGGCATCCGTGTTTTTATAATTTTCGTAATAGAGTTTGTTTCTCCAATTGTTACAGATGAATGTACAAACGCGGCGGCGCTGCGACTGCTGGAGGCGGCTCGGACCGGGGACGTGGAGGGCGCCCGAGCGATCCTCGACTCGAGGCCGAGACTGGTCAACTGCCGTGACGTGGACGGCAGGCATTCTACTCCTTTACACTTCGCTGCAGGGTGAGTAGTTTGTAAAAAAGAAAACCGACCAAGTGCGAGTCGGACTCGCGCACGAAGGGTTCCGTAGATCTTCGATTTGAGAATGGAATCTAGCCAGACGAAAAATCACCATGCAATAGTTTTCCCACGATATTTTCCTTCACCGACCGCTTAAGTTCATTGACCGACCGAATTTTTATTGTGATTATTGTAACGTCCCTCCTCGGTCTCCGTCTGGGTAGTCCAGGAGGTCGTTTGCCAACTTAAGGGAATCACTGTATCGTGATTTTGGTCCAACGATCTCCCGAGATATGGTTAACATGGTTGGCCTCTTGACTCAGGTCGCAAAAGATGGAGAAAGATGGAAGGACGGAAGGTAGGCCTTTGCCCTGCAGTGGGACAATACACGCTGATAATAATGATAATTATAATTTGTTATAGGTACAACAGGCTTCCTCTAGCTCAATTACTTTTACAACGGGGCGCCGATGTACATGCTAAGGATAAAGGGTAAGATTCATCTTGATCAACATCCCAATTAATATTCTTAATAAGCAATAAGTACTGCACTGATGTCCCGCTTGGGGTGTTTTGAGCAATTCCCCCTACTAGCAACTGCCCGAGCCAACCCAGCTTCTTTAAATATCGGAGCGAGGCTTGAGCTACTGGCATAATAGCTCCAGTGATATGGTGGAATGTTTTATGACATTGATGACGATATACGAGGCGTTGCGGCGACACGGAAGATAGCTTCATGCAGTCTAGTGGCAATTCAAAACCTGTGGCTTTGAAATGCAAAAGCACATGCTCTACAGTTTCATTCCCTTGCTAGCAGCCACGGTATACCCGTGGCTCCCAGTTTGAAGAGGAGGCAGTTCAAGTTGCAATGACTGGTTGTGAGTCATACTAAGAGACGAAGGTCCTGTCGTTGCAACTTCTATAGATTGTTAGTGTTCTTCCTGTTAAGAGTTTTAGTAGCCTAGCCAGGCTTTCAATCTGGAGTGTCCTGAGTTAGAATCCCAAGGCACGCAACTCTGTCTTTTCTAAATTACGAGCGTATACCGAACTTCAAACGGTGAAGGAAACCTACATATCCGACGGTTCATAAAAAAAGGAATGTTTGTGAAGTCTGCCATAACCAGCAATTGGCCAGCGTGGTGGACTATCGTTACCCTTCTCACAATGATTAGAGGCCCGTGTCCAGCAGTGGGACAGCTTATAAAAAAAATCAGACCCAACAATGAGATTGAGTTGCCGGCGAAGGAAAAACATCGTGAGGAAATCATAGCATTGTGGTAGGGTATTTTCTAGTACTTGGCTGGCTAGCTACCACCCTCAAGTTGAAAATCTGCTAAGCATCTAACGGTGTATTCTGGCAGCCCCACTTGCCAGTTCCATTCCAGGCTAGATGTGTTTACCATCTCTAACCAATTCACATAAAATGAGATGTGGTCAACTAGCATGTCAATTATAAAAAAAAAGAAACGTTTTTTTTAAATATCGCTCCTGTTAAGAGATTTCACTATTTCTCTTTTTCCCTCAGAGGGCTAGTTCCTCTCCACAACGCGTGTTCGTATGGCCACTACGAGGTGACGGAACTCTTGGTGTCTGCGGGCGCGGGGGTGAACGCTGCCGATCTTTGGAGGTTCACCCCCCTTCACGAGGCGGCGGCCAAGGGCAAAGCGGATATTGTGCGGCTACTGCTTAAGGTATTGCTAACAACGGCATCTGGCCATCAAATGTTGAATGTTGTGGCGAGTGAAGCGAGCCCTAACACTATCCCACAACCTGAGCAGTTTTGTGGTACACTTTACTGAAAAACTATCACGTCTATAGATTTGTGTTTTAACATAGTAATTTAACTTAATATCTAGATGTGTTATCTGTCAAAGAAAATATAATTTTATAACCATAAAAAAAAAAAAACATTAACAATTTTTGTATTCATTGGATAGAATGTTATTGTACTACCAACGCCATCTGTTGTGAGTTAACATCGCTGCGACAGAACTAAATTCAATACTCAAATACATCGTAGTTAATCTACTTAATACTAGATGACACCGCTAGAATCAGGTTGTAAAATAACAGCGTATCAGTGTTCCCAACTCGGGGGTTTTATAATAATTAAAAAAAACTGTCTTAAAAATGATTACCCGTTAGAAAACCTACGCGAGCCCTCACAAAGCTCAGCTTTTTGCTAGTAAATACGTATTAGACAGGCTTGATTGGCTCGTTGGTACTATATCTGCTTTAAGAGCTGTAGAGCGTGGTTTCGATTCCCACCCAGAACAAAACATTTTTGTTCACTATTTTCGTCTTGTCGCATGACACAAACCCGAACACACGCACACACATGCACGCAAACACACGGACACACAACGGACGTGTTGCTTGGCGACAAAATACATACCTAAGTATACCAAATTTCAAAGAAAAAGCGGTATGGCCTTTCCGGAACTTTATCTCAAAAATTTCAGCTTGTCTGGTTGTCAGGGTCCGAGAGGCCACTGGGCTTGAACTGACTCAGGCTCGCCTAGCCTCTTTAGTAGCTGAATTAGCAATTTGTGAATGTTGTCCGTTTGCAGCACGGCGCGGATCCTACAAGGAGAAACAGAGACGGGCTTACAGCTTTACAGTTGGTCCGAGCGGGAGATAGCGATACAGCTGACGCTTTAAGAGGCGATGCTGCGTTACTTGATGCGGCGAAAAGAGGAGATTTGGCTAGAGCTAGGTAACTTGAGCTACATAATATTTTACAGGGGTATGGTATATATTTTAAACGACCGCTGGGCAACGGTCACCATATTTTTTTAATGATTGACAAGCTTGGTGTTTGATCGTAGATTACTCAAAGTTAACCCTGGATTGGAACTGGCTCTTCAAGTGAAGCAGCCGCAACACATTGTTAGGTGCTTGGTGACAGATTTTCACCTTGAGGGTAGTTAGTCAGCCGAGTACTAGAAAGTACTCTACAATGCTATGGATTCCTCACGATGTTTTTTTTTCACCGAAAGCTTAAGCGTTGGGGTTTAAATCCACGCCTTTTAGCGTGAGAATCGACCACGTCATACACTGAGCTATCATCGCTACAGACACGGCTGTGTAAGTACATTTTTGAACACAAAAAGCTCAGTCTCGGCCGAGCGTTCGAAGAGTGAACACGTCCCGAGAATGCCTCGTGTAAAGGCGACGCGTGTCGGCAACTGGTTACTGCAGTGAGAAGAGGATATAAACACTTGTGGTTATTTTATTTTAATTGTTTTTTTTTTTTGATATTTAGTAAAGTTTTCGGATACGTTTTTAAATTGTTGTCTAGTTAAATTTAAATCGTCATCACTGTTGTAACTTAAACGTCTGTTAAGCGGAAATAAACATAAGAAAACTTTTTTAAAACAAGCTTTTATCTGTGATTTGAACTAACAAGTTAAAAATAAATTCAAGTATTTGGCGTGTAGGTACTTACCCATAACCTTAAAAGCTTGAGGCACAGAAGTATAGTAAGTACCTAACCTGTAAGCTGTAACGGGTAGTGCCTCAAGCTTTTAAATATATAGGTAAGTATTTACACGCCAAATAGTTACTAGAATTTATTTTTAAATTTTTAGTTTAGTGTCCCAGATGAAAGCTTATTATTATTTATTTTTAAACTTTTTAGAGAACTTAGAGCTCCTCAAGACGAATCAATCGAGTTCAAACTCGGTGGGGTTATGGTGTTTTATCACAGAGATGCCGTGGCCACCTTCTAGCTTCATCATCAGACCTTGTATATCGTCTAGGCATAAAGTGCTCAAGACGAATCAATCGAGCCCAAACTCGATGGGTTTATCTTGTTAAGTTCAGAAGTTCCTATGGTCATCTGCCGTCTTCATCATCAGACCAGCTTCATAGTACCATATCATTGTATTGTCACCGAAGATACATAAGTACACCAAAATTTGAGTCCAAACGGACATCGGGAAGTGGGTCAAAAACTTGCAAGATTTCACCCAGAATACGACGATATGGTATATCTAAACTGATATTTCCTTAATGATAAAAATGTCGCGTTACAGGAAACTAATTACGCCTCAGAATGTCAACTGTAGAGACGCACACGGACGGAACTCTACCCCCCTCCACCTCGCTGGTAAGTTGGAATTATACAACTTTCAAAACAGGTGTAGCTTTAAGGGGTTTTGATACACAGCAACTCACATTCACTGCGCGGGTGAAGTGACATAAGTTTTAATTTATGCAAAAATGTATCGGATTAGCAAGTTGAAGTGGCAGTGGGCAGGGCACATAGCACGCAGAACTGATGGCCGATGGGGCTGCAAAGTTCTGGAGTGGAGACCACGGACCGGCAAGCGCAGCGTAGGACGTCCTCATAAAGACCGCAGGAACGCGCTAGATGCGAGCCGCTTCCAACCGGTCTTTATGGAAGTCAACGGGGGAGGCCTATGTCCAGCAGTGGACGTCCTACGGCTGAGATGATGATGATGATGATAAATTTTAAAATTGTAGCGACACTGTAATAACTTTCTCTTTCGCTAACTATATTGTTTTTGATATTTGCAACTGAGGTTTTTCAGATGTCCACAATTTACTTGTTTAAAGAGAATACTTGTTCTACAAGTACATTTGTTGTACTAAATATCAAAATGCTAAAGTTTGCATTTGCATTGTTTGAGGGTAGTAGCTAGCCTAGCTGACCTAGCCTAGACTTAGTACCCTACCATCATGCTATGATTTCCTTCACCGGCAGCTCAAGCTACCAAGCTAGCCGACTGTGCTAACCATCTGAGCTTTAAACATTCTTTAGTTTTTAAGTCTGCCTTTGGCATTTTGTGCTTGATTTAAGATATCGGGAGAAGCTATGGGTTTCCGAAATACAGTTAACACTACCTCGGGTTCATTTTAATGTGTTCAAAGTTAATTCCATTTTTTTTGTCATCTCAAGAAAAATCATAAAAAACTGCCAAATTAGTTTACAAGGCAAACAAAAAACAGAACTAAATGAAGACAAACAATTCTGTTGTGTCGCATCTCGAATTAGCAGATTGTATCATAGATTTATAATCAGTTTCAAAATAATCTAAATGACAGATTTCAAGACAGTTTGCGTCATTGTTTGTTTACGATTCATTCGCTTCCGGACACTTATTACAATGATGTAGGTTTTTAAGATCACAGGTGTTAAGCAACGCGTGATCCGGTCAGTCTTCGGATGGGTGACCGTCATCATTAAATTATGTTTGGTCATCATTTTACTTGGTGAAGTCGTCTAGGTAGACCACCCCAGTACCAGATATTCAACCGCCAAGTAGTAGTGTGTAAATATTACTGTGTTCCGGTTTGAATAGTACTGACGACATTAAAAGTTTAAGAAATAATTTTTTTATAAATTTTATTTTATTATAAAAAAAATCTTTCTTACATATTCAGGGCCCACTTAACCAGGATTCACTGTAGTTGTTTTTTATTGACGTCAATTTAGAATATCTTAACGCTAATGATTCTTAAAACTGTGGTACTTATGCTTAATTGTTCTTACACTTAGAAGTCATTATCAAGTCTAAATATATATATAAATATTCCGCAAAAAAGAATCGACAAAAAGAAAAATCACAAAAATTGTCCTTGATTTTACTCTAGGACAAAAAACCTAGTAAACTTTACAAAATAATTGACCGTAACACGATTTCGTGGCAAATTTATATGTATAAAATTAATAGAAGTGGGAGCGAGATGGGTTCTAGGAAAACTTCTTTATAGTCTACTAGCGACCCGCCCCGGCTTCGCACGGGTAGTAAGCTATCCTTAAAAGGTAGACTATATGCCACCGCGGACTTTATTGTAGATCTATAAAAGAGGAATATCCCACCATGCATTGTTTTGTTATATCATAAGGGGATTAGGCAGCGTTTTCGATGAAAGCTCCCAGGTGGCTTGACTTTTTCCGACACTTCCAACAATTATCATCATATTTCAACCAATTTACACGAAACCTTGACTAATTATATACCGAAACCTTCCTCATGAATCACTCTATGTCATTGTAAGTTTATTGCGAATAGACAGACAGACGCTGTGGATGACTTCGTTTTATAATGTGTAGTGATGTATTAGAAGTGGGATCGAAATGGATTCTAGCAAAATCTCTTTATGATCTACTAAACATTATTAAAATGGCAAGAGGTCTGACGGTCTATTGGTGATTCCTCGCAGGAATGGCGCTGCTTTGTTTGGGGCGATGTTGTATGATGATACTTTAGTAGCGATGATAGCTCAGTGGTTAGCGCGGTCGGTTCGCATGCCGAAGGGCGTGGGTTCAAACCCCAACAATGAGCTTGAGCTGCCGGTGAAGGAAAACATCGTGAGGCGTGGTGGTAGGGTACTTTCTAGTACTCGTCTGGCTAGCTACTACCCTCAAGTTGAAAATCTGCCGCCAAGCATCTAACGGTGCGTTCTGGCAGCCTCACTTGAGAGCCAGTTTAATTCCAGACTAGGTGTGCTTTACCATCTTCGACCACACCGTCACTTAACATCAGGTGAGTTGTGGTCAAACACCTAGCCTGACATAGTAACAAACATACAAACAAAATTTCGCTTCATAATGTTACTAGCGCTGTTACCCCCTACATTTTTTTGGGAATAAAACGTATTACCTCCTTACCAAATTTCATCAAAATTGGTCCAGCCGTTTCAGCGTGAAGAAATAACAAACATAGAAACACTCCCAAACTTTCGAATTTATAATACATATTAGTGTGATTTGTTTATTTTCCAGCTGGGTACAATAACCTGGAGGTAGCAGAGGCGTTACTTGAAGCTGGCGCGGCGGTCGCGGCGCGCGACAAAGGAGGCCTCGTCCCTTTACACAATGCCGCCTCGTACGGACACCTTGAATTGGCGGCTTTACTGCTCAGGCATGGGACCGACCCTAATGCTATGGACAGGTCTGTATATCTAGCGGCATACAGTTGAAAATTCTTTAATAGTTCATAAGTATTTATTACCTCGTATCTTCCAAACAGCTGGATGGTTTTCGTCAGTTAAGGTATCATTATATTCGTCTTGCAAACCCAAGTGTTCTTAGGTACGAGCTTGAAAAAAAAAAATGCGGATTTTGGCGCGAAATATAATACGTTAACCAAAATCTACATAAAAGAAATTAAAAGGGGATTACAGTAATATATAATATGTTACAAGTTATATGTTTAAACTAGCTGTGCCCGCGTTTCACCCGCGCTAGATGCCTACGTCATAGTAGCTTTATGCATTCAAAGTCTCAGCCCGATCGGTTTAAAATTGACAAAGTTTCATACAAACTTTCATCCCCTATTTTATCCTCTTGGGGGTAGAATTAATCAAAATTCTTTCTTAGCGGGTGCCTACGTCATAACATCTACCTGCATGCCAAATTTCAGCCCGATCCGTCCAGTGGTTTGGGCTGTGCGTTGATAGATCACTATGTCAGTCAGTCAGTCAGTCACCTTTCAGTTATATATATTTAGATTGAATTAGGAATAATAAATTTGCTTTAAAAGTGTTTAAAAAAAAAATGCACCTCATATACATCATCACACATCACATCATCAGCCATAGCACGTCCACTGCTGGACATAGGCCTCCTCCTGGGGGGGTTTTGCCAATACTCGCCACGCTTGGCAGGCGGGTTGGCGAGCGCAGTTAGGTGTGATTGTTCAAGGAAGACGCTGCTGCCCATCTTCCGGATTACATCCCTTAGCCGACTCTTACGGCAACCACGGGTAGAGAGGGTGGGGTGCTAATCTTACGCCGGCACCACGGCACCTCATATAGTCCACTATAATCTCCTTCCCGAGGCTGGACGTGTGTCGTACAAAACTCTTCAGCTTGTTGAACTATATTTTGTTACAGATGGGGCTTTACACCGTTGCACGAAGCAGCGCATAAAGCTAGAACACAATTGGCGGCGTTATTAGTAAGTACACGAAAAAAGTTTAATATAATATATAAGTATTCCATCTTCTTGACTGGTAGCATTTTTAAAGATAAAGATAAAGATAAAGATAAAGATATATTTATTTGCATAAACATGAGTGGTTACATAGTATTATAGGTCTTAAGTTACAAAAGTTTCATCATGTTTTTGCCTCAATGAGCGTGCAAATGTTGACACAGCTAAGATTTGTCATATAGGTAATTTAGATTATTTAATTGAATGTAAAAATAATAATAGCAAATTTAATAAATGTCAAAGTAATAATAGTATTAATAAAAATAGGAATGGATGTCAATATGTCAAATGAAATTATTTAAATGAATCCTTCAGAAAGTCGTCAATCTTATAATAGCATTTTGTAGTCAAAAACTGTTTAAATTTTCTTTTAAACTGATGCGTGTCTTGTTTCTTAATGCTTTCCGGTATATGATTATAGATAATAGGGCCCATGCCTAAGGGGAAAGCAGTTTCTATAGAGCTGTGTACTGGCACTGCGTACTTGTAACGCGCTTGGATCACGACGGTTACGGGCACTTCTTTCTGACAGTTTTGTTTTATCTAATACCTTTAAACGAGCAATCCTTGTATATATGTACATGTATAATCTGAATCTCGGAAACGGCTCAAATAGGGATTGCAATACCGGTATTGTACCTAAACTATACCGGGATACCGGTATTAGTACCGGTATTATGATAACAATTAAAATTTGTTTAAATTAACAAACAATAACAAATGGCACAGTACGCATCGAGTAACAAGTCAACAATTAGTCAATACCGATATTTTGGTATTTACAGAGAAAAAAGTTTCACATGACATCAATTTTGTATCATTCGAGTCTTGAAAAAAGATGTTCTTTTCATTTTATTGTTTTCTGATCTCGACGATGAAGTTAATCTCATTTTTCTCAAAATAACGTAATAGTCAATTTAGGGATTAAAATTACTGAAATCAATTTCAAAACTGAAGAAAACCCCCCGAATTATGTTCGAGTTATTCCGAAAGGATTATGTATCTCTTCTACCATTGTTATGTTATCGAAAATTTGAAACCCTAATTGAGTGAAGTTATTTTTAAAGCAATGAGATTAACTTCGTCGAGTTTAGAAAACAATACATGAAAGAAAGTTCGTTTGTCGAGACTTGAATGAAACAAAAAAGGTGAAATCTGTCTGTGAAACCTTTTTTCTTAAATACCGAAATTTCGGTATTGTCTACTAATACCGGTATTGTAATACCGGAGTAAAATTGGTCCAGTATCCCGGTTTTCGGGATCCCGGGATCCCGGTATAATCCCTACTCGTGACTTGAAAGCTCTCAGATTTACGTAACATATATGTGACATATTATAATTTTGTCATTTTTAAATATGAGTGGAAAAATTACATGTATCTTTTGTGTTATTAATAAAAGTACCTGGTTGACCGAGCATTGCTCGGCTGAAAACATGGATAAAACGACGTTTTCTGAAAATGAAACCTAGCTAGATCGATTTTTCGCCCCCGAAACGCCCTGGATACAAAATTTCATGAAAATCGTTGGAGCCGTTTCCGAGATTCAGATATATATATATATATACAAGAATTGCTCGTTTAAAGATATAGATATTTGTATTTTAGCTGATCCCTAATTTGTACTTTCAGTTAGCGCACGGTGCCGATCCTTTCTTAAAGAACCAAGAGGGTCAAACAGCGTTAGACCTCGCCGGAGCTGAGGACGTCAGATGTCTATTACAGGTATATATAGGGCTTAGACGTATAAAAACAAATTATACAGACGTTTTTGTTTAAGCTTCTAAGGGATACTCCCCTTTGAATCATTAAAATTGAACTAGAATCATGAAACTTGGCAAGAATCAATATGAAAACCGTAATCATGAAATTTGGCAAGAAGCAATCATTAAACCATAATCATGAATTTTGACCTAGAGTCACAAAATTTGGTAATAAGAATTCCAAAAACTGTAATCATTAAATTTGACCTAGAATCATGAAATTTGGCAATAAGCAATGCGAAAACCGTAATCATGAAATTTGGCAAGAAGCAATCAGTAAACCATATTCATGAATTTTCACCTAGAGTCACAAAATTTGGTAATAAGAATTCCAAAAACTGTAATCATTAAATTTGACCTAGAATCATGAAATTTGGCAATAAGCAATACGAAAACCGTAATAATGCAATTTGGCAAGAAGCAATTCGTAAACCATAATCATGAATTTTGACCTAGAATCACTTTGGTAATAAGAATTCCAAAAACTGTAATCATGAAATTCGACCTAGAAACATGAAATTTGGCAAGAATCAATATGAAAACCGTAATCATGAAATTTGGCAAGAAGCAATCCGTAAACCATAATAATGAATTTTGACCTAGAATCACAAAATTTGGTAATAAGAATTTCAGAAACTGTAATCATGAAATTTGACATAGAATCATAGAATTTGACAAGAAGCAATCCAAAAACCGTAATGAAATTTGGCAAGAAGCAATCCAAAAATCGTAATCATGAATTTTGACCTAGAATCATAAAATTTGTCAAAAGGCAATCCAAAAACCGAATACAAAAATACTTTTATTGCTATTATTTGCAGTTGGTAAACTAAGCGACCTATGCCGTTGAATGGGAACGACAGTTTTCCAACGGCATAGTGAAGTTTGTCTCTCAATCCAGTTTATCTTTTACTAAGAGCAATGTTCGGTGCTTTCATAGATTCTACAGTACAAGTTTGTACGGAACCCGCGGTACGCGAGTGCGACTCGCACTTGGCTGGTTTTTCTACCATGCTATGTGCAATGTAATGTACCTTACGTTTTTCGTTTAGGACGCAAGCACGGGTGCAGCGGGGGAGCCCGCCCCGCGGCCCGCGCCCCTCCCCGCGCCGCCCCACACCCTCCCCGCCTTGATGCCTAGCGGAGAGACTGTGCAACTGCCTGTACCTGTAAATATACATTATCTATATTTTTTTTTTTTTTCCGCAAAGCCTGTCCTTGTTCTTATCAAAAGTAAACAAATTATACAAGTATAAATATATAAGTATTAGTATGGAAGTATGGATGGATTATGTTAATTCATAGCGATGATAGCTCAGTGGTTAACGTGGTCGGTTCGCATGCCGAAGGGCGTGGGTTCAAACCCCAACAATGAGCCTGAGCTACCGGTGAAGGAAAACATCGTGAGGAAACCATAGCGTGGTGGTAGGGTACTTTCTAGTACTCGGCTGGCTAGCTACCACCCTCAAGTTGAAAATCTGCCGCCAAGCATCTAACGGTGTGTTTCGGCAACCTCACTTGAGAGCCAGTTCCATTCCAGGCTAGGTGTGCTTTACCATATTCGACCACACCGTCACTTAACATCAGGTGAGTAGTGGTCAAAAACAAAGCCTGTCAGCTGCATTAAAAAAAAAGTGCAGGTTCTTCCTTTGCTTGTCGGCACAGAATAAGTTAGGAATTGGGAATATCTACGTATGTCTGGCGCTTACAACAACCGGCGCGCATTGCTTATGTTATTTACCGAATTTCTTACCAAAAAACTGCTTATAACACTCAATTACGAGGAAAAAAGTAGCCTATGCCCTTCTCCAAGATTCCATCTATTTTTATGCCAAAATTCATCAAAATTAGTTCAGCGGCTTAAGCGCGAAAACGTAACAAATATGTAGTTTGAATATAGCTAAGCAGTTTGTGTGGTAAAAAACTAGATGGCGCTAACAACTGTTAACTCGCGATGGCATTTCATTCGCGCTGTGGTTGCAGTGTTCGAGTATCGGCACGTAATTCATAAAAGTACCGTCATTTTAACAAATTTTAGAAAGTCTAATTTACTTTATTAAATTAGACTATAGTTTACTTTACATTCTAACGCCACGGCCCGTCTATACAAGAATACATATTCTTGACTTTGACTTGACTTTGTTTAAATGGTTCCTTTGATTTTGTTAAGACGCTTTTTGTCTGTACAAATTTTTTAATGTCTTAATTCTGTATCAAAATCAATATCAAAAAGTCATTTATTCAGTTTAGGCCCTGGTAAGGCACTTATGAACGTTAAGTTACATGTTTAAATCTACCACCGGCTCGTAATTACACTTCAACTGAGAAGACTCCGGCAAGAAACTCAGCAAGGCATTTTTTTTTTGTGGATCTTTCTTTTCATATTAGGTTACAGTTTATGTAAAGATAAAAACAATACCAAAAGCATTTCGAAATATTATATCATGGATCATGGATTTCCGAAACACAGGCTACTCTTAGCTTAGTTCGAAAATCCAAAGCTCAATCGATTGCATCAAAAAACACTATGAATTGTAGAAAAAAATATTAACTAATGAGAATACGTGTTTTATGTTCATCATCATCATCATCATCATCATCATCATCATCATTGTCATCATCATCATCATCATCTCAGCCGTAGGACGTCCACTGCTAGAAATAGGCCTCCCCCATTGACTTCCATAAAGACCGGTTGGAAGCGGCTCGCATCCAGCGCGTTCCTGCGGTCTTTATTAGGTCATCTGTCCACCTTGTGGGTGGACGTCCTACGCTGCGCTTGCCGGTCCGTGGTCTCCACTCCAGAACTTTGCAGCCCCATCGGCCATCAGTTCTGCGTGCTATGTGCCCTGCCCACTGCCACTTCAACTTGCTAATCCGCTGGGCTATGTCGGCTACTTTAGTTCGCCTACGGATCTCCTCATTTCTGATTCGATCTCGTAGAGAAACTCCGAGCATAGCCCTCTCCATAGCTCGTTGTGTGACTTTGAGCTCATCAAGAAGGCACATAGTCAAAGACCACGTTTCAGCACCATAAGTCGTCACTGGTAACACACACTGGTCGAAGACTTTCGACTTGACGCACTGAGGTATATCAGACGAAAAAATGTTGCGCAGTTTTATGTTAATGCTAAATAAATGATTTGATTTGATTTTGATGGTTATTTATATAGGTGGTGCCATCTGAATATTGGGCGGAAGGTAGCCGCGGGAGCTTGGAGGAAGCGGCCGGTAGACCAGCGTCTGCTCTCTCCAGCTCCGAGTCCCTTGGCAGCTTCCTCTCCAGGTTAGATCTTCGCAGCAATAAAAAGAAAGACCAGCTTGTAACGCCGTCGCACCGGCTCGTCAAGTCGGAGAGGTCGGTGTACATTCTGGGCCCCGCGGTCTACGACCGTGTACCCGCCTCCGTCCGGGATGCACCTTCCACCGCGCGCTTCAGAACCAAGTTGAGATCTTGGCTGCTAGAGACCTTGTATTATGACATTGACGAGTATTTCAAACTAAAAGATTATTAAATTATTAGTGAGTAATTATGTTTTTACATAGACAATATTTTTTTAAATTGACAATATTTTTTATATTGACATGTTTGTATACTTTGACATTTTGTTTTTTATTCATTGACATGTAATCAGTTCTTTTTTTTTTCTTTTTTTCTTGGCATAGTACTCTGTGCATTCTGCTAGTTTCAATGTTTCTGTATTTTGCGGAACTAAATCTATTTGTAGGACATAGTAGTCTATTAGTACGACAGCCCTGTTGGCTTATTGGGAGTATGTCTGCCTGAGCTGTAGGGCGTGGGTTCGATTCCCGCCAAGGCCAAATGTTTGTTTGGTATAAACAAATGTTTGTTCTGTATGTATTATAAGTATTTACAAAAAAAAAGTATTTATGTATTCAGTTATCTGACTTCCATCACACAAGCTCTGCTTAGTTTGGGGTCAGATGGCGCTGTGTGTAATGTGTCCTATGATATTTATAATATTTTTATTTACTATATTTTTTAAGACGATTAACAATTATTATTATAGTTTCCATCTATAAAGCCGAAGATCATAAAAGAACAAAATTAATTTGCATATTTATTTGATTTCAAATATATTTTCATGATTTATTTGCCGTGGTGGTGCTGGCATAAGAATAGTACCCCACCCTCTCCACCCGTGGTTGCCGTAAGAGTCGGCTAGGGGATGTAATCCGGAAGATGGGCAGCAGCGTCTTCCTTGAACAACCACACCTAACTGCGCTCGCCAACCCGCCTGCCAAGCGTGGCGAGTATTGGCAAAACCTCTCCAAGTGGAGGCCTATGTCCAGCAGTGGATGTCCTATGGCTGATGATGATGTACATTATCGGTTAAATTTTGAACAAGAAAATAAATGTATATTCGACCACACCGTCATTTAACATCAAATGACCTGTGGTAAAAAAAAAAAACAAAAAAAAAAACTAAATAGCATATTTCCATTCCAGTATCGGTCTTGATCAACTTGCGCCGATGTTGGAACGTGAGCAGATTACAGTTGATATCCTATCGGAGATGTCTCACGAAGATTTGAGAGCAATCGGAGTCGTCGCTTACGGGCACAGACATCGACTGATGAAGTCTGCCAGGCAGAGCTTGCACACCGCATCAGGTCAGTATAACATACCATACCATACCACCATACCATAAATCATAAATCATAAATCATATTTATTGATAACGGGTGTTACAAGTCAGTAAAATTGGATGATAATTAAAATTCAATAGTTAAAATAATATAAAAAGATGTCATAAAAAATAAAAATAATGATAATAATAATAATTAAAAAATGTCAAAACTCACAAAATTCATTGTAGCTGTAAAACGTGTGCTCGACAAGCCAGCGTTTCAGTCGTGACTTAAAGCTGCCCATAGAAGGCGCTGAAATGATATGCTCTGGCAACTTGCTATAAACTGTCGGACCCATAACATGCGCCACCCATACCACCATACCATACCACCATACCATACCATACCATACCACCATACCATACCATACCATACCACCATACCATACCACCACACCATACCACCATACCATACCACCACACCATACCACCATACCATACCACCATACCATACCACCATACCATACACCATACCATACCACCATACCATACCACCATACCATACCACCATACCATACCACCATACCATACACCATACCATACCACCATACCATACCACCACACCATACCACCATACCATACACCATACCATACCACCATACCATACCATATTTGTAGCGATGATGGCTCAATGGTTAGCGCGGTAGGTTCGCATGCCGAAGGGCGTGGGTTCAAACTCCAACAATGAGCTTGAGCTGCCGGTGAAGGAAAACATCGTGAGGAAACCATAGCGTTGTGGATGAAAATCCACCCTCAAGTTGAATATCTGCCGCCAAGCATCTAACAGTGTGTTCCGGCAGCCTCGCTTGAGAGCCAGTTCCATTTCAGGCTAGGTGTGCCTTACCATCTCCGACCACACCGTCATTTAGCATCAGGTGAGCTGTGGTCAAACACCAAGCCTGTCAGCCATTAAAAAAAAACACCATATGGGTTTCCTCACTACGTTTTTTTTTAACGACAGTTCAAGCTCATTGTTGGGGTTTGAACCCAGCGTGTGAACCGATCGCGCTAACCATTGACCATGACAGCCCTGTTGGCTCATTGGGAGTTTGTCTGCCTGAGCCGTAGGGCGTGGGTTCGATTCCCGCCAAGGACAAATGTTTGTTTGGTATAAACAAATGTTTGTTCTGTGTCTGGGTGTTCTGTATGTATTTACAAAAAAAAAAAGTATTTATGTATCCTATCAGTTATCTGACTTCCATCACACAAGCTCTGCTTAGTTTGGGGTCAGATGGCGCTATGTGTAATGTGTCCTACGATATTTATTTATTGGGCTATCATCGCTAGAAATGTTCAGGTTTTCTTGTCTATACAGAGTGGTATGGTGGCACGACTCTGGTGGACGTGACGGCGCCCCCGGAGGGAGAGTGCGGCGAGAACGAGTACACAATAGTCGAGAGAGAGATGCAAGCATCCGTCCGCGCGCACCGTGACCACGCCGGCGGCCAGTTCTCGCATTACAACGTTGTCAGAGTGAGTCATCTAAATTAATATTACACTTGATGGTAGATTCAGATTCAGATTATTTATTCGCCTTATAACAGAGTTTCGTTATACTAGGTACGTCAATTCAATACAGTTAAAAAATATAATGCTATTAATGAAATAAAATTAAAATTAAAATGTCATAAAATATCAAGTGAATGTCATATTGGGTCAATTAATTAATTAGATAATAAATTAAGTAAACCATTACAAATTACATTATTCAACATCACATGCAAACGATTGTTTATTCCAATTAACTTTCATAAAGTCATTAAGCTTATAAAATGCGTTCCAGAGGAAAAAGTTTTTAATTTTTCGTTTGAAATCAGGCATTGGTAAATTTCTTAAATCAACTGGCAACTTATTGTACATGAGTATTTTATTAAAAACACCTTGCTTTTGTGTTTTGCATAGTCTTACCCTAGGAAGCACAAGCTTGTCTGCATATCTCAAACTAAAATTATGGGTATGTGTTTCTTTTATTGTTGGGTACTTTTTTCCTTTTTCAGCATGAATTTCTAAGAGATTTTTTTTTTTTTACTTATAGATGTAAAGTGAAATGACCGGCATTATCTTATTCCGTAAGAAGTACCTTTTAGCAGATATTCTTCTTTTTATCTCGTTTATTATTCTTATGGATCGTTTATGACATTTCAAAAGCTTTATAATATCTGCACCATTACCCCACGTAGTTATGGCATAACTTAGTAAAGAATGCAAGATTTCCTTAGCAGGAGGTCGTCTAGGTAGGTACCACCGCAGTACCAGATATTCTGCCGCCAAGCAGTAGTGTGTAAACATTACTGTGTTCCGGTTTGAAGGGTACTGCAGCTAGCGAAATTACAGGGCTGTTGAGACTAACCATCTAGTCTCAAAGTAATGAGCGCCAAGGCAGCAATGCCCTGGACTTTGTTTTGCTACTCAAAGTTCTGTGTATCGCTGCAATGGTCATGGACAGGCGTTATCTCTTACCATCAGGAGAGCGTCTCGTTCATCTTATTACTGTTACATAAAAATATATATATATAAAGACAAGATTTGTTTATTTGTGTGTTTGTTTGTTTGTTACGATTTAATTCAAAAACTATTCGTCCGATTTAAAAAATTCTTTCACTGTTAGAAAGCTTCGTCTTCATCGAGTAATATAGGCTATATTTATTTCTAGAAATAATTAGGGATCCCTACTAAAACTTGAATAATGTAACCCAGGGTGTAAAAAAATAATAATACTTTGTAAAGTAAGTTTATTTTTCACCTCAAGTTGAAAATCTGCCGCCAAGCATCTAATGGTGTGTTCCGGCAGCCTAACTTGAGAGCCAGTTCCATTCCAAGCTAGGTGTGTTTACTATCTCCGACCACACCGTCACTTAACATCAGGTGAGCTGTGGTCAAACACCTAGCCTTTCACCAATAAAAAAAAACTTTGAGAGTTTTGATGGTTAGTCTCAACAGCCATGTAATTTCATTACTGCAGTTCCATTCCAGACTAAGTGTGTTTACCATCTTCGATCACACCGTCGCTTAACATCAGGTGAGCTGTGGTCAAGCATTTAGCCTGTCAACAATAAAAAAGGGTATAATGACCTGCTTTGGTACTTTTCTAGATCCAGAAGATAGTGAATAACCTGCTTTGGTACTTTTCTAGATCCAGAAGATAGTGAATAACCTGCTTTGGTACTTTTCTAGATCCAGAAGATAGTGAATAACCTGCTTTGGTACTTTTCTAGATCCAGAAGATAGTGAATAACCTGCTTTGGTACTTTTCTAGATCCAGAAGATAGTGAATGACCTGCTTTGGTACTTTTCTAGATCCAGAAGATAGTGAACGGCCGCCTTTGGGAGCGGTACACGCACCGGCGGCGCGAGGTCGGCACGGAAGCCGGCGCCCCTCACGAGCGGATGCTGTTCCACGGCTCGCCCTTCATCAACGCCATCGTGCAGAAGGGATTCGATGAACGACACGCTTATATAGGTCAGTGTCGCTTAAAATGTGGCCAAATTTAGCCTAGGGAAATAGTCAGATGTAGTTGGGAAAATTTGCCGTGGTGGTGCCGGCGTAAGAATAGTACCCCACCCTCTCTACCCGTGGTTGCCGTAAGAGTCGGCTAAGGGATGTAATCCGGAAGATGGGCAGCAGCGTCTTCCTTGAACAATCACACCTAACTGCGCTCGCCAACCCGCCTGCCAAGCGCGGCGAGTATTGGCAAAACCCCCCCAGGAGGAGGCCTATGTCCAGCAGTGGACATTCTATGGCTGGTGATGATGAGTTGGGATAATAAGTTAGACTTAGCTCGGAAATTAGCTAGATTTAATCCCTGAGAGTAGCCAGATTTAATCTGAGAAATCAGCCAGATTTAGCTTTGAAAGTAAACCAGATTCAGTTCAGTGAGTAGCCATATTTAGATTGGGAAGTCGATAGATTTAATACAGTAAGAAACTAGATTTAGATAGGAAAGTAGCCAGATTTAACTTGGCTGCTTAGCCACACTTATATCGGAAAGTAGCTTAATTTAACTCTGTGAACGGCCATTATTGTATCGGATAGTAGACAGATTTAACTTGGCTACTTAGCCACATTTATATCGGAAAGTAGCTCAATTTAACCCTGTAAGCAGCCAGATATATATTATATATCTGAAAGTAGACAGATTTAACTCTGTAAGCAACCAAATTTAAATCGGAAAGTAGCCAAATTTAACTCGAAAACCAGCCAGATTTATATCGAAATATAACCAGATTTAACTCTACAAGCAACCAAATTTAAATTCGAAAGTAGACATATATAACTTGGCTGATTAGCCACATTTATATCGGAAAGTAGCTTAATTTAACCCTTTAAGCAGCCAGATATATAATATATCTGAAAATAGACAGATTTAACTCTGCAAGCAACCAAATTTAAATTCGAAAGTAGACAGATTTTACTCTATTCGCAGTTTTAAAAAGAAATCAAATAAAATAGCGTTTTCTTTCTTCATTTTAAACAGTGTAAAACTTGATATACAAAACACTGGACAATAAAAAAATGCCTAAGTTTATATGTAAAGGGCGAATTTTTGCAATTTTTATAAATGGCTATATAAATCTTTCAAATATTGATGAGCGTCTTTTTCCAGGCGGCATGTTTGGCGCCGGAATATACTTCGCGGAACATTCCTCGAAGAGCAATCAATATGTGTACGGTTTCGGGGGAGGCTCCGGCTGTCCACAGCACAAGGACAAAGGGTGCTACCTCTGCCACAGGTAAATAAAAACTACCCTCATTCGCAACCTGAGAATTATTCATTTGTTAGATTTTGTAGCGATGGTAGCACAGTTTAGTAACACAGTAGAGTTTTATAAAAATGTAATTGTAATGACACGAACTAGACGATCTGATGGTAAGAAATAACGCCTGTCCATGACCATTACATACAGAACTTTGATTAACAAAACAAAGTCCAGGGCGTCGCTGCTTTGGCACTCATTACTTTGAGACATTAAATTATTTAAAACAACTTTTAATTATACATTTGAAATAATTTTACGTAATTGACTTGGAATATTTATATATATTATAACAATTATACATTAATATTTTGAAGCGATGATGGCTCAATGGTTAGCGCGGTAGGTTCGCATGTCGAAGGGCGTGGGTTCAAACCCCAACAATGAGCTTGAGCTGCCGGTGAAGGAAAACATCGTGAGGAAACCATAGCATGGTGGTAGGGTACTTTCTAGTACTTGGCTGGCTAGCTACCATCCTCAAGTTAAAAATCTACCGCCAAGCATCTAACGGTGTGTTCCGGCAGCCTCACTTGAGAGCCAGTTCCATTTCAGGCTAGGTGTGCTTTACCATCTTCGACCACACCGTCACTTAACATCAGGTGAGCTGTGGTCTAACACCTAGCCTGTCAGCCATAAAAAAAAACATTGGTGTTATTAATAAAATATTTCTATTTGTATCGATGGTTACTCTAAACAGCCCTATCATTTCGCAACCCTTCATTCAACACAGTAATGTTTACACACTACTGCTTGGCGGCAGAATATCTGGTACTGAGGTGGTACCTAGACGACTACTAAAAAAAAAGTTGTTTGGTATTATTAGGACAATAACCTCATTCCAGCTTACAACACGAAATATATGTATTTCGATTTATTAATATTATTTTTTTATCATAATAGTGTTACAATAACTCTCGTCTGTTCTTGAGTTGTAATGTGTTTTCTTGGTTGCCTGGAAAAGATCGCTCTTAGCGATAAGGCCCCCACTTGTGGCACTAGCTCATGAGTTTTTTTTTTGTACTTTCTTCCTATTTTTGGTTTGCACAATAAAGAGTTTCTATATCCTACCAATATTATAAACGCGAAAGTTTATAAGAATGTATGGATGTATGTTTGTTACTCTTTCACGCAAAAACTACTGAATGGATTTTGACGAAACTTTACAACAATATAGCTTACACATCAGAATAACACATAGGCTATAAATTGTAAAGGTATAGTGTGAATTATTCAAATTATAACGATAAGTGTCAAGTAAGTAGGAAAAAAATCTGCCATCTGCGAGCTATTCTAGCGTGCGCCGCAAAAACCGTTGGAGTGACACGCATATAATGTACAATGGAAATGTTTATCTTAAACAGTCCAACAAAAAAGCCCGCGACAGCATATATCTATCTTTGACATGTAAGCCATTATCGCCAAAATAGTGAACCATAAGTACAATAAAAATTGGTAATTAATTTCTAACGCACATTTGGTAATAACAAATTGATCCTTATATCAAAATAAATACTTCTGGTATAGTAGATAAACTATGTTTTTTAGGCCCTGGTATAAAACATAGGATACTTTTCATCATCATCATCATCCATCACCACGCGGGTAAAACCGCGGGGCGCAACTGGTACCTACATATATATGTACACCTTTTATTTAATCTATTTCCAGACATATGTTACTGTGTCGCGTGACACTAGGGCGCGCATTCCAACTAATGAGCGCGATGAAGATGGCGCACGCGCCGCCCGGCCACCACAGCGTGGCGGGCCGTCCCAGCAGTGGGGGACTCGTGTTCCCAGAATACGTAGTCTACAGAGGGGAGCAGGTACTTTGTGCATTCTACCACTGTCATATAATTAGTAAAACATTTCTTAGTCACAGTCAAATCAATGGCGTTTTGCACGGCGTGACGTCACAATCTCCGCTTTGTGTTTTCGGTCATGTGACTGGTTGTCATGACATAATCAAGAAAACTCACAGTCAAATCAATGGCGTTTCGCACGGCGTGACGTCACAATCTCTGCTTGGTGTTTACGGTCACGTGACTGGTTGTCATCACATAATAAAAAAAACTCACAGTCAAAACAATGGCGTTTCGCATGGCGTGACGTCACAATCTCTGCTTGGTGTTTTCGGGTTGTGTGACTGGTTGTCATGACATAATCAAGAAAACTCACAGTCAAATCAACAGCGTTTCGCACGGCGTGACGTCACAATCTGCGTAGTGGCTACGATCACGTGACATTGTCATCACATAATCAAGAAAACTCGGACAAAATCGCGGTCAAATCAATGGTGTTTCGCACGTGACGTCACAATCTCTGCTTGGTGTTTACGGTCACGTGACTGGTTGTCATCACATAATCAAAAAGACTCACAGTCAAATCAATGGCATTTCGCACGGCGTGACGTCACAATATCTGCTTGGTAGTCATGGTCAAATGAAAGGCACCGTGCGAAAGCACGGCGTGACATCAGGCTCTAATAAGTAAAACAAAGACACAACCCTTCCCATCCCCCTTTTGGTGCTTACGTAACATTTGAACGGCCCCTTGTTAGCTATACGGTCCCCAAAGTCTACCGAAATTTCAAAGCTATATTTTATCTATATTATATATTGACAGCCCTGTTGGCTCATTGGGAGTACTGCCTGAGCTGTAGCTGGGCGTGGGTTCGATTCCCGCCAAGGACAAATGTTAGTTTGGTATAAACAAACGGTTTGTTCTGTGTCTGGGTGTTCTGTATGTATTATAAGTATGTATTTACAACAACAAAAAAAGTATTTATGTATCCTATCAGTTATCTGACTTCCATCACACAAGCTCTGCTTAGTTTGGGGTCAGATGGCGCTGTGTGTAATGTGTCCTATGATATTTATATATTTATTTTGTTACAGGCGTACCCTGAATATCTGATAACGTATCAGATTGTGAGTTCAGACAGCGCGACGGGAGCAGTGTAATAAATTAATATATAATTATAAATAATAATTAATTTTCGGTGTATATTTCAAGCAGTATTTTGTGAATTATTTTTATTTATAGTATAAACAGATGTGAGGTTATATTTCGCACGGTTTGTAGTGTGATTTCGTTTGACCAACGAGAAAGAGAAAGAGGGAAAAATGTCTGTCCTTCTCGTTTATATTGAGAACAAATTAACAAGTATCATTTATTTCGAACAATAGTTCTAAATATGTAAATTATGTTCTAAATTCTAAATATGTTCTAAATAAGGCTCGATTCCCTTTGGCAAAGCTTAGGTTGTACCGACCCGAAATATTGACAACTCATTAGAAACAACTTTTACTATGGGAACAACTCTGTAATGTTTTATGGCATGCATTGCCCTGGACTTTGTTTTGCTACTCAAAGTTCTGTGTATCGCTGCAATGGTCATGGACAGGCGTTATCACTTACCATCAGGAGGGCGTCTCGTTCGTCTCACTACTTTTTACATATTTTTTTAACCGATTTCGATAAATGGAGGAGGTTCCTAATTCGTCTGTGTATAATTTTTTTTATTTTTCTCGATCTCTGCTTACGTGGATTCGAAGCAAAATGCAATATTATGCTAAAAAGGGTTATAAGTTTATGTTGTATTAACCCGAATTGCGGTCATTGTTATGATTATTATAAACAACTTTTACTATGGGGACAACTCAGAAATCACAAAAAAAAACATGTGTTCTGTAAAAGTACGTTGACCCTTGATCAAATGTATGAAAAAGTTGATATTTTTTCACGATTTCTGAGTTGTCTCCATAGTAAAAGTTGTTTATAATAATGAGAACTACGATGGCCTTTCGGGTTAATAGAACATAAACTTATAACCCTTTTTAGCATATTAACCTTTATCTTTATAGCGATGATAGCTCAGTGGTTGGCGCGGTCGGTTTAAACGCCAAAAACTACGAGCTTTAGCTGCCGGTCAAGGAAAACATCGTGAGGAAACCTTAGCATGGTGATAGGGTATTCTCTAGTACTCGGCTGATTAGCTACCACCCTCAAATTGAAAATCTGCCGCCAAAGAAATAACTGTGTGTTCCGGCAGCCTCAGATTAAAATAAAAACTTTCCCATACATTTGATATGAATGGGAAAGTTGATATTTTTTCACGATTTCAGAGTTGTTCCCATAGTAAAAGTTGATGAAAATTATGAGTACAGCAACCTTCCGGATTAGTACAACTTAAGCTTCTTCAAAGGGAATCGAGCCTTATTGTATATGTATTTAGGACTAGTGTTCAAAATAAATGAAATTTGTTAATTTGCTCTCAATATGAAGAGAGGAAAGGGCAGATATTTCTATCTCTATTTTGTTTTTCGTTGGTCTACTCTGTTAACATTTGAATATCTGTTAATATACTTTGATGGTATGTTTCACTATTTTTTGATAAATTGTCTTTACATGCAGCTATCTTCAAAAACACACACATTCAAATAAATCAAGGAATTAACTTTCTAGAAAATGGATAATTTTTTTATTGTTCATACCAAAGATTTTATATCTAATGCAATAGAAAAAATATATATATTTTAAAAAAAAACAAGTGGCCAAGTGCGAGTCGGACTCGCGCACGAAGGGTTCCGTACCATAACATATGAAAAAGGCAAAAAAAATCGCGTTTGTTGTATGGGGGCCCATAAATATTTATTTTATTTTGTTATTAGTATTTGTTGTTGTTGCGGCAACAGAAATACATAATTTGTGAAAATTTCAACTGTCTAGCTATCGCGGTTCTTGAGATACGGCCTGGTGACAGACACACGGACGGACAGACAGACAGCGAAGTCTTAGTAATACGGTCCCGTTTTTACCCTTAGGGTACGGAACACTAAAAATTAACAACTGGAAGTGTTGTCGCTAAATGCGTTCCAGGCGACTTTAGTATAGAAACGGTTCAAGAACAAGTAAAAGGATCTTAAATTAAATATATATAAAGCAAAAAAAATATGAATTTATCTAAAAAGAGTGAAATATATCAAAAAAAATGAAACTGACGGTGTTTGTGATTTATTGTGAAAATATTCTAAATTATTGAGGCTTTTACGTTATTGTGAATATAGCAATGACTTAATAAGGTTTTTTTTTAAATATTTTTTTTTTTCTTTTATTGTCTTGACAAAAGCTGTCTTAGACCCAAATCCCATTTACGCGACGAATTTTGTGATGATTTTTTTCCTAACGAGAAAGAAATTAAGTTTTATTTTGTAACACAAAATACAATAAAAAACTCCATACGCAATTAACCAAACGTAGCTAAGAACCACCGCAAGGAAACTGGCTTTCAAATGAAATAAACCGCATCGTAATCGGTCCATCCGTTTGAGAGCTACGATGCCACAGACAGACATCGACGTCAAAACATCATCAGCCATAGATCGTCCATTGCTGGACATAGACCTCCTCCAGGGGGGTTTTGCCAATACTCGCCACGCTTGGCAGGCGGGTTGGCGAGCGCAGTTAGGTGTGATTGTTCAAGGAAGACGCTGCTGCCCATCTTCCGGATTACATCCCTTAGCCGACTCTTACGGCAACCACGGGTAGAGAGGGTGGGGTACTATTCTTACGCCGGCACCACCACGGCAAATTTTTGCGTCGGGGCTTAAAAACAAACAAATAGAGACATATTAAAGACAGTCGAGAGGAGCGCTAAGAGGTTGATAGGACAATGACATTTTGATCAAATCTCGGTTGCAAAGCCTTGAGCATAAGGTCTCCTGTCTATCGGCTTTCTACCGGATACACTTCGGGGATTGTGGCTTGGAGTTGCACGACTTAGTTCCCCCCCGCCCCTTTTTACTACCGGGCCAGACAAACGCGACCAAAGCGTCACCCGTACATGGTGGACGTTCCCCATGCGCGCACTAAGCGCTTCCAATCCACATTCTTTATTCGCATAGCGAGGATGTGGAACTCTTTGCCGGAGTCTGTGTTTCTCGAAAAGTACAATATGAGTGTCTTTAAATCAAGAGTAAACAGGTTCCTTATAGGTAAGTGTGTTCTATCCTAAATCAAAATCAAAAAGTTATTTATTCAGTTTAGGCCCTGGTAAGGCACTTATGAATGTTAAGTTACATGTTTGAATCTACCACCGGCTCGTAATTACACTTCAACTGAGAAGACTCCGGCAAGAAACTCGGCAAGGCATTTTTTTGTGGATCTTTCTTTTCATGTTAGGTTACAGTTTACAGTTATAAATATTAATACATTATGCTTATTACAATTGTCACTTAGCCAGGAGGATGCAAGTGCAGAGAGAAGCTACTACAACCATATATTCCTGTCTTTCATGTAATGGGCCACCTTATAGTTAGGCTTTGTCAATACCACATCCTAGACCACATCGTTGCTTAACATCAGGCATGATGTGATCAAACGCGAATCTATACAATTTACATTTCTTTTTGCGATCCAATGCTGCTGTTTTTTGATGCTGATGGTTCATTCCAGTCCACTTCTTGATGTCGTCCACCACTTCCGTCTGGGACGTCCTGGGTTTCGCTTCTCCGGGATTCTACCAAAGTACACTGATAAAAGTAGTTCATATTAGGCTGGTCGGTGAGTTAATAGCCTACTCTTGCGTTAACGCTTAGGGTTGTCATTTATTTTTAGTTAAATATTATTTACGTATTATGAACAGCACTATAAAACTGCGCTAAATAAAATGGCCGGTAAAGTGTTAATAATAAAGTGTCCGGTGAGAGCAGGCGAATGCGAGCGGGCGTGCGGCGTAATGGAACGCGCGCGATCAAACTCACGGCAAGCCCCTGACTGCCGACACCCGAGTCTCCCCGAGATGATGCTAATGTGTGGCAGTGTCTACGTAAACGGCGCCCGGTACGCACGCACACATTCAAACCGGCAGCGGCCAATTTCTGTAAAGATGACTTACTGTTCTTAGTGCACTGATTCTACCTTCGAGGAAGAAAGCGTTCAGTCTTATGACGTTGACATTTCGCTTTTTTAATAATAACGACTGACATTTTTCTTGTATATATTGAAAATCGATATAAATATTGATATTCCTAATGCGTTTAGACAGTTTATATCCTCTACGGCCTAAATACTATTCTAATATATAAAAAACGCTCGCTAATTTAAAAAAAAATTAGCTTTAGCTCTAATGAATAAATTATGCCAATCGCTAGTTTACGGTTACTTGCTACAAATAAAAAAAAAAACAAGTCGGGTGTCAAGCTAATCAAGGTATTAGTAGTAGTCTCGTGTAAATGCAACTCGCGGTCACCCGTCAATGCAATGTCGTGGCGCTAGAAATGATAATTTGAATTTAAAAAAATATTCAAAAAAATTTGCATTTGTAAAGATTTAACCAGAGATGTGATTTGTATAGAGAGGCCAAAAAAAGTCAGCATTTGAATTAAATGTATGCAGCAGTTAGTATATTTTTATATGTAAAATTATTTCACTGTCGACTTGGGTGATGTACATATTTTAATAAAATGTCTACTTCGTGTGTTGTATGTAACATCTATATGGGCTGACTGTTTGAACATTAGCAATATTCAAAGACATGTTAGTTAGTGGTCATATGAAACGTATAAAGAAATAAAATCGAAACAAATACAAAAAAAACTAAGAAAACCTTGGTTAAAGTCTGTCCCAAGACTCCTGAATGTATGGACAGCGCGCGGCCTCACGCGCCGAGCTAGCGCAGGACACAACTGCCATACGTAGACTGCACAGTAACTGTTATCTAATCTGCGCCCGCGCGCGACTACCATGTCATTTTCGGTGCGCGTGATTTGAGTGTCCGTATTTTTGTGTTTGTTCAGGATAATTAGGTCAAATATTAACCACCTATTTTTTATTATTATTTGGAACGACAATCGAGTACTGAACCCCCTGTATCAATATTGCTGATCTTCAAACTTTCACTGTGTATAACTGTATACATATATAAAAATCTCGTGTCACGGTGTTTGTGGACATCCTTAAAAGCGGCTTACCGATTTTTATGTATATTTGGTAGATATGAGAATAGGTCGTAAAGTATATTTCATACCGCTATTAACTACTTTTTGTCCCTTATATATAATTATATTGTGTTTTTTTAGGTTAAGTCGCCCATTATTTGTTAACCATACAACTAGCGCCACTGTCGTGTAAAAAATGTGAAACTCGTTACAAATTCAATAGAATTGTGTTTTAGTGTAAATGAGCGAAAGAATCTTTTGTATGTGTTTATGATGTTAGGGACGGAAATAAATGAATTTAATTCAGTTTTGATTGTTTTATTTTAACCAATAACGTACAGGAGATATTTGGGGGAAAATATAAATAAGTGACGAGTATAATTACATACGCACGGTTTTTATAGTTTTTATACTAAGAAATTTAACAGGACGGTACAGATATGTCTTTTTGAAGGCTTGCAACTTCAATGAAATGTTTAAATTTAAAATAGGTTAGGTTTATAGAATTTTTATTATCATTGAAGACATTACTGTCACTTATGCGATAACATATTTTGACTTAATAAATATTACATATGTTCACAGTCTTAATTACCTACTCATAAATATAAATTGAAATAAAAGTTTAAAAAAAATAAAAAATAAATAAATTACTCGGCCGCTCATGCAAACATTACGCTCATAAATTTTACTTGAACCCTGGTAGTGAGGATCCACGATCACAAGTTTTTCTATTTGAACCCGTCGGAAGGTTCACGGACACATGGTTTTCCATTTAAACTTGTCACATTTATGAGACCCTCCAGGTGTGTGACCTTAATTATTTAAATAAAACAACTGGTTAAAGGTTTGATGATATTTATTGGACCTTACATATAAACGTTTAAGTCAACCAATGCCTAAATATCAATTTCTCGCAGACGTGAAATTTCACGCGTGGATCGAAGACTTTTTTAACGCATGTAAAACTAAAGCCTTTTGATATCATGACGCTTATAAGGGCCGGCGCTCAGTGACGGCACGGCACGGCGTGTCATGGCAAAGGATTTTATTACAAATCAAGTTATTTTGAATCCTATTTCAATGAGTTTAGAATTCATTTTACTTTATTTCGATACCACGATGACGCGACGTGCCGCGGGATGCTGCGGCATGACGAGTCACGCGTCATTCCTCGGGTTGCCGCGGCGCGCCATTGCATCCCGCGAGACGTATGGGTCACTTTATGTCTAGGAATTATGATTGCTGAGCTAGTTGAAATAAGGTTGAAACTTGTGCAGCGGTCATTTCGGTTAATGGGGCGCAGTCCGGTTGGTGCGCGGGGGCAAGGGAGGGGGAAGACGCACTGGCGCGCGCGTTTTTTGTCTCTCACACTGATTGAGCGTGGCAAGAGATTAGTTCTTATCTGTCTCTCTTCATCTTCAGCTAGAAGTGCTATTAATACTAAATCCCAGTCAACCATAACGACACAACTAACTTCGAATCCGCGCGGAGCAAAACTGATTGATGCCAGAGTGCCTGGGCTTTCAGCAAGATGCCACGGCAACGCCACGGGATGCCGCGGCACAACCTGCCACGTCATGCCGTGCCACGCCGTCAGTGAGCGCCGACCCTTACTCGTTCCCCCCTTATGACATGACGTCACACTTTTTGAAACAACCCCCCCATATTTTTTTCTTAAAGTTATAAATTTTCTCTGTAGAAGTGAAGCGTCAATTCAAAAGGTAAGGTTTTAAAAAAATCGAATTCGTGATACCTTTAGGTTAATGTAACATAATTTTAAACTAAAATGAACATAATTGAACATTGACTAGAACACTTATTATTTATAGCTACTAATATCTCAACAACCCTACATTTTAAACTACTTTCTTATGCAAAAGTAATTAGGCGAACATAAAAATTTCCCCTGATGGTAAGAGATAGCGCATGTCCATGACCATTACATCGATATTCCCCTGATGGTAAGAGATAGCACATGTCCATGACCATTGCGTCGATATTCCCTTGATGGTAAGAGATAGCACGTGTCCATAACCACTGCAGCGATATTCCCCTGATGGTAAGAGATAGCGCATGCCCATGACCATTGCAGCGATACACAGAACTTTGAGTAACAAAACAAAATCCAGGGCATCGCTGCTTTGGCGCTTATTACACACAAGGGTTATGTTCTCCCGTCATATTGACATGTGAACAAGCAGCTTTTCTACCAGTCACCGCTACTCTGAACAACTTTCCTTGTGGCATACATACGCACACTTTAAATTGTGGCTGGCCAAATTGCCCAGTACCCTGGCTGAATTGCCCGGCACCCTGGCCGAATTGCCCGGCACCCTGGCCGAATTGCCCAGTGGTCTTGTTCACCGGTATAGCTATGGGTAGGTATCTAACGTCGATGTAAACACCTTCTTTACCACTCAACACTACAGATCCGTTTATGCTTTTAAGATAGATATCTTGGTCTGCAGTCCAGAAAAGTTCCTAGAAAAATAAAATAGGTTTTTGAACTCATTGCACATATACAACCAAACAATCTGTATAAAAGGAGGGCTTCTGATATTTTCTACCAGTCATCTTAATAATCTATCTATCTATCTATATCTTTAAACGAGCAATTCTTGTATATATATATATATATTCTGAATCTCGGAAACGGCTCCAACGATTTTCATGAAATTTTGTATCCAGGGGGTTTCGGGGGCGAAAAATCAATCTAGGTAGGTTTCATTTTCAGAAAACGTCGTTTTATCCATGTTTTCAGCCGAGCAATGCTCGGTCAACCAGGTACTAACAATTAATAGAGATAGCGTTGTAAACAATAACAAATGTTCACAAAGACAATAATATATATGTTTTTTTTAATGGTTGACAAGCTATGTGTTTGACCATAGTTCATCTGATGTTGAATGACGGTGTGGCCAAAGATGGTATTAAGCACACCCTGGAATGGAAGTTACTCTCAAGTGAGGCTACCAGAATTTTAACTTACCCTACCACCACGCAATGGTTACCTCACAATGTTTTCCTTCACCGGCAGCTCAAGCTCATTGTTGGGGTTTGAACCCACGCCCTTCGGCGTGTGAATCTACAGTGCTAACCACTGAGCTATCATTGCTACAAATTATGTATAGTTTATATATTACTAGCTACGGTGTTACCCGCTGTTCCCACGTCAATACTACACTTTTTCAAGATAAAAAGTAGCATATGTGTCAATACAGGGTGTCAGCTACCTCGATACAAAATTTCATCAAAATTGGTCCAGCCGTTTAAGCGTGAAGATGTAACAAACATATAAACACACTCACAAACTTGCCTTTATAATATTATTATCGTGATAATATATTTTTTATGGACAGGCTAGTGTTTGACCATAACTCACCTGACGTTAAGTGACATTGTGAACGAATAATGAAAATAACCTGGAATGGAACTGGCTCTCAAGGCTATCAAAGTACATCGTTATCGCATGACCACAAACACAAATGAATATGCTAATCCTTCAATCCTACGAAATGAAATGAAATTTGAATTAAAATGAAATGAAATTTGAATTAAAATGAAATGAAATTTGAATTAAAATGAAATGAAATTTGAATTAAAATGAAATGAAATTTGAATAAAAATGAAATGAAATTTGAATTAAAATGAAATGAAATTTGAAATAAAATGAAATTAAATTTATTTACTAAAATAGGGTTTACATTGATGTTATAGATATTTTATTGATTTTGTTCTCCTATTTAGTCGTGACGCCTTATACAGCAAATTGTACAAACTTTTTTTTAAATTCTTTGTGGACGATTGATTATTATTGATTGATTTATAGCTATGATAGCTCAGTGGTTAGCGCGGTCGGTTCGCATGACGAAGGGCGTGGGTTCAAACCCCAACAATGAGCTTGAGCTGCCGGTGAAGTAAAACATCGTGAGGAAACCATAGCGTGGTGGTAGGGTACTTTCTAGTACTCGGCTGGCTAGCTACCACCCGCAAGTTGAAAATCTGCCGCCAAGCATCTAACGGTGTGTTCTGGCAGCCTCACTTGAGAGCCAGTTCCATTCCAGGCTAGGTGTGCTTTACCATCTTCGACCACACCGTCACTTAACATTAGGTGAGTTGTGGTCAAACACCAAGCCTGACAGCTATAAAAAAAAACGAAGTGGAACAGCTAGTACTGTGATATAGCTACCTTGGACTCCATGTGCGTGCCTTCAGCGCCACGAAGATAAGTGGAAGAATCAGAGTGGATGACCAGGTCTTCGTTCACGGGGGAAGATATGCGTTTGGTTGATATTTGCTGGAACGAATAATGGTAATTGTTATTAATGTTCAACAATGGTGTGATTTTAATTTTTTGCCGTGTGGTGGTGCCGGCGTAAGAATAGCACCCCACCCTCTCTACCCGTGGTTGCCGTAAGAGTCGGCTAAGGGATGTAATCCGGAAGATGGGCAGCAGCGTCTTCCTTGAACAATCACACCTAACTGCGCTCGCCAACCCGCCTGCCGAGCGTGGCGAGTATTGGCAGGAGGAGGCCTATGTCCAGCAGTGGACGTACTATGGCTGTTGATGTGTGTTAGATGTATTTACAAAACAAAAGTATTCTATCAGTTAACTGATTTCCATCCAACATTTTATTGATCGCTCAGTGGTTAGCGTGGTCGGTTCAAACGCTGCAGGACCTGGGTTTAAACCTCAACAATAAGCTTGAGCTGTCGGTAAAGAAAACGTCAGGAAACCATAGCGTGATGGTAGGTTATTTTCTAGTACTCGACTGGCTAGCTACCACCCTTAAGTTGAATATCTGCAGAAGAGTATAAGAGTGTCTTCCGACATTTAGAGCCAGTTCCATTCCAAGCTGGGTGTGTTAACTATCTTCGACCATACAGTCACTTAACATCAGGTGAGCTGTAGTTAAACATACACGTCAAATAACTCGTGTATCTACGGTTGAGTGGCTCTTCTTATAAGTTGAATATATTTATTTTTGTTATATTTACACGTGATTTATTATAATTACAATATAGCCCCAATTTTTTGGACTTTAAAGCAGATATAACAATGACTGACTTGACAACAGCCGACATGAATGTCATTTATTATACCCTCGCGTGCAGGTTCGAGAGCGTGTCCGGGACTGCGCAGCGGCTCCCTGCAGCTGGCGACGTGGAGAACACCAGCTCGCCCGTCTCCGGTTCCCGGAGCTCCAGCGAGCTGACTCCGCGGATGAACACGCCCGATGTGTTCACAGTCACGCGGCTCTCGGAACGAGACAACCTGTCAGACACCAACAAAAAAAATGCTCAATCTTGATGACCGACAGTCTATTTTCCAGATAGACTTCGGAAAGTGTGCGCGACAGCCTTCCCACCATCTCTGTTCCACCACAAGACACGCAGAAGAACGGCACACTATCATCCGCTCCACTTTCTTTCAGTTGTTTGACTGTAATATGGGTACTTGTAAGTCTCCTGGCTACGCCTACAGCAGAGGAAGCCAGGAGTCTAATAAAACTTTACCTTCATCTTTTTGGACAGTGTATGTTGTGCGAAGTGAGGTGTACATGTATTATGTTACTATGAGAGTGGCATAGTCGAATATCGACAAAACTCAAAAAATAATAATTGAAATCTCTAAACTATTCCACAATCTGAGCATTTTTGTGGTACGCTTTCCTGAAAAACTATCACGCCTATAAATTTGTGCTTTAACATAGTAATTTAACTTCATATCTAGATGTGTTATCTGTCAAAAAACATATAATTTTATAACCTTAAAAAATGAACATTAACAATTTTGATTTCATTGGATAGAATGTTATTGTACAACTAACGCCATCTGTTAGAAAATCAAAGAGTTAACATCGCTGCAACAGAACTAAACTCAATACTCAAATACATCGTAGTTAATCTACTTAATACTAGATGACACCACTAGAATCAGGTTATAAAATAACAACTGTCTTAAAAATTATTACCCGTTAGAAAAACTGCGCGAGCCCTCACAAAGCTCAGCTTTCCGCTAGTTAAAAAAAAAAAACTTTTGTATTGAGAATGCGGTGATGGCTCCCTCACTACCGTCCGTTAAGTTGGCGGCATTGGCATCCTTGTCTATGATTTGCAAAATAATGAGGGTAGGTCGCGATTTCTTTATTAATACTTCGGATTTCCTGATTTTCTTGTGAATCTTTCATTGCATCGTTTGAAGGTCACTTGTATTTTTCAGTTCATTTGTCATCAATTAATATATATTTTTCATACTATTTTATATTGCTATTTCGAGTGTTAAATAATAATTTATAGCGATGTCTAAGGTTAGCAGCGAAGGCAAGAGGAAACGAAAGGAGGCGTATGCTAACCGATTAAGAAATTTGTTGGATACATGTAAGTACTTTCCTTTCAACCGCTGCTTCGCTCGCTTCAGAAAAAAGCCATTTTGTTTTTTTAATATAACACTGCTCTGTCTACGTGGGACAGACAGACAGACATACATAGATATTAATTAATAGGACTCTGCAAGAGTTAATTACCGCACCGCAGTACCAGATATTCAGCCGCCAAGCAGTAGTGTGTAAGCATTACCGTGTTCCAGTTTGAAGGGTGCTGCAGCGACATTACAGGGCTGTTGAGACTAACCATCGAAAGTCTCAAAGTAATGAGCGACAAAGCAGCGATGACCTGGACTCTGATTTGCTACTCAAAGTTATGTTACCGCTTCAATGGTCATGGACATGCGTTTAATCTTACCATCAGGAAAGCGTCTTGCTCATTACTTTTACATAAAGATTATTTGCAGGGACGCTAACGTTCTACCCACCATTCTATTTTTTTAATGTAAAAGTAATGCGACGAACGAGACTTTCTCCTGATGGTAATAGCAGCGAGAAGAGTATATAAATACCTGTAGTTAATTTAATTAGTTATTTATTTTAGCTTAGGTCAGATTTTAGTTTTTGACCTGAAGACTATTTTGGAGAATATTTAAAATTGTTTTCAAGATCTCGTCACTGTTGGATGGAACCAAAATGATTTACAAGCGGAAATACACTAATAAAAAATTTAGTCGAAAATACTTAATTTTTTTCTTAGCGTTAGGATTCTTTGGCTTTTGGACGATAAATAATTTGTATATTTACTTATAAATATTACATAAATTAATTCAATGTTAAAAGTACCTATCTTTTTTATGGTCGACAGGGCATGGCAATGTTAAATAAAAATTTCACCGCGTTTTGTTTTGAATGGGGTCCGGGGGCCCTGGGCGGCAGCCCAAAAAGCCCTTATACCCCGTGAAAGTTTGAACATCAGTAATATTGGAACAGGGCTTCAATACCCAATTGTCGGTCCAAAAAAAGCCGGCCAAGTGCGAGTCGGACTCGCGCACGATGGGTTCCGTACCATTATCTATAAAAACGGCAAAAATCATGTCTGTTGTATGGGAGCCCCCTTAAATATTTGTTTTATTTTAATTTAATTATTTATTTTTAAAGCGAATATGTAACTAAATATTATGTGAATATTTCAAGTGTTTACCAGTTGCCGTTATCAATATCGAGCAAAAACGAGCAAAAAAATTACTAACTATTACGTCTAACTATTACGGTTCATGAGATACAGTCTGGTGACAGACGGACAGACAGACAGACAGACATACCGACAGACAGACGGACAGCGGAGTCTTAGTCTGCCCTGATATGGCAAAAGGCGGCTACGTGCAGAAAGTTGATTTCGAGAAAAACGCAAAAAGGTGGCAAACGTGATTTCTTGACCTGTGTGACAGATAGCGCAAATCGGTCTTTTGAATTTAGTAGAGGACATGGCAGTCGCGCGCGGTCCCAGATTAGATAACAGTTACTGCGCAGTCTACGTATGGTAGTTATGTCTTGCGCTAGCTCGACGCGTAAGGCTGCGCGCTGTCCATACATTCTGGAGTCTTGGGACAAACTAACCAAGGATTTCTTGTTATTTTGTATTTGTTTCGATTTTACTTCTTTATACGTTTCCTATGACCACTAACTAACATGTCTTTGAATATTGCTAATGTTCAAACTGTCAGCCCGTATAAATCCGTCCCTGATGCTGGGGATTTCTTCGCAGCGCTGATTTCTACGTATAACATTGCGAAAAGTTGATTGAGAGCACTTATAAATGTGAAAAATTTGTCATATTCCAGCACCAACAAGAGAAACAGTCAATTTGGATTCATTTATTGATTTTATATCGACTCAAATGTCTGAATTTAGTAACTTCGAACTGAATCTTCTACACGGCTCGAGGGAAGAGGATTCTGATGGCTCCAAGTCTAAAGAAAGAAATGCTAGTGACCCTACGCACGAAGTTAAGAAGCCTAAAGACCTACGTAAAGAAGGAAATTTAAATAAGTCCAAACTAAAAGAAAAAGAATCCAGTAAACCCAAGTCCAAAGAAAGAAATTCAAATAACTCTGAGTCCGAGGAAGACGATGACTCATTCGAATCAAAAGAAGAAAAGTCTAATAATTCCAGGTCAAAAGAGAAAGATTCCAGTAAATTTGAGTCGAATGAAACAAATTCGAATAGTTTTAATACAAGAAATCACGATTCGTGTCAACTCAAGTCGAGGAAAAGGAGCGTTTCAAGTCATGCTGAACTTAATCGATATGACGTTTCAAGGGAAAGAAACTCAAATAACTCAGTTTCAAATCGTTACGTGGAGTCTGGGGACCAAGACTGTCACGCAATGGTAAGTACATATGTTAAAATACATTATATTACTAGCAAAAGCTGAGCTTTGTGAGGGCTCGCGTAGTTTTTCTAACGGGTAATAATTTTTAAGACAGTTGTTATTTTACAACCTGATTCTAGTGGTGTCATCTAGTATTAAGTAGAGGTATTTGAGTATTGAGTTTAGTTGTGTTGCAGCGATGTTAACTCTTTCGTTTTCTAACAGATGGCGTTAGTAAGTACAATAACATTCTGTCCAATGAATACAAAATTGTTAATGTATTTTTTTTTGGTTTTAAAGTATTATTTTTTTGACAGATATCACATCTAGATTTTAAGTTAAATTGCTATGTTAAAGCACAAATCTATAGGCGTGATAGTTTTTCAGTTAAGTGTACCACAAAAATGCTCAGGTTGTGGGATAGTGTTATTAATTAACTAGCGACTCGCCCCGGCTGCGTACGGGTTTACACGGGGCTTTTGATCTATCTCAAAGGTATTAAGCAGCGTTTTCAACCCAGGTGGCTTGAATTTTTCCGATACTTCTTCTTCTCATCCGTATTACTCTTGGCAGAGTGGTTGTGGTCAACGTGTTGTTTGATTCCGAATGGTAGGTATAGTTCGCCGTACGATGTCCCGTCATCTCTCCCTGCTGGCCCCTGGCCTAGTGCCTTCCTTGCCTTGGACAACAAGCCGTGCAATTGAGTCATGGTTTCGTCTCGACATGTGACCAAATATCTTTAATATGCGAGTCTGTACTATACTTGATAACCGCTGTTTGATGCCGAACTCATTTAGTATGGAAGCATTGGTACGAAACTCTGTCCATGACACTCGAAGCATCCTTCGCCAACACCACATTTCCTGAGCGTCTATCTATTTCTTTTCGATATATCGCAATGTCCAAATTTCTGCGGCATTTAGAAATATGGGGAAAATAAGTGTGCATACCAGCCGGATATTGGTGGCTACCACCTAGTGGACCCTATTACTAAGACTCCGCTGTCCGTCTGTCTGTCACCAGGCTGTATCTCATGAACCGTGATAGTTAGACAGTTGAAATTTTCACAGATGATGTATTTCTGTTGCCGCTATAACATCAAATACTAAAAAACAGAATAAAATAAATATTTAAGGGGGCTCTCATACAACAAACATGTTTTTTTTAGCGTTTTTATAGATAATGGTACGGTCGTGCGTGAGTCCGACTCGCACTTGCCGGTTTTTTATTGTATACTTGGGCACACTCACCGTTGTGTGAGTGTGCCCAAGAACTACATGACCTAATCTTGCCACCGCTGTTTTGCAACAACACGACCAGAAGCTCAACCAAAAGACACCCTTTCACAGTGGAAATTCCAACGTTTCCAGACCACACTTCTTGTGATAACTGCTGATGTATGGAATTCGTTGCCAGCGTCTGTGTTTCCGACTAAGTACATCCCGGGGTTGTTCAAGAAAAACGTGAATAGGTATTGCGTGCTCAAGCGTGCTCCATCTTCGGCCATATTGTCGCTTTCCATCAGGTGAGATCATGGCCAAACGCATGTCAAGTCCGCTGTAAAAAAAAACGAGAGCGTGTTTTTCGTCTTAATACTTTTAAATAAATAAAAAAAGAATTCCACAAATGGGGAAGAAATTGGTACATACAGTCGAACATAGAACCTCCTCCTTTTTGGAAGTCAGTTAAAAAAAGGCTTTTGTAGTAAAGCTGATTGTAGCGATGATAGCTCAGTGGTTAGCGCGGTCGGTTCGCATGCCGAAGGGCGTGGGTTAAAATCCCAACAATGAGCTTGAGCCGCCGGTGAAGGAAAACATCGTGAGGAAACCATAGCGAGGTGGCAGGGTACTTTCTAGTACCCGGCTGGCTAGCTACCACCCTCAAGTTGAAAATCTGCCGCCAAGCATCTAACGGTGTGTTCAGGCAGCCTCACTTAAGAGCCAGTTCCATTCCAAGCTAGGTGTGCTTCACCATCTTCGACCACACCGTCGCTTAACATCAGGTGAGCTGTGGTCAAACACCTAGACTGTCAGCGATAAAAAAAACTTACAACGTTTTAATATCTTTTTTAAATTCTTCAGAGACCGCAAGAACGTCCTAAGCAATCAGAATTAGATTGGCCTCGGAGTCCTGTTCCCGACCTGATCATAGAGTACGTGGTACCGCAAGACAAGCACGACGAGCCACCAGAGTTCTACCGTAGACTACTGAGGAAGGCCCTCAAGTTTTACAGAAGACTCGTGGTCGACGGGGAGGATATTAGCGATGTATCGACTGATGTATCGCTTGACAGCAACATTGGTAAGTCATTTTCAAATTGTAAACGACCTCTTTCGATTCTTTCTTTTCGATTGTAATAAATTTTAGCGACCTGATTACAAAACATTGAATTTCACTAATTTTTTTTTATGGTTGATTACACATTTTACACACACACACACACACACTCACGCACACTCAGTCACAGAACAAAAGTAAGAAAATAATATTAGTGCACAGGTATTTGTCAGTTCCATTCCAGGCTAGGTGTGCTTTACCATCTTCGACCACACCGTCACTTAACATCAAGTGAGTTGTGGTTAAACACCTAGCCAGTAAGCAAAAAATAATAATAATTTTATCTCGTACTTTGATTTCATAAATCAAACTTATATAATAATATTAGTCCAATTTATTGCGATTTGATTATAAAAGAAAGAAAGAAAAAAAAAATTATTTAATTAGTAAATAGCATAATCAATTGCTAATGTCATAGTAGATGTTAAATGCCATAAAATTATTCTCACAGTCTTACATATGTATTCGAAGATGGTAAACACACCTAGCCTGGAATGGAACTGGCTCTCAAGTGAGGCTGCCGGAACAAACCGTTAGATGTTTAGCGACAGGTTTTCAAATTGAGAGTGGTAGCTAGCCCAGCCCAAGCTTATTGTTGGGGTTTGAATCCACGCCCTTCGTGTGAACCGACCGCGCTAACCACTAGGCTATCATCGCTACGACATGCAGAAATTTTACTAGGATAATAAATATCGTAGGACATTTCACACAGCGCCATCTAGCCCCAAACTAAGCAAAGCTTGTACTATGGAAACCAGATAACTGATAGAATACTTATATCCTATTTTTTTTTTGTAAAAACATACTTATAATATATACAGAACACTTAGACACAGAACAAAAATGCATCGCCACATAAATGTCTGTCCTGATAGAAATCGAACCTACACCCCACAACTCTTAAGCAAATGTATTATATACAAACTCACCTAAAGATATATTTTTTAAATCCATAGGCGACGGTGACTACTTACCATCAGGTGGCCCAACGCTCGTTTACCACATCAATAAAAAGTTTGAAGCACAAACTTACACAACCGCCAGACATTTGCTACGCTAAATGAGGCCCTATTTTACATAACATTTAGACTGATGATCGATTGCAATAACAGGCGTGCGCGAAACTTTTGAATGTTGTTAGTTGGTGGTATATCTCCTTAACAGGAGGTCATCTAGGTAGGTACCACCGTAGTACCAGATATCCTGCCGCCAAGCAGTAGTGTGTAACCATTACTATGTTCCAGTTTGAAGGGTCATCATCAGCCACAGGACATCCGCTGCTGGACATAGGCCTCCTACTAGGGGGGTTTTGCCAATACTCGCCACGCTTGGCAGGCGGGTTGGCGAGCGCAGTTAGGTGTGATTGTTCAAGGAAGACGCTGCTGCCCATCTTCCGGATTACATCCCTTAGCCGACTCTTACGGCAACCACGGGTAGAGAGGGTGGGGTACTATTCTTACGCCGGCACCACCACGGCAATTGAAGGGTACTGTAGCGAAATTACAGGGCTGTTGATACTAACCATCAAAAGTCAAAAAGCGTCAAACTGGCGATGTCCTGGACTTTATTTTGCTACTCAATGTTCTGTGTATAGCTGCAATGGTCATGGACAGGCTTATCTTTTACCATCAGGAGAGCGTCTCGTTCGTCCCAATACTTTTACATTTAAAAAAAATGTAGAGTTTTAAAGACCACGCACGTATAGATAGATGTGATTTCAGAAACGCGGCGAAAAACTAACTCCCCCTCGGAACCCCATCTAGACGAAACCTTTGAAATCATCAAGACTTCTGTTGAGATCACAGCCCCCAACGTAGAAATTTATCATAGGTTCAAAGACCAAAACATACAAGACGCATCTAACACGACGACTCTCAAAGCTTTTCCGGTCAGAATGAAGATCAAACCCAGATCTAAAACCGATGTCGGTAATGAACCTTCCATGAACAAAGAAAGATCCTCAACAATGGAAAAATGGAATTTAAATCCCCAAAATTGCAATCAAAAAGCTTCAAAATACATCCCAGATCTCGTGAAAGAGCCTTTTTCAAAACCTAAATCAAATCCCTATCGGGAAGTTTCTGGGCCTCTGCCAGGGTTAAGAGAGGCATCTCCTAGCTCTCTCTTGGGGTCTATGGAAGATGAATGGAGAGAAGATAGTGACATGAGTGTTTCTGATGGGAGACAAAGTACACCGGTGGAAACGGATACCTGGCGAAATGATACCAGCGGTAAATTTTAATGATCATATTCATCTGGCTTTACTTTTGTAGCTATGATGGTATAGTGGTTAGAGCTGTCGGTTCACCCGCGGAAGGGGGTGGGTTCAAACCCCAACAATGAGCTTGAGCTGCCGGTAAAGGATAACATCGTAACAACATCATTACATCACACACATCATCAGTCATAGGACGTCCACTGCTGGACATAGGTCTCCTCCTGAGGGGGTTTTGCCAATACTCGCCATGCTTGGCAGGCAGGTTGGCGAGCGCAGTTAAGTGTGATTGTTCAAGGAAGACGCTGCTGCCCATCTTCCGGCAACAACAACATCATGGTGGTACTTTTTAGTACTCTGGCTAGCTACCACTCTCAAGTTGAAAATCTGCCGCTAATCACTTGAGAGCCAGTTACATTCCACGCTAGGTGTATTTATCAGCTTTGACCACACTTTTCGGTTATGTTGTTTTATCACAAAGATGCCGTGGCCCCTTTTTAGCTTCATCATCAGAACCTGGATATCGTTTAGGCACAAAGTGCTCAAGACGAATCAATCGAGCCCAAACTCGATGGGTTTATCTTGTTTAGTTCAGAAGTTCCTATGGCCATCTTCTGTCCCCATCATCAGACTAGCTCCATGGTACCATATCATTGTATTGTCACCGAAGATACATAAGTACACCAAAGAGTCCATTTTAAGGGAAGTGGGTACAATTTAACTTGTAAGATTTGACCTGTACATACATACATTGCAAGTTAAATAAAAACTTGTAAAAACGTTTTAAATTTATGTTTCCTACGTTACAGAATCGTCAGAAACAATGTTTAAGGTGGTCACATTTAGAGCTGATGTCCACGCACCTCGAACAATGCCAAGAAACCGTGGACAATTTGATCGTCAACAAAATTACGGTAAGTTTCGACAATAATCTGGAATGAAAATAGCTTCAGAAATCAAAAACGAAATTTTCTACTTTTAATGATAATCTTTTTCCACTTTTATTTACATTCCAGAAAGATCTCTAGTCAAAAACATCGATAACTCTAGAGACAAGAATAAGACCATCAGTGGATCCAAGACACCAATATTGAGTCAATCTGTTCTCTCTCAGTTCAACCCTGGTGAAGTTAACAATGATCAAGAGGAGCTGGAAGACACTGCAGGTTAAATAATGATGAAAATTATTGTTAAAGGTCGCGCAGTATCAAATTCTACCGCCAAGCAGTAGTGTAATGGCATTACAGGGCTATTGAGACTAGCCATCGAATATTTCAAAGTAATAAGAGCCAAATTAATATTGCCCTGGGCTTAATATTATTACTCAAAGTTTTGGGTATAGGTTCTGGTAGAATCAGGTGTTTTTTTTCTGTGATAGTAATGAGATGATACGCTCCCCTGATGGTAAGAGTTAACGCATGCCCATGATCATTACACTAATACACAGAACTTTAAGTAGTTAAATAAAGTCTAAGGCATTGCTGCTTTGGCGCTCATTACTTTGAGACTGAATGTTTAGTCTCAACAGCCCTATAATTTTGCTAGCCGCAGTACTCTTCAAACTGAATCACAGCAATGTTTACACACTACTGCTTGGCGGTAGAATATCTGGTACTGCTGTGGTACCTACCTAGACGACCTCCTTGCTAAGGAGATTTATCACCAAGTGTAGATTGTAGCTGTTATTATAGTTAAGGTTTAGAGTAAATCAATGTTCAACAATTTTTCTTTTCATTTTAGTTTCACAAACCGATCAATTAACTTCAAGAGAAGAAATTGAAGAAATGAGATGCTTTTTGCCCCACCGAGCCACAAGTTCATTGGGAAATAAACCTAATGAGCAACCGAATAAAGACGACGTATGCGACAATTTCAAAACTAACATATCTTTGGAAAGAGCAGCTATTGAAAATACCGCAGATGACGCAGAAATCATGGATTATGATCAAGAACAAAGCAATGGTGATCATGATCTTAACTATAATGACCGTACTCATAGCAATAGTGATAGCGCTCCTAGGAACAATGACCACACTTCTAGCCATAGTGATCATGCTACTATGGGCATAAGAAAGCGTCGATTAACATTTCCGTTACATTCAGAGCCAAAACGCGTCAAGTTCCTGAGTAGGGGAGTACAGACTGATATCAATAACTGTGAATATTGCTCGAGCTTTACTTCAAGTCTACGTGGAGAAAACTCACTACGCGTGATCGCTGAAGTCAGCCGTGATGAATCAAATAAACAAGACACAAGAACTGGATCAAGACAATACATATCTAACGAAGACTCACGAAGCTCGACAATTCATTTAAGTCAAGGCAATAAATCGGATGTAGGAAACGCAGATGTTACATCAAGTCAACGTAGATCGGATGTACAAGACGCAAACGTTGGATCAGAACCAGACGCTGAAAAAGGCGCGCGAGGCGAGACAATGACAACTCAAGTCAGTGAACTGAATCCACAAAGCGCTGAAAACAAGAAAACGTCAACACAAATTGCAAATATTGAATACAGTCAAGTCAAGCGGGACGCACAAATTGTGACTATTGCAGCGACTCAAGACTTTGACATGTCCACTGGACGCGCAAAAGATAGAATGAGTCAATGTAAGTCGAACACCCAAACCACGAACGATAGCACGCGCCAATGGGAATCGAACACGCAAAGCGGGAACGAAGATACAAGCCAACGTAAATCAAACACACAGAGTATGAACGAAGAATCAAGCCCATTCGAATTGAATCCACAAAGCGCGAATGGAGAAACAAGCCAACGCGAATCCAACACACAAAACGTCAACGAAGAATCAAGCCATTTTGAATCTAATCCACAAAGCAGGAACAAAAAAACGAACCAAAGCGAATCAAATATACAGAATGCAAATGAAGGCACGAGCCAACGTGAATCGTTGAACGGCGAGAACGAAAGAATGACCCAAAGCGTGAATAAAGAAACAAGCCGACGCGAATCGAAAACCCAAAGTGCTAATGATGGAACGAGCCAACACCAATCGAACTCACCTAACGCGAACGAAGGAACGAGCCAACGCCAGTCAAACCCCCAAAGCAAGAATAACGATTCGAATGAAAACATATTTTACGACATAAAATTTGTAGGTCGACAGATTGTTATTAAAAACTGTCATTGTTCCGACTGTCCAGTGATTGCTAAGATGTTCAGGTCGTGAATAATTTTATTTTAAGTATATACCATACATATAAATACATATTGAGCTGTGTACTAAATTGGACCAAAAAATACCGTACATTTATAACATATCAATAGTTACGCGACTTGTACTGATCACAAATTTTGTGTTTCTGAACCATTATGATTTCTCATATCCATGTAGATTTGTGTGTGTGATCCGTGTGCATTCATCTATACGTAAACACGCTTTTGTGTTCATATAAATGTGTTTCCACATAAGATATACTTAATTATTGTATTTCTCGAGAATTGTTTTTTCATTTCAACGATACTAATAATTTTGGTATATTTTTTTAAGTATAACTGTTTTTTTAATGACTTTTTGTTTAAGATAAGACTCTATGTTAAAGGTAAGCGTAAGGTAAGATCAACTTAGATCGATACCTATTAATTCTTTACCTACTTGAAGGTATGTTATACGCTAATTAAAATAAAGATACTTGTTATATTTTATTTTTTAATTATTTATAAGCGAATTTTTGTATTTTCGATATAAGACCCTGTGGAGAAGGTCAGCATTTATAGTTAGATATCTAGATTGATACCTTAATAATTATTTCCCTACTTGAAGGTATATTATACTAATGTAAAAGAAAGATGAGTTCTTGTGTTATATTTTATTTTATGGATTAATTATTTTTGAGTTCTAAATAAGACCCCATGGTATGAAGGTCAGCACTTATAGTTAGGTACCTAGATCGATACCTATTAATTATTTACCTACTTGAAGGTATGTTTGACACTAATTAAAAGAAAGATGTGTTATATTCAATTTTTGGTTTAATTATTTATAAGTTAATTTATGTTTTCGAAGTAATACTCCTTGATGTGACACACTTATAGTTAGGTACCTAGATGGATACCTATTAATGCTTTACCTGTTTGAAGGTATGATACACTAATTAAAAGGAAGATACTCGTGTTATATTTTATTATATGATTTGTTTATTTATAAGTGAATTTTTGTTTTGAAAGTATGAAAAAGTCCGTGGTGAAGGTAAGCGCTTATAAACAGGTCTGATACAGCCCTGTTTTTAAAAACTTTCACTGCGTGACCTATTTTTTATTACTTATTTCGTTACCTATTAAAATATAATTGACATTACTTGTAAGTTTAATTTAAAAATGTAATTGTCGTTATTTATAAGTATGTTCTGCTTATTAAACATTTAGTGTTTTGACTTTAATTTATTGGGTTTTTATTGTGCGGATTATGCATATTTCCCTGTTAGTCTAGCAGCTGTAGTTGACACAGGTCATGGACCCGAGTCTGAGGTGCGTAATATAAAAAAATAAGAGTAAGAAGATGATCAAAGTATCGTAATCCAAGACTGCTGCACCCTGGGGAAGGTCACCTGGTTTGCAAGCTGAGCACCACCTCTCCGCCCTCGCTGCTGATCTCCATAGGTTCCCCTCGGAAACTCTCCAATAGTCCGTTCCGCTTGTACACATGCTCCAGGTCTGTCTCTCCGTAAAGTTTTATCGCGTTATGTTCAGGCAGAAACTCCATACTTTCCATACCTAAAGAATATTATGTTTCATTTAATTGGTATCACTTTTTGACAAGCTTTATGTTTGACCACATCTCACCTGATGATAAGTAACAGTGTGGTAGAAAATGGTACATACACTTGGATGCTTGGCGGCAGATTTTCAACTTGAGGGTGGGTGGTCGCTAACCAGTCGAGTACTAGAAAGTACCCTACCATCATGCAGTGACCACCACCAAGTCCGTTTCTCTGCCTACTTTTTAAAAACCACGCGCTAGATTTTGATACGGTTTTCAGTCATTTAGATTTTTTTTTAAACTGGTTAAATTTTTGTGTATGCAGAGAAGTTATTTGCTTTGTAATCAAATCGTCAAAATAAATTACTCACGTGCCAAACTGAGTCGTTTGTAAAAACTAAATAAACAACAGAATTAAGTTATACATACCTTGGCCAAGCCTAAGCACCGCCAGAATTGTAAATGTTAGGATTAAGTTCCCAATCGCTAAAATAAACAATAAACACACGAGCGTCCAAAACGCAAACGTCTTCCGCCCTTTCTGCACCGCTTTAGTTACGTCGTTTCCATTTTTATCAGAATAATTCTTCACTCCCTTGTTCAAGAATGTTTGGCTCTGTGTTGGAGTCTTTATTATAAGGGCTTTTTCAGCGCGATTTCGCTCCAGCGTGCTGTCAGACATGGCTTCCGATGATGGAGACACTCCGCGAAGGTCGCCTAGCATATCGCTCTGGTGTTTACGATAGTTTTCAGCGTGAAATCATGAAAATTATAAATAGCCCAAAAAGCTGTGGGAAATGTCAGTCAAATTATTGAGCGCAATTTCTCGTTTCTGATTGGTTGATAATTGACCAATTACAGTCAAAATATTTTTTTTTTAAATAAATAGTGTTGCCATAACCTTTATTTTGAAAGAAAATATGGCTGTGTCTATGGTATGTACAACAAACAAGAGCACAGTACTGGCGTAAGTAGTATTGCTAGTTATTAGAATTGCAAAATCTACTATTAAAGTTTTGACGTTTTTTAAGTGTTGACAACATGACGACGTTAAACTAATTTTGAGAATTTTGACAATTTGCCTTGTAATCATGGCGTCAGAACGTTATAGTTTTTCTCTCACAACTTTTAGGTAAAAATAAATTAATTTACGCCTTTTCTGGGTTAAAAATGTCTATATTATCAATCTCCGTATTTGTTTTTGTGGAGAACCTGCTAGTTTCTCGCTGAAAAGTTACTTAACGGTCGGTTTTCCAGTCTTCAAAGTTTCTTTGGTTTTCGGTGAAAAATAAACGTTTTAATGTGTTTTTCCACAGCCCTTCAGGAAAATTGGTTCAAATCGAGTATGCTTTAGCCGCTGTAGCTGCTGGCGGGACCTCCGTCGGTATAAAAGGTACGTGAACGAATTATGTTTATTTAGGTTATTTTCGCGTCTAGATCTACCGACCCGTTTTCTTTTTATTTTAAAATCTAAATGCATTTCCTTTCTGTACTATAAGGTACACTTCTTTTTGCAACCTAGTATTCAATTGATATTTTGCCGTACTTTGAATTTCATCTCTAAAAGTTCAATAGTGCAAAGTCATTTTAGCTATTAGTTAATGAAATGAATCGTTCTTGGCATCCACAAATTCAAGTATTGTTACTTATTCACTACGTTAACGAGCGTCACCTTTGGACACAAAAGACAAAATAAATAATTCACTAATGGGTAAACATTACATGTAACAGGGTAGTGGCTTCAATGGCATCTGCTGAACTGGTTCTCTTGAGATATAAAATGTTAAATAATTACACCCTCTCTACTATACCCTAATATAGAAGCAATGTTACTAGAGCGACATATACACCTAAAAAACAGGTGAGCAGACATCAAACACTTAGACTGCCAGTAAAAAAGTACATAATTTTCAAGATACTCTTAAACCACATATTCAATGAAATACTTATATAAGTAAAATTTTCATTTCAGCATCAAATGGTGTCGTGATTGCTACGGAAAACAAGCACAAGAGCATTCTGTATGATGAGCACAGCGTCAATAAAGTTGAAATGATCACCGGACATATCGGTAAGCTTAACTTCTCAGTATTACTACTTAAAACTCCTGTATTCTCAGTTCCATGGAAGTAGACCTGAGAGGGTGAGTACTGACTTGAGGGAAACAATATGGTAGGACATACAAAACCTCTTGAGTGTGTTTAAATGTGTTTTATGTCTATACACTTATACATTTGAGGTATACATGATGATGAATTCCACCACTAAAATATAAATAGTTCTTGTGATCTCGCTGTGTAGTCCCAGATCACTGTCTTAGCCCACACAAGCTATTTGTAAATGTTCGCCACCTTCTTACACTGGGCATAGCTTTTCAATTTTTTTTCCGGAGACGGGCAGGACACTGCAGTATCCTTCAAATACAAATATTTTATTGATAACACCAATGTTACAAGTCAATTCTGTAATAACATTTTAAATATATCATTTTAAGAGTTTTAAAACACTGATTGCATGTCAATGATTTAAAAAAACAAAATGTCATAATAAAGTAGGTATGTCAATATGCAAAATGTCAGTACAAATAAAAAAAATTGTCAATATAAAATATGTCAATGTAAAAAATGAATGTCAAAAAAATCATAATTATTCAATAGTAATTTAATAATCTTTCAGTTTCAAAGTAATGTCTTGCTTGGTGGCAGAACATCTTCTACTGCTAACGAGACAACTTCCAGCTAAGAAAATCTATCTTTTAATTTATCTATTTATCTGTATTCATATTATACTATGATCTTTTAGGTATGGTGTACTCCGGCATGGGCCCCGACTACAGGCTTCTGGTGACGCAGGCCCGCAAGATGGCACAACAGTACTTCCTGATGTACCACGAGCCAATACCAACTGCCCAGCTGGTCCAGCGACTCGCTACTGTCATGCAAGAATACACACAATCTGGGTGAGGGAAATCTTTCATATAGCTCTGATAGTACATTAATTTGACCTTATATTTTTACATTTGACCTTACATTTTTACATTTGACCTTACATTTTTACATTTGACCTTACATTTTTAAATTTTTTAATGTTATAGCTCTATTAGATTAATAAATGGTAACCGTTATTCGTAAACTATAGTCATTTAAGTCAGGATTTTATTAAAAAGTAAATGTAATGAGACGAACGTGACATTCTCCTGATGGTAAGAGATAATGGCTGTCAATGACCATTGCAGTGGTACAAATTTGAGTAGCAGAACAAAGTCCAGGGCATCGCTGCTTTGGCTCTCATTGCTTTAAGACATTCAATCTGTAGTCTCAACTCAACAGCCCCATAATGTTGGTGCAGTGTCAGTAATGTTTACACACTACTGCTTGGTGGCAGAATATCCGATAATTCTAGTATTACGTTAGCACAATTTTAGTCATTATTAACTCCTTCCCCCTTGTCAGCAAAAGTAAGCAACGCTTCTTCCTGTATCACTGCAATGGTCATGGACAGATGATATCTCTTACCATCAGGGAAGTGGTTCGTCCGTCTCATCACTTTTACATACTATTTGAAGTAATGAAACAGCCCACGCCCAGTTGTGGGATAGTATATTAAGAGGAAACAAGTCGTCATTTTCTTCATACAAACGCTTTCCCCATTTTCCTTCCAGGATTTTAATACTAGAGCAATAATTTTTAGATAGGAAGTAGATACTTGCTAGTTTCATGCCCCTCTGTTTTGATTTTTTGATATATGTTTTTTTTATAAGAGCTAGGAATCTTCAAAAATCTTAAAATTTACCTAGTTTCAACGCTGTGTTTCAACGTCCAAATTCCCAATCTCATAGACATAATCTTAAAAAATAAAACGCACAGGCAAAGGACACATCCTTCTTATTTACTTGTTAAAAAAAATACTAAAATCGGTCTAAATTTGGAGGAGGAAACAGAGGAATACGAAACCTCGATTTTGCTCATTTTATTTCGGGTTAATGAGCCCGAGGTGCAGTTGTCCCTTTCGCTCAGTATGTACGCGAGTGCTGCGTGCGGCGCGACAGAAATAGCTTGGTGACATTCCTAATTTTCAAATGTCTCAGTTGACTGCTTTCCTCTTAATGTTCATCTGTGTGTTTCCAGGGGCGTGCGTCCGTTCGGCGTGTCGTTGCTGATCTGCGGCTGGGACGAGCGGCCCTATCTCTTCCAGTGCGACCCCTCGGGAGCATACTTCGCCTGGAAGGCCACTGCCATGGGAAAGAACTTCAACAACGGGAAGACTTTCCTTGAAAAACGGTGAGTGAACAACGAGCTATGATAGCTCAGTGATTAGTGTGGTGGGTTCACACGTCAAAGGGTGTGGGTTTAAACCTCAATATTGAGCTTGAGCTGCCGGTAAAGGAAACCATAGCGTGGTGGTAGGGTACTTTCTAGTACTCGGCTGGCTAGCTACCACCCTCAAGTTGAAAATCTGCCGCCAAGCATCTAATGGTGTGTTCTGGCAGCCTCGCTTAGAGCCAGTTCCATAATAAATATTTTTTTTAAATTTACAGGTACACTGAAGACTTGGAATTAGATGACGCCGTCCATACCGCCATCTTGACCCTTAAAGAGGGGTTCGAGGGTCAAATGACGGCAGACAACATCGAGGTCGGAATCTGTGATGCGTCAGGGTTCAGACGGCTGGAGCCTGCTCATGTCAAGGACTACTTAGCAAACATCCCCTAATGTATTAGTGTTTAAATTTACTTAATAAAGATTTTTGTCTCTTTTCATTTGTAGTTACTTTTTTTTTTCACCAAAATTTTTTTTTTTTATTGATAACGCCAATGTTACAAGTCAATTCCGTAATATCATCACAAATCCCACTAATATTATAAATGTGAAAGTTTGGATGGATGGATGCTTGTTACTCAATCACGCCTAGAGAATACAATCCCGAGCATGTTTTTCAATCCCGGGCTTACGGGATTTTTGAAGCCTTTTCCCGGGATCCCGGGCCTATCCCGGGATTAGACTATGTGGTTTCTAATTGAGCTAAAATTTAAAAAAACGAGTAATAAAAAAAAATGTCTTTAATGTCTTTGCACAACACAAATCAGAACAATAATAAGAAAAGAAAAAACACAAACCAAAAAATACAATACTTTTGCAAGAAATTAAAAAACAGCACAAAATAACTATTTAGAATTTCGAAAATATAGTCGCAGAAATATCAAAGCATCCAATGTTTGACTTCCGAGCCTGCTTCGTAGTTTATTGCCAACATAAGCAGCAGCTGAAAACGCTCGTTCAGGTTCTACGCTGGTTGGAGGAATAGACAATAGATACTTATATGCTGTTTCTAAGTGATATCCACGAACTCCTCCATTTTCGAACAGGCTCATTTCACGTCTAATACTATTTGCCAACCCCAATTCATTTTGTACTTGTACTTCAGGATCTGGGGATTTCATACTCTTGTTAATTTCCAGCTGTAACTTTTCCTTTAATGTCAATTGGGGTTGGGAGGTTTCTGACCTTAGCTCATCATCTGTTTGTGATCCTGACCTTGCTTCTTCTTCCGTGTTATCTCGACTATTAAGTCTTTTAACAATACTCTTTATTTGCTTCCTCACTAAAGCCTGTGTCGGAACTCGAAATAAGTCGTGCCATTCCAAATCCGATAATAACTGATTTTCATCATCCATTTGTGGATTTTGTAAATAATTTAACACGCCAGTTAAATCATCACTTCGTCGTTGCTTTATACGTTCCACTAAGGATGTTTTAATTTTTTTGGCAAGTGCTGAGTTTTTGCTAGACAGTTGTTTTATAAGAAATTTCAGAGCGGCATCAGCTGTGCATAAATTAGCATCTCGCCGACAGATTGCTTCTACTGTCAATTTAATTGGGGTCAGCACATCAACAATTTTATTTACCAATTCAAAATCAACATCTTCTAAACGAATTGGATGATTGAGATCTATAAGAGCTTTTTGAATGCATGCTTTTAAAAGATAAAATCGCTCCAGCATTGTTAAAAGACTATTCCACCTGGTTTTACAGTCCAAAAGAAGTGACAGCTCTTTTCCATGTTCAATTTTCACATATTTTTGAAGTACTGTTTCATTTTTCAATGGAGATCTTTTGAAATACACTACAACTTTGCGGATTTTCTTTATCAGCTCATTAATATTTTCATATTGTGTTAACTCTGGTACGTGTTCTGGCGCAAGATCATTTTGTGACATTACGATTAAACCTGATTCTGGACAGTCTAAGTCTTCTAAATGGTGTTCATCATCGCTGTCGTCCATATAATCAACATTCACAGCTGGTTCATTTATACTATCATCTGAGGTAGGGCTATCTTGCAAATTATTATGTTTTTCATAAAGCACATCACAGACCGCCAAATTGATACCATGTGCGAGACACAGTTGTTGTTCAGTGCAAACAAGCCGCCCCACCTTTATCATAACATTCGGTCCATCGGTTACAATAGCCACGATGTCAGTTTCTAGGGAAATGTCAAATTTACTTAGACGCTCTTGCAATATACGAAGACAATTTTCAGCTGTCATACTTCCGTAAATAGGAACAAGTCCTAAGTTCCAAAATTTTTTATATGAATGAACGTTGACCGCCATGTATCGTTTATTGGAAGTTGAAGTCCACTCGTCGAAAGAAAGACTAAATCTTTCACCTGCACTTTTCAAATGTTGTAATTCTGCAGTTACTTGCTTTCTGATTTTTTCACTGTAATTCATAACACGTTTTCGAACAGTGACGGCTGACTTTGGTAAATCCGTGTATTTTGCTAAGAGCAATTTTCTCAAATCATCTGAGGTTATGAATACACTGAATGGAAATCCATCTAATGCAATCATTCTTGCCAAGATATCATCCAGGCTATCGTCGGCACTTTTAGTAAAATAATCATCTAACTTTCGCTTGGCTGGCGGCGGTGCTGTGTTCAGATTTTCAGAATCTTGACTTGTTGAAGCTGATATAACCTTGATATTATGTTTTGATAACAAATGTGTATGTAATCCCTTAGTTGATCCACCCAAAGTCTTGAGGATGGCTGGGCATCGCTTACATTTAGCACTATTCCCGTCCTTCGCAACTAAATAATAACTCCACACTGACGTCGTATCACTGTCTTTTTTATGTTTAACAAAGTCTCCCGCCATTTGAAATACTTAATTTCAGATAATTGACTTTTAAATTTTAATGGCGTAGCCTACGTAACCCGTCACTGACAGAACAATAAATGAAAAAAATAAAACCTGATTTGCATATTTATACTTTCGTACAGGGAATCCCCGACGGGAAATACCCGCAACAATATTATGATATGAGATGATCGGGTGATTCCCCTGTTGGTCCGTTGGGGAATTACCTTAAGAGTATTGTATTAAAGTATTCCGAGTGGGGAAGTCCCTTCTAAGTTCAACGACAAACATATTATTAGGACTGTACCTGTGTAGTAAATAGTGGGTACCTACCTACGTATTGTACGAGTTGCTTTTTGTCGTAATGTATTAAAATAATATAGGCAAGGTTATTTTCAAGACGCAACGGACTACGGAATACAAACTAGACTTGTTTGTGGCAATCCCGAAAATCCCGAGATTAGCCAAGTACAGTCCCGGGATTTTCGGGGCCAGAAAACGGTCGGGATCCCGGGATCCCGAGATTTGGGATCCCGGGATTGTATTCTCTAATCACGCCAGAACGGCTGAACGAATCTGGATGAAATTTTGCATGTAGATACTTTAGACCCTGGAATAAAACATTGGATACTTTTCATCATCAGCATCCTTCACCACGCGGGTAAAACCATATTCAGCTAGTATATCATAAAAAGAGTTCTAGAACACTGATTACATGTTAATATATCAAAGAATAAAAAACAAAGTGTCAAAATATACAAGCGTGTCAATATAAATAACATATTGACAATATAAAAATATATTTATGTCCATGTAAACAATACTGTCAGTTTAATAAAATGTCAAAAAAATCATCATCAGCCATAGGACGTCCACTGCTGGACATAGGCCTCCTCCTGGGGGGGTTTTGCCAATACTCGCCACGCTTGGCAGGCGGGTTGGCGAGCGCAGTTAGGTGTGATTGTTCAAGGAAGACGCTGCTGCCCATCTTCCGGATTACATCCCTTAGCCGACTCTTACGGCAACCACGGGTAGAGAGGGTGGGGTACTATTCTTACGCCGTACCACCACGGAAAAAAAACATAATTACTAGTATTGGGGTAGATTCTGATTATGACTTAAGTAGGATCGTGTAAAGTAGCTTTTAAGGGGGTAGGTGGACAGTCAAGCCCAGGGGGTCTCCTCGGATTCTGACCATCAAGCAATCCGAACCTGCTATAAAACGACGTTTTCTGAAAATGAAACCTAGCTAGATCGATTTTTCGCCCCCGAAACCCCCTGGATACAAAATTTCATGAAATTCGTTGGAGCCGTTTCCGAGATTCAGAATATATATATATATATATATACAAGAATTGCTCGTATAAAGATATAGATAGATAGATAGTTCACAACATAACTAACGCTGTCGGTTCTCACGCCATAGGACGTCGAAAACTTGACAATAACTTAAAAAACTTATCCGGATCTTTACTTAATATGCATGCCGAAGGGCGTGGGTTCAAACCCCAACAATGAGCTTGAGCTGTCGGTGAAGGAAAACATAGTGTGGAAACCATAGCGTGATGGTAGAGTACTTTCTAGTACTCGACTGGCTAGCTACCACACGGTAGTTAAAAATCTGCCGCCAGGCATCTAACGATGTGTTCCGGCAGCCTCACTTGAGATCCAGTTCCAGTCCAGGCTAGGTGTGTTAACTATCTTCGACCACACCGTCACGTAACATCAAATGAGTTGAGGTCAATCTACTAGCCAGTCAGTCAATACAAAAAAAAGGTGAGGTTCTTCATTCTTCAACATTCTTCATCATTTAAAGTATTTTAGACGGTTTTACGACGCAATGGATTTCACTTGCTATTGTGGCCAGTTGTCTTATTTTTTCTGTTCAGTTATTTGTTTACTTATTGCTTTTTGGTAGGGTTCCGTGGGCTGAATTCTAAAACCTTCGAAATACAAAATACGCAATAGTCTAAACATTACTGTGTTCCAATAAGATAGATAGATAGATAGAAACTCTTTATTGTGCACACTGAAAAAGAAAAATAGTACAGAAAACAAAAGAATCTTATGAGCTAGTGCCACAAGTGGCGGCCTTATCGCTAAGAGCAATCTCTTCCAGGCAACCAATAATGGAAAAACTATATTAAAAAAAAGAGCAGACGGGAGATGTTATAACACTAAAAAGAAATAATAATTAAAAAATAAATACCTACATAAAAATAATACATACTTATAGTGTGTAAAAATAATAAAGTCTTTAAATAAAACGAATATATAAATATATACACACACATATATATATATATATATATATATATACATAGACCACAATATAAATGTACATAAAGGTAAAACAAAAATAAAATTATAATAAACATCAGCAACGAGTTACAGAACATGTCGAGGTCATTCGTCTAACAGCAATGACAACTCAGCATTGTGACAAATAAAGCATCTTTACTCTGTCCTTGAAAACATTTAGGGACTGTGACAATCTGATGGAAACAGGCAAAGCATTCCATAACCGAATAAGCATACGTGTGTAAATATTACTGTGTTCCGGTAAGCAGTAGTGTGTAAATATTACTAATCATCGACAGTCTCAAGTTATGAGCGCCAAAGCAGCGTTGCCTAGGATTTTATTTTTAACCGATTTCAAAAAAGAGGAGGTTCTCAACTTGATTGTTTTTTTTATATTTTTTTATGTAAGTACACCGATTACGCTGAGATTTATGATCTGATTTACGTGATTCTTCTTTAGTTTGATGCGGAATAGTTACCATTTGTTCCAATAAAAATTTAACATAGTTTGACCCAGTTGTTGTCATTTTATGAACATTTTTGGTTACTTGGACGATGTAATCGTCTTTGGCAAGACGTTTTTAAATCTTATCGGGTCTAGCTAGACTCGTACTGTTCAGGTGTTTCTTGGCGTGAACATAAATTAACTATAAATTCAAAAATAAACAAACTAAAAAAAAAGTAAAACCTACTTCAAGAAAAAAACATCAGCACTAAAAAGCGAAAAAAACTTACTTTACAAAGTATTATTGTATCTGCTAGGTACCTAGGCAATAAATAAAAAACAATACAAAAAACTATACAATATTTTATTGGTAACTAGCGACCCGCTCCGGCTTCGCACGGGCTAAACCTCAAAAATAACAGTATTTCTCCACTATTTAATGGATGTTATTATACATATAGACCTTCCTCTTCAATCACTCTATCTATTAAAAAAAACCGCATCAAAATCCGTTGCGCAGTTTTAAAGATTTAAGCATACATAGGGATATAGGGACAGAGAAAGCGACTTTGTTTTATACTATGTAGTGATAGTGATTTCAGCCATATTTCTATTTGTGTCATTATCATTTTAAAAACAATAAAACATGTCAATAATAATTATTATGAAATGTCAATAAAAACTAATAATTACTACGTTTAAAGTATGGAACCAGTCGTAGATCCCTCGATCACTTTTTAGTGCATGTCTGGCCGCAAGTTCGATTGGAAAGTGCCGTGTTGCGCGACTCGGTGAAATCATGTGAAACGGAAAACTTCAGGTCTTCGTAACGATTAGCGAAAAAACATCCAAGTATTAGAGACCGCTTGACTGTCGATGAGGTCGTGGGCTCAAATCCCACGACACGCTGCGTCCTTTATAAGTTTTTTTTTTAAATCGTTGTTATAGCGCAACTGATGTTAAGTGACGGTGTGGTCGAAGATGGTAAAGCACTTCTAGCCTGGAATGGAACTGGCTCTCAAGTAAGGCTGCCAGACACCGTTAGGCGCTAGCCAGCCGAGTACTAGCTACCCACCATACTATGGTTTAATCACGATGTTTTCCTTCACCGGCTCAAGCTTATTGTTGGAGTTTGATCCCACGCCCTTAGGCGTGTGAACAGACCGTGTTAGCCACTGAGCTATCAGTGCTACAAAACTTCATTTGTCAAAGGCCTCGGACCTCGATGTCTGTAGAGTTGAAATTTAATTAAAAAAATCGACGGAAACACAAAGTTTAACCCGTGTCTGTGGTGTCGTAGCTTCTAAATGGCTGAAACAATATTTATTCAGTAGTTTTGTTCGAAAGGTAACTAATTAAAAAAAAAATATGTATATTTGGAGCGTCGATTATCCGAACGTCGATCAACCGAACGACCGGTTATCCGAACTACAACGCCTGCCCGATTTGAACCCTTCTCCGGCGCTACAGTGCTCGCGCACATAATTTTTTAAGCGTTAATTATACCTAGTACATCTTATATTACAAGACTGTCTGCACTTTTTAGAGTTCCGTTCTCTAAAGTAAAAAAACGGAACCCTTATAGGATCACTTTGTTGTCCGTCTGTCTGTCTGTCAAGACCCTTTTTCTCAGGAACGCGTGGAGGTATCAAGCTGAAATTCATATCAAATACTCAGGTCTACTGTCCCTTGGAACTGTGAAAAAATCAAACTTCTAAGCCAACGCAATCAAAAGATACAGCCGTTTATGCTGCAAACTTTCACTCGCAAGGGAATCAAAACCTACAGGGTACTTCCCGTGAACTCAGAATCTTGAAATTTGGTACGAAGCAACGTCTTATAGCACAGATAAAGGAAAAGTTGCGAAAAGCATAAATTACCATAACTTTTACTTATATACTTACAGGCTTGTATGGAACCCTCGGTGCGCGAGTCCGAATCGCACTTGGCCGGTATTTTTGTTTAATTTCTATTTGCCACAAAAGATATAAATAAGATTTACATTCACCGATCCATAAATATATATGACAGTTCGAATATCCAAAAAAACTGGTTTTTCGAACACCAATGACAGCTCCGTTGGCGCATTGGTAGTATATCTGCTTTAAGATCTGTAGGGCGAGGATTCGATTCCCACCCAGGACAAAAATTTGGTGATATAAACAAATGTGTATTGTATGTGTAAGTATGTTTTTTTTTAAATGGCTGATTGTCTAGGTGTTTGACCACAACTCACCTGATGTTAGGTAACGGTGTGGTCGAAGATGGTAAAGCACACCTGGCCTGGAATGGAACTGGCTCTCAAGTGAGGCTGCCGGAACACATCGTTAGATGCTTGGAGGCAGATTTTCAACTTGAGGGTGGTAGCTAGCCAGCCGAGTACTAGAAAGTATACACCCTACCACCAAGCAAAAAACTTATTTACAAAAATAAAATTATGTTAGTATTCTATTAGTTACTAGCGGCCCGCTCTGGCTTCGCACGGGTATAAACCTCAAAAATAATAGTATTTCTCCACTATTTAATGGATGTTATTATACATATAAACATATCTCTTCAATCATTCTATCTATTAAAAAAAACCGCATCAAAATCCGTTGCGTAGTTTTAAAGATTTAAGCATACATAGGGATATAGGGACAGAGAAAGCGACTTTGTTTTATACTATGTAGTGATAGTGATGAAGTGAGGTAGTGAGATAATAGTAATAGTGATTTGACTTCCATAGTACAAGCTTTGCTTAGTTTGGGGTCAGATGGCGCTGTGTGTAATGTGTCCTATGATATTTATTTATTTATTTTTATTTAGGCGTCGCCTAATAGAGGTATCAATATTTTTTTTATGATCACGTACCGAATATCATTATAAGTACTTAACTGGATGACGTTTTTTAAAAATGAAACCTAGCTAGATCGATTTATCACCCCCGAAACTAAACGTATGCATACTAAATTTCATGAAAATCGTTAGAGCCATTTCCGAGATTCAGATATGGCCAAATTGAACACACGCGTGTAACGTGAAGTAAATTGTAGCGAATATGAAACGTTTGGACTTTTAACGTAGCGCCATCTATTGGATACTTACTCAATCCAGTTAATAAATTACCTTACACCGCCATCTATTAGAATTTTATAGAACTCACAGATAATTATACCTCTTTGTCGTATAATAAACAAATAATTTGCAATAAAAACATATTGCGATTATAAATTGAGATATAAACTATCCTATCTCTCAAGTTGGATCAAACAAGATCAAGATTAGGTTAAAATCGGTTCAGTAGTTGAGGAGTTCATCGCGGACAAACAATGTGACACGAAATTTTTATATATAAAGATATACAAGAATTGCTCGTTTAAAGGTATTAGATTAAGTATACAGGGTTAACAGTTATTATTATTCACCACTTATTAAAAGAATTCAGTTTTCACCAGTAATGAGTTGTATAAACCATACCATGTTATCTGGTTTTCATAGTAAAAGCTTTATAGTTTGGGACTAGATGGCGCTGTATGAAATTTCGTCTAATATTTATTTAAACATTGAATTGTTTTTTTTTATGTATAATTAATGAGACGAACGAGACGCTGTCGTGATAGTAAGAAATAAGAGATGGTCCATGACCATTGTAGCATTACAGAGAACTTTAATTAGCAAAACAAAATCCATTACCGTTTTGACATCCATTACGTTGAGACTTTTGATAGTTAGTCGTAATTTCTGTAATTCCTTTCCTCCTTCCATATTTCTCTATCTTTTGCAACCTGAGTCTCAAAATTCAAAATTCAAAATTCAAAACCATTTATTCAAACTAGGCTGAGAATCAGCACTTTTCGAACGTCGAAATTACATAAGACAGTCCCCCAAAACGCCCACCCGTCACCACTTCCTAGTGCTTTAGCTGGGAAGAAGAAGTGGCGCAACAAACTCCCCAGCAGCACAGCTGTCTGTTCAGTTACAGAAAAAAATATAATAATTATATAATACTATGCAAAATTATTTATATTACGCGACACAAAACATTATTTAAATTATTAGCCGTATGTCAGCTAGCACACGCCAATATACCAACCAAAAACATCGAGAACTATACTCAGGCAGAATAAAAACGAAACGTAAACAATATCTAAATAAAAGCCTCCAGGCATTATGGGCGTGCCCGCTTACACATAGCTATATTCATATAACTGTCACAGGAAGTTATAAATGATAAACTAGGACGTTAGCTAATCACATATTGCAATCTAAGTCTATCTAGCCAACAGGAGTCATATTTGTCCCTCCATCTCGTCAGGGTCGTCCAAGATATATTTGTATGCACATGTATGTTAACAATGTTGTATGTTAGTCCAACTAGGTAGTTCTAACTTCAAGAAAGAGGTCAGTCGTCGAATCCAACTCGGCTGGGCAGCGTTTGGAAGGCCGCGCAATGTTTTTTCGTCTGATATACCTCAGTGCCTCAAGTCGAAAGTCTTCGATCAGTGTTTGTTACCAGTGATAACTTATGGTGCTGAAACGTGGTCTCTGACTATGTGCCTTCTAGTTAAGCTCAAAGTCACACAACGAGCTATGGAGAGGGCTATACTTGGAGTTTCCCTACGAGATCGAATCAGAAATGAGGAGATCCGTAGAAGAACTAAAGTTACCGATATAGCCCAGCAGATTAGCAAGTTGAAGTGGCAGCGGGCAGGGCACATAGCACGCAAAACTGATGGCCGATGGGGCTGCAAAGTTCTGGATTGGAGACAACGGACCGGCAAGCGCAGCGTAGGACGTCCACCCACAAAGTGGGCAGAGGACCTCATAAAGACCGCAGGAACGCGTTGGATACGAGTCGCTTCCAACCGGTCTTTATGGAAGTCAATGGGGGAGGCCTATGTCCAGCAGTGGACGTCCTATGGCTGAGATGATCATGATGATGATAGTCACAATCCATGTGAAAAACTTTGGTGACAACATTAACAGCTTAAAGAGATGTTGTTTCAAATTGAATACTTATGTAACTTTTTTTAAATTATTACTTTGACATTTTAATTTTATGTTCATTATGACTTAACTATTATAGGTTATGCGATAATATACACAATAAATAAATAAATAATAGGTACAATTACATACAATTTTTACTTGGAACTATAATAATCATGTTGATAATGAATTTGGTCGAAATATATATGTATATATTTCAGATATTTTATTTATATTTTAGAAAAAATATTAAGGCCAAAATAAGAACAACATAAAGATAGTCGCTAAAAAAGTCCAAGACGAGCTCCGTCGTCTTATTTCGAAGGAATGGAGGTCAAAATAAAAAGCAATAAAGAATGTGAACCGTATAAATATCGCCGTATTGTCTATGCTTCGAAGCGACAGTGGCTTACCGGTGCGGCGATGGAGCGCGAGACGCGAGCGAAGCCCTATAAGAGGGGCTCCCGACTCACGAAACCCTTATTGCAACCCTCTCACTCTACACTGGGGAATAAAAGCGAGAGGAAGGAGTCAAGTTGACAAAAAGCGGTGCGAAAAAGCCTCAACGTTCCGGGCGTGACGTCACGGGGCGCGCGGGGCAGGGGCCGACGCAGCGCAGGCCGGCAGTATTCAGCCGGCCGCAAAACCGCGCGGACGGGTACATAATGCGCGCGCGGTGAAATAAAAAAAAAAACAAATCGCGATGCTGTTCGAGAGTCCTAACGCGAAACTGTTCCCGGCATTCAACATCCCGCCCCCCGTCAGGCTAAGGTGAGCGTCCTGAGCCCTATATCTCCCGACCAGTGTTACCAAATCTAAAAGTGCTAGTGATACAACCGTAATTTTTAACCGAAGCCATAAAAAATGCCTATAAAGTGTACTCGGTGTCGGTACGACGTCCGGCGACACCGCATTCAGTTCGTCAGTAACGCTTGAGCGAACGAAGAAACGTCAATACGAGATCACTGCTCTATTTTTTAATTCCCAGCCATTACGGCATCCCGAGCGGTTTGTGTTGAAACCTCGACCATGTTTATTGAAAACGTGAATTGAGTGCACGCTCGAGTTCAATTATCTCTCGAGATACCTACGTAATTTGAGTTGACTGTCGCAGTCGTGTAAGAATGGCAAAGCAAAACACTGCATACCACAGTCTTTGCAGCGATAACAATCGATCGACTAACAAAGGTTAAGTTCTGTGTTAAATCTCGGTGGTTTGACTCAACTTATGTTGCAAATCGAGTTTCGATGCGTGGAGAATCGATTTTGTTTCATCGACTTCAATTTCACGTTGTGAAATCGAAATTTTCGAAGCTACACGACAAAGCTTTCGTACGCTCGCAAGAAATACGATTGTTTGTTGAATTAGTAGACTAATTAATCAAATCGAATCTTGGAGTAGGTATTGACGGAGACATTTATAAATAAGATCAAATATCAATAGAGCTCGTAGAAGCGAGACAGACGATGTGTAAACAAAACCGGGGCTTCCTGTTGCTCAAGCCAGCATGAATGTGAGCATTCCACGCAAACTGGCAGGATTACATTCCCAGTCAGTGATTTTGATGAACTGAGGGAGAGAAAGATCTATAAAGTAAAGAACCAATCGCAACCTTTCAAATTCAATAGATTACACCAATTAATTTGAGTGGCACAACTGGTTAAATGTAAAATTTATTATTTTGACAGATTTTAGAAAAACATGCCACTTTATCCAGAACAACAACTTCAACTTGATTGAAGTGACACGGTTGATCATTGTTAAATTTGGTCGAATATTAAATTTCATAAACTGCTGATCTTACATTTGTCTTTGTTCTTTGTTTGTTATGTCTTACAGCAAACAAAACTGTACGAAAATCGATAAAAAACATGAATTAAACTATATGTGAATAATGAAAAAAAACCTAAGGATCACAGCAAACTATATTATAAACACAAATAAATTTATCGGGGATAATAAATGTAAGAAATTAAATGTTTATGAATTTTTGGCTCAAATCTAGAACATACTCTGTTTTCAGTGAAGTTACGCAATTAAATATGTATAAGTAATAAGAGTCAAATACATTTAAAAATGTTTTTGAAACATGAGCATCGTTATTCTTAAGAAAAAGTATTGCTTTTCAACTATAAACATAATTCGGCCTAAAGATAACAGAGACAACAAAACTGACCTGGACTATTCAGCAACACTTAGGCCGTTGAATTTTAACCTATAAGCATACATTAAACAGCAGTGTTACGATACCTACAGTTATTTTACGACCATTTTTTTTTCAAGTTTTAACAAATGTCAATAAGACCAACTGATCTAAACCGATTCTAGTGTACATGAATGTTTTGAATTCCATTTAGATATTTTTCTATTGAAATATGATTTCAAAACATTGAGCATAATTAAGTCACCTTCAAATGCTATTGCAATAAGAAATAATCATGTTTATTATTATAATATGCCGGAGATATTCTCTGGGAATTTTGAATAGCTATAAAAATTAACTTTGTTGATGATGTTTAGGCAAACAATAATCTTTACAAAAACAACAACTATTTATATCAGGAGGTGAATCCTAAATTTCAAAAGTTCTAGCTTTCCTTGTATAAAACCTTTAAATTTTCTATAAAAGTTATAATTATATACATTATCCTTTGTTAAAAAATAATTTACGATCTTAGTGATTCCACAAATAAAATCGATGCGAAAATACTTTACAATGTGAATACTTTAAAATTAACATTAAAGTCAAAGAATTTAATAGACAGAAAAGATCCAAAATAACTAAGAGAAAGCTTCCAATAGTTATTTTATAATCGTACAATAAAAAACATTGTAGCATCGAAATGAAAAACGTAAGCGATCGTGTTTCATGTTTAGACTCGAGCTTGAATACAATTCCATGATTAGATATTAATCCCAGGTATGAAGACAGACTGAATGATATTTTAAACTTAAAAAATCGGTAACCCAGCCATTTATGATAAAGAAGGTAATTTAAAAATGACGGTATTAACTGGAAGAAGATATACAAAAAAAAAAAGCTGCTAGTTTTAGGACCATTTTTTTCAAATCCAGGGTCTTTAGCAATGTGACCTTTGGAATCGATACATGAACTTTAAAAATAATTTAGAAAGGTAAAGGTTGAAAAAATATAAACGGAATATACCTAGATGAAATTTGGCGCACATACTTGGATACTTTTTATATTAGAAAAATTTTTGGTTCCTGTGGGATTTCCAAAAAACGAACTGCTAGATCTATCGACTTGAAATTTGGTATAAATGCGTCTTATAAAACATTATTCCGGGATAAAAGGTATCCTTTATCTTAATATAATAATAAAATAGTGCAAGTTTCATGACTATTGCCTATTTGTTACTTACCTATGTTTCACTCTCTGAACCTAATTCTAAAGTTAACGCGGCTGAAGTCGAGGGCGTAACCTAGTGTAATATAAAAATAGAAGAATAATCAGTTCTAAACACATAAATAAATCACTTGTGTTTTAAACATTTTAACCAATTTAATATGCCTAACACAAAACATAATAATTGCTATTTTTTCGCTATTTATTTTTCTGTCTAAATTATTATTTTTACATGCTTACTATATGTATTACTTTTATTAGTTTAATTTTTTTAACTTCATGGCGTTATAACATCTCCGATCTGTTCTAAATCTGTATCGTGTTTTCCATTCTTGGTTACTTGGAAGAGATCACTCTTAGAGATAAGGTCTCCACTTGTGGCACTAGTTCTTAAGATTCTTATATTTTCTGTACTATTATTTCTATTTTTGGTGTGCATAATAAAGAGTTGCCTACTAGAGTTGTGTAAAATCGTCATTTAATATCTAGTACCTTTTTACAGGTTGATATAAGCACATTATATATTGACAAACAAAGTTTTTTTATCATCAATATCCATTAAAGAAGCAATGTCGTTATTTATACCAAGTTCCTGTGACAAAAATTTGCAAACATATTCAGTTACATAATAATCGTGTCAAGTCAACCGTGTGATCTTCATATTACAGTATGAATCACTAATTATTGGCCTTCATTACGTTGAAAAGAATAATTTCATCTTCATTGCTTAGCTATGGATGTTGTTTCAGCTTAGAATTTATTTATATCAGCTGTTCTTCAAAAAAAATTGAATCCTTCTCGACAGGGTTCACCTTAGTAAAAGTTGTTCATAATGATAATTACACTGACCTTTTTTTAACTCAGTGCTACCGTTCTGCGCAACCCTGTATAATTTTTTATATATCTGTGTTAAACTTCCAACTTCCGTATTTCAAGATGACGATCATAGTTTGAATTTGAATGTAATATTACATTCATGTCTAGTTTTATTATCTTAAACTAAACAAACAATTAATTTTCAGGTTTAATATTCAATCCTTTATTGCAGCTTATGTACAAGTGCAGACTTATAAAAAAACATTTCTATTCATAATACATACGACCCTATTAGGGCATGGCAAAAAATTTTGAACTACAGCACGTTTTATTTCCAGATTAAATTTTATTACATTTATTAAATTTAATTAAAAAGTAAATAGATACAAATTAGAATATTAATCATTCGAAACATCTACTATAATTATATATATCTATATCTTTAAACGAGCAATTCTTGTATATATATAATTATATATATATATATATATATTATATATATTCTGAATCTCGGAAACGGCTCCAACGATCTTCATGAAATTTTGTATTTAGGGGGTTTCGGGGGCGAAAAATCGGTCTAGTTAGGTTTCATTTTCAGAAAACGTTGTTTTATCCGTGTTTTCAGCCGAACAAGGAAACTGGCTTGCAAATGAAAAAAACCGCATCGAAATCGGTCCATCCGTTTGAGAACTATGATGCCACACATACATACACACACACACACACAGACAGAGATCAACATCAAACTTATAACACCCCTCTTTTTGCGTCGGGGGTTTAAAAGACATACATATATATATACCTATCTATATTACAAAAAATATCAATATTTATATATACTATAAAGAATATATAATTATAGATATACATATATATATCTTCATATAATCAGTATTTAAAATCCTCAAAATAGTCACGACGACGTTACTCATAACCCAGTATAAATTTGTTTGACCGAGTCTTGCATTGCTTTTAGAAAACCATTATAAGATAAAGTTTTAAACACACACAATAACATATCAATTGCAGTTGTCAATTTAACAATAATGATTAAACTTTTACCATGATTCATCGAAGTAAAGATGAAAATACCTTTCTCCGGACATTAATTGCCTATAAATAATCACAATTGCTTTTAAACGGTTTCCCACTTGAACACCTTGGATAACCTACCTTGTCAAATAACCCAATAATTTTAAAATTATGGTAAATTCGGTTTAATATTTGCAATTAGGTGTGTTCCGGCAGCCTCACTTGAGAGCCAGTTCCATTCCAAGCTAGGTGTGCTTTACCATCTTCGACCACACCGTCACTTAACATCAGGTGAGTTGTGGTCAAACACCAAGCCTGTCAGCTATAAAAAAAAGTCCTGTTAATCCATACATACGTAAATTTCAATACGGGGGCGTCCACAGCACGTTATATGTACCAAATTTCATCCAAATCCGTTCAGCCGTTTATGCGTGATTGAGTAACAAACATACAAACTTTCAGATATATAATATTATAGGAATTATGTTTATGCATTGTGTATGTTGTTTACAAAGTAACGGCAATTAGTTAGTGAAGAACAAACACTACTTCTACCATACCAGGCCCAGCCGAGATATAAATAAACGATACTTCCTGACTGCATCTGTCGGTCCATATTGAAGATATATACGCTCGTATAATGCCTTACGTCTCAAACATTCTATTTCGGTTTAATAGCAATTCCATTGAAATAGTCATTTTGATTTAAAGTCATTTATTTTCTGCAATGAACGAACCTAAAGGTACCCATGAAGTACATAAATGACATTTATTTTAAATGAGACTTCTCTACATAGTATAAAACAAAGTCGCTTCCCGCCGTCCGTACGCTTAGATCTTTTAAACTACGCAACGGATTTTAATGCGGTTTCCACCAATAGACAGAGTGATTCAAGAGGAAGGTTTATATATATAATACTTGCATATGCACCACATTAGTATTTACATTGCAGCCGTGCGAAGCCGGGGCGGGTCGCTAGTCACTACATAGTATAGAACAAAGTCGCTTCCCGCCGTCTGTACGCTTAGATCTTTTAAACTACGCAACGGATTTTAATGCGGTTTCCATCAATAGACAGAGTGATTCAAGAGTAAGGTTCATATGCACCACATTAGTATCTACATAGCAACCGTGCGAAGCTGGAGCTGGTAGTCTTAAATTGGTGGTTGGTGGCTGGTGGTAGAGATAAATAATCACCTATTCTCGACCTAAAAGCAATGGAACTAACGTGGCGCCATCTGGTCGCTTACCATTTGTTGATATAAGTTTTGGAAGATGTGTGAAGTCTGCCAACTCGCACTTGACAGCGTAGTGGACCATGGCCTTATCCTTCTCACAATGAGAAGAAAAATACACGTGGGGTTAACTCAAAATCACCTATTGTTAAAAATTGGCAATAGTAAATTTTCTTTCTCAATATTTTGTTAAGTTGACAAAGGTCACGGACCCCGAAGTTTGTGGCGGAAACAGCAATAAAAAAACATTTTTTTTGTCCATTACTTTCATTAATATTTAAAAAATAATTTCAAACGCACCGTAATGGATTTTAAATGTACGAGTATTTACCTATTATGAAGTTAAAGAATTGTTAGAAATATTCTGTTGTAGTTTTGCAATCAAACTGACAAAAGAACTTGCAAGACTTTAGAAAGTTCCGATAAATATATACGGCACAGTTTTTTTTTTTTTAAATTCGGTAGCGTATAATTAATCTTTTGCTTAGCGAAAGTATTGTCTAATCGTTTCATGGTTGACGTTCCAAAAACTCGTAAGAAACGATTTGAATCTACCTTCATTGTACGAACCGCTAAACATTGCAATTAGCTGTCCGAGTGGGTGTTCCCTGATGGATACAATCTGGGTGCCTTCAAGTCGCGAGTGAATCGGTTTTTTCTAGACCAGGGGTTCCCAAACTTATTTTGTATACTGCCCACTTTGAGAATAAATTATTTTTTAGCGCCCCCATTTTTTCACCTACTTAAACCTATGTTTTAGCAATCTCTTAACTAATATTAGTTGATGTTCACAAGTTGTAGTTGAGAGTCGAGAGCTCATGCAGTCGGTGTCTAAGAGGCCTCCTAGCTAAATGAAATTACAAATCACCCCAAGCCTCTACACAACGCCCCCATTTTTTTCTGGGTCCCTTACCGCCGTTTAGACCTGCAGCGCCCACAAGGGGGCGTTATCGCCCACTTTGGGAAAGGCTGTTCTTCTGACCGCATCTTCGCTTAAAATCAGGCGAGTTGGCGTTCAAACGCAATATTATATGTAATAAAAAAAACCTACCTAGTCATCAATGTTTTTTTTCACCTTCTTAGAACTTCACCAAACTTGGCAGCGGTTTTGTAATATTTGTATTGTATGCAAATTATTTGCCAGTAAAAGGAAAAAAAGAATCGTTTACATGGCAACCATCGAACTACGTCAATATTATTATTCGCAGTTCTTTTATTCGAACATGTTTGTTGCTCATGATAGCGCAGTCAATTTGAACCGTTTAGTTACTGTCATCATCCATCATCAGCCATAGGACGTCCACTGCTGGACATAGGCCTCCTCCTGGGGGGGTTTTGCCAATACTCGCCACGCTTGGCAGGCGGGTTGGCGAGCGCAGTTAGGTGTGATTGTTCAAGGAAGACGCTGCTGCCCATCTGCCGGATTACATCCCTTAGCCGACTCTTACGGCAACCACGGGTAGAGAGGGTGGGGTACCATTCTTACGCCGGCACCACCACGGTTTAGTTGATGAAGTACCGTACAATAGTTAGTAAGAAAACCGTTTAGCTCGCTTTTGTTAAATATCGACCATGAAGAGGTGTCGCTTCTTAGAGCTCATGGCTGACTGGCTTTGTTTACGATTATATTTAATATCCAAATTAATGAAATGAAATGAAAATTTATTTTGCAATTACAAACGTCGTTTAACTAAATAATTTATACATAAAATACAAAATATAAATACAAAAATATTTATTTATCAAAAAAAATACAAACATAATGGTATTATAATAGTCCCCGCACTAGGGCTAGCCTGTATCGCGGAAGGCTGGAACCGATTACAAGGCTTAATTATTAAGAAAACTTGTACTATTTGGACTGTGTAATTTGATAATAATAAATTAATAAGCATGCAGTAAAGTACATATGTGCATGAGGTGTGTGTGTGTGTGTGTGTGTGTGTGCGTGTGTACTAAGAACTATACTAATACTACTAAGAACTCTGCCTCATTAAGACGCCATGGCGACGTCGCCAGCGGTCTGGCTACTTCTGGCATCCGAAGTTCGCCAAGTCGTGTGGCCATGGCAACTCGACATAACAGTTCGATTACGTCGTCAAGAATGGATCTAGAAGAAATCGCACTTCTTTGTTATCAACGTCGCAGGAAAGACGAAAAAAAAAACCGGCAAGTGCGAGTCGGACTCACGCACGAAAGGTTCCGTACCATTATCTATGAAAAAGGCAAAAAAATCGCGTTTGTTGTATTTATTTTAAATTTTTAAATATTTAATATAACCCTTAAATATTTATTTTATTTTGTTTTTAGTATTTGTTGTTATAGCGGCAACAGAAATACATAATTTGTGAAAATATCAACTGTCTAGCTGTCATGGTTCTTGAGATACAGCCTGGTGACAGACAGACGGACGGACAGACAGCGAAGTCTTAGTAATAAGGTCCCGTTTTTATCCTTTGGGTACGGAACCCTATACAAACAAAATCGGTACACCCGCTTGGGAGCACAAATACTTCCCTCTTTTTGCGTTTTATTTTCAGAAATCATTCCTCTAATATATTATTAATGTTTGACCCTTCATCTCTACCAAACCCTTTTTCGCGGTTTTGGGTAATAAAGTGATTTGATACTTGGGAATAAACAATTATTTAAATTATTTTTGACTTCTTAGATACCTTAATGACATTTGATATTGTACCATTTAAAAATTGATCTATATATGTACAACGTATATTTAAGTTGCTTATTAATTTTTAGGGTACCGCACCTCAAAAGGACAAAAACGAAACCCTTATAGGATCACTTTGTAGTCCATCTGTCCGTCTGTCAAGACCTTCTATCTCGGGAACGCGTGGAGGTATCAAGTCGAAATTAAAACCATATACACAGATCTTGAGTCCCTTGCAGCTGGGAAAAAATCAAACTTCTAAGTTTCCGTAAAAAAAAGTTACAGCTGTTTATGTGGCAAAAAACCGCATATTTTGACACTTACAAGGGAATCAGAACCTATAGGGTACTTCCCGTTGAGCTAGAACTATGACATCTGGCAAGAAGCATTGTCTTATAGTACACAAAGGAAAAAAATCCTCAAAACTGTACCTATATTTTCAATTTAATCACAAAAAATAAGGTCATTTCTGAACTATTTATCTTACCTATTAGTTTGTACGGAACCCTTGGGCGAGTCTAACTCGGGCTTGTCCGTGTTTTTTCATTTATTAATAGTATTAAGACGAACAAGACGTTTTGATAATGATAACGATAACGCATGTCCATGACCATTGCAGCGATACACAGAACTTTGAGTAGCAAAACAAAGTCCAGGCGTTACCTATTCGTTACTTTGACTTTTAATGGTTAGTCTTAATAAGCCTGTAATTTCGCTAGCTGTTGTACCCTTCAAACCGGAACATGGTTATGTTTACACACTACTGCTTTGTGTTAAAAAATAGTACAAATAACCGGTGTAAGAGAAAACCCTTAGAAAACAAATAAATGCTAGTGTTAATTTTTAAGTTATAAGTAACTAGCGGCCCGCTCCGTCTTCGCACCGGTATAAACCTCAAAAATAACAGTATTTCTCCACTATTTAATGGATATTATTATACATATAAACCTACCTCTTCAATCACTCTATCTATTAAAAAAACCGCATCAAAATCCGTTGCGTAGTTTTAAAGATTTAAGCATACATAGGGATATAGGGACAGAGAAAGCGACTTTGTTTTATACTATGTAGTGATTTAAAAAAAATATAAATAAATAAATATCATAGGACACATTACACACAGCGCCATCTGACCCCAAACTAAGCAGAGCTTGTGTGATGGAAGTCAGATACCTGATAGCATACATAAATAATGTTTTTTTTTGTAAATACATAATTATAATACATACAGAACACCCAGACACAGAACAAACATTTTGTCCTTGGCGGGAATCGAAACCACGCCCTACAGCTCAGGCAGACATACTGTACATACCAATGAACCAACAGGGCTGTGAATAATACATTTTCCCATATTTATATCACAAACAGTATCAAAACCAGTTATTGAAACTACAATGTCTCAATTCTCAAAACAGCGATGCTCTGGACTTTGTTTTGTTACTCAAAGTTATAGGTATATAACTGCAATGGTCATAGACAGACGTTATCTCTTACCATCAGGAGAACGTTTCGTTAGTCTCATTTATACTTGTTCCCACAAAAAAACGTTTCAAAATCATGTAAACAATTACTTGCGTTACAAAATTGACCTTTGTAAAAACTTGCATTGTCAACAAGGGCGCGTACCCTTCGTATGGGGTGTTGCCGCTCCGTGCGCAAGAGTCCCGAGTGCATAAGAGCGGCAACGTCGCATAACACTATTGTGTATTCCGTGTCGGGATATGGGTTACCCCGTCTCGAGTTACTATTGTTAAGGCGAAGATTGTCTTGTTTGTCGAACAATGAGATACTAAATAGCATTACAGCAGGCTAGTTAATTAAAGACTTAAGGCTAGGTAGACAATACTAGGTACTACTAATTATTACTAGCTTTTACCCGCAACGTCATTCGTGTAACCAATTCGGATGGATAATTTCAAAATCAAAAGTGCGTTTGACCGGCAATTCGTTCGATGCGGTTTACTGTGGAGCACGCTTGCCTAGATGAAACCGATTCACTCAAGACTTGAAGGCACCCAGATTGTATCTATCAGGGAACACCCACTAGGACAGCTAATTCCATTGTTTAGCGGTTCGTACAATGAAGTAGATTCAATCCGTTTAGTTCGAGTTTTTGGAATATCTACCATGAAGCGGTGCCTTCTTGTTTAATATGCTCGTAATGGCATGAAAGCTTCTTGCATTGTAACATAAAAAAAAAATTAGACGGGCATTGGTCGTTGACATCACCATTCACCATCCCACATGACGAGAATCTCGTGAAGGCAGAGAAGGACAAGCTCAACAAGTACCTTGACTTGGTTCACGAAATTACCGCCTTGTGGGATGTTGCTTCGACGATCATTGTGCCGATAGTCGTCACGGTGAAAGGTTTTATAGCGAAGAGTCTCGACCAACATCTTATGAGAGTCTCGCTCGAGGGTTGGGTCAAGGGTCAGATCTAAAAGAGGAAGCAAGGAGGAAGGAAGGAGGTTCCTTACTCTACAGCCAACCTCCAGCAGCTTGAGCCCCGCCCCGCTGCCGGCGGTACACAAATTTTTAAGATTTCTGAATCATTTAATGTAAAAAAACCTTAATAATCAGTTCCTACCAATAATAAAATTAAAAAAAATCTCAAGAGTCTATTATATATACTTATCTACATTATAGTCAGTACAATTAAAACATTTTTAAACCTAGACAAACTTATTTCCTACCAAAATATTCTTTTTAAAAGGTCATTAACGTGGAATTGCGCGGTGATTCAGAAAAAAGTTTTATAAAACTTTTAATATCGATCGTCTTTATTTTAAAACATCTAGAGAAAACTAAACTAACTTAAAATTAAATAAAAAGGCCGTCAGATGAGGGATATGTGGCCAGAATGCTGGCAGCATTGCCACGTTGGATGGCAATGCTAAGCTTTTGACCAAAGTAGATGCCAGCATTCTGGTCACCTAATTTTAATTATGTTATTACCGGCACTTAATCGCGCAGATAATATTATGTATTATGAAATAGCTTTGTTTATTTATCTCTATGTTATGGTCGTGTCGCAATAGCCGTGGTCAAGAGCTTACTGGAGAATGTTTCGTTGTAAAACTTTGTTTTGTATTTTAAAGGAGGTAATAATTATGCGCGGTTTCTTCCTTTGTTTGTCGTTACAGAATAGCAATAAAAAACTGCGTTTGTCTGGCGCTTACAACAACCGGCGCGCATTCCTTATATCATTTGCCGAATTACTTAACAAAATCTACTTACAAAGCTCAATTTTGAAGAAAACAGTAGCCTGTGTTCGTCTTCGAGAAGCATGCTATAACCATTTCAATATTCATTGAGATATGTTCAGCCGTTTAGTCATGAAAAGGTAACAAATAGGCAGTAATCGATCAGGGCGTGGTGTCGTGAATACCACAGTGTGTAGGTGAATATATGTACATTTTGGAACACTAAGAAGTCCTGTCAGATTTTCATGATTTTTAGGATTCCGTACCTCAAAAGGGAAAAACGGAACCCTTATAGGATCACTTTGTTGTCCGCCTGTCTGCCTGTCAAGACCCATTTTCTCAAGAGCGCGTGGAGATATCAAGCTGAAATTCGTATTAAATACTCAGGTCTATTGACCCTTGGAGCTGTGAAAAAAATTAAACTTCTAAGCCAACGCAATGAAAAGATACAGCCAAATACTGCAAATTTTCGACACTCGCAAGGGAATCAAAACCTACTTCCCGCGAACTCAGAATCTTGAAAAGCATAAATTAGCATAAAAAATATACCATAACTTTTACTTATATACTTACAGGGTTGTACGGAACCCTCGGTGCGCGAGTCCGACTCGCACTTGACCGGTTTTTGAATTACTTCCCGCTATGGAAACAAATTCAAAGATTATTCACGTCAAAATATAAGTTTTTGAAATACATACATTGCAGCGACATGATTGTTCCCTGCATCAGGGCTGCGTTGTGACTTGTGTTGTAGAAGAGCGGCAACGTCGCACTCTCGGATTACCGCGCATTGTGGTCGACTATATTCCAATCAGTTTGCGGGGAATGAAATCAAGTTTCATTCACAATAATCATACATTATAACTTATTCAAATCAAATAATTTATTCACAAGAATTACATGTAAAAAATGTAGGTATAATCGGTCTGAGCTGCCACATACAAGATACGCCCGAAAAACATAACCCTACCTTGGCAGTCGGGTAAAAAGTTTTTGAAGTACTGAGAACAAACTCCTAGTTAATTAGCGAGGTAACTAAATTAATTAGGTCGGGCTATGACAACCGCAAAGATGCAAAAGATATTAGAGATGGGGTAAAGTCCGGTAATCTGGTCCGGCAAAATGCGTGTCAAACCTTACACTACTGACGACCGTAAAAGATCTTATGTGATTACATTGCCGAAACACTCTCCTGATGGTAAGAGACGTATTTTCTATTTACTACCGACATGTTCCGGCTTCGCACAGGTTCAATGTGGTGCATGTGCATGTATCGCTACATAATTATTATAAAACAAAGTCCGCCGCGTCTGTCTGTCTGTTCGCGATAAACTTAAAAACTACTGAACGAATTATCATGCGAGTTTCACCAATAGATAGAGTGATTCATGAGGAAGGTTTAGGTATATAATTAGTCAAGGTTTTGTGTAAATTGGTTGAAATATGATGATAATTGTTGGAAGTGTCGGAAAAAGTCAAGCCACCTGGGAGCTTTCATCGAAAACGCTGCCTAATCCCTTTGAGATATAACAAAACGATGCATGGCGGGATATTCCTCTTTAATAGATCTACAAAAAAGTCTGCGGTGGCATATATCTACCTTTTAAGGTTTACCGTCTGTACGCTTTTATCTTTTAAACTACGTAACCGATTTTATGGGGTTTCCATCAATACACAGAGTGATTCAAGAGGAAGGTTTATATGTATAATACATGCATATGCACCACATTAGTATCTACATTGAACCCGTGCGAAGCCGGGGCGGATCGCTAGTTATGCATATAGACCTCTTGAATCACTCTCTCTATTGATGGAAACCGCATTATAATGGTAATTAAAATTAACATACCAAAGTAAGTAAAATAAAAGATATTTCAAGTTTTACCCGACAGTGGAAAAAGGAGGTTTTTTTTAATACTCCGACTATAGTTTCAACTGCATCCGACCATATCGAATAATAATCCCGACACTTTTAAATGGTTTTACCACTAGTTTTAAGTTCTTAGGAATAGCTTGACCAAGTTTTTAATCCGGCCAAAATCCGGTCATTATTTAATAACCAAGTCCACTAAAGGCGAACAATTTCGAACTAAGGGCCGAGGCTCTCAAAACAACCCTTTTGAACTAACTTTTCTTGTACAAAAGGAATAAAAGAGCACCTAGTATGCTCCCTTGAGATACGCCAACAGGTATTTCTGTCTCGCTCACCCGGGAACACTTCCGGCGCAGTCAGAATGAGATGGGAACAACAGCGATACTTCATGCGAAACTTCCAGTATGCATTGTTGGATCAGCTTGTACGTTGATACGTTCAATATGTTTTTAATTAGAAATATTTTGCTTGTTTGATATATTTTGGCGTTGTCGATGTTTACCAGTCGCAAATGTTATTGAACATTGGGAAAAAGTTATATTTGTTCACAGTAAAGTTGGGTGACTTTTGTTTTCTGTTCCCTTGGCTCCATTTCGATTTCAATTGGCTATACCAACTCGAAGTTCAAGAATTGATATAAATGTATGCTCCAATCAGGCTTGTACTATGGGAATCAGATAACTGATAAACAAAACACCCATACACAGAACAAACAGTGAAACAAAACGTGGGATTCTAACCAACGCCCTACAACTCTTGAAGCAGATACACCTCGAAATGAGTCAAAAGGAGGGTCAAACTTAAAAAAAAAACATCAATATGAAATAACATTCGAAGTATCACAAATGATAGGGTTTCGCCTCCTGCCATAGACAAATAGGACATGCTTACTAGTTTTAAGAAAATAACAAATGTCTATGATTCTTGGAACGAAATATTAAAGAGGGCTTACCTATCGACTGACACAGATAGCACGCAAGTGTTTTATTTAAAAAAAAAAAAACCTTCCGCTCCTAATCAAGTAGTGATCCGCCATATAACAAGATATAATACCTACTGGGAATCACTTGGCCGCAGAGCAGACGACACGAAGCTCCGACAACAAACATATTATACAAAAAAGTATTTCAGTTCAACCCTCCTCAAGCTAAATGTTTATCAACAATTGATTTTTATAAGCTTTTATTTAACTTGCAGTGTGTGTTAGTTAAATTAGGTTTTACTTGGTGGTAGACCTCCATGGCAGGAAGTCGTCTAGGTAGGTAGGTACCATATATCTGCCGCCAAGCAGTAGTGTACAAACATTACTGTGTTCACAGCTAGTGAAATTCCAGGGCTGTTGAAACTAACCATCGAAAGTCTCAAAGTAAGGAGCGCTAAAGCAGCGATGCTCTGGACTTTGTTTTGTTACTCTAAGTTCTGTGTATTGCTGCAATGGTCATGGACAGGCGTTAATCTCTTAACATTAGGAGAGAGTTTCGTTCGTCATAAAACTTTTACAGACAAAATTTTAAATAAATCCGCATGGGGATTTAAAGCAGAGATCCTCATCTTTCGCATTTAATATTTTGGTCGAGGGCCAGATTTTTAAGAATCATTTCATCCAACCTAATTGGAGTTGAATTTGGCAGGGATGAAAATGGGAATAGTTAATTTTTAATGCATCCTTACCTGATTTTAGTCATTATCATACATACTATCGGAATTTACACTAATATTAAAGATTTTATAATTGCTGATGTGTGGAACTCTTTGCCAGCTTCTGTGTTTCCAACTAAGGACAACGTGGGGGTGTTCAAGAACCATCGATTTGCTCCATTTTCGGCCACATCGTCGCTTTCCATCAGGTGAGATCGTGGCCAAACGTATACCTAGTCATTTCTAAATTAACACTTCGGCTTATTATCCTAGAAAACGCAAGTGGGACGTAACAAACCCAACAGTACTGCGACAATGGGTAAATCTTTTTGTTATCCCGTGGTCACAAACGGTGGCAAATAAGAGTAGCCCCGCCATTAAGATACTTGACATAGGTAGGTACCCTGAATTTAGGTCGCAGTACCGCAACAGTTGTTTTTAATTTGACTTTTTTCGCTTTTGCGAAGCGTCCTCCGCAGTTCAGAGTTCGTATTGTTTTAACTTGTTTTTGGACTGGAAATACGGGGCCATTTATAACGAGATTGCTTTCAGCTACAGTCCAGTCTTTGGATGCATGACAGCAATGCAATCCAGCTCCGGATCTAGGAGGGGTAAACCATAATACAGGTTCATAATGCTTGGCAAGAAAGCTTGTTTCATAAAGCGCCTAGCATCCAGCGCACGTTGTTCTATCGATTATTCATTTGATTTTAAAACTCCAGCTGGTTTTGACACATACAACGGTATTAAAGTATCCTAAGTTGATTGCCGGGGGAATTGTCGTCGCATCTAGAACTAGGGATTCTACGAACGAGCTGAATTAAACATGGGGGTTTTTGAGGGTGGAAAATAGATCTGTTTGAAAATAGAACACGATTTTCCGAAGTTTTAAATTTTATATACACCTAGCACAGCTTGGTCACCCAGATACTAAGGAAGTGTACATTAGTGAATGGGTGGAATTCGCCCGGTTACAAAAATGACACTCATATATTAGGGAGTTTTTTTAAATTATTTATTTCAAACACTGGCATCACATCACATCATATCATCAGCCATAGGTCGCCCATTGCTGGACATAGGCCTCCTCCTGGGGGGGGTTTTGCCAATACTCGCCACGCTTGGCAGGCGGGTTGGCAAGCGCAGTTAGGTGTGATTGTTCAAGGAAGACGCTGCTGCCCATCTTCCGGATGACATCCCTTAGCCGACTCTTACGGCAACCACGGGTAGAGAGGGTGGGGTACTATTCTTACGCCGGCACCACCACGGCAACTGGCACTATCAAGTTTCTGAAATGTAATGTGTAGGTACTTGGTGGTAGATCTCCTTAACAGGTGGTCATCTAGGTAGGTACCACCGCAGTACCAGATATTATTTATGTGAAATTAATGAGACGAACGAGATGCTCTCCTGATGGTTAAGAGATAACGCATATCCTTGACCATTGCAGCGATACACAGAACTTTGTGTAGCAAAACAAAGTCCAGGGCATCGCTGCTTTGGCGATATGATTCGGTGGTAGATCTTATTTCCTTACCAGGAGGTCGTCTAAGTAGGTATCACCGCAGTACCAGAATTCTGCCGTCAAGCGGTAGTGTGAAAACATTACTGTGTTCCGGTTTAAAGGGTTCTGCAGTTAGTGAAATTACAAGGCTATTGAGATTAACCATCGAGTCTCAAAGTAATGAGCGCCAAAGCAGCGATGCCCTGGACTTTGTTTAGCTACTCAAAGTTCTGTGTATCGCTGCAATGGTCATGGACGGGCATAATCTCTTACCATCAAGAGAAATCTCCTACGTCTCATTACTTTCATATTTAAAAAAAACATTGAAATTTAAATAAATAAATAAATATTGTAGGACACATTATACACAGCGTCATCTGACCCCAAACTAAGCAGAGCTTGTGATGGAAGTGAGATAACTGATAGAATACATAAATACTTTTTTTTTGTAAATACATACTTATAATACATACAGAACACCCAGACACAACAAACATTTGTTTATACCAAACAAATATTTGTCCTTGGCGGGAATCGAACCCACGCCCTACAGCTCAGGCAGACATACTCCCAATGAGCCAACAGGGCTGTCCTACGATATATTATATTATTTGTTTTCCATGGTAGATAATGTTTTTCATACGTATCCTTTATAAGAGTCCAGTCGAGCGCAGTTCTTGTTATTGAGAAGGTCTTGTTATTGAATTTGTTGCATAGTAGCGAAAAAAAAATGTACTTGAAATATAAATAAAAAAAATATACACTTCAGTAAGTGCTAGCTACCGCACTGGTGTTTACTCCAACGGATGGTACGTGTAAACACCATTGAGCCAGTGTTTGCGCTAATTACACAGGGTGGTGCACAAATAACTAATAATCATCTCAAACTTATTTGGTGGCAGATCTTAGCAGGAGGTCGTCTAGGTAGGTACCGTAGTACCAGATATTCTGTCACCAAGCAGTAGTGTGTAAATATCTGTGAAGGGTACTGCAGCGACATTACAGGGCATTAAAGAATGCATAACTTTAGAACGGCTAAACCGATTAAGCTGATTCTTTTAAGTGTCCGTGATTCGTCGAATGAGGTATAATAGATGTTTCTTTTAATAAGTATTAGTCTACGTTTGACTGCCAACTCGCCTAATGGTAAGCGATGTGGTCAAAGATGAAGCACGTAGATGTGAGGCCGGAAACTAATCGGTATCGCCTCATCATTAGCTAGTCCCACTATAATATAATAAATGTTAAAGTTTGTATGTTTAAGTATTTGTTACTCAATCACGCAAAAATGGCTGAATGGATTTGAATTATATTTAACACATAGTATATAGTTTATTACCCGAATTAAGATTTAAGACTAATACTTTTTATCTCGGAAAAATAATATGTTCCTGTGGGATTATCAAAAAATTTACATCGGAACGTATTCACCTAAAATTTGGTATAGATGTGTCAAATGGACATTATGGTATAAAAGGTAGGTATTCTTTGTCCGCCGTGGTGGTGCCGGCGTAAGAATAGTACCCCACCCTCTCTGCCCGTGGTTGCCGTAAGAGTCGGCTAAGGGATGTAATCCGGAAATGGGCAGCAGCGTCTTCCTTGAACAATCACACAGACCTAACTACGCTCGCCAACCCGCCTGCCAAGCGTGGCGAGTATTGGCGAAACCATGTGATGTGATTCTTTATCTTAATCTGAGTTTTGTAACGGTGATAGTTCAGTGGTTAGCGCGGTCGCTTCACACGTCAAGAGTATGCGTTCGGACCCCAATAATGGGCTTGAGCTGCCGGTGAAGGAAAACATCGTGAGGAAACCATAGCGTGGTGGTAGGGTACTTTATAGTACTCGGCTGGCTAGCTACCACCATCAAGTTGAAAATCTAACCAAGTACCTAACGATATATTCCGGCAGCTTCACTTGAGAGCCATTTTCATTCCAGGCTAGAGTCGTAGGCAGCTAGTCATATATAAATACCCAATCACACACGTTTATGTTCGTCATCTAAATAAAAAAAATTAAGAAAATAATATTTTAGCAACATGCTGTATTCGTTTATACGTAGGTATTCAGCATTTATTTTTATTAACTTCTCCGATGAACTCGCATAGAATGATGCACGGTGTTATAGAAAATTGGGTCATGATTTGAATTATAAACAATCAGATCCGCGGGTAAATGTTTAATTTATATTTTTGACAGTCTAAGTGTTTTACCGCAGCCCACCTGATGTTGTGAAGGCGTGGTTGTAAATGGTAAACACATCTGGTAGCAGCGATGCCCTGGACTTTATTGTACTACTCAATGTTCTGTGTATCGCTGCAATGGTCATGGACAGGCTTTTTCAGATAAGCTTTTACCATCAGCGGGGCTAGCACGGCAACGGGACTAATTACCATTCCCCGGCTTATGTCCTCTCGTCAGTGAGCAAAATTAATATGTCACCCACCCAGAGCACGGCAACCGGGGGGATGACAAAAAATTTGAATTTGACGTTTGTCAATGACTATATTATCGTGCTACCCCCCGCCATAGAGCACGGGCTCGGGTAACCGGGGGTTAAATACTCTCCGATTGACATAAGACCGAGCTTGAACGCGGACTGTTAGTCACGATTCGTTGAGGTGGTGATTAATAATTTTATTACTTGTTTTGTGAAAAAAAAACATGTCGCGAGCTTTTGTTCACGATATGATAGCGTGAGAGGAAGAAACGTTGCGAAGAAATTGGCATCGGAGGGAAATAAGGGATGCAAGCAACCCTTTCGAGTTTCCCGATAGGGAATTTCAAAAAATCTTCAGAGTGAATAAGGTAGTGGCGCTTTATTTGTGCCATGAATTGAAAGACGAATTGGAACCGCGAAATCCTCATGATGGGCTGCCGGTACACATAAAGGTAAAATTATCTTATACTCCACAAATTTCAGGAAAAGAGGTTAAGTACCTAACTGGTATTACATTTTTATAAATCTTTCTAATATCCTACTAGTCGTTCTGTGAAAAAGTGTTTGTGTGTGTCTTCTGTGAGAAGGTATTGTACTTTACCATTAAAATTTAGGAATACCTTAGCTTAGGTGCTACCTTAATTTGCGCCCTGCCGTTTCATATAGTGATGAAAAACTGGTAATAATGACGATAAAATATACTTAGACTATGGCCTTCTAAAGTTCCTAAAGAATCTCTTTGCCAAATTTTGAAACGATTGGTCTAACCGTTTAGCCATGAAGAGGTAACAAACAGACAGACTTACTTTCACTTTTAAATTAATTAGAATTAGGATAATAATGACATTGAGATAGATAGGTATATTATTATATAGATCCTAAATAAAATCTGGGTGAAGAGTCTGTTCTTTTCTTTGATTCATTAGTTTGTGTAATTGAGATGTTAGTTCCCATTTCTTGTGACTATAGTACTTACTGTCCTATGTAAATAGGGCGAATTCTGAGCTTACTGTGTGTGTAACCAATATATTATATGTACATTTTGGCATTGTACCATAAGAAAATAGATACTTATATTTAATGTCTACCAATAAATTGTATGGGCACAAAAAATCAACATTCTAAATATAGCTATTTGTTTTCTCTGCAAAAGGTCCTCTCATCCATAAGGCTATTGGGAGATACTAGTTACCAGCGTGGGACAGGTCAAGATCATGGCCTCCGTCAGCAAATATTTGACCCAATTCTGTGGAGCTATCATAAAAAAGTAAGTGCAAGATTTGAGCTATCTCTCTATATTTTCTTCCACACTTAACAACTACAACTTGTCTACTATATTATCTCTGTGTAACCTTGTCTAAAAACTGACTGACCAGTCAATGAGGATAATTATTTGGTATATGATAGCTGAAAACCCATGAAACATGGCTATTGTCCATCACCAACACAATTACCATAATAATATGGGGCACAATTTTATTAGTACTTATAATATAATAGATAATACTAACACCTATCTGCCTAAATCTCAAAAATAATAAAAACTTTTCAGGCTTATGCCAAAATGGATTGTGTTCCCGGGGTCGGAAGATGCCAGGCAGAGTGTGTCCAATGGGTTCGCACAGAAATATGGCTTGCCAGATATTTTAGGCGCCATAGATTGCACCCATGTGGACATCTTCCCTCCACCATTCCCGAACGGTATACAATTCAGGAATAGAAAGGGTCATACCACAATCAATTTGCAACTGGTAAGGAATGGTTTTAATAAAATATAAAGCTTATATTAAAAACAAAGTTTTAATACTAATATACAATTATTGTTGTAGGTTGTTGATGTCAATTGCCATATATTACACATAAACGCAAGATATCCGGGCCGAGTACATGACCAATTTATATTTAACAATTCCAATGTGAAAACTGAGCTCAAACGACTTTACAACAGCAGAATTGGGCAGTATTATCTTTTAGGTAAGTATGTATATTTCATGGCTATGCCAATAACGACAGCCTAACATTATTAAATATTGAGTAACAGCACAATAAAGATGAAATTCAATGTTAAATGTTTACATATCATGTACATTGTAATTTGAAAGCAGTTAAGCTGTGGTCAATAGCCAAGCCTGACGCTGCTTCATCAGTCTTTGTTGATTGCATAAGCTAGGTGTGTATACCATTTCTGACTACATCATAACTAGGGCTCGGATAAATATGTAATAAAAATAATAAAATATTCACATATAATATGGACTGGAAAATCTAAAATATGGGATAAGTATGTTGTAAAAAAACAGTTAAATTTAAAAAAGAATACACTTTATAACAGATTTCGAAAAAGGAAGAAATTATCAATTTGTACCGTATATTTTTGATTTATGTATGCACATGAATTACTCTGTCATTTGTGAACCAATTTTTATGTTTCTTAAATTGATGTATAGAGAAAGCTCACAAGTTGGTCCCATAATTATTATTTATTTATTTTTGGAAAACAAACGGCTTTGGTCATATATATATATAGTATAAATTAATATTACAGAATAAGCCTTACAGTTTTCACCAATAGAATTTATGTTTACAGGCCAATAAACATGTGGTAATTAAATACTTTTTAAAATAATAAATAGTAGTAATACATAATTAAAAGTTACTAAACCATATCGATCAGTGATCAGTGATATTACAAAACATCAAAGTGTTTTATTACAAAATATACACATTTAAATTAAGAAATTAATTATTTCATCATCATCATCTCAGCCATAAGAAGTCCACTGCTGGACATAGGCCTCCTCCATGGATTTCCAAAAAGACCGATTGGAAGCGGTTTGCATCCAGCGTCTTCCCGCCACTTGTATGAGGTCATCTGTCCGTCTCGTGGCTGGTCTTCCTACGCTGCGCTTGCCGTGTGGTCTCCACTCGAGAACCTTTCGGCCACATTGGCCATCATTAATTATTTACAAACAATTAATGAGAAAATCTTTGTGGAAAACTGAAAAATATATATATATATTGTTATCTTATTACGGTGTCAATAAAGTATTTTTGTATTATATTAAGAAAATGTCAAAATCCTTTTTACAGGGGACTCAGGCTACGCTTTGGAGCCATGGATCATGACGCCAGATTTGGAAGCAACACCAAATAGTGCTGCTGAAAAATATAATGAGTGGCACTGCCAAGTACGCAATTGTGTGGAAAGGGAGTGTGGAGCTATGTTTAAGTGTATTGTTTAGTGATCATTACGAAATTAAATATCTTCAAAATATTTGTGACAATACAATGACACATTAAATACTCACTTCTTACCAATCGTCAGTTGTTCCATTATTATTTTTTATGTGAATACCTATTTATTTATAACGGAAAACAAACGGAGAAGGGTCGTAATAGGGCGAATTCTGTGCGGAGAAGTAAGTTTACGAATACGAAGTATCATAAAATGTATTTTTAACAACAGTGTTACCAGTCTGACAGCGCTAGAACGCTATTTAGTCGCAATGTTATTATTTTTTTTTGTAAAATATAAAGTTTTCTATTATTACGTTAGGAAATATTCAAAACGTTATTTCTTAGACAAGATAGGTAAATATGAGCTAGGGTTTTTTTTTGAAAAATCTTGATATACGATTGCTAATTTGTAATGATTTAAGTAGTTAAGTATAAAGTTTTTAAGGATCTATAACGTGTCATCCAACCCACGGTAGGGCTCAGAAAGAAATGCCATTCACGGTCACCCATCCGAAGCTGACCGGACTGAGGTTTTCTTAGTTGAGATGGTGAGAGAAAGGTTAGATGTTTTTGGAGAATTAGTTACCTATATTGGCCTGATGTTGACTTCCAAGACTATCGATGTAGATTGGTGTCGGTTCGTCGCCCAAACCACATTGTTTTTTTTGCCGCTCTGCAATTAAAATATCTAAAAAGTGGTCTAAAGTGCTCCGATTTAAGTTCTAACTAGAAAAATAAAAACCACATGGTCACGTGGTAACAGAAGGAGGAGTACCTTTTACTTTGTATATCTGTTATTTTGACCGTAATAAACGTATAAAAGACAACATTTCCGGAAAAAAAAATTGACGTTTATACGTTTATTTCGGTCAAAACAACAGCTTTTGTTAAAAAAAATTAGGTAATAGTGTTCACATGAATCCGAAGGAAGTATACCTATTTATCAAAAGTAATTTCAATAATTTTGCCAGCAAGACAGCGGTGCCACTCTACTATTAACACTTGACAGCCCTGTTGGCTCAATGGGAGTATGCCTGCCTGAGCTGTAGGGCGTGGGTTCGATTCCCGCCAAGGACAAATGTTTGTTTGGTATAAACAAATGTTTGTTCTGTGTCTGGGTGTTCTGTATGTATTATAAGTATGTATTTACAAAAAAAAGTATTTATGTATTCTATCAGTTATCTGACTTCCATCACACAAGCTCTGCTTAGTTTGTGGTTAGATGGCGCTGTGTGTAATGTGTCCAACAATAATTATTTATTTATTAAGCTTTCATGAATTAAGACATTTTCTAAACTTGACAAACTTAAATAAAATATACCTAATAATAATAATATACTTACTCTTGGGCTTAAGTTGACGGTTAGTTAAAAACAACAACCTGTTTAAAACTCATTACGGAATGGAGTGTGAATTATAAGGTACTCACTGCTCAGATTGCGGCTGTGTTTTCTTTTGAAACCTTATATAACTACTTGTAGACATTATTTTATTTTGATATAATTTTAACACTTATACACTATTAAATTGTTTGTTTTATAAATATTTAGCTGCAGCGACACAAGCTTTACGCACGTACTCAAGCCAGAGTGACGATATAATCAAAATGGCGGACTTCGCGTCGTGAACTGTGATTGGTCGATGAGTGCACTTGTGTTACTCAAGCACAAAAATTTTGTTTCGATGGTGGTGGATGCCTTAAGCATTGCACCTGTGTTTAACAAGCACGAAATTTTCATAACGTTGTCGTGAAACAAAGAAATTTTATACTATATTTTTGTAGTTTTAAAAGCAAAAAGTTTTTTTTTAAGCAACAGAACTGAAATTTAATCCTTAACAAGACTGCATTTAAAAGTGATTTTCGATAAATGTGGCGGTTGTGTTACACGAGCACTAAAGCGACGATATGAGTACCAACAAACATCCCGACAGAAAAATAAAAACTTTTCTAGCTGATACTGAGACTTTCGTTCGCTTCGCTCACTCGGTCAATTATATCTGTCATATATATAGAGAATATCAATCGTAGTTTTGATAACTCTAAAAGTAACTTTTATAGCAAAAAATAGCTTAACTTGGCACACCACCCAAATTTAGACTACCGTAGATAATCAAAAGAACGAACGATTTTACAAATTTTGATAGATTTCATAAAATATTGATGACTGATACGTCATTATCGTTTAATTTTCTACATATGGCAACAAAAACACTACACCCGGCGTAATGTCATTATGACCCGCATGGCAAAATAGTCCACGGGTGGTAAAAAGTGAGCCCGTGCTCGCGAGGGTGACAAAATGACAGGCGGGACATGAGGTTTTACTAAAACCCGGGGGCAATTAGTCCCGTTGCCGTGCTAGCCCCACAGGAGAGCGAACATAAAACAAGTGTATTCAAAAACCCTTGCGCCGTTTTGGAGTTAATACCGACCATACATACTGATTTATGATTGATTTGGTTTGATTGATTTTTATATAGATATATTTAGACATAGATAAGTAACACTCAAACATTTTAGTTCTTCACACAAATGTTAGTTCTGAGTAGAAATTGAATCCTCGCATCACAGCTCAGGAAGCAGCCCACAAGAGTATATTAAAAATTTACTATCGTGACTACAATTTAAAATCTTGACTAAATGTAATGAATTTTAATAAAATATTAGATAAAAATAGATTTATTTTTATGTCAATAAATCTTATCTATCTGCCAAATGAGCACTCAGTACTCTGCAATATCAGCGATTTTATATATTTAAAGAAGTTAGTGATCGTAAATATCGTAAGAAATTGCACACAGCGCCATCTAGCCCTAAACTTTGCAAAGCTTGTATCAAAATCAAAATGTCATTTGTTCAGTTTAGGCCCTGGTAAGGCACTTATGAACGTTGAGTTACATGTTTGAATCTACCACCGGCTCGTAATCACACTTCAACTGAGAAGACTCCGGCAAGAAACTCAGCAAGGCATTTTTTTGTGGATCTTTCTTTTCATATTAGGTTACAGTTTACAATTATAGATATTAATACATTATGCTTACTACAATTGTCACTTAGCCAGGGGGATGCAAGTGCAGAGAGAAGCTACTACAACCATATATTCCTGTCTTCCACGTAATGAGCCACCTTATAGTAAGCTTTGTCAATTAACTATCATTATTTTGTCATCTAGCCCCAAACTTTGCAAAGCTTGTATATAGTACATACAGAGCACCCGGACACAGAACAAACATTTATCTTCATGTTTGTCCCAGTCAGGGGCGGACCAGAAGTTTTTGGGGCCCTGGGCTATTACTACTTAGGGCCCCGCCTAAATAATCAACCAATTGCCATTTTGTCAAAAACCTGTTTTCAATCATGTGTATTAGGTAGACGGTTTAGAGGGGCGGTAAGAGACCCAGAAAAAAATGGGGGCGTTGTGTAGAGGCTTACGGGGTGATTTGTAATTACATTTAGCTAGGAGGCCTCTTAGACACCGACTGCTGAGCTCTCGACTCTAAACTACAACTTGTGAACATCAACTAATACTAGTTAAGATTGCTCAAACATAGCTTTAAGTAGGTGAAAAAATGGGGGCGCAAAAACATAATTTATTCTCAAAGTGGACATATAAGTCACTCAGTAGACAGAATAAGTTTGGGAACCTCTGCCTTAGACACACAAACAGCAACTGAAAACATTATCGCAAAAGAAATCAACAGGTTATGTGTTTTTTATTTTATTTGATACATTAATTATAAAGCAATGCTTTTGCATTTTTGGGCCGAAAATTCCTTTATCTGCTCGTCACATTGTAAGCCTCTTGTTAAATCACGATTTACAAAAAGAACTGATAAATGATTTAGTCGATAGTTTGAGGTTGTTGTCCTATATTTGTTTTCTATATACGACATCCTGGAGAAAGAGCGCTCCGCTTCACAGGCAGTGGCAACGTTAAAAACATTTTAAGATATTATAATAATAATTAAGGAAAACATCAATAAGTTTCTTTTCATAAATTAGTATAAAAATTTCACTGCATTTTGTTTTCAATGTGGGCTGGGGGCCCTTTATATCCACGGGGTCCTGAACTGCAGCCCAAAAAGTCCTTTTATAGACCCGCTTCTGCTCCCGGTGGGAATCAAACCCATACCCTACAGCTCTTCAAGCAGATATGCTCCCAAATTAACTAACCGGGATGTCGTAATGGCAACATTTCTGTTTATTCGTCAAGACGGAACTCTATTTAGAACTGTTTGAGATCGTAATACAGTCCAAATGTCGGCCATCTTGTTACGGAGCGCAGTACAGAGCGTGCCAAAATTTGCAGCCGCCCATAAAATATTCTAAGGACACGAATAAATTTATTGCATAAAAATATGTGTGCAATGTTCTCTGATTTACTATAGCAACTGACGTGTTTTGAGATATTTTTGTTTTACTTGCGGGATATAACAATGAACTGAGGCTGTCGGTGAAGGAAATCATCGTAAGGAAACTATAGTATGGTGATAGGCCACTAGTACTCAGCTGGCTAGCTACCGCCTTTAAGTTGAAAAATCTGCCGTCAAGCACCTAACGGTATGTTCTGGCAGCCGCTCTTCAGAGCCAGTTCCATTCCAGGCTAAATGTATATACCATTTTCGAACACACCGTCATAATAACATCAGATATGCTGAGGTCATAGCCTATCAACCATAAAAAAGCAAGACGAGGACGCGCGTGCGTTATACTCTTGACTCCGTGACAAAGGTTACCGTATGTGGCTCAAACAATAATGCATTTAGGTTGCTGATGGGGCTGCTCCGGCTCAAGGATTTTCCCCGAGTCATGTGTTTTTACACGATAATGAGAAATCGGTGCACATCAACCTGTATCATAGGGTCCGGAACAGCGTCCCAGATGTGTTTGCCAATAGTAATGAACCATTGCTGTATGGTCATGTACCGACTAATGAGCAAGTAGTGAAATGTATTATTTAATTGTAATTATTTTTACGGATTAGCAAGTTGAAGTAGCAGTGGGTAGGGCACATAGCACGCAGAACTGATGGCCGGTGGGGCTGCAAAGTTCTGGGGTGGAGACCACGGACCGGCAAGCGCAGCGTAGGACGTCCACCCACAAGGTGGACAGACGACCTCATAAAGACCGCAGGAAAGCGCTGGATGCAAGCCGCTTCCAACCGGTCTTTGTGGAAGTCAATGGGGGAGGCCTATGTCCACCAGTGGACGTCCTACGGCTGGAATGATGATGATGATGAAATATTTTTATTATGAAACTAGTGGGAGTATCCTACGAAATAAAACGTGAGTGATTCCATATAATAAAATAATATGTCAAATCCATGTTAGAATCCATAGATAAAAATATGCTTCCTTTTTATCCCGAAAAGCTTATAAAAGTTTGGCTCGCACTGCAGTGTTTCATGATTAATTGAACCGCGCTTCAAAACATCAAACAAAATATGAATCGGGCGATTCTTCAATACAGAAATATCGTGCAGTCACTGCTGTTAGTACTGTGGCGGGCGCCCCTCACACCGTAATAGATAAAATTCGGTATGTAAACTTTTTTTTTGGTATTTATTTTATATTTTTTTCTGATAGTAAACTTTATATTATGAAACTAATTTGAATATTTTGGCTTTTGATGCGGTAGTTGATTTTTAATACATTTTCAAACTTTTGATAGCGATGACGTCATAACGTTGGCTGAATATCCATAGTAGGCTTTTGTCATGTAAAACAAAAAAGAATATTTTGACACAATTTAAAGGATTTTGTTTATCAAAGCTTCTTAATGTTGCTAATCTATTACTATTTTGTATGGATTAATACGCTATTACGCAGCTGGCAAATCTATTAAGATTTAAAAAAATAGATGGATCTATTACAGCTGTTTTACAGAAACATTAGAACTGACAGAATGCACATAGTATGATGCCAAAAAGAAAGAGGAAAAACCCAATGAACTTTTTTTTACGTGGTTTGGCAATGCACGGTTGTCATATTTACCTATTTTGGTATTTTATAAGTGAAGTAACGAAATTATAGTATTTTTCCATACTATCCTTAGATATGGATAGTATCTAGTACGGAGCATGAAATAGTTGTACAAATACTATAATTATAGTACGAAAATCCAACGCTGCGTTGACTTGACATTGACAGCTTTTGTTCAGGTTCGCCATTGCTTTTGCACAGCGAACTACATGACGTCATTAGGGGATTCATTGAAAGTCAAGTTTATTTAGTGTATTTTATTGAAATATACCCCATCTTATAGTTTAGAGAGTTTTAAACGTCCAAATAATGTACAGGAGTGTAATATTTCGAAATGGTTTTGGAATCAGCAAAGTATTTTTTTCTTTACATACCGAATTGTTAGAATGCACATACAAAAAGCCTAAGCATAACAAAAAGTTTTCGTACCAATCTGTGTGAATTTTTTATTTTGAAGTTTTTGGCTGCCTATTTGGGTTACCATCTGGCTTCTAATTTATTTGTTTATTTAATCCAATTAGAACCACATACATTGCGATTTATACTAATGAGAAAATTGTATATAAAAAAAAGCTATAAATTAACAAACTAATTATTATCTTATTACATTAAATAGAAATTAAAAAAAAAAACAATATTAAAGCCTAAGCCTAATCTGGGTACATAAGTATTGCATCTGAATCTTGAAGAAATCTATTCACTCTAGCCTTAAAAACGTCTAAATTGTAGTTTAAAGGAAACAATCAACCTAATCATATAAAAATAGTTCTCGAAGATATGTGAAGTCTGCCAAACCCGCACTTGACTAGCGTGGTGGACTACGGTCTTACCCTTCTCACAATGAGAAGAAGCCCACGCCCAGCTGTGGGACAGTTACAATAACAGGGCTGTTTCTCGTGTCAAAAATTATAGCACTGTACTTTTTTAATGCAAACGTAATGAAACAATCGATATGTTCTCCTGATGGTAAGAGATTACGCCTGCCTATGGCCATTGTAGCGGTATCCATAAAACTTTAAGTATCAAAACAGTCTTAGGCATCGCTCCTTCGACGGTAATAACTTTGGGACATTCGATGGTTAGTTGCAAAAAAATCATTCTACGATAGATAGAATTTGAGTGCTCATAACTCGCAATTAAAAGTGGAATGAAATGGACTTTTAAGCCTTGAACACCACTGGAATTCTGAAATAGTGCTCGATGGTTATAATAATTATTGTATGTCCGCAAGGACAAGACTGTTTGCAAGTACTGACATATGACTACTAATACCTATAGTCTAATATTGTACACAGTTTTACACAATAAAATATTCTGATTCTGATTCTGATTCTGATTCCACCGGAATGTAGCAAGTCTTAAAATTTTCTACAGGATTCATTTCGGAGAATGTGCTACTGAGCTGTACGACGTTGTACTTCCACACCCTTTTAACTACAGGACGAGTAGCAAGACGGCTCAATACCACCACATATCGGAATTTCCTTGGGTACGTACCAAAGGTACCGACTGATTCCACGTTTCTACGGTCAAGGAATAGAACAAGCTGCCTTCCTTGTTTCCTGAAAGACATAATCTAGATCTTTTCAAGGCCAGAGTGAATAGGTATCTTCTTAGTTTGCTTGCTTAATCTTCGACCACATCATCACTTACCATCAGGCGAGTCAAAAGCAGATTTATCGGTTTTAAATAAAGTAAATGGTTTCTTCAAGGTAAGCGTATTCCATCGCATGTTTATTAGACGGTGAACGCAAAAATACATACAGACTTAAATCACAACCATTTGTTTTGTGTAGACCATATATGGGCAACAACCGGCCCGCGGGCCGCATCCGCCTCGGCATTTGACTCGGCCCGCGCGACATTTTGAAATTTCGCGTGAAGAGAAATACAAACAATTGAGAGAGTTCGCGAGAAGAATTGTTTGCGTTTTTGGAAATACATATAAATACGAACAATTTTTCTCGATGATGAAGAATAATAAGTCGAAATGCCGTAAGAGAGTCACAGATTAAAATCTGGAAAACTCGTTACGCCTCTGTACAAGTGGATTTTGAACAAACTTGTTTCTGAAGTTCAAACACAAATATCACATTAACCGTTACACATAAATTTACTTCACCAATAACCTAATAAAAATGGCTTTTTTATTTTGTGTTATGGCCCGCGACTGTATTAATATAGTAAGTTTGGCACGCGACTAGCCAAAGGTTGCCCACACCTGGTGTAGATGGTTATGAAGCCTATTCGCGTTCCTGTGACGTATGTTACCGTTTGGTGTAACGGGCGGCCTTAATACGGGTCAGGGACGACGAAAGACTGTCTCAAGTCTCAAGTGTAACGTAGAAATAAGAGCCTATTGCTTCTATGTATTTTTAATGCGTAATTTTTGTAACTTCTGCGTGAACCCCCGAGAATAAAAAAGATTCAATTTGAACGAAGCCTTTTGCTTTTACTTCCCATTTTTTGTCAGTTGGCAATACTGGGTTATAAACTAATTTATTTATATTATTGGCCTTATAATAATTTCCGTTGCACTAGGCAAGTCATAAGTTCATGATTACAAAATAATAACTGTCGTTTCAGCTACAACAGATAAAAATGGACTTCCGCAAAGTAACGCCTGAATCGATCAATTACAAAATAATATGTCAAAAATTATAATAGATAATAATCCAATAATAAATTCCGTAGAGTATTATACCAAAAGAGGTCGTTTTAATCGGAATTATGATTTTATGGTTGACAGGCTAGATTTTTGACCACAGCTCATTTGATTTTAAATGGCGGTGTTGTCGAAGGCAAAGCACACCTAGCATGGAATGGAACTGGCTCTCAAGTGAAACCGGAACACAACGTTAGATGCACAGCGGCAGATTTTCAACTTGAGGTAGCTAGCCAGTCGAGTACTAGAAAGTACCCTACCACCACGCTATGGTTTCCTCACGATGTAATTTACCGGCAGCTCAAGCTTATTGTTGGGGTTTGAACCCACGCCCTTCGGTGTGCCAACCGACCGCGCTAACCACTGAGCTATTATCACTACAAAAAGTCGTTCATAATGATGAATTTGGGATTATTGGACTAAGCTTTAACCTTTTATAAGTATTTTAACAGTTTGTTTAGTTTGAGGTTATTTACTTGATTTATTTTTATCTAGTATTTAGTTGACTGTCTCATGGTCGAAAATAATTATTTTAGAATGCAGATGCTGCAAATGTTTTATATCTGATGGGAATTGCGCCCAACTTTAAATATCTGTGCAGAGTAACAATTTTGTTTATCTAAAAGTAACGAGACGAAAGACACGCGCTTCTGATGGTAAGAGATAATGACCATAATAAAAAGAAATAAACATAGATAATAAAATATATTTACAAATGTTTAAAAACAATCTAATCTAAAAGTCCATCAGAGGAGGGTAATCTAGCTTGTCAACAATTAACATTAAAAAACATTTCTCAATCGCGGAAATCAAAGAACTTTTTCTTACACGACTGTAGTGTGCCGTTGTTGAGTCGATGACGTTGTGGTCGGAGATAGTAAAACACATCTAGCCTGGAATGGAATCTGATTTAAAGTGAGGCTGCTGGAACACACCGTTAAGTGTTTGGCGGCAGATTTTCAACTTGAGGGTGGTAGCTAGCCAGTCTAGTACTAGAAAATACCCTACCACCATGCTATGGTTTCCTCACGATGTTTTCCTTCGCACTGCGGGTCGTTGCGCGCTTTGCATGTGGGAGTGGGTAGCACGCTAGCGAGTAAAAAACCTGAAACGTTTCAAAACGAACACACGACGGTGTGTTTTTGTAGCGATGATAGCCCAGTGGTTAGCGCTGTCGCATGCCAATGGGCGTGGGTTCAAACCCCAACAATGAGCTTGAGCTGCCGGTGAAGGAAAACATCGTGAGGAAACCATAGCGTGGTGGTAGGGTACTTTCTAGTACTCAGCTAGCTACCACCCTCAAGTTGAAAATCTGCCGCTAAGCATCTAACGATGTGTTCTGGCAGCCTCACTTGAGAGCCAGTTCTATTCCAGCTTGTGCTTTACCATCTTCGACCACACCGTCACTTAACATCAAGTGAGTTGTGGTCAAACACCTAGCATGTCAGCCATAAAAAAAAACAAAAACTATTTTGGTTTCCATAAAATCAAAGTTGATTAATTTTTACTGTGCTTCCTTAAAATTCACTTTCAAAGCGTCGTGATGCAGTTTTTAATTAAAGAAAGTAAGAAATGGTGTAACATAGATCCGTTCAACATCGCTAGTTACGTGTCAGCTAACTGCTGAGTAACACGCCGTTACGCGGGTATGTGAACACTTAAGTCTGCAGACAGCCGAATATCTATCCTTTAATTAAAGTTCAAGTAAATCTACCTAAGAGTTATGAACTTCTTACACAGAGTAGAAAATTAACAGAGGAACAGCTCTCATTCTTGGTTTGTGGCATCGCACTTTTTGTGTCAGCGTCGCATGCTTTAATATTTACAAATGTTTTTAGAACAAAATCACGTTAAATAAGTCTAAGTCTAAGTTAAAGTCATAGTAGAGTCCAGTCATGTCCTAGTAAAATAGTGGCGATTGGTAAGGTGTAGCATGTGGCGCTGGTGCATTTTTTTTCTCTTTCTTCTTGGCATCGCACTCTGTACATTCTGCTAGTTTCAATGTTTCTGTATTTTGGGTGCAGTCTTCAGTTTTCAGCTTCTTTATCTTTATTACCTCGCGCCTTCAATTTTTGTAATTCATGTCTAACATATATAGTTACAGTCAAAGTCCAGTCCGTGCCAGTCAAATCTAATATACCTAAGTAAAATTATGGCGACTTACTCGTATAAGCTTCGATGGAGTTTGGAAGCAACACGAAGTCATGTTTCACCACATTATATATCACTTTTCCACACTCGCGCTTGTAATTCAGCACTTTATGAATAAAATACCATTATATTTATTAATAAATACTCGAAAAATCACAAATTTTTGGAAAAAAATACAATGTAGCGACATGACTCTTTCCGCGTTCCCGCCAAAACTCCCTCGTGCAAGTTATTTATTTAATACACAAGACATATTGAATAGTTTGTACATAACAATTTCAGATGAGGTTTCAAACTTTTTAGAGTAATTTATCAATAGTCGGGTTTTAGTTTATGAACATTTTTTATTACTTTTACGTGGAGCTGTATCTCTTTCTAGTAATCTACTCTGATCCCCGCATCCACACAAACATTACACATTTAAGACGGAAGCCTTTATCTCCATTTCATTACATTCCCCAACTTAATATTTTTAAGCCTTTTATTGGCGCGAGCGTGTCGTATAAAGAAGTCTTCAATAATTAGATATTTCTTGCGAGTCTACGAAGTAAAATTCATTTGCCAACAAAAAGGAAACTGGTATTGAGCCTTTGATGTTTTTTTATGTTTAGGAATTGGATCGACGTGTAAGGGGAGGCTCTTTTAAGTGAATACGTGGTTAAATTAGCTTCCATATCGGAAGGCAATTCAGGCAACTGAGGGCGTATCCAATGCAGATGGCATCCGCTATGAAACGATTCCATTTCTTCATTTGCTATCGCTTTAATGATAACGCAATTTGATTGGTAGACAGTAACATTCGTTCAGAGATCGCTAAGGCGATTCGTTTATAAGACAACCTTTTGTCTATGATGTATCGAAATTTAAACGAATTAAACGTTAGGAGTCTTGGCGGGAACGCAAAAAGAGTCGTGTCGCTCCATTGTATTTTTTCCAATACTAGTTTTTTTGGATGTTTATGTATAAAAATAGTGATGTTTTATTCATAAAGTGCTGAATTACGAGCGCGAGTATCGGAAAGTGATATAATGTTGTGAAACATAATTTTTCGTGTTACTTCCAAAACTCTATCGAAGCTTAATTTATAGTAAAGTCGCCACTATTTCACTAAGGCATCACTGGATTTGAATGCCACGGGCTGGACTTGACCAAGACTGGACTTTGACTGTAACTATATATCTTAGACATGAATTGCAAAAAACCGAAGACAAGGCAGTATGGCTTTACAAGCTTTAGCTTGCCAAATTAAATTTAAAAAAACTTAAACGTCAGATTACGCGTGCTACGTTTCTTATTTATTTTTCTTTCTTCTTGACATCGCACTCTGTGCATTCTGCCAGTTTCAATGTTTCTGTATTTCGTGTGCAGTCTTCAGTTTTCAGTTTCTTTATCTTTATAGTCAAAGTCCACTCTTGGTCAAGACCAATCAGTGCCTGTCAAATCTAGTCATGCTTTAGCAAAGTAGTGGCGACTTTACTATAAGCTTCGATAGAGTTTTGGAAGCAACACAAAAAGTCATGTTTCACCGCATTATATCATTTTCCCACACCCTTGCTTATAATTCGGCACTTTAAGAATAAAAACACTAGTTTTGGAAAAAAATACAATGGGTCGACACGACTCTTTCCGTGTTCCCGCTAAAACTCCTGACGTTTAATTCTTATAAATAACGATAGATCATAGACAAAAGATAGAGTTATATTTTTTTTTTAAATAAACAGTATACAATCCAAATTAAATATTCAATATCACTAACACAAGTAAGTAATTATATGTAATGGGATTCAAAGTCGATAATAATATCTATTAATATAACTTTTAGATACCTACAGACCTACATATTATGTAGTATTTGCATTAAGTTTTACCCGAAATCTATTACTTTAAAATATACATATTTGTATATTGACATAGTAAGTTAATATTTGTTAAGTTAAAATATATTATTTTGTTAATAAAGATTTTACGTGTTACCTTCATTTCTTTGTGAAATAATTTTCTAGGAAAAGAGAATGATCATAAAACCTTTTCCGTTAAGTTCAAAGTAACTTAAACTTTAAGGTTGGATAACTTTATGGAAGGACGTCGAAGTTGGGAAGTTTTTATTCAAGGATTCTTACGAAGTAGGACAAATTGTCCGCGGATCTTTCTAGCAAAATTTTCGATTTTATCAGTGGAGTTAAATTAATTCAGACTAGTTTTGTTTTAAATATACCATTTTAGGTTATTATGGGGCATTCACTTTAAAATAAATGCATAATATTTAATAACAAGGTGAAGAGTGTAAAAAATCTATAAACCGACTACGATTAAAAAGGAAAAGAACTTTTTAAACAAATTTATTATTCCTAATTAAATTTAAACATATAAATTATATATATTTTTGTAATCCTCTTTTAACTGCCTTTATTTAGATACACTACTTGAAAAGTTAGTTTTTTTTTTTAAATTAACGTATTACTATTATTAAATCCACCAACTTTTTTAAAAACCACCCTCTAAGGACACTTGGGTTATAGAGACGAATCTAAATTTAATATTGTTGTAATCTTTTCAGTCGTTTGGAAGATACGAGGTAATAAAGAACATACAAGATACACGTGAAAAAGTTAACCCTTCTTTAGCAGTCGGGTAGGTAGGCAGGTTAACTCGTAGTCTAAGATTCGGTATAAGAAATATATATCCTCATCTGTTATTTATTAATGATAAGAGATAAATGATAGATCATATAAATACACATCGTAAACAGGTTGCCTAGATAGAATTTCGGAGAATGTGCTACTGAGCTGTATGACCTTGTATTTCCATCCCCTTTTTACTACTGGACAAGTAGTACGACGGCCCACTACCACCCATACATAGTGGAATTTCCTTGGGTACGTACCAAAGGTTTTGACTCTACGTTTCTCATCCGTACGGCCAAGGAATGGAACAAGCTGCCGGCTTCCTTGTTTACTGAGAGATATAATCTAGATCTTTTCAAGGCCAGAGTGAATAGATATCTTTTAAGTCTGCGTGCTTTATCTTCGGCCACATCATCGCTTACCATCAGGCGAGTTGGTGGAAAAACGCAGATACATCCGTATTAAAAAAAAAATCGCGTGTCGTTAAAGTTAAATAAATAACTTACATCTAAAATCTGAAAAACATGCCGTGGTGGTGCCGGCGTAAGACTAGTAACCCACCCTCTCTACCCGTGGTTGCCGTAAGAGTCGGCTAAGGGATGTAATCCGGAAGATGGGCAGCAGCGTCTTCCTTGAACAATCACACCTAACTGCGCTCGCCAACCCGCCTGCCAAGCTTGGCGAGTATTGGCAAAACCCCCCCAGGAGGTGGCCTATGTACAGCAGTGGACGATCTATGGCCGATGATGATGATGATCTAAAATCTAGGTAACTATGGATTCAATCAAGTTTTTCAAAGAGGTTTTCTGTTTGTACCTGGGAACTCCACAATTTCGCAGAGGGGGAAGTAGGTAACCTTTACTTTTACAATTCTGTTGTCTATTCTCTCAACTAATGCAAGATTTTTGTAAACAACCAATCGGAGAAGTAGATTAAACAAATCTAATTAAAAATATATAAAAATAGTGATATTATATAAAAGTGATATATTCGCACGAGTGTGACCCAGTTATCTAAATTCTCGTGTGGTTAGAAGAAAAATATAATGTATTTTTTCGTAATTTTTGGCATAGCACATTTCATATTCTACCAGAGTCAAGCCACATATTTTAAACTCACGATAAAATCAAGTAAAATAAGTGTTACTATTATTAAGTCACAGACAAGTCCAGTCCATGCCCAAGTAGTGATGACTTTAATAAAGACTTCTAGTGTTAGGAACAATTCGAGAAGGCTTTTTTTTTTTTTTTTTTGGCGGACAGGGTAGGTTTTTGACTACAGCTCACCTGATGTTAAGTGACGGTGTGATCGAAGATGGTAAAGCACACCTAGCCTGGAATGGAACTGGCTCTCAAGTGAGGCTCCCGGAACACATCGTTAGATGCTTGGCGGCAGATTTTCAACTTGAGGGTGGTAGCTAGCCAGCCGAATACTAGAAAGTACCCTACCACCATGCTATGGTTTCCTCACGATGTTGTCCTTCACCGGCAGCTTAAGCTCATTATTGGGGTTAGAACCCACGCCCTTCGGCATGCGAACCTACCGCACTAACTGAGCCATCATCGCTACAATTTGTTGCTTACTTTTTGTTGCAACTACTTTTCTATCATCTACATCAAAAATGTAATTTTACAACTCGATAGCTAAAGGATCAAATAATTCGTTATGTTGAGTGAGGACAGGGGTGGATCAGGAGTTTGTGGGGCCCTGGGGTAATACTACTTAGGGTCCCGCCTGAATAATCATTCAATTGCCATTTTGTCAAAACCTGTTTTCGACAATGTGCTAGGTACACGGCTTAAGAAAAAAGAGGGCAATCAAATAGTTTATTTATTTAGTATGACTTATACACACAAACAGCAACTGAGGGATATTATCGCAAAAGAAATCAACAGTTTATGTGTAGTTATATTTAATACATTAATTATAAAGCAATATTTTTGCATTTTTGCTCCGCAAATTCCTTTATCTGCTCGTCACATTGTAAACCTATTGTTAAATTACTATTTATGGAAAGAACTCATAAATGATTTAGTCGATAGTTTGAGGTTGTTGTCCTATATTTGTTTTCTATATACGACATCCTGGAGAAAGGGCGCTCCGCTTCACAGGTATTGGTAACGTTAAAAACATTTTAAGATATTATAATAATAATTAGTCTAGCTATTCAAAGGGGGAACGCTGCCAGCATCTTCGGAACCTTGCCTAAAGGGACTCCTTTTAATAATATATTTTAGTTATTATATATTTATCATTTATGAATATCATACTGAATGGTATATAATGTTAATAAATTTATTAGGGAAAACATGAACAAGTTTCTTATCATAAAATAGCATAAAAATTAACTCAGCATTTTGTTTTCAATGGGGCCCCGGGCTGCAGCCCAAAAAGTCCTTACACAGATCCGCCTCTGGGTGAGAACTAGAAACATGAAAGATTCGAAAGACTTTTTAGTGTTCAAAAATGTACATTTGTTCACGTCAGCTTCCTAATCACGACACTAACACAACCAGATATTTTCTTCGCTATAAAAATCTGTGTCCCGTAATAAATGGTACGAAGACCTCCTGTCAGCTTGACACCGCCGTTGCGCCTAGCCCTGTACAATATAAGTGCTGTAAGAAAGTGAACAGTGATAAATAACACACGTAAATCATTTGCCACGAGTGCTGCACACGGTTTTTGCAATTGAAAGGGAAATTTTACACTTTTTTCGCGTATTTTTCATTCAGTTCGCCTTCCGACATGTTATTGAGTTCGCGGGTGACCAGTCTGTGAGTAACCGTTTTTATTTCGTAAACAGAACGAAGATGATTTATACAGTTATTCAAAATGAAATTATTATCCAACTTAAAAAATATTTACATGTATGTATTTAGCCAATCACTATATATTATAAAACAAAGTCGTCCGCCGTATCCGTCGGTCGGTTCGCAATAAACTTAAAAATTACTGAACGGATTATCATGCCACTTTCACCAATAGATAGAGTGATTTATAAGGAAGGTTTTCGTATATAATTTGTCAAGGTTTTGTGTAAATTGGTTGAAATATGATGATAATTGTTGCAAGTGTCGGAAAAAGTCAAGCCATCTGGGAGATTTCATCTAAAACGCTGCCTAATCCCTTTGAGATATAACAAAACAATGCATGGCGGGATATTCCTGTTTTATAGATCTACAGAAAAGTCCGCGGTGGCATATATCTGCCTTTTAAGGATAGCTTACTATACCCATTCGCTTCCCGCCGTCTGTACGCTTAGTTCTTTTAAACTACGCAACGGATTTTAATGCGGTTTCCATCAATAGACAGATTGATTCAAGAGGTAGGTTCAAAACTCAAAACTCAAAACTCAAAGTGCTTTATTTCCTTTAGACCTTACAAGACTCTTGGACACGTCACACGTCACAAATTATAAACATACTTAAAACTAGGAAATAAAGTGATCACTTTGATCTTTCGTTCACTTCAATCTTTTTGAGGTAAAGTAAAGAAGCGAACAAGAAACCTTTACCTTGTTAGATTGTTAGTTTTCGAGTTGGAGCAAAACTCGTCCCAAGCTTTTTTATCGTCTAGATAATCTGATATTTTGTAGTAAGCCTTTTTACATAGGATATTTTTGACAATTTGTTTGAATTTATTTATTGATAATTTTTGCAACTCACTAGGAGTTTTGTTGTAGAAGCGTATACATTGCCCTTTAAAGGATACATTTATCTTGTTTAGCCTAGTTTTGGGCACAGCAAGTTTATTCTTATTTCTAGTATTTAAATTATGTATGTCGCTATTTTTAGGGAAACGATTGATATTTTTATGAGTGTACAACAAGTTTTCATAAATGTATTGACATGGTACTGTCATTATGTTAATTTTTTTGAATTTATCACGTAGGGATTCTCTGGGACCCATATTATAGATTGCACGAACAGCCCTCTTCTGCAACACAAATACGGTGTTTATATCTGCAGCGTTCCCCCACAGCAGTATGCCATAAGACATAATACTATGGAAGTAGCTGAAATAGACTAGTCTAGAAGTATCAACGTCTGTAAGATGACGGATTTTTTTGACTGCATATGCTGCAGAACTAAGTCTCTTCGATAGCTTATCTATGTGTGGGCCCCATTGAAGTTTACTATCTAAGGTTATTCCCAAGAATACGGTATTGTCTATAATTTCTAATGTTTCTCCTTTTACGTTTACATCAGCCTTAACTTGTTTTACATTAGGTAGAGTAAATCTTATACATTTTGTTTTGGTTTCATTAAGCAAAAGATTATTGACATTAAACCAATGGACTACTTTTGAGATTGCATTATTCACATCGTCGAAATTTGTGCTTTGTCGTTTTATTTTAAAAATTAATGAAGTATCATCAGCAAACAATACAATCTCGTGATCATTCTTTACAAGAGTTTATGTGTATAGTTGCCGTCTATAGTGCCGTGGTGGTGCCGGCGTAAGAATAGTACCCCATCCTCTCTACCCGTGGTCGCCGTAAGAGTCGGCTAAGGGATGTAATCCGGAAGATGGGCAGCAGCGTCTTCCTTGAACAATCACACCTAACTGCGCTCGCCAACCCGCCTGCCAAGCGTGGCGAGTATTGGCAAAACCCCCCCAGGAGGAGGCCTATGTCCAGCAGTGGACGTTCTATGGCTGATAATGTGATGATGTGATTACATTAGTGTCTACATTGCACCCGTGCTAAGTCGGCGCGGGTTGCTACTAAAATATATCGATAAAAAAACATACTCTCATACTCTCTGTTGGTTGGTTCTCTATCATTATGCGTAATTCGAAAAATTTGTTTTGTCATTTTGTTTGTTAACAACTAATTTATTGTTTCAGGTATGTCACCGCTTAATCGTGGTTTATTATTTTCTGCCATGAAGCAGAAATATTTGGATAAGTACATGTATACTATGTTAACATACATAAGTACATTATACATATTTTTGGTAACATTATAATATAATAACTTTAAAAAAAGATAATAACAAAACAAAAACAACATTGACTAATATGTGATAGTACAATGGCGGCCTTATCGCCTAGAGCAATTTCTACCAGACAACCTTTAAATGGAAAGTAATGATGGTAAAGCTATTATAAGGTTGGTGATGTAAAAAATACAGTTTTTTTTTAAATATCATTAAAAGCTTCGACGGAGTTGTGTAAGCACCACAAAAAGTTTCATAACATTATGCCACTATCCAACGCTAGCGTACATTTAATTCAACACATTATTCATCTAACACCACTATTTTGTACAAAAACACTCGACAAAACACAAACACGAAAACCACAGATTTTTCGTGTTCTCGTCAAAATTTCATGGTATATAACTAAATAATTGAATGCACAGAGTGCGATGCCATGAAGAAAGGAAAAAAATAAAAATAAAATTTAAGTCAACCTCTATGCAAGCGGCTTTATTTTGCGTTTAGTTTTTAATCAAAGTTGAACGGTAAATGTGTATTGGCGTTTCATATCTACCGAACTTTACCCATATGTTACAGACTTAAAGCCAAAAGTTTGCAACTTCTGGCTTGAAACTATTGATTTGCAGTAACTCGCGGTAACTGCTATCGTAAATGAATATCAACAGTATGTTATACTCAAAACTAAGAGCTGATTAGGGTAATAACAAAATATATCGGCTAGATAGCCCTAAGCCATTTTGTGTTTTTTCCCCTTTTTCAACCATAGCACGTTCCTACATTGTGCCAGTTCTCAAGTATTCACATATAATGACGTGCAATTAATATTTTGACATTTTAATGATATTTTTTTAAGTTACTTTGGCGCTATGTATAAAATAATGCATTGTATTATTAGTGAAGCTTATAATTAATGTATTAATGCATTAAACAGTAAAATACTGATATAATTAGTTTTTTTTTTAAAATAAAAAGGTTTAGAACACCAAAAGGCTTATATGGTTCTTTTTTTGTCTATTTTTTTTTAACTCTGTTGTGCACAATTAAGTGTTTCTTTTTTATGTTAAAGTTATGACACAAATGAAACGCTCTCTTGATTGTAAGAGAGTAATGTCCATGATCATTACTTTGAGACTTTCGATGGTTAGACTTACAGTAATTTCGCTAGCTACAGTACCCTTCAAACCGGAACACAGTAAGGTTTACACACTACTGCTTGGCGTCAGAATATCTGGTACTACGGTGGTACCTACCTAGACGACTTTTTGTAGCGATTATAGCTTGCATGCCGAAGGGAAGAAGCGTTCAAACCACAACAATAAACTTGAACTGCCGGTGAAGGAAAACATCGTGAGGAAATCATAGCGTGGTGGTAGGGTACTTTCTAGTATTCGGTTGGCTAATCTGCCGCCACGCATCAAACGGTGTGTTCCGGCAGCCTCACTTGAGAGCGAGTTCCGTTCGAGGCTAGGTGTGCTTTACCACACCGTCATTTAACATCAGGTGAGCTGTGGTCAAACACCTAGCCTGACAGCCATAAAAAAAAACTTCCTGCTAAGGAAATCTTCTATCGGTTAAATATGAATGAAATTATGTTGTAACATTAATTCAGCCAATATGTACTTAGAGGACACGAGGCTATGTTCTAAGAACACAACGCAATTATTAATGAAGCACTTATACATTGAGCTCTTGATATTATAAATAAATCAATTGCTAACAATCGTGACGCAGGATTCACACGCTGTTCGTTCAGAACAATGGTATCGGAAAAAAACGACGCAAAAACTGAATCTTAGACAGAAGGTCGAGGCAAACATTAACTTTTATACTAACGTCTATTCAGATAGATAGAAACTCTTTATTGAACACACCAAAAGTAAAAATAAAAAATACAGAAAACAAAAGAATCATATGAGCAATCTCGTTCGTGCAACCAAGAAATCAAAAGAATCATATGAGCTATCTCTTTCGTGCAACCAAGAAAATAAAAGAATCATATGAGCTCTCTTTCGTGCAACCAAGAAAATAAAAGAATCATAAGAGCTATCTCTTTCGTGCAACCAAGAAAACAAAAGAATCATATGAGCTATCTCTTTCGTGCAACCAAGAAAATAAAAGAAGCATATGAGCTATCTCTTTCGTGCAACCAAGAAAACAAAAGAATCATATGAGCTATCTCTTTCGTGTAACCAAGAATGGAAAAAACGATACAGATTAAGAACAGACTGGAGATGTTGTAACACTATTAAGTTAAAAATTTTGACTTATACAAAATAACACATAGAATAGAATATCATACAACTTTATTATACAACAAACATGCACACATTATAACATACAAAACTTAAAAAACCGGCTAAGTGTGAGTCGGACTCGCGCACGAAGTGTTCCCTACCATTATCTATGAAAAAGGCAAACAAATCGCGTTTTTTGTATGGGAGCCCCCCTTAAATATTTATTTTATTTTGTTTTTAGTATTTGTTGTTATAGCGGCAGAAATACATCATCTGTGAAAATTTCAACTGTCTAGCTATCGCGGTTCTTGAGATACAGCCTGGTGACAGACAGGCGGACGGACAGACAGCGAAGTCTTAGTAATAGGGTCCCGTTTTTACCCTTTGGGTACGAAACCCTAAAAACAACGACGGAGTAATAATACATATATTTATTTATTTAATACTTTATTGCACACGTATAATAATAAAATAATATGTAAAAAAGAGGACTTAATGCTAAAGCATTTTCTGCCAGCCATCCCACAGTGTATGAGATGTGGTCGTAGGCGCACATAAAAACGAATATAGGAATACATATGTATAAATAAATATGTGGTAATAACGGCTAGGTGTGTGCACCATCGACCACACACACAAAAGGTTTTTAAAATAAACCATTGAAAAAAACTTTTTTTTTTTTTTTTTTTTTTAATGTAACATTATTGAGACGAACGAGACGCTCTCCTGATGATAAGAGATAACGCCTGTCCATGACCATTGCAGCGATACACAGAACTTTGAGTAGTAAAACAAAGTCCAGAGCATCGCTGCCTTGGTGCTCATTACTTTGAGACTAGATGGTAAGTCTCAACAGCCCAGTAATTTCGCTAGCTGCAGTACCCTTCAAACCGGAACACAGTAATGTTTACACACTACTGCTTAGCGGCAGAATATCTGGTACTGCGGTGGTACCTACCTAGACGACCTCCTGCTAAGGAAATCTACCACCAAGTGAACTTTAGCATTATCTATATTTCTTACTTATGAGGGTATGTACAATAAAGTAGGGTAGTTGATTTAAATACAATAAGCAAGCAAACTGCCCTAGGCAATCCGCAGGCAACACAAACGACAAACGTAGGTAGCGCAGGCGCGCGCATTTCGGACCGGAGCCAAATAAGTTAAATTAATCTTTTACAAGCTTTGAATATACGTAGTAATATTTAGCTTAAGATTATAAGTATGTATTCAATCTTCAACATCAAAAAATCGCTGGCGTTATGTAGAGATATGTAAGGGCCAAATAAAATAAAAAAAATATAGGTACTACTGTCAAACAACGTCTATGTTATTTCAAGTAGGTATTTATGTTTAAAAATTATGGTTCTAATTATAAAAACATGACTTAAGTTGTTCTTTCTAAAACTCTGTAGAAGTCTATAGTAAAGTCACCACTCCTAGGGCATGGATGGGACTTAGCTTAGACTGAATAATGATAACACTTATTTTACTTAATTTTATCGTGAGTCAGTTAAAATATGCACTACTTGACACTGGTAGAATGTGCTAAGTGTAATGCCAAAAATAAAGAAAAAACCATTTTACTTTTTTGTTTTAATCACATTAGTTAACTGGGTCACACTCGTGCATACATCACACTTTTTAGATTAAAATATAAACTATTTAGTGCGACGCCAATTCCTATTAGTAGGAATAAGAAGAAAAAAAAAAAAAAAACTATTTATAAACTTCCACTAAAAATGGAGGTATGTTAGCATCACAAACATGGCCGTGAGTAGGTACCTATATGTGTACATCTTTGAACACTAACAAGTCTTTCGGATTTCCGTGTTTTAAGTTCTAACTGGATGTAACGCATTCTTCGCTCTTTTAGCTATCGGGTGGTGTAATTACATGTCGGATGTATATGATAGATATATAGCTGCAATACCGAACTGCATTTCCCAATTTTATCATTAGTTTTCTAATTTACCTCCGATTAGGGAAGCTAATTTTACATTAATAGGTCTATTACGAATTACGACTCTATGGTTATCCGTGTTCCCGCCAAAATTCTAGTTTTTCTATTTTAATTTGGCATCGCACTCTGTGTATTCTGCCAGTTTTAACGTTTCTGCATTTTGTGTGCAGTCTTCAGCTTTCAACTTCTTTCAGTTTTTGCAATTTATGTCTAATATATTCAGTTACAGTCTAAGTCCAGTCCGTGTAAGTCAAATCCATGCCTTAGTTTCTTTACTACAAGCTTCGATGTAGTTTTGGAAGCAACACGATATGTCATGTTCCACCACATTATATCATTTTCCCAAACTTGCGCGCTCGTAATTCGGCACTTTATGAATAAAACACCACTATTAACTTTGGAAAAAACACAAAAAAAAAAAAACAATTGTGCGACACGACTTTTTCCGCGTTGCCGCTAAGACTCTCGTTTTTTATTTATTTAATTACCAGTTTGTGTAACTTTTTTTGGCAGCGCTAGACTTTTGGCTCCATCAGGCATATGCATTATGCCCGTGTCATTCTCGTAGCAATAACTTTGTTCAAATACTGTTACACTTGCATTAATCATTGTTGCTTGTCAAATAACACTGCAATTCATTTAACAGCTACAATGGTCCACGCATTATTTGGAACGGCAACGGATCGTAATTAATTTGCAATTGCATAATTTAAAATGTACTTTGTTAGCGTAATTTGGCAAGTTTTTAAAGGTACAGTCTAATCGTAACGTGCGAAGAGATAACCTAGATGTTTTTAATTTTCTTTAACATAAGAAGATAAAATTATGTAGACAAAGTTTAATTGCTCGTACAAAAATGCTTAAAAAATGTTTTGGTGCCGCACTTTATGAATTTGCCAGTACCAAATTTCTTTTTTTTTATGGCTGACAGGCTATTTGTTTGACCACAGCTCACCTGATGTTAAGTGACGGTGTGGTCGAAGATGATAAAGCACACCTAGCCTGGAATGGAACTGGCTCTCAAGTGAGGCTGCCGGAACACACCGTTAGACGCTTGGCGGCAGATTTTCAACTTGAGGGTGGTAGCTAGCCAGCCGAGTACTAGACAGTACCCTACCACCACGCTATGGTTTCCTCACGATGTTTTACTTCACCAGCAGCTCAAGCTCATTGTTGGGGTTTGAACCCACGCCCTTCGGCATGCGAACCTACCGCGCTAACCACTGAACCATCATCGCTAATTATTTTATGAAAGACGAATAAGTCTAACTCACAGTCAAAGTCATACAAAGTAAGTTTTATTAAATTAGTGGTGATTTTTCTACATGCTTCGATTTGACAGAGTTTTGGAAGCAACACGAAAAGTCATATTTCATCACATTAAATTACTTTCGCAAACACTCGTGCTTGCTATGGTTTGCTTACTTATATGTAGCTAAGATGTTTTTCTTTCACCAGCAGTTCAAACTTATCGTTTAAACCATCTGGCGAGTAATCTAACCTTTTTTTAAAATAAAAATTATCCACTGAGTCATCATAACTATAAATAATAAAGGCGAATGTTTCTTTGTGTGTTTGAGTTGGATGCAAATTGAATTCCAGATTATTGCTTCCAGTTTGGATTAACATATTTGCCACTTTTATCGTAAAAACGCGCATTTTTTTCACATGTTGAAGTAACGAAACGCTCTTCTGATGGTAAGAAATAACGCCTGTCCATGACCATTGCAGCGATACACAGAACTTTGAGTAACAAAGTCCAGGGCATCGCTGCCTTGGCGCTCATTACTTTGATACTTTCGATAGTTGGTTTCAACAGCCCTGTTATTGCTAGCTGGAGTACCCTTCAAACAGGAACACATAACGTTTACACACTACTACTTGGAGGTAGAATATCTGGTACTGCGGTGGTACCTATCTAGACGACCTCCTGCTAAGGAAATCTACCACCAAGTAAAACTAAGGATTAACATATTTGGCACTTTTATCGTAAAAACGCGCATTTTTTTCACATGTTGAAGTAACGAAACGCTCTTCTGATGGTAAGAAATAACGCCTGTCCATGACCATTGCAGCGATACACAGAACTTTGAGTAACAAAGTCCAGGGCATCGCTGCCTTGGCGCTCATTACTTTGATACTTTCGATAGTTGGTTTCAACAGCCCTGTTATTGCTAGCTGGAGTACCCTTCAAACAGGAACACAATAACGTTTACACACTACTACTTGGAGGTAGAATATCTGGTACTGCAGTGGTACCTACCTAGGTAGAGGTGAGACACAAGGTGAGATCGAATGTCATTAACCACAAGTTATCTTGTATTATTAGATACCTAATAATTACAAAGACAAATGTTTGTGTGTTTCTTACTTGTTCACGCTGTGAGACTGTTACGTTCAGATTTGGATGCAATTTAAATTGCACATTCCTGCTTCTTTCAATCCACAAATTACGTCACACGAATTCCATGATTTTTTTACCCCTTTCCCCGGGGTTGTCACAGCTGGTCACACTTGTCATACTCCCCCTTCCCTGGTGTGACCAATATTTTGCAATTTTACGTCAGGAAATTATCAAATTAAAACGGCAGTTCCGATAGCGAAGATAGCTCAGTGGTTAGCGTGGTCGGTTCGCATGCCGAAGGGCGTGGGTTCAAACCCCAACAATGAGCTTGAGCTGTCGGTGAAGGAAAACATCGTGAGGAAAAAACTATAGCGTGGTGGTAGAGTACTTTCTAGTACTCGGCTGGGTAGCTACCACCCTCAAGTTGAAAATCTGCCGCCAAGCATCTAACGGTGAGTTCCGGCAGCCTCACTTGAGAGCCAGTTCCATTCCAGGCTAAGTGTGCTTTACCATCTTCGACCACACCGTCACTTAACATCAGGTGAGTTGTGGTCAAACACCAAGCCTGTCAGCAATATAAAAAAAAAACAGATTTATTTCCATTCAAATTACTTTTTAATAAATCAAATAAACTAGCCAATAAAACAATTTAAACATTATGCTCATACAGACTTGAAAATATTTTGAAGTTTTTCATTAATAGTTCAAATTTCGTATATTAATGCATAAAAATATTAGTTTTTGAAATGTGATGTCACGAAATTTAGACCCACCCCTTGTTGCAAAATGTCACATTTCGTCAACCCCATCCTTAACGTGTGACATACTTTATGGATGGCCCCTAACTCGGATTAATAAATAGGCCCCGAAAAACGCGCATGAATCCGTGCGGCCCACCTAGTTATTTATATTATATTAGTGTAGGTATAATTAAAGCTGCGCTTGCGTCTGCCAACATCATTAAATTTGGCTCAGTCTAATGACGCGTCTAGCCGGCTCGCACGCACTCTACTACTCCTAACTCACAGATGTCAGAAAAATGACAGATAGAGTATTTACATCAAACGCAGTGAAGCAACTGGGCTAGCTGTGTGCGTGATACCGCACACATATGTAGCTATCCGCCGCTGTTCACGTAATAGGTTCTCAAGTTTTGTTGTCAGCCAGTGTTTAGGTTTTGTGTTCCAAGTTGCAATAAGAACTTAACCTAAGAAATAGGGTAGGAAACGCACGCACGTAATTAGGTAGGTGAGGTAGGTAATGCATTGATAATGCCTCGGGTATTGTAAATATCCATAGACGGCGGTGACCACTTGCCATCAATTGGCTTGTCGCTTGTTTGCCACCTTTTCACATAAAAAACGATATTCGTCAAAATAATGAAACTTATATGTATATGAAAAGATATACCATCATAACCACTACAGTGTACTAAGGTACAGCCTTGTTGGCTTATTTGTAGTATATCTGCTTTAAAAACTGTAGGGCGTTGGTTCGGTTCCCACCCAGGACAAACATTTTGTAGCATAAATAAATGTCTGCTCTGTCTGGATGTTCTGTATATATTATAAGTATGTATTTACAACAACAACAAGTATTGGAGTATTCTGTTAGTTATCTGACTTATTTAATACAAGTTTTGCTTAGTTTGGGGTCAGATGTTGTGTGTAATTTCCAACGATATAATTGAATAAGGTAAAAGTAATTGCACAGGAGATGTAGGTACTGTCGACTACCTATGTACTGAACGTGAGAATGTATTACTCTATTTCGTATTACCGAACTTGCAGTCATTTCCATGTTCAGTGCGCGGCGTCTGGGCTTTAATCTGTGTTCTACGTATTATTATTTAATGTTCCATGACGTCACATTATATTCATAAATTATACTACGTGGTAGATCTCCTAAACAAGGTACCAGATATTCTGCCGCCAAGCAGTAGTGCGTAAACATTACTGTGAACGAAGCGACGTTACAGGCCTGTGAGACTAAGCATCGAATGTCTCAAAACAATGAGCGCCAAAGCAGCGATGATTTGGACTTTTATAAAAATGATTAACAGTCTTTATGTTTGAATACAGCTCACCTGATGTTAAGTGACGATGTGGTCGAAGATGGTACTTAGTCTGGAATGGAACTGGCTCTCAAGCGAATACACCGTTAGGTGCTTGGCGATAGATTTTCAACTTGAGGATGGTAGCTAGGCAGCCGACTACTATTAAGTACCCTACCACCATGCTATGGTTTTCTCACGATGTTTTCCTTCACTGGCAGTTCAAGCTCGTTGTTGGGGTTTGAAATTACGCCCTTCGGCATGTGAACCGACCGCGCTAACCAAAAATTGGTAATCAAAGGTATTACCACTATACAATATATTACCACTGCAATGATCATGGAAAGGCGTTGTCGCTGACCATCACGTGAGCGTTTCGTTCGTCACATTACTATTTACACGACTGCCCAAAAATGTAGGTTTCTTTATTCAACCAGAACTTTTAAATGGCTCAACAGATTTGGATGTATGGGGTATCGTTAGAACCCTGGCATCATCTTGACTAACACTAGCTATATTTAAATGCAAATAATAATTTGTTTGGCATTCTTGTCTTTTTATTTTCATACTAGCTGTGCCTCGCGGTTTCACCCGCGCTAGATGCCTACGTCATAGTAGCTTTATGCATGCAAAGTCTCAGCCCGATCGGTTTAAAATTGACAAAGTTTCATACAAACTTTCATCCCCTATTTTATCCCCTTGGGGGTAGAATTAATCAAAATCCTTTCTTAGCGGATGCCTACGTCATAACATCTACCTGCATGCCAAATTTCAGCCCGATCCGTCCAGTGGTTTGGGCTGTGCGTTGATAGATCACTATGTCAGTCAGTCAGTCAGTCAGTCAGTCAGTCACCTTTGAGTTACTAATCCATACAAAGAGAAGAACTATAGTAATCATGAATAAATATCGTAGGACATTTCACAGAGCGCCATCTAGCCCCAAACTAGCAAAGCTTGTACTATGGGAATCAGATAACTGATAGAATACTTTTTTGTAAATACATACAGTCATACATACTTATAAACAAACATTTTATGCTCATCTCACAAAACGTTTGTCCAGAATGGGAATCAAACACACGGCCTACAGCTCTTGAAGACAAAAAGCAATGCCACTTGACCATGACCATTGCAGCGGTATCTAGAACTTTGAGTAACAATAACAAAGTCCAGGGCATCGCTGCTTTGGTGCTCATTACTTTGAGACTTTCGATGGTTAGTCTCAACAGCCCTGTAATTTCAAAATCAAAATTAAAAGGTAATTTATTCAGTTTAGGCCCTGGTAAGGCACTTATGAACGTTAAGTTACATTTTTGAATCTACCACCGGCTCGTAATTACACTTCAACTGAGAAGAATCCGGCAAGAAACTCAGCAAGGCATTTTTTTGTGGATCTTTCTTTTCATATTAGGTTACAGTTTACAGTTATAAATATTAATACATTATGCTTACTACAGCTGTCACTTAGCCAGGGGGATGCAAGTGCAGAGAGAAGCTACTACAACCATATATTCCTGTCTTCCACGTAATGAGCCACCTTATAGTAGGCTTTGTCTTTACCCTTCAAACCGAAACACAGTAATGTTTACACACTACTGCTTGGCGGCAGAATATCCGGTACTAGATCTACCAAGTAAAAGTTCTATCCATGCTTAGTTTTAATGGCTCTGTAATGTTTCTGCAGTATTTCACCGGAATGTTTACACACTACTGCCTGCCGTTTTGCTGCAAACTTTATCTGTTATCAGTAATATTTCGTGCGAGTGCTAAATCGAGGCTGTGGCGAGCTACTCGCCTGTGCTAGCATTGAACCCACGGGTCGTCGACCTCTCACGGCCGACCGGTCCGTAGCCTCCTGTTCATGTACGCCTGGTACCTGATTGTAGTTTTTTGCTTTTTATATCAGACGAGCAGGATATGCGCTTGATGGTGTCCTTTCATAACAAAGACGTCACAGAATATTCAAGATGAAAAATATATATTGATGTATACAGTACTGGATTTTTAGGGTTCCGCATCCAAAAGGTAAAACAGGACCCTATTACTAAGACTCCGCTGTCCGTCCGTCTGTCTGTCCATCTGTCACCAGGCTGTATCTCATGAACCGTGATAGACAGTTGAAATTTTCACAGATGATATATTTCTGTTGCCGCTATAACAACAAATACTAAAAAAACAGAATAAAATAAATATTTAAGGGGGCTCCCATACAACATACCTCAGATAAAGATTTAAGTAATATTTTTACAAAATTACCAAATATTGATATTGTTTTTAAACTTTTATTAATAAATAATTAAGACAAACATTAAATTAGTCAATTAGATGTAGTAAGATATTATTATTATAAATAAATTATACCTAAATAAACATCAGATATTATTTATTTTTAATAAACATTTAGTTATTCGATAACAAAAAAATATTTAATTTAAATTCCGAAAAAAGTTATAAGCTTTGCGGGATTCCGCGGGATCCCGTTGGATTGAAGTCAATCCAGCTAAAATCTCGCTGGATTGAAGACAGTGCTGGATTGCAATCCCCATTTGTGTGTAAACTAACTTGAGGGTGGTCGCTAGCCAGCCATTTATTTAGACATTTATAATCTTCTTAATATACATAAATCTTCTGTACGTGTGTTTGTCACCTAACTCCTCCTAAACGGCTGGACCGATTTGGATAAAATTTTGTGTGTATTTTAATGGGTTCCTGGATGGTTTGAAAACATAATTGCACCCGGTAGGTGGCGTTGCTGTCGGAATGTCTGTTTGCCGGGTCAGCTAGTATTAATATAAATTGCTACATACTATAAAACAAAGTCGCCCGCCGCGTCTGTCTGTCTGTCTGTTCGCGATAAACTTAAAAACCACCGAACGGATTATTATCATGCGAGTTTCACCAATAGATAGAGTGATTCATGAGGAATGTTTAGGTATATAATTTGTCAAGGTTTTGTGTAAATTGGTTGAAATATGATGATAATTGTTGGAAGTATCGGAAAAAGTCAAGCCACCTGGGAGCTTTCATCGAAAACGCTGCCTAATTTTTGCCTTTGAGATATAACAAAACAATGCATGGCGGGATATTCCTCTTTTATAGATCTACAAACAAGTCCGCGGTGGCATATATCTACCTTTTAAAGATAGCTTACTATACCCATTCTTACTGCCCGTGCGAATCCGTAGTCACTAGTATAAATTATAATTCTATTCAGTGATATTCAATTTAATTCTTAAGTAGACGTTATTTTAAAATTACTGTGAATTAAATATACATATTATTAAGACATACGTATTAAATAAAACTTTAACAAATTGTATTAAAATACCTATATATAGAAGAAAAAACAATGGTACATTGATAAATAGAAAATTCTCACGCTTGCAATGGTGGATTTTGGCAAAATTTTAAACCTAAAACTTATCTATTATCTCAATATACACTTTATTATAAGTTATTAAGATTTTTAGCACTGTATGTTTCCTAAATGAAATAAAATATAAAATTTACATTTAACATAATTATGATGAACATTTATCGGGTGCTGCTTAAGTGTCTCTGCTCTGCTCGCGGTATATACACAAACTAAAAGTTTAATCTTAGTTTTTGTAGAGATGATAGTCAGTGATTAGCGCCTTCAAACCCCAACAATGAGCTTGAACTGCCGGTGAAGGAAAACATCGTGAGGAAACCATAGCGTGGTGGTAGGGTACTCGGCTGGCTAGCTACCACCCTCAAGTTGAAATTCGTCCGCCAAGCATCTAACGGTATGTTCTGGCAGCCTCACTTGAGAGCCAGTTCAATTCCAGGCTAGGCGTGCTTTACCATCTTTAATCACACCGCCACTTAACATCAGGTCAGCTGTGGTCAAACACCTAGCTTGTCAAGCATAAAAACACGCTTCACTTTTTACCCGACTGCGAAGAAGGGTTATGTTTTTCGCGAGTATCTTGTATGTATGTAAATTTCTTTATTACCTCGTATCTTCCAAACGGCCGAATTGATTACGACTATTAAGGTATCGTTATATCGTAATAACCCAAGTAAAAAAAAAACAAGATGTTGGATTTTTGATGCGAAATAATAATACAAAAATAATTTAAAAAAAAAAAACCTTATCTAAAAAAAGAGTCAAGCTTATATATCTTATTAATTACAATAATATTCTAATGTCAAATTACAATTAAAAACAATAATTAAAAAACAATATATAACAATATATATTAAAAGAGAATTACAAAACAAAATAATATAAGTTATACGTATGTTTATTGAATAAGGAATAATAAATTTGTTTAAAAAGTTTTTTCCCTTTAATTATAGCTATTTTAATCGCAATCGTATAGCTATTTTAAATTCTCCAGCTTGTTTATTATGAAAGAAAACGTAAATAAAAGGCCAGCTGGTAGGTAGATAATCTGGAGTACGCACATGGTAAACAGTAGTTAGTTGCCGTGGAAGGCGGGACAATACATGCAGTTCGTTGACACGTGGTTGACAACCGTGACACTGACAGCGAAGCCATGCGTGACATACTTACTGGTTTACTCGCCCATTGTCAATAATACAATGCACTTATTTAATAACTTTGTGTTTGGCAAAATTGTCTCTCATAAAGGGGCGTAACTACCGCATCAACCGTATCGACTACAGTAAAATTTAAAAAATTTACGTCCACTGCTGGATATAGGCCTCCTCCTGGGGGGGTTTTGCCAATACTCGCGACGCTTGGCATGCGGGTTGGCGAGCGCAGTTAGGTGTGATTGTTCAAGGAAGACGCTGCTGCCCATCTTCCGGATTACATCCCTTAGCCGACTCTTACGGCAACCACGGGTAGAGAGGGAAGGGTATTCTTACGCCGGCAATCTTTTTTAAATTTTAATTCGCGGCAACAATGGACGTCTCGTATCAGCGACCTAGACTTTGTTTTTTTTTAGTAGGTTTAGTTTTAGTAGGTACAATATGACGATATAGGTTTTTCGCGTTTCCGCCAAAACTATTTTTTTTTTCTTCTTATTCCTACTTGTAGGAATTGGCGTCGCACTTTCTGTGTATTTGCCAGTGTCAAAACTATTTCTATATAATTCATTAAGTGTATGTGTAACTTTTTTTTGGCAGCGCAAGACTTAGGCCTCTAAAGACATCTGCATTGTGCCAGCGCCATTCTCATAGCAATAACTTGACATATTGCTCCAGTTGTATTAATCACACTATGAAAGAAAATTTAAACACGTGTTCACTAAAACACAAGTTTTAAAAAGTACAATGCGGCGACATGACCTTTCTGCGTATCCGCTAAAACTCTCACAACAAAAAGCTTTTTTTTCTTTTTTGGCTTTTGCTCTCTTTGGGGTCGAGGGGTTGCATTTGCACTTGTTTTTTGAAACGAACAATACGCTTCCCTCATGTTAATAGATAACGCATGTCCATGACCATTGCAGCAATACACAGAACCTTGTGTAGCAAAACAAAGTTCGGGGCTTCGAAGCTTTGGCGATCATTACTTTGAGACTTTCGGTGGTTAGTCTCAACAGCTCTGTAATGTCGCTGTAGTACTTGTCACAGTTGCACACTACTGCTTGGTAGCAGAATATATGGTACTGGTACTTCAAATCAGGTGAGCTGTGGTCAATCTAGAAAGTACAGTCTCTTGACTACTCTTGAGGCTTCGTACGCATTAGGACTGTTCAATCAGCCAATAAGAACTTATGTTACAAAGGAGTGCAGTCTCTGCCATCAGATAGTCGGTCATTGACTGCGAGTGAAATACTCAAGACTCGTGACATGAGTCACGGTCATAAAGCGCCAGTCACACTGCACGCTAACTTAGCAGAGCATAGCGGCTGCGACTGGCGGCGAGTGAAGATACTAAACACCGACGCCTTTAACTAAAGACATTCATACGTAGACATTGATAGGTGCCGTGGTGGTGCCGGCGTAAGAACAATACCCTACCCTCTCTACCCGTGGTTGCCGTAAGAGTCGGCTAAGGGATGTAATCCGGAAGATGGGCAGCAGCGTCTTCCTTGAACAATCACACCTAACTGCGCTCGCCAACCCGCCTACCAAGCGTGGCGAGTATTGGCAAAACCCCCGCAGCAGGAGGCCTATGTCCAGCAGTGGACGTCCTATGGCTGATGATGTGATGATGACTCATACGTAAACTAAATGCTAGTAAAATATTTTCTGTGTATAAGAGTAAGTTCGTGTAAGTTCAGTACCCGGCCCTAGTGTTAACTTTAATGTGCGGATTTCATTCGTTGGCGACTGGCAAGGCTTTGAAATTCGGGTGTTTGGTTTTGTTTATCACCAAGACAATCTTATATATTCATTAGCTTGCGCCCGCGACTTTATCCGTCTTGCCTTAAGAATTGGGTTCAGAGAGAAATGAACATCTGTAAGTAAAAAAGCAATAGTTTTATCCATCATGAAACTTTACCTAGATTAATATAAAGGATAACTTTTATTCCGGAATAATGTTCTGTAAGAAAAATTACAAGTTGATACATCCAGTAGTTAGTTCTTCATAATCCCACAGGAGCTTAAAATTTTTCCGGGATAAAAAGTATCACATAATATGTTAATCCAGGTAATAAACTATCTGTGTGCTAAATTTCATCCAAATCCGTTCATCTGTTATTGCGTGATTGAGTAACAAACATAAAAAACTTTCATATAACACTAATATTATAAAAATAATATTATATTTGTTACTTTTTTACGCTTGAACACGAACTTGGACCAATTTTGATGAAATTTGGTGTGGAGGTAACTAACACCCTGGATTAACATATATGCTACACCGCGGTCTTACTCACGTGGTGACGAATGATGATGATGATGATGAAAAGTATCTTATGTCCAGGGTTGGCATACAAAATTAAAATCCTTTCTTAGGGGATGCCTACGTCATAGTAGCTTTATGCATGCAAAGTCTCAGCCCGATCGGTTAAAAATTGACAAAGTTTCATACAAACTTTCATCCCCTATTTTATCCCCTTGGGGGTAGAATTGATCAAAATCCTTTCTTAGCGGATGCCTAAGTCATAACATCTACCTGCATGCCAAATTTCAGCCCGATCCGTCCAGTAGTTTGGGCTGTGCGTTGATAGATCACTATGTCAGTCAGTCAGTCAGTCAGTCAGTCACCTTTGAGTTATATATATTTAGACTAGTATGTCGCGTGGTTGCGCGGGCCGCAAGCGGCCCGCGGAGGGGGGTGTACAGCAAGGGGGGCAAATCAGACAGGTGTTTTTGTACTTTGTGTTTGACTTTAAAAAACATAAAAATGGGTAAAGAATCGCAATACGGTTCAATATTGGCTGATGATGATGATGGTGAATTAATGACTGGCATCCTAAGACCAAGTCCAGATATAAAAACTTAAAAAAAATATACAAAATTAATGATGGGTAAGAAAACGGAATACGGTTCAATATTTGCTTAAGATGATGATGATGATGGTGAATTAATGACCGGCATCCTGGGACTGGTGGTGAATTAATGACCGGCTACCTAAGACCAAGTTCAGTAAAAACTTTAAAAAAGAAAAACAAAATGAAAGAAGTAAAGAATCGCAACAAGGTTCAAAATTGGCTGATTGTTATGATGATTAAGAAAGTAGGTACGTTAACCTAAGAAAAACTCCATTAAAAAAAAAGTAAAACAATAAGTACTTCGCGTGGTTGCGCGGCCTGGGGTGTACGGCGAGGGGGGAGGTCAGACAGTTATTTTTTTTTTGTATTTGACTTATAAAAACTTAAATAATTAAAAAGCAGTATCATAAATGGGTAAAGAATCGCAATAAAGTTAGTTTGGCTGATGATTATTATGACTTATTTATGACCAAACCCAAAGACAGTTGAAGATTGGTAAAGTCGTCAAGTCCAATTAAAAAAACTTAATACTTACATATTTAAAAAAAACTCTGTAAAATTTTGCACTTGATATAGATTAGTGCAGTGTTGTTGACAAACCCTCTATACTATATTAGATGAAATTAAGTAAATAAAATTACTCGCGAAATACTACAACAGTTACAAATAGATACCTATCTAAGTTTCGGCAGCAACAAGACTGATTTGGACCATATAAATAACTTGTAAGTAAATACTCATTCAAAAATAATCACAATTGTAAGTTTAAAAAGTAGATATAATAGATGTACCTACACGAATACATATATGTACTACCAAAACTACTTAAAGTTTATCAGTACCTAATTATGTTTATCACCGCGTCTTAATCGCACAAAAAAAACTATTATATGAAAAAAATTTAAGTTTATTTACCTCGACAGTTCGACCATGTTGCATTAGCCGTGGTCTTTTGATGTGTCCAAAGTTTAAAAATTAGATATGCACTTATACATCGATCTTTAAAACACGAAAAGTAATCGAAATTAAACAACACTCACGTCCTACTGAAAAATACTGTAAACAATAATTTTTTTAAAACACTGCTAACGTGTCAAAAGTCCCTGAGCGAGTAAATAAATAAGAGACACAGATTAGTGCGTCATAGGAATAATAATATAGACAAAAAAAACGAGTTTTTGAAAACCGACCTTACTCGCAGGTAATAAGGGATGCAAATTAGTACGTCATAGGAACAATAGACAAAACGAACCGTTTAATAATAACCGACTTTACTATGCAGATAATAAAATGCAATAACCGACCTTATTTCGCAGAGCATAAAAATTAAGTTTCCCTCACGATGCAGTTTATCGTTTCGTTTAAGCTATGTTCGGTGCGTTCACTTGGCTTTATATCGGTGTGTTAGGCGCTCACGAAAAAGCTATGCGTTCTCTGTTATCGAAATGTATGGGAGCTATGTTAAAAAAAATTTAATCGAAAAAGTAATTTCAGATTCGGGTTCAGGGACTTTAAAAACCCCCGAAGCCAAAAATTGAGCGCCGTAGGACCATTGTGGGTTAACGATGACTCCCAATGACCATGGCGATGGCCACCACCCGAATGTGCTCGACGTTCCCTATTATATTTGTTCGAACACACCCCGCCTATCTCAAACCGTTTCGGAGATATTAGAGGTTACATTTTGTATGGAGGTCACGTTTTTTTGTATGAGACCTATATTTTTTTTTATCTCGTCTGAAAGTTCCCAAGGTGTAGAAAAGATTTAGTTCAAGAGCCACCCCAATAAAGTTTACCGTTTCTGAGATATCATGGGGTACCACCTCGAGGAGTCAACCTTCCGAAGGTCACGCACTTTTTCCAAAACCACCGAAGCATTCTCTACACGATAGTATACTTACATTTCTCCCATCACTCTCCTTTATATGAGATCTATTCGAGTGCCGACTCGAAAATAAAAATGTATGGCAGCCATATTAAAAAATAATAATTACGAAAAATAAATTTCATATTCGGACTCGGGGACATCGAAAACCCCCGGAGCCAAAAATTCAGCGCCCTAGGACCTTTTTGAAATTTTGGAGGTCATCGAAGGTCATCGGTGACCTTGAAAATGACCTTCACCGGAAAGTTCACGACGTCCCCTATGACATTTGGTCGAACACACCCCGTCTATGTCAAACCGTTTCTGAGATATTAGAGGTTACATTTTGTATGGCGGCCATGTTTTTTTGTATGGGAGGGGTGTTTTTTTTCGCCCCCCCTAAAAGTTCCCAGGGTCTCGATAATATTTAGTTAAAGTGCAACGGTAAAAATGATTCTAGTTTCCGAGATCCGTTGGGGTACCATCATCAGGAGCTGACCTTCCGAAGGTTTCACATTTTTCCCGGGCCCTCTGAACGATTCTCTATACGAATCTGTAATTAGTTTTTTTCTGCGACCCCTCCTTATATGAGTTCTATTTCTCTAAGTCAGTCAGTCAGTCAGTCAGTCAGTGGTAATTCAGCTTTATATTATATGAATTTTAACTCGAAAAAATTTAGTGTTCGCGTGGAACAACGGGCAACACCGCTAGCTAGTCGTTAATAAAAATCTAGCGAAATGTTGTTTTAAGGTGATTGGTATACATGTAACTATTATATCATAGCTTAGCTTACCATGTGACTCAAGATTTATCGCGCCAAAATCTTTTATTATAGTTTAAAGTTGTTTTATTGCGAAGGTGAACAGATTTTAAAAAGATGAATCCAAAATCAGAAGAAAAGACCAGACCACAAGCACGGGTTGTTTTTTAAAACTTTTTCTTTAATGTAGGTATACCGTTATTCTATTTAGGTTAGATTTCTTTTTAGGGTTCTGTACCTCAAAAAGGAAAACGGAACCCTTGTAAAATCACTTTGTTTTCTGTCCGGCTGTCAAGACCTTCTATCTCGGGAAGGCGTGGAGTTGAAATTAAAACCATATACACAGATCGTTAGTCCCTTGCAGCTGTGAAAAAATCAAACTTCTCAGTTGTCTTAAAAAAAAGTTACAGCCGTTTATGTCGCAAAAAACCACATAATTTGACACTCACAAGGGAATCAAAACCTATAGGGTACTTCCCGTTGAGCTAGAACTATGACATCTGGCAAGAAGCATTGTCTTATAGTACACACTAGCGACCCGCCCCCGCTTCGCACGGGTGCAATGTAGATATTAATGTGGTGCATATGCATGTATTATACACATAAACCTTCCTTCAATCACTCTATCTATTAAAAAAAACCGCATCAAAATCCGTTGCGTAGTTTTAAAGATTTAAGCATACATAGGGATATAGGGACAGAGAAAGCGACTTTTTTTTATACTATGTAATGAAGTGATAAAGGAAAAAAATCTGTAAACTGTATATCAGACAAAGTGTGGTCAAACGCCAACTTATTTAAAATAAACACAGCGTAAAAAGCAGCCCAAAATTTGGCGTGTCGATCGACCGCGTTAACCACGGAGCTATTATCGTTTGTTCCAAACTTGTGATGCACACTACTACTTGCTATGTACCCCGAGCCGGTAGTGCTAGTAACATAGGTCTGCTATCAAGCGAAACGTGAAGTAAGCGTGCACTTTCCATTTCACGCGCACTGACCTGCCACAGTATGGAAATAGGAAATAGCAGTAAGACTGCTAGCTTTGGCATATTAATTTGGGCCATTCAAGATTCAAGTATGGCGTAATCAGAATTTTAGTAAGTCAGTAAGTAAAGAAAAATAAATACTTTACTGATTCCAAAACCATTTGGAAGTTTCACATTCCTGTACATAAATTTGACTATGACATGGTTTCTTTTAATAAAATAAACTCGACTTTCATTTGACCTATAATGACGTTAAATAGTAGGACATATAGGGCTGGTTTCAGTGCCAAAAAAAAGCAATGGCAAACCAAAACAAAATCTGTCAATGTCAAGTCAACGGCAGCCATAATAAATTCTTCCATACACGTACGTCGAGTTGTTTCTCGCTTTATTGGTACAAATATCTAGATTATTTTACTACGTTACTCGGACTCTGATATCGCTTTTATGAGATAACATTATTTTGGGAGTTTTGGCGGGAACGCGGTGAGCGTCGTGTCGCCCCATTATATTTTTTTCTAAAACTTGTGTTTTTTCGAGTTTTTATGTATATAAATAGTGGTGTTTTATTTATAAAGTGCCCAATTACAAGCGCGATTGTGAGAGAATGATATAATGTGGTTAAACATGACTTTTCGTGTTGCTTCCAAAACTCCATCCAGAAGCTTATTAAAGTCGCCACTACTTTACTAAGGCATGACTTGATTTGACTGGGACCGACTGGACTTGATCAAGACTAAACTTTGACTGTAACTATAGATGATAAAGAAGCTGAAAAATGAAGACTACTTACAAAATAAAAACACATTGAAACTGGCAGAATGCACAGAGTGCGATGCCAAGAAGAAAGAGAAAAAAAAAACATTATTTTGTTAACTTCATGTCAGTTGTCAAAGTCAATCAAATGTGTCAAAATAGCTATGTATACTTTTTTGTTTTACTTGGCAAGGACGCACATAATTATATTCAGCCTACTTTATGACGTCATCGCTATAAAAAGTTTAAAAGGGAAAATCAACTGCCGCAAAGGAAGCTAAAATATGCAAATTAATTTCATAAAGTTTACTATCAGAAAAAAAAACAGAAAAATATACAAAAAAATCTTTACATATCGAATTATTAACCCCTCCCTCCCCATCGTCAGCAAAAGATTCTTCTATGCTTACTTTAACATTAGTCTAACTAGCGGCCTTATCGCTAAAAGCGAGGGAACCCAGTTCAGAATCAAATCACGGACGAAGTCGCGAGCGCAAGCTTATACCATGTAATAATTGACACTGGCTAATTCATAAAGTGCAACGCCAAAAACAAAGAAAAAGCCTTGAACTGTCAACTAAAGCCTATTAGCTTAGAGTTCTGGCGGGAACGCGGTGAGCGTCGTGTCGCCCCATTGCATATTTTTCCAAAACTAGTGTTTTTTCGAGTGTTTATGTATAAAAATAGTGCTATTTTATTCATAAAGTGCCGGATTACAATCGCGAATGTGGGAAAGTCATATAATGTGGCGAAACATGACTTTTCGTGTTGCTTGCAAAACTCCATCGAAGCTTATAATAAAGTCACCACTACCTTACTAAAGCATGACTAGATTTGACTGGACTTGACCAAGACTGGACTTTGACTATAAAGAAGCTGGAAACTGAAGACTGCACACAAAATATAGACACATTGAAACTGGCAGAATGCAGAGTGCGATGCCAAGAAGAGAAAAAAAAAATTACATCTGTCATGTTTAAAAATAGTTAACTTCATTTCTCAGTCTGTGTAACACGAGTACACGACACAGTCACAGTGCAATGATTTGCTTCAACGGGTATGATCGACTTTAGGCCAACCGTGACGAAAATCGGAACACTTTGGTTCAGTAGGTTTATGTACTTGTACAGCTTGAAGCAGAATTCAGTAATCAGTAATATTTATAATAATGTAACAGACAAGTAACATAGTACAAAACAAAGTCGCTTCCCGCCGTCTGTACGCTTAGATAATAATAATAATATTGAGTATTGTGCTAAGAAACTCAGTAACAATGACTCGCTTGTTCAGAAAAGGTTCCAAAGCCTGGAACACCGACGCAAAATAGCTTGTCTGTGAGATTTCTCGCTTCAGATGACCTAATTCCACTGATTGATGAAAGCTCCCAGGTGGCTTGACTCTTTCCGACACTTCCAACAATTATCACCATATTTGAACCAATTTAAACAAAACCATAACAAATTGTATACCTAAACCTTCCTCATGAATCACTCTATCTATTGGTGAAACTCGCATGATAATCTGTTCAGTAGTTTTTAAGTTAATCGCGAACAGATAGACGCATCGGGCGACTTTGTTTTATAGCGATGGTAGCTCAGTGGTTAGCGCGGTCGGTTCGCATGTCGAAGGGCGTAGGTTTAAACCCCAACAATGAGCTTGAGCTGTCGGTGAAGGAAAACATCGTGAGGAAACCAATAGCGTGGTGGCAGAGTACTTTCTAGTACTCGGCTGGCTAGCTACCACCCTCAAGTTGAAAATCTGCCGCCAAGCATCTAACGATGTGTTCCGGCAGCCTCACTTGAGAGCCAGTTTCATTCCAGGCTAGGTGTGCTTTACCATCTTCGACCACACCGTCACTTAACATCAGGTGAGTTGTGGTCAAACACCAAGCCTGTCAGATATAAAAAAAAAAAGTTGTGTTTAGAGATTCAAAAGCACTCGCAATGTAAGCTTAGCTATGTTGCTATGACACAGTTTGGAGTCCCGTTTGACAGCTGTCATTTTAATATATTTCATGGTGATGACTCGCCAGAAGGTTCCATTGTGTCTGTCAACGGGACCCCAACATTGTAACAGTTGTCGTAAACGTTAACCGCGCGTTTGAGTGGACGTACAGTGTAACTGTAAAGTCTATACAAGTTTATAAGCTTGGGATATATTCAGCCGAAAGGGGGTCATTATTATTTATTTATTTAGACTAACACGGCAATCGCCAATTACAATAGTCTTAAAAATAGCAGGTTAATAAAAAACATGCTGATGAGTATAAATAATCTATAATTAAAATAGCTATAATTAAAGAAAAAAAAACATTACAAACAAATTTATTATTCCTAATTCAATTTAAACATATAACCTAAAAAACCTTGCCGTGGTGGTGCCGGCGTAAGAATAGTACCCCACCCTCTCTACCCGTGGTTGCCGTAAGAGTCGGCTAAGGGATGTAATCCGGAAGATGGGCAGCAGCGTCTTCCTTGAACAATCACACCTAACTGCGCTCGCCAACCCGCCTGCCAAGCGTGGCGAGTATTGGCAAAACCCCTCTTTTTACCTCTTATCTTCCAATCGGCCGAATGGATTACGACAATTAGGGTATCGTTAGATTCGTTTCAATACCCCAAGTGTCCTTAGAGGATGGTTTAAAAAAAAAGCAAGATGGTGGATTTTTGGCGCGAATTCGTAATCGTAATGAAAAAAAAAAACCAAACCTATCAATTAGGGTATCTAAATAAATACAATTAAAAGAGGATTACAAAAATATATTTAGGTTATATCACATCATCAGTCATAGGATGTCCACTGCTGGACATAGGCCTCCTCCTATTGGGGTTGGCTTACGTACGCTTGGCAGGCGGGTTGGCGAGCGCAATCAGTTGTTATTGTTCAAGGAAGACGCTGCTGCCCATCTTCCGGATTACATCCCTTAGCCGACTCTTACGGCAACCACGGGTAGAGAGGGTGGGGTACTATTCTTACGCCGGCACCACCACGGCAATTATTTCGTACGTATGAAAAAATTACCTACATCCGGTGGCCTTTTTCATGGGGACAAAGCTGACAACGCACGCGCGGCCTCGTCTTTGCACGCATCTAGTCTTTGCGACAAAAAACAAAAATAGTGTCAGAACCACGTCACTTACCATAGTAAAACCTTATTTGAAGTCGGTTAACAATTCCTACGTTCTTACCCCGATAACTTGTGGGGGTAAAAGCTGGTGAAAAATCTCGAATCTGCGGTATTAATTTGTACCGATTGCTGGTAACATTGATAGTTAATTGACCCCGAGGTCCCCTCCTGACGTGGCAGTTGTAAATCACCCGAATTGTCCCTGGGCCAGGTTTAATCAAGGGCGACAACGCGGGAGCCATAAGAATTTTGGGGAATAAAAGGCATTTTTGAAAGGGATAACTTGAGGGAAATAAAAGTATATTTGGGGAAATAAGTTTGTTAATAGGTATGTCGATAACGGTTGTTTTAGATGGATACCACTTGGTGGGGGGTCTGCTTAACAGAAGGTCGTCTAGACAGCCATGCAAACATGGATAAATTTCAATGTTGGGGGGACCACAGGCCGTTAGATCTTCGCAGCAATAAAAAGACAGAGCAACTAGTAACGCCGTCACGTCGGCGGCGCTGGGGTCAGCCGACTCGACCACTCCTAGCAGCAGGAAGTATTCCGTTTTTGGTATAGGCGCCGGTTACCAGAGGCACACCACTACACTACGTCGGCCTCGCCGGCGAGGTCGCGGCCCTCCCAGATCCAGATCCGTCTAAGATCGGTTAGATTAGTCTAGTTTAGATTCATCACACACACTCTCAGCACAACCTAGTCTAGGGCCCAAGGGCACACCCCTGCCGGGTTGCCAGGGCAAGTTAGACCCCCCTGTTCAAGCCGAGGTCCGTACCACTCAGAGGTGCCTTTGTGCTTTAGGCTCAGCGCATTCTGCGCTCGCCACAGTCCGGTGAAGCTGTAGAGGCCAACTGGCCAACAGCAAGAGTCAATCCTAAAAAAAAAAAGTAATGCCGTGATATCGGCACGACAAGTTGGAGGTCGGTATCGTTGCCAGAAGCGGGTCCGCGGTTGTAGACCCGTTTCCGTCCGCCATGCTTCAAAAGCAAGCTAAGATCTTGGCTTCAAGAGACCTTGTTTTATGAGTTTGACGATTATTTTAAAATAAGAGATTATTGAATTACTAATTAGTAACTACCTCGGACAAAGAATTAGTCTAGCTATTCAAAGGGGGAACGCTGCCAGTATCTTCGGAACCTTGCCTAAAGGGACTCCTTTTAATAATATATTTTAGTTATTTTATATTTATCATTTTACTTATAGTTCACTACATGTAATAAAATTTATGATTGATAAATAAATGTTAAAAACAATGTTAAATTCATTAGTAACTATAATGTATTTATCGACATTTGTCATATTGACGTATTTTATATTTGACATGTGTTATAATTTTGTCATTATTAATGTTATTTACCCCAAACGAAAAAAGAGGGGTGTTATAACTTTAACGTCGATGTCTGTCTGTGGCATCGTAGCTCTCAAACGGATGGACCGATTTCGATGCGGTTTTTTTCATTTGAAAGCTAGTTTTCAGTATGTTTGGGTTGGGTAGGGGGGTTTTAAATTTTTTGTTTAATATTTTTTATATATAAATTGGAAATTGAAGTAACTTTGGTGTAATCAATAAAATATTTGTAAGTAGGTACCAACGCAGTACCAGATATTTTGTCGCCAAGCAGTAGTGTGTAAACATTACTGTGAAAGGTACTGCAGCGTCATTACTGGGCTGTTGCGACTAACCATCGAATGTCTTAAAGTAATGAGCGCCAAAGCAGCGATGCCCTGGACTTTGTTTTGTTACTCAAAGTTCTGTGTATCACTGCAATGGTCATGGACAGACGTTATCTCTTACCAACAGGAGAGCGGCTCAGAATGGTTTTAGTACCGATTTAGTTCATTCTTTTTTTTAATGATAAAGAAGAATCAGTTTGCGAGTGAAACCGCAGTTAGCAGCGAGTGTGGAAATATATGGTAGATTAGTTTCAAAGACTTTATGTATAGCCGGCCAGTTAGCTTTCTCCACCTACGGTAACCAGACAGAACTAGGGCGACGCAAGATTTCCTAAACGACTATTGTAAACTACATTTTCACTTAGTGGTAAGTCTCCTTAACAGGAGGTCGTTTAAGTAGGTACCATTGTAGTATCAGATATTTAACCGCCAAGCAGTAGTGAGTAAACATTACTGTGAAATCTATTACAGCGCTATTGAGACTAACCAAAGTGTAATTCGCGCAATCTATTGTTTGGGTCCTCGCGAATCACTACGAAATCGATTTAAAGATTTTAAGATATTAACGTTACCGTCACAGTACATTTAAGAAAATATTATGTTTGTCCGAAAAATTTAAATTCATTTGAAATTAACAGTAGCCGCCATAACTTAAACACAAGAAATAAAGATAAAATTGTGACACCTAGATTCAGGTTATCTAAAGCTAATAAGTCTTTTCTCGGGAATTGCGTTAGATTTTATAATAAAATCCCACGTGAGGTAACTAAAATGTCCTATAATAAATTCAAAGTTTTTATAAAGCAGAGGTTAATTGACAAAGCCTACTATAAGGTGGCTCATTACGTGGAAGACAGGAATATACGGTTGTAGTAGCTTCTCTCTGCACTTGCATCCCCCTGGCTAAGTGACAATTATAGTAAGCATAATGTATTAATATCTATAACTGTAAACTGTAATCTAATATGAAAAGAAAGATCCACAAAAAAATGCCTTGCTGAGTTTCTTGCCGGAGTCTTCTCAGTTGAAGTGTAATTACGAGCCGGTGGTAGATTCAAACATGTAACTTAACGTTCATAAGTGCCTTACCAGGGCCTAAACTGAATAAATGACTTTTTGATTTTGATTTTGAACTATATAATGTAGTTATGATAGGACAGTGGTGAACAATGAGATTGACCTGTCGGTAATTGGAAACCAAAGCATGGTGGTAAGATACTTTGTACTTGACTGGCTAGCAGCTACCACCCTCAAGTTGAGATAGATATAAACTTTTTATAGTGCTTACCTAAAATAGAAACAAAGTACAGCAAACAAAAGAATCGGCCTTATATCTAAAAGCGATATCTTCCCAGTAAGTATGTAAAAAAATTATTTCATATTTAAATATATACTTATACTATATAATATAAACTCACATGTGATGCGGCGAAGGGCTTATATGCTGGCATCTCGGAAGTACTAGCCCATCGTAATGAAGATGACATATAATTAATCTTATGATATGTTATATATTGGGTGTAATACGGGGCTGGCATAATCGTATTGCGATTAAAGCCCCTAATAAAAACAGGAAAAAAATATATATATATATATAAACTTCCGGTTTATTTGTCTCCTGAAGGATATAGTGTGGATCTTTTCAAGGTCAGAGTGAATAGGTATCTTCTTAGTCTGCGTGCTTCATCTTCGATCGCATTATCGCTTACCATCAGGCGAGTTGGAGGCAAAGGCGAACTTAGGCGTGTAAAAAAAAAGATGATTGATTGTTTAACTCTTTATTATTCACACCAAAAATTATACAATACAGAAGAAAAAGACAATAAATTCAATAATAAAAAAAATATGTAATAATTGGCGACCTTATCGCTAAAAGCGATCTCTTCCAAGCAACCTTAAAAACCTTATTTTGATGCAATTATTTTCCAGTTATCGTACATTTTTTTTAAATATGTGACGGGCTGGTGTTTGACCACAGCTCACCTGATGTTAAGTGACGGTGTGGTCGAAGATGGTAAAGCACACCTAGCCTGGAATGGAACTGGCTCTCAAGTGAGGCCGCCGGAACACACCGTTAGATGCTTCGTGGCAGATTTTCAACTTGAGGGTGGTAGCTAGCCAGCCGAGTACTAGAAAGTACCCTATCACCACGCTATGGTTTCCTCACGATGTTTTCCTTCACCGGCAGCTCAAGCTCATTGTTGGGGTTTGAACCCACGCCCTTTGGCATGCGAACCTACCGCGCTAACCACTGAGCCATCATCGCTAAAATAAGCTATGCTATTTAAGTCGAAACACCTTTAGAACAAACTGTCGCAAATGATTGTCCAAAGCATATTTATGTGCAGTTATTAAAATGGTAGTTCATTTTAAAAATTGTTTATTTGCAATTTGACACAAGATAGTGAGCGGAAACTATGCCACTTCCGCACCGGAAGCGATGAGGAGGGAAGGACGGAAATTTTACATTTTTATCGCATTGTGCCATCTATTAAATACTAGAAATAAGAATAAACTTGCTGTGCCCAAAACAAGGCTAAACAAGATAAATGTATCCTTTAAAGGGCAATGTATACGCTTCTACAACAAAACTCCTAGTGAGTTGCAAAAATTATCAATAAATAAATTCAAACAAATTGTCAAAAATATCCTATGTAAAAAGGCTTACTACAAAATATCAGATTATCTAGACGATAAAAAAACTTGGGACGAGTTTTGCTCCAACTCGAAAACTAACAATCTAACAAGGTAAAGGTTTCTTGTTCGCTTCTTTACTTTACCTCAAAAAGATTGAAGTGAACGAAAGATCAAAGTGATCACTTTATTTCCTAGTTTTAAGTATGTTTATAATTTGTGACGTGTGACGTGTCCAAGAGTCCTGTAAGGTCTAAAGGAAATAAAGCACTTTGAGTTTTGAGTTTTTTTTGAGTTTTGAGTTTTGAGTATTGAAGTACTTCGACATAAAGACTCGAAGCACACTAGGGTTGTAGAATGTGCTCGATATCAAAAACCTCTTTGATGAATGGTGTCAACTCCACAGATTGTGATTCTTATTATTAATGTTGTAATTTAAGACCTTAATTCAATTTCATCATCATCAAACATAGGACGTCCACTGCTGGATATAGGCCTCCTCCTGGGGGGGTTTCGCCAATACTCGCCACGCTTGGCAGGCGGGTTGGCGAGCGCAGTTAGGTGTGGTTGTTCAAGGAAGACGCTGCTGCCCATCTTCCGGATTACATCCCTTAGTCGACTCTTACGGCAACCACGGGTAGAGAGGGTGGAGTACTATTCCTACGCCGACACCACATGTGTAAAATTAGTTTTACATACGTAAATATAATTGAATAGTATTTTTTTACATATTTAAACGATACGCTCTCCTGATGTTAAGAGCATGTCCATGACCATTGCAGCGATACACAGAACTTTCAGTAGCGAAACAAAGTCCAGGGCATCGCTGCTTTGGCGCTCATTACTTTAAGACTTTCGATGGTTAGTCTTAACAGTCTTGCAGTACCCTTCAAACCGGAACATAGTAATGTTTACACACTGCTGCTTGGCAGTAGAATATCCGGTACTGCGGTGGTACCTACCTAGATGACCTCCTGCTAAGGAAATTAACACTAAGTTCTAGTTCAAGTGTTCTAGGACATTTACCATTATGCCATCTAGCCTTAAATTAATCAAACCATGAAAACAAGAAACAAATAGAATACTTATGCACTTTTTTGTATATCACTACATATTATAATACATATGTCGTCCGTCGCGTCTGTCTGTCTGTTCGCGATAAACTTAAAAACTACTGAACGGATTATCATGCGAGTTTCACCAATAGATAGAGTGATTCATGAGGAAGGTTTAGGTATATAATTTGCAAAGGTTTTGTGTAAATTGGTTGAAATATGATGATAATTGTTGGAAGTGTCGGAAAAAGTCAAGCCACCTGGGAGCTTTCATCGAAATCCCTTTGATATATAACAAAACAATGCATGGCGGGATATTCCTCTTTTATAGATCTACAAAAAAGTCGCGGTGGCATATATTTACCTTTTAAGGATAGCTTACTATAGCCATTCGCTTCCCGCCGTCTGTACGCTTAGATCTTTTAAACTACGCAACGGATTTTAATGCGGCTTCCATCAATAGACAGAGTGATTCAAGAGGAAGGTTTAAATTTATAATTAATGCATATACACTAAATAAGTGTCTATATTGAACCCGTTACAAGCCGGGGCGGGTCGCTAGAATTTAATAATTAAATTTTAGAAAAGAAAATTTAAAAAAAATTATGTCCCCTACCAAGATTATTTATAAAAAATTTGAAGATATGTTTTCATATAATGTTTTGCTTATAAAGTTTTTTATTTTTTCAGGTACTCATAAAAGTCAAATTTGCAATGGTCGCCTTGCTTCCCCAGAACTTAAGAAGTGTAACACTTCTTAGTATTGACAATCCTGTTATCTCTGCTTTAAGAGCTGTAGGGCGTGGGTTCGATCCCCCACTACCCGTTACAGGTTAGGTACTTACTATACTTCTGTGCTTCAAGCTTTTAAGGATATAGGTAAGTACCTACACGTCAAATACTTACTAGAATTTATTTATTTCAGTTCATAGTCTCAGATAAAAGCTTGTTTTTAAAAATACTTAATTTTTTAACACTTTAGTAAATTAGTATTTAAGAGATTGCTCCTCAAGTCGAATCAATCGAGTCCAAACTCGATTGGTTTATCTTGTTTAGTTCAGAAGTTCTCATATTCCGTCTCCATCGTCAGACCAGCTCCATTGTACCATAATTGTATTGTCACTGAAGATAAGTACACCAAATTTGAGTCCAATCGGACATCGGGAAGTGGGTCAAATTTATCTTTCAAGTTTTGTACACTCGTACATTGCAAGTTAAATCAAGCAAGTTTTGTAGCGATGATAGCTCAGTGGTTAGCGCGGTCGGTTCGCATGCCGAAGGGCGTGGGTTCAAACCCCAACAATGAGCTTGAGCTGCCGGTGAAGGAAACCATAGCGTGGTGGTAGGGTACTTTCTAGTACTCGGCTAGCTAGCTACCACCCTCAAGTTGAAAATCTGCCGCCAAGCATCTAACGGTGTGTTTCGGCAGCCTCACTTGAGAGCCAGTTCTATTCCAGGCTAGGTGTGCTTTACCATCTTCGACCACACCGTCACTTAACATCAGGTGAGTTGTGGTCAAACACCTAGCATGTCAGACATAAAAAAAAACTTATAAAAATCTTAGACATCAAACGTGTGGCAAATTTATTACAGATGAATGTAATAAACTATGAAAACGGTAGACGAGCGGATCCGCAAGTAAAAGTTCATTAAAAATAAAATAGCGCTAAAAATTACTACCAAATGACGTCACAGTCGCCGGCCGTGAAAATATTAGTAAAAAAAAACACATTCGCTATTCAGTCAATTCATGTAATTATAGTACCTACTGCTTATTCTGTGATGTTGTGTTACGTAAATCAAACTTCACGCACACATGAGCGATCCGTGATGTGTGAACACAGATTTGCAGGCTAAAGAAAATATAGAAGTTCTTCAATGTGTTTATTGATTTTTTTATGATGTTTTTGGGACAGCCCTGTTGGCTCATTGGGAGTATGTCTGCCTGAGTTGTAGGGCGTGGTTCGATTCCCGCCAAGGACAAATGTTTGTTTGGTATGTTTGTTCTGTCTGGGTGTTCTGTATGTATTATAAGTATGTATTTACAACAACAAAAAGTATTTATGTATTCTATCAGTTATCTGACTTCCATCACACAAGCTTTGCTTAGTTTGGGGTCAGATGGCGCTGTGTGTAATGTGTCCTACAATATTTATATATTTATTTGGGTTACCAACACTATAAATATACATCATAGCGGTTATTAAGATAACAAAAAAACTAGATATTACAGCAATTACAGGTGACGACGACATGCATAAAAATATAATGTTAACATATTATATAAAAAAAATTAAATGTCAATTAATAAATATGTCGAGTTTACAGTCGTTTCAGTTTACTTCCGCAAAGTAACGTCTGAATCAAACAATTATCAAAATAATAATAATTAAAAAAAAAGTTTTTCTTTATTATTGAGTCCCTCTGCTGGGACTACCTCTCTTTCTCCTTTTTATTTTCTCATATCATGCTTAATTGTACACAACAGAAATATTTAGTTATAAAAGAAACAGCTGAGCAATAAGTAAATCAACTGGCGACCTTATCGCTGTAAGCGATTTCTTTCAGACAATTTTACTAAAGATATGCAATGAGGTTTTACCTATAGAGACGTTACACTCATTACGCTAACATTAAAATCACGGCAAAGTTTTACTACGGATAGAGCATGAAGCTATAGGTAGCTTCATGGGATAGAGATATATTCATACTCAGTCACAACTGAGGCTAAAAGACAAAAGATATATATGGAATCTCGTGGTCAGAAAGAGATAAACATACTTTCACATTTACACATCCGCGTCCTGTGACGTCGCTTAATTACGTAAGCATGTAGAGGAGACTAGGTTAGTACATAGTAGGGTTAAAGCTAAAACAAAAATAATTTTATACAATTTTTTTTTTATATATAGGTACACTAAACTTAAATAATTACACAGTTCACTCAATTTTAAAATATACAACTCGTACAGGCATAAAATATAAAACAGACGCTTACATTATACAGGCCCAGACAAATTATTTTTAAATTACAATTAAATGTAATGTACCTTCAAATAAACTGAGTTTATTCCTTTTTTGTCTTTTGTAGACTTCTTTGCAACTAGGGTTATTTTTATGTGCATAATGTAATCGAACATTGATAACTTTTTTTACTATTGCTCGCATGAGGTGAATCTGGTGATTGAAATGTGCGGGTTGTTCTAAAGAATGAGACGCTAATGAGCAAGAAAGACCTGGGTAGTCAATAAAAGATCTCAAAATTACTACGTCCTTTTGAACCCATTATATAGTTTTGCCCAAGCTCCCCTAATATCATAAGGAGCAAGCAATGCCACGTGTTCATCGCTTTATCTCTGTCGCTCCTCAACTCAATGCGCTACTTGTCTCTTTCGTCGAGTAGCGCAACGGCAACATCGCAAAAATGTGCATATAATGTTTTTAATTTAACAATTTACAATAATAAGTCATTGAAAATAAGCAAATAGTACTTACAGGTGAAATGACACATCCTTACTGCTTTTTGCACTTGTCCCAGTGTATGTATTGCACTTTCTAAACACACACGATGTAATTTTTCAATATTTCAATGTATTACGTGCTGCGTGCGGCGTCGTTGCGAGATGGGGCGCGACTAAGTTGACTCAAGCCAATTAGCTTGGTTTTATCTTGCCACGCACAGCAGATTAAAACGTATCTACCTCAGTTTATATAGTACATCATTGAAGATATGTATAAAAAGTAAAGGATGGGATGGGGAATGGTGGGCTTGCGTTTCACCACGTCATCAGCGAAGATGCAGTCTAGAAAAAAAAATATTAACTTGCGACATGAAGGAAATTCCATCGTACGTTTTGCTTATAGGTAAATCTCTGTCGAAGCTTGTATCAAAGATGACACATCTAGGACATGACTGTACTCAACCTTGACTTACATTGTGTGACTATGTCTGTGACTTGATTTATCATTAAATTAGTTAAAATATCAAAATAATTGGCAGTGGCAAAATGGATAAAGTGCGATGTCAAACACAAATAAAACTTTTTTTATTATGGCACCAAACCCTCGGTGCGTGAATTTAACTCGCTTTTGACCGGTTTTTATTACTTCAATCCCTACATAGTATAAAACAAAATCGCTTCCCGTCGTCTGTATGCTTAGATCTTTTAAACTACGCAACGGATTTTAATGCGGTTTCCATCAATAGACAGAGTGATTCAAGAGAAAGGTTTATATATGTATAATACATGTTAGTATCTACATTGCACCCGTGCGAAGCCGGGGCGGGTCGCTAGTTATAGATAAAACGCAAAAAGCTATAAAAAAAAGTTTTGTCTATTATTTCTTTACTCTATGCTCTATAAAAATCGATAATTCATCTCAACAAAATATCAGTCAAATAAAAAACAGTTTTAAAAGCAAACTCTTTTTAAACACTAGACTTTATAACAGCTACCGACTAACGTATACCTATCCCTTTTCCACTCACACAATTAACGAGTATCTGATAGAGATAGCGGACACTTGCACAGAATCTATTTTTAACCAAAGATCAACGATCTAGTAAGCAGATCTGATACTGTAATTTATGCGCTGACGTAGATAAACAGATGTCTCGATTTAAAATATTGTATTTATTTCAAAAATATTGCGCAAAATTAATTGAAAGCTTGTCTTATATTTTATAAGTGACTTATAACGATATTTAATATGTGTTTAGGGTACCGTACCTCAACAAAAAAAACGGAACACTTTAGGATCACTTCGTTGTCCGTTCAAGAGCTTCTATCTTGGGAAACCGCTTTTTATGTCTGACAGGCTTGTTGTTTGACCACAACTCACCTGATGTTAAGTGACGGTGTGGTCGATGATAGTAAAGCACACCTAGCCTGGAATGGAACTGGCTCTCAAGTGAGGCTGCCGGAACACACCGTTAGATGCTTGGCGGCAGATTTTCAACATGAGGGTGGTAGCTAGCCAGCCGAGTACTAGAGAGTACTCTACCACCACGCTATGGTTTCCTCACGATGTTTTCCTTCACCGGCAGCTCAAGCTCATTGTTGGGGTTTGAACCCACGCCTTTTGGCATGCGAGCCGACCGCACTAACCACTGAGCTATCATCGCTACCAAACCGTGGAGGTATTAAGTAGAAATTAAAACCATATACGCAGATCTGTAGTCAGAAGCTGTGAAATCTAACTTCTCAGTTAACGCAAAAATCAGTTAAATACCATATGTTTCGACACTCACAAGGAAATTAAAACCTATAGGGTACTTCCCGTTGAGCTAGAACTATGAAATTTGGCAGGAAGCGTTGTTTTACACATAAACGAATAAAATCCGAAAACTGTACATTTTTAATTTAATCACAAAAAATAGGGTCTTCATGCAGGGAATGATTTTAAATTGAAATCAAATTTTGAAGTGAGTTAACCGTATGATGTGGGGTATCTTATGAAAAAGCTTCTTTAGCACAAGCTAAAACAGGTTTTTTTACGATGTGTAATTTTCGGTTTATGTCAATAAGACCGTCTCAATCGCCTCATTACTTTTACATTAAAAAAATCGACAACAGACTTATACACGGTATGTTTTGTAACAGCTATTATTTATATTGCATATAAACCTTCCTTTTGAATCACTCTATCTATTGATGGAAACCGCATTAAAATCCGTTGCGTAGTTTATAAGATCGAAGCATACAGACGGCGGGAAGCGACTTTGTTTTATACTATCTAGAGAAGTTATTCAAATAGAAATACAAATATTTTATTGATAACACCAAAGTTATAAGTCAAATTTAGTAATATTAATTCAAATATGTAAAAAAACTGATTACATGTCAATAAAAAAAAAGTCTAAATGAAGTAGGTAATATACAAAATATTGTCCAAAAAATCATAGAATTACTTACTAGTAATTTAATAATCTTTTAGTTTAAAATGCTCGTCAAAGTCGTAAAACAAGGTCTCTAGCATCCAAGATCTTGACTTGGTTCTGAAGCGCGCGGTGGAAGGTGCATCTCGGACGGAGGCGGGTACACGATTGTAGACCGCGGGGCCCAGAATGTATACCGACCTCTCCGACTTGACGAGCCGATGCGACGGTGTTACAAGTTCGGCTTAAATTTAGATTTAGTTATGTTTATGTGCGCTATATACTACGAAATTAGTTTTGTTTATTTACCTCTACATTGCGGCCATATTGATATAGCCGTGAAGAGGTGATAAACACAAATATGTATTAAAATCAAGAAAGTTGACAAAGTTTAACATTGTAAGGAAACCATAACATGGTGGTAGGGTACTTTCTAGTACTCGGCTGGCTAGCTACCACCCTCAAGTTGGAAATCTGCCGCCAATATAACGGTGTGTTCCGGCAGCCTCACTTGAAACCCAAGTTCCATTCCAGACTAGGTGTCTTTACCATCTTCGATTACATCGTCACTTAACATCAGGTGAGCTGCAGTCAAACATCTGGTCAGTCAAAATATCAAAAAGATTAAAATTCAATTTTCACTAACTTAGCAACAACAAATTAAGCAGGAGGTCGTCTAGTACATCAAACTGTATCCCCCAATTTTGTTATCTTCAGTTTTCTGAATTGCTTCCCGCTATAGAACAAATTTAAACATATTTTCAGTCTATTTCTTATCAGAATTAACGTGTCACCTGAAGGCCTCTGACCTGATTCGGAGATTGCAAATTGCCATCCGAGTCACGGTAGCGCTTAGAGATAAATGCCACAAAAATTTCTATAAAAGGTTCTTGAGAATCCGCAATCTGAGCTGCGTAGTTCATTTGTGGTATTGCAATCTGGCAACACATAAGTGTTCTCTCTTCTAAAAGCCTAGTCTCGATCGGAGTGGGCAACGCTCCGTTGCGCCCATTGTCGCGCCGTAGGCATTTTACTGGAACTACTCGCGGAAAGTGCCCTTCTGTTTGCATACTCTTTGACTATCGATGATTGTTGAAAATTAAGTAAGATTGTGGCGGGAACTCGGAATAATTAATACATTTCTAAACGTACAGGATTACAGACTTTAAAAACGTAAAATACTCCGACTATAGTTACGGTTACAACCGGTGACCTTTTTCAAGGAGCTAAAGCAGAGTACGACGCGCACGCGGCTTCGTTACGCATCGCACTTCAAAACCGCTGTGCGCCTCGTGCGTAAAGACTTCGGTAGGTGTGCGGGAGCGGATAGAGTGCCTTGATGCGCCGTTGCGCTCCGGAGCACTTCCTCACTGGAGTCCTGTACGACCCGCTTTGAGCCTAACGACCTTTTGAAGACAAGACAAAGTAACATTCAGTCAGCAATAACGCTAATAGAAAACTCCAAATTGGAGTTTTGGCGGGAACGCGGTGAGCGTCGTGTCGCCCCATTGTTTTTTTTTTCTAAAACTAGTGTTTCTTCGAGTTTTTATGCATAAAAATAGTGGTGTTTTATTTATAAAGTGCCGAATTACAAGCGCGAGTGTGGGAAAATGATATAATGTGGTTAAACACGACTTTCGTGTTGCTTCCAAAACTCCATCCAGAAGCTTATAGTAAAGTCGCCACTATTTTGCTAAGGCCTGACTTGATTTAACTGGGACCGACTGGACTTGATCAAGACTAGACTTTGACTGTAACTATAGACGATAAAGAACCTGAAAAATGAAGACTACTCACAAAATATTTAAACATTGAAACTGGCAGAATGCACAAAGTGCGATGACAAGTAGTAGAAAGAGAAAAAAAACCCACCAAATTGACATAAGCTCTCGATATGTCACGTGGAAAGCTTAAGTCAATCCCGTATATTTTTAGCTTTTCTATTAACTTTATCGAATGTTTCTTTTTTGTATAAAAGAGACGCATGTCCATGACCATTGCAGCGATACACAGAACTTTGAGTAGCGAAAGTTTAGGGAATCGCTGCTTTAGCGCTCATTACTTTGAGACTTTCGATGGTTAGTCTCAACAGCCCCATATTTTTGCTGCAGTCCCTTCAAACGTACACATGTTCTATTTCTAGTCGCTGGTGTAAGCTAGTCAAACATAAAAAAAAATCGTTTAGTTCAAGTTTTTGGAACGTTAACCAAGAATCGGTGTCACTTTAACTTGTAACTTTATGTTCATGTACAAAACTTTGCCAGCTTTTGACAGCCCTGTTGGCTCATTGGGAGTATGTCTGCCTGAGCTGTAGGGCGTGGGTTCGATTCCCGCCAATGACAAATGTTTGTTTGCTTTAAACAAATGTTTGATCTGTGTCTGGGTGTTCTGTGTATCATCACTACATAAAATATTATAATAAAACAAAGTCGCTTTCTCTGTCCCTATATCCCTATGTATGCTTAAATATTTAAAACTACGCAACGGATTTTGATGCGGTTTTTTTTAATAGATAGAGTGATTGAAGGGGAAGGTTTATATGTATAATAACATCCATTAAATAGTGGAGAAATACTGTTATTTTTGAGGTTTATACCCGTGCGAAGCCGGAGCGGGCCGCTAGTGCTATTAAAAGTATGTATTTACATACAAAAAAAAGAATTTTTGTAGGTATCCTATCAGTTATCTGACTTTCATCACACAAGCTCTGCTTAGTTTGGGGTCAAATGGCGCTGTGTGTAATGTTTCCTACGATATTTATTTATTTATTTGCAGCTTAGCCTGAACAAGGGAGTTTTCTCTAGCATTAAGGCTTGCCAGTCAGTCGAATATGATGAATAATCCGGCGTCTAAATCTTGTAACACTTACTATTACACCGACAATCAGTTACTTAGTTATAAATACTGGAAACCAAACGCCGATTTGGCATGCCACCGCCATCGTGAAGGAAACACTCGTGGACCAATTACTCATGGACGTGAAACGCTTTTGACACAAACAGATAAACAGATCTAGCAGGAAAACTGGGTCAACTAATCTTATGTACGATATAGCAGCAATTTCTGAATTGAAAACTTCTTTGGCAGCGTTGAGCGGTTTTTGGTAGGAGCCAAACTTATAAGTTTGCGTCACTGGCTTGCTGATGTTTTAAGTTTTCACTTCTGTTGACAGTTCCCTATTAAATTTTACAAGCTTTTATTTAACTTGCAATGTATATATGAATGTTCGGGTGAAATCTTGCAAGTTGAATTTGACCCACTTCCCGATGTCGGATTGGACTCAAATTTTGTGTACTTATGTATCTTGGATGACAATACAATTATAAGGTACCATGGAGCTGGTTTGATGATGGAGACGGAAGATGACCATAGGAACTTCTGAACTAAACAAGATAAACCGATTGAGTTTGGACTCAGTTGATTCGTCTTAAGAAGTACTTTATGCCTAGAAGCTTTCTGATGATGAAGCTAGAAGGTGGCCACGGCATCTTTGTGATAAAACAACATAACCCCACCGAGTTTGGTCTTCATTGATATGCAATATCTTAAATACTTATTTAAAAAGAAATTAAAATAAAATAAAATATATTTTCTGTATTCTAGTAAGTATTTGGCGTTGTAAGATACCTATATTCTTAAAAGCTTGAGGCACATAGGTATAGTAATTACCTAACTGTATCGGGTAGTGCCTCAAGCTTTTAAGGATATAGGTAACCTACCCACCAAATACTTAATAGAACTTATTTTCACTTTGTAGTTCCTTGTCCCAGATAAAAGCGTATTTTTTTAAATATTCTTTTAATTTAATTTATATTTCATTTTTTGAAGTTGGAGCACGCTTGTCAAGAAATCCGACACTTATTAACATTTTATTTCTAATTTGAATGTGACATAATAGTTTTTGACATCTTATTTTGAACTAACATGTTAATCTGTTTTCTCATTAATTAATGTATAATTCTGTGACATAAATGTAAATGATTAACTGTTTTTATGTCAATAAATAATTTGAATTTAAAATTGAAAAAAGAAACGGTCACTCGAACGATAGTAGAATGGGCAGGGGGAACTAGGTCATGCAGATCTAAAGCGTATCGGGTAGAAAACCAACTTTATTAAAACAATAGTAACTTTATTCAAATTCTTATAAAATATTTATGAAATTGTTCTTATATGATAAATGTACTTCTTTCATTGATTGAACACTTGATTTCGCGTGTCCCGCAAATTATTCGTCCTCTAGTACAACTATAATATTCGTCTAACTAATCTTTATCTAAATCGGGACGTCCGTCGCGTCACGCGCGAGATTTATGTCACGACTCAGATGCAGGGCTGCGCGGATTACGGAATGGCGAGACAAACAGTTTATCCCTCTTAACATTTGTTCTATATTCTTGGAGAATTGTAGAAAAAATCTAAGGCCATTTTTTACAGCGATATCAATTATTTTTTGTCGCTGACATGCTACGTGTTTGACCACAACTCGCTTGATGTTAAGTGACGGTGTGGTCGAAGATGGTAAAGCACACCTAGCCTGGAATGGAACTGGCTCTCAATTGAGGCTGCCGGAACGCACTTTTAGATGCTTGGCGGCAGATTTTCAATTTAAGGATGGTAGCTAGCCAGCCGAGTACTAGAAAGTATCCTACCACCACGCTATGGTTTCCTCACGATGTTTTCCTTCACCGGCAGCTCAAGCTCATTGTTGGGGTTTGAACCCACACCTTTCGCCGTGTAAATTATAATTAGTCATTACTTACTTTGAATTTAAATTACCTATAACTTTGGTGTTATCAATAAAAGATTTGTATTTGACTTACCACTCATTACTTTAAGACATTCGATGCAATACGATGCTTACATAATCAGCCATAACGTCCACTGCTGGACATAGGCCTCCTCCTGGGGGGGTGTTGCCAATACTCGCCACGCTTGGCAGGCGGGTTTTGTGATGATTGTTTTTTTGATTGTTGTTCTTTTTGTGATTTTACGGTGATTGTTCAAGGAAGACGCTGCTGCCCATCTTCCGGATTACATCCCTTAGCCGACTCTTACGGCAACCACGGGTAGAGAGGGTGGGGTACTATTCTTACGCCGGCACCACCACGGCAATACTTCATTGCAATACTTGAACCGGTACACAATAATGTTCACACTACTGCTTGTTGAATATCTTATCTTCTAGAGGCAACCCTACTACCAAAATTTTCAAATAAAATTTGATTTACCAGTCTCAACATTAATTGCCAAATGCTGGAACAATCTGCGACAATTATAACTAATATGACATCAACATATAACACACAAGACAGTCGTGTAGTCGTCCAGACTTGACTGGTTTATTGTACACTAGCGACCCGCCCCGGCTTCGCACGGGTGCAATGTAGATACTAATGTGGTGCAATACATGTAGTATACACATAAACCTTCCTTTTGAATCACTCTATCTATTGATGGAAACCGCATTAAAATCCGTTGCGTAGTTTAAAAGATCTAAGCGTACAGACGGCGGGAAGCGACTTTGTTTTATACTATGTAGAGAGTAGCGACTCGCCCCGGCTTCGCATGGGTGAATTGTGTTTTCGACGTATTGTGATTCGACGAATCATTATCCAGACGGCCAGAACACATCGTTAAGTGCTAAGCTGCAGATTTTCAAGGGTTTTAACTAGTCAGCAAAGTACTAGACAACAATGTGAGTAGGTACCTAACAACAATGCTAGAAAAGAAAGATCCCCAAAAAAAAAAATGCCTTGCTGAATTTCTTGCCGGAGTCTTCTCAGTTGAAGTGTAATTACGAGCCGGTGGTAGATTCAAACATGTAACTTAACGTTCATAAGTGCCTTACCAGGGCCGTAACTGAATAAATGACTTTTTGATTTTGATTTTAATTTTGCAAGTTTCGTCCTCATGATGTTTTCATTCACCTTTTTGAACCCACGTCCTTTGGCTTGCGAATTGACCGTGCTAACCACTAAGCTGTCACCGGTACAATATTAATGTATTTATAACATAGCGAAGCCGTCTCTAAGCGTCCCTACACACACACGTATCACGCTGTCCGTGTGCACATGTAAATGGCCAGTCGTTAGGGACACCCCTGTAATTTATCATATTCAAGCGCAGAAGCGCAGGTGCTGGCTACAATGCACAACACTAGGCCTTGATAATATGTCAAATGTCCCATCTCTAAGTTTACAATACAAAATAAAAAAATATTAAATTTACAAGTAAAATTCTAGTTTTTTTTAGTGTTTGACAACAGCTCACCTGATGTTATGTATCGGTGTGGTCGAAGATGGTAAACACACTTAGTCTGAATGGAACTGGCTCCGTTGAGGCAGTTAGAAAACGATTTATAGCTCAGTGGTTAGCGCGAACGGTTCACACGCCGATGGGCGTGAATTCAAACCTCGAGCTTGAGCTGCCGGTGAAGGAAAACATCGTGAAGAAACCATAGCGTGGTGGTGGGGTACTTTCTAGTACTCGGCTGGCTAGCTACCACCCTCTAGTTGAAAATCTGCCGCCAAGCATCTAACGGTGTGTTCCGGTAGCCTCACTTGAGAGCCGGTACCATTCCAGACTAGGTTTGCTTTACCATCTTCGACCACACCGTCACTTCACATCAGGTGAGCTGTGGTCAAAACACCTAGCCTGTCAACCATATTAAAAGATTATTATTAAAGACAGATTCACTCGTGATTTAAAGGCACCAATATTGTATATAGTTAAAGTTAACTGTTTTTTAATTTACAGCATCATTTGTGTAATTAAAATTAACTGTTCATCCATTCCTGATTTGACTACGTTTTGTTCAAAGTAGGAAAGTACTTGATTTCATAACTTTTGTATTATTTGGGTTAAGTTGTTTAACGCAATTATTATATTTCGCAGTGTTGTAAAAGTTAGCAAAATAACCGTAAACATACTAGACATGTTTTCTAGTATAGGGTTATAAGCTTAGGGTATACGCTGAAATGGGGTCATTATTCAAATGATTAATTAATCATGTTTGGTAGAACTATGCGTTTCGTTTGTCTCATTGGTTTTACATTAAAAAAACTGGTCAAGTGCGAATCGGACTCGCGCACCGAGGGTTCCGTACAAACCTGTAGGTATATAAGTAAAAGTTATGGTAATTTATGCTTTTCGCAATTTTTCCTTTATATGTGCTTCAAGACGTTGCTTCGTACCAAATTTCAAGATTCTGAGTTCACGGGAAGTACCCTGTAGCTTTTGATTCCCTTGCGAGTGTCGAAAAATTGATGCATAAACGGTTGTATCTTTTGATTGCGTTGGCTTAGAAGTTTGATTTTTTCACAGCTCCAAGGACAGTAGAGTTGAGTATTTGATCTGAATTTCAGCTTGATATGTCCACGCGTTCCTGAGAAAAAAGGGTCTTGACAGACAGACAGACGGACAAAAAAGTGATCCTATAAGGGTTCCGTTTTTTCCTTTTGAGGCACGAACCCTAAAACACATCTGCTTTGCAGCAGAATTTCTCGTACTGCGATCTACTTAGACGATTTCCTACGGACTAAGATGTATGTTTATTAGGTAGAAATGTTTGAAGTTTCAGCAGTTGAGAAGCCGTCTGGCTTTTAGTCTGGAGGTCCTGGGTTTGATTCCTATATATTGTAAATAAATATTGTAGGACACGTTACACACACCGCCATCTGACCCCAAACAAAGCAGAGCTTGTGTGATGGAAGTCTGATAACTGATAGAATACATAAATACTTGATTTTTGTAAACACATACTTATAATACATACAGAACACCCAGACACAGAACAAACATTTGTTTATACCAAACAAACGTTTGTCCTTGGTGGGAAACGAACCCACGCCCTACAGCTTAGGCAGACATACTCCCAATGAGCCAACAGGGCTACAATTGCCTATGGCACTCACTTCTGTCTTTTGTAGATTAAGTGCGTATTGCCGATACTTCAAACGATGAAGGAAAACATCTTGAGGAAACTTACATGTACGAGAGATTTGAAAAACTACTAAACCTCTTTAAATTAAATAAAGATTTAAAAAAAAAAAACTTATAACAGTTCTCGAAGATGAACAACCCAACCCGCACTTGGCCAGCGTGGTGAACTATGGCCTTACCCTTCTTACAATGAGAAGAAACCCGCAATAGAAGACTAGAATAAAAAACAGAGGTGACTCAAAAAGGTCTTCGCATTTTTAGGCTAAAGCAAGGCTAGTATTCTCAAGTATACAAAATCACATAATGGTAATAAAGTGCAGCTGAAATTCAGCCTGAAGGCGCTGCAGTAAGGTCATAAATAATACCTAAATAGTTCGTTGTTCACCCGCCAGTTTATTACCGCGCTAGGGGGCGACAATTTCACGAAAGCGTCATAATTTTGCACAAATTAAAATCATTGTGTTACTTATTAAGTTACTGGTAGGTATTGCATTGTTGTGTCACCAGTTTTGTTTTAAACTAATTTAATATATTACTAGCGACCCGCCCCGACTTCGCACTGGTAGTAAGAATGGGTATACTAAGCTATCCTTAAAAGGTAGATATATGCCACCGCGGACTTTTTTGTTTGATCTATTTATGAGAGGAATATCCCGCCATGCATTGTTTTGTTATATCTCAAAGGGATGAGGCAGCGTTTTCGATAAAAGCTCCCACGTGGCTTGACTTTTTCCGACACTTCCAACAATTATCATCATATTTCAACTAATTTACACAAAACCTTGATAAATTATATACTTAAACCTTCTTCATGAATCACTCTATCTATTGGTGACACTCGTATGATAATCCGTTCAGTAGTTTTTAAGTTTATCGCGAGCAGACAGACAGACAGACGCGGCGGATGACTGTTTTATAATATTTAGTGATAAAAGCTATGAGACGAACGAAATGTTTCCCTTAGACATAACGCCTGTTAAAACCATTAGCATCGATACCGAGCATATTAGCACTTTGAGTAACAAAGGAAAGTCTAGGGCATCGCTGCTTTAACGCTCATTACTTTGAGAATTTCGGTTGTTAGTCTCAATAGCACTGTAATAACGCTACAGTATCCTGCACAGTAACATTTACACACTACTGCTTGGCGGCAGAATATCTGGTAGGTACTGCGGTGGTAGCTACCTAGACGACCTCCTGCAAAGGAAATCTACCACCAAATAATAACCAAGTCCAAGTCTGATTGACTAAATCTACTAAAACTAAATATCTAGGATAGATATTTAGTTATTTATACCCGACTGCCAAGGAAGGGTTATGTTTTTCGCGCGTATCTTGTATGTATGTAAATTTCGTTATTACCTCGTATCTTCCAAACGGCCGAATGGATTACGGCAATTAAGGTGTCGTTAGATTCGTCTCAATAACCCAAGTGTCCTTAGAAATACTTTAAAAAAAAACAAGATGGTGGATTTTTGGCGTGAAATAGTAATACGTTAATTTAAAAAAATATACAATCAAACCTATTAAGTAGGGTATTTAAGTTTGTCTGGAAGAAATCGCTCTAGGCGATAAGGCCGCCCTTGTGCACCATTTATTTGTTATTTCTGTGTTGTATTTTTTTTTTTATTGTTTTTAATTTTTGTATGTTATAATATGTTTGGTGTATAATAAAATTGTATTGTATTATATAAAAATAAAGGCAATTAAATGAGGATTACAAAAAGTAAGAAGTAATTTAAAGATATAGGTTTTATCTTTAAATTGAATTAGGAATAATAAATATGTTTAAAATAATTATAGCTATTTTATTGTTTTAATAAGGCATCCTGCCTTGCCGTGGTCAAACGCAAACCTATCTAAATATATATAACTCAAAGGTGACTGACTGACTGACTGACTGACTGACATAGTGATCTATCAACGCACAGCCCAAACCACTGGACGAATCGGGCTGAATATGGCATGCAGGTAGATGTTATGACGTAGGCATCTGCTAAGAAAGGATTTTGATTAATTCTACCCCCAAGGGGATAAAATAGGGGATGAAAGTTTGTATGAAACTCTGTCAATTTTAAACCGATCGGATTACTACTTTTAATTTTCATCATCATCATCCATCACCACGCGGGTAAAACCGCGGGGCGCAGCTAGTAAATCATATAATGAGACTGCAGTAAAAACTTTTACAATAAACTATGAGGCGGTGAATGCAAGGACAACCCTGCGCCGGGGGCGCGCTCTAAACTATCTTGTAAGTTTGGCGGCTGTTCCGTAGTTGAAATTTAAAAAGTCTTCACGATTCCAAATATTTACTTTATTCATTACCAGCGGCCCGCTCCGGCTTCGCACGGGTATAAACCTCAAAAATAACAGTATTTCTCCACTATTTAAAGGATGTTATTATACATATAAACCTTCCTCTTCAATCACTCTATCTATTAAAAAAACCGCATCTAAATCCGTTGCGTAGTTTTAAAGATTCAAGCATACATAGGGATATAGGGACAGAGAAAGCGACTTTGTTTTATACTATGTAGTGATTGGTGCGGCTTGTGAAGCGGCTGAAAAATCTAAAACATGCAAATACAGGGGTCTAGGCTCCGAATATGATTTTGTCCCATTCGGTGTCGAGACCCTTGGTCCGTGGGGTCCTAGCGCTATAAAGCTTTTTAAAGAAATAGCAAAAAGGTTAGTCGACATCACAGGAGACCGAAGAGCTGGCAGCTACCTCGCACAAGGAATTAGTCTAGCTATTCAAAGGGGGAACGCTGCCAGTATCTTCGGAACCTTGCCCAAAGGGACTCCTTTTAATAATATATTTTAGTTATTTTATATTTGTCATTTTAATTATAATAATAAGTTTAAATTTAATTAGGGATAGTGAAGTGATGATAAACTAACGATCCGCCCAGGCTTCGCACGGGTGCATTGTAGGTACTACTTAATATGGTAAAAAAACTATAGCATGGTGGTAGGATACTTTCTAGTACTCTACTGGCTAGCTTTTTTTATTTTTTTGGCTGACAGTCTAGGTGTTTTACCACAACTCACCTGATGTTAAATGACGGTGTGGTCGAAGATGGTAAAGCACACCTAGCCTAGAATGTTACTGGAACACACCGTTAGATGCTTGGCGGCAGATTTTCAACTTGAGTGTGGTAGCTAGCCAGCCGAGTATTAGAACGTACCCTACCACCACGCTATGGTTTCCTCACGATGTTTTCCTTCACCAGCAGCTCAAGCTCATTGTTGGGGTTTGAACCCACGCCCTTTGGCATGCGAACCGACCGCGCTAACCACTGAGCCATCATCGCTACACCCTCAGGTTGAAAATCTGCTGCCAAGCATCTAACGGTTTGTTCCAGTTCCATTCCAGGCTAGGTGTGCTTTACCATCTTCGACCACACCGTCACTTAACATCAGGTGAGCTGTGGTCAAACACCTAGCCTGGCAGCAATAAAAAAAAACCAGCCATGCATGAGATTGTTAATAAGTACATTAATCTATAGTTTTAATTAATATTTTGCGATTAAAATTATTGGTTTCCACATCGTAAATTACTTACACGTTGTGATAAATTTTATCTGTGCTTAAACTTTGAAGAGTTTCAATTATAACTTAATATAAATAAGAATTAAATTTAAACATTTATATATTTATATAATTCTATTTTAATTGTCTTTTTATTAAGATACATTACAAGATGGATTTCGTTTTTTTTTTAATTTAATCTTTTACTAAGTATTTCGCGCCAAGAATCCACTATCTTGTTTTTTTTTTTACTTGGGTAATTGAGAATCCATTCGGCCGATTAGAAGATACGAGGTAATAAAGAAATTTAACATACATATAAGACGGGCGAAAAACATACCCCTTCCTTGGCAGTCGGTTAAAAAAAAGTGAGATCCCTGGGCGTTACCAGCCATCACATAATGCAGTGGCAGCCCTGGACTGCCTCTGGCATTGCTGGAAGGCCCTGCTGGCCGCTTGCCAAATCCCAAATTAATTAAACACTTGAGTTAAGAAAGCCTATTAACGGGTACGCCATTGTTTTTAAGCACCACTTCGTGCCGCTAAGACTTAAGAGTGTAAATAAGAGGTAAACATAAATAAATATTGTAGGACATTTCACACAGCTACATCTAGCTACAAACCAAATTAAGTAAAATATCTATAAGTAGAACATCGCGATATATAGGCGATGCAAGTGGGAAGAGGCGGCGCGGCGGGGGCGGGGGACGCTTGCCGGCGATCACTACGCGAGTGCCGGCCGAGCAGGCGGGGCTAGCACGTAAATGTCATTGTTTTCTGTTGTGTAGGTTGGTTCATGTTCAAATTTAATAGATTAGTGACTTTTTAATAAAAAGTGACAAAAGTTTACGTGTGTCTTATATATTTGATCTTAGCGAAGCTACGAACATAAAAGATCGATGTAAGATTTGTTCGTAGATGCGATGTCGACATCCCTGCACGCGCCGCGCGCTAAACCTACGTGAAGCAACGCTAGTGGGGAAGATGTTCTACTTACTCGGGGGAAGCGCTCCAACTACTTTGCTCTGATAATGAGTTTGAGCTGCCGGTGAAGGAAATATCATGAGGTAACCATAACATGGTGGTAGGGTACTTTCTAGTACTCGACTGGCTTAAGTTGGAACGCCAAGCACCTGAAGGTGTGTTCCGGCAGCCACAATCTGTCAAGCACAACGGTGTGTTCTGACAGCCTCACTTAAGAGCCAGTTCCTAGGTAGCTGTGTTTACCATCTTGACCACACCGTCACTTAAGATCAGGTGAGCTGTGGTCAACGTTTAGTTTGTCAAACATTAAAACAAATACATCCTCACTGAACTTTGTATAAAAATAGTAATTAATTTATTTAAGTATAATTAATTTGGCAAAACGAATTGCACCGTACGAAGCCACTTCTACAAAAAATCTATTATAAAGAACAGTTTATCGAACCATTTTCCAAAGATTTTAATTTTTCTTTGAAATTTATTTTACGACTATGACATTTGACTTTCGTCTGATGGATAGCGGTAATTACGATTGTCCCATCATCTGCACTCCTGCCAATGCAGCTGTGGTCAAAATTTAATTAATCAATAGTAGCGTCGCTTCACACGCCATCTGCTGAAGGCATCTGTCAAATATTATTTTTTTATCTTTTGGCTTCGCATTTTGTGATTAGTTTTCAATGACTCAAGTTATTACAATTAAAAAAAAACGAACTCCGAAAAATAAAAAAGTTGTAAATTAAGGTAAAATAGCCACTAATAAAAATTACACCGATTTTATTATGGCGGTATAATAGGTAGGTACGGGACCCTCGGCGCACGAGTTCGACTCGCACTTGACCGTTTTTTTTCAATAGTATATTTGTCATATTGTATTAAAAAGTTTGTATAAATCGAGCAAAATTTTATGTTCAATAAAAGCTTTGTCATAATGTATTAAAAACGTTTATATCAAATTCCCTAACAGTGTGTTTGCTTGAGCGTAATGCCCGACCCTAGGGTCAGAATTAATTATTAATTTCATACAACCCATATAATTAATATTACAAAGCAATGTTACGCTTTGTCCAATTGCAATCAAATTCTTCACCGAACCCTATGTAAGGTACAGTCTGCAACATAATTACAACGAGATTATAAAACAAAATAGAATTTATCAAACCAGCTGCGCCCCGCGGCTTTACCCGCTACATTCGAATTAAAACGAAACTTATGTGTTAATTTAGGGTGTCACTACCTCTATACAAAATTTCATCAAAATTGGTCCAGCCGTTTGAGCGTGAAGAATTAAAAAACATACACCAATAGATATAATGATTCATGAGGAAGGTTTAGGTATATAGTTTATCAAGGTTTTGTGTGGTTGTAGTAGAAATATGATAATTGTTGGAAGTGTCGGAAAAAGTCAAGCCATCTGGGAGCTTTCATCGAAAACGCTGCCAAATCTTTTTGAGATATAACAAAATAATGCATGGTGGGATATTCCTCTTTTATAGATCTACAAAAAAGTCCGTACATATCTACTTTTTAAGGATAGCTTACTATATCCATTCTTACCACACGTGCCAGGGTGGGTCGTTAGTAATCATTAATCATAATCATTAGCCCTAACACTATCCCACAACCTGAGCGTTTTTGTGGTACACTTTACTGAAAAACTATCACGCCTATAGATTTGTGCTTTAACATAGTAATTTAACTTCATATCTAGATGCGTTACATGTCAAAAAAACATTTATAACCATTAAATAAATGAACATTACCTAACAATTATTATTTTGTATTCATTGGATAGAATGCTATTGTACTACTGACGCCATCTGTTAGAAAACCAAAGAGTTAACATCGCTGCAACAGAACTAAACTCAATACTCCAATACATCGTAGTTGATCTACTTAATACTAGATGACACCACTAGAATCAGGTTGTAAAATAACAACTGTCTTAAAAATTATTACCCGTTAGAATAACTACGCGAGCTCTCACTAAGCTCAGCTTTTTGCTAGTAATATAAATGTTTAGGAAACGATACACCCCACGATTTTTTTTCTGATCAACGCCCTAGATTGATGACGAGAGTTGTGTGATGACTCGTACCTAAGATCTACCGAATTATTTTTTTGTGTTTAGTACCTACATCATAATTGCCTTTATTTTCAATAGAACCGCTTAAGTTAATTTTATTTTTTTAATTTGAACTTCAAGTTAATATTTCCGCTGACTGTACTTAGCACACCTAGAACGATTCATCATAAGGTTTGTACCAGAGACAATAGAAGTTGCAAAATGGTTCTAAAACGCGACCAAAATTGCTCAAATAACAGCATACTTCTCGAATACCTTCCTTGATGAATGGCCGGTTAGTTAGACCTATTCGGGATGATTGATAGTAGGGGACTTGAATGGTACAAGATATATTGTCTACGTCGTGAGCTCTGTTGGTGCTAGTCCTGCTTCCGAAGCTGTGGGGCGTGGATTCGATTATTAGGAAGGGTAATATTATACCAAAAAAAGAACGTCTATGAGAAATTTCAGTATTATCATCACTATCACTACATAGTATAAAACAAAGTCGCTTTCTCTGTCCCTATATCCCTATGTATGCTTAAATCTTTAAAACTACGCAACGGATTATGATGCGGTTTTTTTAATAGATAGAGTGATTGAAGAGGAAGGTTTATCTATATCTTTAAACGAGCAATTCTTGTATATATATATATATATATATATATATTCTGGATCTCGGAAACGGCTCCAACGATTTTCATGAAATTTAGTATGCAGGGGGTTTCGGGGGCAAAAAATCGATCTAGCTAGGTTTCATTTTCAGAAAACGTCGTTTTATCCGTGTTTTCAGCCGAGCAATGCTCGGTCAACCAGGTACTATGTATAATACATGCATATGCACCACATTAGTACCTACATTGCACCGTGCGAAGCGGGGGCGGATCGCTAGCAGCGCTTTCGCTTTCAATAAATATATATACGTATGAATAAATAATCAATTCCCGTTATTCTTTTCTTAGGGTTCCGTACCCAAAAGGTAAAACGGGACCCTATTAGTAAGACTCCGCTGTCCGTCTGTCTGTCTGTCTGTCTGTCATAAGGCTGTATCTCATGAACCGTGATAGACAGTTGAATTTTTCACAGATGATGTGTTTCTGTTGCCGCTATAACAAACTAACGGAATAAAATATATATTTAAGGGGGCTCCCATACAACAAACGTGATTTTTTTGACGGCAACAGGTAGACGCTTGAAATATTTACAGAATATTTAGTTACAAATACAAATATTTTATTGTTAACACTAATGTTACAAGTCAATATATATTTACTTTAAAAATATCAATTATCTGACTTCCATAGTACAAGCTTTGCTTAGTTTGTGGTCAGATGGCGCTGTGTGTAATGTCCTACTATATTTATTTATTTTATTTTAAGTGCGGCTGTCGGCATATTTTCAACTTGATGATAGCTAGCCAGCCGAGTACTAGAAAGTACCCTACCACCACGCTATGGTTTCCTCACGATGTTTTCCTTCACTGGCAGCTCAAGCTTATTATTCTAGTTAGAACCAACGCACTTTGCATGTGAACCGACCGCGCTAACCACTGAGCTATCATCGCTTTAAAAGTAATAAGTTAAGATTAGCAAAAACTTCGATATCTCATACAAATAAAATCAAATTTCTTCTGTATTATGTAAGTTTAAGTGTGTACAATAAAGAGTTATTCATTCATTCATTCAAATACTTTTAGATATATGCTATTCTCTCTTACTAATCTGTAGCCATGTCCAAGTGTAAGATGGCGAACCTCGTCTAAAATTGATGACTTTCTTCTATTATTTTGTCATCCCGCGGGAGTTCTGCGTTTTCCCGTTTCCCCAGTACGATACTATTGACGTGTTCTTCAATAAACCAAGCAGTATGAGGCCTCGCTCTGCTCGATTCCTGTGGGAAGGTATCGTTTGTCCTGGTTTTGGAGATGTATGGGAAATTTCGCGCTAGCTCACGTAGGGAGGCATCCTAAGCCTGGAAGAGATTGCTTTTAACAATAAAGCCACAATTTGTTTTATTTTTGTGTGAAATTTCTCGTGTGAACAATATTGAGAAAATTTATCACTCTATCTACTTCCTATATCTAAATATCACTTAGTATGACCAGAATTATGTTGAAGTCAGCCTTTTTTTGTTAACTGTTCTTGCTTTTTATCCGACTACCGAGGAAGGGTTATGTTTTTCGCGCGTATCTTGTATGTATGTAAATTTCTTTATTACCTCGTATCTTCCAAACGGCCGAATGGATTACGGCAATTAAGGTGTCGTTAGATTCGTCTCAATAACCCAAGTGACCTTAGAGGATGAATTAAAAAAAAATAACAAGTTGGAGGCTTTTTGGCGCGAAATTATAATACGTTAAATAATTTAAAAAACCTTGTTCTTTGTTTGTTTTTTTTTTATTGTTGACAGGCTAGGTGTTTGACCATAGCTCACCTAATATTAAGTGACGGTGTGGTCGAAGATGGTAAAGCACACCTAGCCTGGAATGGAACTGGCTCTCAAGTGAGGCTGCCGGAACACACCGTTAAATGCTTGGCGGCATATTTTCAACCTGAGGGTGGTAGCTAGCCAGCCGTGTACTAGAAAGTACTGTACCACCACGCTATGGTTTCCTCACGATATTTTCCGGCAGCTCAAGCTCATCGTTGGGGTTTGAACCCACGCCCTTCGGCATGCGAACCGACCGCGCTAACCACTGAGCTATCATCGCTACAAAATCCATCCATCCATCGCTACGCTACCATCGCTGTTTTTCGTGTTTTGTGTGTTACGGAATAAAAACTTACTTACTTACTTGTTGTAACAAGCTTGGTATCTTTTGCAAGAAATTCCCTTGCATCTACTACTGCAGTACCAGATATTCTGTCATCAAGTAGTAGTGTGCGCTTACGTGTACATTACGTATTTAAGCCACTTTCGACAGGATGCGTCATTTTGTAATTATTATTAAGCTATTTTAAAATTTAAAATATAAATAATTATGACGACCATTTTGTATACTTATAGTAAAAAAATGTGAAATTCTAATTTAATTAAGGAAATAGTGATTTAAAAAGAAAACCATAAAAATGTGTAAGATGTCTATATAATCGAAACAGACAAAACATATCATAAATAAAGCCGCAGCATCCAAGGTCTCCGTGCAATCTCACCCCATTTTATTATCTGCTCTCAATACCCGAATTTCCATTCGGAATTGAATACGGGCAATAAATTCCAACCTCATTGTGAACGCTGCAGAGCTTCGCTGTGTTATACATGAAATAATGGGTGGCTTTTGTATGGGGAGTAAAATTCAAAGTATGCTGTGATTTGGTTTGAAATTGAAAACAACGCGCGGTGGAACAGCAGTTCACCTCGGTCGGAGCTTTCATGTAGTAAGAGCGCTGGGCGTATATCGCGCCAACTTAACCTTCAAGCGGGCGCGCGGCGTCGATTCGACCGAGGTATTCATCATCATAATTATTTCAACCAATTTACACAAAACCTTGAAAAATTATATACCTAAACCTTCCTCATGAATCACTCTATCTATTGATGTATAACATGATAATCCGTTCAGTAGTTTACACAAACAGATATATATCTAAATAATTATATTTGTCGTTTGAGGTTTTCTGCTGTTTTGTAGCGATGATGGCTCAGTGGTTAGCGCGGTAGTTTCGCATGCTGAAGGGCGTGGGTTCAAACCCCAACAATGAGCTTGAGCTGCCGGTGAAGGAAAACATCGTGAGGAAACCATAGCGTGGTGGTAGGGTACTTTCTAGTACTCGGCTGGCTAGCTACCACCCTCAAGTTGAAAATCTGCCGCCAAGCATCTAATGGTGCGTTCCTGCAGCCTCACTTGAGAGCCAGTACCATTCCAGGCTAGGTGTGCTTTACCATCTTTGACCACACCGTCACTTAACATCAGATGAGCCGTGATCAAACAACTAACTAGCCTATCAGCCATTTAAAAAAAAACATAATTCTAAGTTACGTAAAATATTTGCGTTCGGTTTGACCAAAATGAAATCACGATACAAAAAATGCCATATTCGCGGTATATATTCCAACTTTTTAATTCTCCGACATCAAAGCACATGTTTTATTCATCCAGATATTTCAGGAACGGGGACAGCCGTTGATTTTTTTGAATTATTTAACTAGGTTGGTTTCGGACGAGGTTTTTAAATAGCCGCTGTTTCTATCTATAGGATGGATAAAGGAACTAATTTTAAATATAAGATATTTGGTTATTTGGCATAAGATGTTTGGCTTTTTGGCATAAGATTTTTTTTAATGTAAAAGTAATGATACGAACGAGACGCTCCCCTGATGGTAAGAGATACCGCCAACGCCTGTCCATGACCATTGCAGCGATACACAAAACTTTGAGTAACAAAACAAAGTCCAGGGCATCGCTGCTTTGGCGCTCATTACTTTGAGCCTTTCAATGGTTAGTCTCAACATCCCAATAATTTTACTATTAGATATTTGGTTATTTGGCATAACATATTTGGCTAGTCTGTCGGTTTATTATAGTATGCATTACGGTGAGTACCCAAGAACTACATGACCTATTCTTGCCATCATCGTTTTGCAATAACACGACCAGAAGCTCAACCAAAAGACACCCTCTTACAGTGGAAATTCCCTTAAAGCGTTTTTAGACCACGTTCCTTGTAAGAACTGCTGATGTATGGAATTCGTTGCCATTCTGTTTCTAACTAAGTACAACCCGGGGTTGTTCAAGAAAACGTGAATAGGTATTTCCTAGTCGTGCTCCATCTTCTGCCACATCGTCACTGTCGATCAGGTGGTATCGTAGCCAAACGCATGATTAGATCGATGAAAAAGGCCGTGGATTCAATGAGCTTGAACTGCCGGTGAAGGAAAACATCGTGAGGAAACCACAGCATGGTGGTAAGGTACTTTCTAGTACTTGGTTGGCTAGCTACCACCTTTAAGTTGATAATTTGCCGCCAAGCACCTAACGGTGTATTCCAGAATCCTCACTTGAGAGTCAGTTTCATTCCAAGCTAGTTGTGCTTAACCATCTTTGATTACACCGTCACTTAATATCAAATGAGCTGTGATCAAACACCTAGCTTGTGTTATCTCTTACCATCAGATGAGCACCTTGATAGTCTTATTACTTTTACATAAAAAATAAACATGTAATCATTAGTTCTGTTATATGGTATATCTTATATCTTTAAACGAGCAATTCTTGTATATATATATATATATATATATATATATATATATATATATATATATATATATATACATATATATATATATATTCTGAATCTCGGAATCGGCTCCAATGATATTCATGAAATTTTATATCTAGCGATCTAGCTAGGTTTCATTTTCAGAAAACGTCGTTTTATCCATGTTTTCAGCCGAGCAATGCTCGGTCAACCAGGTACTTAAAATGATATGTATAATTTACGTCAAATGCAATTTTATTTACGTAAGTAATGAAGCTCCGTAATCAATGGGTGTACCAGCATTTACGTCCCAGTTTACGATTTCCGTTCTCGATAAATATCTAACAGATGGTGTTTTATGCTACCAGACGTCTGAACGGTAATATTAATTCTTATTATAATAGATTTCAATCGAAATCACATCAATCACCAGGTGGTAGATTTCCTTAGCAGGTCGTCTATTTATATCGGATACTCACGTTTAATTATATCGGATACATACGTTTAATTATATCGGATACTCACGTTTAATTATATCGGATACATACGTTTAATTATATCGGATACTCACGTTTAATTATATCTGATACTCACGTTTAATTATATCGGATACATACGTTTAATTATATCGGATACTCACGTTTAATTATATCTGATACTCACGTTTAATTATATCGGATACATACGTTTAATTATATCGGATACTCACGTTTAATTATATCGGATACATACGTTTAATTATATCGGATACGCACGTTTAATTATATTGGATACATAAGTTTAATTATATCGGATACTCACGTTTAATTATATCGGATACTCACGTTCAATTATATCGGATACATAAGTTTAATTATACCGGATACTCACGTTTAAAGCACGTCAGTTCCCATAGTAAAACAGCAATGTTTACATAAGGTTTAATGTACCACGTTGATAAGAAATAACCAATTTGTATTTGTAATCTTTAGTTCTGTCCCTGAACGCAACAAACCCGACATCCGCAAGGTGATACCATTGTATGCCAAATACTTCGTCTATCCTACTAATCCTACCAATATTATAAATGTGAAAGTTTGTTATTCAATCACGCAAAAACGGCCTAAAGGATTGGGATGAAATTTGGCACTCACAGTTTATTACCTGGATTAACATACATGATACTTTTTATTCCGGAATAATGTTAGATTCGTGTAGGATTACCAAGTATAGATGTGTCTTACGGAACATTATTCCAGAATAAATGGTACTTATACTTCATATTAATCTAGGTAGTTTTTTTCTTTTTCTTTTTGGCATCGCACTCTGTGCATTCTGCTAGTTTCAATGTTTCTGTATTTTGTGTGCAGTCTTCAGCTTCTTTATCTTTATCGCTTCGTCTTCGGTTTTTGCAATTTATGTCTAACATTTTTAGTTACAGTCAAAGTCATGCCTTAGTAAAGTAGTGGCGACTTCACTATAAGCTTCGATGAAGTTTTGGAAGCAACACGAAAAGTCGTGTTTCACTGATTTATATCACTTTTCCACACTCTATTAAATACCACTATTTTTATACATAAACACTCGAAAAAACAATAGTTTTGGAAAAAAAAAACACAATGGGGCGACACGAATCTTTTCGCCAAAACGCCTCTAGGTAGAACAAGTTTCATGACGGTCAAAACTATTACTATTTTGTTACTTACAAATGTTTCATTTCTCTCTTAACCCAATAACTCAACGAAGACGAAATCGCGGGCGTAAGCTAATCCTACTAATATTATAAATGTGAAAGTTTGGATGGATGTTTGTTACTCAATCACGCCAGAACGGCTGAACGGATCTGGATGAAAATTTGCATGTAGATACTTTAGACCCTGGAATAAAACATAGGATACTTTTCACCATCATTATCATCCATCACCACGCGGGTAAAACCGCGGGGCGCAGCTAGTACGTATATATTTCACCAACTCTAAAATAATATTCTCTTTTATCTGAAAAATAACAGTATGTTTTCTTAATTTTAATTCCGAAACTCGCGGACATAAAATAACAATCGCTACGCGACCGACTGAAAGCTCGTCACTTTTGACGCAAAAGATAATATACTTGACGTATAAATAGCGAATTCGGAAAAACATGGCACCGAGACCAGTGCCGGATTAGCCACGTAGCAAGAGTAGCTACGGGCCCCGCGCAAATAGGGCCCCGTGTCCAAACCCGACCGTAAACAACAAACAACATCAGTCCACTGATGGACATAGGCCTCCTCCTGGGGGTTTAAGTATCCTACCATTCGCTATGGTTTCCTCACGATGTTTTCCTTCACCGGCAGCTCAAGCTCATTGTTGGGGTTTGAACCCACGCCCTTCGGCATGCGAACCGACCGCGCTAACTACTGAGCTATCATCGTAACAAAATAATAATAATTTATTTTTGTTGCAGGTACAAAATTACAGCAATCTGGAATAGCTCCGTTGAAAATATGGCATCTCAAGGTTTTTAAAACTAGGACCTACATCTATTAGGCTAAGATTCTTCATTAAATTTAGATTATTATAATTATTATTATTATAAATTTAGACTGAAGCAGCGATGTCCTGGACTTTGTTTAGTTTTTCAAAAGGGTATTTGAATGGTCATGGCGTTATAACTTATCATTATATCTACATTGACTGCCCTGTTGGCTCATTTGGTGAAGGTCTGCTTCAAGAGCTGGGCGTGGGTTCAATTCCCACTCAAAACTGACATTTGTGTAAGGAACATAGACACTTGTTCTGTGTCTGGGTGTTCTGTATGTATTATACAAATACAAATATAATACAAATCTTTTACAGATAACACCAAAGTTAGAGGTCATTATTCCATTCATATTTAAAAATATACAAATCATATATGTCAATATAATGAAAAAGATAAACTAAAAGAAAAAAACAACTTTGTCAATGAAAAAGTCAATATACAAAGACAGGGGTTCCCAAACTTATTTTGTCTACTGCCCACTTTAAGAATAAATTATTTTTTAGCGCCCCCATTTTTTCACCTACGTCGTGCCTCGTACGTGAAAACGTACGTCCTACTACGTCGTCCTACGTCGTACCGAGGCCTCCTAGCTAAATGAAATTACAAATCATACAAGCCTCTACACAACGCCCCCATTTTTTTCTGGGTTTCTTACCGCCCTTTAGGCCTGCAGCGCCCACAAGGAGAGTTATCGCCCACTTTGGGAAAGGCTGTACTAAGATGTCAAATATAAAATATGTCAATATGATTAAATGTCAATAAAAAAAAACTCACTATTAATTTATTAATCTCTTGTTTTTAAATAATCTTCAAAGTCATAGAAGCACGCGATGGAAGGTGCATATAAAATAATTACGTATTTAGAAAAAAAAAATACGTATTGGTTATTTGGTTCCCATATTACAAGCTTTACTTAGTTTGGGGCTAGATGGCGCTATGTGAAATTTCGAACAATATTTATATTAAAAAATGTCTGTCCGGCCGTATTAAAAATCACTCCTTCAAGCTTTATCTGTTCGTCATCAAAATTGAATTTTAAAGTGGAGATAAGACACGTCGCGTGGGGAGCACAGCTTCGGTGAAGAGCCATTGATGCAGTCAGCACTCCTGGACTCGAGAGTCCTTTGGAGACTCTCTTATCCTGTCGCTAGAGGTGTTATAATAGGGTCGTTTTCCAGTATTACTATTATTTAATATCACTATTAGGAATACCGGTAGAATTGCTAATAGTGATATTATGTGTATACCTTACCTGTTATCCGGTAATACTCAAATAATATATTTAAAATGATATTACTAAATATGAATTGTAACTTTGATGGTTAAGTTTTGGTTATCAATAAAATATTTGTATTTGTAATACTACGGAATCTTACGTTACGCTACGTAGTAGTAGTGTGCAAACATTATTGTATTCCGGTTTGAATGATGCCGCAGCTAGCAAAACTACAGGGCTGTTGTGATTAACCATCAAACTAAAGTAAGCAATGAGCGCTGGAGCAACAATGCCCTGGACTTTGTTTTGTTACTCAAAGTTCTGTGTATCGCTGCAATTGTCATGGGTAGGCGCTATCTCTTACCATCAGGAGAGCGTCTCGCTCCTCTTATTATTATTACATTTTAATTAAAAAAACAGTTACCATAAAATATGACAATACGTCACCACGAACAAATACTATATCTATTATTTAACTAATATTGAATCAATAATACCGATGATTTCGATAACTAATACAATACAAACTTTTATTATAATACCAGTACCTATTATGAATATAATGGTTACATTTCTATCACACCCTTAACGGTCTTAAGGTACTTTCCAATATCCGGACTGTGGATTTTATCATAGATATATTGATTTTTTTATACTTGACAGGCTAGGTGTTTGATCGCTGCTCACCTGATGTTGAATCAGAACGGTGGGACTAAATTGAAAATATAGTGGTAGTTATGAATTGCAATATCACATGTTAGCCTTGGTTTACTTGGTGGTAGATCTCCTTAGCAGGAAGTCGTCTAGTTACCACCGCAGTACCAGCTATTCTGCCGCTAAGCAGTAGTGTGTAAACATTACTGTGTTACGGTTTGAAGGGTACTGCAGCTAGCGAAATTACAGGGCTATTAAGACTAACCATCCAGTCTCAAAGTAATGAGCGCCAAAGCAGCGATGCCCCGGGCTTTGTTTTGCTACTCAAAGTTCTGTGTATCGCTGCAATGGCCATGGACAAGTATCAACATTAGTGTTTCGATCATGTACATAAAAGAAAGTTATTTCCTTGGTGAATGGAATTCGTTGAGATAAAGCAAGTACAGGATATAAAACACTGACGTCATTTCCCGACAATAAGCCCGTTGGGCAGATATAAATCTTTGATACAAACAGTATCAGTGTAAAGACAAGTGTCATCGACGGGTCTTACTGTAACGGCTTATTGGGACTGTCTCGAATCTGGCACATGGCTTTGTAAGACAAAAGGAAAACAAATACCTAATGTTTAAGCTTCCACGATTTGAACACAGTACCTGGATGACCGAGCTTTGCTCGGCTGAAAACACGGATAAAACGACGTTTTCTAAAAATGAAACCTAGCTAGATCGATTTATCTCCCTCGAAACCCCTGCATACTAAATTTCATGAAAATCGTTGGAGCCGTTTCCGAGATTCAGAATATACACATATATATATATATATATATATACAAGAATTGCTCGTTTAAAGATATAAGATAAATAAAAGAAGCAGCTTTTTTAATGTTTGAGAAGCTAGGTGTCCTCCTCGTCAGTAAGAAAGTACACTGAGAAAAGTAGTTCATCTTAGGCTGATCGACGAGTTAATAGCCTACTTATGCGTTGACGCTTAGGGTTGTCACTTTTATTTTTAGTTAAATATTATTTGCGTATTATGAACAGCACTATAACACTGCGTTAAATAAAATGGCCGGTAAAGTGTAAATAATAAAGTGGCCGGTGAGAGCAGGCGAATGCGAGCGGGCGTGCAGCGTACTGGAACGCGCGCGACCAAACTCACAGCAAGGCCCGGACTGCCGGCACCCGAGTCTCCCCGAGATGATGCTAATGTGTGCGTGGCAGTGTGTATATGGCACACACATTCAAACCGGCAGCAGCCAATTATGTAGTTAAGCAGGGATGGGAGCTCGGACATTGAAGTTAAACGTTGACGGGGGCACACCTGAGTCGTTGGCCGTGGTGGTGCCGGCGTAAGAATAGTACCCCACCCTCTCTACCCGTGGTTGCCGTAAGAGTCGGCTAAGGGATGTAATTGCAAGATGGGCAGCAGCGTCTTCCTTGAACAATCACACCTAACTGCGCTCGCCAACCCGCCTGGCAAGCGTGGCGAGTATTGGCAAAATCCCTCCAGGAGGAGGCTTAACCAGCAGTGGACGTCCATGATGCGTGTGTGTGACACCTGAGTCGCAAGCCCTAGGCGATGGTCGGGCTCCCGTTCCTGTAAACCAGCATTGGCACCCGCACGTTGATTCACTTCAACGCTAACGAATTTCGTCACAGTATTTTATAAATGTACGTTGTATTCCTATGGCTTCCAACTCTGTTTGTATGGCCTCACGCATTGGGCTTAGTGTAGGAACTACTTGCGGTTATTAGGTTAAGATAACTTAGATGCGCTTGTGATGTTGCTTACTTACTTTTTAGGGTTCCGTACTTCAAAAGGTAAAAAAAGGAACCCTTATAAGATCACTTTCTTGTCCGTGTCGACCACCGATTTTCTCAGGAACGGGTGGACCTAGCATGTTACCAGATACTGAGGTCTATAGTCCCTATCTAAATATATATAACTCAAAGGTGACTGACTGACATAGTGATCTATCAACGCACAGCCCAAACCACTGGACGGATCGGGCTGCAATTTGGCATGCAGGTAGATGTTATGACGTAGGCATCCGCTAAGAAAGGATTTTGATTAACTCTACCCCCAAGGGCATAAAATAGGGGATGAAAGTTTGTATGAAACTTTGTCAATTTTAAACCGATCGGGCTGAGATTTTGCATGTATAAAGCTACGTAGGCATCTAGCGCGGGTGAAACCGCGGGGTACAGCTAGTTAGTTGTATAAAAATCAAGGTCCTACGTCAACACGATAAAAAGATATGGGCAAGATTAGATTTTCGCGAAAACTTGTAAGTACCATAATTTAAATTAATTTTCAACTTTTTGATTTTTCGGAATTTTCCCTTTACTTGTGCTGTAAGACCTTGCCTTTAACCAAAACTGACAATTCTAGTTTATTACAAGCTTTTATTTAACTTGCAATGTATGGGTACCTTTCAGCCTAAAAAGGTAAGGCACGAAAATATTTTTTTTTTTTTTTTAGATAGGCTTTCTTTTGAGAGCCATCTCACGTTAAGTGATGATGCGGTCTAAGATGGAGCACGCTTGCCTAGAAGATACCGATTCACTCTCGACTTGAAGACACTCAGATTATATCCATCGGGGAACACCCACTCGGGCAGCGCATTCCACTGTCTAGCAGTCCGCACAATGAACGTCGAATCAAATCGTTTCGTTCGAGTTTTTGGAACATCTACCATGAAACGATGTCGCTTTTTTGAGCTTCTGGCTGTCCGATAGAAAAATGGACATGGGGGAATCAGATCATGTAGTTCTGAAGCACACTAACTAAAAAACACAAAAAACACTAAATCAACTTTAACGCAAGCAAAGGAAGAACAAAAGCTAGTACTATAAAATGTAGATGATACATTAAGTAGCATAAACTTCGTATATCCCCTCTATATTTAAATAGGTCGTTTATCCTACCTCAAGTGGCGTAGATACTACCACTTAATCTACAGAAGTGCCGTAGCGTGGTCGTAGCAGATGCGTAGACATGCTACGCCGTAGCTCGTAGAGTTATGACGTCATTCATAAATGCTGTCGCACGGGCAAGTGGCAGGTACGATTAGTGTGGTCGAGTAACTGGAATAGAATATTTGTGACAGGAATAAAAAAAAAATATCTTACAGTACATTAAAGAATGATAAAAATACGAGTTTTCTATAAAGTATATGCCTCTCTTCTTGCACGCCACTCGTTCCGGTCCTGTACCAATCGTGTCTAAGTTCGACCCGCCATTTTTATTATGTCGTCTACCCAAAGAGCTGTTATACGACCAACGCTCCATTTACAAGTTCGCAGCCAACATTTAAAAAAATATGATTTGAAGTAAGTAGAAGTGAGGTAATTCTGGCAAATAAACAATGTGCAACGCCATATTACTTTCAGGTAGAAATAAAAAACAAACCAATAGAAACAAGTTCCTGACTTCAGAAAATACGATACGAATTGCAATTCTGTGTTTATGTTATACGCATATTAGTTATTATGCTCATCAGTAACGTCTACGTCACAAACACGCGTGCCGTCGCACGCGGAATGATTGCGTTGTCAACAGCCACACGCGCCATGCATGACTTGAAATGTCACTGTCAGTGATCTGTCACAGAGTATAAAACTTTTTTTTTTGCATGAACGCGGTAAGATCGTTAATGAATGTTTGAATTATGATGTGCAAGTGGACTGTATGTAATTTTGATGGGAGTTAGAGGGCAAGGAATAGCTAAAGGGACTCACGTATGTCCTGCGAGGTCGATAGAATCTCCTGCGCTCTCCAGCGACGAACTCTTTCCAAAATAACGGCCTTTCTTCTTGATGTTAACGGTCGGGTGACGGCGGAACTGCTTGAGCTTTCCGTTGGCCGTGAGTGATGAACGAAATTTGTTGATTCGTTCGGAAATGTTGGTAAGGAAAAGGCGGGAAAGTGAAATAGTCCATGATGCTTGAATACATTTCGATTCAATGTTTTATAATCGGAAACGTAATATTTTCGAGAGTTTATCATATTTGACGTTTTGATAGTAAGTAGAAGCTTCTAAATTAACTTACCAACAGTGATAAGAACTAAGACTAAACTACGAGTCTAACCATTGAAAGTCTCAAAGTAATGACCGCCAAAGCAGCGATGCCCTGGACTTTGTTTTGCTACTCAAAGTTCTGTGTATCGCTGCTACAAGGGTCATTGACAGACGTTATCTTTTACAATCAGGAGAACGTCTCGTTCGTCTCATTTCTTTTACATAAAAAAAATCTTATGTGACTTTGACTGTGGCTAAGACTTATTATTATTTTATGGTTGACAGGCGTGGTATTTGAAAACCTGATGTTACGTAACGGTGTAGTCGAAGATGGTAAACACACCTAGCCTGGAATGAAACTGGATCTCCAGAACACACCGTTAGATGCTTGGCGGCAGATTTTCAACTTGAAGGTGGTAGCTAGCCAGCCGAGTACTAGAAAGTACCCTACCACCACGCTATGGTTTCCTCGCGATGTTTTTCTTCGGGTTCAAGCTCATTGTTGGGGTTTGAACCCACCGCGGATTTTGTTATCATGTGGTTTTTGAATTGCCTCCCGCTATAGAAGCTAATTTAAATACATATTCTCGTCAAACTTAATAAATAAACACAATGCGACAACTAAATTATTATTTTACGTTAATCACGACTTTTCATATCGTAGTTTGAACATAATCAGACATAATGTAACATTAGCTTGTCAGTAACGACCTTACAGACAGACAGATCGATGAATCCATATCGAGCTAACCTAACGTTGCTATGGCGACAGTTCCAAGTAGCTTAGAACGTCTTGTAGGAATAATGACGAATATCCAACTTTTTTTTTGGCTTTGTCAATTTCGTATGTTATGCCAAAAACTAAAAACGAATTAAAATTATGACATACAAATAACAACTATAATATTTTTAATTGGCATTTTATCTCATTGAAAAAAAAAATTACTTTGAGACATCACACGTAACAAAAAAACTACTTAACGCTATAAAAAACAATTGTAAGTTCTATACTTATAACCTATAAGTTTACAAAGTTTCATCGTAATATGAACAAAAATAATGAACGGTACGGCAGTTTTTTTTGTAAACTAGCGACCCGCCCCGTCTTCGCACGGGTAGTAAGAATGGGCATAGTAAGCTATCCGTAGAAGGTAGATATATGTCACCGCGGACTTTATTGTAGATCTATAAAAGAGGAATATCCCACCATGCATTTGCCCTTTTTGATGAAAGCTCGCAGGTGGCTTGACTTTTTCCGACACTTCCAACAATTATCATCAAATTTCGACCAATTTACACAAAACCTTTGCAAATTATATACCTAAACCTTCCTCATGAATCACTCTATCTATTGGTGAATGATAATCTATTCAGTAGTTTTCAAGTTTATCGCAAACAGAGAGACAGACGCGGCGGATGACTTTGTTTTATAATTTTTTTTTTATTTTTTTATTGCTGTCTGACTATGTGTTTGACTACAACTCACCTGGTGTTAAGTGACGGCGTGATCGCAGGTGGTAAAGCACACCTAGCCTGGAATGGCACTGGCTCTAAAGTGAGGCTGCCGGAACACACCGTTAGATGCTTGGCGGCAGATTTTCATCTTGAAGGTGGTAGCTAGCCAGCCGAGTACTAGAAAGTTCTCTACCGCCACGCTATGGTTTCATCACGATGTTTTCCTTCACCGGCAGCTCAAGCTCATTGTTGGGGGTTGAACCCACGCCCTTCGGCATGCGAACCGACCGCGATAACCACTGAGCTATCATCGCTACAAAATGTAGTGATAAAATAATATGTAGTGATTTGATTGCAATCTCAATGAGTAGGTCCTCATAGACAGCCCTATCACACAGTTAAGGGCGTGTCCACACACCCAGTACTTGCGGTTGTCAGAGATGAAGTGACCGAGGTTGGGACACGCCCTCTAGTGGCAGTGACGGGTTCAATGGTTTTGTGCAACCCACTGACGAAGTTTCAATTTATCTTTCCCCCGAACGGTCTATTAAAACTTTTTTAGCCCCCGACGCAAACAGTGGGGTGTTATACGTTTTATGTCTCTTTGTGTGTTGTCTGTGACATTATAGCCAAACGGTTGAATGCTTAACCGACTTCAAAAAAGGAGGAGGTTTTCAATTCGACTGTATGTTTTTTTTGTATGTATCTTACGCGATTATTCCGCCAATTATGAATCGATTTTGATGATTCTTTTCTTGTTTGGAAGATCAGAGGAGGTGCCAAGTTTTATCGAAATTGATTTATCCTTTACTCCGAAACTTCGCTGTTTCATAGGAGCAGTGCGTTTAGTGCGTAAGAATTGTACTCCACCCTCCTTACCCGTGGTTGCCGTAAGAGTCGGCTAAGGGGTGTAATCCGGAAGATGGGCAGCAGCGTCTTCCTTGAACAATCACACCTAACTACCAAGCCTGCCAAGCGTGGCGAGTATTGGCAAAACCCCCCCAGGAGGAGGCCTATGTCCAGCAGTGGACGTCCTATGGCTGATGATGTGATGATGTGTGAGTGTTTTTAAAAATATTTTTTTACGTTTATTGGCCTTCTTCTATCGAAAACCTGAAGGTTTTTTCCAGTGTCATGTTAGTTCCTCTGAACCGCAAGTTAGTTCTCTACGTAGATACCCACTTGTAATGTAAACGGAATTGGGCCCCAGGCAAACTTGGAAATAGGTCGTCTGCTAAAATGGCTGACATCCAGACGCGTCGAAGTTGGAATCTATATTCGCGTCGTTATTGTTTGAAAGCTTAGATCTGTGTACCTACTATGTATATAGAAATGTATGAATACGACATCGTCCCATGTGAGTTTATTTATTTATTATGGTTTAAAAGCTAAGTGTTTGACCACAGCTTACGTGTTTTTTTATTATTATTTTTAAAGCACTGGTAAAGCACACCTAGCCCGTAATAGAACTGGCTCTCAAGTGAGGCTGCCGGAACACACCGTTAGATGCTTGGCGGCAGATTTTCAACTTGAGGGTGGTAGCTAGCCAGCCGAGTACTAGAAAGTACTCTACCACCACGCTATGGTTTCCTCACGATGTTTTCCTTCACCGACAGCTTAAGCTCATTGTTGGGGTTTGAACCCACGCCCTTCGGCATGCGAACCGGCCGCGCTAACCACTGAGCTATCATCGCTACAAAGTTAAGTAACGATGTGCGAAGGTGTGGTTAAAGATGGTAAACACACCAAACATGTAATGTAACCTAACCCTTTTTACTACCGGACGGCCAGACAAACGCGACAAAAGCTGCTACACCAAACTCCATTCCCTGAGTTTATTATCAGGTTTCTAGAAGCTAATTCACGTAAAAAACCAGCCAAATCCGAGTCGGACTCGCGCTAAAAGGGTTCCGCAACATTATCTATAAAAACGACAAAAAAATCACGTTTGTTGTATGGGAAATTAAATATTTGTGTTATTTTAATTTGATTATTTATTTTTAAAGTGCATAACTAAATATTCTGTGAATATTTCAACTGTCTAACTATCACGGTTCATGAAATACAGCCTGGTGACAGACGGACAGACGGACAGCGGAGTATTAGTAGGTCTTAATAGGGTCCCGTTTTACACTTTGGGTACGGAACCCTAAAAACTAACTATCGATGTACAGCATAAATAATTCTCGCTTAACAGTCGTATTAATTTCACCAATGAAGTTTTGAAACTAAAACAGAACTCGTGAAGAATTTTTTTTAATCAACATTGAAGTATGAACCCTCAACAAAACCCTCGACATCATTTCTCGCTAAAATCGAGAAGGCCTTGCTTTGATTCGGAAACCTAATTTCGTGTCACGAAATATCCCGCTATTTTCCTTTCTGACAACATGTTGTTTGCGTGTTGCCAAAGGAAAAAAAAAACAATACACATATAGCCAGAAATCCTTCTTTATGCGTATTGTCTTGTTTACGACAAGCTAGTCATGTCGAAGTATAAATACTTTTGAGGTATCAAAGTAGGTTTACTGAGGGCTTTGCGTGAAATACACGTTACGAAAACACTAAACAACAATATAATTACATTTTATATCAAAAAGTATTTAATTAAAATGGTACTTGACAAATGCTACTATAATAATTGACAATTAAAATTTAATGACATTAACAATTGATTGTGCTATTTTTTTTTCTTTCTTATTGGCATCGCTCTGTGCATTCTGCCAGTTTCAATGTTTCTGTATTTTGTGAACAGTCGTCAGTTTTCAGCTTCTTTATCTTTATAGTCAAAGTCCAGTCTTGGTCAAGTCCAATCCATGCCACTCAAATTGGCGCAAATTGACACAAAAGTGGCGACTTTACTATAAGCTTCGATGACGTTTTGGTAGCAACACAAAAATTATAAATAAATTAATTGGTAAGATTCCTAATAAGTACTTAATATTGTATGCATGAATGAGTAGCTGTTGAGACCTATTTCATGACACCAACAATCAACAAGTAATACACAGCCTTCAATTAAAGATATTGAATTTTACGAAAATGTTTACAACTGCTCCTTTTCATACATTTTTCCATTGTTTACGTATGATGTAATTCTTCAGCTTCTATGATAACCCCTTTGTATTCTCATTCTTTGTCTCATTGGGTATGGATGAAAAAAGTTAAGCTTAAAGTTTTTTTCTCTGTAAAGACTTACATAACTGGCTGAATCTACAAACCGTGCTAAGTCGAAATCCATAACAAAAAATGTACAGTAACAAACAGCAGAAAAACGGAGCGCTTCTGAAATAAATAATTATTCTTGTTAATGCTTTAACTATGTGGGGTAGGTAGGTATTTAAAACTGTTCCGAAAGTTTAACTAGGTTAGACGTCATTGCGCAAAATAAACATTTGAAAGTTAGTTTAGTAAAAATACTGTTAGGTTTTTGTCCACCATAGGCTAATATATAAACAGCGACGCCAAAAACAAAAAAGAATAAAATAAATTTATGTTCTGTTGACACTAAGTTGTCATTTCCAGTGGATCTAACGTTAATTTCAAATAATTATCTAAAATATAAATACCTAATTATAATTATGTAGTAAAAATAATTATAATTGTGTATTATTATCACGCGAAATGGCGGGACAAACGCAAGCATATTTTATTTATAATAAATAAAAAAAGTAAAAGTATAGCGATGATAGCTCAGTGGTTAGCGCAGTCGGTTCACCCGCCGAAGGGCGTGGGTTCAAATCCCAACAATAAACTAGAGCTGCCGTTGAAGGAAAACATTGTGAGAAAACCATAGCGTGTAACAGGGTTTTGTCTATTGTCTAGTAGGTACGCAGCTGGCTAGCTACCTCAAGTTGAAAATGTGCCGCCATCTAACGGTATGTTCTGACAGCATCATTTGAGACCCAGTTACATTCCAGGCTAGATACCGTCACTTAATATCATATGAGATGTATTCAAACACAGCTTGTCAAAAGCTAAATATAACTTCCTATAATATATGACAAATTTCCAATTCCTCCCGAAAGGGGCGCCATCAAACTTCCTATACATTTTTCTACCGTTAAGTACATCTCGCAAATTGATATTTTAGCCTAAATATGTTTTAAATATTTACAACCGACAAGTAAAAACGTCCATTTTAACGACTTCCTAAGATAATGCAAACTAGATGCGCTTTTGATATCAGCAAAAAGTTCAACACGAGGACATGACTTAAGACTGTAGACGAGAAAACGCTGCGTATTCTGTGACGAAATTAAGAATTAATTACAGAGGGTGGAATCTCGTGTCACAGCTGTCATGAAAGTGACAACTCTTTTTACCCGACTGCCAAGGAAGGTTATGTTTTTCGCGCGTATCTTGTATACGTATGTATGTATATATATAAATTTTTTTATTAACTCGAATCTTCTAAACTGCTTGCGACAGTTAAGGTATCGTTATATTCGTCTTAAAAGCCCAAGTGTTTTAAGGTAGGCCGGATTTTTGGCGCGAAATATAGTGCCTACGTTAGTTTAAAAAAAAAAAAAAAAAAAAAACCTTTCAAGTAGGACATCAAAATGAAGGCAATTAATAGAGGATTCAAAACTCAAAAACTCAAAACTCAAAGTGCTTTATTTCCTTTAGACCTTACAGGACTCTTGGACACGTCACACGTCACAAATTATAAACATACTTAAAACTAGGAAATAAAGTGATCACTTTGATCTTTCGTTCACTTCAATCTTTTTGAGGTAAAGTAAAGAAGCGAACAAGAAACCTTTACCTTGTTAGATTGTTAGTTTTCGAGTTGGAGCAAAACTCGTCCCAAGCTTTTTTATCGTCTAGATAATCTGATATTTTGTAGTAAGCCTTTTTACATAAGATATTTTTGACAATTTGTTTGAATTTATTTATTGATAATTTTTGCAACTCACTAGGAGTTTTGTTGTAGAAGCGTATACATTGCACTTTAAAGGATACATGATTACAAAAATATATATTATATAGGTTATATGTTTAAATGTGGTTGCCGTAAGAGTCGGCTAAGGGATGTAATCCGGAAGATGGGCAGCAGCGTCTTCCTTGAACAATCACACCTAACTGCGCTCGCCCACCCGCCTGCCAAGCGTGGCGAGTATTGGCAAAACCCCCCCAGGAGGAGGCCTATGTCCAGCAGTGGACGTCCTATGGCTGATGGATGATGTTTGAATTTAATAAGGAATTATACATTTGTTTAAAAAGTTTTTTTCCCGTTAATTATAGCTATTTTATTTGCAGGGTGCGTTTGATATTTAGTTATTTTTGGAGAAACTTACAGTCATAGAACAACAGATTTTACTAAACATGTAACAAGTTTCTAGTGATATTTAAATAATTAAAATGAAGTTAATTATAACGAATTTGGTCTATCTAACAAAAAAAAAATTAAGAAAAAGGTCACTTATCTATTTCTTGATTATTCCAATGTTACAAAAGAATACATCTACATATTTATGTATCTAGGTTAGCGTTAATACGTAAATAGCTTTTTTTTTCTTTTTGGCTTCTACCTAATTTTAAATAGGGCAATTTTGCCATTAATAGTAGGGGAGTGTAATATAAGTAATTATTGAGAATATATTTTATTTTTTATAGTTGACACGCTAGGTGTTTGAGCACAGTGCCGGTGTGGTCAAAGATGGTAAAGCACACCTAGCCTGGAATGGAACTGGCTCTCAACTGAGGCTGCCAGATCACACCGTTAGATGCTTGACAGCAGATTTTCAACTTGAGGGTGGTAGCTAGCCAGCAGAGTACTATAAAATACCCTACCACCATGCTATGGTTTCCTCACGATGTTTCACCAGCGGCTCAAACTCATTAGTTTGTTTGTGAATTTGTGAACCGACCACGCTAACCACTGAGCTATCTTGCTATAAAAACATTACATAAAGAACCCGTTTTTCCGCTCTACAAAGTTGTTTACATACAAGCAAGCAATGTGAATCGATAGATTTTACTGATGGTCGTGTTTCACGGTGATATCTCCGTCGCGTGTGGAAGCCTACGATATTCCGACCTTCTTCATGCTAATTTCCCTCCTTAAATACTCCTTCATGCTAATGCCAACCAAATTTACCGATGATACTGGCAGTTAATAAAACTTTTGTAACAAAAAAAAATTAAATTGGTACGATCCTTCTTCTTTATTTTTGGCATCGCATTTTGAGTATTTGCTAGTGTGAAATATTTCGTTTAGATGTAAGTCTTGTCGTTTTTTATGTTAATTCAACTAACATTATTATTAATTTATGTCACTTCAATGTCACATAAAGTAATTTTGGATCAAGTCCAATTATGCCCAGCAAAGTAACTGTGGCTACAAGCTTCGATGAGATTTTATAGGCAACGTGAAAATACATATTTCACCACATTGTCATACTCTTGCACGTATTTTGGTAATTTATGAATTAAGAACCACTATTTTCACTAATAAACCTATATTGGAAATAAACAAGTTGAATCAACGATATCTACTTGTAAATATCTTGTAATTAACATTACTTGCAACTGATCCTTTTTAGTTCTTCATATTATTTTTTGTTATCATTTTGGGTATCATTATACTAAAGTTAAAAAAAGTAAGTTTTTCCACGTTCCCGCCAAAACTTAGCAACAATTTTTATTCCTTTTTGGTTACTGTCTCATTGTTTTGAAACTATTTTGCCATCCGCAGTATGGGATAGGAGCTACTGATTTATAATGTAGTGAAATATATCTTCGTGTTGTTCTGCCCATTAAAGCATCGTCCATACTATCAGTTGCCGTCACATTAGGCCGCTATATTTTAGTATCTGTGGACAAAACGAGATAAACATTATTGTTTATGGATATGCCGATATGATTCGGTAATCAGAATCGGTCTACCATCGCTGCGAACAGTACTCGACGAGCGAAAACGCGCCCAAAATTTTACGACATGAAAATACAATTGTGTTTTACGATACACTACACAATCGTAAAACGATCCAAAGCTACGCCTTATATACTTCCTCAATAATTTTTGGCATCGCACTTTTTAAGTATTCTGCCAGAGTTAGAAACATTATAAATTAGTAAAGGTGAGCTGTGCGAGATAGAGAAAAATGGCTCTTTAACTAATAACTAGAATCTGAAGTACACTAAGGTAAATTTAATATTATATCCGACTACTTCGTCTTGCTTCGCACACTAATAATCCTGTATAAGTAAAACAAAAAAAAAAACTATTGTTACTATTTTTTGTCGCTTATTTGTATTCATATACATACATATATTATCTTTATACATACGTAGGTATATTTATTTTATATTTATGTATTAATATTAATTGTATTTATGTGTATTAGTGTAATTTTAGTCATTCTAGCTAATCTATATATTATTGGAATATAGATATATTTATGTATTCCCCTTTATGTATATCCTCGTTATTGACACCCCGTCACTTTCTTTCTCTAACCTTTTCCACTCTAAGGTTGTCTGGAAGAGATCGCTTTAAGCGATAAGGTCACCAGTTGTCACACTTTTTTAATCAAGTTTATTTCCTTTTTCTACTGTATTGTATAATTTTTTGTATGGACGATATAGAATTAATCAATTAATCATAAATATGTGCCGTGGTAGTGCCGGCGTAAGAATAGTACCCCGCCCTCTCTACCCGAGGTTGCTGTAAGAGTCTGCTAAGGTATGTAATCCGGAAGATGGGCAGCAGCGTCTTCCTTGAACAATCACACCTAACTGCGCTCGCCAACCCGCCTGCCAAGCGTGGCGAGTATTGGCAAAACTCCCCCAGGAGGAGGCCTATGTCCAGCAGTGGACGTCCAGCTGATGATGTGTATGTGATGTGAAGTGAAAACCATGTTTCCATACTAAAATAATTTAAGCACGTATGTATTCACATCAAAAATCAATTCATTTTATAAAAGCCAAAGCCATGTAGTTTCTAGAATGTAATATACGATGATTGGATATTTTTAATGCCCAGAGTAAATTTTCCGTTAGCCAACTTCAATTTTTCCAAAGCGTTACCAGGGTAACAAAATATTATGGAGATAGTTCGAATCGATAGCAGACGAACGGGCGCCGCTACCCGAGGGAGCTTGTTTACAGATAGTTCGGGACAGCGCAGTGAGAAAATCGTGTAGACCAGTGGCTCCCAAAGTTGAATAAATCGCGACAGATTAAAAAAAAACCTAATTCAGGAGTCACTGCTTGATTGTCATGAATAAAAAAGAGCATAATTGTACTTTAAAAAAAAAACACTCCGTTCTACAACGTTCCAATCAAAAGTTTTTACTAAACTAGCAGACCCGGCCACGCGTTGCTGTGGCCAAATTGAACACACGCGTGTAACGTGAAGTAAATTGTAGCGCATATGAAACGTTTGGACTTTTAACGTAGCGCCATCTATTGGATACTTACTGAATCCAGTTAATAAATTACCTTACACTGCCATCTATTAGAAATTTATGGAACTAACAGATTTTTATACCTCTTTGTCGTATATTAAACAAACAATTTACAATAAAAAAATGTTGTGATTATAAATTGAGATATAAACTATTCTATCTCTCAAGTTGGATCAAACTGCACATAGTGTGCAAGATTTGATTTAAATCGGTTCAGTAGTTGAGTTCATCGCGGACAAACAACGTGACACGAAATCTTATATATATAAAGATAGGTATAAAACAAGTAGTACTATGTTTCAAGAAGACTGGTTACTTCTATTTTAGTTAATTTAAATCGTAATCGTAATAATTAGGTATATAACTTGACAAGGTTTTATGTAAATTGATTGAAATGTAGTGTCGGAAAAAGTCAAGTCACCTGAGAGCTTTCATAGAAAACGCTGAAATATAACAAAACAATGCATGGTAGGATATTCCTCTTTTATCTTCTAAATATATATAACTCAAAGGTGACTGACTGACTGACTGACTGACTGACTGACTGACATAGTGATCTATCAACGCACAGCCCAAACCACTGGACGGATCGGGCTGAAATTTGACATGCAGGTAGATGTTATGACGTAGGCATCCGCTAAGAAATGATTTTGATTAATTCTACTCCCAAGGGGATAATATAGGGGATAAAAGTTTGTATGAAACTTTGTCAATTTTAAACCGATCAGGCTGAGACTTTGCATGCATAAAGCTACTATGACGTAGGCATCTAGCGCGGGTGAAACCGCGGGGCACAGCTAGTAGATCTATAAAAAAGTTCGCGGCGGCATATAGTATAACTACCTTTTAAGGATAACTGGATATCATAAGCGAGAAGACGGATAGATGGATAGATGTTTGTTACTTAATCATGCAAAAACGGCTGAACGGATTTAGATGAAATTTGGAACACATGTAGTTTATGATCTGGATTAACGTATAGGATACATTTTATACTGCAAACTGAATAAACTTAGTACTAAATAAAATTACTTCGTTTAGTTGTACCAAAGATTTTTTTTATGGAAGAACTCAGGTGTGAGTGCGGGGGGTTACTTGAGCCCTTAATGTTAAGTTTGACGAAAGATAAACGAAATATGGCTGTGTTTAGTCAATGATGACTCACACTCTCGTATCAGAACTGCGTCCGGTTGAAACTCAAATAAAATTCAGGAAAGCCTCGTCCCGAGGTCCGGAAGGGACGCCCAGATAAAATGTAATTGTTTTTGAGGCGCTCTTACATGAAAACGGCTTTATTTATATTTACCTAGATACGACCTTTTTATAGGGGATTTAACAGGTAAAAAGGTCTTTTGGAAATAAAGTACCTACGATCGATGGATAGAGAATTTACTCACGGGTGCAATGTAGAAACTAATGTGGTGCATATGCATGTATTATGCATATAAACCTTCCTCTTGTATCACTCTGTCTATTGATGGAAACCGCATTAAAATCCGTTGCGTAGTTTAAAAAATCTAAGTGTACAGACGGCGGGAGCGACTTTGTTTTATACTATGTAGAGACTAGCGACCCGCCCCGGCTTCGCACGGGTGCAATGTAGTTAATAATTTGGTGCAATGCACGTATTATACATATAAACCTTCCTCTTGAATCGCTCTGTCTCTTGATGGAAACCGCATTAAAATCCGTTGCGTAGTTTAAAAGATCTAAGCGTACAGACGGCGGGAAGCGACTTTGTTTTATACTATGTAGAGACTAGCGACCCGCCCCGGCTTCGCACGGGTGCAATGTAGATACTAATGTGGTGCATATGCATGTATTATACATATAAACCTTCCTCTTGAATCGCTCTGTCTCTTGATGGAAACCGCATTAAAATCCGTTGCGTAGTTTAAAAGATCTAAGTGTACAGACGGCGGGAAGCGACTTTGTTTTATACTATTCAGAGATGGAGTTGCATTTGACCGCTATCGCTCCGCTTGAAGATGCGGTCTACGATGGAGCACGCTTGCTTAGAAGAAACCAATTCACTCGCGACTTGAAGACACCCACACACATTTACATCCTGTGATCTTTTTCAAGAAGTCAAAAGAGAACACAACCCTCGCGTGGCCACGTCTTTTTTCATATAAAAAGTAATGAGATGAACGAAACGCTCTCCTGATGGTAGAAAATAACTTATATCCATGACCATTGCAGCGATACACAGAACTTTGAGTAACAAAACAAAGTCCAGGGCATCGCTGCTTTGACGCTCATTGCTTTGAGACGTATAGTTAGTTTCAACAGCCCTGTAATTTCGCACAAACCGGAACACAGTAATGTTTACACACTACTGCTTGGGGGCAGAATATCTGGTACTGCGGTGACTACCTAGACAACCTCCTGCTAAGATTTACCACCAAGCAGCACCAGTCAGGCCGCCACGGCTTCAAGCTGAAGACATTTCGCAGGTGCTTCAAATTGATTACACATGATAAAATTCTAAAATCTTTACCATGATTTGTCGACCGGACGTTAGGGTCATCGAATTAGAATATTTCTGCCATAAAGCGACACGTGGATGTTATGGCGGGCGATTAGGCGCACCGGAAATTACGTTTGGCCAAAAATTCGCTAAACGAAATTTTTTAAACTTTTACTTTTTAACCCTTAATGGAACAATGCCACGCTCGGTTTGCGCACTCTCTGAATACAAAATTAGATGATAAACACTAAAAATAAAGTGCGATATAAAGTATTGTGTATTGTCTATTGTTTTGTGATTGATTGAAAGAGATTTTCGAACAACTAGTTCTATGAACCTAGAACAGAACTTTAAAAAACCCTAAAATAATCTAGAAATATTTATATTATAATTTTTATTTTGTTTGTAAATTTTAAATATCTTTATGCTGTTATTTCCTTTTATATTAAGCTTAAATTGTGCAATTCGTTCTTGTATTTTTAATTTTTATTTGTATTTGATATAAGTTTAGTGCCATACCAATTTAACATATTTTATATTAGTCTTAAGTATTATATTTAAAATTTCGCATGCTTACTATAGCTATAATTGTGCTGTACATAGGTATAACATAACATTAAGACCTTATGTAAACAATTTATCGCGAATAAATGACTTGATGACTTGATGACTTAAAACAAAGAAGTGTGTCCAAACAACCTAAAGAGTTTAAAAAATCTATAATTAAAGGAAACAAACTTTTAACTTATATATATTGTTTTAATCCTCTTTTAATTGCCTTTATTTAAATACCCTACTTGATAGGTTTTTTTTTTATTAACTTATCACTATTTGGCGACAAATATTCACCATCTTGTTTTTTTTTTTAAATCCACCCTCTAAGGACACTTGGGTTATTGAGACGAATCTAACGATGCCTTAATTATTATTGTCGTAATCCATTCGGCCGTTTGGGAGATATGAGGTAATAAAGGCAGTTGGCAGTCGGGTAAAAAAGCCAACTAACGTGAATATTCTAAATGACTTTGGCTATAGACGTTTTTTGCGATAGTTTTTTTTTTTTAAATAATTTGTAGCGAATGTAGCTCAGTGGTTAGAGCGGTTCGGTGTGGGTTTGAGCTTGAGCTATCGGTGAAGGAAAACATCGCGAGGAAACCATAGCATGGTGGTAGGGCACTTTCTAGTACTCGGCTGGCTAGCTACCACCCTCAAGTTGAAAATCTGTCGCCAAGCACCTAAAAGTGCGTTCCGGCAGCCTCACTTGAGAGCCAGTTCCATTTCAGGCTAAGTTTGTTTACCATCTTCGCCTCCGTCACTTAACATCAAGTGAGGTGTGGTCAAAAACATAGCCTGTCAAAAATAAAAATTGTTTATAATGACCAAATACCAAGTCCAGTCCGTGTCAGTCAAATCAAGTCATGCCTTAGTAAAGTAGTGGCTACTTTACTATAAGTTTCTGGATGGAGTTTTGAAGCTACTCGAAAAGTCATGTTTCACATTATATCACTTTCCCAAACTTGCGCTTGTAATTCGGCAGTTTATGAATAAAACCACACTATTTTTATGCATAAACACTCGAAAAACACTGCTTTAAAAAAAATTCAATGAGGCGACACGACAGCGGCGTTCCCGCCAAAATTCCTTTTTTTTGTTTTCTTATGTAATGCACAGATTATACAACAATTCCAGTAACTGGCGTCAGTAAGTGCATTCATAAACAGCGCAAACTAACCATAGATAATAATCGTGAGACAGTTTACGAGGGTGCGTGTCTTCGCAATCGAGGCGGTCGCTGTATTGAAACTCATTCTATAGCCCATAGAATAAACAGATTAGACAGCCGTGTTTGTTCATTCGGGAGTAGCTCTGTAAGCCTATGTTCGATTTCCATCCAGAACAAACATTTATCTGAACAAACATAGATGTTTGTTCTATCTGTGTTTTATGATTAATTTAAAATCAGAAAAAAAAATAGGGTTTGCAAGGAATGAGTACAAAAATTTATCATAACTACTAGTTTGTACGGAACCCTCGGTGGGTGAGTCTGACTCACTCTTGTCCGTGTTTTTTATTTATTGGTAGGTAGGACGTGCTTTGGACGATAAACGCTAAAATGTTTCAACCGTGCCCAGTCTCCCCTACTAAAACCAATCATTGGAAGACTGTAGGTATTTTACAGTAGTAGTTAATCAAATGATATCCAAATGATATTTGTAACTAAGCTCTCGATATAAACTATTTCAACATCATCATCATCAGCCGTATGACGTCCACGGCTGGACTTAGGCCTCCCCCATTGATATAAACTATTCACTACCACTAAATCTGTTTTCATGATCAATTGTGTTGTATTTGGCAAAAAACGCAATAAATGTTGAATTTGACGCCCTAAGAGAAGCGACCACCGTAAACATCTCATTTTATGATCTACAAATCAAATAGAGCCTGTGAATCTACAATAATTAAAATCGCGAGAGATGCTGAGGTGTCTTTCAAAACAAAAACTCCTCCCGCCCTTCTCCCGTAACGAGGGAGGAATGAGGAATCAATAAACTTGAGTTGAAGCGTGAACGCAAAGTACAGCGCCATCTATTGAATTACTATTGTACTAGCTTTAGTTATGAAAAGTTGCTCAATTCAACCGCAAAGATGACGCTGTAAAATATTGTTATTTTTTAAATCTTCTGGCATTTGACTAATTATATTATTATTGTACATGATCTAATGGCTGCGTTTTTTGTTTCAGGTACTTAAATAATGAAAATAAGCTTAGAATAAAATGGACAGATAAGTTTATAATTATGTCAATAAATTCATTCATGTTTGTGTCATATTATGTTTTTCTCACAGATTTCACTACATACCTACATTTAACATAACAATTAAAAAGCGAATTTAACACAGCAATAAAAACAATGCTATCATAGCTAAAAAATTAAATTAATTTACTCAAATAATAATTGTAAAGTGAATATTTATTTTTCGTTTCGCAACAATTGATATGTGCTGTCAATAAACTTTAGATACTGATTTATTATTTTTGACGCAACGCTACAAACGGGTTAAAAATAAAACAACAACGGTATTTTGAAGATTTTGTATTAATAAAAAGTATTTCATGAAATTAAAATTTTATCGAACCCTTAAGTAATTGTCAATATCTTTTTTTTTTCCTACGGATTAAAATAACAGTTATTGAGATATTCTTACTTAAATATCCAAGAATCTAGACATTTTACCTTTCTTACGGTCATAACTGTGTTTATCATTTTTCGAAACTTGTGTTTTCTCATAATATAAATGTTCAATTTTAGCATTTTAGTTCATGGGGCGAGTGTTAATAGTAATGTGGTGAAATATTTACCAATTTCGTAAACTCTTTAACTTTTTAGTAAAGTTATCAATACTTTACGGCTTGAAAATGACTGACTTTGTTACTGTTCGAGATTTACGAATAGTCAAAGACTAGAAATTTACACAAAAATAAATCCTTGACCTTGATTTTGTAAGGTGCTAAGTCAAAAATAAAGAAAAAGATACACATTTTTTTTTACTATAACCATAGACAAAATTTGTATTCCTTTTCTTTGGCGTCACATTCTGTTCATTGTGCCAGTTTTAATTATTGAAAAGATCAAACTACCTCATCAACTTGAAATGACACATTCATCTTCGTTATTTTAAAAAAGATGAGAGATAATAGACTAACAAGGATAGAACCTGATAGAACATAACCGGCTCCGGTGACATCGCGAAACAGAAAGCAGTGATGCGAAATGGTAAACGGCTAATTTTATCACGAGTTAACCGCGTATCGGTCGTTTCCAGGCTATTAAGTAGAATATCAAGCGCAGTGTTCGGTCGGGGCGGAATATGATATATGGTTTGTGACCTGTCGTATCCACGCTGTCATAAAACGCAGGGTTCGGCGTGAATGGCGGTGGTGGCTTTATAGCGAGAACTGCTGAGATAATAATCTTTTGTCTCTCGTTTGCTGCTGACGCAGAGTGTGAATAATGAGTTGCGTATCCTTTATTTACTTTATCTTTAACACTAAGAGCTGCCTTTGTGTTTGTATGTCTATAAATTTTCTGCAAATACCAATTTTGACTGTAATATTTGTAAACCTACTAAGGTAAATATCAAATCTAATCTATCTAATCTCTATCTCTAATACCTTTAAACGAGCAATTCTTGTATCTATGTATATATATATATATATATATATATATATATATAATCTGAATCTCGGAAACGGCTCCAACGATTTTTATGAAGTTAAGTATGCAGGGGGTTTTGGGGGCGATAAATCGATCTAGCTAGGTTTTGCTTTTAGAAAATGTCGTTTTATCTGTGTTTTCAGCCGAGCAAAGCTCGGTCATCCAGGTACTGAAACATTAAAAACGTAAAATTTAAAAAATTTGACGTGTTTAGGGTTCCGTGCCTCAAAAGGAAAAAAACGGAACCCTTATAGGATCACTTTGTTGTCCTTCTATTTCGAAAACGCGTGGAGAAATCAAATTTAAATTAACACCATATAAGCAGATAGTACCGTGGTGGTGCCGGCGTAAGAATAGTACCCCACCCTTTCTACCCGTGGTTGCCGTAAGAGTCGGCTAAGGGATGTAATCCGGAAGATGGGCAGCAGCGTCTTCCTTGAACAATCACAACTAACTGCGCTCGCCAACCCGCCTGCCAAGCGTGGCGAGTATTGGCAAAACCCTTCCCCAGGAGAAGGCCTATGTCCAGCAGTGGACGTCCTATGGCTGATGATGTGAAGCAGATCTGGAGTCCTTTGCAGCTGTGAAATCAAACTTCTCAGTTATCGTAAAAAGTTACAGTTTATGTCGCAAAAAACCGCATATTTCGTCACTAACAAGGGAATCAAAACCTGTAGGATACTTCCCGTTGAGCTAGAACTATGACATTTGGCAAGAAGCATTGTCTTATGGTATACATAAAGGAAAAAATCCAAAAACTATACATTCTTAATTTTATTTTTAAGAAATAGGGTCTTTTTGCAAGAACAAGAATTTTTCATACATACTAGTTTGTACGAAACCCTCGGGGGGCGAGTCTGACTCGCACTTGTCCGTGTTTTTTATGGTTGACAAGCTAAGTGTTTGACCGCATCTCACCTGATGTTAAGTGGTTAGCGCAGTCCCAACAATGAGCTTGAGCTGCCGGTGAAGGGAAAACATCATGAGGAAATCATAGCGTGGTAGTATGGAATTTTCTGGTACTCGTCTGGCTAGCTACCACCCTCAAGTTGAAAATCTAACACCAAGCACCTAACGGTGTGTTCCGGCAGCCTCACTTGAGAGCCAGTTTCATTCTTGGCTAGGTGTGCTTTACCATGTTCGACCACACCGTCATTTAAGATCAGATGAGATGTGGTCATACACCTAGATTGTCAAACATTATTAAAAAAAATATAGAACACGATTCCTTTGTAATTTTGACGGGAACCCAAAGAAATAATGTCGCTTAATTTTATATATTAACTTTTTTCATATATTTACGTATAAAAATTTTGGTGTTTTATATCTACTAGAAAAAAAAAATTAACCATTTATTTTCAAATAAATTACCGTAGTTGTTTATTATCTAATATATTTCCGATTGTTAATGATCCATACAGTTTTATTATCTCAAAATGGTACAAAAGATTGCCCCAAGGGTCTCCAATCATTTTTGCTTAATCATGCCCCTTACACTTTCCAATAAAAAAAATCAACGTAGCAACCACCAATCGAAACGAATGGCAAATAATTTTATTTCCATCAACGGAATAAGTGTGCGCGGTTGGCGACATTTTAGATATTTCATGCCGTATTGAACTTTATGGCTTTAGGATAAAGGAAAGGTTTGATAAATGGCTTTTTAGGTTAGGTTGTGAAAGTTAGCGTAATGAAGCGAGAGAACTGCAAAAAATCCGCCACAGCGACAAAAAGCGGTGAAACTGTGTAATAAGAAGAAAATGCTTGATCACCCGTGGGGACCGTGGTTAGGTTAAGTTTTTTAGATGATTGTGTCGATTCGCTCGGTCATCGAATAAAGTGTCTCTGCTGTCTTCATTTATCAATATTAATGGTCCCATAAAACGCGACCCATCAAGCTAAATACCGACCTATCAGGCGCCTGGTCATAAAGATCATTCTCGAAAGATTTTTTTTTTGTAATTTTCTAACGCTATGAAAAATTCATTAGGGCCTAGACAAAGTAATATTCGATTAGCGCTAACGCTAATAGAAAAACCAAAATGTAGGGGTTGACATCTGTCCACGTGAGATATCACAGCTTATGTCAATCATGTACTTTTTTTTTTTTTCTCTTCCTTCTTGGCATCGCACTCTGTGCATTCTGCCAGTTTCAATGTTTCTATATTTCGTGAGTAGTCTTCATTTTTCAGCTTCTTTATCATCTATAGTTGCAGTCAAAGTCTAGTCTTGATCAAGTCCAGTCGGTCCCAGTCAAATCAAGTCATGCCTTAGTAAAGTAGTGGCGACTTTACTATAAGCTTCTGGATGGAGTTTTGGAAGCAACACGAAAAGTCATGTTTAACCACATTATATCATTCTCCCACACTCATGCTTGTAATTCGGCACTTTATAAATAAAACACCACTATTTTTATGCATATAAACTCGAAAAAAACACTAGTTTTAGAAAAAAATACAATGGGTCGACACGACGCTCACCGCGTTCCCGCCAAAACTCAATCATGTACTTTTTTTGTTTTTAATAGCGTAATCAGCGTACCCTTTGGTTTGTTAGATCCTTAGACAAAGTGATGAAGAAAGAAGTGGGATGCTTTACCTAAAAAAAGTGATGGATAAAGTACTTTAAGAGAATTGACATAATGCACAAACGTGTCATGGCCGAAGAAAAAAAAAGTACTATGATTATTTTAGTGGGAACATGTTTTTTTTTTTGTAATTATTAGTGTATGTACTACATTGCCTATATTTTGAAGTTGTAAACTTGTCTGTTCCGTCCTTCATATCGTTTTTATATTTATGTTGAGTTTTCCTGTTTTAAAAGTAAAAAGAAAACATAAGAATTGGCACAATGCACGAACATTTTATGACTGAAGAGAAAAAAAAATGCAATGTAGTGACATAACTTTTCCCGCGTTGCCGTCAAAGAACTTTTTTCATTGCTATTATAACAAAGATAAAAATAACGACTGAAATATAGGTATAGACAAGCCAATATTAAAAAAAAAAAAAATGCTGCTGTCTCTTTCATTGCAGTCCATTAGACAAAAATTGCAATATTTTTTATGTTTGAAAATCTATGAACAAAATGCTTCAAAATTTGTCTTATGTTACATCCATAATGTATAAATTTTCTCGGTTAGGTACACCTATCTATTTAAAAAAAAAAATAAGTCATTTCTTTTCAAAGTGCCGTCTTCAATAACATGTCACATTTTCATTAAGGTACATTTTTCACTGTTTTTGTGGCACTTACCCGCGCAAATAATGTATTTGTTTGTCAGAAAAGATGTTGGGACGACAGGCAGGACCGTATTTAGGACGAGGATTAATATAGTTTCGTTTTATTCTTTGTTATAGTACTTTAATGGAGACAATTTTTTTTATGGCTTTCTGTGTTGGTGTTCTACCAAAGCTCATCTGATGTTAAATGACGGTGTGGTCAAAGATGGTAAAGCACACCTACCCTGAAATAGAACTGGCTATCAAGTAAGGCTCCCGGAATACACTGTTGGATGCTTGACGGCAGATTTTCAACTTGAGGGTGGTAGCTAGTCAGCCGAGTACTAGAAAGTACCCTACCACTATGCTATGGTTTCCTCACGATTTTCTGGTTTCTTTTCAAGCCCCAACAATGAGCTTGAATCCACACCCTTTGGCATGCGAACCATGCCAAAGGGTGTGGACCACTGTGTGTGACACCACTGAGCTGTCATCGCTAACAAACATAGCTAATATTATTAAGTGTAAATATATTTGCCGCGAATGTAATTTTATTTAAAAAAATATATAGATGCTTATGTTTGTTAATGGCATTTTGTTCTTGAATAAGATATTAGCCATTAATCACTTGTTTGGAGTCAATGGGTTCATATTTTATGTCTAAAATGTATGCCAAAGATACTTTATGTATTCTATTTTGTCTTATGTTTTTTTTTTTGTTCCTTTAAAAAAACAACCTAAGTATTATAAGGGCGAGCGAAGCGAGCCCTAACACTATTCCACAACCTGAGCATTTTTGTGGTACACTTTACTGAAAAACTATCACGCCTATAGATTTGTGCTTTAACACAGTAATTTAACTTCATATCTAGATGTGTTATCTGTTAAAGAAAATATAATATTATAACCATAAAAAAAAATTACAACAATTTTGTATTCATTGGATAGAATGTTATTGTACTACTAACGCCATCTGTTAGAAAACCAAAGAGTTAAAATCGCTGCACCAGAACTAAACTCAATACTCAAATACATAGTAGTTAATCTACTTAATACTAGATGACACCACTAGAATCAGGTTGTAAAATAACGGCGTATCAGTGTTCCCAACTTGGAGGTTTTATAATAATTTAAAAACCTGTCGTAAAAATTATTACCCGTTAGAAACACTACGCGAGCCCTCACAAAGCTCAGCTTTTTGCTAGTTCCTATATTAATTTACATAAATAAATAATAAATAAATATTGTAGGACACATTACACACAGCGCCATCTGACCCCAAACTAAGCAGAGCTTGTACTATGGAAGTCAGATAACTGATAGAATACCTTTAAACGAGCAATTCTTCTATATATGTATATATATATAATCGGAGTCTCGGAAACGGCTCCAACGATTTTCAAGAAATTTAGTATGCAGTGGGTTTCGGGGGCGATGAATCGATCTAGCTAGGTTTAATTTTTAGAAAACGTTGTTTTATCCGTGTTTTCACCCGAGCAAAGCTCGGTCACCCTGGTACTACTTATAATACATACAGAACACCCAGACACAGAACAAACATTTTTTTAAACCAAACAAACATTTGTCCTTGGCGGGAATCGAACCTACGCCCTCCAGCTACTACCTACAGCAGGCAGACATACTCCCAATGAGCCAACAGGGCTGTCATAAATAACAGGTTCTTAGATTCTCAAAATAATATCACTATCACTGTCACTATCACTACATAGTATAAAACAAAGTCGCTTTCTCTGTCCCTATATCCCTATGTATAAATCTTTAAAAATACGCAACGGATTTTGATGTGGTTTTTTTAAATAGATAAAGTGATTGAAGAGAAAGGTTTATATGTATAATAACATCCATTAAATAGTGGAGAAATACTGTTATTTTTGAGGTTTATACCCGTGCGAAGCCGGAGCGGGCCGCTGGTAAAACTATATACTAAAAATGTGTTGTCTGTACGATATTGAAGAAATAGTAAACTTCTTCCCTTAGTCCGGCCACACTCGAAAAGCTTTTAGCAATGTAGGGCGTGGAGTACGACGCCCTAAGCGAATCCGCATTTATTCAGGTTACCTAGAACATCTACTCACACTTCCCGAACTACAGTTTCATGTACAATAAGTTGCCAGTTGATTTAAGAAACCAATGCCTGATTTCAAACGAAAAATAAAAACTCTTTCCTCCGGAACGCATTTTATAAGCTTAACGACTTTATGAAAATTAATTGGAATAAACAATCGTTTGCATGTGATATTGAATAATGTAATTTGTAATGTTTTTCTTAATTTATTATTTAAGTAATTAATTGACCCAATATGACATTCACATGATATTTTATGACGTTTTAATTTTAATTTTATTTCATTAATAGCATTATATTTTTTAACTTTATTGAATTGACGTACCTAGTATAACGAAACTCTGTTATAAGGCGAATAAATAATCTGAATCTGAATCTGACTAAGAAATTCATTATTATTGTAGTTTTTTATGGTCGACAAGCTAGGCATTTGAACACAGCTCACCTTACGTTAAGTGACGATGTGGTTGAAGATGGTACAGTACACCTAGTCTGGAATGGAACTAGCTCTCAAATCAAGATTTTAAACTTGAGGGTGGTAGCTAGCCAGCCGAAATACCCTACCGCCATTGTATGGTTTCCTCACGATGTTTTCCTTCACCAGCAGTTCAAGTTCATTGTTTGAACCTACGTCCTTTGGTGTGTGAACCAACCGTGCTAACCACTGAGCTATCATCAATGAGCTATTGCATTGAAACGCCGTACCACAGGAAATTATTCAACACTAGTCTTACTAATAAACGTTGCTTAAAGTTTATGGCAATCTATATTTTTCACTACCTACTAAAAGCTTGGGCCCCCGAGGTTTTAACGGCGTGGTGACGGATGATGATGATGAAAATTATTCTATGTCTTATTCCAAGGCCTTAAGTAGCAAGTTTGCATGTAAGTCATGCAGTCTCACTTAGATCCGTTGAGTAGTTTACGCGGGAAACAAACAAACTTACATTCGTATTTATAATAAAACTAGCTGCGCCCCGCGGTTTTACCCGCGTGGTAGTGGATGATGATGATGAAAAGTTACTAATCTTATATAGCCTGCATCTCAAAATCCTTTCTTAGGGGATGCCTACGTCATAGTAGTTTTATGCATGCAAAGTCTCAGCCCGATCGGTTTAAAATTGATAAAGTTTTATACAAACTTTCATCCCCTATTTTATCTCTTTGGGGGTAGAATTAATCAAAATCTTTTCTTAGCGGATGCCTACGTCATAACATCTACCTGCATGACAAATTTCAGCCCGATCCGTCCGGTGGTTTGGGCTGTGCGTTGATAGATCACTATGTCAGTCAGTCAGTCACCTTTGAGTTATATATATTTAGATAGATATAGAGATAGAGATAATAAAAATAAAATTATTATCGTAGGGCATTACACACAGCGCCATCTGTCCCCAAACTAAGCAAAGCTTGTACTATGGAAGTCAGATAACTGATAGAATACTTATAATATATACTTTTTTTTTTGTAAAATGCTTGTCCTAAGTGGGAATCGAACCCACCTAGAACCTACAGCTCTAAAGGCAGATATTCTACTAATGAACCAGGGCTGTCAATTAGGATAACTACTAATTTCGATATAGCTATGATAGCTCAGTGGTTAGCGTGATCAGATGACACACCGTAAGTGAGTTCAAACCCCAACAATGAGCTGCCGATGAAGGAGGTTGTGTTCCCCGTTAGGTACAATATGGGTTTCTTGAAATCTAGAGTAAATAGGTTTGTTGTAGGTAAGCGTGCTCCATTTTAGACCGAACTACTGCTTAACATCAGGCAGTGTGGTCAAATGCAAACCTATTTTGAATAAAAAAAATAAAACATCGTGAGGAAACCATAGCGTGGTAGTAGGTAAATCTGTGCCGCCAAGCATTTGAGGTGTGTAATATGTTCCGGCAGTTTTATTTTAGAGCCATTTCCATTCTAGGCTAGGTGTGCTTTACCATCTTCGAGCACACCGTCACTTAACATCAGGTCAGCTGGGGTTAACCACCTAACCAAACCCAACTAATTTAAGATTTCTTTTTAATTTTAACTGACGTGATACTCATATAGGTTTTAGGTTACCAAGGAGTTTAAATCGAAATTTAAGTTTACTCACCTCATTGAGGTCATGACCCCTCCGTTTTCCCTTTGCGTCTACATTGACGAATTTCACATAATTTCAAAAGTATCTTGTGTCTTTTAATTACAAATTAAAAGTACAATTCTACTTCTGTACTTCAAATGGATACAATTAATTTTGGCGGCTTGATTAAAAAGCGTTTAATTTATTTATACAAAAGTTTAACTAGGATTTAATGTATATACCAATCTTTTATTATAAAATCTCTAATGGCCAGTGATAAACATATCAAATTTTTGTGCGTGGGTTAGAAGAAATGCGCGGAATAACAGACAGCGACTTTTTTTATTTTTTATGGCTGACAGGCTAGGTGTTTGACCACTGCTCATCTGATGTTAAGCGATGGTGTGGTCGAAGATGGTAAAGCACACCTAGCCTGGAATGGAACTGGCTCTCAAGTGAGGCTGCCGGAACACACCGTTAGATGCTTGGCAGCAGATTTTCAACTTGAGGGTGGTAGCTAGCCGAGTACTAGAAAGTACCCTACCACCACGCTATGGTTTCCCCACGATGTTTTCCTTCACCGGCAGCTCAAGCTCATTGTTGGGGTTTGAACCCACGCCCTTCGGCATGCGAACCTATCGCACTAACCACTGAGCCATCATCGCTACAAACTTTGTTTTATCGGAAAACTCCTGAGCTTTAATGGTCTAAAAACTCGAACTAAACGGTTTGAATCTACTTTTATTGTACGAACCGTTAAGTACTGCCCGAGTGTGTGTTCCCTGATAGATACAATCTGGGTGTTTTCAAGTCGCGAGTGAATCGGTCTCTTCTAGGCGAGCGTGCTCCACCGCAGACCGCATCTTCGCTTAACATCAGGCGAGATGGCGGTCAAACGAATATAATTAAGACAAGAAGCTATTCTAACAACTAAAAATCGAAATCTATAAGGTTATGAACTCTCCATTCGATAACAGCCAAGCGAAAATTATACTTAAAACAAAGGCACAAGAACGGGAATTGCGGAACTCAAACTTTATCGTACCCCAAAGACTTTATTTAGGACCCCGCGAGAAAAGCCAAAATGGCGCTTCGGTTGCAGCGAAAGATGTGGCGCGCAGGCGCGGTGACTCGCTCGATATATGCACCCTACGTAGCAAGTCATTAATCACGCTATTAAAAAAAAACACTGGCACTAGATTTGCACAAGCACATCACTAATACGACACTAAAATGATGTTATTCGGCATCGATTTGACCGCTCCCAAAGACCTGTGAACAGAGAGACACGAGAACGGAACGCTGGCGTTGTCAATTCTTTTGAGGTTGTCGATGAGGTTGCTCTTGGTCGGTGGGTTTGGCGACGCCGTGGCCGGCTTGTCCCGACGCAGCAGTAGCTTGGGGACGTACTGCTGTGACAGGACAATATGGTCACGGCGGGCGAAGCGGCGTCGGCGGGCGTCGGCAAGCGTGTGATGTGGCGGGCGAGCCACCGCGCCCGGCCGCCGCGCGCATGCGCCCCGCGGCCCCATCCCCTTGCACAGCGTACACACCCTCAATGAAAACCCTTAATCAGCTATCGATCCGACATAAAAAAAAAAATTGTATCATTGCTTTTTTTTTTACTATTTTCACGAGATGTGGCTGCATGTAGGTAAAAGTAAAAGGTCAATGACTTTTTACTCGGCTGCCGATGGAGGGTAAAGTTTTTCGTGCATGGCTAATTGTTGTAATGGTAATGAGACTTGTAGCGATGATAGCTCAGTGGTTAGCGCGGTCGGTGCGCATGCCGAAGGGCGTGGGTTCAAACCCCAACAATGAGCTTGAGCTACCGGTGAAGGAAAACATCGTGAGGAAACCATAGCGTGGTGGTAGAGTACTTTCTAGTACTCGGCTGGCTAGCTACTACCCTCAAGTTGAAAATCTGCCGCCAAGCATCTAACGGTGTTCCGGCAGCCTCGCTTGAGAGCCAGTTCCATTCCAGGCTAGGTGTGCTTTACCATCTTCGACCACACGTCACTTAACACCAGATGAGTTGTTGTCAAACACATAGGCTGTCAGAAAAAAAAAGAAAAACGGCGAGCAAGACGCTCACCTGATGGTTAGAGACGTTTTGTAGCGACCATAGCTCAGTGGTGGCGGTAAACACGCCGAAGGGCGTAGGTTCAAACTTCAACATTGAGCTAGAGCTGCAGGTGAAGGAAAACATAACTGGCTGACTAACCTCCTCAAGATAAAAATCTGCCGCCAAGCACGTAACGGTGTGTTCCGGCTGTCTCACTGGAGAGCTCAAGCTTATTGTTGGGGTTTGAACCCGGGTTAACCGACCGTGCTAACCACTTAGCTATCATTGCTACAAATTTGGCGATAAAACGCAAAAAGAATGAGTCACAGTTAAGTCCAGACCTCGTAACGGTGAGGAGTTTTTGTAAATAACACAAAAACACACGATTCACCACTCGTGTTTTAAATTTGATATGTTTTAACACCACTGCCTTACTTATCCTACCAATATTATAAACGCGAAAGTTTGTATGTTTGGATGTTTGTTACTCAATCACGTAAAAACGGCTGAACGGATTTGTTTGAAATTTGACACACATATAGTTTAGTACCTGGATGACCGAGCCTTGCTCGGTTTTTTATTGCCTGAAAACACGGATAAAACGACGTCTTCTAAAAATAAAACCTAGCTAGATCGATTTATCGTCCCCGAAACCCCCTGCATACTAAATTTCATGAAAATCGTTGGAGCCGTTTCCGAGATTCAGAATATATATATACATATATACAAGAATTGCTCGTTTAAAGGTATTAAAAAGATTACCTGGATTAACATAATATATAGGATACTCTTTATATCAAAAAACTTTTAAGTTCCTGTGGGATTATCAAAAAACAATCAACAGGACGTATTCACTTGAAATTTGGTATAGATGCTTCTTATGGAACATTATATAAAAGTTATCCTTTATTTTAATCTAATAATAAAATAGCGAAACTTTCATGACTATTGCTTATTTGTAACTTACATGTGTTTCATTTCTCTCTGAACTTATTTTAACGTTAACGCGGACGTAGACGCGGGCGTAAGCTAGTTTTTATATATAAAAACACTCGCACAAATTTTAGAAAAAGTTCAATGCAATGCATGATTATTCCACGCTTCCGCCAGAAAGAAACACTTATTTATGTTGGTTGCTATGGGATTGGCACCGAGTTGAAAGTCAGGAGATTTGCGGGAGTGTACGATTTCCTAGGGTTGACGCACTGATAAAATCTCTCTACAGAAAACTATTCTCCAATAAGCCAGTAACGTATCTTGAACAAGACTTATGAAAGGATTACCAATTGAAATAATGTGACCAAATTATTGGTAAAGTTGAATACCAGAATCATCTTTACAAAAAAAAAAATATCCTGCTCTAGGAAGTTTGTTATTTCTAATTCTGTAATTTCAAAAGTGTTTTTTTTTTTGGTATATTTTACGTGCTAATAATTATGGTAGCCACAATTTAATCTATATTTTTGATCCTATAACCAACCTTGTAAATAAAACTTAACCTAACCTCAACCATAAACTGCTCTATTTTATGTGTATTTGCTTGTTAGTAAACCTAGTTACATAAGAAAACAAGCTGTGCCCCGCGGTTTCACCCGCGCTAGATGCCTACGTCATAGTAGCTTTATGCATGCAAAGTCTCAGCCCGATCGGTTTAAAATTTACAAAGTTTCATACAAACTTTCAACCCCTATTTTATCCCCTTGGGTAGAAATAACCAAAATCTTTTCTTAGCGGATGCCTACGTCATAATATCTACCTGCATGCCAAATTTCAGCCCGATCCGTCCAGTGGTTTGGGCTGTGCGTTGATAGATCACTATGTCAGTCAGTCAGTCACCTTTGAGTTATATATATTTAGAAGATTTTGCATGTCCTCTAGGATAAACTTATATATCAGACCAATATGTACACAGTTTTAAGTAATAAAGATTATCTTATCTTCGTAAAACCAAGTAAAAAACTAACCATCGAAGTCTCAAAGTAATGAGCACCAAAGTAGCGATACCCTGGACGTTGTTTTCCTACTAAAACTACTGTGTATCGCTGCAATTAATTGTCATAGACAGGTGTTATCTCTTACCTTCAGGAGAGTGTCCCGTTTGTATCATTACCTTTATTAATTAACCTGTTTTGTCCCACTGCTGGGCAAAGGCCTCTCTTCTCTATCTCCTTTACATAAAAAAAATTGTGTACCCTAAAACATTCAATCTAGATTCTCGCTCATGGCTTGAGATAGTCACGTCAGATTTGGTTATACGATATTTTACGCTCTCGGTCACGTGTTGTCTTGTGCTAGATTTCCACGTAGGGTGCAGGGGCGGACCAGAAATTTGTGGGGCCTTGGGCTAGTACTACTTAGGGGCCTGCCTAAGTAATCAACCAATTGCTTGACAAAAACCTGTTTTCGATAATGTGTATTAGGTACACGGCTTAAGAAAAGAGAGGGCAATCAAATAGTCTATTTATTTATTATTCCTTAGAACACACTAACAGCAACAGAGAGACATTATCGCAAAAGAAATCAACAGGTTATGTAACATTTGATATATTATCGCAATATTTTTGCATTCTTGCGCCGTAAATTCCTTTATTTGCTCACACATCATCAGCCATAGGTCGTCCACTACTGGACATAGGCCTCCTTCTGGGGGGGTTTTGTCAATACTCGCCACACTTGGCAGGCGGGTTGGCGAGCGCAGTTAGGTGTGATTGTTCAAGGAAGACGCTGCTGTCCATCTTGCAATTACATCCCTTAGCCGACTCTTACGGCAACCACGGGTAGGGAGGGTGCTGTACTATTCTTACGCCGGCACCATCTTTATTTGCTCATCACATAGTAAATCCTTTGTTAAATCACAATTTACGAAAAGAACTGATAAATAATTTAGTCGATAGTTTGAGGTTGTTGTCCTATATTTGTTTTCTATATATGACATCCTGGAGAAAGAGCGCTCCGTTTCACAGATAGTGGCAACTTTAAAAACATTTAAACATATTATATTAATTAGAGAAAACATCAACAAGTTTCTTTTCATAAATTTCCATAAAAGTTTCGCTGCATTTTGTTTTCACTGGGGCCCTTTATATCCAAGGGCCCCAAAAAACCTTTATATAGATCCGACCCTGTTGGGATGTAATATATTTGCCGAGATTTTTCGGGTCGGCATCCAGTACAACATTCCCTGTCAGTTATGTTTTGTTCTTTGTGGACGTGAACATTTTTGCTAAGATACGGATTAAGAAATACCAAAATATGCTTTGGTTTAATTTAAATTTAGCTTTAGTTTGCATTTTTCTGCATGCTCTAATTCCTTCATACCCATTTTTCTACCGGAGTCAGAAGTTCGATAAAGCGACATCGCTTCATGTTTGACGTTCTAAAAACCGGTACGAAACGATTTGAATCTTTGTTCATTGTTCGAACGGCTAAAGCGTGGAATACGTTACTCGAGTGTGTGTTCCCTGATAGATACAATCTGGGTGTCTTCAAGTCGAGAGTGAACGATACCTTCTAGTATAGTTCATCGTAGATCATTAGGTGAGATGGCGGTCAAACGCAAGCCTATTCATCATAAAAAAATAAAAGGCTCTTCATTTTATTTGATAAATCTTAGGTATATTATTATCTTAGGTATATTATTATCTTATAATCTTAGGTATTTTGTAGCGATGATGGCTCAGTGGTTAGTGCGGTAGGTTCGCATGCCGAAGGGCGTGGGTTCAAACCCCAGCAATGAGCTTGTGCTGCCGGTGAATGAAAACATCGTGAGGAAACCATAGCGTGGTGGTAGGGTACTTTCTAGTACTCGACTGGCTAGCTACCACCCTCTGTGTGTGTGTAATTAACATTAATGAACACAAAATTATAAATTGTTTTTGTTACCGGTATATTATTTACTTGTTTAATCACAACGACTATTGTAACATGACCAAAACATCGAGTTAAACAAGCTTATAAAAAAAAACACGTTTGGGCTCCAAAAATGTTATTTTTTTATATAGCTAGTACTTATACACCAAAATACTCAAAGTGTGCTCCGCGGAACCCTAAACCTCTATAGGGCTTCGCGAAAATACTGGTCATAAAGAAGAAAAAAACTAAACAGTAAATACATATAAATATTCCAACATAAATTTAAAAAATAACTTAAAGAATAGTAGTGTAATATGGAGAGCGCGACATTTTAGCCAGGATTTCATAGTCAACAGTTCAACACGATTCAACTGACAAAAAAAAACACATAAAACAGTTTTTGATTACTTTAGGGTTCCATCAAGGATTTCGCTTTCAGGAAGAGCTCAGTCGTCAAAAAAGTTTGAAAACCGCTGTTATACACAACATAAATAGAACCAATATAATCTATATAAACAATAAACTTATATATTAAGGCTATATGGGACTTTATGGGAATGACGTTAAAAACATGTTTTAAATTTTCGTGAGGACGGATCGTCCAATTCGAATCATGTTTCGTCTTAAAATTACATATTAGCCACTCAAGATATTGATGATTTCACAGCATCCAGACACAAAACAATGTCTGACACACAAAAGTTTGTTCTGAGTAGGATCGAACCCGCGTGCTACGGCTTAAGAACCAAAGCTTAAACCAAGTGAGCTAACAGGTCATCTCTACATAGTATAAAACAATGTCGCTTCCCGCCGTATGTACGCTTAGATCTTTTAAACTACGCAACGGATTTTAATGCGGTTTCCATCAATAGACAGAGTGATTCAAGAGGATGGTTTATATGTATAATACGTGTATTGCACCACATTGGTATCTACATTGCGGCCGTGTGAAGCCGGGGCGGGTCGCTAGTTCTTTATAAGATAGTCATCAGCCTCAATCAACACCCAATCTTACTGAATGTCTCAAAGCAATGAGCGCTAGCAGCGATGCCCTGGATTTTGTTTTGTTACTTCTAGATACCACTGCAATGGTCATGGACAGGCGTTATGTCTTGCCATCAAGAGAGGTTATACCTACTCATTACATTTACATAAAAATGCAATTTCACGTCCCTAAAAATGTGTTGAAAAAATTAATTTATGGTCTAAATTAAAAATTCAGCTTTCGGAATTTTGCTACAATGTATATTTTCGCGGGAGCGTGGACGGTGTTATTTTAATTTTTTAATTTTGCATACCTGAAGTTAAAATAGATTAGTGGGTGAAAATGTGAAAATAATTTACGATTTCGTTTGTGGTTGCGTTGTAAAAATTGTATGTTTCAATTATGTTTGAAGATTTTCTTGTAGGAATATCAATCCTGGCTCAAAGACTTTTCTGACCCGAGTCTAACCTGACCCACCCGATAGTGGCGCCCTCTTCTCCTGCGTTTGAGAGAAATCATTTGTTATACAACCAAAATAACGTTCACTAAGGTTTACTTTAAGGAACGTTCATGTTCCATGTTCACACGGCTAGGCTAGAATGACATAAATAAATACCGGCCAAGTGCGAGTCGGACTCGTGCACGAAGCGTTCCGTATCATTATCTATAAAAACGACAAAAAAATCATGTCTGTTATATGGGAGCCCTCGTAAATATTTATTTTATTCTGTTTTTTAGTATTCGTTGTTATAGCGGCAACAGAAATACATCATCTGTGAAAATTTCAACTGTCTAACTATCACGGTTCATGAGATACGGACAGACAGACAGACGGAAGGACAGCGGAGTCTTAGTAATAGGGTCCCATTTTACCCTTTGGGCACGGAACCTTATAAAAATTCACATCAGACATTCACCTGTTCTTTTCCTTGAACATGTCGTCGAATGAAGTCGTGCGACTTGGATTTAGTTTAAGGTGTGATGATTTAATCAATGAATTGACAAAACCAGAGCGTCAACAAAGAAAACGTCGACGGTGGTGGGTGTGACTATTGAAAAAATTAATTCGAAAAATCCGTGTGAACGATCTCTTTTGTGTCTTTCGTTCATTCGGAGTGGGAGTGAATGATGTCGAATGACAATATTCAACACTGTTGGATAGGTTCATAAATTCATTCAGAAATGAACCGATCAGACAATGAACGCAAACAACTATGTACCTATATTTATGACATTATTAAACTGTTGTCATCTAAATAAAACTTTTGACTTTGAATAGATAACGCATGTCCATGACCATTGCGCAGTACACAGAATTTTGATTAACAAAGTTCAGGGCATCTTAAGCTGCACAGATTCCGGCAAAGTCATCACATCATCAGCCATAGGACGTCCACTGCAGGACATAGGCCTCCTCTTGGGGGGGTTTATGCCAATACTCGCCACGCTTGGCAGGCGGGTTGGCGAGCGCAGTTAGGTGTGATTGTTCAAGGAAGACGCTGCTGCCCATCTTGCAATTACATCCCTTAGCCGACTCTTACGGCAACCACGGGTAGAGGGTGGGGTACTATTCTTACGCCGGCACCACCACGGCACGGGCACAGTCATATTACGACATAATATGTATTTAGTTTTTAAGCTTTACCCTCTATGACAACCCTAGGCATTCGGCACATCCACCTACACTCCCATAATTAATATCTACTAACATCAATTTAGGCGCGTCTGTCGGTCGCGTTTGTAGATCGATACGATTCGGCAGCGCGAAATACGGCCGTCACTATCTATACGTAGGTTGGTAGCTGACAGTTTTACTGTCCTTCCTTAATTTTATGTATAATAGGTATAAAAACATAAGTAGGTAGTAAAAACAATTTTAAAAGTAAAGCCAACAGAAGAATAGCAGTTGAGTTGGGCAGCATTTGAAAAACTTTTTTTTTTTTTTTTTTTTTTTTTTTTTTTCTGCTTCATGGCAATCTGTTCCAGGAACAATAAGCCACTTCCTTGTCCGATAAATATCTGTCCATTGGAATCATCGAGAGCCATCAGTTGTTGAAAAAATTCTTTCCAACAGACTCTCCTTCTGTCTTATAGTAGAAATCTTTTAGTTAGATTAGGGATGTCATATCTCTTTAGCCGGGTATGTTGGAGTCAACCTTTTCCACTCAGAGTCTGTGCAAGTTGGTTTACGTGGGTCGTAAGCTTCTCCTGGTACTTCAGGCTGCTCTGGGCTATTTCTTGCCGGACAGTTCTTATGCCGAGATCCAAGTACATGTATTTATTGCTGATACACTGAGGAATACCGAACATCGTCCTTAATGCTTTGCTCTGGAATCTTTCTAGGATGTCGATATTGCTATTGCTGGCGGTTCCCCACAGCTGTATACCGTAGGTCCAGATGGGTTTTAATATTGATTTATATATCAGCATTTTGTTGTTGTCATTGAGTTGAGAGCGACGTCCTAATAGCCAACTGAGCTTACGAAGTTTTGCGTCTAGTTGCTTTCTTTTGGTCCAGATGTGCTTTTGCCATGTCATTCTTCTGTCAAGGTGCATTCCCAAGTACTTTGCATTATCTTCTTGAGGTATTATTTTGTCGTTTAACTTAACGGGGGGGCAAGTGTCTCTTCTGAGGGTAAATGTTACATGCACAGATTTACTTTCATTTGCCTTTATTCTCCACCTTTTCAGCCACGTCTCTATATCAGAATATTTGAAAAACTACGGAGAGTCTTCTCGTCATCCATCCCGCAAAGTCTCAAGGCAAAAGTTTTCAATCAGTGCGTTCTACCTGTTATGACCTACGGAGCCGAAACGTGGACACTCACAGCGGGAATGGTCCGCAAGTTCAAAGTCGCTCAGCGAGCTATGGAAAGGGTTGAGCTAGGCATTTCTCTGAGGGATCGTATCCGGAACGAAGTAATTCACCAGAGAACAAAAGTCACAGACGTAGCTCAGCGTATTAGCAAGCTGAAGTGGCAATGGGCTGGACGTAGGTATCTGTCGCAGGACCGATAACCGCTAGGGTAGACGTGTTTTTTTGAATGACATTTTATTTTGACAATTAACAATGAATGTTTGAAAAAGAGTTCCGTTATGGATTGTAATTTCTATGAATGGATGGACCTTTTACATACATTTCACAATCGTTAATGTACATATTTCTCCCTTAAATCTCCCCATTATTTTTCTAAGATTTCACTAATTTCGTCAACCGTTCCAGTGTCAATGTAACAGATTGTCGCGTAATTTCGTCTCGGGTCAGAGGCGAGAGCGCCGCGAATTTGTCAACGTTCAGTGCGAACCATTCAAAACTTTCGTCTGTGCTTATCTCAGACTTTTTTGCGGTTACGTTACAAATCAATTGATCGATGGATTAATTTCTAAACCAGTGACATTTTCACTTTACTTATAAATAAAAAAAATTTAATGCATTTTTTTCTTCTTTGTTCTTGGCGTCACACTTTGTACATTTGCCAGTGTCAAACTTTTAGATATTTCCAAATATTTTATGAAAAATGTAGTTAAATAAGTCTAAGTTACACAAAATGACAATGACTAATCTAGTCCGGTTGCTTAGTAAAGTAATATTTAACTACAAGCTTCGATGGAGTTTAAAAGAAACACGAAAAGTCATTTTTAACCACATTGTGTCTTACTTTTCCTCACTCACGTGCGTAATTTAAAAACTTTAATATTTTAAATGTAAATTCAAAACGAGTGCATGTCGCATTTTTTAATTTAATTTTAGGGCAGAGTATACCAATCATTCTTCCGTAATCAACCCGGAATTGCATCACGTTACGTACCTACTACATGAAGAAGAAAATAAAACCCTCATAATATGAAAAATCGTTTACTTACAAGTAGAATCTAAGAATGGATTTAACATAAAATTTATGTAATGTTAACGATCTCAGACATTTTAATTCCCCTTCTAAGCACCCAGCTTTATTGTCGGAATAGTGAAACGTCTAAAAGGAGCCCGTAGCCCCAAGATTATGTGAAAAAATATATATTACAAGTATCCAGTCTGATTTATTGCTGTGGAAATTTAGGAGAAATCTTCCTTCCAATGTAGAGCACAGAACGTCCATCAACAAACTTTGTAAGAAATTTACTTGTTTTATATTAATTTGGGCATTTATTATTTAAATCTTGAGTTGAGGCAAGTTTTTAATTAGAAAACCTGAGAAAACGTTTCCAATTTATCGGACTTAAGTAGCTTGAAAGCATACAATTGCCTATAGCGTATTATATGTACCTAAAAGAAAATTTCAGAACATTGAAACTTGTTGCAAGTTGGACGGTGTTGCGGTGGTGTGTTGTTTGGTTATTGAAAATAGATTACTACATTAATTTCCTATTGCATTCGCAGAATTTATAATCTAGTGATATTTTATTAAAGAAATTAAAACTGTGGACAAATGTATTGTCTCTCATCACTCAAGTCATTTTATCAAAACAAAGACAAAAAAAAAAAACAAAAGAAATTCAAAAAACTTCGTTACAAGTTTTTTGTTTTAAAAATTGTGTACTCATGACTGTGATGGTTACCGTATATTTTAATTATTTATATTTGCCCAAATTATGTTGTCAAACTTCCATTCGGATATTTTATTCATGCGTATAAATTATACAAATACGATATATTACATGCGTCAAAACACGTAAATAAACTACCTATGTCTAATAAGTACTACTCATCAGTTGAAATCTGTCAAGAAGTTTGAATTGTAATTAAAAAAATTAAAAAGTTTCTGTTGCGACCTTCTTGAAATTGCAGTGAAGCATATTTTGAAAACGGAACAGGACGCGATGCTTTCTGTTTTTTCTTCGCATCGCGTCTCCCGCGGTTTTTGAAAGCGTCGCTTCCGTCTTGTCATACGACCTCTGAAAATAATTAGCCGACTGATTTTAATAATTATTATCAGCTATTTTCGAGTTTTCTGTAGTGTAAAGTGATAGTGTGAGTAAAAATGATGGGCCTGTATTCCAGCGGGGCTCTGGGCGGCGTGGAAGTGATCGAAGGTGGCCTCGTGGGAGGAGAGCTGACTGCCCATGTCCTGAGCGCGCAAGCTGCGGCCCACGCCGCTGCCACAGCGGCTGTGGCACATCAGCAAGCTCAACAACAACAAATGGCTGTTCAACAGATCAGTAAGTAGTTAAACTTCATTCTACAAGCTAAACTTTACTAAAGCTCAAAGCTACAATGATACTTATACTATGTAACTAACTGCAACTCTGATGAAAGACTTTTAAAAGATCTATACATATTTAGAAGGTTCCATTATCTCTGTAAAAGAATTGTGTTTAAAATTGAGTTCTTATTCTGTGGTCTGTTTGCTCACAGCATTATATTGTCAATGCTAATGCATAATTGATTCTCATTGTCATTTAAATTCCTCTTTAACCCCTTGGAGTTACCGACCGTGACAGTAGTTAAATATGATTAAGGTAAGTTCCGAGGGGAAGTGCATACATGCAAGTGAATACATCCTAAATGGGGTGACAGTGCAGGAGTTATCACCTATATTTCTAATAAGAAGATGCATGTGGTATGTGTTATATTTAGTATTAAAAATAAATGTTTCCTTATAATTTAAAATTAAAATGAAATAGCCAAGATTTCCGAATAGAATAAAATCTAAGTGGTCATATGCTTGAGTTCAACGAGTTAATTATAATATAAACTAGGTGTGGTTACTGTCATCCACCATACCATTACTTAACAGCAGGTGAGCTGTGGCCAAATGTCTAGCCTCTCCCTATAAAAAAATGCATGCTATTTTCTTCTAAGGTATAATATATAATTAGAATTAGAGGACAAATAATTCTATTAATAATAGTAATATATTTCTTTTGGTTTGGTTTATATGCTTGGATTCAAAAGCAATTTATTTAAATTCTAATAAAGGTACAGATATTTTAATGATTTAGAATGAGATTAAAGGTTTTTAACCAGAACTATGGTTCCATCAGAGAACTCTGTAATTTATGAAGTTGTTTGAAAAAAAAAAGGGAATATTTGCAGATTGGTCCCAAAAAAGTTTCATGGCTTCAAACCTAGCTGTTTGTGCTTAAGGGCATGAAGTCAGTTTTTTATTTATTGTAAATTTATACTTGTTGATAAGAATAAACTCCATGTAGTAGCTTATATATATTATATTTTGTTTCATCAAGCTAATTAGAAAAAACATTTCTAATATAGCTTATTAGAAAAGCTTTTTGTGACTGTTATTTAACATTTCTATTATTTATCTGAGGCATTAGCCTAAACTTAATTATAAAACTTTAAAAAAAGTTTTTTTCTTAACCTACATAATATGTGCTTGCTTACAAGCTAAATATAAAAAAATAGATTTACAATTTTCATCCTATTATAAACACAGAGATAGGTATATAGCTACTTACAAATAGAGAGTGACATTTTCTAATAAGAATAAAGATAAGTGGTGTTTTGGGTTCAACAAGATCATTTAAAAATATATTTGTATTTTCTTCCTATGTATTATAGCTAATTACAACTAGCCAAGAAGAAATGCATGACTGTTTTGAATAATATATGTTTTTTCTAAAATATGGACCTACATTTTTTCCGAGTTGAAAGTGCTAGTCTGAAATTATGTCACATTTTATAGAGCATCATCTAACTCCAAACTAAGCAAGATAAGATACCTACTTATATTTTTTTTAAATATTATTATGTTGAATTGAAATTTTACTTGCACACTACTGCTAATCAGTTAAATATCTAGCAAAGTGAAATTGCAATAGGTTTAAAAAGTTGCATGTAGATTATAATAATTCTAAGTTTCATCATTAAGTTTAGATATCTCACTTGTTTGAAGAGGTGACTGTTTAAATAAGATTTTTATTGAAGCAGTTAATTTGTGCCCACCTGCAAGGTGGCCAGTCAATTTATTTATTTTGTGTTGCTTTATGAGAGACTAGTGGAGTAGTGCCAGTGACCCAGAGCCTTGCACCGATACTTCAAGGAGCTGGGTTGGGTCATGTAGACGCTGGTAGGGGGAAATGCACTGCAAGCGGGGTGCATTTCCCCCCCATTATCGCCCACATTCCGAATAAGAAAACAAAGACTTGCTTTATGGGAAAAAAGTCATTTTGAAACAGAAACATTGGTATATTTACTAAAGATCAGATTTTTATTTTCTAACAACCCTTTGTAATATAATAACAATCAAGAACTTAGAAGCAAAAAAACTTAGTTGAATAATAATCTTAACACTGACTTGAAAATAAGATAGATTTATTATCTCAAAGTTTAATTGCATTGTAACTTCAATTATTATTTAGTGACATCAGAAGCTTTATTAATCTGCCTAAAAATATCTTAGAGAATTTAATCGCCAATTTTTATTTTTATTTTAGTGCTGACCGGCTTGGTGTTTCACAACAGCTCACTTGATGTTAAGTGACGGTGTGGTCGAAGATGGTAAAGCACACCTAGCCTGGAATAGAACTGGCTCTCAAGTGAGGCTGCCGGAATGCACCGCTAGATGCTTGGTGGCAGATTTTTAAATTGAGGGTGGTAGCTAGCCAGCCAAGTAATAGAAAGTACCCTACCTCCACGCTATGGTTTCCTCACAATGTTTTCCTTCACCGGCAACTCAAGCTCATTGTTGGGGTTTGAACCCACGCCCTTCGGCATGCGAACCGACCGCGCTAACCACTGAACAATCAACGCTACAAATCAAACCTCACAACAAACAACATCATACACAAATTGAAAACTATATTTTCTGTTCTAGAAACATCTCCATCATCAGGGCGCTCCACTCCAGTCACAACAGCCGCCACTGCCCCAACAGGCTCCACTTCACCGTCACCAAGCAAACTGTTTGTCGGAGGCCTAAGCTGGCAGACTAGCTCGGACAAACTGCGGGAATACTTTGCCATGTTTGGAGCCGTCACAGATGTATTGATCATGAAAGATCCTGTGACACAGGTGAGAAATATATAATATAAGAGACAAATGGACAATGAGAGATGACGAAGAGGGCATTAATAGAGACAGGGTGACTTTCTTACTTTTTATGATATTAGGTGTATGTTAGCCAGAATATACTCCTGCTGTTGAAATGTGAGTCTTATAAGCTGAGTCATTTTTAACTAACGGGTTTTCGATTGCAGGCAATTTAGAACATCATATACTACTTTGTTTTGTAAAAGAAGTAGTTTCCAAGAATAAAATAATATTTAAGAAGAATATTTATTTATTTAATCTACCTAGATCTTGTGCTAATCTGGTCCAGGTCCCAAATTATAATGTTTTTTTTAATGGTCAACGTGCTAGGTATTTGACCATAGCTCACCTGATGTTAAGTGGTCGAAGATGGTGAACACGCCTAACCTGGTATGGATCTGGCTCTCAAGTGAGGCTGCCCGAACACACTGTTAAGTATTTGGTCGCAAATTTGATTTGAATTAATGATATTGTCAACTTATACAAAATGTTTTTGTTCATGAAACAAGAGCGCTTTTCCCCTGACCACCAACTCACCTGACAGTAACTGATGATGTGGTCTGATATAGAGCAAGCTTGCCTATTAGGTACCAATTGACTCTTGACAACAACTTTTACCAGAAGTTTCTGCTAATCATTTTGTTTAAGAATGCAAATTCGTTTAAAAACCTAATATGTACTAATAGCGAAAACAGTGATGCCCTGGACTTTATTTTACTACTCAAGTTCTGTAAATCACTGCAATGGGCATAGACAGGCTTTATCTCTTACCATCAGGAGTGTCCCGTTTGTCTCATTACTTTTACATTTAAAAAAAAAACTATCTTGGTTCAGGTAAAAAAAACTTTTACATTTAAAAACAAAAATTGATTTAGATAAAAAAAATGTCCCATTATTCTAAGTCATAGTTATATGTATGAAGTTAACTGTGGCCAATGTCGTTAATAAAAAAAATACTGTGTCTACTATAATATCTTCTATTGTTAACATATACTTACATACTTTTTTTTAAATCAGTATTCAGTTCTATTATAAGGTTTATAGCGTACAGTTTGGTACATCACATCACATCATCAGCCATAGGACGTCCACTGCTGGACATAGGCCTCCTCCTGGGGGGGTTTTGTCAATACTCGCCACGCTTGGCAGGCGGGTTGGCGAGCGCAGTTAGGTGTGATTGTTCAAGGAAGACGCTGCTGCCCATCTTCCGGATTACATCTCTTAGCAGACTCTTACGGCAACCACGGGCAGAGAGGGTGGGGTACTATTCTTACGCCGGCACCACTACGGCACACAGTTTGATAGATTGACATTAATTCTTCTGATCTGTAGAAAGTTACAAGCTCACATTACAATATTAGGGTATTTCTGGACTCCAAAGTATTTGTATCAAATTTATTTCAAGCAAGATTAATACAAATATATACATATATAAGGTTAAAAGCTTAAGGCTAAGCTGAAGAGGGGTTGTTGTATTCATCGTTAACAACTTTCTATGGAAACAACTCTACAATCGTGACAAAGATCAGCTGTTCTAGAGAATAAATATGGTAATATAAGGAGCACTAGTTTGTTCTTCTCGATTTCAGACTTGTAGAATAGAAAAAAATATCCAAAATGATGATTATATCAACCCCTCTTCCAATATACACCCTAAACGTATAACCTTGTACATTATGCAGTTGCATTTAAGGTGGATTCAATGCTAATGCATTTTCTATCAACTTAAGTCTCTAAAATCGATCTATGTTATCCAAAACTATGTTTATCTTACTTATATTAATTTAAATTGATCAATGCTTAAATGGTCTACCTTCTCGCCTATGTGAAATGTCACGCGTGAAAAATAGACAGGTTGTTTTAAGCACAACTTAAGTAATAATTATAAATAAGACCCTAAGTTTGCAAGTCAAGTTTAAACTTAAGTAAAAAATGAAATAATTGGCTCTCAAATTCATGACGTTTCATAGGGGTTTCGTCATCTCTTTAGAACTTGTCTATCTGTCTCTTTCTATAAAAGAGAAAAAAGTACTTAGTATTTTTTCAATAGTAACAGCAATATGAGGATTACTTAATTTACTTTTTTTTAAAACTATTTATACTTTGACGATACGCGTGCGAGCAGGATGGCAGAGATAGTGATTGCAAAGAGCCCTATGGCTTGCAGTCTGATTACATTCGCTATCAATCGCAAGCTAGATTGTGCCATACCGATCATCCGGCTATTCTGCAACTTAAGTGACCGCGCATTTGAGGGTAGGCGCTAAAGTGAACACACATTTAATTACATACGACTTACATTTGAAGGCACTGTGCCAATTCTACTTGGTGGTAGATTACCTTAGCAGTTCGTCTAGGTTAGTATACCACAACAGTACCAGATATTCTGCCGCCAAGCAGTAGTGTGTAAGCAATACTGTTTTATTTTGTTTTTATGAAACAGTAATGAGACGAACGAGACTCTCTCCTGATGTTAAGAGATAACGCCTGTCCATGACCATTGCAGCGATACACAGTACTTTGAGTAGTAAAACAAAGTCCAGGGCATCGCTGCCTTGGCGCTCATTATTTTGAGACTAGATGGTTAGTCTCAACAGCCCTGTAATTTCGCTAGCTGCAGTACCCTTCAAACCGGAGCACAGTAATGTTTACACACTCGTTCGTCTTATTAATTTAACATTTTAAAAAAATCAGAAATAAAAAACATCACTTTCAGTTTAGGTACAATATAATCAGCAACTGTCAGTGTCAGTTACGTAACTTGCAACTATTAATCAGAACTATTGCAGTGCTGACACATTTAATTGAACAACATAAAGTATCATTTTCCTGTTTATTACTGCAGAGAATTATCTAAGAGTGTGTTCCGACGCAATTCCATTGCAGGCTAGTTGTGTTTACAATCACCGACCACACCGTCACTTAATATCAGGTCAGCTGTGGTTAAACAACTAGCCTGTCAAACATAAAACCAAAAAAGTCGAATATCGAATCGCAATGGCAAGGAGGTACAACCAATTATGGTTACTCGATAATTAGTAATGTCTTTACAGTAAAAACAAGATAGCGTTCCACCTCATTACCTGCGCGGACATTTAACTTGCAGATTTTTTTTAAATAGCTAAATAAAGATTTTAGAATTTTGAAAGAATGGCCAACTCTATGCTTTCGAATGATTTGATACTAAATTTGACGCTTGACGTAATCAGATCGCTAAAATCTTTTATCAATGTTTTCAATAGACAATCCTCATATTGCAATATTAATGTAATTACAATAAAATAAATATAAATATACAATTATAAATAATATGAAAATATTAACACGTATTTTTTTAAAGACAGCTTTATTAGGCAGTCGATGAAGATGGAAGACCAACTCTATGGGTCAGTCATAAAGTATAAAATTGTGGATTAGTTAGGTTTGAAAACCATAGGTAGTTTGTAGGTGTATGTGCGATTGGTGTATTAAATGTGGACCATAGACAAAAAGATTAATAGGCTTAAAAATGTAGGGCTCAACGGAACGGCAACACTTAGCCGGATAGGAGATTATTTTTACTCTTATTGTTAGGACATATTATATAGCGATGATAGCTCAGTGGTTAGCGCGGTCGGTTCGCATGCCGAAGGGCGTGGGTTCAAACTCCAACAATGAGCTTGAGCTGTCGGTGAAGGAAAACATCGTGAGGAAACCATAGCGTGGTGGTAGAGTACTTTCTAGTACTCGACTGGCTAGCTACCACCCTCAAGTTGAAAATCTGCCGCCAAGCATCTAACAGTGTGTTCCGGCAGCCTCACTTGAGAGCCAGTTCCATTCCAGGCTAGGTGTACTTTACCATCTTCGACCACACCGTCACTTAACATCAGGTGAGTTGTGGTCAAACAACAAGCCAAAAAAAAATAAAAAAATTACAATCATTGAATGAAAACAACAGTGATGCAACAACCTATTGCGTCCTTATCGCGATCTCTTCCAGGCAACCTCAATGAATAAACAAAATATTGGAGGAGATCACACAGCGCCATCTAGCTACAAACTAAGTAAAGCTTGTACTATGGGAACCAAACGGCTGACAGAATACTTAATATTTTTTTTGTTGTAAATTTTTATACTACGTACAAAATATCCAGACACAGAACAAACATCTATGTTAGTCAAACATATGTTAGTCGTGAGAGGGAATCGAACCCACGCCCAATGAAGTTTTTCTATGGAACTGTGAGCAGTTTAGTGTCGTGTTTGAGCGACACGGGACGGGTGAGCCGTATAAATCAAGAAATACATACCTACTAAGTAAAGAAAAGGACAATTTATGTAAACTGGGTCAGCGTTCCTTTTGGGATTAAATAGATGATACTTTTTTTTTTTGTTTTTGGCATCACACTTTGGTACATTTTGCCAGTGTCAAATATTTCGTCATCTGTAAACATTTGATGGTATTGTGTTCCAGTTTGAAGGGTACTGCATTTTGCGATATTACTGGGCTATTGAGATTGCCTTAGAGTAATGAGCGCCAAAGCACCGAATTTGTGTTGCTACTCAAAGTTCTGTGTATCGCTGCAATGGTCATGGACATACTCTCATACCATCAGGTGAGCGTCATGTTCATCACGGTCACGTTCAGATTTATTTACCTTTTTTTATAGTTGACAGGCTAGGTGTTTGACCACAGCTCCCCTGATGTTAAGTGACGGTGTGATCGAAGATGGTAAAGCACACTTCGTCGAGAATGGAACTGGCTCTCAAGTGAGGCTGCCGGAACATACCGTTAGATGCTTGGCGGCAGATTTTCATCTTGAGGGTGGTAGCTAGCCAATCGAGTACCTACTAGAAAGTACCCTACCACCATGCTATAGTTTCCTTCACCGGCAGCTCAAGCTCATTATTGGGGATTGAACCCACACCCTTTGGCATGCGAACCGACCGCGCTAACCACTGAGCCATCATCGCTGCATGGATCACGCATGCATATGCATCATTACCTACGCTAGTATTACTGTTATCAGAGATAAATTATCTTAATAGAATATCTATACATATAATAAATATGTATAATTAGAAGAACAAGCGGAAGTTTTTAAAAAAATCTATAACCCATCTGCGATTAAAATAGCTATAGTTAAAAGAAATAACTTTTTTAACAAATTTATTATTCCTAATTATTGTAATCCTTTATTAATTGCCTTTACTTAGATACTTTACTTGATAGGTTTGGTTAATTTTTATTAACGTACTTATTACTATTTCGCGCCAAAAATCCACCATCTTATTTTTTTTTTAACTAAAATTCTAAGTACACTTGGGTTATTGAGACGAATCTAACGATACCTTAATTGTCGTAATCCATTCGGCCGATTGGAAGATACGAGGTTTTAAACAAATTTACATACATACAAGATACGCGCGAAAAACATAACCCTTCCTCGGCAGTCGGGTAAATAAATGCTAAAGCAAAGTACCTACCCACTTCTGTTTCTTAAATTTGATAAAAAATCTCAGTAAAAGCTGTAATAGAGTTGCCTCATATACTTTATGCAGAAATTCTGAATAATACTTGCATATTCATAAGCATGCCTTAACCTGACCTATATTTTTTGATGCCGAAAAAAATAAGTTGACATGCTTTGAAGATTTCCATAATTACGTAGAGTAAAAAGTAAATACAATTACCTAGATCTACTATTAAAACTGCTGACTCTTAAGACGCTATAGGTAGATACAGTTGCGCTATGCATTTAAAAAAAATATATGTATACACTTTGTTCATTCATAAAGTCATTGCTAGGTTAAATAACTGATTTAAGGCCCTTGGGCCTGCAATAGGATACTCTAGATGTTAGATGTCAAATTTTAAACTATACTATAGCATGTCAGTATTAATGAAAATGTCAAATTTTATACAAATACAAAAGATAAATATAATTACCAATTTAAATGTCAATATGTCACAAAATAATATGTTATTGAATGTCAAAAATTATAAAAGAGCAAAATAATTATAGAAATATGTATTCTACTCTTATATTTCTATAAACACATGTATGGTATTGATATCTGTCTTTCTGTGACTTTTTTTGCCAAAAACGATTTTATAAATTGTCTCGTTGAAAAACAATTTACATTACCTGTAAAATATTAATCGTGATGTTTATACCAAGACATGAACTAAATTAGTACATATACAAATTTTCTATTACTTTTTTGTTACTCAATTCGTACACGGCTGCCCAAAAAAGGAGTATACACAAATACATATATATAGGGTATCGTTAGAATCCTTACAACATTATGAGTCACAAAAGCTATACATTTTTTGTAAAAAAAAAAAAAAACTTTTATTTGGAGGTAACTGCCATATGCAAATATGATCCTGTGTGTTTTTGGATATGCTTACTAACCAAGTGAAGTACCAAAAGTTGCTTGCTGTTTCTACTCGAAGCGTCTCAAGACTACAACGCTAGACGCTGAAAGCTTCCTACGAATACCACAAAAATACTTTAGGAAATCAATATTAACACCAATAAGATGTCGTTTAAATTTGATGGAGATAGATGGGTACCAATTAGATGGAGTTGGTATATGAACTACAAAAAAAAAACTTTTTATCTATGGAACACAATGCTAAACGCACATAAATAGTTGGGCTATGGTATAAAACAGTAAACTTGAAACACTAACTACCATTAATTTTAACCATAGACAAAATACGCATGCTAGTACGTCACTAACATCATAGTTCTTGTTAGGCCATAGACAATACGAACTTTGGAACATTCTCTTTGTCTATACTTCTTGGTAGTTCCCCCCCTATTTCCGTCAGTGTTGCCTGTGTCGAAATTAATTTGGCAATTATTTTTTTTCAAAATGTAGTTTCTGTCTTAGTCGAAAATGTAGACAATTATTTTAATAGCTAGTCAAATTTTATAGTAATTAGGTTAAAACTTTGCAACACTGACAAACATTTAAGAAACTTCTTTAGCTATAAAATCACAGATTATAGAGAGAGAAATATATTCGGTAGATAAATGTATTTAGAATTTTTCACTGAGGTAACATTGCTCCGAAATATTGGTAGTATTTATTGAGGGTAATTTGACTGCTCGATTGATTTTGAAAATTGCTAATTGATATTTAAATAGTTTAACGTCAGCACCTAATTTTGGATAGATTATAAGAGAAAAGTGGTCATTTTATATCTAAAAACTTAATTTGATAAAGGTTCCATCTATGATTCAAAGTAGACTCTCTAGCGAATAATGTGTGCATTCTTTTGTCACAGTTTAACATAGGATTAACTTTACTAAAACTTTTTCTTTTGTCTTCTCTTTATTACTACCCGAATTCAAAAAAGAGAAAGGTGTATAATTCGACCCTTTTTTTTGTATGTACACAAATTACTAATTCCATTTTGTTTTCTTCAACAATGTGGAGAAATGTCATAAGATATTTTAACCGATTCCAATAAGGAAAACAAGTTTTTTGTAAACATTTATTATTGCGTTTATAAGCCGATATCCATGCTTCTTTTTTTAATTATGCACATGGCAAGTAACTAAGTAAATTTATGGATGCTGAGTGGATGCTTAATGTCAGATTTAATATTCAGCAAAGGAAATATAACATGATTTATGAATATATGCAATATAGGCTTAGAAATCTACTTTGAATCGTTTTAAAAGTAAGTGTGCCGTATATTTTGATTGTCAATGCTTTTAAAGAAAAACAGATTTTTCTTAATGTTCGCGTTATTGTAAAATGACCACAAGCTAACCTCGATCTATAGAATAGTATCCAATAACAGACTAAGCATGATACCCCTACCGTAGGTCTAAAGTAGGAGGGTGATAGTTAAACAGGGTGTCCCAAAACTCAACGTCAAGCGGACACGGAATGAGTGGGTCTTATCAGTTCTGTCGAAAAATATCCATATCAACTGGTTAAATAATGACTAGTATATTTATGAAAATGTTTTAAATAGATACACCCCATCACACGAGTACTGTATATATTTTATATTAATTTATCGTTAGGTACATTGACCACAAATTTTACTGGGATTTTGATCGTAAACTTACATAGCCGTGATATTTATTAATTACAGTCGAGTAAACTCTGCTGTTTTTTATTAAACATAAAGTGTAGAACACACAGCGCCATCTGACCCAAAAGTAAGCAAAGCTTGTACTATGGAAGTCAGATAATTAATCTGTCATAGTCAATACACGTTGGATGATCAATACGACCAATAACGACCGACCACTTCTATCAGCCACTTCTTCACGAAGACCTGAGTAAACGACCTCGGACCATGACCCTGAATACTCCTAGTAGACTTCTTTGTGTTCAAAAATGTACACGTGTTCACATACACACAACCGTGTTCAAGACTCCTAACACACCGTTTTTTTTTCTTATTCATTTTTCCAAATCAAATATATTCGAATTTTAAGAAATACAAAAATGGGAACATGGAAACTTAACCAAGTGTTAGGTTTTTTTTTATTTGTCTTATAACCGACCTCCCTTCTCACTCCGTACCCGCTTGACGTTGAGTTACGACACACCCTGTATACATATAATGATCATATAAATTGTTTTATGTATCACTAGGTACTTATAGTGTGAATTTGTTTGTCGTTGTTTTTGTAACTTTGTTATACTTATTTTGATTATTTTCTATATTTAAAATAATTATGTAAAGAAGTGTTTTTTTTTTCAACGGATTTGGTTTGTTGGATTTATGCATTTTTTTTAAAGATTTTGTTTATTTTTATAAGTAAAGCAAGGTTACTATTATTTATTTTTAAACTGTATGTTGTTCGAAAATGGACGTGGATTTATGAATGATGTTAAGTTTTTTTGTTTTATAGTGTTCTATACTTTGAGTACTAAACATTTGGTTTAGGCGGAACGGCTATTCTAAGCAGAAGACAGCAATTTTTTTTTAAATTTTGTTTTGGACTATCATTGTCTGAAGTTTCAAATCGGCATTTTTCATTATTGTTTTTAGTTATGTTATGGTTAGTTGATAATAATTAAAACTGCCACCATTTGATTTTTTATGATGATTTACAAGCTAATTCGACCGTCACTTACCTGATATTAAGTGATACAGTGGTCGAAAATGGTAGATTAGCCTTGTAGTTTGTATAAACAGGTAAATCATTCATTTGCCACGACCATTTTGAACCAAACATGAAATACTGGGCTATAAGCTTAGGGAGCACTCATTCGAAAGGGGTGGTCTTTGTACTCGTCATTATGAATCAATTGCACTAGAGGCACAATTCTTTAATGTTTAATTGCAAGAAATCTTGCTACTCCGTCGGTACATTTGATTCAGGGTAATTTTTTTTCTGTAGAACAGTTTTTTTACGATTTCAGATATGTGCCTGTAGTGAAAGTTCACAAAGATGAGTGCCATGACTCCCTTTCAAATAATTAAACCCTAAGCTTTTAACCCTTTAGAAAAAATAACTGCAATGCTTTTAGTGTTGCAGTTGTTCTTGGGCGGCTGTGACCTCTTACCATCAGGAGGCACATTTGCTCAATTATCTTCTGCTATAAAAAAAAAAGTCAAAGCCCTGACCGGAGGCCGCGCGCAGAGATCGCGCGGCTTCGGCTTCATCACATTCCAGGAGGCGTCGTCAGTGGACAAGGTCTTAGCCGTCCCAGTCCACACGCTCGACGGGAAGAGAATCGACCCCAAACACGCCACGCCCAAGTCCGCGCCGCGGCCGACCAAGACGAAGAAGATATTCGTCGGCGGCGTAGGACAGGACACATCAGCCGAAGAGGTCAGAGCTTACTTCTCGCAGTTCGGATTAGTCGAGGACGCTGTGATGCTGATGGATCAGCAGACGAAGCGGCACCGCGGCTTCGGATTCGTCACCTTCCATTCCGAGGAGGCGGTCGAACGGGTTTGCGACATACACTTCCACACTATAAAGAATAAAAAGGTTGAATGCAAGCGCGCGCAGCCTAAAGAAGCTGTAGCGGCCGCCCCGCTCGCGTTAGGGAAGCGCCTGGTGCTGAGACCGGGGAGGGGGCTGGTGTACGCTACGGGGGGAGTGGGCGCCGTGCCAACTGTCGGCGCCCACGCGTACAGATACGCGCCGTACGCGCTGCCAGCGGGCGCCACGGCCGCCACGGCGCTGGTGGCCCCTCCGCAGCCCGCCCCTGCACCCGCCATGCCTCAGTTCGGCGCTGCGTACTCCCTAGCAGGCGTCGACATGTCATCTTTCCAGGGAGTCGACTGGGGAGCGATGTACGGACTACCCATGTACATTTAAATTACTATTCTTGTTCGGAAACCGAGCTTAGATGTGTTCTGTCTCGTTCTTGGGACGTTTCCCACGCCTGAGACGGAACGCTATTGTAGCGAAAGTTTGTGAGTAAGGTAGTAATATAATGACGTAACGTTGAACTACCCTCACCCACCCGCCTGAGAGGTTTTCTTTTTATTTTTCTTACTTACAATAGAGTTCCTATGCGTATGATTTGTTTTTTTAAGTCTTGCCGCGTGTTCGGCCACGTTGAATGAATCAGTATTTAAAAAATAAATATAGTTAAGGTTGTTTAATATTGGCTCATTGGTAGAATAAGGTTTTTACAAGCAATACCTTTTCGCCCGGTGCGGGCATCAAAGATAACGCATTTGATGTTTTTTTATTTTAAATAATTAGTATGAAAAAAAAAAATAACTTAGATTTTATCGGAGGTGACGCTCGATGACTGTTCTTTAATACGATTCGTACGGAATTTTATGTACAATCGAAAACATAAATGACATTTCTGAAATATTCTTCCTACAAGTATATTTAAAATGAGTAAAAATTAAAAAAAAAAAGTTATTGTGCATCACCTCGCAGTTAAGGCGAAGATCTCAAGTAATTTAGTTGCCTAAAAACACTAATTTTTCTTTTTATTTGGTCTTGAATTCTGTATCTAGACGTAGATTTAGTGCACGTGTTTTGGCAATACTTATATTATTTAATATACATTTTATAACATAATAAATATAACTTATGATGACTGTATAAGAATCTCATGTGCAGCTATGTATGTATTACTTACTACATGATACGCGTTGATGTCGATTTTGAAGGTTTTCAGCTGAAAAAACTTAATTTGCTGTCTCTTTCGTGTCAATATATTTAGAAGAGTATAGAAAACTCACATACTTTAGCTGTATAAGCTATAATCTTTGAAATAGACATCATCATCATCATTTAATTTTATATTATTTTGCGGTGAGTGGACGCCGTGTGATTTTTTTAAGTACTTAAAAGCCAGTGACTTAATTTTATTTTAAAATAATTTAATTTATTTATTTTAATTATTTTTATAATGTACTCGTACGCGCCTTTTTAAACTCAACGCAATTATTGTGTACTTTTTGCACGTACAATTAATTTTAAATTAACAAAAAACGAACACACGAAGACAAATCAGGGACGGTTACAAAATAGGAGCTCGCCTTAGCATAATGCTGGTCATATTAAGTGGTGTGCCATACACCAGCGCTGGGCTTCCGATGACCCCTTGTCAGTACAGCTAAACGCGTAGCGATTGCTTGTTTTTAACATGATTGGTGAATAAAGAGCTTGACACTGATAATAATGATAAATGTGAATGTCGATAATTTGAAAGTCTGCAAGAATTTCGTGTAACGGTAAGCTATCTAATTGACAGATTATGTTATTTCATTGTTTCACAACTAGTTGCCAAATTAAAATTCGCGAAGGCGACGTTCCTTCAGAAAAAAAATCTTGTTTCACAACTAGTTGCCAAATCAGAATACGCGAAGGTGAAGTTTTCAGAAAATTCTTGTTTCACAACTAGTTGCAAAGTTAGAATTTGCGAGGGTGACGTTTCTTAAGAAAGAAAATTCTTGTTTCACAACTAGTTGCCAAGTGAGAATTTACTGTCTCCTTACAATAAAAAAAAAATCCTTGTTTCACAACTAGTTGTAAACGAATCATTCATTTAGGGTTTGGTTACTTTTGTGTTGTTTTTTTATTTATTTGTATACACCTATTGTTAATATGTGTTTGTCATACATGTGCAGTCACACGGCGTCGCCCGCATCTCAATACTCTTATCATACATATCCAAAAAAACAAGCGGAAAAGCAATCTCATCTACATATTATATTGTATGTATTGATTATAAGTAGACGTTAGCTTAGTGCCCTTTTATATATTTGGTGGTGGTGATTTTTGAGCAAAGAACGCTTGGATTTATTTTTTGCTGTTATTCCTAACTCGTGTGTTTGGGGGGGGGGGGGGGGGGGGGGGCTTAGCAGTTGTGTTGGAGTTTTTGTTTTTGAGAGCTATGTTTGCCGCCCTCTGCAGAGGAATTATAAAAACAAGTATGATTCGGTGTTTAAAAGGTCATTGCACTCATCATTGCAAGAACGGCTTTTATTATAGGACAAGTATTTATTGGATTTAGTGGAAAGGTATCAAAAACTCGCTAAAATGTATGGAAAAGCTAATTTAATTAGGTCCTTTGGAACCAAACGTTCATATTGGTAATACAGGCTCATTTTTACTTATTGCTCTCAGTATACAATTTTTTTTTAACTCTCCTGATGTTAAGCGATGGTGCGGTCTGCGGTGGAGCACGCTCGCCTAGAAGAAACCGATTCACTCGCGACTTGAAGGTACTTGAACGACCCCATTAATATTTTACTAAATACTTAGTTATGAAAGACCAGTGGTACTGTTGCTAGAGTAATATCTTAAAAGTTCTGGAAATTATTTATTTAGTTTTCATACATAAAAATAAGCAAAACAAGAAACCTCATTTTGACATACGAAAACTTTTTTGCATAAAACCCTTTTTTTCCATAAGTTTGGTTAATGTTATTTACAGCAACTACACTGGCTGCGATTTTTCTTAAATGTATTCAGTGATTTTGTTTTCTAAAAGTTGAAATGTGTCGGCGAGATGGCAGCACGCTGTTCTTGTTTCTTCTGGTAGCCTCTGTGATACCATATTCTAGATCTAACAGTGCAGAATCACCGGTAACAGCCTGAACATATTAAATCATGTAATTCACAAAAGGAATCTGCAGCAACAATATCCATAAAAATTAGTGTGGAATCTAACTATCTAAAAATCATAGATGAAAGCTTACACAAATGGAAAGTTGCAACTACCGCCATCTAGTTTTAATCGTTCAACTCAAAAATCACATCACCTATTTGAGGGTATTTAGAGAATGTAATTATTAATGAATTAGTTTAGTTTGAGGGAATGCGACTAACACCCCGTGTTGTGTGACAATAAGCTAAGTATGATGCAGTTGAATTGTCTGTTTCTGCCTGAACCGTTTAAGATCAAATTCAACTTTATAAAATTTGGGATGTCCTGCAGTGAACGTTACAATAACTCGAAAAGGAAATTGAAATGGTAAAAGCAATAAAAAAAATATCAAACAAAATCTATTTGTAAAAAAAACAACTGTTTAGAAACGCCAAAACGCATTCGTGCAAAAGATTCTGAAATTTGACAAAATGTTGACAATAACAAGAAATACTTTTTTTTTTGTTTTAAATATAGGTTACGTTTAATTAACGCGGATACTCTAGATTTAGTTTATTTGCATCCGGTGACCTTTATCAAGGCATACAAATTTGAATGCGCGTGCCCTCTTATAGACGCGACATTTTTCCATACAGCGCCATCTATCCCCACACTAAGCGAAGCAATTTAACATCTAATATATTCCGCAAAGTTATATGTAACCCCGTATATTTACAGAGTTATTAGCTTGCCTTGTACTAAAAGGGAGCCATTGTGTATAATTTTTACGATGTGTATAACTCTTATACAAATCGCGAAAAAAGTTGTTGCTTCATATATTAGACCAGGATCAACGAACTTTTGAAAGAGCTTCCTTTTCCCGATTTTTAAAGTTGTGTCTATCTATAGTGAAAGTTGTTAACGATTAAAATGATCCTTCTTTTAACTTCAACTTTCAAACTTATAACGGTATAATAAATGAACATTTAAGATTCTATACAGGGCTATAAACTTGGGGTGTATAATGTATATGCCGATAATGAGTCATTGTACCTACTGATTATTTGGAACAACTTTTATTGTGGGCAAAACTTCGTAATAAAAATTTGCACTTCCATATACAAAAATTTCGAATAACTACAACATATAAGGAACAACTGATATTTTCTCGCGATTTCAGAGTTTTTCATAATAATGACTACAATGAATTCCTTTTGGCTTATCTATACCTGTTTATAATAAAATCGGCGATACTATGTTAAATATCCTTCTGGAGTTAATTTTCCATAACGCGTTCAACTATATCAGACTAAATAATAGAACAGAATATAAACACTCTACCTCGGTTCTTATTGGTCCCATTTCTATCAAATGATATCATATTTGGGGTGAAACTGATCGAATTCGGGCGCCAATGCCCCGGCCGCTATTAAGGCTTACCGTCTGGCTTGGGGCCAAATTTATTTCGATGGGCCTTGAGAAATATTACATTTGGAAGTCCTTTGAAAATAATATTTGGGAATATGTTTCTTTTTTATATAATCTCGGATTGAACACATTTTTATTAAAAAATATATATATTCAAATTTCTAAATCTATCTGGACGAACTTTTTGAAACAATATTAATGTAGTTCTAAACACACGTTTATTAAAAATAAAATAAAAAAACTCTTAAATTGTCTGATATTTTGTATCACTTGCCCAAAAATTTTTAATAGCAAAATAGTCTCTACAAATGTAAAGTTCCCTTGAATTAGCAATGTAATTTAAATACTTAATTAAATCTTGCCTATCAAAAAAAAACTCATGTACTTAATTTAAATTACTTACTTAGTCTAATATTATCGTTAAAAAGCAATATTTATTAATTCCTGTGATTAAAGTATTATTAAAAGACAAATAAATGGTTGTGTTGGTGCAATTGTAGTGTTAAGTAATGTCTTGGACATAGTCCGAATTGAATCTCTCAGTATTAAAAAGTAGTATTCTTAAAAAAATTAACTAAATTTTTTATATAACAACCTTTATTTGGCAAATAAAGATAAGTTAACCCTAAAAAATCTATCTTTTTTTATAAGACAGCCATCCCAATTTTATAAAGAAGCTAGCGAAACTTTTATTGCCTAGTGTCAAAGTTCAATGATGCGGTTAGGGTACTAAGCCGAAATGGACCAAAAAAACACATCGCGGAAATCTTGAAAAAATTATTTGTATCAATAGATAAAGTATATTGACCCATGCTCAAATTTTGCAGCACATTTCAGAGTTATGTTCTTAGCAAAAAGACTTCATAAAGAAATGAGGGAAACCGTAGCATTTTGAGAGGTTGTGTTTAAATTTTCGACCACACTGTCGTTTAACAACAGTTTGATGTGGTCGAACAGCCACATAAATAACGAGAATAATAAACACAGCACACTGAAGAATAGTAAGTCATCTTCATAGAAATTGATCGCTGCCGGTTTGAGTGTGAACCGGGCGCCGTGTGACGTACACACGCACATAGCATAATCTCGGGGAGACTCGGGTGCCGGCAGTCAGGGCCTTGCCGTGAGTTTGGTCGCGCGCGTTCCAGTACGCTGCACGCGCGCTCGCATTCGTCTGCTCTCACCGGACACTTTATTATTTACACTTTACCGGCCATTTTATTTAGCGCAGTTTTATAGTGCTGTTCATAATACGCAAATAATATTTAATTAAAAATAAAAGTGACAACCCTAAGCGTCAACGCAAGAGTAGGCTATTAATTCGCCGACAGACCTAAGATGAAATACTTTTCTCAGTGTACTTTGATAATAATTTCGTTTCTGCTTAGTACTTAGTACACTTCGAAACTTATAACCTGTGTATTCGCAGTATAAAGTATGCTGCCGGTTCGCAAAATTTGCAAAACTTGGCAATTTGTGTTATAAATTGGTGACAACGCCTTGCCGGTTTAATCTTCACTAAACCTACACTTTTTTTTTTTTAATTTAGGCAGAAACAGTCAATGATTAAGATAGAGCCAAATGCATGTGGTAGCTTTGTCGTTAACATTCCTCTTGCCAACCGACACACTAGTAACTTTGGTGTGTGGAGAAATCCCATAAAATTATTTATTTATAAAGTTATATTTCTTAATAAATAGTAGATACTTATTTAATTTTACCAGTGATATTAAATCTCTTCTACTTTGATTACGGTAGTGTGTCAAGTTTTTGTAATATTTTTCTATTTTTATGCCGAGATTTAATGAGAGCCTTAAATTTTGTGTCATACATATATAAACATATGTCATAAAATTATTTGTGACAATTATGTTTTTCGATCGGCATTGGCTTGCATTAGAACTTGCATTAAAAATTGTCAACTATTTTAACACATTGGAAAAGTTTAAACAAAAATGGTAGATTGTCGATGACACGACCTGTCACGATTTCTTTTTCGTATCTCGCCGTTTTTGATCCGATAGATCTATATTCTATTTTTTTTCTTTCCACACTCCACGGCTACCGTTCGCAATAAATATGAACATGTATACACTTAATTATTATTATAGCAGTATTGTTAGTGTAAGTAGGATTAGAGCCTTCTTGAGATTAACAGCTACCGCCGCAAGATGCCTCATATTTACAACAATAATAGATATTTGTTTTGTACTGGAATTTTACGTTTTTTTTAAGAATGTTCAATACCCTGAATATCGATTTCCAGTAAAATATGTGTAGTATACCATGTGGAAATTAAATATTTCTGTGAATCTAGTTTTGGCAACTTAAAATCGAATAAGAAAGTTCATCAGTTTACCGTTGGCTCCTTTAAAAAGTGTTTCTTCCAAAATACAATATGGGAAACGGATTCACTACTGTTTGCAGTTTCTCAAGTCAAGGTTGGACCTTCCTATTAGTTGCTCTTGATGCAACGCTGTTTCATTAAAATATGTTAATGCTTTAAGACGTTGTATTGTTAAAAAGTGATATAAAATGGAGCAAGGATTAAGTAGTTATCGCGGTCGGTTCAAATCTTAACAATGAGTTTGGGCTGCCTGTTAAAAAAGCCATAGCATGGTGGTAGGGTACTTTCTAGTACTCGGTCACCTAACCTATTACTAATAGAAAAAAAAAAAGATGTTTCTGAAGGAATTGAGGAAATTAGTTGATTCTTAAAACACGATTAGACACATTTTCTCGATAAAAAAATTTTTTAATCTCCAACTTTATTTTCTGCCTGCCTCGTTTGATGTCAGGGTTTGTAGATGATATAGTAACTCGATTTTTTATCATGCTCATAGTTTTTCACAGATATATATGATTAGTTTTCCAATAAATGTTTACAATTTAACAATATAACGCATTTATTATAAAAAAATCGATCCCTTTATTAGAGAACAGGACTGTTCAAAACTTTTTATCCATAGTATGAAAATTGTGCATTCAAAACGCTTTGTGCTATTGAAGTTTGTATATATCAGATTTCTTGAGTCGCTATATTTGATAACCGTTAAACCAGTTAAAAATAACTATTATTTTATCTATAATAGCATCTTGCGACGGTCGCCTTCGCACATGAGTTGATTACCCACTTGTATATTAGCATTTTCCCGATTTTCAGTATTAGAAGGTTGATATAATTGTGATGTTTCTTAGAAGCCACTCCGCTTTACTTGCCAAAATTTTACATCGCTATTTAGGGGTGGTGTTAATCTGTACTTAATTATTTTTTTCTCTCCTAATTGTAGTGAATTGTTCTTTTTTTCCACCCTTGTATTATCACTTGGTAACCTGGATTTTTTGGCCGGGATCCGTTGTCGAAGCCTTTATGTAATTGTCGTTTCTAAAGCGTCGCGTGGAACCACTTAATTTTATTATAATAAGACTCCTGAGATCGCTTAAAATAACCTATTTTAAACATATGTTGAAAATCCATGACATTTTACTATGAAACAGCAGATTACTTTTTAATGATTTTAACGTTGGTCTCATGTTAAAGTTCATAACGATCAGTACAATGGACTCTTATTGAACTTCTTTTAAACGGAAAATGAGAAAAAAGTCCTTGCACGTTAAGGAATAACATTAAAGCGAAACACTATAAAAATCTCTATTCTTCGACGTGTATACTCGTCTGTTTTAAATCGATAGTTGCAAACTGGCCATAGAGAAAAGCTTTCTTTTTATTTTGAAACCAACGGATCTCGGCAGTAGGTTAGAGAGTAGTATGTACTTAGAGAAAGTTAGTTTGCCCGTTGTTTGTAATGGAGCACCTTAGACATACTCAATGTCATTACATGGATATGATTAGAATTAAACGTGTGTTTTATTTAGCTCTCAAAGCGCGGGGTAGCATCCTGGGTTTTGGTTTTGACATTCACAATTATTATCCTAAAACATTAGCACACTGACGATTTGCAATCGAATTCCAACAGTCGTTTATGAATTTTGGTTTAAAAAAAAGTACGTGCTTTCTTTACGGTGTCGATGCGTCGTAATCTTCAACGAGCGAGGGTAGTCTCGAGATTGCGTTCGCTAATTGTCAGTGTACTAAATAGTTGCACGTTGGTAGTACATTTTTGAGTGTTAATTTTGCCACATGTTGGGCGCCAAAGGTGGGTGGTGCGAAGTCTACTATGGTAAGTCGACGATTGAGGCATGCGTAACCAGTATTGTACATTACACAGTAGTTCAAACTAGTATAGCTTTTTAGACTACGCTATGATCTTCGCTTCATAGCTCTCTCTGCCCCTAACCCGGTCCTACCCCACATTATATCGCCCTACCTACTGTTATATCGTGGACCGGTCGGGGTTAGTGCGGGGTAATGTATAATGCGACATATCGGCGTAGTTTTAAAGCTCTGTATTCCGTGACTAATCAGATCTCTCGGACAGTATACGTAAGGCATGGTTGGCATGGACTTGATACGTAAGAACAAAACCTACTTCTTCCATACTTCATTGTCAATTTTCAAGGCGGTATGCCACACATTGGTTGTGATACGTGCTATTTAAGTCATATTCCTTTTCAAGTGAAAGAATTATTGTGCACTTTCTACATGAGCAATTGAGGTAAGTGCGGGTTGCGTCATCGTTAATTGACCCTTACAGAATAGTTTCAACTTGAAAAGGAATATTTTACGTAGACACGTAGTTTATAACTTGTAGTGTCGCTTCGCTTGAGGACAACGGTCTTCCCGGTTGAGAGATATGTTTTGCCAAATTATGGGCCAAATGTTAGCCAAAATTCAGTATTGTTTTGCTCAAGTAGCGGTGAACGTCTGACATGAAGATAAACGCAACGTAGGGCCTAAATGCAATGAGTGGTGACATCTAGTTTCTATTTCATGTAACAAATGAATGTGAGAGAAAACTTGTGATGTACGGGATTTCTTAAAAATCCCAATGTTGTGATGCGATTTTGAAATGTCAACCTAAATATTTGTGTATATTTAATGTACCTTCGAGTTTCTCTTCTCTCAAGACCTCGTAGCTTAAAGCTTGATTCACACCACACTGAACCCGGTTTTGTTTGGAAGGACCCCTGACATTGAAATGTGAACCATATGTTTATGACAAAACATTGACGACTCAAAATATTTTGTTATGGGAAAGTCAGCTGTATATGACTCTATATAGGGTTTTAATTTTAATGTCAGAGCCCCTTGATTCCAGACGGGGTCGTCGCAATGTGAAACATTTTTAGCTATTGGGAAGCAATGAACGGGTGGTGATAGTTTGTGAGAGACGCTGCGTAACGGAACGTCTTGCCAAAACAGCAAATGATCGCAAACTATAGCTTAAGGATGTGACAATAATTCGGTGGACATTGCCTGCTGAGACGCTAATCTACTTCGTTCAAACGAAACATTCCTTTCTAGTCATTGTTTTAGGTTAAAAAAAATATTCAATGCGTACCTGTAATCGTTCAGTCATCACGTGCGATCGTACGTTCATAGCGTTAGGTCGTACGTTCACACGTTTGATCGTCCGTTCATTGCGTACGTTCGTACGTTCATAACGTTATATAGTACGATCATTGTGTATACTCGTGCGTTCATAACGTTAGATCGTACGTTCATTGCGTACGCTCGTACGTTCATAACGTTATATAGTACGATCATTGCGTATACTCGTGCGTTCATAATGTTAGATCGTACGTTCATTGCGTACGCTCGTACGTTCATAACGTTATATAGTACGATCATAAGGTATACTCATGCGTTCATAACGTTAGATCGTACGTTCATTGCATATACTCGTACGTTCATAACGTTATATAGTACGTTCATTGCGTACGCTCGTACGTTTATAACATTAGGTCATACTTTAATAGTGTGGGTCCGTTTGTTTATTGCGTACGAACGTGCGTTCCTTAAAAAGTATCTATTTGACGGGAAACATTACACACAGTCTTGTCTTGCTCAATACTTCTTGCCTAGCTGTAGTTATATCGATATCGATAAGCTTTGCAGTAGTGATGTGCCATACACTCGATATGCCATAGCACGCGACTGTGGACGTCTAGTGATGTCCCCCGCTTACCGCAACTCCAGGACGACTGGACCAAATGTAACACAGCATTCAAATATAATATTCGTAATATAAGTTAAGGTAATATACAGTTAATATACAATTTTTGGATTGGTATAAAATAATTTAATGTTTAAAGAAACTTACAATTAATTACGTTGTGTGTTTTAAATGTATGGCGATGCTAGAGTAGTGCGTAGTGTAGTAATTTTGAAGTTTTACATACATTATGATATAAAAGTATGACTAACCGAAAGCAATAACGTTAATATAATAATATTAATTACAGCACGCGCGCGCTGCGGCTGTCGACTTGGGCTGGGCTAGGTGTGAACTGTGATCTCTGGAGTGACAAAATGACCTCATTGAATTGCGTGAATTATTTCGATACCAATGTATATAGAATGGTTCAAAGTAATGAGCGCCGAAGCAGCGATGCCCTGGACTTAGTTTTGTTAAATTCTGTATATCGCAACAGTTATGTACATGCGAAATTTCATAACATTGGGGGCGGCGTTAAGTCCGTCTCATTACTAGGCGAAATGGGAACGAAAAAAAAGAATATCGATTCATGATCGACTAACACAACTGCCATTAGTGCATTAACAAAAATTAAAGATGGATTGCAATATAAAAAGTTTGCAATTTTCACGTTCGTGATTCTTTGGGTTTTCATTTTGTTATTCCAAAAGATATGGGAAAGTTGAAATGCTCTGCTTCTTATATTCGTATTGTTACAGCACTTAGGGTTTTTATAAGAATAGTACGGCAGCGCGCGCTTATACATGTTAGAAGGGAAACTATTTAATTGCACATCAGAAATTACTAACTTAAGTCAAACTGTTTCGATTAATTCATTATTTTGTTGTGTCTATCGCTGTGGAGACGATAGGCTAAGGCCAAAAGTTTATTCTCCGAAATAGAGCTCAGATTGGTGGAAAAAACGAGGCTCCCGCTTCGACTCGTAGAAGTTAGCCATTGCTATCCAATGCTAACGTTATAGGGCTCCTTTTCACCGGGTACAGTTAGGGGTGGCTTATTTAGTTATTTTCGACATGTCAAATGTCAAACTCTGATAAATAATTAGGCTTTTTATTCCTGTGTAGTTTTTTTTTCTGGAATCTATCTAGACAATATTTAACGTTGACTACAAACTTAAATTTAGACGAATGTTGTCGTTGAGACATTTTTTTAATGAATCTAATGGATTTTTGGTGCGCGATTAAATAACAATCCTGTTAGAAGTCTTATTATACACACATTGCATACAATATTGAAAATATATTACAATATTTTTGTATTATAGGTATCGGTGTATTCAGTAGTGAGTTGTATTTTAAAAGTTATTCGATCACATGAATGATAATTGTGGTTATATTTAATTGTTTAATCGTGTAGGACGTTATATTCGTCGACGCTTGAAGGCGTGCGGCCAAATTTCTTTAAAAAAAAGTTTGACAGGCGATGAATTCTGACATTGACAGTGCCTTGACCAGGCCTAAATAGTGAGATTAGACGAGACACAAGATAAACTTCAATAGGTAAATTTTTAACTAATAACCGATTTTATTATCGCTTGTCAAATTGTTAACATTAACATGATATAATAATGACAATTCAAATATTCTCTGAAAATTGGCGGCATACACAGTACGGGTGGATATCTTTTAATAACTACATAATTATCAAATTATTCCTAAATATTCTTACCAGTTTTTTTTTTACATTCCTTTGTAATTATGTATCTATGTAGGCGTATTTTGTAATTGCATTTTATTTAAAGTAGGTAGTTTTTTTTAAACATCATAGACAAAACTAGACATGGGCTGTTCACATTAACACCAATATGCTAGTAATTTATTGTTGTGCAAATTTAATGATTGTAGGCATTCATATGTTGAGGTGCCCGTAGCTAAGATTGGGTTAGTAGTTTAGTTTTTTATCTGTAATTGAGGTCCGGGAGTAATAATGTGGCTGCATCTCTTTGAATGGTCTTAATGTTTGGAACCAGCTTTGCAGCGGGGACTACATGAATGTGTTGTAAAAAGCAAGTCATGTATTTAGTTTTTGTATGTATTCTGTAACTGCGCCTTTTGAAAAAGAATTTCTCGCACACGCGCGAGAACGGACACGTCTGTCAGTTCTATGTGGGTAGTAATACTTTTTACTACGTCGGTAACGATTGCGAGAAATTTGAATTTCGAACAGGTGTTGAATCCATAGTCATAGCAGGGCTCTTTAGTGCCCTCTAGCTAGAAGAAGCAGTAGCGCTGGCCGCGCGCCTCCTTCAACGCCATTACAGAATATCTATGGTTCATCTTCACTTAGAACGAGTCTTAGAAAAAAATAATAATAAAAAATTGGTGACACAAAGCCGTTTTTCATTTATCGCTTGTTCGTAACCTTTTAGTTATAGATTGGAGATGTTTTTTCGTAGTATAGTAATCAGCTTCAGTCCCACGTTGGGCGCCAAACTTTGATTAGTAAGTTAACATTTTTTGGAAGATGGTAGATTAGGTGACATTATGGTTGGAATTAGATGCATGACGACATAAGGAGAGTATGTAGCAGTGCTGCATGAGATCGGTGTCGACGGACTGCCCTGGACCTCTGAAGATACGAAGACCCCCTAAGACTTCAATGGTGAGACAATACTGATTTTCATATTTCTTAGTCTCTTGGCAAATCCTTAGTTTTTTTTTACCAAACAAGTATTTATGATTTTGTTTTAGTTAAATGTATTTTAAACCTTGTCAAGAGTCAAAAAGTACAAAGTTAGTTAAGGAGCATGGTATCATACTGTGTAGTGACGGATTAAAAGTCAGTATTGTCTTACAAGAGCTGTTAAATTTTTTGCTTAGAAATTATTACCCATTCCAGTAAAGTGCATCCCAGTAAATAGTTAAGTAGACAATAGATAATGGTTTTTGGGTGCTGGGTTTTTATTCATTCATAATGTAGTTTAGTTTGAACGCTGAAACATTTGTGCGTAACATTTAAATTTTGCATTTGGAAGTTGTATGAGACCTCCCTTTGTAAGATTTATTTGTTTCCTATTACTGGCCGGTTTGTTATTTATAAATTTTCAGTAGTTTTACTATTCTATAATATTTAAATGTGATAAACACGGGAGCTTTCGATTTTTTTTTAAACTTGTGTAGACGACTGTAGTTCGTAGTTTAAATTTAGTATATTGGAATTTAAAAGCATATCATTCCGAGAGACCCCTTAAGAAAGACACAAACGTTTTGTGCCTTAATATTTGTTTTATTGTTACTGAAATTGAAAAAAAAAAATTGCTTTTGTCTTTGACGACTTTGTAGAAAATGGTAGAGAGTAGAAAACGGACCAAAGTTCATTAAATCTGAAAATGTAAAGAAAATATTTTTTGTAACAATTTTTAATTTTTTCTCTGATCCTGTGATCGAGGAACATTGTTGTAGAATATTGTAGTGAAAGTTTAATCTTGACTGTACAATGGTTAACATTCGTAGAAGTAAAAACTACAAAGTAATTAAGTATTTTGTAAAACTGCATCGATAACGATTGTCTTCCTCAATAATAAAAAAAATAGACTGATTGTAGCCCCTGTGTATCGATTTGAAATCCCGTAAACTGGGATGCACTAGATTGTTATAGAAACTTTATGTAAGGGCACTTTTTTAGATCATAATCCTCTTCGTTGTATTTGCTTTTAATGGTTTAAAAAACATATTTTTATTAATTTTTGTGAAGGTCTCTAAAAGTGCTCCTTTGGTATCACAGTGAAATTGTAGTTACAAAAAGTGTTCAAAAGTAGTTGTAAAACCCCAGTACAATGAAGTATGTACAGAGTGCCTATATGTGTGACAATATCGTGAATCCGATCACACCGTTTTTTTTTTAAATTTTTGGTCACAGTTGTTTGGCTGTCACAAAGCGCGCATAGACAATGTTTTTTTTTTCGTTTTAATTTTATATAAAATAGGTTAGTTCTAAAATTGAATACAATAAGTTGGCAGTATTGTTTAGGCCTGTCAATGTAGTTTAGCCTCTGTTTGTTTAGACTTACATGGGCGTCGAAATTAGTAAGTATTTTAGAATTTGTAGACTCTTTAGTAAAATATTTAATACAAACTTTATTTATATAGTACTTTGTGACATCCAAATCAAATACTACTATAGTTTCATATACGACGCGACGTGACCAAAATATAAGTCTAGTCAATTTTTTTGTTGTTTTTTTTTATCTGTTTTATGGCTCCTTTAAGATGTTTTGACTGGCAACATTTTTTTAAATTGTGGTACATTATCAAAAGCACGTATAATTTATTTTTTCAGTGCAAGAACTATAAATTGGGATTGAAAAAAAACTTAAAAGGAGTCATTTGAACAACATTTTACTTAGTAGTTCATGTTTTTATTGTAAATAATCTAGAGTAAGAAATTGTTACAATATGTAATGTCTATCTTTACAAAAAGATGTATTAAGGGGCAAATTAGAACTAGATATTTCAACTCTCTCGTATGTGGTAACTATTTGAAATTTTTCTGTCGATTTGGAAGTAGCTCAGTTACCTATATTTGATCGTCTACCTTATCTTATTATTAGTGAACTATAAAAAAGGTCGTTAAGAATTTTCGCTTGCACTCTTTGAAACTTAACTTAACTTTTTTTTATTTTTATTTTTACGTACTGACTGATAGCGTGTCTATTGTGTGAACTATCCGCAGTAACAAAGTACAAGCAATCAGAATTTGACGCGTTTGAAAGTTATGTTGATACAACCGCTACAGTTTCTAGATAGATTCTTATCTATACAGAAATAAAGTTAAAAATTCAAGTCTTGAGTATTGAAGAATATCTAATAAAGTAGTTCACTAATAAAATTGTTTATAGGTACCTACCTACTATGTACTTAGTGATTAAAAAAATTTATCGATTTGAAGTGCCCCACGAATTTGTATAGACTAAGCTCATTTATATATGATAAAAATTGTAATATTCATATTTACATCATTATTTAGAACGTAGATTTCGTGATTTGTATAATAATACTTAATTGGAATGTATAGATTTTTTACTATTAGGTACTACCTTTTAAATATCAATTCTAAGTATTATAATGATAACTTAACATGGCCTCGAATTATAATTTCACATATTTTTGACCTTAAATAAAAGAACTAAAAAAAATTAAAAATGTAGGTAGTTGGAAAAATTTAATTAGAAAATTGGTCAGTATAAATTAACAATAACAATTAATACCTTTTTTCTATTCACAGAAACATTCTAAAACAGTTATTTTAATTACTATTGGTGGTATAGTTTTCCTAGTATGGTATCCTATACGCTTAGATTACAAAAAAAAACCTTTTTTCTTTATTAGGCATGACTCGACACATTGAAATTTGCTAAGGCGAGCAAAATCCTCTCATTAATTCCTGTTTCGCGACTAAACAATACATGGCCATGTTAGTTATCAGTTAATTTACGATATTTTCGTTAACAATGCTAGTCATCAGTAGTCAAGGTTTGTACTTGAATGAGAGTTAAAAAGTTAATGATAATTTTGTCTCGCTTATCTTCCCTCGTTTCTTTTAGTTAGCGTTTGGTCTCCAGGCGCATGCGCCGCGCATGTGGCGCCATCTTTGCGATTTGAACTTCGAAATATAATGATTTTAAATAACGAATACACGTGTTTTATTTTGAATTGTTTTTAGCTTTAATCGATATAGATTTGTCCTTGGGAAATATGAGTATAGCAAGAAGGTATATTAACAGAGACTAGCATATCCAATTGCAAGATTCGTGTATTTACACTAAACGATAAAATGTACCTACCTATTGAAAGTGGAACCGCGCGTGTAGTGCGTAATATTGCTATCTGTTTATGAGCTTAGCTGTACCGTCAGGAGCAAGAAGTACCTACCTATACCCAGCTTAATAGTTTATCCAGGTCGTCATATTTCATCCGCAACTGTTTATTCAGCAAATGATAAGTGAGTCGGACGTTTCGCTGTCCACTGGTTCACTCAATTAGGGTGAGAAGATTGTCCATAAGCGATAGCGATTACGGATGTGCCTGTTTTATTGTCCTATGTAAAATAACTACATACTTTTACGTCTCAGACATTGCTATGTTTTGTATGATTTATTTTAATATCTAGTGAAGAGAATATAATACTAAAGAGATTTAAATATTTGAATATATATAAATATATCAATAAATATCGTAGGACATTACACACAGCGCCATATGAGCCCAAACTAAGCAGAGCTTGTGTGATGGAAGTCCGCCACCTGATAGAATATATAAAAATACATTCTTATATTACATACGGAACACCCAGACACAACAAATATTTGTTTATACCATAAAATTTTTGTCCTTTGCGGGGATCGAACCCACGCCGTACAGCTCGGGCAGACGTACTACCAACAGGGCTGAATAAATCCGTTGAACTGGCTCCGTGAATTGATTATTAGCCTTGACGAAAAAGGGATTTGTCAAAATACTGTACCTATATAGCAAAAAAGTTATTGACGAATGTCATTTCAACCTTAAAACTGCTAGTTTTCTATTGTTTTTGGGATTGTACTTTTTGGTTTCGTTTTACTTATACAAGATTACTCGCGTTTGATTAGGACGGATAGGTACTCTAATTGTAGCGTTGATCACATCCAGGTATTTTTCGCCCTAATCAAACGTGAATAAAGTACATAGTATAAGTGAAGCTAGAAGAATTAGGAATTTGTCTCATAATTTTTGACCTAAATAAGTTAATCTGATCGGTACGTCAAATATGCTTTTATCTGTACAGCGGTTTCTCAGAAACATATTTTTCAATTGTCGCTACCGCTTATCACCTAGCCTACACCCCGCTGCTATCGCGTTTACAGGCCATTAAATCCGCCATTTTGTCGTGCCACAAAATGGCGCGCTAATGGAAAATGGCGGGAAGCGACAAAAACGGTAATTATAGAGTTTATTATATTTTGATGATTAAATGGGGTGCAATGGATGGCGTTTTAGATTGGCTGTTAGCTTCAGTTGACTGTGTTTGTAAGTTATTGCCATAAATCGCGAAAAGTTTTCGAATACTGAGGAACTTTTCGTAGGCGCTCCTTTAATGTTTTATAGACAGAAAGCCGGCCGTAGAAAACCCAGCGTCATCAAGCATCAAGATAAGACATATACATATAGGCGTGTAACGTAATTTAAAAAACCGGCGACTATCATAAGTTTGAGACGTCACTATCACAGTTATGACACACTGAGTGAGGTTGTAATAGAGCGGTGGCCTAAGCAAGGTAGCGATGATAGCTCAGTGGTTAGTGCGGTCGGTTCGCATGCCGAAGGGCGTAGGTTCAAACCTCAACAATGAGCTTGAGCTGCCGGTTAAGGAAAACATCGTGAGGAAACCATAGCGCGGTGGTAGGGTACTTTCTAGTACTCGGCTGGCTAGCTACCACCCTCAAGTTGAAAATCTGCCGCCAAGCATCTATCGGTGTGTTCCGGCAGCCTCACTTGAGAGCCAGTTCCATTCCAGGCTAGGTGTGCCTTACCATCTTCGACCACACCGTCACTTAACATCAGGTGAGTTGTGGTCAAACACCAAGCCTGTCAGCCATAAAAAAAAATGGTAATAGAGAGATTGTCGTTCAGCCGCAAGATGGGTGGACGATATCTTCACCGTCGCGAGTCTAACCTGGCTCTGATTAGCACAAGACTGAGGCTGATAGCATAACAAGAGAGAAGCCTACACACAATAATAATAAGCAACGTTACAGCGTACATCAGTGTTACATGCTATCGTCTACCTAACATACCTACTAGCTAAAAAAAACAAAATAATACACATGCGTATATTGGATTATACACCCTCTGTACCTGTGGTTGCCGTAAGAGCTGGCTAAGGGATGTCATCCGGAAGATGGGCAGCAGCGTCTTCCTTGAACAATCACACCTAACTGTGCTCGCCAACCCGCCTGCCAAGCGTGGCGAGTATTGGCAAAACCCCCCCAGGAGGAGGCCTATGTCCAGCAGTGGACGTCCTATGGCTGATGATGTGATGTGTGATGATATTGGATTAGGGTATAATTTTGGATATAAATGTTTGTGAATCTTTGTGTATTGTGAATTTTTTGTTACTTCTTTACTTCTTTCATCTCGTAGATTTGGATGAAAGAATGACTTGAAGAAAACAAACAATCAAAGAATGCTAGCTAGATATATAGCATCATACCTTAGATTTTAACTTGCAAGGCTACTTTTTACTATAAGCTCAGTGGTTATTGTAGTCGGATCACAAGCCGACAGTCGTGGGTTCAAATTCTAATGCAATGAGCTTGAGCTGCCGGTGGAGCAAAAAAGTCGTGAGGGGACCATAGCGCGGTGGTAGGATACTTTCTAGCAATGGGGATAAATGTCATACACAGTTCGAAAAAAGGAGCCTTTTTTCGTTAGCATTCAACGACGTAACTTTGGAACTAACATACCGTCTAAAAGAACACGCCAAGTATACCTATTTCTATTATACTAACAGGCTGGAAATAAAGTGTGACGTGGGTTCTATAGAGATACATATAGCGATGATAGCTCAGTGGTTAGCGCGGACGGTTCGCATGCCGAAAGGCGTGGGCTCAAACCCCAACAATGAGTTTGAGCTGCCGGTGAAGGAAAAACATCATAGCATGGTGTAGTGTAAGTACTTTCTAGTATTCGTTGTACAAGTTGAAAATCTGCCGTCAAGCATCTAACAGTGTGTTCGGCAGCCTCACTTCAGAGCCAGTTCAATTCCAGGCTTGGTGTACTTTACCATCTTACTTAAAATCAGATAAGCTGTGGTCAAACATCTAGCCTGTCAACCATAAAAATAAAAGACTGGACTTTGACTATAAAGATAAAGAAGATGAACACTGGACACAAAATACAGATACATTGAAATTGGCAGAATGCACAGAGTGCGATACCAAGAAGAAAGAGAGAGAACCTTTAGAAAGTTTTTTTTTAAATATCTAAGAGCACCATTTGTTTTTTTTTTTGACAAAACTGACATGCTACTACACATGATTTCTGTGTTATTTACCTTACAAATCCATCGGCTCAAATTTTGAAGCTAGAGAAATGATTAGTTCAACGTATCAAGTCCACAGGTGTACGTTTGTCCAACACTAAAGCCTGAATGATATTAATGGGATAATAGCATGTGTGATGAATTGCTAGCGTATTATGTACAGATGACGCATGTATTTGGAATAAATACCTACTCTTTAATAGGATCCATAGAACATCTAAGATCTAGTGGTTGCTATGGTAACGAGTTGTTGATGGTCTTGGTACTTGAATATTTACGATGTAAAATTTAATACGTGATTTTTTCTCTTATAATTTTGCTGAAGCGATTTCGTGTTTATTACATATATAGGTGCCCACTAGTAAGCTTCCACGCGCCTCTCTCCTATCTCTTAAATATAAATCTTCTGTTCGTTATCTAACACTCCCTAAACGACTGGACTGATTTGGATGAAATTTTGTGTTTATATTTCAATGGGTTCCTGGATGGTTTGAAAATACAATTGGACCCGATAGGTGGCGCTGCTGTCGGTTTGTTATTGCCTATTAGGCGATACGAAATTCGCCGGGTCAGCTAGTTATTTATAGAAGTTTTAACGGCAGAGTAACATAATATGTATCAAGTGGTGTTTTATTCATATGTCGAATTACGTGCGTGAGTGATATAATGCGGTAAAACATAACCTTCCGTGTTGATCTCAAAACTTCATCGAAGCTTGAGGTAAACTTGACTAGAAAAAGACCGGACTAAAAAAAACAAGACTTACTTCGTTTGACTTGGGCTGTGACTTAAACTTAAATAAATAGATAGAAACTCTTTACAGTGCACACCAGAAATAGAAAAAATGTACAAAAAAAAAAAACAAAAAAAATCTTATACCTAATCTAGTGCTACAAATTGCAACCTTATCGGTAAAAGCGATCTTTTCCAGACAACTAAGAATGGAAAACACGTTACTGACGGGAGGTGTAGACGGATGATATATGATGTTTAACTTATGATACTTGAAAATATTAAAACCCTTGACACTGGCAAATACATATAATGCGACGCCAAAATCAAAGAAGAAACACATATCGCACCCTTAGTAATAGAAGGGCATAAAACGAAAAAGTAGTTTTTTGGGAAATCGCGTTTAAAGATTCCAGATTCCTACATTCCACCTTATATTTCGAATAAAATGCGTATTATTTAAGTTATAAATGTGAAATTCTGCAGATTTATTCTTTGATAACTACACTATAAATAGCCATAAAAAAATTATTAAATTTAAATTAAATTTCATAAATTACAAGTAATTGAAAAAATACTTTCAAATTAGGCCCATATATTACAAAAAGCATCATCACACATAAAACAATTTACGTACTATAATTAACCAGTAAGATATAATTCCTTTTAGCATCTCAACTTTTTGACAATATAGCGCTCTATTATGACTTAGACCCTAAAATTTACTATATTTTGTATTTTATAACGGCACAACTACAAATTGTTCCATATAGTATAAAATGTTCAGAACAAAACTCACCTGTTTTTTTGTCATAGAAGGGCACAAATACGAATTGAACGGGTCCACCTTCGACAAGTATGGGCACTTTACGCATTGCGACCTTGTAGCAGTAACAACAGGAGACGCGCGGGGAGAGTGTGAGAAAGGCACAAATTCAGTTACTGGGCCATTTATGTCCTTTTTCTCTCTCTGTCAGCGCTAACCGGTAGATAATTCCATCTTGTACCCTTAGCATTCATAATCACACTTTACAAAAAATTTGACTTGAGCCCTTATATTACTAAGGGTGCGATATGTAACTAGTAACTCGTTTCAATAGTATTATAGTAGCCAGTTTCAATGTTGCTGTATTTTGTGTGTAGTCTTCAGTTTTCAGCTTCTTTATTTTTATTGTCAAATTCCAGTCTTGGTCATGTCTAGACCATGCCAGTCAAATCTAGTCATGTTTTAGTAAGGTAGTGGTGACTTTAAGCTTCGTTGGAGTTGTGGAAGTAACACGAAAAGTCATGTTTCACATTATATCACTTTCCCACATTCGCGCTTGTAATTCGGCACTTTATGAATGAAACACCACTATTTTTATAAATAAAAACTTGAAAAAACAATAGTTTTGGAAAAAAATACAATGGGGCGACACGACTCTTTCCGCGTTCCCGCCAAAACTCCTAAATGTAACTTGAAACAACTTGGTTACCATGAAGCTATCTATAGCTTCATGTTGGTTACGCACGATTTACTTTCCCATGTTGCTCAGCCCGTAGACACAGCATCTTTGTAGACTAATATCTAAATAACAGTATTTGTGTGAGCGAGAAAATCTTACACTACAGCTTAGAATAAATTAAAGAATTTTTTTTTATGGCTGAAAGACTACGCTCTCGCTTGCAGAACGGGACAATGACGTCAACTTTTTCGTGCATGCAGCCCGTAATATCGAGTTATTAGACGTTGTCACGTCAAAATAAAATTTTAAATACGTATGCACGTCTATTATGATATATCGATTTAAAAATAATCACATTTTCTGTTTCATAAAATCTTTATTGTTTCCCTTCATGCAACTAAAATGTGTCAATTCTGGGAGAGAAGAAAATCTACGCTAGAATTTAAAAGTTTATCTAAAACCTTGGCAAACCCGCGTGGCGCAGCTAGTCTAATATTAATAAAAACCGCACTAAAGGAAGGTACTTTCTATCCTTTTCTTTCTACAAAAGCACCTTAGTTCTCTACATAAAACTTCTCTATGGCTCCGCCTCAGCATCTGACGTTGACATTTGCAAAAATTTTGCCGCTAAAATAAAACGTAAGCTTTCAACCGTGAAATACCAGATGTCACTAGCAAGTGAGGGGTCGTGCGGGTGAAAAATCAGGAAAGCAAAGATTTTTATTTCATTTCCTACTTTGCACATTTCGAAGCGCACCTTCTCCTCTGCGTAGGTTACGAAATAATATATCATTCGAATAGTTTATTTGCTGATACATTTATTAGATATAGGTATTTACATAATTATTTTATAGTAGATATAATAAGGTAGTTTTTATTATAAACAGTTACAGTATTATCAATACATGGAATCTGATACTGTTAGGTATATCATAGTAAATTATGTTTTGGTAAACAACGATTAGCTACGAAGAGCGTACAATACTAAGAACTGAAAGACAAAATCATGTAAATATTTTTCAAACAAAGCCAAAACCCCCAAAAAAGAAAAAATAAGCAATTAAAAAAATCAATCTTATTATCAATTGTTACAAAATATAAATAATCATCTCGCTGCTTGACATATTATCAAAAAATGTGTTTTTAGTGTTTTACCGTTTGAAAATAGCGGCAATTTATTCATTAAATGAAAAAGGAACACCTACCATGATGTTACGTGACACTGGCAAAATACACAAAGTGTAACGCCAAACACGAAGATATAAATAAAACTCAATTGTCAGGTGTCAACTCGAACTAATACTTTGGTAGTTTGGTCTGCAAAAGACTGATTGTCTTACCAGTAGATAGACAGCATGTGAGAACCAACACAACTTAAATAATAATTAACTAATAATTCTTTATAATATCACTGTACGATATACAATTTAGTTTATACACAATGTTATACTACTGATAATGTCATTACTAAAAAAAAATATTTTAAGCACACGTGCCAGCGCTGATAAAATCCTAAATATTTTAATATTTTCTCTAACATGCTAAATGCTGGCGGTTTCATTATCAGCAATATTGACCTTTTTCGGACTTTTTTTATTGATGTTTTGGAAGAACATATAAACAACATAACCTCAAAATCAGAAATTTGATTTAATATTATTTTCAAGTGGTATTTATGTATAAGTTTGTAATTTAAATGTTATGTAGCACAATGAGTCGATTGAAATATCTATCACAAGTATTCCAACCGGTTATTACAATTCCAAAGAACGCTAAAATTAAAAATACAGAGATAACTTGTAAGAGTCAAAAGGTATAAAAAAAAACTATTTCGTATTGGATTTGTAGCGGACTAAAACAACTTTGAAAAATACCCCACACATAAGCGTCTTGTTTGAGAGAGTTTGCCTGGTTTATTTATTTGTATGGACTCAAAATGCATATTATTATATACATATTAGTTGTAAGCTAGTTTAAAACAATACTAAGTTTTTCTAAATAAACTAAAATAAATTGTATTGGCAAAGTAGGTATTTGTTCTGAGTAGGTAGATAATAAAAACTGGATACAGATATAAAGCTCTGTTCCTCGAGACCCAAGTGTTTTACATGTGTTCTTCTTAGTTGATAGTGTCTCCCATATAAAACTCATTATGTTTGTGATTCTAGTTGCTTCTAGAATGTGGTCTGATCCGTCCGACGAGTGCTGGCTTGTTCTCAGTTTTGCCCCTCGCGAGACGAGCACTCAACAAGCTAGAGAGTCTTATTCAGTCTTGTATTGATGATGTTGGAGGACAGCAGGTAAGAAAATACTCTACCCAGATTGTTGCGCTTTATACACTTTGAAGAGTTACATCACAGGTTAGAAAAAAGTATAGATAAAATATTCTACAGGGAACTAAATAAAGTTGTATGAGTTGTTTCAGATATCACTGCCAGCGTTAACATCAGCAAATCTCTGGGAACAAAGCGGTCGGCTTGATGGTGCTCCAGCAGAACTACTTAAACTCGATGATAGGCATCGGAAGAAGTATCTCTTAGCACCGGTTAGTAAATAATACATCTATAAGAATTAATATAAATAATCATTGTTTTTTATTGTAGATTCTAGTATAAAAATAAACTGTGTTGTGGACCTCTTTACCTGTGTCCATATGTCTCCATTATTCTAGAAATGTGTAAAAAGGTACTTTGTAAGGTACTATAAATGTTTTATAATTAAATTATCGTCACTTAACATCAGGTGAGTTGTGGTCAAATACCTAGCCTTTCAACCATAAAAAAAAAATAGACTTGGTTTATTTTGTATGTAATTACAAAAAATATAATTAAGTTATTCTATCATTTATACAATGTGAAAGTTTGAACATCAGGGAATTTAGTACTTGATTGTTCCAAATAAAAAAATTAGGTGGCTAATATTTGACCTAATTATCCTGAGCAAACACAAAAATACGGACACTCAAATCAGGCGCATCGACAATGACATGGTAGTCGCGCGCGGCCCCAGATTAGATAACAGGTACTACGCAGTCTACGTATGGTAGTTATGTCTTGCGCTAGCTCGGCGCGTGAGGCCGCGCGCTGTCCATACATTCTGGAGTCTTTGGACAGACTTAACCAAGGTTTTCTTAGTTTTTTTTCTTGTATTTGTTTCGATTTTATTTCTTTATACGTTTCATATGACCACTAACTAACACTTGAATATTGCTAATGTTCAAACTGTCAGACCTTATAGTTTATCTTTGGTTTGCGTCTGGATGGTGCTGTGTGAAATGTCCCATGATATTTATTATGTACAATAATGAATCAATGATTTGGAAGAGATTACCCTAAGCAATAAGGCCTTCAATTGTTCCACTATTGTGGAACTGTTTCTGTTATTGTTAATTATTTATTTGTAGTGGTAACAATAAAGATTTGTCATATTGGTCATATTGGCAGTTGCTGTTGAGACTAACCATTGAAATTCTGAAAGTAATGAGCGCCAAAGCAGCGACGGCCTGGACTTTGTTTTACTACTCAAAGTTCTGTGTATCGCTGCAATGGTCATGGACATGCGTTATCTCTTACCATCAGGAGAGCGTATCGTTCGTCTCATTACCTATACATAAAAAAAAAAATGTTTTATGATTTAATTTGTTAGACTTTTTTCAATTGAATTAATTGAAAGCTGTTTCAATTTCAGACACACGAGGAATCCATTGCAGACTTGTTGGCAGATGTGGGCCCATTGTCTTATAAACAACTTCCTTTATTACTTTATCAGGTGAGAATCCTCATTAACTATTGTAACAGTATTGACAAAGCCTACTATAAGGTGGCTCATTACGTGGAAGACAGGAATATATGGTTGTAGTAGCTTCTCTCTGCACTTGCATCCCCCTGGCTAAGTGACAATTGTAGAAAGCATAATGTATTAATATCTATAACTGTAAACTGTAACCTAATATGAAAAGAAAGATCCACAAAAAAAATGCCTTGCTGAGTTTCTTGCCGGAGTCTTCTCAGTTGAAGTGTAATTACGAGCCGGTGGTAGATTCAAACATGTAACTTAACGTTCATAAGTGCCTTACCAGGGCCTAAACTGAATAAATGACTTTGATTTTGATTTGGTTTTAATTACTAATTAATTAATATGCTTCACAAGTCGGGAAGCCATGTTGTGAAAAATATATCAATATTCTTGAAAGGCCCCAAAGAAAGTTTTTATGATTTATTTTATCATCATCATCATCAGTCTATCGAAGTCTAGAAAAGAGCTAGTTCCATTCTAGGCTAGGTGTGATTACCATCTTCGACCACACCGTCACTTAAGATCAGGTGAGTTGTGGTCAAACAACTAGCCTGTCACGTATAAAAAAAAAAAAATTAAACTCTTCAGCTTGTCTAGTTGATGTATGATTGTGAGTGATTCATATGTCTGATCGAGTCTGAATCTGGTTTTCTGGTTTTTTTATTTATTTTTTAATCTGACCGTCTGTTTGACCACAGCTCACCTGATGTTAAGTGACGGTGTGGTCGAAGATGGTAAAGTACACCTAGCCTGGAATGGAACTGGCTCTCAAGTGAGGCTGCCGGAACACACCGTTAGATGCTTGGCGGCAGACTTTCAACTTGAGGGTGGTAGCTAGCCAGCCGACTACTAAAAAGTACCCTACTACCACTCTATGTTTTCCTCACGATGTTTTCCTTCACCGGCAGCTCAAGCTCATTGTTGGGGTTTGAACCCACGCCCTTCGGCATGCGAACCTACCGCGCTAACCACTGAGCCATCATCGCTACTAAAAAATCACTTCTCACTTAATCACTTGGCACAGATAGGCAACAAATATCGTGACGAACATCGTCCGAAGCACGGTATGCTTCGCGCCAGGGAGTTTTCCATGATGGATCTGTATGGCATACATGATGATATTAAATGTGCTGAAGAAAACTATGCAAGAGTTTCAGAAGCTTATAAACGCCTGTTTGAGATATTGAAACTGCCTGTCCACAGAGGTGAGTAAGACGTGCGTTGTATTTTTTTGTCGTAAGAATAGTACCCCACCCTCTCTACCCGTGGTTGCCATAAGAGTCGGCTAAGGGATGTAATCCGGAAGATGGGCAGCAGCGTCTTCCTTGAACAATCACACCTAACTGCGCTCGCCAACCCGCCTGCCAAGCGTGGCGAGTATTGGCAAAACCCCCCCAAGAGGAGGCCTATGTCCAGCAGTGGACGTCCTATGGCTGATGATGTATGTGATGTATAATTTTCGTGTTGTTTCCAAAACAATTAAGAAGCTTATAGTAAAATCGCTACTACTTGACTAAAGCATGACTAGATTTGACTGTGACTATAAAGATAAAGAAGATGAAAATTGCACACAAAATGTGCGATGCCAAAGATACCGGTCAAGTGCAAGTCAGACTATCACACCACATAATTGATTATTATGTTTACTAACAAAAAAAAATTGTTCGATTTAGATGTATAAAGTACTTACTCGGAAATGTTTGTTTTTTTACGACTGACAGGCTAGGTGTTGACCACAGCTCACCTGATGTTAAGTGACGGTGTGGTCGTAGATTGTAAAGCACACTTAGCCTGGAATGAAACTGGCTCTCAAGTGAGGCTGTCGGAACACACCGTTAGATGATTGGCGGCAGATTTTCAACTTGAGGGTGGTAGCTAGCCAGCCGAGTACTAGAGAGTACCCTACCACCACGCTATGGTTTCCTCACGATGTTTTTCCTTCACCGGCAGCTTAAGCTCATTGTTGGGGTTTGAACCCACGCCCTTCGGCATGCGAACCAACCGCGCTAACCACTGAGCCATCATCGCTACAAGACAAAGTGATCCTACAAACTCGAAAATTTGTGAAGGCTGCCAACCCACACTTGGCCAGCATGGCGGACTATGGACTTACCCTTGTCACAATGAGAAGAGTCCCACGCCCAACAGTGGGCCAACTTACAAAACAGCTGATCTGGGGCTAATTAAAAGTGTGTAATCATCTTTTAGTGGAAGCTCCAACTGGAGATATGGGAGGGTCTCTATCTCACGAGTGGCAAGTCTGCGCGGGCGCGGGCGAGGACGCTGTGTCAGTATGTCTGTCCTGCTCGCACGCACAGCTTACAGACAGAGATAGATGCAGCTGCGGCGGGGCGGTGCAAACTAGAAGCAGCATTGAAGTAAGTCTGCTTACTCGCCTCGTTTTTTTTTTCTCTTTCTTCTTGGCATCGCACTCTATGCCATCTGCCAGTTTTAATGTTTCTTTAGTGCAGTGTTTTTCAATCTTTTTGAATACGCGACCCTATTTTAGTTTGAAAAATTTTCGCGACCTTGGGCCATAGACAGAAAAAAGTTCGTAATTTAAAACACTACGTTTATGATTTTCTCTATTTTGGTACTTATATTCATTATTAAGACCTACAGCGGTAAGCCGCGGGAGCTTTGAATGTTCTTGCGGCTCACGAGGTAATAGCAAGGCTGCGTGCGGTTTTGTCTTGTATGCCAGCGTATGCGGGCCTACCTTTGCGGCATATATTTGCCCATCCTTTTCACTAAAATTGTGTTTTATTGTAGTATAGATACTTGGAAATTTCCTTTTGCCGGCGACCCCCCCGAGTAAGGCTTCGCGATCCGCCTAGGGGTCGCGAAGCACCCACAGATTGAAAAACACTGCTTTAGTGCATGCAATGTGCAGTCTTCAGTTTTCAGCTTCTTTATCTTAGTCAAAGTCACAAAACACCACTATTTTTATACATTACTCGAAAAAACACTAGTTTTGGGAAAAAATACAATGGGGCAACATGACTCCTTCCGCGTTCCCGCCAAAAACCACTCGCGTCGTTGCGTTCATAGACTAAAGGGCAGTCCTGGATTTGTCAATAGGCCATATAGGCCGCGGCCTAGGGGCGGCAGCGTCCTAGGGGCGGCAGAATATAGAAGAAGCTCACGTAATTTCAGAGGATAACAGTCAAACAAGTTCACCGGTTGTCTTATGGTTTTTTATACTAATACGTGAAATTCTTATACAAACTTATTCGTATTGAAAATTATCAATCCTAAGTATTTTTACTAGTAAAAAATTGTAATTCTTGTTTCTTTAATGCTCTTTCTTAATGAGTAATTCATTCTTTTAATTACCTTTAGTTCTACATATGGGCGTTTGGCTGGGCTCGAACTCTAACTATCAAATCGAACAGAAACCCTAGTTGGTACGGTACCTACAATTTTGGAGTTTGTTGTAGCGATGATGGTTCAGTGGTTAGCGCGGTAGGTTCGCATGCCGAAGGGCGTGGGTTCAAACCCCAATAATGAGCTTGAGCTGCCGGTGAAGGAAAACATCGTGAGGAAACCATAACGTGGTGGTAGAGTACCTTCTAGTACTCGGCTAGCTAGCTACCACCCTCAAGTTGAAAACCTCCCGCCAAGCATCTAACGGTGAGTTCCGGCATCCTCACTTGAGAGCCAGTTCCATTCCAGGCTAGGTGTGCTTTACCATCTTCGACCACACCGTCACTTAACATCAGGTGAGCTGTGGTCAAACACCAAGCCTGTCAGCTATAAAAAAAACCCACATTATAAACACGCGTAACTAGATGCAACTCTCGGACCGTCCCCTCGTTAACTTTCATTTTGAAGATTATTTAAAAACAAGAGATTATTGAATTACTAGTAATTAATTATATATTTTTTAATGATATATTAGTATATAGTACCTGGATGACCGAGCTTTGCTCGGCTGAAAACACGGATAAAACGTGGTTTTCTAAAAATGAAACCTATCTAGATCGATTTATCGCCCCCGAAACCCTGCATACAAAATTTTATGAAAATCGTTGGAGCCGTTTCCGAAATTCAGACCTTATGATGCCAAGCTTTTTTTGCGGCTAATTGGGCCTTAGACGTTCAACTCCCAACTTTCACCTGCGATTTCTCGAATACAAAGCAGAGTTGGCACCTATAATTTTGGGGTTTGGGGACACTATAAGCACGCGTAACTTGATGTACCTCTCGGTCCGTCTTCTCGTTAGTTAAAAATTACGCTTTATCGGTACTGACATTAGGGCTGGCGACGCGGCCTTCACACGCCTTTTTTCTTTTCCAGGTGGGGCATACATTTATATTAGGAACTAAATACTCGGAAGCTTTGAAAGCGAATTTTATAAATCAAGAAGGAAAGTCGCTGCCTTTGTTGATGTCGTGTTATGGGATTGGAATCACAAGGTAGGGTATTTTATGTAAAAAGTAATTACACGAACGAGACGCTCTCCTGATGGTAAGAGATAACGCCTGTCCATGACCATTGCAGCGATACACAGAACTTTGTGTAGTAAAACAAAGTCCAGGGCATCGCTGCTTTGGCGCTCATTACTTTGAGACTTGCAATGGTTAGTCTCAACAGCCCTGTAATATCGCTGCAGTACCCTTTTTTTTTTTTTTTTAACGCTGACAGGCTAGGTGTTTGACCACAACTCACCTGATGTTAAGTGACGGTGTGGTCGAAAATGGTAAAGCACACCTAGCCTGGAATAGAACTGGCTCTCAAGTGAGGCTGCCGGAACACACCGTTAGATGCTTTGCGGCAGATTTTCAACTTGAGGGTGGTAGCTAGCCAGCAGAATACTAGAAAGTACCCTACCACCACGCTATGGCTTCCTCGCGATGTTTTCCCTCACCGGCAGGACGAGCTCATTGTTGGGGTTTGAACCCACGCCCTTCGGCATGCGAACCGACCGCGCTAACCACTGAGCTATCATCGCTACAAAAGCCTTCACAGTGATGTTTGCACACTACTGCTTCGCGGCAGAATATCTGGTACTGCAGTGGTACCTACCTAGACGACCTGCTAAGGAAATATATTACCAAGAAAAATAATACTAGTATAATTTGATTATTTTTTTAAATAATTATTTGAGACAAACTTTTTTTTTTTTTTTAGTTATTTTGTCTTGTTACTATTGTTATCAATAAAAACTATGACTATGACAAGTGCAAGTTTGACACAAAAAAGGTGAAATCTGTCTGTTAAACCTTTTTTCTTAAATACCGAAATACCGCGGGGCGCAGAATATACAGGCTGCGTTAATTCCAGGTTGTTAGCAGCTAGCCTGGAAGCTATGTCCACGGATAAGTCGCTGCGCTGGCCTGAAGCGATAGCCCCGTACAACACTGTGGTTATTGGCCCTAAAGTATGTATAACAACACTCTGTGGCTGATATCTGTCCCCTTTTTTGCAGAAATCGTATATTTCTACTTCAATCTTCTATCTTCTTATTTCGTCTTTGAAGTGAAACATCTATAAAACCACTTATTCACTAGTTTGTTCGAAAAAGTCTTGTTCATCGTCGCAAAGTTGTCTGTCGATTCTATCGGATACATTTGGCAGGGCCGGATTAACCATATCGGGGCCCCTAGGCAATGCAATTCTCGGGGCCCATTTCCTTTACCCTTTTGTTACTTTTTGAAATATATTTTTTCTATTAGAAAAGTCGATTTTAAAGCAACATTACCGGATGTAAATAATGGGGCATAAATGGCTCCCATCGACTAGGCCCCCGTGGGCCCCTAGTCGGTGCGGGGCCCCCTAGGCAGTTGCCTTATCCGCCTTATGGATACACTTTGGCGTGTGCGCTTAATTTGATTAATTAGTTTTTTAAATAATTATTTAAGATAATAGTTTTTTTGTATTTTTTTTTTAATACTTATTTATTTTGTCTTGTTGCTGTTGTTTTCAATAAAAACTATGACTATGACAAGTGCAAGTTTGACTCGCGTGTTGACGGTTCCGTACAAACTTGTATATAGAAAGGTCGTCTTTCACGGGAATCAAGTTTCAAAGGTTTTTTTAATATTGCCATTACCTAACACTAACTTTGGTATGTTTTTTTTTCTTGGTGCGTGGCCCCCATCGACTAGGCCCCCGTGGGCCCCTAGTCGGTGCGGGGCCCCTAGGCAGTTGCCTGGATAATCTGGCCCTGCACTTTGCGCCTCTGATATTTATGTTTTTTATTAATTGGCATGTAACGAGTGTTTTAAAACTCTTTTAATGATTTATTTAAAATGATATTAAGGAATTTGATTTGTAAGATTAGTGTTAACAATAAAACTGTTGTATTTTAATGGTTTTTTGTTAGTTCTTTGACCACAGCTCACATGATTTTAAGTGACGGTGTGATCGAGGATGGTAAACACACATCGTGTTTACTAATGGCTCTCAAGTGAGTTGAGCTGTGGTAAAAATAGGTTCCCACACGATGTTTTCATTCACTAGCAGTTTGAACACATTAAGATAAGAAACCTCGCCCTCCGTCACGTGATCCAACCGCGCTAACCACTGAACTATCGTCTACGAAGTAAATTGAAAAATGACTTATATTTCAGGAAGGCTCAAAAGAGTGGCTATCTCACGGGTGGGAGCGGACTCAGGCGGCCGCCAGGGCCGTCTGCAGGCATAAGGACGTCATCATAGACGACAGGCACGGACTCACTATCGGGAAACGACTCGTGACGGCGGACAAGTAACTTAATTTTTAACCGACTACAAAAAAAAACAATATTTATTCTAGGACATTTCATAAGTTTGTGCTTTGGGAACCTAACCATCCAAGGATGGTTTAGATTCACAATTTGAACCGGTAGGTGGCGCTTCAGGCAGAACAACGCCTGAGCTCGCTAGTTTTTTTAATAGTCGACAAGCTAGTTATTTGACCATAGCTCACCTGATGTAAAGTGACGGTGTGACCGGAGATGGTAAACCGCACCTAGTCTGGAATGGAACTGGCTCTCAAGTGAAGCTACCGGAACACACTGTTACGTGCTTAGCGGTAAATTTTTAACTTACTTTTTTTTACTTGACTTTGGAAAAACTTTGAATAGTTTAAAATTTCTAAATGTCACAAATGATAATATTAACAAAATGTGAAAAGAAAAACAATAATTATTAAAATAAAAATAATATAGATAAATATGGTAGGACATTACACACAGCACCATCTGACCCCAGACTAAGCAGAGCTTGTACTATGACAATAATTTTATTCGACAAAAAAAAATAGTTCAAATAGATTTAGTTCCATAGGCTCCCGAACTAATCTAAGACTGTGTGTCAGGAGATAGTGGCTTCTCCTATTACTTGATATGTCTAATAAAACAATAGTGAGCAAGGAGTTAACTCATTTTGAATTTATATAATTTTGCCAAAGTGTTGCCAAAAATAAATATTAAGGCTAAAAAAATATATATAAACCTTTTTTTTTTTAACGCTGACAGTCTAGGTGTTTGACCACAGCTCACCTGATGTTAAATGACAGTGTGGTCAAAGATGGTGAAGCACACCTAGCCTGGAATCGAACTGGCTCTCAAGTGAGGCTGCTGGAACACACCGTTAGATGCTTGGCGGCAGATTTCAACTCTCGTGTGGTAGCTAGCCAGCAGAGTACTAGAGAGTACTCTACCACCACGCTATGGTTTCCTCACGATGTTTTCCTTCACCGGCAGCTCAAGCTCATTGTTGGGGTTTGAACCCACGCCCTTCGGCATGCGAACCGACCACGCTAACCACTGAGACATCATCGCTACAAAAATCTAATATCTAAGATGAATCTGCCTGCAGTTATGTATAAATTATTTTGTTAAACGACGTATGTAATTGCCAAATAAATTTCATTTCATTTCATTTTAAATTTCATTTCATTTCATTTTAAATTTCATTTCATTTTATTTCAAATTTCATTTCACTGTATTTCAAATTTCATTTCATTGTTATCAGGATGGGTTTCCCGACAATAGTAGTGTGCGGGAAAGCAACACTGGAGTCGCCGTCGCGATTCGAAGTGTATAAAGTAGGCGAAACCACGCCCCGACTTTGTACGATGGAAGAAATTACCAACCAGGAAGACAGAGAGAACATCTGGAGTGAAGATATTATGAAGTAACAGAATGGAAGTGAAATTGAATAACATTAAGTGCAAAATAGAAACCAATCAGAATAATATATTAAAATTACTTTATGACTGGTGTTTTTTATTTAGAATATACTTAAAACTTTATCTCTTTAGCGATGATAGCTCAGTGGTTAGCGCGGTCGGTTCGCATGCCGAAGGGCGTGGGTTCAAACCCCAACAATGAGCTTGAGCTGCCGGTGAAGGAAAACATCGTGAGGAAACATAGCGTGGTGGTAGGGTACGGTCTAGTACTCGGCTGGCTAGCTACCACACGAGAGTTGAAAATCTGCCGCCAAGCATTTAACGGTGTGTACCGGCAGCCTCACTTGAGAGCCAGTTCTATTCCAGGCTAGGTGTGCTTTACCATCTTCGACCACATCGTCACTTAACATCAGGTGAGTTGAGGTCAAACAGCGATAAAAAAAAAAAAAAAAAACTCACTACAATAATTATCAATAGCCATAGGACGTCCACTGCTGGACATAGGCCTCCTTCTGGGGGGTTTTGTCAATACTCGCCACGCTTGGCAGGCGGGTTGGCGAGCGCAGTTAGGTGTGATTGTTCAAGGAAGACGCTGCTGCTCATCTTCCGGATTACATCCCTTAGCCGACTCTTACGGCGACCACGGGTGGAGAGGGTGGGGTACTATTCTTACGCCGGCACCACCACGGCAAATATTTATAACAGAAACAGCTTAATATTATTCCGGCAGCCTCACTTGAAATCCAGTTCCATTCTAAGTATGTTTACCATCTTCGACCACACCATCACTTGACATCAGGTGAGCTGTGTTCAAATAATTAGCTTGTTAGCCATTAAAAAAAACAACTGTCGGTACAATAGAATAGAATTTACCGTGGTGGTGCCGGCGTAAGAATACCCCACCCTCTCTCCCCGTGGTCGCCGTAAGGGTCGGCTAAGGGATGTAATACGGAAGATGGGCAGCAGCGTCTTCCTTGAACAATCACACCTAACTGCGCTCGCCAACCCGCCTGCCAAGCGTGGCGAGTATTGGTAAAACCCCCTCCAGGAGGAGGCCTATGTCCAGCAGTGGACGTCCTATGGCTGATGATGTGATGATATAAATATTTTAAGCTGTAAACAAAAGAAATCTTATCTTTTTACCCGACTGCCAAGGAAGGGTAAGGTATGTTTTTCGCTGCCGAATGGATTACGACAATTAAGGTATCGTTAAATTCGTCTCAATTACCCAAGTGACCTTAGGCTTTAAACTTAGGTTTAAAAAAAAAACAATATGGTGGATTTTTAGCGTTAAATAGCAATACTTAAAAAAAACCAAACCTATCAAATAGGGTATTTAAATAAAAACAATTAAAAAAGGATTACAAAAATATATGTATATTTATAAAATAATAAGTACATAAGTGTTCTATCAGTAATCTGGTTCCCGTAGTACAAGCCGCTTAATTTGTGGCTAGATGGCGCTCTTTGAAATTTTCCAGGATATAATTTTTTTTTAATTCCAAAATTTCATTATATATAATTATAAATAGTTGTACATTTCTAGTGTTCATTATATCCTAGAAATAACAAAAATACTTAAAGTTACGCTTTACAAGCTGTTTACGCTTATATTAAAACTTATAAACCGAATTTTTAATTATTTTTTAATAATTCCTTTCGATAACTTTAATTCCTTTATTTCGATTCCTTTAATTTCGATTACCTAAAATGATTTTATTTTTATTTTTTATTATAGCTGATAGGCTTGGTGTTTGACCACAACTCACCTGATGTTAAGTGACGGTGTGGTCGAAGATGGTAAAGCACACCTAGCCTGGAATGGAACTGGCTCACAAGTGAGGCTGCCGGAACACACCGTTAGATACTTGGCGGCAGATTTTCAACTGGTAGCTAGCCAGCCGAGTACTAGAAAGTACTCTACCACCACGCAAAATTTACAACGGTTTAAGGCCAGACCACGCTCTCGATCCAGGGGACATAGCTTCGTACTCGCGTGTAGACTCCAGGGTTGTGGGCGAAGCACCCGCGTCCGTACGAGGCGACTCCCACTGCAGAATACATGCAAGAAAGATGTCGATTCTTCAACACTACAGCGCTGCCGCCGTCATCCTGAAAATCATAGCAGATAAACCGTTGAATCACGACTTTTTTCTATATCTTTAAACGACTACCCAAAATCAAAATCAAAAGTCATTTATTCAGTTTAAGCCCTGGTAAGGCACTTATGAACGTTAAGTTACATGTTTGAATCTACCACCGGCTCGTAATTACACTTCAACTGAGAAGACTCCGGCAACAAACTCTGCAAGGCATTTCTTTGTGGATCTTTCTTTTCATATTAGGTTACAATTTACAGTTATAAATATTAATACATACATTATGCTTACTACAATTGTCACTTAGCCAGGGGGATGCAAGTGCAGAGAGAAGCTACTACAACCATATATTCCTGTCTTCCACGTAATGAGCCACCTTATAGTAGGCTTTGTCAATATACCCAAACAAATAGGTTAATAAATAAATATGACAATATATATAAATAACAGATTGACTATGAAAAATGACGTGGTTTTAACACATTGTTTGTTTCACTTTTGCGGAATTACTCACGTTTAATTATATTGGATACCCCGACTATAGTTTCGGCCACATCCGGTGGCCTACATCGTGGAGACAACGCTGAGTACAACGCGCGCGTGGCCTTGTCTTGCTTCGCTTTGCTTCAGCTTTGTCTCCGTGATGAAGACCACAGGATGTGGCCGAAACTATAGTCGGAGTATACGATATAATTAAACGTGAGAAATCCCGCATGAGTAGAACAAAACATGTGTCAAAACCACGTCAGCTTTCAATAAAACAGTTATTTAGTTTCCATAGTACAAACTTTGTTTAATTTAGGGTTAGAAGCCGCTGTGTGAAATATTCTCCAATATTATGAATGAATGAATGAATAACTCTTTATTGTACACACTTAAAATTACATAATACAGAAGAAATTAACTAGTTAATAGGTGTAACAACTGGCGACCTTATCGCTAAAAGCGATCTCTTCCAGGCAACCTTAGGATGGAAAGGATTAGAGGAAGAAAAAAAAAAACGGGGTGTGTCAATAACGAGGATATGCATATAAGAGAATACAACATTTTGACATATATCTACATTCTAATAATTATAATATATCCTAATACATAGATTAATTAGAATAACTAAAAATACACTAATATATATAAAATAAATATTTGTATAAAGAGGATATATATACAAATAAGCGACAGATAGTTATAATTATAACTGCGAGAGATAGAATAGTTTGACGTGTTCTTTAAAGACAGCGATCGATGGAGCACGTCTAATGGCAACAGGTAACGCATTCCATAGTTGGACTGCCTTATTAATTTATTTCTTAAAACAATCATTGCGTATCACACATCACCATCATCATCAGCCATAGGACGTCCATTGCTGGACATAGGCGTCCTCCTGGACGGGTTTTGCCACAATACTCGCCACGCTTGGCAGGCGGGTTGGGGAGCGCAGTTAGGTGTGATTGTTCAAGGAAGACGCTGCTGCCCATCTTCCGGATTACATCCCTTAGCCGACTCTTACGGCAACCACGGGTAGAGAGGGTGGGGTACTATTCTTACGCCGGCACCACCACGGCAATTGCATATGCTATCGTTGTATACCTGACAAATATCCCTGGTCTTGGCGTGGTCTCCGTAGCAGACCTGCGTGGAGTCGTTGAACCCCCCTCGTCTGCTCTCCGGGTAAACACGGGAACACTCTTCTATGGAGTACCGAGTTAAGCTGACCTGGGAAATAACGACAATTACAACATTTTGCACGACCAGCCCCTTCTGAGGTTCGTATAGCGAATTCCTTTAGGTGCATGGTGCATGGTGGTAGGGTACTTTCTGGTACTCGGCTGGCTAGCTACCAACCACCCTCAAGTTGAAAATCTCACTTGAAAACCATTACCATTCCAGGCTAGTTGTGCTTTACCATCTTCGACCACACCCTCACTTAACGTCAGGTGAGCTGTGGTCAAACATCTAGCCTGTCAACGATAAAAAAAATAATTAAAGTGCTCTCAAGAAAGCTACGCGACTACAAACCTACGACGGGGGGATACGAGTTTTTGACCACAGCATACCTGATGTTAAGGAACGGAGTAGTTGATGGTGGTAAAAGCTAGCCTGAAATGGGAACAGGCATTAAGTGAGGTGGCGAAAAAACTCCGATAGTTTTAAAAAATCAACTTGAGCGAAGTAGCCAACTAGCAGAGTACTTGAAAGTACTATAAGCTCATGGTATCTTCACGATGTTTTCATTCACCGACAACCCACGCTTTTTGGCGTGCGATTTGACCGCGCTAACCAATTTGATTGAGCTATTATCGACTTGACTGAAACACAATAATGTTTGCACACTACTGTTCCGCGGGAGAATATCTGATTGTAAGAATCTTACCTTTCTCAGCCAAGTTATATGATTTGCCAATACGTCGTTCGTGTTCCAAGTTGTTGCGATAACAGTGGGGGGGTCTTCGAAGTCTTCGCTCGCTGGTGAGTCGCCGTTGAGGACCAGGCACGCCGGGACTGTTGTTGGGCCCAGAGATACCCTGAAATGATTTCCTAGTGTATTCTTGGAATACGGATTCCAGGGTACGGTAACGAGTAACGCGAAGGAGTTGCTCTCTTGAAGCCAAATTTTCTTACTTGGTGGTAGAGCTCCTTAGCAGAAACTCGTGTCGGTAGGCACAACCGTAGTACCAGATATTCTGCCACCAAGCAGTAGTGTGTAAACATTACTGTGTTACGGTTTGAAGGGTACAGCAGCTAGCAAATGTACAAGGCTGTTGAGACTAACCATCGAGTCTCAAAGTAATGAGCGCCAAATCAACGATGCCCTGGACTATGTTGTTATTCAAAGTTCTAGGTGTCGCTGCAATGATCATGTATTAAGAGCATGTGTCGATTTTCTCATTAAATTAACATAAAAAAATCGTTTTTCACTGGATAATGTTTTTTTATCACGACTGCCCAAAAAAAGTCTAATGTTTTTAGGGTTCATGTAAGTATGTGAGTTTGTTTATTCCACTTAACTTTTAAACACATCATCAGCCATAGGACGTCCACTGCTGGACATAGGACTCCTCCTGGGGGGTTTTGCTAATACTCGCCACGCTTGGCAGGCGGGTTGGCGAGCGCGGTTAAGTGTGGTTGTTCAAGGAAGACGCTGCTGCTCATCTTCCGGATTACATCCCTTAGCCGACTCTCACGGCAACCACGGGTAGAGAGGGTGGGGTCCAATTCTTACGTCGGCACCACCACGGCTACTTTTAAACGCCTAATCAGATTTGGATGTATGAGGTATCGTTACAATAACTGCTAACTGAGCTAAGATTAATAGCTTACGGTTTTTCCAACTCGAGTAGAGCTATGTCGTGGTAAGTTCTGGGGGGTCTGAACTCCGGATGCTTGATGACAGCTTTGACTTTCAGGATCGTGTCAGGATCAATGTTTGACCTGTCACTGGGATGTATAGCAACATGGGTCACTGGACCACTGTAACAATAAATAATAATAATAAATAAATATCTTAGTACATTACACACAGCGCCATCTGACCCCAAACTAAACAAAGCTTCTACTATGGAAGTCAGTGAACTAATACATACTTATAATATACTAGTGACCCGCCCCGACTTCGCACGGGTGCAATACAGATACTTACATAGTACATTATTTTGATATATCTCGTAAGGTTTAGCCAACGTTTGCAATGTAAGCGCATCATACTACTACATCACATTACAATTCTTTGAAATTCTGGGATTTGCTGTACTATATTTATTATATAAACCATCCTCTTGAATCACTCTGTCTATTGATGGAAACTGCATTAAAATCCGTTGCGTAGTTAAAAGATCTAAACGTACAGATGGCGGGAAGCTACTATTTAGAGATAGAGAAGATACGGCGGCCCGCAGTGCGAAGTAAGACGAGGCCGCGTTGTGCTCAGCTTTGTCTCCATGATAAAGGCCTCCGGACGTGGCCGAAACTATAGTCGGAGTTTCTGATATAATTAAACGTGAGTAATGCCGTATAAGTGAAACAAGAATATGGTAATCCTCATGAAATAAAGTAGGTATCTCATTGTTTAATTATAGTAGAGTCAACCGTATAGGCGTGACAAGGTAACAAAGTTACAGACAGCGTTACAAACGTTATATTTTGTTGTTTTTTTGACAGCCCTGTTGGCTAATTGGTAGTATATTTGACTTAAGAGCTGTAGGACGTGGGTTCGATTGCTACCCAAGGCAACCATTTTGTGGTATAAACAAATATTTGTTCTGTGTCTGGGTGTTCTGTATGTATTATAAGCAAGTGTTAACAAAATGCCGTGGTGGTGCCGGCGTAAGAATAGTACCCCACCCTCTCTACCCGTGGTTGCCGTAAGAGTCGACTAAGGGATGTAATTGCAAGATGGGCAGCAGCGTCTTCCTTGAACAATCACGCCTAACTGCGCTCGCCAACCCGCCTGGCAAGCGTGGCGAGTATTGGCAAACCCCCCAGGAGGAGGCCTATGTCCAGCAGTGGACGACCTATGGCTGATGATGTGATGTGATGCTTATAAAAAAAAGTACAAATAAAAAATAAAAAAGTAAAAGTGTATCTATGTGTTCTATCAATAATTATCTGACTTCCATAACACAAGCTTAACTTAGTTTGGGGTCAGATGGCAACCCCGGAGTGTCACCGGTGCGGCTTCGCGGAAGATACCGCAGAGCACGTGCTGGTGACATGCCCGGGGGAGGCGGAACCGCGACAATCCCTGGTCGCGGTTGTGGGGGCAGACCTCTCCTTGGCAGCCATCTTGGCTAAGATGGTCGCCGACGAGAGGTCATGGGAGGCGATGGTCTCATTTTGTGAGACCGTCATCTCACGACGAGAGGCCGAGGAGCGGGAGAGGGAGCAGGATCCTCTAGCTCCTCCCCGTCGGAGGGTGCGGACACGGAGACGAGCCGACCTGGCTCGTACTCCGTCTCCGATCGGAGGGCCTGGGGCTTCTGATGCGGGGCCGTCTGACGTCCCACACCAGGGATAGGCCCTCGAGAGTAGGCGACGCGCCACATGTTCCCGGCGCGTCGCTGGAGCCGTAAGGGAGGTTCATCCTCCCTGAGGTGGGTCCGGAAGGACACTGGCAGTACAGGGTCGCGGCGAATGCGCGAGCGGTCCCGCGACCCTGTCGTATTGTCACTGCCGAGGGAACACGTGGGGGTTTTAGTCGGTAGGGGCACCACTCTGGTGCCGAGCCCGACACACCCCGCCCGTCTGCCCTGGCGGGCGGAAGTGCGTAAAGGCATTTCCCCCACGTAAAAAAAAAAAAAAAAAAAGGGGTCAGATGGCGCTGTGAGTAATGTTCTACGCATTTATACATATACGTATATATTTTTTTATATGTTTATTTGTCTGGATAGGATATATAGATAGGTTACTTGACTCTACTGGTGGCACAGTGTCCAGCTGTGAGGACGAACTGGTCGCTGATGAGGGTTCCTCCGCAAAGCCAATCTAGGCGCTTCTGATCGTTGGTATAGCCCAGAAGCACCTGGAATATTTAATTATTTCGATACACAAAATATACAACTTTAACATCAGTATTATGTAGATGACATAAACAAACTTTAAAAAAAGGTAAAACCGACTTCAAGAAAAAAACATCAGCACTAAAAAGCGAAAAATGAACTTACTTTACAAAGTATTATTATACCTGCTAGGTACCTACTGATCTGTTTGAAGTCGGTGCTTAGCCTAGCCCAGGTGCCGGTGCTTGGCACCGACTTCAAACAGATCAGTAGGTACCTACCTACTTTAAAAGTATGTTTATTTTTAATTTTTTAGTTAAATTATGTTCACGCCAAGAAACACTTGAACAGTATGAGTCTAGCTAGACTCGCCTAAGATTCAAAAACAACAAAAACAATTACATCGTTCAAGTAAAAAAAAAAACATAAAAAAATCTTCATAAAATGAAAACAACTGGGCCAAACTATGTTAAATTTTTATGGGACCAAATAGCAACTATTCCACGTCAAACTAAAGAAGAATCACATAAATCGGATCATTAATCTCAGCGTTATCGATGAACATACATAAAAAAATATATTAAAAAAACAATCAAGCTGAGAACCTCCTCCTTTTTGAAGTCTGTTAAAAAAGGATTCGATCTAAATTTTAGTTCTTAATAAATGTGTATAGGTACAGTATGAACATTATAAGTAGCGACCCCATCGCCTATCAGTTCTATGTGCTATGTGCTCTGCCCACTGCCACATCAACTTGCTAATATTCTGGGCTATACGGTAACTTTAATTCATCTACGGATCTTCTCATTTCTGATTCGATCTCGTAGGGAATTATATAAAGTGGTATAACATAGGGTTAACTTAAAAGGTCATTGACCTACTCATTGTGAACAACCTTTACAAAGGACAACTTTAAAATCGCATAAAAATCGTTGAATGCCAATTATTTTCTTCTTTTTTCTGTTGAAACTCGTTCACAATGATACAATGACCATGCAGGTTAGTAATGCTGGTTCACGTGACCCCGTGGGCTTATTTATACTGACCGTATGTGGGAACTCATATCTCCTAGCATGCGTATTGGCGCCCAAGTACAAATCCGCCTCATTGTCGTGAGGACACAGCTCCTGTCTGACCCCGTCCCAACACGGGAACACCAGTTCCTGGTACTTTATGCACTCTGAAAAGCGGTCAATCCAGTAGTAAGTTAATGGCAAGGCTATTGACCTAGATCGCAAGGTCATTGACCCAGGTCATAAGGTCATTGGCCTAAGCCGTAAGGTCATTAACCTAGTTCACTGCTATGTGGTATTACTGCAACTAAAATAGAATTAGTAGTAATTAGTACATAATATCTAGAAAGGGGGCGCCCATTTATTCCCTAAGGAGATTTAGGCGATTTAAAAAAAAAACTCCTATTCAGATTCAGATTCAGAAATATTTATTTCTGATTCATTTCTGAGTCATTTGAGATTCGTTGAGTTTTAGGTTGACATCCACAACGCCTCACTCAATAAATGGACGCATCCAAATACTTACTGTCCCATGCTTTCTGCCCGGTCTTGCTGGACGTAATGGATAATGGAAGTGGATCACATTGTTCAATTCTGTGGACAAAATAATAATGAATATATTTTAGCAAAACAAAGTCCAAGGACATCGCTGCTTTGGCGTTCATTACTTTGAGACATTCGATGGTTAATCTCAACAGCCCTGTAATTTCGCTGCAGTACCCTTCAAACCGGAACACAGTAATGTTTACACACTACTGCTTGGTGGTAGAATATCTGGTACTGCGGTGGTACCTACCTAGACGACCTCCTGCTAAGGAGATATATAACCAAGTAAATGTATAATGTATTATATCAGCTATCTGGTTCCCACAGTACTAGCTTTACTTAGCTTGGAACTAGATGGCGCTGTGTGAAATATTCCACGATTCTATTATATAATAAATTGTCTAGGAATTGAGCCAGTTCTCAAGTATTAATTATTTATTAGTATATGTAATATTATTTTTATTAGTGTAAATTTTTGATCTTAATACGAGTACTGTAACGGCATCAGCTCGTCTGTTCTTAATGTATCGTGTTTTTAGTTCTTGGTTGCCTGGAAGAGATCGCCCTTAGCGATAAGGCCGCCATTTGTAATACTAGCTCATAAGATTCTTTTTCTGTAGTTTTTTTTAATGGCTGACAGTCTAGGTGTTTAACTACAACTCACCTGATGTTAAGTGACGGTGTGGTCAAAGATAGTAAAGCACACCTAGCCTGGAATGGAACTGGCTCTCAAGTAAGGCTGCCGGAACACACCGTTAGATGCTTGGCGGCAGATTTTCAACTTGAGGGTAGTAGCTAGCCAGCCGAGTACTAGAAAGTACCCTACCACCACGCTATGGTTTCCTCACGATGTTTTCCTTCACCGGCAGCTCAAGCTCATTGTTGGGGTTTGAACCCACGCCCTTCGGTATGCGAACCGACCGCGCTAACCACTGAGCTATCATCGCTACAAATCGCTTCTATTTTTGGTGTCCACTATAAAGGTAAAAAAATGGTCACATTTTCTTTTTTCAAAACATTGATTCTTCGTGTATAAAAATAGTGGTGTTTTATTCATAAAGTATCGACAAACATCTAGCCCATAAGCAAAAAAAACTTACTGTAGCGGTATCGAATTATTACAGCATACAATGTCAACTAAGCCGTCGGTTTGACAGGCCTGCAATGAAAGAAAAAAAAGAATTTTATTGATTTTGATGACTCTTTGGTACTCAAAATGTTGTTGCAATGGTTACAATCACTACATATTATAAAACAAAGTCGCGCGGATTATCATGCGAGTCTTACCAATAGATAGAGTGATTCATGAGGATGGTTTAGGTATATATATAATTTGTCAAGGTTTTGTGTAAATTGGTTGAAATATGATGAAAATTGTTGGAAGTGTCGGAAAAAGTCAAGCCACCTGGGAGCTTTCATCGAAAACGCTGACATATCGGGAAATTCAAGTGTGTTTGGGTATTGGAATGAGTCAGATACATAAAAGTTTACGGAAAGATTAAGAGCTCTGTCTCATTAAGACGCCATGGCGACGTCGCCGGCTACGTATCCAAGCAGTTAATATTGAAATGTATGGTACCTAACTCACTAGGCTACGGTTTGGCAACGAGTTCTAAGGCGTGCGAATGTTGTTTTCCCGCTGGATATCTCACTTATTAACTGACGAGCAAAAAACGTCTCGTGTCAATTGGTGCCGCAAAACTTTTAATAAATTCGACGGAGGAAGCTCAAATGTAGTTATTAGTGTCGTATCAGACGACGAGACGTGGATATATGCATGTGAATCTGAAACTATAAACCAATCTTGAGTGTCTACGAAGAAAAGGTCAAGCCGTCAAAAGTTATTCGTTCTCGCAGCACGGCGAAGAAGATGGTGGATACGTTTGTCTCCAAATCGGGTCAAGTGGCTACTATAATTATTCCTCTTGAAGATCGTAGAACTGTCAATGCCGATTGTATACAACTATTTGTTTGCCGAGTATCTTTGTTGAACTCCAAAAAAAAGAACCCTAATCGCAGCATCACTCTTCACCACGACAATGCCGGTAAAAAAGTCAAACTACTGGACCATCCTCCGTACAGATTTAAGCCCCAACGACTTTTTCACATTCCCCAAAATCAAGGATAAGTTTCGTGGTCAACGGTTTCAGACGCCTGAAAAAGCAGTGGCCTTTAAAATGGCCATTTTGTTGACCCCCATTTCAGCGTTCAATAAGTGTTTTAAAGACTGGTTTGAACGCATGGAAAATTGCATAAAATATAGAGGCGAATACTTTCAAAAACATAAAATATGCTTTTATTAATAGACTTCAAAAAGGAGGAGGTTCTCATATTTTTTTTTTTTTATGTATGTACATATTTAAAAGATTTATGATCCGATTTACGAGATTCTTCTTTAGTTTGATGCGGAATAGTTGCCATTTGGTCCCATAAAAATTTAATATAGTTTGGCCCAGTTGTTTTCATTTTATGAACATATTTTTATGAAAAAATTTGTTTACGTGGACGATTTAACTGTTTTGGCAAGACGTTTTTGAGTCTTAGCGAGTCTAGCTAGACTCATACTTTTCAACTGTTTCTTGGTTTGAACATAAATTAACTAAAAACTGAAAAATAAACATACTTTTAAAGTAGGTAGGTACCTACTGATCTGTTTGAAGTCGGTGCCAAGCACCGGCACCTAGGATAGCCTAAGTACCGACGTCAAACAGATCAGTAGGTATAATAATACTTTTTATAGTAAGTTTATTTTTCGCTTTTTAGTGCTGATGTTTTTTTCTTGAAGTCGGTGAAAGGTACTCTTTTTTTTTAAGTTTCAATTTGAGTGCATATTTTTTCTATTCCCGAAACTTTTTGACCCTCGTAAAACAGGACTGATTCGGACCATAAAAGTTTTTTATAACTAGTTAGGCACCTACCGGTGAAAATTTCCTAGAAATTGGATCTTCTATAATTTTTTGACATGTCGTTATTTCTGTGCAGACTCCCGGAGTGTCGCCGTGTGTGCCCGTGCACCCTTCACCTGTAAACAATTGAAATAAAATCCATGATAGATGCATCTCATGCCAATGATGGAACTCATTGCCGGCTGCTGTTTCCTATTTGATAGCCCTGTTGGCTTATTGGGAGTATGTCTGCCTGAGCTGTAGGGCGTATAAGACGTTGCTTCGTACCACATTTCAAGATTCTGAGTTCACGGGAAGTACCCTGTAGGTTTTGATTTCCTTGCGAGTGTCAAAAATTTGTAGCATAAACATCTGTATCTTTTGATTGCGTTGGCTTAGAAGTTTGATTTTTTCACAGCTCCAAGGGAGAGTAAACCTGAGTATTTGATATATATTTTAGCTTGATTCCTCCACGCGGTCCTGAGAAAAAGGGTCTTGACAGACAAACAGACGGGCAAACAAGTGATCCTATAAGGGTTCCGTTTTTTCCTTTTGGTACGGTACGGAACCCTAAAAATAATAATTAAATCCATTAATAAAATCACATTTAAACTGAAGGAGGTATAATTATGTTTCAACATTACTGTGTTCCGGTTTGAAGTGTATACAGCATTGCAGGGCTGTTGAGACTAACCATCGAAAGTCTCAAAGTAATGAGCGCCAAGGCAGCGATGCCCTGGACTTTGGTTTGTTACTTATAGTTCTGTGTATGGCTGCAATGGTCATGGACAGGCGTTATCTCTTCGTATGTATATGACCATTGCAGCGGAACCCTTAGGTATATCTTATCACCAGGAGAGCGTCTCGTTCATCTCATTACTTTCATGTAAAAAAATATGAAAATCCCACATCAACTTAAAAATAATTTTAATTATAATATAAAAAATTAAATTTAAAAAAAACATTTTTGATAGTGTCATTTGTTGCCTGCTAGGCTATTTTTAACAGACTTCAAATCAAACCATTCTTTGTTGTTTAAACGCGAGTGTTTTAACGCGTGTCGTTGTTTGTCGTGGTGGTGCCGGCGTAAGAATAGTACCCCACCCTCTCTACCCGTGGTTGCCGTAAGAGTCGGCTAAGGGATGTAATCCGGAAGATGGGCAGCAGCGTCTTCCTTGAACAATCACACCTAACTGCGCTCGCCAACCCGCCTGCCAAGCGTGGCGAGTATTGGCAAAACCCCCCCAGGAGGAGGCCTATGTCCAGCAGTGGACATCCTATGGCTGATGATGTGTGTGATAAGTTATATTCTAATCACTTCACGTAATAAAGCTATCTCGACAACAATTTAAGAGTTATGCTCATTTAAAAGTATAAAAGCCGTTCTCTGTAAAATTATGGTTTTTGTGATGTCACACTGTCGTCGCAAGTGGACGATTTGTACAACTAATAAGGAAAAATATAAAACATACCTTTCTTAGCGCCATCTATATCGACAGCGAACAACAGCAAAAGAAAAAATAAAAACATAATTAAACCTGTTTCAAACGACAAACGAGTTTTTAATTATTTGAATATCTTTCCTGGTCGACCACCTCGCTTCGCGGCCAAGAAAGACTGCGAACACAAACAACGATATTCTACATATTTTTTTAAAGATATAACCGATATATAAATACGTAATGCAAGCAGTTAATTGGTTTATCAATTAATAAACAATAACATGACACATGTTAAAACACAACATTAGAACAGACTTTTTACCCGACTGCCAAGGAAGGGTTATGTTTTTCGCGCGTATCTTCTATGTATGTAAATTTCTTTATTACCTCGTATCTTCAAACGGCCGAATGGATTACGACAATTAAGGTGTCGTTAGATTCGTCTCAATAACCCAAGTGTACTTAGAGAATGGTTAAAAAAAAAAACAAAATGGATTTTGATACGCAAAATAGTAATACTTTGATTTAAAAAAATAACCAAACCTATCAAGTAAAGACAATTAAAAGAGGATTACAAATATATATATAAGATATATGGTTAAATTGAAATAGGAATAATAAATTTGTTTTCCTTTATTTATAGCCGTGGTGGTGCCGGCGTAGGAATAGTACCCCACCCTCTCTACCCGTGGTTGCCGTAAGAGTCGGCTAAGGGATGTAATCCGGAAGATGGGCAGCAGCGTCTTCCTTGAACAATCACACCTAACTGCGCTCGCCAACCCGCCTGCCAAGCGTGGCGAGTATTGGCAAAACCCCCTCAGGAGGAGGCCTATGTCCAGCAGTGGACGTCCTATGGCAGATGATGATAGCAGTTTATCCTTTTCAGCTTGTTTTACCGTACAACTATAAGTATTTCAATGTTTCAAGTATCATCACTATCACTGCATATTATAAAACAAAGTCGTCCGCCGCGTCTGTCTGTCTGTTTGTTCGCGATAAACTTAAAAACTACTGAACTGATTATCTTACGAGTTTCACCAATAGATAGAGTGATTCATGAGGTAGGTTTAAGTATATAACTTGTCGAGGTTTTGTGTAAGTTGGTTGAAATATGATGATAATTATTGGAAGTGACAGAAAAAGTCAAGCCACCTGGGAGCGTTCATCGAAAACGCTGCCTAATCCCTTTGAGATATAACAAAACAATGCATGATGGGATATTCCTCTTTTATAGATCTACAATAAGGATAGCTATACCCATTCCCTTCTCGCCGTCTGTACGCTTAGATCTTTTAAACTACGCAATGCAGTTTCCATCAATAGACAGAGTGATTCAAGAGCAAGGTTTCGGGTTCATTGTTGGTATTTGAACCCACGTCCTTCGGTTTGTGAACTGACCGCGCTAACCAGACCTATAAAAAGCTTATTTAATAAACATTGCACATCAACATACATGAAGAACACGCTGCAGAACATGTTTCGCAAAACTAGTTTTCAAAACATTTTTTGAAACAAGTTTGTGGCTGCATTGCGATGTGTTCAATAAGGAAAACTCAAAATAATATAGAAATCATGGACGTTTTAAACAAATACAAGAGTCATTCACTTTATTCCGATATACCAAAAATTAAAGTTAATATCCTAATCAACATCATTATTTACTTGATGGAAGATCTCCTTATCTCCACCGCAGTATCAGATATCCTGCCGCCAAGCAGTAGTGTGTAAACATTACTGTGTACTGTGTACTGAAGCGCCATTACATGGCTGTTGAGACTAACCAACGAAAGTCTCAAAGTAATGAGCGCCAAAGCAGCGATGCCATGGACTTTGTTTTGCTACTCAAAGTTCTGTGTATCGTTGCAATGGTCATGGAGATGCGTTATCTCTTACCATCAAGAGAGCGTCTCGTTCGTGTAATTACTTTTACATAAAAAACTCGTATCGCACGGTTTGATCGACTGTTTCTGCCGCGCACCTGTCTTATGTGGAATGGCTTCAAACGAAGGAATCACATCACATCATCACATCATCAACCATAGGACGTCCACTGCTGGACATAGGCCTCCTCCTGAGGGGGTTTGCCAATACTCGCCACGCTTGGCAGGCGGGTTGCCGAGCGCAGTTAGGTGTGATTGTTCAAGGAAGACGCTGCTGCCCATCTTCCGGATTACATCCCTTAGCCGACTCTTACGGCAACCACGGGTAGAGAGGGTGGGGTACAATTCTTACGCCGGCACCACCACGGCAACAAAGGAATAGGGTCCTTAAAAGTAGGCAACGCAAGAATGCCCCGGGTATTGTAGGTGTTCATACGCGGCGGTGACCACTTACCATCAGGTCGCGCGCAGCTTGTTTGCCACTTTTTCAAATAAAAAATAAAAACTATATAAATTAAACCAGCATGAAACAAAAACAAGACAAAAGTATCAAAACAGTGTTTATCTGCATCGATAGTTTAGCGACTCACCTTTAGCCTCGAACTGGTTCAAGTATCAAGATCGATCATCTTCATAAGTGTTGCCATTTTAGCGCTTTTTGTGCTATATGTAGCACTTTTTTATTAATTTACCGTGCACCTACAAATTTCGATGCGATAATTTCGTTTTTTTTTTTATGGTTGAAAGGCTAGGTGTTTGGCCACAGCTCACCTCATGTTAAGTGACGTTGTGGTCGATGGTAAAGCACACCTAATTTGAAATGGGGCTGGCTCTCAAGTGGGGCTGCCGGAACACACAGATAGATGCTTGGCGGCAGATTTCTACTTCAGGGTGGTAGCTAACCAGCCTAGTACTAAAAAGTACCCTGCCAAAATGCTATGGTTTCCTCACGATGTTTTCCTTCACCGGCAGCTCAAGCTTATTGTTGAGGTTTGAACCCACGCCCTTCGGCATGCAAACCGACCTCGCTAATCACTGAATTATCATCGCTACAAAGTTACTTTCTGTTTTTATATAAATGTAGTATGTTTTGCCAATGTGATCTCTGGCTAACTCTATTGGGATATTTTTTTTTGTATAAAAGTAATGAAACGGTGCCGTGGTGGTGCCGGCGTAAGAATAGTACCCCACCCTCTCTACCCGTGGTTGCCGTAAGAGTCGGCTAAGGGATGTAATCCGGAAGATAGGCAGCAGCGTCATCCTTGAACAATCACACCTAACTGCGCTCGCCAACCCGTCTGCCAAGCGTGGCGAGTATTGGCAAACCCCGAGGAGGAGGCCTATGTCCAGCAGTGGACGTCCTATGGCTGATGATGTGATGTGTGTGATAATTCATTTTATTTTAAAAGAACTGATTTTTTGTATCGCCGTTAGCGCTGAATAGATATTTTGTTATGGCAGCATTGTCCGACATTGCCAGTGGCAGTGTGGCACGCGCGTCGAGTGCACATGCCATATTTAACAATTTTGAAGTTTGACTTTTTTATTCCGCTGCATTTTTTTTTTAGCATTTTGACGTTCACCTTTTTTCATTTACCTATTACTGTGAAATGAGTATGTTTCGTTGAAAACGATAAATAATTATCGCGATGAAGTTTGTCGTAGTATTGTCTTTGTTTGCGATTGCCGTGGACGGTGCTTACGAAGGTAAGTTGTTTACCTTTTGTTTACCTGCTATTTAAAAGATTTTATGTTAGGAAATCGACTATCTACGTCAATTTTCAAGTCACTTATCAACAACAAAAAATCACTAATCTCAACCTTGAAATGCTTTAATTAAAACACTAGCTTTTGCCCGCGACTTCTTATTCTAGAATCTAGACAAAGGGTATCTTTAATCCCGGAATAATGTTCCATAAGACACGTCTATACCGATTTATAGCGATGATAGCTCAGTGGTTAGCGTGGTCGGTTCCCATGCCGAAGGGCGTGGGTTCAAACCCCAACAATGAGCTTGAGCTGTCGGTGAAGGAAAAAATCGTGAGGAAACCATAGCGTGGTGGTAAGGTACTTTCTAGTACTCGGCTGGCAAGCTACCATGTCAACCCTCAAGTTAAAAATCTGCCGCCAAGCATCTAACGGTGTGTTCCGGCAGCCTCACTTGAGAGCCAGTTCCATTCCAGGCTAGGTGTGCTTTACTATCTTTGACCACACCGTCACTTAACATCAGGTGAGTTGTGGTCAAACACCAAGCCTGTCAGCTATAAAAAAATAACATAGTTCAAAAAGCCCGTTTGTTTTTTTTTTATCATTACAAAGAAACATAAAATTTTTAAGGATAAAAATTGTCATATGCCAGATAATAAACTATCAGTGTGCCAAATTTTATCCAAATCTGTTCAGCCGTTTTTGCGTGATAGAGCAACAATTATCCAAACATATAAACACAAACTTTCACATTTAAAAGCTCTTGAAGCTGAATGAATTAAGCAAACAGGTTGAACTTAAATTGCCAAAAAACAATAATTTGGCGCCCTGGGCGAAATCACTCGCCTTAGGCAAAATTAGGTCAAACACAAAACAGAAAACAATTAAAAAAGTATGCAGCTAACACAGAAAAGCACTGTCTGTAGTATACTCACGGGCACACACACAAGATAATCGAGATATGTGGCGTAGAGGCGTAAGAAAACGTCACGCCGTCCGCGGTCACGGCATACGAGTTTACGAGTGGGTTTTATTGCCAAGGTGCGTCAATGGATATTTTAATTAAATCAAAACTTATTATTTTAGCTGAGTACATCCCAAGAGTACCTACAATTGCTTTGTTGTGATTCACTGGATTGAATTTCAATTAATAACCAATTAAAAAATGACCATTTTATTATTACTAATTAAGACATTAAGAATATTTACACTCATTATCTATATCTTTAAACGAGCAATTCTTGTATATATATATATATTCTGAATCTCGGAAACGGCTCCAACGATTTTCATGAAATTTTGTATCCAGGGAGTTTCGGGGGCGAAAAATCGATCTAGCTAGGTTTCATTTTCAGAAAACGTCGTTTTATCCATGTTTTCAGCCGAGCAATGCTCGGTCAACCAGGTACTGGGTTTTTCATTGTGTATTTCTGTCTTATCTCCGACCGCCGCGGCTGTCTGTCTGTTCACGATAAACTTAAAAACTACTAAACGGATTATCATGCGAGTTTCACCAATAGGTAGAGTGAATCATGAGGAAGGCTTAGTTATATAATTTGACAAGGTTTTGTGTAAATTGGTTGTAATATGATGATAATTGTTGGAAGTGTCGTAAAAAGTCAAGCCGCCTGGGAGCGTTCATCGAAAACGCTGCCTAATCCCTTTGAGATATAACAAAACAATGCATGGTGGGATATTCCTCTTTTATAGATCTACAAAAAAGTCCGCGGTGGCATATATCTACCTTTTAAGGATAGCTTACTATACCCATTCTTACTGCCCGTGCGAAGCCGGGGCGAGTCGCTAGGAATATTATAAATGTGAAAGTTTTTATGTTTGTTACTCAATCACGCAAAAACGGCTAAACAGATTTAAATTCAATTTGGCACACACATAGTTTGTGACCTGGATTAACATATAGCACACTTTTTGTATCAGATTATATTTAAAAGGGTATGTATTCATTCTTTCGTTCATTCATTCATTATATTCTGCGAACTGAACAAACATTTTTTCTTAAATAATGTTAAGTTAAGTCGGTAACAGCTAGTAATGAATAAATTGTGCTCAGGTGACGCCTGTACCAAAGATGGCGCGGCGGGCGTGTGCACCAATATCAGAGAATGCCCTGCCGCAATAGAAGATATCAAAAACAGAAAACAACCGCAAGTAAGTGTGTACTTAACTACAATACACACAAATCGACCAGCACTGCTTTTACTGACAGTAAACTTCATTTTGTGAAACTAATTTAAATATTTTGGCTTTCTATGCGGTAGTTGATTTTTAATAAGGTGGCTCATTACGTGGAAGACAGGAATATATGGTTGTAGTAGCTTCTCTCTGCACTTGCATCCCCCTGGCTAAGTGACAATTGTAGTAAGCATAATGTATTAATATCTATAACTGTAAACTGTAACCTAATATGAAAAGAAAGATCCACAAAAAAAAATGCCTTGCTGAGTTTGTTGCCGGAGTCTTCTCAGTTGAAGTGTAATTACGAGCCGGTGGTAGATTCAAACATGTAACTTAACGTTCATAAATGCCTTACCAGGGCCTAAACTGAATAATTGATCTTGATTTTGAATACTTTTTATAGCGATGACGTCATAAAGTAGGCTGAATAGATATGCTATATGCCCTTGCCTATACTTAGCAATTGCACACATTGGATTGACTTTGACAATGGACATGACGTAAACAAATCTTTTTTTTCTCTTTCTTCTTGACATCGCACTCTGTGCATTCTGCCAGTTTTAATGTTTCTGTATTTTGCTTGCAGTCTTCAGTTTTTAAGGTTCCGTACCCAAAGGGTAAAAACGGGACCCTATTACTAAGACTTCGCTGTCTGTCTGTCCGTCCGTCTGTCTGTCACCAGGCTGTATCTCAAGAACCGCGATAGCTAGACAGTTGAAATTTTCACAAATTATGTATTTCTGTTGCCGCTATAACAACAAATACTAAAAACAAAATAAAATAAATATTTAAGGAGGGCTCCCATACAACAAACGCGATTTTTTTGCCTTTTTCATAGACAATGGTACGGAGCTCTTCGTGCGCGAGTCCAACTCGCACTTGGCCGGTTTTTTTTAATGTTGAAGACCTTCATGAATGTTGTGATGTATATATTGTTGGTAATCCAAATAAATATTTTTAGTTCACATAAAGAAACAACGCACTTCGAGGAGTCAAAGGGTTTTGACTCCTAGAAAAAGGTAACGAGATGTGACTTAAACTATTGTCGGAATGTCCGACCTAATCATACGTGAGCAATGTCTATTCCTATAGAACACGCCAGTTTCTATAATAAAGTAAAAATGCATAATTAAACTTGTTTTACAGATTTGTGAGTTTGGCGGTGTGAACCCCATAGTCTGCTGCGTACGGTCAACAAACGGCGCAACTACTGCCCGCCCTACTCTCACCACTACTAAACGGTAGGCAGTAACATGTACCTATCATATAGATTACATTGTACGAAACAAGAAACGATTTTTTTTTTTTTATCGCTGACAAGCTTGGTGTTTCACCACAGTTCATCTGATGTTAAGTGACGGTGTGGTCGATGGTCAAGCACACCTATAAATAGAACTGGCTCTCAAGTGAGGCTACCGGAACACACCGTTAGATGCTTGGCGGCACATTTTCAACTTGAGGGTGGTAGCTAGCCAGCCGAGTACTAGAAAGTACTCTACCACCACGCTATGGTTTCCTCACGATGTTTTTCCTTCCTAGAAAAAGACTTAATTTTCTCAGTGACTTTGAGGTAAAATAAGAATGTATGTTCTCGTAAGAAACCCAATGCTGTTATAGTGTATCTTAGAATTATAATTCACGTGCGTTGCCGCGAGCGTTTTCCTTGTTAGTCATTAGGTATTCTTAAATAGCTGGTCTGAACAACATGATGAAGTCATTTTATTACCTGAATAAGGAAAAATGAACTTGGGTTTATAGTTTAATATAACATATAAATACTTCTTGATCTTATCTGTTTTTGGCGTCGTACTTTGTTCATTTGCCAGTGTCAAATGTTTTTTTAGGGTTCCGTACCTCAGAAGGGAAAAAACGGAACCCTTTTAGGATCACTCACACCTTTTATGTTGTCCATCTGTCAAGACCTTCAATCTCGGGAACGCGTGGAGGTATCGATTTGAAATTAAAACCATATACACAGATCTTGAGTCCCTTGCAGCTGTTAAAAAATTAAACTTCCCACTTATTGTAAAAAAAAAGTTACAATCACTTATGTCGCAAAACCTTTATTTCGACACTCACAAAGGAATCAAAACCTATAGGGTACTTCCTGTTGAGCTAGAACTATGACATTTAGCAAGAAGCGTTGTCGTATAGTACACATAAAGAATAAAATCCGAAAATTGTACATTTTTAATTTAATCACAAAAAAGTAGGGTCAAAACCATAAACTTCAACACTCGATTCCCGAACTATTTTTCATACCTACTAGTTTGTACGGGACCCTCGGTGGACGAGTCTGACTCTCACTTTTCCGTGTTTTTTTTTATATTTGACAGACTAGGTGCTTGACCACAGCTCTGAAATATATTGCTGCGATGATAGCTCAGTGGTTATCGCGGTCGGTTCGCGTGCCGAAGTTGTGTGGGTTCAAACCCCAACAATGAGCTTGAGCTGCCGGTGAAGGAAAACATCGTGAGGAAACCATAGCGTGGTGGTAGGGTACGGTCTAGTACTCGGCTGGCTAGCTACCACCCTCAAGTTGAAAATCTGCCGCCAAGCATCTAACGGTGTGTTCCGGCAGCCGCACTTGAGAGCCAGTCACATTCCAGGCTAGGTGTGCTTTACCATCTTTGACTACACCGTCACTTAATATAACGTGAGCTGTGGTCAAACAACTAGCCTGTCAGCCAAAAAAAAGCTCACTGTAGCGGTATCGAAGTATTTCAGCAGACAATGTCAAGTAAGCCGTCCGTTTCACAGGCCTGTAATGATATTTGCCGTGGTGGTGCCGGCGTAAGAATAGTACCCCACCCTCTACCCGTGGTTGCCGTAAGAGTCGGCTAAGGGATGTAATCCGGAAGATGGGCAGCAGCGTCTTCCTTGAACAATCACACCTAACTGCGCTCGCCAACCCGCCTGCCAAGCGTAGCGAGTATTGACAAAACCCCCCCCAGGAGGAGGCCTATGTCCAGCAGTGGACATTCTTTGGCTGATGATGTGATGTGATGTGTAATGAAAGAAAAAATGTTTTTTTATTGATTTTGATGACTCTTTGGTACTCAAAATGTTTTTGCAATGGTTACAATCACTAAGTACATATTATAAAAACAAAGTCGTCCGCCGCGTCTGCCTGTCTGTCTGTTCGCGATAAACTTAAAAACTACTGAACGGATCATCACGCGAGTTTCACCAATAGATAGAGTGATTCATGAGGAAGGTTTAGGTATATAATTTGTCAAGGTTTTGTGTAAATTGGTTGAAATATGATGATAATTGTTGGAAGTGTCGGAAAAAGTCAAGCCACCTGGGAGCTTTCATCAAAAACGCTGCCTAATCCCTTTGAGATATAACAAAACAATGCATGGCGGGATATTCCTCTTTTATAGATCTACAAAGAAGTCTATTGTACCCATTGTTTTTACCCGTGCGAAAACGGGGCGGTAGTAGAAATATAAATTGTTTATATAATTGTTTTTTTTTTCGTAGTTTGGTTTAAGTTTTCCAATTATATTTCCAGAACTCCAGTTTCATCTACCACAGAGTATATTCCCCCCGTATACGACTATGTAGATGTGGGGAATAAGATGGGGGAATCGTGCGAACCCATTCCTCCATCACTCACCTCCATGCCGACAGGACAGAAAGCTTGGGACAGTAAGTACACCAACTGCGTGGTGGTACTCTCTAGTACTCGGCTAGCTTGCTACCACCCTTAAGAGTTTTTTTTTTAATGGCTGACAGGCTAGGTGTTTGCCTACAACTCACCTGATGTTAAATGACGGTGTGGTCGAAGATGGTAAAGCACACTTAGCCTGGAATGGCACTGGCTCTCAAGTGAGGCTGCCGGAACACACTGTTAGATGCTTGGCGGCAGATTTTTTTCGACAAATTGTGATTCAACGAATTGTGTTTTCGAAACATTTTTCCGCAGACGAGAATACTTACATACTTTTTTTTTGTAAATATTTATAATACAGTACATCTAGACACAACAAACGTTTATCGTGAGATAAATGTTTGTCCTGGTGGGAATCGAACCCACCTCCTTCAGCTTTTGAAGCAAATATTCTTCCACATGAGCTAACAGGTCCTGTATAAGTAGGTAAAAAAAAATACTGTTCTGGTTTTCCAAAGCTGATGTGGTTTTCCAGAATGCCTGGAGTATCAGGAGAAGCTGGTGTTCCCGTGCGGGAAGAGCCAGGCGCTGACAGGAGGTCTGAGCCGCTCGAACCGCTGCCACCACAACGCTGACGAACTAATCATTGGAGGGGAAGCTGCGGCGGTCAATGAGTTCCCGCATATGGTGAGAAATTAACATTCTATGTTTGGTTAACAAGGTGTTTGACCACAGCTCACGTGACGTCAAGTGACGGTGTAATCCAAGATGGTAAAGCACAACTAGGCTGGAATGAACTGGTTCTCAAGTAGAATACGCCGTTAGATGTTTGACGGCAGATTTTCAACTTGTAGCTAGCCGGCCGAGTATTAGAAAGTACCTAGGGATTGAAAACCGAGATCCCGGGATACCGGACCGATTTTTCTCCGGTATTACAATACCAAAAAAAAAAAAAAAAAACAAAAGTTATTTATTCAGTTTCGGCCCTGGTAAGGCACTTATGAACGTTAAGTTACATGTTTGAATCTACCACCGGCTCGTAATTACACTTCAACTGAGAAGACACCGGCAAGAAACTCAGCAAGTCATTTTTTTGTGGATCTTTCTTTTCATATTAGGTTACAATTTACAGTTATAAATATTAATACATACATTATGCTTACTACAATTGTCACTTACCGGTATTAGTAGAAGCCATTCAGTCTGATCGAAAATACATATAAGTGTAATAATAATTATTAGTACTAAGCTAGATTAGTAGTAGCTAGGTTTAATTTTTAGAAAACGTCGTTTTAACCGTGTTTTCACCCGAGCAAAGCTCGGTTATCCAGGTACTTAATGTTAATATCTTAGCTTTTCTGGGGGTTTGAACCACTCAAACCCTCCCCCTGGCTACGCCCGTGATAGATTGTTTTGTGGCCAGGTCCTGCTCGGGTATGGGGATGATGCAGCGAACATTCAATGGTCTTGTGGCGGGTCCCTCATAAGCGAAAACTTTGTGCTGACAGCAGGGCATTGTATCGCCAGCAGAGATGGGTAAGTTGCCTATATACTATAAGCAACATAGAAATGCAAAAAATATCGATAACTAGCTGTGCCCCGCGGTTTCACCCGCGCTAGATGCCTACATCATAGTAGCTTTATGCATGCAAAGTCTCAGCCCGATCAGTTTAAAATTGACAAAGTTTCATACAAACTTTCATCCCCTATTTTATCCCCTTGGGGGTAGAATTAATCAAAATCCTTTCTTAGCGGATGCCTACGTCATAACATCTACCTGCATGCCAAATTTCAGCCCGATCCGTCCAGTGGTTTGGGCTGTGCGTTGATAGATCACTATGTCAGTCAGTCAGTCAGTCAGTCAGTCACCTTTGGGTTATATAATTATATTTAGATGTTTTAATATACCTACTTACTACTAGCTGCGCCCCGGGGTGTTGCTCGCTACATTTTTCGGGATAAAATGTAGCTAATCACATAGCGGTATAAAATATACTTTACGACATATTCTAATACCTACCAAATATACAAAATTCATAAAAATCGGTCGAGCCATTTTTTTTTGCGTAACAGTAATGAGACGAACGAGACTCTCTCCTGATGTTAAAACATAACGCCTGTCCATGACCATTGCAGCGATACACAGAACTTTGAGTAGCAAAACAAAGTCCAGGGCATCGCCTTGGCGCTCATTACTTTGAGACCAGATGGTTAGTCTCAACAGCCCTGTAATTTCGCTAGCTGCAGTACCCTTCAAACCGGAACACAGTAATGTTTACACACTACTGCTTGGCAGCAGAATATCTGGTACTGCGGTGGTACCTACCTAGACGACCTCTTGCTAAGGAAATCTACCACCAAGCATCTAACGGTGTGTTCCGGCAGCCTCACTTGAGAGCCAGTTCCATTGCAGGCTAGGCTTAACATCAGTTGAGCTGTGGTCAAACACATAGTCTGTCAGCCATTTAAAAAAAAAAAAAACTTTTTGTGGTACCTCTAACACTCTTTAGTTCTCTGCTAGAGTACAATACAGTACAATAGTAGTGTGGCGAGTATTGGCAAAACCCCCCCAGGAGGAGGCCTATGTCCAGCAGTGGACATCCTGTGGCTGATGATGTGATGTGAATATCTTTTTTTAATGGCTGACAGGCTAGGTTTTTGACCACAACTCACCTGATGTTAACTATATTTAACTATGATAAAATCTATACTAGTTTCATAGACAAATAAATCATTCGACAGCCCTGTTGGCTCATTGGGAGTATGCCTGCTTGAGCTGTAGGGCGTGGGTTCGATTCCCGCCAAGGACAAATGTTTGTTTGGTATAAGCAAATGTGAGTTCTGTGTCTGGGTGTTCTGTATGTATTATAAGTATGTATTTACAAAAAAAAAAGTAGTTATGTATTCTATCAGTTATCTGACTTCCATCACACAAGCTCTGCCTTAGTTTGGGGTCAGATGGCGCTGTGTGTAATGTGTCCTACAATATTTATATTTTTTATATTTATTTATTTATATTATGAACACCAACATTGTGTACATTATCTCATGACAAAAAGTAAGAAGTACAAAACAATTATACAGTAAATGCCACAACAATTATAGGTGCAGACAGCATGCAATAAAAACTATAATTAATTCATAATCAATACAAAATTAAATAATAAATTAATTAAATAATATAAATCAAAAATGAAAATAGAATTATTCAATGTACCTACATGTCAATTTTTGTCAGAGAGTGATCGCAAAGATCTCTTAAAACTGTTAATATTGTCACCAAAAATTTATTCATATGTCGTGATGTAGCGGCGACGTCTCGTACGTGCAAGTCGGGACCCTGCGCCGGTCGGCGATGCTTGCACAGAACCGGTATCGAGTGAAGAGGATCATCAAGCACCCGGGCTACACTCCACCGCACAAGTACAACGACATCGCACTACTGGAGTTGGAAAAACCGTGAGCACACAACTACTACGCACGAGTATTAATTAAAAAAAACTTTCAGCACCGGTCACCAGATCCTGACGCCCTCAGACCTGTGGAAGATGCTACCTTCCATTCATCTCCTAGCAAAAGAACTGAATATATGAATGGTTATTATTGACAAAGCTAAGGTGGCTCATTACGTGGAAGACAGGAATATATGGTTGTAGTAGCTTCTCTCTGCACTTGCATCCCCCTGGCTAAGTGACAATTGTAGTAAGCATGATGTATTAATATCTATAACTGTACCTACCTAATATGAAAAGAAAGATCCACAAAAAAATGCCTTGCTGAGTTTCTTGCCGGAGCCTTCAGTTGAAGTGTAATTACGAGCCGGTGGTAGATTCAAAAATGTAACTTAACGTTCATAAGTGCCTCACCAGGGCCTACACTGAATAAATGACTTTTTGATTTGGTTTTAACAACTAATTCATTGACATGCTTCACAAATCGGGAAGGGAATGAAAAATATATCAATATTCTTGAAAGGCCCCAAAGAAAGTTTTTATGGTTTATTATCTCATCATCATCATCAGTCTATCGAAGTCCACTGCTGGACAGCCTCTCCCAAGATCTTCAACTCAGCCTTCGGATTTTTGCTTCTATCTATTTTTATAACTTGCACTTAGTAGTTGAGTCTGTATTACTTAGTAAATGGGCGACCGAGCTTTGTTCCGTGTATATACAATTTAAAACTCGGAGAAACACATTTTTCTAGAGATGAGACTCAGCTAGATCGATTTTTCGGCTTCAAATGCCCCCGCGGTTATCCAGCTCGTACAGCCCCCAGTTCTAGATGCGACAGCGGTTCCCCGTCGGCGGTTCTTAGGCAGATACATCATGAACACTATGCAAGCGTTCAAAAATCGACTTACGATACTTTCATAATGTTTTAAAATCAAATGAATAATCGATAGAACAACGCTAGGCGCTTTGTGAAACAAGCTTTTTTTTCCAAGCATATTAGGAACTTATATTATTACTAGCTGCGCCCCGCGGTTTTACCCGCGTGGTGATGGATGATGATGATGAAAAGTTACTAATCTTATATACCCTGCATCTCAAAATCCTTTCTTAGGGGATGCTTACGCCATAGTAGCTTTATGCATGCAATATCTCAGCCCGATCGGTTTAAAATTGACAAAGTTTCATACAAACTTTCATCCCCTATTTTATTCCCTTGGGGGTAGAATTAATCAAAATTCTTTCTTAGCGGATGCCTACGTCATAACATCTACCTGCATGCCAAATTTCAGCCCGATCTGTCCAGTGGTTTGGGCTGTGCGTTGATAGATCACTATGTCAGTCAGTCACCTTTGAGTTATATATATTTAGAGAGATTTAAATCAAATTCTCGTCACCAATCAAAGCAGAAATACACTAAAAATATAACTATTTGTTATAGTGTAAGGTAGTTTAATATTATTGTTAAACATATGAAGGTAGTAAAATATATTCAGCTATTGTCTCGAAAAAAAGGTAGGAATAATAGGTGTTGACATCACAATACTATTGAATACTTAAAATGAACTTCAGCAAAGTAATGCCTGAATCAATAAAATAAATTTATAATATAACTCTGTTTACTATTTATTATCCAGGGTGCCTCTAAATGAGTACGTCGTGCCAGCGTGCTTGCACACGGGGGCTGTCGTGAACGACTCCCGGGCTTCCGTCACTGGCTGGGGACTCACCACTTACAAAGGCCAGACGTCCGATGATCTCCAGAAGGTACAAAACTTTGCACAACTACCCACAGAAAAATAATTTTGTTCTACAAGAGTAAAATAAGCTGAAGAGTTTGAAAAATCTATAATCCACTATCTTGTTTTTTTTTTTAAACCACCCTCTATGGTCACTTCAAACAGACTAGGCTACCGACTTCAAACATATCAGTAGGTACCTAGCAGGTATAATAATACTTTGTATGTTGATGTTTTTTTCTTGAAGTCGGTTTTACTTTTTTTTTATTTTATTTTTTTTACTTTGACATAGCCTACTATAAGGTGGCTCATTACGTGGAAGACAGGAATATATGGTTGTAGTAGCTTCTTTCTGCACTTGCATCCCCCTGGCTAAGTGACAATTGTAGTAAGCATAATGTATTAATATCTATAACTGTAAACTGTATAAATTGTAACCTAATATGAAAAGAAAGATCCACAAAAAAAATGCCTTGCTGAGTTTCTTGCCGGAGTCTTCAGTTGAAGTGTAATTACGAGCCGGTGGTAGATTCAAACATGTAACTTAACGTTCATAAGTGCCTTACCAGGGCCTTAAATGACTTTTTGATTTTGATTCTTTACGTTTTTTTTACATAATTATAGGATACTTTTTATACTGCAAACTGAACAAACTTTTTGTTAAATTCTAAGCGGGTGAAGTCGCGGGTAACGGCTCATCATCATCATCATCATCATCAGCCGTATGACGTCCACTGCTGGACATAGGCCTCTCCCATTGACTTCCACAAAGACCGGTTGGAAGCGGCTCGCATCCAGCGCGTTCCTGCGGTCTTTATTAGGTCGTCTGTCCACCTTGTGGGTGGACGTCCTACGCTGCGCTTGCCGGTCCGTGGTCTCCACTCCAGAACTTTGCAGCCCCATCGGCCATCGGTTCTGCGTGCTATGTGCCCTGCCCACTGCCACTTCAACTTGCTAATCCGCTGGGCTATGTCAGCTACTTTAGTTCGCCTACGGATCTCCTCATTTCTAATTCGATCTCGTAGGGAAACTCCGAGCATAGCCCTCTCCATAGCTCGTTGTGCTACTTTAAGCTTACTAAGCAGGCACACAGTGAGAGACCACGTTTCGGCGCCATAAGTCATCACTGGTAACACACACTGGTCGAAGACTTTCGACTTGAGGCACTGAGGTAATTCGGACGAGAAAACGCTGCGCAGTTTTCCGAACGCTGCCCAGCCGAGTTGGATTCGACGATTGACCTCTTTCTCGAAGTTGGACCTACCTAGTTGGACTGCTTGTCCTAGGTAAATGTACTTGTCAACAACTTCAAGAACCGAGCTCCCAACTGATATTGGGGTGGGCACAACATGGGCATTTAACATTACCTTCGTTTTGTCCATGTTCATTTTAAGACCCACCCGTTGAGAAACTCGATTGAGGTCTTCGAGCATTGTGCTGAGTTCCTCCGACGACTCTGCCATGACCACTATATCGTCGGCAAATCGAAGGTGAGTGATGTATTCGCCATTAATATTGATGCCGAATCCTTTCCATTCCAGGAGCTTGAAGGCGTCTTCCACTGTGGCAGTAAACAGTTTCGGAGATATAACATCTCCCTGTCTTACGCCTCTTTTCAGTGGAATCGCCTTCGAAGTCTGCTCCTGTACTTGGACCGACATAGTAGCGTTATTATACAAACACTTCAACACTTCGATATACCGATAGTCAATATGGCATCGTTGGAGAGACTCAACCACCGCCCATGTCTCGATCGAATCAAAGGCTTTCTCATAGTCCACAAACGCTAGACATAGAGGCAAATTATACTCTTCGGTCTTCTGTATAATTTGCCTTAGCGTATGGATGTGGTCTATGGTACTGTAACCTTTACGGAAACCGGCTTGTTCGGAAGGCTGGAAGTCATCGAACCTGCGACTGAGACGGTTCGTAATGACCCTTGAAAACAGCTTATAAACATGGCTCAGAAGCGAGATGGGTCTATAATTCTTCAATAAAGTGTTGTCACCTTTCTTGAAGAACAGCACCACCACGCCTCTGTTCCATGCTTCTGGCGTTATACCTTCGAGTAAGACGGAATTAAAGAGCTTCTGAAGGACTTTAAGTACCGGTGTTCCACCCGCTTTCAGAAGCTCCGATGTGATTCCGTCATCACCCGGCGCCTTGTTGTTCTTAAGCTGTTTCAGGGCCATTCTAATCTCGTACAGGCTGATGTCCGGGATATCTTCGGTATAGTGCCGGGTCAGCTTGGCTCTTGGGTCTTTGGCCGCGCTGCTAACAGGCTCAGCTACCGAGGTGTATAACCGTCCATAGAACCTTTCGACCTCCTCTAATACCTCTGCTTTGGTCGACGCTATACTACCATCTTCTCTCTTCAGCTTCGTCAACCGGCTTTGCCCAATAGACATGTCTCTTGCGAACACTTTGGAGCCTTTTTTCCGCTCTATCGTCTCTTTAATACGATTAGTATTAAAGATACGTATGTCGTGTCGCAAGGATTTCGATATCTGTCTATTGAGCAGCCTATATGACTCTGCATCATAGGAAGACTGTAGTCGTAACGAGCGTCGTTCAGCCATGAGGTCTAGAGTATGGTCGGACAGTTTTTGAGGTCTATTTGTACGGCGGGGTCTAAAAAACTTAGAGCCCACCGCATGGACAGTTTCTACGAGCCTGTTATTGATCTCGTCCACCGTAGCAAGATTCTCTAGGCAATCGAAGCGATTGGAAAGTTCAAGTTGAAAGCTTTCGGGGTTTTGTATATGGGCGCGGGTAGGTCGGAGTGTGGACTTCATCAAGCGTGACCTTTCAAGCTTGACGTTAATATTCAATGAGCCTCTTACCAGTCGGTGATCACTACCGGTTTTCACCCTGTGAATCACGGAAACATCATTGAATATCCGTCTCTTGTTGGTCATGATGAAGTCTATCTCGTTTCTCGTAGAACCATCGGGACTCATCCAGGTCCATTTCCTGTGAGGCGGCTTCTGAAAGAAAGAGTTCATTATAAAGAGGCCCTCTTTCTCCAGAAAGCCGGCCAGCCTCTGTCCCCTAGGATTCCGTTGCCCATATCCAAATTGCCCCACTCTCAACTCATCATCGCTCTTCATGCCCATCTTTGCGTTGAAGTCCCCCATTACAACAGTGAAGTGGGTTTCGGAGGTATGTATGGCCCTACTTACGTCCTCATACATACTCTCTACTTCATCATCTGGGTGTGACGAGGTCGGTGCATACACCTGAATGACCTTCAGCGAATATCTTTTGGATATTCTGAGTATTAGGTATATGACCCTGCTCGAAACACTTCCGATGCTAATAATGTTGTTAGTGAGGGACTTGTGGACGAGAAAACCGACACCACCTTGGGACTGTTGGTCACCCTCCCGGTAATAGAATAGGTTACCCGACTTCAGGGTTATCGTGTCCTCGCCCTCTCTCCGGACTTCAGATAACCCCAAAATATCCCAATGTAACCTACTCATTTCCTCTTCCAGCTCAACAATCTTCTCGTCTGTCCTCAAAGTGCGTATGTTGTGTGTTACCAGGGCCAGTCGTCGTTGGGGGTGGTAGCCGGGCGTCTGCCGGGGATTCTTAGCACCCCCTGCTCCACCGTTACCGTGGCCGCTACCGTAACCAGGACTAGTGAAGCTGCCGGGGACTGGGGGCCTGGTCTTTATTGTACTTGTCATATAGGGGGGATTTTGCCAATACTCGCCACGCTTGGCAAACGGGTTGGCGAGCGCAGTTGGGTGTAGTAGTACGCGGAAGATGCTGCTGCCCATCTACCGGATGTACCTACCGGATGTATCTACCGGGTAACGGCTAGTAACTCAATAAGATTAACAAGTTAATAACAAGTTTCAATAAATTTTTACTTAGTGGTAAATTTCCTTAGCAGGAGGTCGTCTAGGTAGGTACCACCACAGTACCAGATATTCTGCCACTAAGCAGTAGTGTGTAAACATTACTGTGTTCCGGTTTGAAGGGTACTGCAGCTCTAACCATCTAGTTTCAAAGCAATGAGCGCCAAGGCAGCGATGCCCTGGACTTTGTTTTACTACTCAAAGTTCTGTGTATCGCTGCAATGGTCAGGCGTTATCTCTTAACATCAGGAGAGCGTCTCGTTCGTCTCATTAATGTTACATAAAAAAAGGCACTTATACAAATTTCGATTCGCAGGTGATTCTGACAAAGTTCGACGCACTTGAGTGCGCCTTCACATACAAGCCACATCGACTAATGAAGAACGGGCTCGATGATAACACGCAGATCTGCTACGGAGATAAAACCAAGTCCAAAGACACTTGTCAGGTGAGCTCCGATCTGCGATGTAACTACTAGATGTAGCGCTAGGCGTCGCCCCCTCGCACCCTGACTGTATTATGAGTTTATTTGGTAGAATATTTGCTTCAAGTGCGTGCGTGCGTTTCCCATCAGAGAGAATGAAAGCAATGAGCGCCAAGGCAGCGATGCCCTGGACTTTGTTTTGTTACTCAAAGTTCTGTGTATCGCTGCAATGGTCATGGACAGGCGTTATCTCTTACCATCACGAGAGCGTATGGTTCGTCGACTGTCTACCATAAAAAAAAACATGTTTTAGTTTTAGATCGATCCTAATCGGTCATTTACAATATCAAAGAAAAAACTTTAAAAAAAAAGTTGGCAATATTTTTTTTATTGTTCTCAGGGTGACAGCGGCGGCCCACTGCAAATCAAAAACAAGCAGGTTTGTGTCAAAAAACAATCACTTTTTTTCTTACACTGGTGTTTTTCCGACGCTTGCAGCGTCTATGCAGCGTGCTCGCAAAGTTCACGACGCGACAGCGACATGCCTTGTGACGAGAGATACAATCAAAACTAATGGGGTTTCGACCAGCAAACACACGGTTCACAAGAAAGTTTCAAAGTTCAAAAAAAGCAACAATGATTTTAGGAGAATCATTAAGAAAGTTTTTTTCGTACAGTATACAGTAATATAATCGAAAGTATGTATGTTTTTTGTTTTACTTACTGGATTTCTCATGGCGAATACTCCGACTGTAGTTTCAACCAAAAACGGTGGCCTTCTTCAAGGAATCAAAGCAGAGCACGACGCGTGCGTGGTCTCGTCTTGCTTCGCACGCGTTGTGCTAAGCTTTGTCTCCATGAATAAGGCCATCGGATATGATTCGAATCGAAGTCTTCGATATAATTAAATGTTTAACCCATAAGTAAAACACAGTGTCCAAAACACGTCATTTTTCATAGGTAGTAAAATATGTATATGTTTACATAATAATATTCTAAGAAAATCATTATAATTTCGGCAGACTACTTGAGATACCGTGTAACTTACAATCTGGAGGTTTTGGGTTCGAATTCCACGGCACGGCACATCTTTTCTAAGTTACGAATACAAACATCGTGAAAAAACTTACATATCGTAAAGTTATTTTTAAAAAGTTCTCAAAAATGTGTTCTAACCCGCGCTTGGCCAACATGGAGGAGAGTCTTAATCCTTTCAGAAAAAATAAAATTGTAGGACACATTACACACAGCGCCATCTGACCCCAAACTAAGCAGAGCTTGTGTGATGGAAGTCAGATAACTGATAGAATACATAAGTACTTTTTTTTGGTAAATACATACTTATTATACATACTGAACACACACAATGAGTAAACCCACTCCCAACAGTGGGATAGGCTATAAAAATAGGGGTGATCCAAAAGAAATACTCATAATGAATTTTTAATACGCACCTATCATTACTAGATACTCATTTAAAAGTTTAAGTTTTACACATTATTGTACCTCACAAAAAAAACAATTGACGTGCGCGCAGTATTGACTCAAATAAACGTTGGAGAAACGCATACGATCGAAAAACGTCAGTGCGAAAGCGGCCTTAGAACAGGAGTTCAACGGAGTGGACATTAGGTACAAAACTTTTTCAACAATACAATTTTCGTCTCTATTTCAGATCGCGTGCATGTACACATTAGTGGGGGTAACGTCATTCGGCTCGGCGTGCGGATTTGTCGGCGTACCCGGAATTTACACCCGGGTCTCGCATTACTTGGACTGGCTCGAGAGGACTGTGTGGCCTTAAAGAATAATGATTACCTACATTCTATCCACTTTAAATCGATAAAACAGTTCATGCCCTTTTTTTTAATTTGTATACCATACTTTGTATTATGACCGTATTGATGTCATTGGTGTCCAGGGCCCGTTATATCTTGTCAAGTATTGACATCGTTAATAAACAGGGCCTATTATGACTTGTCATATATTGAGATAGTTTGTAAACAGGGCCCATTATGACTTGTCATATATTGACATAGTTTGTAAACAGGGCCCATTATGACTTGTCATATATTGACATAGTTTGTAAACAGGGCACGTTATGACTTGCCATACATTGACATTGTTAATAAACAGGACCCGTTTTGCGGTGGAGGGAAGGAGTGCACCAATAGCACCGACTCTCCACTGCTTAATAACTGTTAAAACACCCATCATACATGTCAATATATAACAGGATCCGTTATGACTTTTCTTATATTGACAGTTAACTGAGCCCGTTATCACATGTCAAGTATTCTTCAACCTGTTTGTTAACGATGTCAATACTTGACAAGTATTGACGTCGTTGGAGTATAAGGCTCGCTATCGATTGTTAAGTCCATATTTGACTTTGATACATTTTTTTTTACTAATTTGGCTAAAAACGTTTTCAAAGCAGTAGACTGAATTTAAAAAGAAATTATAGTAAACTATTGCAGCCAGCATAAAGAACTGCTAACAATTAATAATTAAATGTATCAAGGACCACCTCGAAAGCGAAAAGAAACGCTTGAATTTTATTAAATACTTACTTATAAATAAAGATTAGATTTAGGATACATTTTGAAGTCAGTTTATGAACAAAGCAAGAAAATAAATGGTGGTGTTTGAATAAGCAATACTTACGGTGTGTTTACTAAATGAATGTAAATGAATTTTGAATGTCCACTTCTAAGATCCAATTTTTCAATATTTTTACATAACTACCTTTATAAATAATGATAGATATTAATAAATATATTATGAGATCATTTATTGTTTTTTTTGAAGGGTTAATATGTAATTTGCCTTTTTGTGCTCTTTTTTGCCTTATGATTGATTGATTGATTGATCAATTGATTGATTGATTGATTGATTGACTGATTGATTGATTGATTGATTGATTGGTTGATTGATTGATTGATTGGTTGGTTGGTTGGTTGATTGGTTTATTGGTTGGTAATCGCTGATTTGGCGCTCATTACATTGAGACTTTCGATGGTGCTTAATAGTCTCAACAGCCCAGTAATTTCGGCTGCAGTACCCATCAAAGTGGAACACAGCAATGTTTACACACTACTGCATGGCGGCAGAGTATCTGATACTGCGGTGGTACCTACCTAGACGACCTCCTGCTAAGGAGATCTACCACCAAATAAAATTTTTCTTTTATAGAATACTAGCTGCGCCTCACGGTTTTACCTGCGTGGTGATGGATAATGATGATGAAAAGTATCCTATGTTTTATTCCAAGGCCTAAAGTATCTACATGCAAAATTCCATCCAGATCCGTTCAGCCGTTCTGGCGTGCTTGAGTAACAAACATCCATCCAAACTTTCAGATTTATAATATTAGTGGGATATATTGGGATAGATAGAATTTAGCAGAAAACAATAGACAGATAGGCTAGACGTCTAAAAAAATCCATTTAGATTTGACTTGCGTCTTTAGACAGGGCTGCTAACTTATACGGTTCGATACTGGCGCTGCCATCGCAATTGCTAAGCGAAATAAAAACTCTATCCAAGAAAATTCTAGTTTTGCCATTTTACCAAGTCTATAATAACTTGGTTTTTACGCGGCTTCGTATTACCAGATCTCGGTCACAGAATAATCGTTAGTTAATATCGTAAAATGTAGACGAAAAATACGGACAAGTGCGAGTCAGACTCGTCCACTGAGGGCTCCGTACAAACTAGTAAGTATGACAAATAGTAGCATAAAGAATTAAAGACCCTATTTTTTGTGATTAACTTAAAATATGCAGTTTGCGGATTTTATTCTTTATGTGTACTATAAGACAATGCTTCTTGTCAAATGTCATAGTTCTAGCTCAACGGGAAGTACCCTATAGGTTTTGATTCCCTTGTGAGTGTCGAAATATGCTGTTTTTTGCGACATAAACGGCTGTAACTTTTTTTTACGATAGCTTTTTTTTTTTATGGCTTACAGGTTATTTGTTTGACCACAACTCACTTTATGTTAAGTGACGGTGTGGTCGAAGATGGTAAAGCACACCTAGCCTGGAATGGAACTGGCTCTCAAGTGAGGCTGCCGGAACACACCGTTAGATGCTTGGCGGCAGATTTTCAACTTGAGGGTGGTAGCTAGCCAGCCGAGTACTAGAAAGTTCCCTATCACCACGCTATGGTTTCCTCGCGATGTTTTCCTTCACCGATAGCTCAAGCTCATTGTTGGGGTTTGAACCCACGCCCTTCGGCATGCGAACCGGCCGCGCTAACCACTGAGCTATCATCGCTACAAAACTGAGACGTTTGAATTTTTCACAGCTACAAGGGACTACAGATCTGTGTATATGGTTTTAATTTCAACTTGATACCTCCACGCGTTCCCGAGATAGAAGTTCTCGTCAGACGGATAGACAGATAACAAAGTGATCCTATAAGGGTTGCATTTTTTTCCTTTTGAGCTACGGAACCCTAAAAAAGGGAAGTGTATTTACTAAGTTTTGTCTTAACGCCTACGAAAGCAAATAAGCTTTTCAATATAAAAAGGGGATGCCAGTAAAATCTAGCATTCCAACTTCAGTTGCAATCGTTTCAAGCTTGTTGTGTGATTTAGTGCGAAATTCACAATTATGAAAACAGTTACAGTGTTTGTCTGTCTGTTACTTATTGGTGAGTAAATAAAAACAGTGGCTAATTGCAAGTCGCACTGTCGCATTGAAAGTCCCATATATCTCTACACAGTATAAAACAAATTCGGTTCCCGCCATCCGTACGCTTAGATCTTTTAAACTACGCAACGGATTTTAATGCGGTTTCCATCAATAGATAGAGTGATTCAAGAGGAAGGTTTATATGTTTTACATGCAAATGCACCTGTGCGAAACCGGGGCGGGTTGCTAGTTTGAAATATTTTCAAAAGTTTCTTTATCTCGCACTATAAAGACAAATCTAAGGACAATAACCGTCAACCATGAACATGACCGTCAACTTATAAACGTTAAGTTACATGTTTGAATCTACCACCGGCTCGTAATTACACTTCAACTGAGAAGACTCCGGCAAGAAACTCAGCAAGGCATTTTTTTTTGTGGATCTTTCTTTTCATATTAGGTTACAGTTTACAGTTATAGATATTAATACATACATTATGCTTTCTACAATTGTCACTTAGCCAGGGGGATGCAAGTGCAGAGAGAAGCTACTACAACCATATATTCCTGTCTTCCACGTAATGAGCCACCTTATAGTAGGCTTTGTCAATTAACCTCTGCTTTATAAAATCTTTGAATTTATTATAGGACAATTTAGTTACCTCAAGTGAAATTTTATTATAGAATCTAACGCAATTCCCGAGAAAAGACTTATTAGCTTTAGATAACCTGAATCTAGGTGTCACAATTTTACCTTTATTTCTTGTATTTAAGTTATGGTGGCTTCTATTAATTTCAAGTGAATTTAAATTTTTCCGGACAAACATAATGTTTTCGTAAATGTACTGTGACGGTAACGTTAATATTTTAAAATCCTTAAATCGATTTCGTAGTGATGCGCGAGGACCCAAACAATAGATTGCGCGAATTGCACTTTTTTGCAGAATATAAATAGTTTCAAAGCTGAGCCCCACAGCAGTAGACTGTAGGACATTAAGCTATGGAAATAAGCAAAGTAAACCAACCTGGCTGTAGTCACATCTGTTATTTGTCTAATTTTTCTAATCGCGAAGGCAGCGGAACTCAATTTACTAGCTAACTTTTCTATATGAGGACCCCATTGTATTTTACTATCTAATGTTACTCCGAGAAAGACTGTCTTATCCACTAGATCAAGTCTTTTACCATCGACTAAGATATGAGTGTCCCTCTTAGCAACATTGGGGAGAGAAAACCTTATACATTTAGTTTTACATGAATTAAGCATAAGATTATTGGCGGCAAACCATTTTGATACATCTGATAAGGTGTTATTGAGCTGTGTAAGGTCTGTATCTTTTCTAAATCAAATACGCAGTCATTGTACTGTTTTTGCTTTTGTTGTGGTGTTGACCCGCGCGTGCTGTTCTCTAGGTGCGGCTTGGTGCGCGTGTGACGCATGCGGGCCGGAATGCGAAAGCGCGTGCGGATCACGTCGCTTCCGCGCGTGTTGCTTCAACTATATGCGCAGGAAACGTGCGTCTCAAACTACACAGGTACTTATTTTTTATAGTCAACACGCTGTTTGACCACAGCTCCAATTCCCCCATGTCAATTTTTCTGTCGAGGTCAGAAGCGCGAAAAAGCGACATCGTTTCATTGTTAACGTTCCAAAAACCTTCGTAACGATTTGAATCCACTTTCATTGTTTGAACGGCCAAAGCGTGGAATACGTTACCCAAGTGGGTGTTTTTTTTTCATGGCTGACAGGCTTGGTGTTTGACCACAACTCACCTGATGTTAAGTGACGGTGTGGTCGAAGATGGTAAAGCACACCTAGCCTGGAATGGAACTGGCTCTCAAGTGAGGCTGCCGGAACACACCGTTAGATGCTTGGCGGTAGATTTTCAACTTGAGGGTGGTAGCCAGCCGAGTACTAGAAAGTACCCTGCCACCACGCTATGGTTTCCTCACGATGTTTTCCTTCACCGGCAGCTCAAGCTCATTGTTGGGGTTTGAACCCACGCCCTTCGGCATGCGAACCGACCGCGCTAACCATTGAGCTATCATCACCACAAAATAGATATACTTATAGATATACTTAATATAATAATAATAGATATACTTTTCTTACCTTCTTTCTATTTCCAGTTATGGTCTGCCGTGGACGAGGAAAGTCAACCCAATTGGAGACTGCCAACTCTGGTCTTCAAATATGTACCTAAAGATATTTACAACATTCTTGGCGACAACTTGGGAACTGCTAATGAAATTCAAGACTAACTACATTTATAAAGAAATATGACAGCTTAAAAGTTAAATTGTTTAATCTATTTATTGAACTTATTTATTTATTGAACGCTTGCAGGTTAAAAATTGGGTTCAGAGAGTAATGAAAGAGCAATAATTTGATCCATCATGAAACTTACGCTACTTGATTACCCAGATTAATATAAAGATTACCTTTTATTCTGGAATAATGTTCCATAAGACGCAACGAAGACGACTGGCCGAAACTATATTCTAATATAATTAAACGAGACTAATGTCGCATAAGTTTTTAATTGATTATTGTTTATTATTAATGTGTGTTACAAAGTTATAAATAAAATTAAATCAATATAGATATAAATTTTTTTTTATTGTTCCACGTTTTATTCCTAGCAAATTTTAAAACGTATTCTATACTAAAAAACTTTTTTTGTAATTAAAAGTAATGAAACGAATTAGTGGTTCTCCTAAAAGTGAGAGATAACGCCTGTCCATGCCCTTTGCAACGATACACAGAACTTTGAGTAGCAAAACAAAGTCCAGGGCATCGCTGCTTTGGCGCTCATTACTTTGAGACTAGATGGTTAGTGTTAACAGCCCTGTAATTTCGCTAGCTGCAGTACCCTTCAAACCGGAACAGTAAAGTTTATGTTGTTTTTGAAAATTATTAGTGACTTACAAGGGAGTTCTTCTTCTCTTTCTTCTTGGCATCGCACTCTGTGCATTCTGCCAGTTTCAATGTTTCTATATTTTGTGAGTAGTCTTCATTTTTCAGCTTCTTTATCATCTATAGTTATAGTCAAAGTCTAGTCTTGATCAAGTCCAGTCGGTCCCAGTCAAATCAAGTCATGCCTTAGTAAAGTAGTGGCGACTTTACTATAAGCTTCTGGATGGAGTTTTGGAAGCAACACGAAAAGTTATGTACTGGTAATGATGCCATCTATATATTTTTGTGAGAATTAATTTGACTTTAAACGTATAAACCTTCAGCGCGAAAGCGACAATACTTTAGCTACGTAGTACGCTTGATTTTCGATAGATGGCGCTTATATTAATTTTGATATTAAACAACTTCTATTTATTGTACTTGTTTTTATAAATTGACTCACTGCTGGACATGGGGCTCTTATTGTGATAAAGGAGAGTCCACCACGCTGGTCAAATGCAAGTTGAGGGTCATACTCCGTACAAAACAGCAGTCGAAAACCTTTTGGCAGGCACTAGGTAGCAAAATAGAGTAAAGATGGACCTCACTTGTGTTTGTGATATAAACCCTAGAAGCTATAAGTACGTAGATATTAAATTGGTTATGAAACGTGGTCTCTGACTATGTGCCTTCTTGGTAAGCTCAAAGTCGCACAACGAGCTATGGAGAGGGCTATTCTCGGAGTTTCCCTACAAGATCGAATCAGAAATGAGGAGATCCGTAGACGAACCAAAGTTACCGACATAGCCCAGCGGATTAGCAAGTTGAAGTGGCTGTGGGCAGGGCACATAGCACGCAGAACTTATGGCCGATGGGGCTGCAAAGTTCTGGAGTGGAGACCACGGACCGGCAAGCGCAGCGTAGGACGTCCACCCACAAGGTGGGCAGACGACCTCGTAAGAACCGCAGGTTCGCGCTGGATGCGAGCCGCTTCCAACAGGTCTTTATGGAAGTCAATAGGGGAGGCCTATGTCCAGCAGTGGACGTCCTACGGCTGAAATGATCATGATGATGATGATGAAATTGGTTATATGATAGGTCATATCCCATAGATAGAAAGAAAAAACAAATATGCATTAAATATAGGCAATTTAATTCTATTAATTATAATTATAGTATTTTCTGTCTAGATTTGAATTACATTTTAGATATTTATGACCAACTAGCGGCCCGCTCCGGCTTCGCACGGGTATAAACCTAAAAAATAACAGTATTTCTCCACTATTTAATGGATGTTATTATACATATAAACCTTCCTCTTCAATCACTCTATCTATTTAAAAAAACCGCATCAAAATCCTTTGCGTAGTTTTAAAGATTTAAGCATACACAGAGAAAGCGACTTTGTTTTATACTATGTAGTGATTTACAAAACAATCACGGCCCGCAACTAGAATATCCGCGGGCCGCATACGGCTTCACGTGTAACTTTTTATTGTTCTCGCCAAAGTTTACATAAATATGAAAAATAATCTAGCAACCTTATTTATGGTTGACAGGCTAGTTTGACCACCTGTTAACTGATGGTGTGGTAGGAGATGGTAAACACACATGGACAGGAACTGGCTCTCAATGAAGCTATCGGAACACACTGTTGAGGTGAACAAACATCAGGTGAGCTGTGGTCAAAAAACAAGCATGCCAACCATAAAAAAAAACAAAAATGCGAACACGAAAAAAGATTCACTCGCGACTTCAAGGTGCCTACCTTGAAGGAAACACCCATTTGGGCAGAAAATTCTTTTGTTTAGCGGTTCATACGATGAAGGCGGAATTGAACCGTTCAGTATGAGTTTTTGGAATATGAACCGTGAAGCGGTATCTCTTTTTAGAGCTCCTGGCTGTCTATAGTAGAATGGGCAGGTAGGAATTAGCCCATGCAGATTTGAAACGCACTCTTCAAAGTGTACCTATCTGGTAGAAAACTAACAAACAATTAACTTGATGTAGTTTGTTTAGCTTTGGTGATACGGAACGATCAAAACCCGAATCCGTTACGCACTTAATCAGTTTTTATATTCGCTGGCAGACACGCCATTTCAGCGATAAGTCAACGTCACAAGCAGGAGTGGATTTATGGCGCTGAAATGCGGAAAAACTGGACGAAAAACTGAATATATTTGAAGCGATGAAAAGGACTTGGATGGTAAGGGTGGTTGTCAAAAGTGACATTATTTTAAACTGTAGCTGTACGTGGTTGCGCGCGCTATTATATATTTATTTCATGACAAAAAGTAGAGGTACTTTTTGTGTTTGACAGGTTAGGTGTTTGACCACAGTTCACCTGATGTTATTTGTCGGTGAATATAATTTGTAGTGATGATAGTCCTGTGGTTAGCGCGGTCAGTTTACATGCCGAAGAGCGTGGGTTCATAGCTAAGAACCACTGCAAGGAAACCTGCTTTCAAATAAAAGAGAGCTACGATGCCACAGACAGACAGCATCGACGTCAAACTTATAACACCCCTCTTTTTGCGTCGGGAGTTAAAAAGGATTGCTTTCAATGAAATTTTTAAAGGTAAATTAGGGTTCCGTACCTAAAGGGTAAAAACGAGACCCTATTACTAAGACTTCGCTGTCTGCTCGTCCGTCTGTCTGTCACCAGGCTGTATCTCAAGAACAGCGACAGCTAGACAGTTGAAACTTTCACAAATTATGTATTTCTGTTGCCGCTATAACAACAAATACTAAAAACAAAATAAAATAAATATTTAAGGATTATCCTGTAGTGACCTCCTTCCAGAGTAGTACTAACGCTTATAACCCGGTATAGTACATTACTAGATACCGTATTAAATTTTCATCTATCTTAACCCAACCTATCATTTCAATAAGGGCCAGCTGCCACAGTATAGCTGGAGTCCCTCGCCTGCGGTCAAAATTCAAGTCCCTATACCCATCTCTCTCACACGTGTGTCGATGTGTGCGGGCGCCCTTTGATGTAATATGAGACCCTGTGAAAGCAGACAGCTATGTGTGTGTGTACAGGTATTATATTTAGGGTGACATGTTCGGTAATTTACCCGAACTTTCGGGTAATTTTTTATGGCTTTTAGGGTTCCGTCAAAATCAGAACCAAAAAGTCATTTATTCAGTTTAGGCCCTGGTAAGGCACTTATGAACGTTAAGTTACATGTTTGAATCTACCACCGGCTCGTAATTACACTTCAACTGAGAAGACTCCGGCAACAAACTCAGCAAGGCATTTTTTTTGTGGATCTTTCTTTTTATATTAGGTTACAGGGGTACCGTACCAAAAGGGTAAAACGGGACCCTATTACTAAGACTCCGTTGTCCGTCCGTCTGTCTGTCTGTCCGTCTGTCACCAGGCTGTATCTCATGAACCGTGATAGTTAGGCAGTTGAAATTTTCACAGATGATGTATTTCTGTTGCCGCTATAACAAACAGTTAAAAATAAGTATTTAAGGGGGCTCCCATACAACAAACGTGATTTTTTATTGCTGTTTTTATATATAATGGTACGGAACACTTCGTGTAATATTTTTGGGGTTCCGTACCTCAAAAGGAAAAAACGGAACCCTTATAGGATCACTTTATTGGCCGTCTGTCTGTCTGTCAAGAACCTTTTTTTCAGGAACGCGTGGAGGTATCAAGCTGAAATACATATCAAATACTCAAGACTACTGTCCCTTGGAGCTGTGAAAAAATCAAACTTCTAAGCCAACGCAATCAAAAGATACAGCCGTTTATGCTGCAAATTTTCGACACTCGCAAGGGAATCAAAACCTACAGGGTACTGCCCAGAACTCAGACTCTTGAAATTTGGTACGAAGCAACGTCTTATAGCATAGATGACGGAAAAATTGTGAAAAGCAACTTACCAAATTACCATTAAAAAATACCATAAGTTTTACTTATATACCTACAGGTTTGTACGCAACCCTCGGTGTGCGAGTCCGACTCGCACTTGGTCGTTTTTTTTCTATTTGTAGTAAACATTGTCAGAATAAAGATGCGATAGTATAGGTAAGGTAGTACTTCGGGTTTAGCGTCAGCGGTGTATCATCCGCTAGAGGACGTTGTTTTAAATTTCAACCATGAGCTTGAGGTGCTAATGTAACTTTGGCGTTATCAATAAAATATTTGTATTTAAAACCAAATATTGTAAGGAAACCATAGCATGGCGGTTGACTTCTTGGGCAGCTAGTTGAAAAGCCAAGCCAAGCCTGCCATCAAATGCTGATGATGATGATGTGTGGTGAAAAATCTTTCGCCTAGCACCTTACCAACCAGCTCTATTCCAGGTGTGATAAACATCTCCCATCACATCGGCACTCAACGTCAGGTGAGCTGTGGTCAGGTGCCTGTCAACAATAAAAAAAATGTTCATTTTTCTGGGGTAAGTGGGTCTCGGGTAATTTTCCCACTACACTGACAACACTGGGGACAACGACTGGCAAAACGAAATTCCTCTTTAGTTCGTGTTCACCCCACGACCCGTATCGACGCGGTTTCGGTTTAACTCGACTGTGTAGTGCATGTTCCTTGATGAATTTTTGGTGATTTTTTTAATCGTGAAATCTTGTGTTTTTGTGTCATAAAAGCCAGTTATCTACATTTCGCGTTTGGAATTTCAATTTTCGAGGGAAAGGTAAGTGAATGAGGTTTTGTTACCAAAAAGTGCCTTTCATTTGTTTTGATATCCTGTCTTGGACAGGCTCTACTGTCTTAGTTCTCCGACTTTACCTGCAATTCATAAACTCTTAGAAAACTACATAATTCGTCCTTATGTACTATGTACACTAATAAAAAGTAGCTTAATCTCCTAGCGGTATGAAATATACTTACATAAATCGGTCGAGCCGTTTCGGAAGAGCGCGACCACAAACATAACAATTATTTTTTAACAATGTGAATAAACAAATCGCAATATTCCTTTCAAATACTCTTGAATTAAAAAAGAATAAATAGAGAACAAAACCTTTATTCTCTAATTTATCATATACACAGATCACATCATAAGCCATAGGACGTCCACTGCTGGACATAGGCCTCCTCCTGGGGGGGTTTTGCCAACACTCGTCACGCTTGGCAGGCGGTTTGCAGGTGTGATTGTTCAAGGAAGACGCTGCTGCCCATCTTCCGGATTACATCCCTTAGCCGACTCTTACGGCAACCACGGGTAGAGAGGGTGGGGTACTATTCTTACCCCGGCACCACCACGGCACATCATAACTAAAAATTCATGAAAATAAATAATTAATACAATTCCTCTTTAGGTAATAGATCGTAAGCTATAAGGCATAAGTTCGATTCTCACCGAGAACAAACATTTGTATTACAAATGTATTTTTTTCTTTTTGATACTTTATTTAAATATTAAACACTAATTACTTCATAAATAATAAAGAAATCTTGTCAACAATTTAAGAGTTATGCTCAATTAAAAGTTTCAAAGCAGTTTTCTGTAAAATTATGGTTTTTTAGATATGTCACTGTCGTTTCAAGTGGACGATATATTCGATACAATCAAATTCAAAAATTAACTGTCTTTTTTTTCTTTTCTTCCTGGCATCGCACTCTGTGCGTTCTGCCAGTTTCAATGTGTCTATATTTTGTGTGCAGTCTTCAGTTTCCAGCTTCTTTATAGTCAAAGTCCAGTCTTGGTCAAGTCCAGTCAAATCAAGTCATGCTTTAGTAAGGTAGTGGTGACTTTATTATAAGCTTCGATGGAGTTTTGAAAGCAACACGAAAAGTCATGTTTCACCACATTATATCACTTTTCCACACTCGCGATTGTAATCCGGCACTTTATGAATAAAATACCACTATTTTTATACATAAACACTCGAAGAAAACACTTGTTTTGGAAAAAAATACAATGGGGCGACACGACTCTTTCCGCGTTCTCGCCAAAACTCTCATTAACTGTCTTAACAAACAAATTAGCAGTCTAGAACAATGACATTATATTTTGTTCTATTTATCTAACAAAATTTGTTTGCACAATTTGTAAAGTATTAAAATAAGAGCATATTTTAAAGCGCTTTGAAAATTTAGAGTATTTATGCAAAACGTTGTTACGTAAGTAGTGGTAACACTTTCGCGAATTTAAAATCACATGTGTCAAATTTGACAGGTGATTATCGTGGTCAAACAATACAGCTGTTTACTTTACGGTCTTACTGTAAAAACTGTTTCTAGGGTTCCGCTAACAATGGTACCATATCACAGAAACTACATTGTTGTTATTTTTACCCGATTGCCAAGGAAGGGTTATATTTTTCGCTCGTATTTTGTATGTAAATTTCTTTATTACCTTGTATGTTCCAAACGGCCGAATGGATTACGACAATTAAGGTGTCGTTAGATTCGTCTCAATAACACAAGAGTCCATATATAGGTGGGTTTAAAAAAAAACAAGATGGTGGATTTTTGACGCGTAATTAAAAATATATTAATTTAAAAAAAAAAACTACCCCATCAAGTAGGGTATCTAAATAAAGGCAATTAAAAGAGGATTACAAAAATATATATATAAGTTATATGTTTAAATTTAATCAGGAATAATAAATTTGTTTAAAAAAGTTTTTTCCTTTAATTATAGCCATTTTAATCGCAGCCGGGTTATAGATTTTCTAGTCCTTAGCTTGTTTAAATTTGTCTTGTGTTTGACCAAAGCGCACCTAATAAACAATGGTGTAGTCAAAAGTTAAAGTAGTTTGGATTGAGAATTCCAGCTTTAGCAGACATTGTTTTATGGTCAACGTTCCAAAAACTCGAACGAAACGATTTGATTCCACGATTGTTCCGCTAGACAGTGGAATGCGCTGCTTGAGTGGGTGTTCCCCGTTGGATATAATCTGGGTGTCTTCAAGTCGAGAGTGAATCGGTATCTTTTAGGCAAGCGTGCTCCATCTTAGACCGCATCATCACTTAACATCAGGTGAGATGGCAAACGTAAGCCTATTTCTTATTAAAATACCGGACAAATGCGAGTCGGACTCGCGCACCGAGGGTTCCGTACAAACCTGTAAGCATATAAGTAAAAGTTGTGGTATCTTTTTTAAATGGTAATTTATGCTTTTTGCAATTTTTCCTTTATCTATGCTATAAGACGTACCAAATTTCAAGATTCTGCGAAAAATCAACTACCGCGCAGAAAGCCAAAAATATTCAAATTAGTTTCATAAAATAACATTTACTTTCAGTAAAAATTATAAAATAAAAACTTTATATACCGATATTGATGTTTTTGAGACGGGACGGGATGAGTCCGCTTCCTCGTAAATCATATACAATCAAGTTATATAAACTCTTTGAATAATGGTTTCCATTTATCGAAACAAGTTTTTACTAATTAGTCGAAACCTGAATGAACAAATTAGTTTTTAACTACGCCCGCCCCGGCTTCGCACGGGCCTAATCTATGTATTTGGCGACTTGATTAAAAAACATTGAATCTACTTTTCTATTTAATAATTTAAGATGTATCACACGATTAATATGTATGGTCTAATTCCCCCATGCCCATTTTTCAAAAAAGCGACATCGTTTCATGGTAGTCGTTCCAAACAATCGAAATGATTTGATTCCACGCTCACTGTGCGGACTGCTAGACAGTGGAATGCCCTGCCGAGTGGGTGTTCCCCGTTGGATATAATCTGGGTGTCTTCAAGTCGAGAGTGAATCGGTATCTTTTAGGCAAGTGTGCTCCATTTTAGACCGCATCATCACTTAACATCAGGTGAGATAGCGGTGAAACTTATATTAAAAAAAACACACTAATATTATAAAGGCGAAAGTTTGTGAGTGTGTTCGTATGTGTGTTACTTCTTCACGCATAAACGGCTGGACCAATTTTGATAAGATTTGGCATGGAGGTAGGTGATAAGATGTTTGTAAACATTGCTGTGAAAGGTATTGCAGCGACATTACAGGGCTGTTGAGACAAACCATCGAAAGTCTCAAAGTAATGAGCGCCAAAGCAGCGATGCCCTGGACTTTGTTTTACTACTGAAAGTTCTGTGTATCGCTGCAATGGTCATGGACAGGCGTTATCTCTTACCATCAGGAGAGCGTATCGTTCGTCTCATTACTTTAACATTAAATTACTACATACTTTTTATCCCGAAAAAATTTAGCGGGGTGTTTTATATGAAAACCTTCAGTAAAAAACCTCTAAAAACCAGTGAAAACTGTATCAAAATACGTCGCGTGCTTTAGAACCTTTGTTTTATATATTCCTAGCGGCCCGCCCCGGCTTCACACGGGCAGTAAGAATGGGTATAGTAAGCTATCCTTAAAAGGTAGATATATGCCACCGCGGACTTATTTGTAGATCTACAAAAGAGGAATATCCCGCCATGCATTGCTTCGTTATATCTCAAAGGGATTAGGCAGCGTTTTCGATGAAAGCTCCCAGGTGGCTTGACTTTTTCCGACACTTGCAACAATTATCATGATATTTCAACCAAATTACACAAAACCTTGACAAATTATATACCTAAACCTTCCTCATGATTCACTGTATCTATTGGTGAAACTTGTATGATAATCCGTTCAGTAGTTTTTAAGTTTATCGCAAACAGACAGACAGACGCGGCGGTCGATTTTGTTTTATAATATCTAGTGATGATTTAGAGAAGATATACAAACTCTACGTTGATTAGCATTAGACACGGATGCTCGATTTAAAATAAATTATAGTTGTGGTAGATCTTAGCAGGAGGTCGTCTTAGGTACCACTACTGCATCAAATATTTCGTCGCCAAAAATCTGTTCTTACAGAGAACAGATTCTTGCAGTACCGTTAGTAAAAGGTGTCTTACGAGACCCTATTACTAAGTCTGACATGCTTGTCCGTCGGTCGTGATTTTCGTTTTTTTTTTATTGTACCTAATTTATTTAATTTATATTATACTAGCTGTGCCCCGCGGTTTCACCCGCGTTAGATGCCTACGTCATAGTAGCTTTATGCATGCAAAGTCAGTCCAATCGGTTTAAAATTGACAAAGTTTCATACAAACTTTCATCCCCTATTTTATCCCCTTGGGGGTAGAATTAATCAAAATCCTTTCTTAGCGGATGCCTACGTCATAACATCTACCTGCATGCCAAATTTCAGCCCGATCCGTCCAGTGGTTTGGGCTGTGCGTTGATAGATCACTATGTCAGTCAGTCAGTCAGTCAGTCAGTCAGTCAGTCAGTCAGTCAGTCACCTTTGAGTTATATATATTTAGAAGATATAATAATCTAAAATTGTATCTAACCTAACCTAACCTAACCTAATAAGGTAATCCTTGAACTCAACTCGAAAATGGTTTCTCAAAGTGGGATACGCTAGTTGACCATAAGGGGATGTAGTGCTTTTTTACTTTGTATCTACGTATTTGAAAGTAAAGTAAAAAAGTGCTTCCTTCTCTTTCTTTTAAAAACAATGTCTTGATAGAAGACGACAAAACACTTGGTAAGTAATGTTGAAGAATGTTGTCGTACAGAACCCAAGGTGTGACTGCATTTCACACTTGATCAATTTTATTTACCAAACCCGATGTTGTTCCTCTTGCTGTGCCTCTTCTCATTGTGGAAAGGGTAAGGCCATAGTCCACGACGCTGGCCGAATGCGGATTGGCAAACTTCACGCATCTTCGAAAACTCTTTTTTACAAATTCTTGGACATATAGATTTCCTCGCGATGTTTTCCTTCGCTGTTTAAAGGAATCGGCAATACGCACATAGAAAAGACTGCGTGCCGTGTGATTCGAAGGAAGCCAGTTAAGCAAGACTCACTTGTTCGGAAAATGCTCCAAAGCCTTGAACATCGCGCAAAGTTGCTTGTCTGTCAGTTTTCTAACGGATAGACTTTGGAGTGTGCGGTTCAGATCTGCATGGCCTAATTCTGCCCTGTCCATTCTTCAGCCAGGAGCTTTAAAAAGCGGCAACGTTGCATGGTAGATAATCCAAAAACCCGAACTCTTGAACGTTTTGACTCTACGTTTCTCATCCGTACGGCCAAGGAATGGAACAAGCTGCCGGCTTCCTTGTTTCCTGAGAGATATAATCTAGATATTTTCAAGACTGTAGTGAATCTTCTAAGTCTGCGTGCTTTATCTTCGACCATATCACCGCTTACCATCTTATCATCAGGTCAAACGCAGACTTACGCGTATAAAAAAAAAAACTACGGTTTGTATCTACTTTCATTGTACGAACAGCTATGGAATTTGCTGTCCGAGTGGGTGTTCCCTGATAGATTCAATCTGGGTGCTAAGTCGCGAGTGAATCGGTTTCTAGGCGAGCGTGCTCCACCGTAGACCGCATCTTCGCTTAACATCAGGCGAGAAGGCGGACAAACGCATCTAATTTAAAAAAAAAAGATGGTCTCACAAATATGCTGCCAATTTTTTAACGTTAAATAATTTGCATTTAAAGCCAAGTGTAACTCGATTCCTATTAGAGCGCTCCATCCAGCGGGGTCACATTTCCTGCCTCGAGGGGTGAAATCTACCCTTAAAGAGTTACTTCTTATTAGAACGAATAATGTCTTACGGAGAACAGATTTTTACACTTCCGTTTTTACCCGAGTACCAAGGAAGGGTTATGTTTTTTGCGTGTATGTATGTATATTTGTAAATTTCTTTATTATCTTTATCTTCCAAACTGAGTATCGTTATATTCGTCTTAAAAACCCAAGTGTCCTTAGATATAGGCATTTAAAAAAATTGCAGATTTTTGGCGCGAAATAGAAACATGTCAATAAAAAAAAAAAATCCAACCCTATCACCTATCCTATACCTGATAGGAGGGTATAAAAAAAAAGGAAATTAAAAGAGGATCACAAAAATATATGTATATAAGTTATATATGTTTAAATTTGCCGTGGTGGTGTCGGCGTAAGAATAGTACCCCACCCTCTCTACCCGTGGTTGCCGTAAGAGTCGGCTAAGGGATGTAATCCGGAAGATGGGCAGCAGCGTCTTCCTTGAACAATCACACCTAACTGCGCTCGCCAACCCGCCTGCCAAGCGTGGCGAGTATAGGCAAAACCCCCCCACGAGGAGGCCTATGTCCAGCAGAGGACTTCCTATGGCTGATGATGATGATGTTTAAATTTAATATATAACATGTTCAATTTGAAATAAACTTTTTTAGCGAGGATAGCTCAGTGGTTAGCGCGGTCAGTTCACACGCAAGGGAGTGAGTTCAAACTCCAACAATGAGCTTATATTTGGTTGGCTAGCTACCACCCTCAAGTTCAAAATTTCCCGCTAAACACACCTCACGTGAGGGCCACTTCAAGCTACGTGTGCTTTACCATCTGCGACCACACCGTCACTTAACATGAGATAAGCTGTGGTCAAATAACTAGTCAACATCAAAAAATAAAAAAAAAAACAGTTTTTCATAAATATTTATATTCAAAGTTACTAAAAGTTGTGCGCTTTTTCATAAGCGAAGATGTATACAATCCATAACGCTTGCCTAAGAAACCGATTCACGACATACTTAAATTAGTAAGAAACTCTAAGAGCCCGCATCGGTCTGTCATTGACCCCACTTATTATATAGAATCAGTGACCGAGGACACATCCAAACAAAATATAGGTCGAAGAACCAAAATCAATACGTAGTACATTGTATATTTTTGTTTTACTTATGAGGGATTACTTACGTTTAATTATATCGGAAAGTTCATTAGTTTCGGTCAGATCTTGCTCTATTTATCTTTCGCTATTGACAAAGCCAAAGACAGGAAGACAGGAATATATGGTTGTAGTAGCTTCTCTCTGCACTTGCATCCCCCTGGCTAAGTGACAATTGTAGTAAGCATAATGTATTAATATCTATAACTGTAAACTGTAACTTAATATGAAAAGAAAGATCCACAAAAAAAAATGCCTTGCTGAGTTTCTTGCCGGAGTCTTCTCAGTTGAAGTGTAATTACGAGCCGGTGGTAGATTCAAACATGTAACTTAACGTTCATAAGTGCCTTATCAGGGCCTAAACTGAATAAATGACTTTTTGATTTTGATTTTTGATCCGGTGGCCTTCTTCAAGGAGTCAAAGCAAGTGGACGCGGGTAGTGTGCAGAGATGCGTGGGCGCGCTTTGGAGCCCTGCCTGCCCGGAGTTAATCTCCTTCTCTACGGTGTCAGGAATATTCCAGCACACAGAATTCACTGCATCGTCTTCAGATCCGCGTCGACTCTCACGAACTTCATAAAGACAAGGTCTCCAAGTTAGAGTAAGATTCCACCCTCCATCTCTATTTAAAATTTTGTATCGTAGTCAGTGGTTAGCGTGATGAGTTCAAACCTTCTCATTGTTGCTGCCGTTGTGTCAGCTGCCGGTAAAAGAATACATCGTGAGAAAACCATAGCATGTTGAATGGTATTTCTAGTACTCGGCTGGCTAGCTCTGATCTCTATGGCCTTCCGGACATTCCGACGCACAGAGCTTTTTTTTGTAAGAAATTTTTGCGTTTGACCGCGTTCTCATCTGATGTTAAGTGATGATGCGGTGTAAGATGGAGCACGCTTGCCTAGAAGATACCGATTCACTCCCGACTTGAAGACACCCAGATTATATCCAACGTGGAACACCCTCTCAGGCAGCGCATTCCACTGTCTAGCAGTCCGCACAATGAACGTGGAATCAAATCGTTTCGTTCGAGTTTTCGGAACATCGACCATGAAACGATGTCGTTTTTTTTGAGCTTCTGGCTGTCCGATAGAAGAATGGAGATGGGGGAATTAGACCATGAATAGACAATGAATCTGATAAAAAACCGATAAAATAACAACTTTGCGACGATGTTCTAGGCTTTTTAATGTTAACACACTACTGCTTGGTGGAAGAATATGTGATAGAAAAGATAGGTGCTTAGAAAAGCTACCGCCAAGTTCTCCCACAACCACTGAAATGTCTATTAAAATTCTTGAAATCTTGCGTCTTGCATACGTCTCTAAATCTTATCAGCCTTCTCGAGTGATTCAAGTCGTGTATTCAAATTAAAACGTGGGAACATAAATATTTATTCACGAATTGATTTAAAAAAAGATAGTAAACCCTTATCTTCTATCTAATGGATGAGTCAAGGTGGAATCTTGGACGATAACAGACAAGTTTTTAAGGTTTTATATTCTAAAGGTTGGTATTCAAAGTATAATCGTACACCGTGTAAGTTTGAACATCAGCAATATTGATACAGAGGGTTCAGTACTCGATTGTCGTTCCAAATAATTAAATAAATAGGTGGTTAATATTTGACCTAATTATCCTGAGCAAACACAAAAATACGGACACTCAAATCACGCGCAGCGAAAATGACATGGTAGTCGCGCGCGGGCACAGATTAGATAACAGTTACTGCGCAGTCTACGTATGGTAGTTATGTCTCGCGCTAGCTCGGCGCGTGAGGCCGCGCGCTGTCCATACATTCAGGAGTCTTGGGACAGACTTTAACCAAGTTAGTTCTTAGTTTTTTTTTGTATTGCTTCGATGTTATTTCTTTATACGTTTCATATGACCACTAACTAACATGTCTTTGAATATTACTAATGTTTAAACTGTCAGCCCGTATATTTAGTTTATTTCTGCTTAACAGTCATTCAGTTACAATAGCGATAAGAACTTAAATTTAACTAACGTGACGACAACTTTATTTAATATTTAAAACTAAAGTTTGACATAAACTTAAAAGCTAAAACAAATATAATAACCACAAGTGTTTATATCTCCTTCTCGCTGCAGTAAGCAGTTGCCGACACGTCGCCTCTACACAAGGAACTAAGGTCTACTAAGGACGTGTTGACTCTTCGAGCGCTTGACCGAGACTGAGTAATCTTCCTCGACAGCTCATTCTGAGCTTTTTAATGGAACCCTACTGTTCATCCTAGCGTGTCCAACCTATTATGAACTATATCTTTTGAACTGTTTAATATATTTTGCTAGCGATTCCTTCCGTGTTTGCACGGACGCATTTTTTTTTATTTAGCAAGCCCGGTGTTTGTCCACAACTCACCTCATGTTACTTTGCAACTACTCACCTCATGTTACTTGCAACTACTTTGCAACGGTGCACTCCCACCTACAGTACGGTGCCGAGATATGGGCTAGAGGCGCGGACTGGGAGCGAGCCTTCGTTTTGCAAAAACGCGCGGTGCGGTGCGTTGCAGGGTGCCCTGGGACACTTCAGCACGCCCATATTTTAAAAAGCTGGGGATCCTGACGTTGCCTGCCATTTTGATCTATCAAGTGGCGGTATACGCCAGGACAAACCTTGAGGCGTACGCTGAGCGCGGCTCCAGGCATAACCGCCTCACTCGTGATCGGCATAAACTGCTCACTGTCCCGCGCTCGTTGGAGAAGTCTGCCAAGTTAACACACGTCATGGCCCCGACGGTCTATAATCATCTGCCGATGGAAGTTACTGCAGCCGTCGGACTGCACGCGTTTAAAATAAGATTAAAAAATTGGCTTATCGAGCAATCTTTCTATAGATTTCAGGAATTTTGTAAAATCGACATTTAATTGACATGTTATGTAATTTATGTGCAATTATGTTAATATTATTAACTATTATTATTATTAATTATTATTATTGATTATTTATTAATTTGATATAGAATTATTATGATTAGTGTTACTGTATGTACACAATAGTATCAATATTGACTTGTAAATTACATTTATCAATAAATATGAATATGAATATGTTAAGTGATGGTGTGGTCGAAGATGTTTTTTTTTTAATGTTACTGTAATGAGACGAACGGAACGCTCTCCTGATGTTAAGAGATAACGCCTGTCCATGACCATTGCAGCGATACACAGAACTTTGAGTAGTAAAACAAAGTCCAGAGCATCGCTGCCTTGGCGCTCATTACTTTGAAACTAGATGGTTAGAGCTGCAGTACCCTTCAAACCGGAACACAGTAATGTTTACACACTACTGCTTAGCGGCAGAATATCTGGTACTGCGGTGGTACCTACCTAGACAACCTCCTGCTAAGGAAATCTACCACCGAGTAAAACAGTGGTGAGTGGTATACACACCAAGCCTGAAATGGAACTGTCTCTCACGTGATACACTGTGAGAAGCTTGGCTGCAGATTTTCAACTTGAGAGAGTGGTACGTAGCCAGCCATGTACTAGAAAGTACCTTACCACCATGCTATGGCTTCCCTCACCGGTAACTCAAGCTCATTGTTAGGGTTTGAACTCACCCTCCGGCGTCTACACTGGCCGTGTTTACCACTGAGCTATCATCGCTTATCTTCTCAGTTGTTATAAGCCTGTTTTATGTACCTTTTGTCTCGCTTGAGAATTTTATCCTTAAAAAAATACATTTATAATCTTTTCTTTGGAAACCCTTAAAGCTAAAGAGGATTTCAAGTTTTCTATTTTGATTTAATCTCATTAAAGAATTTAGGGACGAGAATTCTTTTGCTTCGAGAATTTGGTTTTTTAATTCTGTTTGTGTATTTACCTAATAATTCAAACAACCTTTTTACCCGAGCTTAAAAAATTGATTTAAATGTTTTTTTTTTAAACAAAGCTATCTTTTACATTGCTCGCGTGGCTAGTTCGGAAGGGTTCCGTACCAGGGTAAAACGGGACTCATTACTAAGACTCCGCTGTCCGTCTGTCGCCAGGCTGTATCTCATGAACCGTGATAGTTAGACAGTTGAAATTTTCACAGATGATGTATTCCTGTTGCCGCTATAACAACAAATACTAAAAAACAGTTTAAATATATATTTAAGGGGGCTCCCATACAACAAACGCGACTTTTTTGTCTTTTTCATAGATAATAGTACGGAAACCTTCGTGCGCGAGTCCAACTCGCACTTGGCCGGTTTTTTAATATTTCTATAACCATATTGTGAATAACTTGAAGCCGCTGTTCTCGACTGTTTTTCCGCTTGCTACTTCTAAACCACCCGACGAGGGTTCGAATCCCAACAATGAGGTTGAGCTGTCGGTGAAGAAAATCAAGGATAGTGTAGTAAGTAGTACTCTCTAGTACTCGGCTGATTAACTACCGCAATAATTGAAAATCTGTCGCCAAGAATCTAACGTTGTGTTCAGTCTCGTTTGAGAGATAGTTCCATTCCAGGCTAGGGGTGATTGCTATCTTCGACCACACCGTCATACATCACACTCAGACACAGAACAATGAATCGTCACATAAATGTTTGTCATGGTGGGAATCGAACCCGCGACCTACAGCTCTTGAAACAGATATTCTATCAAATCAGTCTAGGGTTTTTTTTTTTTTTTTTATGTAACAGTAATGAGACGAACGGGACGCTCTCTTGAAGTTAAGAGATAACGCCTGTCCATGACCATTACAGCGATACACAGAACTTTGAGTAGCAAAACAAAGTCCAGGGCATCGCTGCCTTGGCGCTCATTACTTTGAGACTAGATGGTTAGTCCCAAGCGCTAGCTGCAGTACCCTTCAAACCGGAACACAGTAATGTTTACACACTACTGCTTGGCGGCAGAATATCTGGTACTGCGGTGGTACCTACCTAGACGACCTCCTGCTAAGGAAATCTACGACCAGATAAAACCAAACCCTGAAAACTTAAATTCGTTAGTTAAATGCGTCTAAGAAAATCTATTTTTCTTCGTTTTTTTCAGCCTTCTGTTGCTGTCTAGACAGGAAGCCATTTTTCTAGACTCCGATTAGATTTCCAGGTAAATTCAGGCGGAATCGAATCAGCGATTTCTGTATAATAAATAATTCCTAAACGGAAATGCGTTTGTTGTATGGGAGCCCCCCTTAAATTATTTATTTTATTTTGTTTTTAGTATTATTTGTTATAGCAGCAACAGAAATACATAATTTGTGAAAATTTCAACTGTCGAGCTTTTATATAGCGGTTCTTGAGATACAGCCTGGTGACAGACAGACGGACGGACAGACAGACAGCGAAGTCTAAGTAATACGGTCCCGTTTTTACCCTTTGGGCACGGAACTCTAATAATGACACTATAAAGTATGTCAATATAAAAATATTGTCAAATAATCACACCAACAGCCATAGGACGTCCACTGCTGGACATAGGCCTCCTCCTGGGGGGGTTTTGCCAATACTCGCCACGCTTGGCAGGCGGGTTGGCGAGCGCAGTTAGGTGTGATTGTTCAAGGAAGACGCTGCTGCCCATCTTCCGGATTACATCCCTTAGCCGACTCTTACGGCAACCACGGGTAGAGAGGGTGGGGTACTGTTCTTCCGCCGGCACCTTAAATTAAATTAGCTTTAAAATAGCAAGTTTTACAACGAAGTGATATATTGTCGCAAGTCCAAATAAATTTAACAACAAAGTTTGTAGAGTAACCAAAGCCATGCTGTACTAGGGCCGTGAAATGCTATACATCGATGAGTCGATACAAACAATCTGCACTCAGAGATAACGCCTAATTACACTAGCTAGTGATGGGACAATACTTGATTGTTGTTATCGATGAAATATTTTTATAATATTGTTTTATCTCATCGAATACTTCTGAAACGTACCAATTGTTAGTTTTTTTACCCAAAAAAACTTTTCAAAATTTTAATATATTTATAGAAGCTTCTTGATCAAAATTAAATTGGATATGTCCTTGTGTCATTATACATAAGTACTTACATAATATTAAAGTTCACTTTTTTTTACATTTGACATCCTAGGTGTTTGTTAAGTATTTAGATTAGTCACGTAATTATACAATTATAAACCGGCCAAGTGCGAGTCGGACTCGCGCACGAAGGTTTCCGTACCATTATCTATGAAAAGGGCAAAAAAATCGCGTTTGTTGTATGGGAGCCCCCCTTAAATATTTATATTATTTTGTTTTTTGTATTTGTTGTTATAGCGGCAACAGAAATACATAATTTGTGAAAATTTCAACTGTCTAGCTGTCGCGGTTCTTGAGATACAGCCTGGTGACAGACAGACGGGCGAACAGACAGACAACGAAGTCTTAGTAATAGGGTCCCGTTTTTACCCTTTGGGTACGGAACCCTAAAAATAGAGTTAAAAGAGTCTAAGTCGCACAAAGTAATTCACAGTCGAGTCCAGTCATGCCTTAGTAAAGTAATTGTGACTTTATTATGAGTTTTAATTGAGTTTTGGAAGCAACACGAAAAGTCATGTTTCACCATATTATATCATCATCTCTTAACACAATATACAATCAATCACAATCACATCTTGTAAAACAACTTTTAACAATGAGGCGACACGATTTGTTCCATTTTCTCGCCAAGACTAATTTTTTTATTCATATACTGTCCAGTAATGATTTATGACTCTAAAACGTGGTCTCTGACTATGTGCCTTCTTGGTAAGCTCAAAGTAGCACAACGATTTATAGAGAGGGCTATGCTCGGAGTTTCCCTACGAGATCGAATCAGAAATGAAATCCGTAGAGGAAATAAAGTTACCCCCATAGCCCAAGGAATTAGCAAGTTGAAGTGGCAGTGGGCAGGGCACATAGCATGCAGAACTGATGGCCGATGGGGCTGCAAAGTTCTGGAGTGGAGACCACGGACCGGCAAGCGCTGTAGGACGTCCACCCACAAGGTGGACAGACGACCTCATAAAGACCGCAGGAACGCGCTGGATGCGAGCCGCTTCCAACCGGTCTTTATGGAAGTCAATGGGGGAGGCCCATGTCCAGCAGTGGACGTTATACGAGTAGTTTTGTCACGGCTGACGTTCATTTCCTTGACACGATTCCATCAATAAAATTTATTATAAATGATTTTATTATTAAAATTTCTATAATAACAATATCTGTGATTGCTGTTATACTATTATTGGAAATGATAATGGTTTTAGACGCACACCCCGCTGTTAAATCTATTGACATGTTATTAACACATATGACATGCATTTATAATAAATAATTAAATATTCATTAACTTTTTAGATGTAGTAACGAGAAAATTATTCAAATTTGTTTATAATTTGTTCAATTTATTAAAATGATTTGTTAATTGTGTGCGACTTTGCATATAACATAAAGGAATACAAATTCTTGTTTAAAAGTAACCTTATTTGAACTAATATTTAATTCATTATTATGTATTTGGGTATTTTTGGTGTTTAATAGTTTGATTAGGAATCGGTGGTTAATAATAACATTAATATTTTGATTCATTTGTAGCGATGATAGCTCAGCACGGTCGGCTCACACGTTGAATAGGCATAGGTTCAAATCCCAGTTGTGAGCTTGAAATGCTGGTGAAGGCACATAGTGGTACTAGACTAGCCTAGTAGTAGCTACCACACGAAAGTTGAAAGTCTGTCATCAAGCACCTCACGGTGTGTTCCGACAGCCTTGAGAGCCAGTTCCGTTCCAGACTAGGTGTGCTTTACCATCTTCCACCACATTGTCACTTGATTGGAATGCAAGTTGTAGTTTTTTAGGGTTCTGTACGCAAAGGGTAAAACGGGACCCTATTACTAAGACTCCGCTGTCTGTCCGTCTGTCACCAGGCTGTATCTCATGAACCGTGATAGTTAGACAGTTGAAATTTTCACAGATGATGTATTTCTGTTGCCGCTATAACAACAAATACTAAAAAAACAAAGTTAAATAAATATTTAAAGGGGGCTCCCATACGACATGTTTTTTTTTTAATGTTACGGAACCCTACGTGCGCGAGTCCGACTCGCACTTGGCCGGTTCTTTAAATTATACAATAGGTTTGCGTTTGTCCGCCTACTTGCCTGATGCTAAACGACGATGCGGTCTACGGTGGAGCACGCTCGCCTAGAAGAAACCGATTCACTCGCTACTTGAAGGCACCCAGATTGTACCTATCGGGGAACACCCACTTGTGCAGCAAATTAAGTTGTTTAGCTGTTCGTACAATAAAGGTAGAATCGAACCTGTTAGTTTGAGTTTTTGGAACATCCACCATGAAGCGGTGTCCCTTGTCAGAGCTCCTGGTTATTCGATAGTAGAATTAAGTCATGTATTCGTTGTAAAATAATTTACAGAAAGCTAATTCTGGTTAGTAATTTATCGATAATCCCGTCCCTAACCCCAAAACCCTGCACGGCTCCGATAACCTGTTCAAATAGTGATGCGCTGCATCCAATCTGCATAGCATTATCGACTTGTCGCCGACAGACGCGCTTACCATAGTGTGGAGAAATGTGAATACAAACTAGGTTTGCATTCGTAATTCTAGTTTACGGCGATTCTGTTTGCATTCGTTATCTTAAGAGACGAGAGATAGTTTTTCACTGATTCGTTTGTACAGCTTGAAAAATTTTGTCGCTTTACTTGGTGGTAGATCGCCTTAGTGTATTCCGGTTTGAAGAGCACCGACATTATACACAAATGATTAGAGTAATGATAGCGATGATAGCTCAGTGGTTAGCGCGGTCGATTCGCTTCCCGAAGGGCGTGGGTTCAAACCCCAACAATGAGCTTGAGCTGCCGGTGAAGGAAACTATAGCGTGGTGGTATTTTCTAATACTCGGCTGACTAGCTACCACCCTCAAGTTGAAAATCTGCCGCCAAGCATCTAGCGGTGTGTTCCGGCAGCCTCACTTGAAAGCCAGTTCCATTCCAGGCTAGGTGTGCTTTACCATCTTCGACCACACCGTCACTTAACATCAAGTGAGATGTTGTCAAACACATAGCCTGTCAGAAAAAAAAGTAATAAGTACCAAACTTCTAAACTTTTTTTTTATCTCACGATGTTAGTTTTTTGATACTTCTTTTGACGCGTTAGGGAGTTCCCATACGCGCCAAAAGAAGTATCAGAATTCCCTAAAGCGCCAAAAGAAGTATAACTTCCAAATCTAACAATATATAAGGTGTGATGCAATACGGAGCGCGCCACTCGTGACACAGAGAAAATTTAATCGAATTTCCTGACGCGCCAAAAGAAATATAACTCCCAAAACTTTGCCAATCGATAAACTCCTCAGACATTAGATGTCGCCTTGAGTGGAATCTTCAAGCATACGCATTACTCCACATGAGCAGCTTTCATATCGACTCATTCCAAATATACCAAGTGTTCATATAATCGAATCGACTTACGTATTAAATTTTACGACATCCCGAACGAGCGAACCATCTCTTTAGTTTTATAGCCTTATTTAATTCCTTGTATTTAAAGAAACAAACAGTTTAACATCGGAATCTGATGTTTATGTTAATATTTCAGAGATCGGGCGTTAACTTTTTAAATCTTTTGGCTATTTCTTTATGTGTGTTTGAATGTAAAATGTTAAGATGAATGGTTTCAGATTTTCTTTTTGGTATTATGAAATTAAAAAAAGTTTTTTTTTATTATTTCTTTTTACTATTTTTTACAATTTACCCATCCAAGGCTTGTCTGGGAAGACATCGCTTTTAAGTGTATTTTTTATGCCAATTGTATTGTATGATAAAATATTTTAACTGTCAAGTACAAATAGGTACGTTAATAATTTTGATGCGAATGCAAAAAAAGACAATTACATTATAATGTTTTTCTTTATTTATTTTTCTGTGTTAAGAATAAAATTTTACTGCGTTTATTTTGATTACCTACAACGCCTTAAACAGGTAGCTGTCTAATATAATTAATACTCAAATTTTATTGAATTTATATAAAAACCTATAATACATATATTGGAATAAAACTAGATAGGTACCAACGCAGTACCAGATATTCAACTGCCATGCAGTAGTGTGCAAACATTACTGTGTTCCGGTTTGAAAGGTACCAGACATTACAGGGCTGTTGAGACTAACAATCGATCCTTTTTTTATGGTTGACAGGCTAAGTATTTGACCACAGCTCACCTGATGTTAAGTGGTGGTGTTAATCATTTTCGACCACACAGTTACTTAAAATCAGGTAAGCAATATCAAAATCAAAATGTCATTTATTCAGCTTAGGCCCTGGTAAGGCACTTATGAACGTTAAGTTACATGTTTGAATCTACCACCGGCTCGTAATTACACTTCAACTGAGAAGACTCCGGCAAGAAACTCAGCAAGGCATTTTTTGTGGATCTTTCTTTTCTTATTAGCTTACAGTTATAAATATTAATACATACATTATGCTTACTACAATTGTCACTTAGCCAGGGGGATGCAAGTGCGGAGAGAAGCTACTACAACCATATATTCCTGTCTTCCACGTAATGAGCCACCTTATAGTAGGCTTTGTCAATAAGCTGTAGTCTAACAGTCATGTCAACAGTTAAAAAAAAGTTGCGTCTAAATATCGCGTGCTTAACGCTTGAAGGCCATTATTCTTAATAACTAATTATATTTTTTTTTGTGCTGGCAACGTTTCCGCTGCACCCTCTAATAAAGACATTACCTTTGACGTTTATCACAAAATATGGCCGCATCAAAGATGGCGGGCGTGCCGCGTAAACTTTTTCCTTAATAAATATCTTTCTTTCCTTCCTCCACCATTTAATTCGAAGGAAATCGCTTAATTGTTAATTTATTCAATTACTTTTCTCAATTTTGATGTTTTGGAAATCTGTTTAGCTCAATGGACAGAGACTTAGCTAGGTGGCGCCGTGCACTGGGGCCCCCAAGCTCAGGGGCCCCGCGGACCTTGACCATTAAGTTAAATTACACTTAAAAATTACCATCACAATATCAATATTTTAAAAGATAACTTCGATAACATTAAGTCCCGCTATTCAATTCATTATTTCTTTTGATAAATATAACATTTAGATCTACATATCTATAAATATCGTGTCATGTTGTTTGTCCGCGATGAATACCTCAAATACTAAACCGATTTTAACCAAAGCTTCCACACTGTGTGCACTTTGATCCAACTTGAGAGATAGGATAGTTTATATCTCAAATTAAAATCGCAATATTTTTTTATTGCTAATTATTTGTTTATTATACAACAAAGAGGTGTATCTGTGAGTTCCATAAAATTCTAATAGATGGCGGTGTAAGGTATATTATTAACTGGATTGAGTAAGTGTTCAATAGATAGCGCTACATTAAAAATTCAAACCTTGATATACATATAACAAAACAATGCATGGCGGGATATTCCTCTTTTATAAATCTTCTAAAAAGTCCGCGGTGACATATACCTTTTAAGGATAGCTTACTATACCCATTCTTAGATTATTGAATTATAAAAATAAGTAGCGATGATAGCTCAATGGTTAGCGCGGTTTGTTCACATGCCAATGAGCTTGAGCTGCCGGTGAAGGAAAACATCGTGAGGAAACCATAGCGTGGTGGTAGAGTACTTTCTAGTACTCGGCTGGCTAGCTACTACACGAGAGTTGACAATCTGCTGCTGAGCACCTAACAGTGTGTTCCGGCAGTCTCACTTGAGAGCCAGTTCCATTCAAGGCTAGGTGTGCTTTACCATCTTCGAACACAACATCACTTAACATCAGGTGAGCTGTGGTCAAATACCTAGCTTGTCAGCCATGAAAATTATTACTAAGATATTTTTTCATATTGACATACTTTTATATTTGACATTTCATTATATTGACTTGTTTCATTATTTTGACATTTTAAATGTGAATGGAAAAAATTACCTGTAACTTTAGTGTTATCAATAAAATATTTGTATATGATTGTTTATAGTGTTTCCAACTTTAATAATTAAAAAAATATGTTAGTAACATCAAAGTAACTTACTTGATAAAACTTAACCACTTGAGGTGGGGCCCTTTTTTCCTTTGGGTTCCTAGTTACGCCCCTGTCAGTGGGGGGCGAATCATAAAATTAGGAAGCAAAAAACTTCGGTTTTGAAGAAAGTCGTTTTGGGTCTTTTAATAAGTTGTTATATTATTATCCTGCCGTGATGGAGACATTTTACTGTAAATTGGTTTTATAAAATGATAATCTAGTTTTAATAATGTCGGTACCTAATTGTAATACTTATAATATAATTTATTGTACAACTAGCTATGCTCGGAGTTTCCCTACGAGATCGAATCAGAAATGAGGAGATCCGTAGACGAACTAAAGTAGCCGACATAGCCCAGCGGATTAGCAAGTTGAAGTGGCAGTGGGCAGGGCACATAGCACGCAGAACTGATGGCCGATGGGGCTGCAAAGTTCTGGAGTGGAGACCACAGGCCGACAAGCGCAGCGTAGGACGTCAGACAACCTAATAAAGACCGCAGGAACGCGCTGGATGCGAGCCGCTTTCAACCCGTCTTTATGGAAATCAATGGGAGAGGCCTCGGCCGTATGATGTCCAGCAGTGGACGTCATACGGCCGATGATGATGATGATGAAGTATAACTAGCTTGCAACCGCGAATTCGTCCGCGTTGACTTAAGAATTGAGTTCAGAGAGAAATTAAACAATTGTAAGTAACAAAGGAGCAATACTTTGTATTCCGGAATAATGTTCCGTAAGACACATCTATACCAAATTTCAAATGAATACGTCCTGTAGTTAGTTTTTTGATAATCCCACAGGAACTTGAAATTTTTCTTCCAGATATAAGTATCCTATATGTTGGTCCAGGTAATAAACTATGTATGTGTTAATTTTCATCCAAATCCGTTCAACTGTTTTACTTGGTGGTAGATTTCCTTAGAAGGTGGTCGTCTAGGTACCACCGCAGTACCAGATATTCTGCCGCCAAGCAGTAGTGTGTAAACATTACTGTTTACCGGTTTGAAGGGTACTGCAGCTAGCGAAATTACTGGGCTGTTGAGACTAACCATCTAGTCCCAAAGTAATGAGCGCCAAGGCAGCGATGCCCTGGACTTTGTTTTACTACTCAAAGTTCTGTGTATCGCTGCAATGGTCATGGACAGGCGTTATCTCTTAACATCAGGAGAGCGTCTAGTTTGTCTCATTACTGTTACATAAAAAAAAACAACTCAAGTATCTCAAGAACCGCGATAGCTAGACAGTTAAAACTTTCACAGATGATGTATTTCTGTCGCCGCTATAACAACAAATACTAAAAACAAAATAAAATAAATATTTAAGGGGGGCCCTATACAACAAACGCGATTTATTTGTCTTTTTCATAGATAATGGTACGGAACCCTTCGTGCGCGAGTCCGGCTCGCACTTGGCCGGTTTTTTTCTGAGGTTAGCGAGCACAAACAAACAGTGTTTCTAGAATGGCGCGTATTATTTCAATAAACTTTATTATTTGTGAAACTATAAAGAACACACACTAAAACACTAAATATTACGGGAAGCTTACCACAATACATTAGTGAAAACCGCATTCAAATTGGTTTATCCGTTTTTGAGATAAGCGTCCACAAACGCACCTCCTGCTAAGAAGATTTACCACCAAGTAAAACTTAACTTAAAATAACTTTATTATAAATCAACACTATATTATACGTTTGTATCTTTAAAAGGCTTTTAAGACTAACCATCGAAAGTCTTAAAGTAATGAGCGCCAAGGCAACGATGCCCTGGACTTTGTTTTGCTACTCAAAGTTCTGTGTATCGCTGCAATGGTCATGGACAGGCGTTATCTCTTAACATCAGGAGAGCGCCGCGTCTCAGTAATTTTACATTAAAAAAAAGTTGTATTCTATTCTATAACTAAACCACAATTTTTTTTAAGTGTAACATTAACAATTTGGCCTGTGGGATACAAAACTACAATGTTACAAAACAAGTCGTTTTAAAGCACTCGTTACTCGAGCCTTGAATAACTTAAAGCTAGCTTCAATATAACTTAGCTTATACAAAAGCGTGGAAAAAGAAAGAGCGTAGAGATGTCACGCGGCGCTAATGCGGCTGTCACGTACTTGGTTATTGGCTCTTCTCATAGCTAGGGATGGGAAAAGACAAATTAGCTATCGATATTTTTGAAGTTGCTTTATATCTTTTTAAAATGGATTTTGGCTTTAAATAAAGTTTTTCTTAATATTTAATTCTATTTATTACAGTTTTATTAATAATACAATATCAAATATAAGTCTAGATACCGAACATAATTTTATAAATACAAGTCAATGTTAAAAATAAAAAAAATAAAAATAAACTATTAATTACAAAATAAAAAAAACACGTCACAAACAAAAAAAAACACAAAGACCTTAAGACTAATAAGTAGTTTTTCTTATGGTTTTAGGTAAAAAAAAACAATAAAATATGTATTGAAGATTTCACACAGCGCCATCTAGTCCTGAACAAAGCAAAGCTTGTACAATGGGAACCACGTTATAGATACAATCATACATTATACAGAATATTAAGTAGATATAATCTAGGTGTCTCAAGTTGCGAGGATTATTTTAAACAAGCGTGCCCCATCGTAGGCCGCATCTTCGCTTAACATAGGCGCAGGCGAGATAATGGTCAAATGCAAGCCTATTAGTAATAATAACAATTAAATTAAAAATTAAAAAACCCCCTACACAATTAATCAAACATAGCTAAGAACCATCGCAGGGAAACTGGCCTTCAAATTAAAAAAAAAAACGCATCGAAATCGGTCCATTCGTTTGAGAGCTACGATGCCACATACACACACACACACACAGACAGACATCGACGTCAAACTTATAACATCCTTCTTTTTGCATCGGGGGTTTAAAAAAAACAATTATAAGAAAAGACACAGAACAAAAATTTGCTTTCACCACACAAATGTTTGTCGTGGGCAAAAATCGAATCCACGAAGCACAACTCAGAAAGCATAGCAACTACGAAATGCGCTAACAAGTCAGTTATATAAAAAAGCTTTTTTATGGCTAGGCGTTGACCACAGCTCACCGAGGTCGAAGCCTAGTCTAGAATGGAATTGGCGGAACACGCTATTAGATGCTTGACGGCAGATTTCAACTTGAGGGTGGTGGCTAGCCAGCCGAGTACTAGAAAATACCCTACCACCATGTTATGGTTTCCTCACGATGTTTTCCTTCACCGGCAGCTCAAGCTCTTTGCTTTAGACCTTCGGCGCTTGAACCGACCGGTCTACCCACTGAACTATCATAATTTTAAACCACAGCTAAATATTTACATTTCGAACGTAAAAACGTTGATATCTATCGATAAATTCAATCGTAGTTGTCCCATCCCTACTGCCCAAATATTGACATATCGAGCACTCTTGTCCGTCAATACGATGATTTGTCCCGATTTGTGTCGGCTAATTCTCGCTCTTGTTTTGACTAGATTTAGCTTTACCAGAGTTAACTATAAAGTCACAAGTGTTCTTAGGTAGGTGTTTGAACAAAACAAAATGGCGGATTGCGCGAAATAGTAATTGCCTAGATTTTTTTTTTAAATAGCTGTCATGCTTGGTGTTTGACCACAGCTCACCTGATGTAAAGTAACGGTGTGGTGGAGGATGGTAAAGCACACCTAACCTGGAATGGAACTGGCTCTCAAGTGTGGCTACCTGAATACACTGTTAGGTTCTCGGCGGCAGATTTTCAACTTAGCTAGCCAGCTGAGTACTAAAAAATTCCATACCACCACGCTATGGTTTTCTCACGACGGTTTTCCTTAACCGGCAGCTGGTTTTTGAAAGCTCATTTGGGGTTCGAACCCACAACCTTCGGCGTGTGAACCGACCGCGCTAACCACTGAGCTATCATCGACAAAACATAATATCATTACGCATCTAAACGCTAATGTGTTAGATTTGCTCTAATTTCACTTAAATTACAACAAAAAGTAGGCTCTTGCGTGTTCATAATTCTCTATGACAGTGGTTCCCAAAGTTGACTGAATTGCGACCCACTAAATACAAATTAAAAAATTCGAGACTCGTTGCGTTGTTGTCATGAATGAAAAGGAGCATAATTACATGAAAAAAAAAGATCCATAAAAAAAATATTTCACTAATATTATAAAAACGACAGTTTATGTGTAAGAGTATTTGTATATTTGTTACTTCTTCACGCTCAAACGGCTAAACCAACTTTAATGAAATTTGGTACGGAGGGAGCTGACACCTTGGGATATACATAGGCTACTACTATAGTACTGTATAAAAAACAAGGAGTGATATTTTTCAAAAAGATCATAACTACATTTAATTTTTTTTTAATCGTTTTGAGCTTGTTTTTCTTAATGTAATAGTATCTAATAAGACGCTCTCCTGATAGCTGTCCATGACCATTCAGCGATACACAGAACTTTTAGTAGTAAAACAAAGTCCAGGGCATCGCGGCCTTAGCGCTCATTACTTTGAGACAATAGATGGTTAGTCTCAACATCCCAGTAATTTCGCTAGCTGCAGTACCCTTCAAACCGGAACACAGTAATGTTTACACACTACTTGGCGGCAAAATATCTGGTACTGGTATTTGTTGAAAAGTCCAATTTACCCGGTCGTTCCTTTTTGTCAGGGCCCACTCAATACACTCGATCCGCTGGTGGATCGCGACCCATACTTTGGGAATCGCTGCTCTACGACAGCATTACACACCTCAATATTTATTTTCCCATTAGTTTTTATTACATTTCTCGCGCTAACGGTCCGAGCGACCTTCAACTCGCGTCGGGTTAAGTAAACCTCCTTATCGTGCCACAGTTTAATCGATATATTTAATTCTTTATCACATCACTTTAATGTGACATATGTTTATAGAACTGTCAATGATTTTACGGAAATGATTTACGAACTTTTATTCTTGAAATGCTCATACATAATAAGTTTTTTTTTTTAATTGTAGATAGGCTAGCGTTTCACCGTCATCTCTCCCGATGTTAAGCGAAGATGCGGTCTACGGTGGAGCACGCTCGTCGAGAAGAAATCGATTCACTCGCGACTTGAAAGCATCCAGATTGTATTTATCAGGCGAGCGTGTTCCACCGAAGACATCTTTTTTTTTATGGCTGAAGGTCTAGGTGTTTGACCACAACTTACCTGATGTTAAGTGACGGTGTGGTCGAAGATGGTAAAGCACACCTAGCCTGGAATGGAACTGGCTCTCAAGTGAGGCTACCGGAACACACCGTTAGATGCTTGGCGGTAGATTTCAATTTGAGGGTGGTAGCTAGCCAGCCAAGTACTAGAAAGTAGCCTACCACCACGCTATGGTTTCCTCACGATGTTTTCCTTCACCGGCAGTTTAAGCTCATTGTTGGGGTTTGAACCCACGCCCTTCGGCATGCGAACCGACCGCGCTAACAAGCAGCGTTTAGCAAGCTGATGTGGCAATGGGCTGGACATATCTGTCGCAGAACCGATAACCGCTGAGGTAGACGTGTTCTGGGGTGAAGATTGCGAATTGGCAAACGTAGCGTAGGACGCCTTGAGACTTAATGAAGTGACGATACGTAGAACAGCTGGCGGTGGATGAAAGCGAAAAGCTGAAGATCGGGCTAAGTGGCGTGTCTTGTGAGAGGCCTTTGTCCAGCAGTGGACTACAAAAGGCTGATGATGATGATGAAACTTTTTTATTTTTAATTTTGACGACGAAATTGATTAATGGAGCCCAATTCTAGTAAACATTTTCTCTCAGCTAACCCTTTTTTTGTACACGAAAGTAAGTACCGATATCACCACAACATCCATCATTTTATCGAGTCGATGTTTACCTTCCAATCGATATATTTACCGACGCATGTCGCGTCACTAGTCTAATATTGACTTTACGCCTGTCAGCGCTGATAACTGTCAATTGGGATTAGCTCTATGAGCTCCAAATTTTTTGTTAAGTAATATTTAATTGTATATCAAAAATCATTTCATGCATATCAAAAAAATACTGTATCTCTGATTTGTCTCTCCGGTTTGAAGGGTATTGCAGCGACATTACGGCTGTCAAGACCAACCATGTAAAACTAATGAGACGAACGAGACGCTTTCCTGATGGTAAGAGATAACGCGTGTCCATGACCATTGCAGCAATATTTAGAATTTTGAATAGTAATACAAAGTCCAGGGCATCGCTGGTTTGGCGCTCATTACTTTTAAAGATTTGATGGTTAGTTTTAATAGCCCTGTAATTTAACTAGCTGCAGTAGCCTTCATACCGGAATGGTACTTACCTAGACGACCATTATCAATACATATAACGAACGATATCATATAAGTAAATTCGTAAAAGCTGAGTTGCCAACCCTATGTGTCAAAGACAAGATATCATTACACAATATTACACTTTTAGTTTAAGATATGTAATTTTTTTCTGTCTGGGTTATTATTATTTTTTATACTGGACTATTTTCTTCTTTTTAAAATTATTAAAATTATATCCATTATTTCCAAAACAAAATACTGTTAAATTTAATATATAAAACTTTTGTTAAAAATGACGTCCATTGTCTCTTGAAGCTTTTGATAAGTATGCTGTCTCCCGTAATACAGGAGTTAATCCTAGCTCGGTAGCAGCGATTCATTTGTATATGAAAAGTGCCAAAAATGTTATGTAAGTCAATATGTATACTAATTATAAAAGTTTTATGAATAAATTATGAATTATGAATTATCTCTCTGTTAAATAAAACAACAAGGACGTACAATTTAGCTTGTCATCTGAGCTACGGTAGTGCTTAGAGAAAACTTTGTAGCGATGATAGCTCAGTGGTTAGCGCAGTCGGTTCGCATGCCGAAGGGCGTGGGTTCAAACCCCAATGATGAGCTTGAGCTGCCGGTGAAGGAAAACATCGTGAGGAAACCTTAGCATGGTGGTAGGGTACTTTCTAGTACTCGGGTGGCTAGCTACCACCCTCAAGTTGAAAATCTGCCGCCAAGCATCTAGCGGTGTGTTCCGGCAGCCTCACTTGAGAGCCAATTCCCTTCCAGGCTAGGTGTCCTTTACCATCTTCGACCACACCGTCACTTAACATCAGGTGAGTTGTGGACAAAAACTTAGCCTGTCAGCCATAAAAAAAAAAAAAAAACGATTCCCGGTGACCCATCCGAAAGCTGACCGGATCGTCAATTGCTTAATATCGGTGATCGCGTAAGAACACTTATTAATATTACACCACAATCACTTTTTATTAAAGCTACAGTTGATACTGGATGAAACATTTTGTGGTATAAGCAAATGTTTGTTCTGCATCTGGATATTCTGTATGTATTTAAAATAAAGTTTTTAAGTATCTATCAGTTATCCGACTTCCTTAGTACAAGCTTTGTTTAGATTGGGGTCAGATGGCGCTGTGTGTAATGTCCTACCATATTTATTTACTTATAAAACAACGATGAAAAGGCAACGCCCGACCGAATTCTTATAGACATTTTTGTACAACAAATAATTATTTTTTGGTGTGCGATAAAATATCAATCATTTTTTGTGCCGTGTTACCGGTTCGTTAGTTACGTATTCACGATGAAATTGGATAAAAAAATATCAATCAAGGTATTTTTGGACAAAAAATATTTAATATTTTAATATTCGGAAAAAAATTAGTAGATTACCTTGTAAGTTTTTTGTTCAATTTTATACAAAATAGGAGTTATATTAATTTTAAATTTATGAGGCTTATAATCTTTGGGTGGTATAGCCGAAAGGAGGTTATTGTTCTTATCATTATTATCGACTTGATGTCACAACTATGAAGTCACGAAAAATTATCAACTGCTCCAGATATTTAGTAAAGACTACCTTTACTAAATCTGGAGTGGTTGAAATTTGAACCCATGGCGTGCAGTCCGAACGCGCTTACCATAAGTAATCAAAATATTGTTGTAACTCTAGGAAAACACCCAATTCATATTGTTGTAACTCTAGGAAAACACCCAATTCATATTGTTGTAACTATAGGGAAACACCCAATTCATATTGTTGTAACTATAGGGAAACACCCAATTCATATTGTTGTAACTATAGGGAAACACCCAATTCATATTGTTGTAACTATAGGGAAACACCCAATTCATATTGTTGTAACTATAGGGAAACAACCAATTCATATTGTTGTAACTATAGGGAAACACCCAATTCATATTGTTGTAACTATAGGGAAACACCCAATTCGGGCAGCAAATTTTGACAGCCCCGTTGGCTCATCGGTAGTATATCTGCTTTAAGAACTGTAGGGCGCAGGTTCGATTCCTACACATGACAAATATTTTGTGGTATAAACAAGTATTAGTTCTGTGTCTCAATGTTCTGTATTTAAAAAAAAAAGTATTTTATCACTTAGATGGCGATGTGTATAATCCTAAGTAATTTATTTAAAAAAAACACTAAATATTGCAACTTGAGGGTGGTAGATAGCCAGCCAAATGCCTTACCACCATGCTATGGTTTCCTTTACTGGCAGCTCAAGCTCATTGCTGAGATTTGAAGCTACGCCTTCTGGTGTGTGATCGCGTTTATCACTGAGCTATCATAGCTACAAATATTTTTAATATTAATATCTATGAAATAAATAATTTTACGTTAAGGATTGTGGTAAATTTATTGCGTCCTTATCTCTTGTTGATCTTAATTGGATACTCCGGTGACGTATTAATTACACGGGGTCTCGCTGCTCGGGACCCTATTATAATCGGTTAAGTGTGACTCGAGCAACAAGAATTCCGGAGCTTCATTTTAGAATCCCTCGCTTTCAAGTAAGACTATCAAACGATATTTTTTCTTGGTTGTATTATAGATTGCCTAAACAGGAGATCGCCTAAGTACCAGTTGCAGTACCAGACATTTGCCGCTAAGCAATTGTGTGTAAATGTTACATAGTTCCAGTTTGAACGGTATTGTAGCAAAATTAAAGGGCTGTTGAGGCGATCGAATGTCTCAAAGTAATGAGCGCCAAAGCAGCAATGCCCTAGACTTTGTTTTGTTATTCAAAGTTCTGGACTATCTCTTGAAGAGCGTCTCGTTCACTTAATAATTACCATTAAAAAATATACCGGCCCTCGAGATCGACCTTGCGGTACTCCGGGTACTAAATCATAAACATGTAAAGAATATTTATGTGCCTATTTGGTAAAAGCTTAGTTATAAATTTGTAAATGAAACATGTGTAGGGATTAGAAAATAAAAATCAAGCGCGAGTTGTTCTTTCGTATCGTTGGAGGGTTCCGTATCCGTTATACTAAGTTGAAAGCTTGAGTTGAATCATTGAACTCATCGTCATGACAACTTTTACAATAGGCTTAACTCTGAAATCTCAGAACAACAGCTGCTACATATGGTAAAGATTTGATTGTTTGTTCAACTATTAAATACAAATTTTGGGAAAATGATGTTGTGCGGCGGAATGCTTTTCACCGTGAAACTTAAGCTCTTTTATTATGTATATATAATGGAATACACTATTTACTTCGTGTATTAGTGAATTATCTCTTATTTAAGGTTAAGAATGTATCTTATCTATGTGTAGAATATATGTCAATATTATACTTATGTATGTTAACCTGTGAGATGTCACCTTAACTTTTTTCTTCCTTGTTATTGGACACCCCGTTTCTACTCGTTCTTGAATCATTTACATCCTAAGGTTGCCTGGAAGAGATCGTTTTTAACGATACAGTTGTCAATTGTTACACTAGTTTCATGTTTCTATTGTTAAGCCAAAGACCGGGCATTCTGGAAGGAGGAAAGAGAGGCCCTTTGGTTGAAAAAAAATATGTTTCTATTGTAATAAATATACGGTCCTTGGAGTGCACAAAAATTTTTATCTATCTACCTTTTAACTTAACTACTACACAAAAATAAATGGTTCGTATACAGGGCTATAAGCTTGGTATATAATGAGCCGAAAATAGATTATTATAATCGTCATTAATAATAAAATTAGCTACCATACATTTGGCAAAGGGTTGTTTTGTAAAGAACAACTAAATGTTATTTCTAGATTTCAGAGTTGTTCTCATAGTAAAAGTTGTTTATAATGTTGAGTGCAATGACCCTCATTTAACTTTACACACCCAAAGCATACAACCCTGTATGTAAAGACGTCGAAAGTAGAGCCAATAAAAAGGCTCAAGTTAAATACTTATTGGCAGCGTACCAACCGTGCTGGCGGCATTGCCACATTCAATTGGAAAACTTGTGACTTGTTAGTGTAATAATGGGGTTTCACTGAATAAGATTCGGGCACGGACCTCTAAAAAGCGGTCGCGCTCGATCACCGCGTGTCTATGAGTGAACTCTGACTAATTATGATTAGAATGGTTATTATAATTATCAATAACATCTATTTTATCAGGCAATTAATAGTTTAACTTTGCAAGAAAGTAGTTTAGGTAGATACCACCGTTGTATCAGTTAATCTGCCGTCAAGCAGAAATGTATAAACAGCGTTATTGAGACTCGCCATCGAATATCTCAAAGTAATGAACACCAAAGCAACTATGCCCTGGAATTTGTTGTGTTACTCAAAGTTCTGTGTACAGCTGCAACGGTCGTGGACATATGTTATCACTTACCATCAGAAGAGCGTTTAGTTTGACTCACATTTCCACATAAAAATGTACTATTAGTATCAGATATTCTACCAAGCAGTAGTGTCTAAACATTACATCCAACATTTACTTGAAAGAGTAGTCTTACCAACGAGTATCGAACTATATTGTGATCAGAAGTACTGGTTGCCTTGATACAGGCTTTGTCTAGTAAGGCAACCAATATATGTATATTGTTGTTTCTTGGCAAAGATGTTGGCAATAAAGTCATTTTCATTTCATACTGTGTACCGGTTTGGAAAGTTCTGCAGTAATATTACAGGGCTGTTGAGACTAACCATCGAATGACTCAAAGTAATGAGCGCCAAAGCAGCGATGCCCTAGACTTTATTTTGTTACTCAAAGTTTTGATTACCGCTGCAATATCAAAGACAGGTGTTATCTACTATTATCATGAGGATTTCACTTGGTCCTCATCACTCATAAAATAACTCGGTACAACCCATTCAACAGCTATACTTAAAACTAATTCTTCACACATCCGCTAACCACTAATGACTTCCCCAAGTGAAATCAGTGACAACACACCCTCGTTTGAGAGTTTGTTTGTTTTATAAATAGCTAATCATATTTCTGTCATCGCGACGCCAGCACGTGCGCTCGCGCCTCCTGCTGACAGACTAATGACGACAATTGTTCTGATTTGTGCACGTGTGTGTGTTTGTAAATTACTTTCAGAAGCTTTTCAATGACATTCCTATGTTTTTCTTTGACTGTCTTATGTATATGACGAGAGCATGCGACGTTTGGTTTACATACTACTGCTTGGCGGCAGAATATCCTTCCTCCATTCTTTATCCACATTCTATCACGTGCTTCAGAAGCAAGCTAAGGTCTTGGCGTCTAAATTGGCTTGGCGTTTTATGACTTTGATGATTTTATTTTAAGAATGAGAGAACTACTAGTAAGTAATATTTTATTGACATTTTTAGTATATTGACATATGTCGTGATTTTAATGTTTTTAAATATGAATGGAAAAATGACCTGTAACTTTGGTGTTACCAATAAAATATTTGTATTCGCTAAGGAGATCCAACTATTCTAATAAATGAATCTTGAATCTTGGGCACATCGATTGGGATTTGAAAAATCGAGTAATCTAGTAAAAGTTGATTATAATGGTGAGTACAATGACCCAGTTACCGATTTGTATAGCCTATACTTATAACCCTGTGCATAATGTGCGTAAGCTCTTCCGAAGCGAGTGCTGCACATAGCCGTCTCGACTGCATGCATACCGTTTATAGCATGCGTGGGCGACGACGGGTAAACAAGGCTTGTTAAGGGGAGGCATCGACGAAAATCAGAATAAAAACATAAACAAGCAAATTTTTATTTATATAGATATGTAAAGACTAAGTTTGCGTGTGCCGTGGTGGTGCCGGCGTAAGAATAGTACCCCACCCTCTCTACCCGTGGTTGCCGTAAGAGTCGGCTAAGGGATGTAATCCGGAAGATGGGCAGCAGCGTCTTCCTTGAACAATCACACCTAACTGCGCTCGCCAACCCGCCTGCCAAGCGTGGCGAGTATTGGTAAAACCCCCCAGGGGGGTGCCTATGTCCAGCAGTGGACGTTCTATGGCTGATGATGTGATGTGATGTGATATCTCCTTAGCAGGTCGTCGTCTAGGTAGGCGTCACCACATTACCAGATATTTTGCCGCCAAGCAGTAGTGTGTAAACATTACTGTATATCTGTTTGAAGGTTACTGCAGCTAGCAAAATTACAGGGCTGTTGAGACTAACCATCTAGTCTCAAAGTAATGAGCGCCAAGGCAGCGATGCCCTGGACTTTGTTTTACATCTAATGAACGTCGCGTCAAGTTATCTAGTTTTGTTACTCAAAGTTCTGTGTATCTCTCACCATCAGGAGAGAGTATCGTTCGTCTTATGACTTTTACATTAAAAAGAGTACAACGGCGGCCTTATCGATTAGAGCGATTTCCAGACAACCTTTGTATAGAACAAACAGATGAAGTTCTTCGCCATAATTTTCGCTACATCCCCATTAGTGCGTCGTAAAATATTGTATGCGATAAGGCCACCCCTTAACAGTTCCAAAGTGGCAACCTTGCAATGTTTATGGCTTAATACAGGCTTCAATATAACACAAACAAAATATTCATAAGTATCCATTTATGCTCCTTCCAAAATGGACACTAAATTAAGATTTGCATTTTCTGACTTTCCATTGATTTTTGACTCAGTTTTTACTATATAAAAGTAAAGAGACAAAAAACTGCATATTTCGACAATCACAAAGGAATCAAAACCTATAGGGTACTTCCCGTTGAGCTAGAACTATGACATTTGGCAAGAAGCGTTGTCACATAAAGGACAAATTTCGAAAACTGTATGTTTTTAATTTAATCACAAAAAGGGTCTTATGCAAGGAATGAGGATCCAAATTTTAAAGTGACTAAATGGTATCAAGATCTACTCGTTTGCCGTGGTGGTGTCGGCGTAAGAATAGTACCCCACCCTCTCTACCCGTGGTTGCCGTAAGAGTCGGCTAAGGGATGTAATCCGGAAGATGGGCAGCAGCGTCTTCCTTGAACAATCTCACCTAACTGCGCTCGCCAACCCGCCTGCCAAGCGTGGCGAGTATTGGTAAAACCCCCCCCAGGAGGAGGCCTATGTCCAGCAGTGGACGACCTATGGCTGATGATGAATTATGAATGAAACGGTATCAAGTGGAGTATCATGAAAGAGCATCATTAAGACAAGCTAATACATATCTATCTATATCTTTAAACGAGCAATTCTTGTATATATATATATATTCTGAATCTCGGAAACGGCTCCAACGATTTTCATCAAATTTTATATCCAGGGGGTTTCGGGGGCGAAAAATCGATCTAGCTAGGTTTCATTTTCAGAAAACGTCGTTTTATCCATGTTTTCAGCCGAGCAATGCTCGGTCAACCAGGTACTTTATAATTATTTTTACAATGAATTTTCAGTTTATGACGAAAAATTTAAAAAATAAACTTTAACACTCGATTCCCAAATTATCATACCTACTAGTCTGTACGGAACCCTCGGTAGGCGAGTCTGACTCGCACTTGTCCGCGTCTTATTTATTTCTACTTGCCATTATACTTCAAACACTCCATTTCCTGCCATCAGCCCATTGCCAATACAAACAACTCATCTTCGAAATGTTCGTCACCTCATTCTGAAACTGCTTCCAATTTTACAGCGTTTTTTGTTAAAATAAACTAAAAAAAATATGAAATAAAACAAAAGTTTAAGCGGCTCTTCTATTTCAAGTTCTTTGAGACGAACGTTCCGTAACGATGGATATTTTAAATAAATGACAGGACTTTTCACACAGCGCCATCTAGCTCCAAACTATGTAAAGCTTTTGCTATGGGAACCAGATAATAGATAGAAAACTTAATAAATAAAATATTGTAGGACACATTACACCCAACGCCATCTGACCCCAAACTAAGCAGAGCTTGTACTATGGAAGTCAGATAACTGATAGAATACATAAATACATTTTTTTGTTGTAAATACATACTTTTTTTTTATGGCTGACAGGCTAGGTGTTTGACCACAGCTCACCTGATGTTAAGTGACGGTGTGGTCGAAGATGGTAAAGCACACCTAGCCTGGAATGGAACTGGCTCTCAAGTGAGGCTGCCGGAACACACCGTTAGATCCTTGGCGGCAGATTTTCAATTTGAGGGTAGTAGCTAGCCACCCGAGTACTAGAAAGTACCCTACCACCACGCTATGGTTTCCTCACGATGTTTTCCATCACCGGCAGCTCAAGCTCATTGTTGGGGTTTGAACCCACGCCCTTCGGCATGCGAACCTACCGCCCTAACCACTGATCTATCGTCGCTACAATAGTTATAATACATACAGAACACCCAGACACAGAACAAACATTTGTTTATACCATAAAATGTTTGCCCTGGGCGGGAATTGAACCCACGCTCAGGCAGACATACTATCAATGAGCCAACAGGGCAGTCAAATTTATATATATTTTTTGTTAATCCAGGGTGTCAGCTACTTCCATGCTAAATTTCAACAAAATTGATTTAGCCATTTGAGCGCGAAGTAGTAACAAACATATAAACACATTTCTAAACTCTCGCCTTTATAAAATTAGTGTGATAGTAGACATATTAAATCAAATCAAATCAAAATCAAAAAGTCATTTATTCAGTTTAGGCCCTGGCAAGGCACTTATGAACGTTAAGTTACATGTTTGAATCTACCACCGGCTCGTAATTACACTTCAACTGAGAAGACTCCGGCAACAAACTCAGCAAGACTTTTTTTGTGGATCTTTCTTTTCATATTAGGTTACAGTTTACAGTTATAGATATTAATACATTATGCTTACTACAATTGTCACTTAGCCAGGGGGATGCAAGTGCAGAGAGAAGCTACTACAACCATATATTCCTTCCACGTAATGAGCCACCTTATAGTAGGCTTTGTCAATAACTATTGACATTTGGGCTGCCCACTCAGCCCATACGGACTTACTTAGCGACTAATTGAGCAGCGAGTAAGCAGTTTTCCCTTGGGAACTAACAAGGCGTCACCACTCGACAAGTGTTAATAAGATTAGCAAATAGGCACACTTAACGCCAGAGCAACGCTAAACAAAGACCTCCGTGAGAGGAACTCACTCCAACACTAGGGCTGCCCACTCAGATTGGACAAATATTAAAATCTGGAAGATAGTTTCCAAGCAGTAGTGCGTCTACAGTAGTGTTCCGGTTTGAAGCAGCGATGACTTATCATCGAAAGTCTAAAAGCAATGAGCGCCAAAGCAGCGATGTCTTGGACTTTATTTTGTTACTCAAAGTTCTGTGTATCGCTGCAATGATCATGGACATGCGTTCATCATCATCAGCATCATCATCATCAGCCTATCGAAGTCCACTGAATATAGGCTGCTCCTAACATACGCCACTCCGTCCGATTTTCGTTCGGCTTTTCGCTTCCATCCACTGCCAGCTGTCCGACGGACGTATCGTCACTCCATCGAGTCTCAGGGTGTCCTACGCTACGTTTGCCAATGGCATGCGTCATCTTTTACCATCATGAGAACGTCTCGTTCGTCTCATTACTTTTACTTTAAAAAATATAGTATTTTTCTGAAATTTGACCAATTCTCGTCTCTTATTTCAAATAGGATGCTAAAGCTACCGTTAACCCTTCCTCGCTATTTGCGTTTGATCTTTATTGTGGTCTCCATTGACCCCCTATCTCAGTGGGGTCTGGCTGACCCTATAGGGGTTGTCGGCTTGCAAATCGCATTGTTTCAAACGATGCGTGTTACATTTTTGATTGGGGGATTTTACGAGGTGTAAAATATTTGGACGGAACTGCGTAGGTAGATATTATCTGAAATTAGAATTTGGGACAAATTGGACAACAATTGACTAACATTATGTTCAGTTGTTTTAACATTTTTAAATTACTAGCTGTATTCGCGGCTTAGCTCACGTGAGCTAAGAATCCTTTATTCAATTTATTTTAATTCAGAACTTATTTTAAGTCGGTTAAAACTTATTTTAAGTCGGTTAGAACTTATTTCAAAAAATCTCATCTAATAATTTAATTTTTTTTACAAGGTAGGTGTTTGACGACAACTTACGTGTCAGGTTAGAACACTCAAAATGGACATTTCGCAAAGTAACGATTTTGTAGCGATGATGGTTCAGTGGTTAGCGCGGTAGGTTCGCATGCCGAAGGGCGTGGGTTCAAACCCCAACAATGAGCTTGAGCTGCCGGTGAAGGAAAACATCGTGAGGAAACCATAGCGTGGTGGTAGGGTACTTTCTAGCTACCACCCTCAAGTTGAAAATCTGCCGCCAAGCATCTAACGGTGTGTTCCGGCATTCTCACTTGAGAGCCAGTTCCATTCTAGGCTAGGTATGCTTTACCATCTTCGACCACACCGTCACTTAAAATCAGGTGAGCTGTGGTCAAACACCTAGCCTACCAGCCATAAAAAACGCTTGATTCAATCAATTATGTATCTAAATTTAAATTGCTCTAAGTCGAAGAATATCGCCTTTATATTCAGACAGCCGTGAACTAAATGATGGATGGGCTATGCAAGTCTTGAGATGCATTGGAATCCGACTCGAGTGGTCGCCCTGGCGTCGGATGCTGCGTTGCACGTGGCGAGTATGGTGACCATAATATAACGATAACAAAAATAAAATGGACAACATTTCCAGCATCCCCTAGCTCAAAAGGGGCATTTATTACGTAAGACTATTTAGGGATGGAACCGTCGACCATGTCTTATATTTTCTTACAAATGGGGTTGAGAAGGGGTCTCGACAGTTCTTACGTAAGATCACACAGATACGCAAGTTAATATTATACCACAGAAAAGTTAATAGTGCAGCATTATATTTTGAAAAGCGCGAGCTCCGAGGCGATAAAGGAAAACTCTAAAACAAAACCAAAGTTGATTATATATATTAATTTTTTCCTTTAAATTCTTACGTAATCTCTAATACCTTTAAACAAGGAATTCTTGTATATATTATATATATCTGAATCTCGGAAACGGCTCAAACGATTTTCAGGAAATTTAGTGTGCAGAGGGTTTCGGGGGCGATAAATCGATCTAGCTAGGTTTCATTTTTAGAAAATGTCGTTCATCCGTGTTTTCAAACAAAGAAAAACTGCTACAATATTATTAGAATACGAAGGTTTTGGCCGTTATTTGCAAGGTTATAATAGCTCAGGTGGGAAATCCAACGGTCCCAAAACTAGAAGACCCCGGTTCGATCCAGAGAGCTGATTGGATCGAGCAAAACTCTGACATCCAGGTAATAAATATTAAACAGGGGGAGACAACCTATTCTTTTTTTTCTTACATAGGGGAGGAGGGGGTAAAAACTGCTAAAAGTCGTCATCCATAATAAATAAATAATTTTTATATTTTACCCTGCCCTGTTAGTTTATTTGGTAGAATATCTGCTCCAAGAGCTGTAGGGTGGGGGTTCAATTCCTACCAGAATAAACATTTATGTGACGATAAATTTTTGTGTTGTCTATGTGTTCTGTATGTATTATAAGTGTATATTTACAAAAAGAAGAGCGTTTAAGTATTCTATTCTATAAACTCCTAGACAACTGTTTTTTTTTTTGTTAAAACTTACTTATAATACACTAGCGACCCGCCCCGGCTTTGCACGGGTGTAACCTTCCTCTTGAATCACTCTATCTATTGATGGAAACCGCATTAAAATCTGTTGCGTAGTTTAAAAGACGGCGGGAAGCGACTTTGTTTTATACTATGTAGAGTTTTTTTTTATAATACATATAAAACACCTATAGGACACATTACACACAGCGCCATCTGACCCCAAACTAAGCAGAGCTTGTGTGATGGAAGTCAGATAATTGATAGAATACATAAATACTTTTTTGTTGTTGTAAATACATACTTATAATACACACAGAACACCCAGACACAGAACAAACATTTGTTTATACCATAAAATGTTTGTCCTTGACCGGGAATCTAACCTACGCCCTACAGCTCGGCAGACATACTACCAATGAGGCAACAGGGCTGTCAAATGTCACATAAATGTTTGTTCTAGTTGGAATCGAACCCGTGCACTACAGTTCTTGAAGCAGATACACTATAAAATGAACTAAAATTACAGTCCAAGATTCATATATCGTGGTCACCTTAACCAACCCCCTATAAAATTGAACAGAGGATGCAAAATCGAGGGTCAATCAAACTAAAATGTACCTCGCGGCTCACGCAAGATATAAATCACCACTTGGATTAAACTGGAGACATGCGCCGTGAAATTGAACTACAATTTTTATATACCTACGCAATTCAGTATGTAAAGTTTTTTTTTGATAGTAAACTTTATTTTATGAAACTAATTTGAATATTTTGGCTTTTTATGCGGTAGTTGATTTTTAATACGTATTCAAACTTTTGATAGCGATGACGTCATAACGTTGGCTGAATATCCATAGTAGGCCTTTGCCATGTAAAACAAAAAAGATTATTTTGACACATTTGATTGATTTTGACAATTTTTTGACTCTGCAGAAAGAGATTATAATAACTGCATGTCCTTCGAATATTACCTCATCTTCCAAAAAACATCTGCAAAATGTAGAAAAACTCTAGCATCTAAAAAGAAACTTGGCTGGACAACATTTTGTGAAAGTCTATCTCCAATAACTCCACCTTCAGTTGTTTGGAAACAGATCCGCAGGTATAGGGGTTCTTGTAACTCAGATAACCCTACCTCTCATGATCCATATTCTTGGTTAGAAGCATTTGCTGATAAGTTAGCTCCCCCTTATGTCCGTCAGAATCCTAACTTAATCACCCCAACCTATTCCCTTAACTCCTCCCATTTTGACCCCCCTTTCTCGTTTGATGAACTGCAGTTGGCTCTTAATGGACGGACTGACTCCTGCCCGGGCGTTGATGGAATTCCCTACTCCTTCATTATCAGAGCAAATGAAAATGTCAAACGATATTTCCTTAACCTAATAAATATATTTTTTGAGCAGGGTTTTATCCCTGATTCCTGGAAAACCCAAGTAGTGGTTCCTATTCTTAAACCGGCTAAAGATCCTTCAGATCCTAATTCTCGTCGCCCAATTGCTCTCTCCTGTGTGGCAGCCAAAATTACTGAAATCCTAATTAAAAATAGATTAGAGTGGTTTGTAGAAAACCATAGACTACTTCCCGACTCACAGTTCGGCTTTAGGAAAGGAATGAGCACGTCAGATAGCCTCAGCATACTAACTACGGACATCCGCATCGGTATGAAAAATAAAAAATATGTTGTGGCTGTGTTCCTAGATGTTGCCTCAGCTTATGACAACGTCCTTCTTCCGACTCTCAGAAACAAAATGTTGCAGCTGAGTATCTCGGCAAAGATGGTTCGATTCATTAGCTGTTTTTTGATGGAAAGAACTATTCTCATCAGAAATCAAACCTCAACTCCAACATCTAGGGTAGTATGGAGGGGCCTTCCCCAAGGTTCAGTCCTTAGCCCTCCCTTATATAGCTTATATACCGCTGACTTGGATCTTGTTGTTAGTCCCTTCTGTCAAATTCTACAGTATGCCGATGATGTTGCACTTTATGTTATTAGTGAATCTATTGAGGAAGCTGAATCACTATTGAACCCCGCTCTAGTCTACTTAGAAGACTATTTGAACAATAATGGATTGTCTATCTCTGTTGCCAAGAGTAATGCGATTGTATTCACAAACAAAAGAACTATTCCCAACGTGCAATTAAAATGTAATAATGAACCCATTCCACAGAAAAGCTCTGTTAAATTCTTAGGTTTATGGCTCGATACAAAACTAACAGGTGTTCCTCATTCTGAATATGTAGCTACTAAATGTGAAAAGAATATGAATATTCTTCGCTCCCTTTCTGGCGTATGGTGGGGCTCTCATCCATTTTCTCAAAAAATATTATACAACTCCATAATTCGTTGTCACTTTGACTATGGAGCATTCCTGCTAGAACCTGGTAATAAATCTGCGCTGAAAAAACTGTCTGTAATTCAATCGAAATGTCTACGCATTATCCTAGGTGCCATGAAATGTTCTCCTACTAATGCTATCCAACTAGAATGTGGAGACCCTCCTTTATACTTACGAAGACAATTTCTTGCTGATCGATTTTACACTAAAATGGTTCAGAACTCAGACCACCCCCTTTGGCAAAAAATACAAGACTTACATAGACTCACCCCCCCTCATGATATCAAATTTCAAATCAATCTGCCCTGCATTCTTCGCAGCCACGTAAAATTTTCCCAACTACCCTTTCCTATTGCAAGTTTTCCAATTAACCCCCTATTCTCCACTAATTATAGTGCGTTAACCTACCAACCCTCTGTCATTCTCAACTTGGGTATTGATAAGAATTCAGTAGAACCAAGTAAAACTTTCCTTGAGATCATTGACACCAATTGGAAAGACTGGCTAACAGTATTTACCGACGCCTCCAAATTGAATCAAGATAGTGATGTAGGAGCTGCAGTCTGGATCCCTAAATATAGTATTGTTTTAAGCAACAAGTGCCCACCAATAGCTTCAGTTTTTACCGGCGAAGCGATAGCCATACTTGAAGCAATACAATATGTTACCTCCCATTCTATTAGCAAATGCATTATTCTGTCTGATTCTAAAAGTTCTCTTCAAGCTATCCTGGCCAACCAATTTAAAACTAAAAATAAATACCCAATAATACTCAAAATTAAAGAAGAACTATTAAAATCACACAACCTAGGTTTACAGATAGTACTAGCCTGGGTACCTGGTCATTCAGGCATCCCAGGCAATGAAAATGCAGACTATTATGCGAAGCAAGCCACTATTTCCGGTAACAAAGACCACTTCAAAGTCTATTCACATGATCTTTCTTCTATGTGCCAACCTCAACTATTTGATAACTGGAATGCTGCCTGGCAGGGATCTAAAATAATTACTGGCAAATTTTATGGCCAAATCCAACAAACAGTGCCCTTAAAACCCTGGTTTTTCAAATTTAAGAAAATTGATAAAAAAGTAATCTCTACCATTTGTCGTCTGCGGTTGGGTTTTCCTGCACCCCGGTGTTCCTTAGGAAGATAAGAGTGCGCGACCACTCGCTTTGTGAGTGTGGGCTGGCTGAAGGTACAACAGACCACATTTTCTTCGAATGTCGTAGATATCGAAGCTCCCTTTACGATATGATCCCAAATGACCTTCCACTCCCTATTAACTTTTCCAACCTCCTACCCCTGGTATTTTCTCCTTTTGTGTATGTCCTTAGCAAATTTATTAAAATTAATAATCTTCATCTTTAAGTTTTGCTTTATATTTGGTTATTGTATATATTTTATGTGTATATTCTATGTGTGACGTAATGGTTTGTATTTGTGTTTTGTCGTAGATGCTTAAACTAACCAATAACAAAAAAAAAAAAAAAAAAAAAAAAAAATAACACCGGACAACTTCATGAAGCTATAGAAAACAAATGTACAGACATTGGCAAAATTGTGGCAACACCGCAGAAGCCAGCATTGAAAAGTTGAAGTTGAAGTTGAAGTTCTCAATGTTGCTTAACTATTACTTTTTTGTATGGATTAGTACGCTATTGCGCCGCTGGCAAATCTATTCAGATTTAAAAAAATATATGTATCTATTACAGCTGTTTTACAGAAACCTTGGAACTGGCAGAATGCACAGAGTATGAAGAAGGAAAACCCCAATGAACTTTTTTTTACGTGGTTCGGCAATGCACGGGTGTCATATTTACCTATTTTGGTATTTTATAAGTGAAGTAACGAAATTATAGTATTTTTCCGTACTATCCTTAGACATGGATAGAATCTAGTACGGAGCATGAAATAGTTGTACAAATACTATAATTGTAGTACGAAATCCAACGCTGCGTTCACTTGACATTGACAGCTTTTGTTTAGGTTCGCCATTGCTTTTGCACAGCGAACTACATGACGTCATTATGGGACTCATTGAAAGTCAAGTTTATCTTGTGTATTTTATTGAAATATACCCCATCTCATAGTTTAGAGAGTTTTAAACGTCAAAATAATGTACAGGAATATAATATTTCGAAATGGTTTTGGAATCAGCAAAGTATTTTTTTTTCTTTACATACTACCGAATTCTAATTGCATTTTTACCCGACCATGTTACTAGTAGAAGTTGAAGTATATATTCTACCAAATTAGCTAACACACGACACAATGCTTTCAATCTATATCTAAATATATATGACTCAAAGGTGACTGACTGACTGACTGACATAGTGATCTATCATCGCACAGCCCAAACCACTGGACGGATCGGGCTGAAATTTGGCATGCCGGTAGATTTTATGACGTAGGCATCCGCTAAGAAAGGATTTTGATTAATTCTACCCCCAAGGGGATAAAATAGGGGATGAAAGTTTGTATGAAACTTTGTCAATTTTAAACCGATCGGGCTGAGACTTTGCATGCATAAAGGTACTATGACGTAGGCATCTGGCTGAAACCGCGGGGCACAGCTAGTTCCCTATAAAATTAAGAAAAAATAATAATTTTACATTCCATAATAATCAAAGATCTACCACAGACAAAACAGATAAATATCTTAACGTCATCGGACCCCCAACTTTTTTGTTCTAACCTTATTTTGGTTTAGTATATCATGTGGCGCCTTCCCGATAGGGGGTCTGAATGACCTCTAATTTTTTGCTATTTAAGACCGATCGCATTTCACGGTTAAAATGTTTTTTGTATAACAATTTGTGCATATGTTTCTGAATACGTATTTCCAATTTTACTTACCCCATCCCACTATCCCACTAATATTACATATTCATATGTGAAAATTTGGATGAATGGATAGATGGATATTTGTTACTCAATCACGCCAGAACGGCTGAACGGATCTGGATGAAATTTTGCATTGCCTTGGAATAAAACATAAGGTATTTTTATCATCATCATCCATAACCACGCGCGTAAAAGCGCAGGGCGCAGCTGGTCTTAATATATATAAATCTTTGTATATCTTCTTCTAGTCTTTGTATTTGTTTGTAGCAATGATGGCTCAGTGGTTAGCGTGGTAGGTTCGCATGGGCGTGGGTTCAAACCCCAACAATTAGCTTGAGCTGCCGGTGAAGGAAAACATCGTGAGGAATTCATAGCGCGGTGGTAGGGTACTGTCTAGTACTCTGCTGGCTAGCTACCACCCTCACGTTAAAAATCTGCCGCAAAACATCTAACGGTGTTCCGGTAGTCTCACTTGAGAGCCAGTTCCATTTCGACCGAGGCGAGCCAAAGACCGTCAACCACAAAAAAAATCTCGTAAGATATCTGAAACAGATTTATTTTAGTTTTATGAAAAACAATTCAATATCTCGTCTGTATGTCTTTAGACACACACAAACACATCCTATAATTAAGGTCATCGACCCTATATTACGTATCCATTGTAAGTATGACTGAAGCTGTGCGCATACCATCACGGAGGGTGACCATTGACAATGGAGGTCTCAGGAGACCTGTGATTCAATTTAAAAGATCCATTGTATGACGTTGTACCTCATGGATTTGTCACTGCATGGATGTTCTGTTAACATTGCCCCGATTTTTGTTCTGCTACTCAAAGTTCTGTGTACCGCTGCAATGGTCATGGACAGGCGTTATTCAGTTCTACTTTTTTGACGCGTAAAGCCCATGAATGGGACTTATTGCTTTGTTACCGATAAATTACAATTTGGACGTTTTTAAAGCTAGAGATTTCTTTAGAGAGCTCGCACTTGGTCGGTTTTTCTGATATGAAAAGTATCCTCTATGTCAATCCAGGTAATAAACTGTATGTGCGCCAAATTTCATCCAAATATGTTTAGCCGTTTTTGCGTGATCGTGTAACAAACATTCAAACATATAAACTTTGACATTTATAACTTTTAAGTGGGAAGTAGGATTAAGAAAGATAATAGATAATTGTCATAAATTTGAATCGGACTTCTATCTTTGGTGTTATACAAAATATTGTATTGTGTGTTGTATTTATCATCATCATCATCATTATCATCATCATCATCATCATCATCATCATCATCGTCATCGTCATCTCAGCCGTAGGACGTCCACTGCTAGACATAAGCCTCCCCCATGGACTTCCATAATAATAATCACATGCACATATTTTGTTTATTAAAAATAGATTCCCGTTTGACCACACCCTGCCTCATGTTAAGCAGCAGTGCGGTCTAAGACGGAGCACGCTTATCTAGAAGAAACCTATTTATTCTAGATTTAAAGACACCCATATTGTACCTAACAGGGAACACAGACTACAGCAGATAGTTCCACAGCTTTTGTAGCGATGATAGTTCAGTGGTTAGCGTGGTAGGTTCGCATGCCGAAGGGCGTGGGTTCAAACCCCAACAATAAGCTTGAGCTGCCGGTGAAGGAAAAACATCGTGAGGAAACCATAGCGTGGTGGTAGGGTACTTTCTAGTACTCGGCTGGCTAGCTACCACCCTCAAGTTGAAAATCTGCCGCCAAGCATCTAACGGTGTGTTCCGGCAGCCTCACTTGAGAGTCAGTTCCATTCCAGGCTAGGTGTGCTTTACCATCTTCAACCACACCGTCACTTAACATCAGGTGAGCGGTGGTAAAACACCTAGCCTGTCAGCCATAAAAAAAAAATTACACTTTTGGTACATACTCTAATAAGATAAATGTTACGTCATCAGACAGTAGTCTATTATGACCACTACTACGGTATCTAAAAGCAACGATGAGTAGATAAAACGTATAAAAAGTCACAACTCGAGATTATATCGGTGAGTCGGGTTACTGTCAGGGGTTCATAACATTTTGCTGGACTTTAATAACGAAGAAGGTGGAAAGATAGCAACGAACATAGAGGCATGGAATGGGGAAGAGTTTAAACTAGCAAAAAGCTGAGCTTTGTGAGGGCTCGCGTAGTAACGGGTAATAATTTTTAAGACAGTTTTTTTAAAATTATTATAAATCCTCCAAGTTGGGAACACTGATTACGCCTGATTATAGTGGTGTCATCTAGTATTAAGAAGATTAACTACAATCTACATATTTGAGTATTGAGTTTAGTTCTGTTACAGCGAAGTTAACTCTTTGGTTTCCTAATAGATGGCGTTAGTAGTACAAAAACATTCTGTCCAATGAATACAAAAATGATATTGTTCATTTGTTTTAATGGTTATAAAATTATATTTTTTTTTGACAGATAACACATCTAGATATGAAGTTAAATTACTATGTTAAAGCACAAATCTATAGGCGCGATAGTTATTCAGTAAAGTGTACCACAAAAATGCTCAGGTTGTAGAATAGTGTTAGGGCCTTCGTTCGATAATAATATAATGTTTTACTAGTTTCGCCCCGCGGTTTTACCCGCGTGGTGCTGGATGATGGTGATGTAAAGTATCATATATCTTATTCCAGGGCCTAATGTACCCACATGCAAAATTCATCCAGATCTGTTGAGTAGTTTATGCGTGAAGGAGTAACAAACAAAGTCATATTCGCATTTATAATATTAGTTAGGATAAGCGTGATTTACTTGGTGGTAGACCTTCGCAGCAGGAGGTCGTCTAGGTAGATACTAGATATTCTGCCGCCAAGCAGTAGTGTATAAAGATTTTTTTTTTCTCTTTCTTCTTGGCATTGCACTCTGTGCATTCTGCCAGTTTCAATGTTTCTATATTTTGTGAGTAGTCTTCATTTTTCAGCTTCTTTATCATCTATAGTTACAGTCGAAGTCTTGCTTTAGTAAAGTAGTGGCGACTTTACTATAAGCTTCTGGATGGAGTTTTGGAAGCAACACGAAAAGTCATGTTTAACCACATTATATCATTCTCCCACACTCGCGCTTGTAATTCGGCACTTTATGAATAAAACACCACTATTTTTATGCATAAAAACTCGAAAAAACACTAGTTTTAGAAAAAAATACAATGGGGCGACACGACGCTCACCGCGTTCCCGCCAAAACTCCAAGTATAAAGATTACTTTGTTCCGATTTGCAGTGACATTACAGGCCTGTTGAGACTAACCATCAAAGGTATAAAGTAATTAACTACAAAGCAGCGATGCCACTCCAAAGCAGCGATGCCTTGGAGTGCCTAAGTGTTTTACCACAGCTCACCGTGACGGCGTGGTCGAAGATGGTAAAGCACACCTAGCCTGGAATGGAACTGGCTCTCAAGTGAGGCTGCCGGGACACACCGTTAAATGCTTGGCGGTAGAATTTCAACCGTCGTGTGGTAGCTAGCCAGCCGAATACTAGAAAACGCCCTGTTGCCGTTTGTTTTTCCTTGAGCTGATTCAATGATTATTGTTGGATTTGAACGCACGTCCTTGGGCGTGTGAACCGACCGGGCTAACCACTGAACCATCATCGCTAAAAAAATATGCGCTGTGTATCGCTGCAATGGTCATGGACATGCGTTAGTTAGAGCGTCTCGTTCGTTTCATAACGTTACATTAAAACAAAAGAAATTGTAAATAATCTCATCCAAGGCAGTGAATCATTTAATGGATGATGTGAAATGTTGTGCACCTCTGCTTTTGAGATCACGTCGGTATGCATGGTTCGTTAGCGTCGTGATGCGAAGCACCATCATTACCCGATTGCACAAGATGGGCGGTTTATTTTAGGCCGCGTGTTGGATTTGATGAGAATTTCAAAAAACAACGTATATAATATACATGTATTTAAATCTTTTGGAAGGAGCGTAAAATTATTGTTATTCATTGTTTATGTGCCGTGGTGGTGCCGCCGTAAGAATAGTACCCCACCCTCTCTGCCCGTGGTCGCCGTAAGAGTCGGCTAAGGGATGTAATCCGGAAGATGGGCAGCAGCGTCTTCCTTGAACAATCGCACCTAACTGCGCTCGCCAACCCGCCTGCCAAGCGTGGCGAGTATTGGCAAAACCCCCCCAGGAGGAGGCCTATGTCCAGCAGTGGACGTCTTATGGTTGATGATGTGTGATGTTGAGAGGCTAGGTGGTTGACTACAGCTCGTCTGATATTAAGTGACGGTGTGGTCGAAGTTCGTAAACACACCTAGCCTGGAATGGAACTGTCTCTCAACTGATGCTGCCGTAACACGGTGCTTGGCGACGGATTTCCAACTTGTGGGTGGTAGCAAGCCAGCCGAGTACTAGAGAGTACCCTACCACCACTCTATGGTTTCCTCACGATGTTTTCCTTCACCGGCAGCTCAAGCTCATTGTTGAGGTTTGAAGCCACGCCCTTCGGCATGCGAACGGACCGCGCCAACCACTGAGCTATCATCGCTACAAAATTTGCCCCATCTGGCATTATACTGCCTTGTCTTTGGTTTTTGCAATTCAAGTCTTACATCTATATTAGAGTCAAAGTCCAGTCTTGGTAAGTCCAGTCCGTGCCAGTCAAATCAAATCATGCCTTAGTAAAGTAGTGGCGACTTTACTATAAGCTTCGATGGAGTTTGGAAGCAACACAAAGTCATGTTTAACCACATTATATCATTCTCCCACGCTCGCGCTTGTAATTCGGCACTTTATGAATAAAACACCACTATTTTTATACATAAACACTCGAAAAGACACTAGTTTTGGAAAAAAAAATACAATGAGGCGACACGACTCTTTCCACGTTCCAACCAAAACTTATTTTTAGATATTCTACCAAATGAGTTAACAGAAGTTCACGCAGCACATATCCAATTGATTTGCTATCCCCCTGTTTCGGCATAGTAAACCCGTTCCGCCTAACCCCGCCGCTCCACTCTAAGTTATAAACAAATATATTGTATACCTTATTTGATAACCAGCACGCGTATCATTTAATCGCTCGAATTAAAGTAGGAAGTAACTGTTTAAACATTTAACTAATTGGGTTGATCTCCGCCATCTTGAATTTCACACGTTTTTGCGTTTCGTTGTGGATTACGAGTTTAATGCATGATGCTTTTTAATCTGTGGATTACGGGATTAATTATGTTGTAATAATATCTGTTTAATCTGTAACGGATTTAAGAAAAAAATCTTTAAGGTAGTATATTTGACAAAGGCAAACGCAGAAAGTTCAGTGCCGAAACCAATGAAAAAAATTATTAAGTAATTAGAAAGAGAGCATACGTATTAAAAAGGTTGCCTTATTTATGTTATGCAATTAATAAAACACACTTAAAAGTCGTTAAAAAGACGTCCCATTAAGTACACCCATACACATAAAAATGTAGAATGATATAGATGCTATCAATCACAAGAGCCTCTATTCTGGCGCGGTCGAGATCACTTCTGACAGTTTTATCCAAAGACGAATTCTATGTAACTATAATAAAACTTCTAAATAAAGAAATACGTATATAACAGCCAACCAAATTTCAATTATTCTTTTTGTCTCAAGTATTTAGATTTTTCTAATATTTATTACAAAATTAGGTTAAAAATAAGTCTTAGACACAAGTCAAGTAGCTTCAATAAAGATATGTTTCACTACAATCACGACACAAGTCAAGTAGCTTCAATAAAGATATGTTTCACTACAATCACGACACAAGTCAAGTAGCTTCAATAAAGATATGTTTCACTACAATCACTTTTCTACAAGTACACTAGTACATTTAACTTGTATTTTAGTACTTTGTGAATAAAATACTCGGTTCATCGGTTTCTTGTAGGTAAGCGTGCTCCAAACCGCATCTTCGCTTATGATCAGGCGATCAGCTGGTAAAACGTAAGTCTATCTTCAATAAAAAAACTACATTATTTACATAATTGTAAGCTCAAATAACACAAGTTTTAAATAATAATACTATGCACTTTCCCGCGTTTCTGCCAGAACTCCATTCTATAAGTTATCTAACTCCCATTGTACAAGTATTGATTGCTTTGGGGCTAGATGACGCTATGTAAAATAATCGCAGTGTGTTAGTGTCGTACACTGGGCCGTGTGTACGTGAACACGTAGACATTTTTGAACACTAAGAAGTCCTTCGTCAATGTCCAAAGTATTTTATTTATAAATATTACATTTAGAAGTAAATTTTACCAAACAAGAAAAGCCTTTGTATAATTATACAAAATAACAAATTGCAAATTAACAAAAAAGTCTAAATACTATAATAATAAATGAATAGTAATAATTCAATATATTTTAATTATTTCAATAATGTCATAAAACGTATCGTTTTTCCATGTTCAATTTTAACTACGCTACGTGTGGTTAATTTGCATCACCCATTTAAGTGATATCTTAGAAAGAGAAAGATAGCGCCGGTTTTAATCTCGATCGCACCAGAATGGAGGCCCAGGGACAGAATATCAAGAGCTTCCTATCTGTAACGAGATTACCGTGACATGATTATGACAGATGACGTCGCTCTACTTTTTAGGTTATGTTTACATAAGGGCATTCTTCTTTTTCGTTTTTGGCATCGCACTTTGTTGATTCGCCAGTTAAGTGTTAAGTATTTATTGAAAAATCAAGTCTGTGTCACAGTTACAGTCACACAAAGTAAAAATCAAGTCTAGTCATGCCCTAGTCAAGTAGGTAGTGGCGTTATTAGAATTTACGACAGCAATACTAAAAGTCATTCAACAAAAACATTGTAATACCTTCCCCACACTCTTTCTTCTTTGTTTTTGGCATGGCAATATGGGCATTTTGTCAAGATTTTAGATATTTACGAGTACTTTTTTCAATTTTTTTAATTTTTTTTTGTTATAAATATGCTTGCGTTTAACCGCCATCTCGCCTGATGTTAAGCGGAAATGCGCTCTACGTTGGGACATGCTTGCCTAATAGCAACCGATGAATCACATATAAAGTCACAGTCACACAAAGTAAGTCTTGGTCGAGTCCAGTCATGTCTTTGTCGAAATAGTGGTTAGATGGAATTTTGAAAGCAACGCGAAATGTCATGGTTCACTCAATGTTAATCACATTATGTAACTTTTCTATACTCTTGTACGTAATTCCGTGCTTTATAAAGAAAACACTACTATTTTCGCGTGTTTAAAAACAACACTGGTTTTGGAAAACAATACAATACAGCGACATATCAAAGTAAAAAAAGTAAAATAACAGCTACATGATTTTCCCGCGTTCCCGCCAAAACTCCGTCGCAGGTTTTTTTTTTCAAGCATCATTCAAAGGAACTGGCTGAATGCAACGATTCCATTCCTACCACTTCGAGTGGTTTAAAAAAAGAACTCGAGTATTTAGCCTGTGGGCCATGTTTTTAATATTAACGTCATTGTTAAATCGTGGTATAGATTTAGAAATGGGTTCTGTAGGAAATTAGTATTGTTTTTTTTGTTTTTAATTGTTATTAATCTTCTTATCTATACATATATATATATTTAAAAAAAGAAGAAATTCACAGACTGATCAATCAACGCACAGCTAAGACAGCAAAATCAAAATTAAAAGTCATTTATTCAGTTTAGGCCCTGGTAAGGCACTTATGAACGTTAAGTTACATGTTTGAATCTACCACCGGCTCGTAATTACACTTCAACTGAGAAGACTCCGGCAAGAAACTTAGCAAGGCATTTTTTTTGTGGATCTTTCTTTTCATATTAGGTTACAATTTACAGTAATAAATATTAATACATCCATTATGCTTACTACAATTGTCACAGCTGGGTCTAGAAGGATGACATTTTGCACAAATGTTCCTTAAATGACGTAAGTGTGCACTAATCAATAATTTTTGGAAATGTATCCTCTAAGGGGTTAAAGTGAGGGTTGAAAGTTTCTATGAAACTTTGTAATCAAATTAAATTATCAAAGTTAAAAAGAATATGTATGTGTTCGTGGTTCGAAACAAAAGTATACTTAAAAGGGGGTAAAATAGGGGATGAAAGTTCTGAACCTAATTCCTAAGTTAATGTAGACGAAGTCACGGGCGCAAGTTAGTTAATCTATGGTTTTGTCAAACTAGAACTGATCGATTTTTCCGCACAAGACACACTTAACAACATGACCATCTTATGTGAACAAACATTGAAGTTTTTAGCAGAAATTTTTGCATAATATAATTGCGCTTTATTCATTAAGTGCCTTGCATATGATTTTACTCCTAAAACTTCGTATGTTCTTTTAGTATAGTTACTTTACTAGGGCATGCTCGGATTTGTCCCTGATTTATTTCATGTGACTTTGACTGTGACTCAAACTTATTTATAATAATTAAATAATATCCTAGGATATTTCACACGGCGCCATCTAACCTCAAACTAAGCAAACTTGTACTTTGAGAACCAAAGAACTGATAGAATACTTAAATACTTTTTTTAAATAGACACTTTCTTAAATGAACACCTAGACACAGAACAAACACAAATCAAATTACAAACATAAACACGTCACATACATGTTAGTACTGAGTGGGAATCGTACACACGACCTCGAATAGCTACAACTCTTGAAGCACATAATACCAAACTAAACCGGCAGTCAAATTATTATTCATAATAATAAAATTATTAGTTGAAATATCGAAATACTTGACACTGGCAAACACACAAAGCGCGATGCCAAAAACAGAAAAAAAGATCAAAATCCCTGAAATCTCTTTTTATAGGGCATCGTGACAGACAATGCTGAGCTTACGCGTTATCTTGGATTAATCCGTCCTACCGTTACTGAATGCCTTCATCATTGTAAACCACTGTGTACTTTTTGTTTCATCTGCAAAATAAAATTACAAAAATTATACTAATATATTTATGCGAAATTGTTTTCGTTGGCTACTTTGTATGTACCGGAGAACATCCATAACGTTCGACCTGGAACTATACTTTTTTATGGTTTATGGGCTAGGCTAGGTGTTTGACCAAATCTCATCTGATGTTATGTGACGGTGAGGTCGAAGATAATAAACAAATATAGCATATAGTAACATAATAGACAAAGCCTACTATAAGGTGGCTCATTATGTGGAAGACAGGAATATATGGTTGTAGTAGCTTCTCCCTGCACTTGCATCCCCCTGGCTAAGTGACAATTGTAGTAAGCATGATGTATTTATATCTATAACTGTAAACTGTATAAACTGTAACCTAATATGAAAGGAAAGATCCACAAAAAAATGCCTTGCTCAGTTTCTTGCCGGAGTCTTCTCAGTTGAAGTGTAATTACGAGCCGGTGGTAGATTAAAACATGTAACTTAACGTTCATAAGTGCCTTACCAGGGCCTAAACTGAATAAATGACTTTTGATTTTGATTTTGATAGTATAAGACGCGAGTAATGGAATAAATATACAATAACAAATATACTAACAAGGTAGACAAAAATCTTTGCAAATGCCAAAAACAAACAATACTTAACTTTCACGACACGGACCACCGTGACCTACATTTTGGATTTAAAAAAAAATACCGAGAAATATCTTTAAAATTTCGAAATTAAAACGTCAGGTTTTCTTTTCACCTCAAAATCTCAAAAGGAACCCAACAGGGCTGCCACCGTTTCAAAATTGGAACACAAAAGCGCGCGAGGTGTGAATCGTGTTTGAAAATCGAACAATAGCATTTGACAGCTCAATTCTTTTTTTCTTATTTTTTTCTTCTTAGACCTATAGCGGGTTTGGTCGTTTGTATGACTTTTATTATTTTTTTATTGCTCTAGAATGATTTATGAGTTGTCACGGTCGGGTTAGCACTTTGTTTTAAATTGAGGCGTGATATTTTGAGTGTGAGAAATGTTTTAATAACTCAATCAATTTAACTTGGTTTTTACTTCTCCTTGGACGGAATAATATATAAATTTAAATGTATTCTCTCTTATTAAAAGATTTTATTTAAAAGGTATCATGTGAAATTTGATTTTTGTTTGTTTTAATCCACTATTTTTAATGTTTGACAGGCTAGCTACCACAGCTCACCTGATATTAAGTGACAGTGTGGTCGAAGATGGTAAAGCGCACCTAGCCTGGAATGGAACTGGCTCTCAAGTGAGGCTGTCGGAACACACCGTTAGATGCTTGGCGGCAGATTTTCAACTTGAGGGTGGTAGCTAGCCAGCCGAGTACTAGAAAGTACCCTACCACCACGCTTTGGTTTCCTCACGATGTTTACCGGCAGCTCTAGCTTATTGTTGGGGTTTGAACCCACGCCCTTCGGCATGCGAACCTACCGCGCTAACCACTGAGCCATCATCGCTACGATGATGACATTAGGCAAAATTCCTTTTACGTTAGATCCCCTATTTATCCTGTTCAATATTTCTTCAAATATAGCTACTTCCTAACTCTCTAGTTTCTATAAATGTCCAAAGAAACATAAAATATTTCGAGATACATCACACTAATTATATGCTACTACATATTTACTATCCTTACTAATATTAGAAATGCGAATGAGAGTTTGTCTGTAACGCCTTCAAGCGTAAATTACTCAACGTCTCTAGGTGAAATTTTGCATATAGGTACTTTAAGCCCTGGAATAAGACAGGATACTTTTCATCATCATAATCATCATCATCCATTACCACGCGAGTAAAACCGCGGGGCGCAGCTACTAATATGATACATGTGAAAGTTTGTGACGATGTATGATTGTGACCCAATCATGCAAAAACGGCTGAACGGATTTGGATGAAATTTGGCACACGTATAGTTTATTGCTTGGATTAACATATAGAATACTTATTAATATATCAAAACTCAAAACTCAAAGTGCTTTATTTCCTTTGGACCTTACAGGACTCTTGGACACGTCACACGTCACAAATTATAAACATACTTAAAACTAGGAAATAAAGTGATCACTTTGATCTTTCGTTCACTTCAATCTTTTTGAGGTAAAGTAAAGAAGCGAACAAGAAACCTTTACCTTGTTAGATTGTTAGTTTTCGAGTTGGAGCAAAACTCGTCCCAAGCTTTTTTATCGTCTAGATAATCTGATATTTTGTAGTAAGCCTTTTTACATAGGATATTTTTGACAATTTGTTTGAATTTATTTATTGATAATTTTTGCAACTCACTAGGAGTTTTGTTGTAGAAGCGTATACATTGCCCTTTAAAGGATACATTTATCAGAAACATTACAAATATTATAAATGTAAAAGTTTGTATGTTTGGATTATGTTACTAGATCACCCAAAAACGGCTGAACGGATTTGGATGAAATTTTATAACTTATATTAACATATAGGACACTTTACGGAAAATGTTAGATTACCAAAGATTAAGGTATTTCTTTGCGAGTTATACAGTTTTTTTTTTTTTTTCATCAAAATCTCTAAATATATATAACTCAAAGGTGACTGACTGACATAGTGATCTATCAACGCACAGCCCAAACCACTGGACGGATCGGGCTGAAATTTGGCATGCAGGTAGATGTTATGACGTAGGCATCCGCTAAGAAAGTATTTTGATTAATTCTACCCCCAAGGGGATAAAATAGGGGATGAAAGTTTGTATGAAACTTTGTCAATTTTAAACCGATCGGGCTGAGACTTTGCATGCATAAAGCTACTACGACGTAGGCATCTAGCGCGGGTGAAACCGCGGGGCACAGCTAGTTAATAATAAAACACAAAAAAAGTGTGACACTGAGCGTGTGCTGCAAATTCTGCTTAGGAAACTACTTACTTTGACTCCATGAAAAAGGTCACCGGTTATGGCCGAAACTATAGTCGAAGTATCTGACAAAGTAACACATGAGTAATCCATAAAGAAAAACAAAAATATTCTTAAATTCAGTTTATCCATTCTTCAATGAATGAACGAAATCATCTGGTACAGTTGCGTACAACTCAATTAATGGATAGCTGTACTGTCGCGTATAGCGTCTGTACCGGGTACTGTCGCGCTCAATTATCAGCCAATCAGTGTCCACTGGATTGGGTTACGGTGTACAGGTAGGTACAGTGGTATTATGAAATTTTATACTTTTAAGTTACAGCGGACGGCTGTCTAAAGGGCTACAAAACACAAAGTTTAAAAAAAAATACGGAATTGGTTCAAGTTTGACCACATCCTGCCTGATGTTAAGCAACGATGTGGTCTAGGATGGAACCTGTTTACTCTTGATTTGAACACTCATATTGTACTTTTTCGGGAAACACAGACTCCGGCAAAGAGTTCCACATCCTCGCTGTTTGATCAAAATCAAAATCAAAAAGTAATTTATTCAGTTTAGGCCCTGGTAAGGCACTTATGAACGTTAAGTTACATGTTTGAATCTACCACCGGCTCGTAATTACACTTCAACTGAGAAGACTCCGGCAAGAAACTCAGCAAGGCATTTTTTTTTTTGTGGATCTTTCTTTTCATATTAGGTTACAGTTTATATTAGGTTTGGATAGAGAATGTGGATTGGAAGCACTTAGTGCGCACATGGGGAACGTCCACCATGTACGGGTAACGATTTGGTCGCGTTTGCCTGGCCGTCCGGTGGTAAAAAGGGGACAGGAAACCAAGTCGTGCAACTCCGCACGATCCTCGAAGTGTATCCAGTAGACAGAGTGATTCAAGAGGAAGGTTTATATGTATAATACTTGCATATGCACCACATTAGTATCTACATAGCACCCGTGCGAAGCCGGGGCGGGTCGCTAGTTTCTACATAGTATAAAACAAAGTCGCTCCCCGCCGTCTGTACGCTTAGATCTTTTAAACTACGCTACGGATTTTAATGCGGTTTCCATTAATATACAGAGTGATTCAAGAGGAAGGTTTATATGTATAATACTTGCATATGCACCACATTAGTATCTACATTGCACCCGTGCAAAGCCGGGGCGGGTCGCTAGTTTCTACATAGTATAAAACAAAGTCGCTTCCCGCCGTCTGTACGCTTAGATCTTTTAAACTACGCTACGGATTTTAATGCGGTTTCCATCAATAGACAGAGTGATTCAAGAGGAAGGTTTATATGTATAATACTTGCATATGCACCACATTAGTATCTACATTGCACCCGTGCAAAGCCGGGGCGGGTCGCCAGTCTCTACATAGTATAAAACAAAGTCGCTTCCCGCCGTCTGTACGCTTAGATCTCTTAAACTACACAACGGATTTTAATGCGGTTTCCATCAATAGATAGAGTGATTCAAGAGGAAGGTTTATATGTATAATACATGCATATGCACTACATTACTATCTACATTGCACGTTCTCACTTGACGTAACGAATTCTTTGCTCTGTCAGCTATCGCGTGGTGTAGTCACATGACTGATTTTGATAGATATTCGTAGCTACAACATCAAACTACAAGTATACAAGTCAAAATTTAAAATCTAAAAAAAACATATTATGTTTATTACTATTACATTATCGAGCGATTCAAGAGGACAGGCGTTATCTCTCACCATTAGGAGAGTATATTATTCGTCTCATTAATTCCACATTTTTTTTTTATTTTTTTTTAATAATTAATTTAGACTTTTGTCCCCGTCAGTACATGCCAACTCGTGCGCGTGTCTTCCATCCTTCTCACTTAGTGCACCCTTCTCTCGAACCGTTGTCCAATTCGATCATCCTACAGCTTCTGTCGCCCTGGTACCACGTTTTGTTTTACATGAAAGTTGTTTTTTATATTTGACAGGCTGGGGTTTGACACATCTCAATTGATGTTAAATGACGGCGTGGTCGAAGATGGTAAACACATCTAGCCTGCAATGGAACTAGCTTTCAAGTGAAGTCGGAACACACTGTAAGATGCTTGGCGGGAGATGTTCTACTTAATGGTGGTAGCTAGCCAGCCGAGTACTAGAAAGTACCCTATCACCACGCTATGGTTTCCTCACGGTGTTATCCTTCATCGACAGCTCAAGCTCAATGTTGGGGTTTGAACCCAGGGTCTGAACTGACCGCCCTAACCACTGGGGCATCATCGCTGCAAATACAACGCCAAAACTCATTGATATGGATTGATTTAAATTTCCTTTAGAACTCTAAAAGCTTATTCTTATAGATTTAAAAATAACCAACAGATGCAGCCGGTCAGTTCAACGATAGCAGTAAGTGCTCCGATTCACTCATAGCCACTTATCTATCTAAAGTGCGTTGTTTTATCATTACGGCTTAGGAGCTTTTAAGGGCGGCAAGTACATATTTATGACTTAAAAATGTGTATTTTACGCAGATGCATACATATGTATGTACTACGTATTAAGTAACGCGGTCTCAATACTTTTGTAGCGATGATAGCGTGGTCGGTTCGCATGCCTAATGGCGTGGGTTCAAATCCCAACAATGAACTTGAGCTGTCGGTGAAGGAAAACATCGTGAGGAAACCATAGCGTGGTGGTAGGGTACTTTCTAATACTCGACTGGCTAGCTACCACCCTCAAGTTGAAAATCTGTCGCCAAGCACCAAACGGTGTGTTCTGTAAGCTTCACTTGAGAGCCAGATCCATTCCAGACTAGGTGTGTTTACCATAAGCTGTGGTCAAACACCTAGCGTGTCAACCTTATAAAAACATTAGAAATGTCATTGTAATTTAATATCAAAAAAATTACTGTACTTTGTTTTGCTACTCAAAGTTCTATGTATCGCTGCAATGGTCATGGACAGGCGTTATCTCTTACATAGATAGCCCATGTGTTAATTCAGGGTGTCAGCTACCTCCATACCAAGTTTCATCAAAATTGGACCAGTCGTTTGAGCGTGAATAAGTAACAAACTTTCGCCTTTATAATATTAGTGTGATATAATACAAATTGAATTTAGAATTGTGTTAAGTACCTACATCCCAAACAATTCTTTATATCTAGACAGAAGATTTTGGTCACGTTTTTGGCTTTGTTCGAATAATACATAAATATTCCGTCTAAAACAATGAGACATGCCAAGAATCCGACCAATCAGCTTGATTGACCCGAGCATCGAACCCATAACTCAATTCGGGAGCCAATTGGCCGCGACCTCTCACCCACTCAGCCGGCGTGAACAATTGAAACTATATTGACAACTTTATATGGGGAGCCATTTAAAGACTGCGCCCTAATTCTAGCCCGTTCGAGATTATTTATCACTACTTTTTTTTAATGATCGACAGGCTAGTTGTTTGACCACAGCTCACCTGATGTTAAGTGAAGGTGTGGTCGAAGATGGTAAAGCACACCTAGCCTGGAATGGAACTGGCTCTCAAGTGAGGCTGCCAGAACACACCGTTAGATGCTTGGCGGCAGATTTTCAACTTGAGAGTGGTAGCTAGTCAGCCGAGTACTAAAATTACCCTACCACCACGCTATGGTTTTCTCACAATGTTTTCAATTCCCGAGAAAAGACTTATTAGCTTTAGATAACCTGAATCTAGGTGTCACAATTTTATCTTTATTTCTTGTGTTTAAGTTATGGCGGTTACTATTATTAAAATAGCAAAGTATTTGGCGTGTAGGTTACCTATATCTGTAAAAGCTTGAGGCACTACCCGTTACAAGTTACAGGTTAGGTACTTACTATACTTCTGTGTCTTAGACAGTCAATGAAAGCGACAAACATTAAGGCCAGGTTACTCCAAAAAACTTAATTTTTTTGAGCTTGAGGCCATAGCCAATTCGATACAGAACATGAAACCGTTTTGTTTTTTGCTTTCAGATAATTCTTTTCCAAGAAATGATGTCATCCATCTACGAATCAGATGAGTTTCAGCAGCAATTTTCAGGACCGCCATTTTGAAAAAAAAACCATTTTTCAAGTAATTTCATATATGTACTTTCATATGTAAAAAAATTGATTACTCATGTTTTGTACTATAAATAAAATGTATTGAAAAAAATTACGTTTTTTGGAGTAACCTGGCCTTAAATTCAAGTTCCGATATTTAAAAAGCGTTGACAGTATCGTATGCGCGAGAATAACATCAAGACCTTGGTTTGTTTCACGAAATAAATGATATAAAAGACTAAGTAATGAAGGTTTCTCTGTTCATTGAAGTTAAACGGGGAGTGGGCCAGATCCAGCGTGACGGTATTTTATAAAACCGTCTACTGAATGTTTTGTTTTATCTTGAGATATATCAGATATTTTGTTAAGCAAGAGATTCCAAAAATGTGTTTATATAGAATGAGCAACAAATAATCTTTTTTATTCTTCACTAGCGATGATAGCTCAGTGGTTAGCGCGGTCGGTTCGCATGCCGACAGGCGTGGGTTCAAACCCCAACAATGAGCTTGAGCTGCCGGTGAAGGAAAACATCGTGAGGAAACCATAGCGTTGTAGGGTATTTTCTAGTACTCGGCTGGCTAGCTACCACCCTCAAGTTGAAAGTCTGCCGCCTAGCATCTAACGGTGTGTTCCGACAGCCTCACTTGAGAGCCAGTTTCATTCCAGGCTAGGTGTGCTTTACCATCTTCGACCACACTATCAGGTGAGCTGTGGTCAAACATATAGCCTGTCAAAGAAAAAAAAAGATATCTACTTAGCAGCAGATCGTCTAGGTAGGTACCACCGCAGTACCAGATATGCTGCCGCCAAGCAGTAGTGTGCAAACATTACTGTGTTCCGGTTTGAAGGGTACTGCAGCGAAATTACTGGGCTGTTGAGACCAACCATCTAGTCTCAAAGTAATGAGCGCCAAGGCGGCGATGCCCTGGACTTTGTTTTACTACTCAAAGTTCTGTGTATCGCTGCAATGGTCATGGACAGGCGTTATCTCTTACCATCAGGAGAGCGTCCCGTTCGTCTCATTACTGTTACATAAAAAAAAAGCTTTGCTTAGCAGGGCTTGGAAACCGGGTTAAAAATTCGAACCGGTTAAGGCCTAAGTACATGAAAACTTTATTTTTCGGTTTTATTCTATTTTAACCCAAATTTAAGGATTTATGTTCAGTAAATTTCGTAATATAGATTTTGTGGAATAAACCGTTATATAACGGTTTTTCCACCCGCGCACCCCCTTCTTTAAATGTGGAATTGTCTTTTGTAGCATCCACACCCGCCCCGTACTCTGTCCATATGGCAATGTAGGTGCGTACCGCGTCTCGCGGAATAAACCGGTTAATAAAGGTTTTAATAACGCTCTTTTAACGGTAACGCTCCGGACGCTCTAAAGCTAATAAGTCTTTCTCGAGAATTGCGTTAGATTCTATAATAAAATCCCACTTGAGGTAACTAAAATGTCCTATAATAAATTCAAAGATTTTATAAAGCAGAGGTTAATTGACAAAGCCTACTATAAGGTGGCTCATTACGTGGAAGACAGGAATATATGGTTGTAGTAGCTTCTCTCTACACTTGCATCCCCCTGGCTAAGTGACAACTGTAGTAAGCATAATGTATTAATATTTATAACTGTAAACTGTAACCTAAGATAAAAAGAAAGATCCACAAAAAAATGCCTTGCTGAGTTTCTTGCCGGAGTCTTCTCAGTTGAAGTGTAATTACGAGCCGGTGGTAGATTCAAACATGTAACTTAACGTTCATAAGTGCCTTACCAGGGCCTAAACTGAATAAATTACTTTTTGATTTTGATTTTATTTTGACGAAATAATCAAAGAAACCGGTTTTTACCGTTTTAAATTCGGTTAATTTTAAACCGATTCCAAGCCTCGTTGCTTAGTTTGGCGCTAGATGGCGCTGTGTGACATGTCGTGCGATATTTATTTTTATTATTTATTGTTCGCAGCGAAGATGACGTAGCGTGTTGGTCGAAGGTCGCAATGTCACCGCGCACGCTGGTGCGTGTGGCGCTGGTGCTTGCGGCGTGGTGCTGCGTGTCGCGGCGTGTCGCTGCGTGTCCGTGGGCGTGTGCTTGTCGCGCCGCTGCCGCTGACTGCGCGCACCGCACACTACTGCACGCGCCTAAACGTCTGCCCCCAGACATACACCGACTGTAAGTACAACAATTAATTTTAGTTCGAAAAAAAATCAAAGTTCCTGTCTTTTGTCGTTTTTTATGTTTGTCAAGCTAGGTGTATGACCACAGCTCACCTGATCCTGAACACATCGTTAGATACTTGGCGGCTGATTTTCAACTTAATGGTAGCTAGCCAGCCGAGTACTAGATAGTACCCTACCACCACGCTATGGTTTCCTCACGATGTTTTCCTTCACCGGCAGCTCAAGCTCATTGTTGGGGTTTGAAACCACGCCCTTCGGCATGCGAACTGACCGCGCTAACCACTGAGCTATCATCGCTACAAAGGTGACTAGGTGAAAAAGGTGACTGTGGAGCGTAATTTAAAAAAAATTGATGTCAAAACATACCAAATTTCATCAAAATTGGTCCAGCCGTTTGAGCGTGAAAAAGTAACAAACATATACACACAAACTTTTGCCTTTATAATCTTGGTATGAATAGTAATATACATATATGTGACCCTGTATGTGACGGGCTTAATGCCAACATTTTTCCAAATTTAAAGTTATTTTTATACAATAGTAATATTTTTTACAAGACATGCCCATCACACCTCCAATATCAGAAAATACCCACAAAGCGGCCCACATAAAGGCAGTCAATTTCTATACATTGCTACCCCCTCGCTCAATTTCACTAAATTATGGTATCTATCAACCCCTATAGAATACACCCCTACGGTAAAGTCGCTTCTACAAGCTCACATTATTTCTCTGTTCGTATTAACCGACTTCAAAAAAAGAGGTTCTCAATTCGATTTTTTTATGTATTTTATGATCACCAACATTGTGTACATGATCTAATAGATTATAAAAGTAATAAGACGAACTAGACTGATGTTAACAGATAACGCCTGTCCATGACCATTGCAGCGATACACAAAACTTTGAGTAGCAAAACAAAGTCCAGGGCTTCGCTGCGTTGGTGCTCATTACTTCGAAACTTTCGATGATTAGTATCAACAGCCCTTTAATTTCGCTAGCTGCAGTACCCCTCATAATCTTCTGGTAAAAACGACACTATGTTAAAAACTGAAATCAAATCAAATCAATTTATTTGCAAGTACAGATATAGTAGATGTACATACAAAAAAAATATAGTTGGACTGCACTTGACCCATACTGGGTTAGCAAATGTTCGAAAACAAATATAATAATTTATGTTGACTTAATAATTATAATAATAAACGGTAATGATATGCCAGAAATATTATGTCAAAAATACAACAATATGTCAGAAATACAATATGTCTTAAATATGTAATATGCCAGAAATACTATAATAATGTGTCATAATTGTAAGAATAAAAATTCATAAAATGATTTTTTTTAACGCTGACAGTCTAAGTGTTTGTCCACAACTCACCTGATGTTAAGTGACGGTGTGGTCGAAGATGGTAAAGCACACCTAACCTGGAATAGAACTGGCTCTCAAGTGAGGCTGCCGGAACACACCGTTAGATGCTTGGCGGCAGATTTTCAACTTGAGGGTGGTAGCTAGCCAGCCAAGTACTAGAAAGTACCCTACGACCACGCTATGGTTTCCTCACGATGTTTTCCTTCACCGGCAGCTCAAGCTCATTTTTGGGGTTTGAACCCACGCCCTTCGGCATGCGAACCGACCGCGCTAACCACTGAGCTATCATCGCTACAAATGTTATAAATATATTATGTAAGAAATACAATAATATTTCATAAATATATAATAATATGTCAGAAATACAATAATAAAACGTATGTTCATAATATTATGTCATGAACCTACACTACATTGTTAGTAGTTTTGTTATGAGTAAAATTCTTGATAGAATAATGAGTATTATCAATTAAAATGACTTGAGTTTGCGTTTAAATATAAAAAAGGAATTGGCCTCTTTTATTAATAATGGCAACTTCTTACTGATTGTGAACTGATGAACTGAGCTACCAAAACTTATAATATAACCTTATTTCAAAACACGTGTGTATAGGCGGCTTTAGCCGATCGGACGTGAGAATCCCCATAAAAATATTTCCACGTTTTGTGGTGAATACCCGAAAAATTGGGGAGCTTTCCCATTTCTATAGAGCACACTTTATAGCTGTCGGAATAATAGTTTACCTGCAGTGCAGGGAACTCGCTCTATAATGGCAACTTTGGGAAATCTTTCAATATACACAGGGGAGGCTGAGGATTTTTCTTGATTCCCATGGGATCCTCTAGAGTATTACGTTAGCAAAAATTTTGTAATTATGAACCTCTTCCACACTCGACACGTAAGTCTATGAGCGCTGCATGACGCCATTGGTAGACTGATTGAAGACGACGTAAAGAGGTGGAGGTCATGACCCTCAGAGACACGACGAACACGATGCTAGGAGGGTCTGAAGATATCACCGTTCTGATCCCCTCATCATCCATGTCATCAAAATAAAGACCCCCATATTTGGTGCTTACGTAATACTTGGACGTCCCCTTGGTAACAATGGAACCACTTAAAGAGTATACCCTCTTAAACAATAAAAAAAAACCCTTATACCTATTGGACTCATCTTAATGAATCCTATGACACCAAACTTTGAGGTTTAGGCTTCATCGCTATCTGATGATGGACCGGAAGGCTGTTTGCCGTGGTGGTGCTGGCGTAAGAATTGTGCCCCACCCTCTCTACCCGTGGTTGCCGTAAGAGTCGGCTAAGGGATGTAATCCGGATGATGGGCAGCAGCGTCTTTCTTGAACAATCACACCTAACTGCGCTCGCCAAACCGCCTGCCAAGCGTGGCGAGTATTGGCAAAACCCCGCCAGGAGGAGGCCTATGTCCAGCAGTGTCCTATGGCTGATGATGTGATGTGGTGTGTGATGTGGACCGGAAAGTAGGTAGTTCATTGGGACTATTCTAGTGACATATTTTTTCTAGTTATTTTGGTTTAAGAATCAAACTGATTAGACGTAATTAAAAGGCTCCAAAGCCATCGACGCAAAGTTGTCAGTTTTATATCGGATACACTTTGAAGAGTGCGGCCCAGATGACCTAATTCCACCCTACCCGTCCTTTTATCAGATAGCAAGCTTAAAAAGCGGCACTGCTTCATTATGGATATTTCAAAAACTAGAACTAAACGGTTTGAATCTACTTTAATTGTCTTCTTCTGCCTAGCGATTAGAAGACAATGAAGGTACCAATTACTTCCATTTGTCTTTCCATCTCTGATACGGCTTAATTTTTGCTTTTATGTCATGGGGCGGCTGCTGCTGCCCCCACAACCTTCCGAAGGAAAGCAGTTCGTAGCCGTTCGCTAGTTGGCAGGGTTAACCACGGGCAGGTGAGATTGGCTTCGACCTGAAAGATGTTGGGTAGCCACATACACCCTAATCTACTTTCATTGTACGAACAGCTAAACAATGATAGATACAATCTGGGTGCTTTCAAGTCGCGATTGAATCGGTTTCTTCTAGGCCAGCGTGCTCCACCATAGACCGCATCTTCGCTTAACATCTGGCGAGACGGCGATAAAACGCAAGCCTATCTAATATAAAAAAAACCAGAGATACAAAATTCGTATTGACTTATTTATTCTGTGACACTCACCAGCGTATTGGATTCCCGCACGTGCCGCTGTGTGTGTTGTGTACCCATGGCAATATGTTGCCACAATAATATGGCTAAACGACTGTCTGGGGAAGATTGAATATTACGACTTGCGAAAATAATAAGGGTTGCAATTCTTTTATATGAACTGGTATTTTATTTACTTGCGCGTTAGGGTTTCAACTAGTTTCAAGGTTTCTTTTGTCTTTTTAAGACTTCGCAATCCGATTATGTTTTTCGAGTGTATGTAATGTATGAGGTTTTTATAGCATGTCTTAGAGCATATATGGGCAACAACCGGCCCGCCTCGACATTTGACCCGGCCCGCGAGACATTTTGAAATTTCGCGCGAAGAGAAATGCAAACAACTGAGAGAGTTCGCGACAAGAATTGTTTGCGTTTTTGGAAGTACATATAAATGCGAACAATTTTTCTCGATGATGAAGACTAATAAGTCGAAATGCCGTAAGAGAGTCACAGATGAAAATCTGGAAAACTCGTTACGCCTCTGTACAAGTGGATTTTGAACAAACTTGTTTCTGAAGTTCAAACACAAATATCACTTTAACCGTTACACGTAAATTTACTTCACCAATGACCTAATAAAATTGGCTTTTTTATTTTGCGTTATGGCCCGCGACTGCATTAATATAGTAAGTTTGGCACGCAACTAGCTAAAGGTTGCCCATACCTGTCTTAGAGCGTTAATCGCTCGATTGATTCGACATGTGAGATATCATTTTAATCGTTTTAATAATAGGAATGACATATATCCACATAGAGTCAACAAAAAACTTAATTTAAAAAAAAAATGTCTGTATCTCCTTAGCAGGAGGTCATCTAGATAGGTACTACCGGAGTACCAGATATTCTGCCGCCAAGCAGTAGTGTGTAAACATTACTGCGATATTACAGGACTGTTGAGACTAACCACGTAAGTCTCAAAGTAATGAGCGTCAAAGCAGAGATGCCCTGGACTTTGTTTTGTTACTTTAAAGTTCTGTGTATCGCTGCAATGGTCATGGACTGGCGTTATCTCTTGCCATCAGGAGAGCGTCTTATTCGTCTCATTACTTTTACATGTTACGGTAGACTAGCTGGGAGACCGTCTGACTGCTGAAAATTTGTAATTCCAAGCGGTGTGTGAGAAGACATCGTTAGGAAATCTGCATATCTACGAATTTGTTAATATTCTCAAAGATGTTTGACTACCGACCTGCACTTGGCGAAATATTAGGCTACTACTACAAAGCGCCTTATTTCGATGGTTAGTCTCAACAGCTCTGTAATGTCGCTGCAATACCCTTCACAGTAACGTTTACACACTACTGCTTGGCGGCAGAATATCTGGTACAGCGGTGGTATCTACCTAGACGACCTCCTGCTAAGGATCTACTACTAAGTAAAAAAAGTAAGTAAGTTTTAGCAATAATCTTTTTATCTTAAATTTAACAATTTAGTTATAGTTTTAATCTTAGCGTTTTCAATTAAGTCCTTTGTGAGAAATGGTACATAGTATGGTACAGTAGATCAAGTAAAGCTTAAAGTTTTTCATGGATTTTCACTGGGTTATGTTAGGGTACTTTCTAGTACTTGGCTAACTATCACTTTCACGATGAAAATCTTTTGAAAATGTTTGTAGCGATGATAACTCTGTGGTTAGCGCCGTCGCGAAGAACGTGGGTTCAATCCCTAACAATGAGCTTAGCTGCCGGTGAAAGAAAACATCGTGTGGAAACCATAGCAAGGTGGTAAGCTACTTTCTAGTACTCGGCTGGCTAGCTATCACCCTCAAGTTGAAAATCTGCCGCCAAGCATCTAACGGTGTGTTCTGTCAGCGTCAATTGTAAGCCAACTCCATTCCAGGCTAGCTGAGCTTTATCAGTGGAGCTGTAATCAAACGCCTAGCCTGTCAACTACCACCCGAAGCTGCTGGTATCCATTAGATAGTATCGATTCCACATTCTTAATAAGTACAGCGAGGATGTGGAACTCTCTGCCGGCGTCTGTTTTTCCTGCGAAGTACAACTTGGGTGTCACCAAATCCTGAGTAATCAGGTTTTTTGTTGGTAAGCGTGCTTCATCTTAGACCACATCCTGTTTAACATCAAGCAGGTCGTGATCAAACGAAAACCTATTTAGAATTGAAAAAAACAATTATGTTACCCAAAGTTATGTTTATCGCTGCAATGGTCATGGACATGCGTCATCTCTTACCACCAGGAGATCTCTCGTTCGTCTCATTAATTTTACTTTTAAAAAAACTTGACCTAGGCAAAATGTGATTCCAAAAAAAGTAAAACTCTCGAGTTGATTTACTGTTATTACGATTCATTCGCCGTTGGCACCGTTCCAGTACTGGCTGCAATGCCGGTAGTTTGTCAAAGTCTAATTGAATACTGCACTGGAACGCCAATGCGCTTTTTAGCGCTTTCAGAAAATATTGGAATAAATTTCGACGACAATTCCATTAGGTTTATTTTTCTGCTGGTTCTCAAGTAACTTTATAGTTCAGCTATAAATTTCCACGCTGTATTGGTTAATAATTTCTGTGTTTTTATCAAAATCAAAATCAAAAAGTTATTTATTCAGTTTAGGCCCTGGTAAGGCACTTATGAACGTTAAGTTACATGTTTGAATCTACCACCGGCTCGTAATTACACTTCAACTGAGAAGACTCCGGCAAGAAACTCAGCAAGGCATTTTTTGTGGATCTTTCTTTTCATACTAGGTTACAATTTACTGTTATAAATATTAATACATTATGCTTACTACAATTGTCACTTAGCCAGGGGGATGCAAGTGCAGAGAGAAGCTACTACAACCATATATTCCTGTCTTCCACGTAATGAGCCACCTTATAGTCGGCTTTGTCAACTAACCTCTGCTTTATAAAATCTTTGAATTTATTATAGGACATTTTAGTTACCTCAAGTGGGATTTTATTATAGAATCTAACGCAATTCCCGAGAAAAGACTTATTAGCCTTTAAACACTTTTAAACACTCCTACCATCACCCAGTGCCGGATTTATATTTTTTACTAGTGTAGGCTATTATAATTTTCGCCGCCCCATGTATCTTTCTAAAATAATAATTTTCCATATGTGATAAGAAAGGAACTAAAGATAATTAAAAGAATGAATTAGTCATTAAGAAAGGGCAATAAAGAAACAAGAATTATAATTTTTACTAATAAAAATACCTAGGATTGATAATGTTCGATACGAATGAGTCTCTATGAGAATTTAACGTATTAGTATAAAAAACCGTGAGACAACCGGTGAACTTGTTTTACTTTTATCATCTGAAATTAAGTGAGTTTCCTCTAAAATCTGCCGCCCCTAGGACGCTGCCGCTCCTAGTACGCTGCCGCCCCTTGGACGCTGCCGCCCCTAGGACACTGCCGCTCCTAGGCCGCGGCCTATATGGCCTATTGACAAATCCAGGTCTGCCATCATCTCAACACAAGCCCAACATAAAAACAAAAAGTTTTCTCTCAACTATCTGACTTCCATAGTACAAGCTCTGCTTAGTTTTGACCCCAAACTGTGTGTAATGTTAATGTTATTTATCTCAACTGGAGGATGATTTGCTTCCACGTTCATTGTTTTTTTATTTTTTTATTTAACAGTAATAAGACGAACGAGACGCTCTCCTGGTGTTAAGAGATAACGCCTGTCCATGACCATTGCAGCGATACACAGAACTTTGAGTAGTAAAACAAAGTCCAGGACATCGCTGCCTTGGCGCTCGTTACTTTGAGACTAGATGGTTAGTCTCAATAGCCCTGTAATTTCGCTAGCTGCAGTACCCTTCAAACCGGAACACAGTAATGTTTGCAAACTACTGCTTGGCGGCAGAATATCTGGTACTGCGGTGGTACCTACCTAGACGACCTCCTGCTAAGGAAATCTACCACCGAATAAGTAATTGTGCTGACATGGTTGAAACGTCAAGGTAAATAACTGAAACTAATAATACGTGGTAAGCGATGATGTGGTCGAAGATAAAGCACGCAGACAGAAGAATATCTATTCATTCTGACCTTGAAAAGATCTAGATTATATCTCTCAGGGAACAAGGAAGCCGGCTTGTTCCATTGTCCGTACGGATGAGAAATGTAGAGTCAAAACGTTTAATGCCCAAGGAAATTCCACTATGTATGGGTGGTAGTGGGCCGTCGTACTACTTGTCCTGTAGTAAAAAAGGGATGAAAGTAAAAGGTCGTACAGCTCAGTAGCACCTCCGAAATTAATCCTGTGGAAAATTGCTACCTTCCGGCGATGTTCATGACTTAAAAAAAATTCTACCAACTTTTCATCACCAATAAGTCGAACAGCCGCAAGAGCTTGAAGTTGACACGTGATTAAGTCCCGTTTATAAATATTAAAAATGTTTAACACTCTTCAATAAATTCCCTTTAAAATATTCTCAAAATCATTCCAAGTCGCTAAACTTGAGAACATTTAGTGAAGCTCTTAGGGTAACTATCCAACAGTCGTAAAACTAACTCTTCTAGATTAATTTCCCATTGTACTGTCGCGAACAAAATACTTGGGAATATTTTTTCTTTATTTTTCGTCATCGCAATTTATGCAATCTTTCAGTGTCATATTTTTCATATTTAAATGTTTCATAAGTGCATATTGACATAGACTACTTTTTTTTAATATTTTTTTTTCCTTCTATAAGCTTACGTTTGACCGCCATCTCACCTGATGTTAAGTGATGATGCGATCAAGATGGAGCACGCTTGCCTAGAAGATATCGATTCACTCTCAAAATCACACTCTCTCTCTTTAATTGACAAAGCCTACTATAAGGTGGCTCATTACGTGGAAGACAGAAATATATGGTTGTAGTAGCTTCTCTCTGCACTTGCATCCCCCTGGCTAAGTGACAATTGTAGTAAGCATAATGTATTAATATTAATAACTGTAAACTGTAACTTAATATAAAAAGAAAGATCCACAAAAAAATGCCTTGCTGAGTTTCTTGCCGGAGTCTTCTCAGTTGAAGTGTAATTACGAGCTGGTGGTAGATTCAAACATGTAACTTAAAGTTAATAAGTGCCTTACCAGGGCCTACACTGAATAAATGACTTTTTGATTTTGATTTCTCGACTTGAAGACACCTAGTTTATATTCAACGGGGAACACCCACTCAGGCAGCGCATTCCACTGTCTAGCAGTCCACACAATGAACGTGGAATCAAATCGTTTCGTTCGAGGTTTTGGAACGTCGACTTTCTAGGCTTTGTAATTTAGCTTGAACAATAGAATCGTCGCAGATGAGCCTTTGGCACGCTTCTCAATATACTGCAACGCCTCTAGCTGGTATTTGGCAGATCCATCCAAAAGGTGCGAGCAGTACTCCATTTTTACGCACTGACTACGTGCCGTGGTGGTGCCGGCGTAAGAATTGTACCTCACCTTCTCTACCCGTGGTTGCCGTAAAAGTCGGCTAAGGGATGTAATACGGAAGATGGGCAGCAGCGTCTTCCTTGAACAATCACACCTAACTGCGCTCGCCAGTTGGCCTGCCAAGCGTGGCGAGTATTGGCAAAACCCCTCCCCAGGAGGAGGCCTATGTCCAGCAATGGACGTCCTATGGCTGATTATGTGATGTATGATGACTGCATCTGCATCTGATGCACCTTTGAGAGGATACCGAGCTTTTGACAATCACTTGCCACAGCTCACCTAATGTTATGACGGTGTGGCCGAAGATGGAAAAATACACCTAGCCTGTCAAGTATAAAAATAATCAATACAGAGTTCTTCAGCAAAATCTCAATTTCCAATTTTTTTGTCTAATAATAACTATAAATATTTATTAAAGTGCACGCACCGTTATGCAAAACAAGTTTCTTTACTTCGTGTTTTAAGCGTTACCATGAATAACTTAATATAAACAAAGTATTGTATTACTTATATCATATATTTAACACGGTATATTATGAAAACTTACTTTATTGAGACGTTTGAAATAGCAAAAATATGATTTTGTAATTTAACACTGTACATTCTTTACATACTTGTAAATTTAACTAAGGCTTAAACAGGGTAATAGGATTGCTCTAAATTGTTTGTAAGTATGTAATTGCACAGTACACTAAGAACAGTAATTCTGGCGCTGTGTACATTAGCATAATCTCGGGGAGACTCGAGTGCCGGCAGTCTGGGCCTTGCCTTGTGTTAAGATGCTGCTGCCCATCTTCCGGATTACATCGCTTAGCCGACTCTTTCGGCAACGACGAGTAAAGAGGGTGGGGTACTATTCTTACGCCGGCACCACCACGGCACAAATACATATAAGTAAAACAAAAAGGAAAAAATTAAGTTTTATTATGCAACACAAAAACAAACAAACAGGCAAGAGACAGTTACAAAATAAGGCTTCACCTCAGCATAATTCTGGTCATACTAAGTGGTATGCCAACGCTGGGCTTCCGGTAAACCCTTGTATGTATAGTAAAATACAGATATAACAGTAAAAACGATTTACCAACAACAATACATAACAAAAACAAAAATAATCACGTATAGTACTCCCGGTGAACAGTCTTATAGCTAAAAGTCTCGACCAACTTCTTAAAAGACTCTCGCTAGACGGTTGAGTCAAGGTTCAGATCCAAAAAGCAGTGATCCTTAACACGGCGTGCATTGTTAGGAGGTTTTTCACTCTGCAGCCCTAACTACCCAAGTTTTAAGTTTACTAAGAAATCAAATAAGTGCTACTATAAAATAAAACAAATGAGTTCTCCCATAAAATCCCTTTACAAAAGAACATACAAAGACAACAGGCCCTCTTTTGACCACCATCTCGCATGATATCAAGAGAAGATACACTTGTCCGGAGGAAGCCGATTCATTAAACTACCAATAACATCATATAGCACTTCTGATGATGGAAACCCTTGACGTTTTTCTGGTTCCTAATGGTGGAATATACTAAAGGTTAATTTATCTTAAGCATTGGAGATAAACGGGCTATATTACAGTAAATTTTCATCAAAACACTTGTGGACGCGATTGTACCCGCATTCCTTACAACTTTGAAGAGTTTTAATGAGTTTCCTCGAGACCCTCTCACTCGAGGCGCCTTAATTAAGAAAAAGTTGAAGTTGATCTTCATTGCAATATTTTTCTTAAATTCTGTCAGATTCAAGATAGAGATTTAACATTTCTCATCTGAACAACTGACTCCTAGAGAATGGAACTGGCTACTCGCTTCCTTGATTTTTTTAGAAGCTAGTTGTTTGACCACAGTTCACCTGATGTTAAGTGACGTTGCGGTCGAAGAAGATAAACCCACACCCAGCCTGGAATAGAACTGACTCTCAAGTGAAGCTGCCTGAACACACCGTTAGATGCTTGGCGGCAGATTTTCAATTTGAGGGTGGTAGCTAGCTAGCCGAGTACTAAAAAGTACCCTACCACCACGCTATGGTTTCCTCTCTTACTAACAGGCGGTTGGCAATCAAAAGTTAACTTAATAGCCACGTGTTTAGCTTGGACGGTTGTCGCGCTGAAGGGCGTGGATTCAAATTTCAAAAATGAGCTTCAACTGCTGGTGAAGGAACACATTGTAAGGAAACCAAAGCATGGTGGTAGGATATCTACCGCAAACGCATCTAACGTTGTTCGATAGCCTTACTTGAGAGCTAGTTCCATTCCATGATAGTTGTACGTACTATCTTCGACCAAACCGTCACTTAACATCAGAAGAGATTTATTTTTTTATTAGAGTTAGGCTTACGTTTGACCGCCATCTCATCTGATGTTAAGTGATGATGCGGTCTAAGATGGGGCACATTTGCCTAAAAGATACCGATTCACTCTCGACTTCAAGACACCCAGATTATCTCCAACGGGGAACACTCACTCTGGCAGCGCATTCCACTGTCTAGCAGCCCGCACAATGAACGTGGAATCAAATAGTTTCGTTCGAGTTTCGGCAACCATAAAACATGTAATAAGAAAAGATAAGAATTCTACTTCGACCCATCTCCCCTCATCTCTCTTTTTATCCTCACATTTTCCTCACTGGCTTCCCTCAATCCATAAGCCAAGCCAACCTTGGCACAAACATCGACAAACTTAGCCATCGCATTCGGCCAACCTTTCTCCGAAGCTCTGTAATCGTATGGAAAAGCATGATGATAGTTATGGTATCCTTCTCCCAGAGTTAAAAGAATGATCGGCCAGCTTTGGCGAGCCTTAAGTCTGCTATCATAAGGCCTATATCCCCACATATGGGAAAAGCTATTAACTGAGCAGGCCATATTAAGATTAATTATATAACGAAGTAGATTAATGTGCCAGGAAATGGACAAGTCTCCCCAAAGTAAGGGGATTATAGTTGGTAGGATGAAGGCTGTTGTCGGTAGAAGCCAGTTAGCATGCCTGGAAAGAAAAGTGAAAAGCATTATTGTTACATTGGATATCTAAGGGGGAATGTCCAAAAATATTAGGGTTGCAAAGGGTAAAACGGGACCCTATTACTAAGACTTCGCTGTCCGTCCGTCTGTCACCAGGTTGTAATCAGATGGTCTCATAAACCGTGATAGAAAGTGGAAATTTTCATAGATGATGTATTTCTGTTGCCAGGAAACAGAAACAGAAGTACAGAACAGAGTACTAAAAAACAGAATAAAATAAATATTTAAGGGGGCTCCCATACTACAAACGTAATTTTTTTACTCGTTTTTATGGATTGATATGGATGGTACGGAACCCTACGTGCGTGAGTCCGACTCGCACTTGGCCGAATTTTTTATAGATGACCGTTAGTCAATATTGATTCTGGATTGTTTGAACTCCTGATTTCGTCTAGTCAAGTTACATTCAATCTCTCACCTTTTCTGAAAGTTAAGAATAGGATTTGCTACGATGTCTTCCATAGCTGTAGGAGCTAAAGTTCCTCCAGGTCTTTTCACCATGAGCCAGCCGATGTGAGAATAAAAGAAGCCGCGGCTGGCGTCATGGGGGTCTACAGCCGTGTCGCTATACTGATGATGGAGACGGTGGAGTCTCACCTAGAGGAAGTAAAATTCATTATTACTATTTGGTAGAAGGTCTTTTGCAGATCGATTTCGTGAAAATTGCAGTATGAGATATTCTGCCGCCAAGCGGTAACCTATTTAACATCACTGTGTTCCGATTTGAAGAGTTACTTTTAAATATGAATGAATAAATAACCTGTAAATTTGTTGTTCTCAATAAAATATTTGAATTTATTATTAAGTCTGTCGAATGTCTCTTATCATCATCATTAGCTTTTTGTAGTCCACTGCTGGACATAGGCCTCACTCAAGACACACCACTCAGTCCGATCTTCGGCTTTTTACTTGCATCCACTACCAGCTTTCATACGTATATCGTCACTCTATTGACAAAGCCTACTATAAGGTGGCTCATTACGTGGAAGACAGGAATATATGGTTGTTGTAGCTTCTCTCTGCACTTGCATCCCCCTGGCTAAGTGACAATTGTAGTAAGCATAATGTATGTATTAATATTTATTACTGTAAATTGTAACCTAATATGAAAAGAAAGATCCACAAAAAAAATGCCTTGCTGAGGTTCTTGCCGGAGTCTTCTCAGTTGAAGTGTAATTACGAGCCGGTGGTAGATTCAAACATGTAACTTAACGTTCATAAGTGCCTTACCAGGGCCTAAACTGAATAAATGACTTTTGATTTTGATTTTGATTGACTCTATCGAGTTTCAGGGCGTCCTACACCATTTTTTTGCCAATTCGCAGTCTCCACTCTAGAACACGTCTACCCCAGATGTTGTCGGTTTTGCGACATATTATAAAACTAAGTCGTCCGCCGCCTCTGTCTGTCTGTTTGCGATAAACCTAATAACTACTGAACGGATTATCATGCGAGTTTCACCAATAGATAGAGTGATTCATGAAGAAGATTTAGGTATATAATTTTCTAAGGTTTTGTGTAAATTAGTTGGAATATGATGATAATTGTTGGAAGTGTCGGAAAAGGTCACGCCACCTGGGAGTTTTCATCGAAAACGCTGCCTAATCCCTTTGAGATATAACAAAACAATGCATGGCGGGATATTCCTCTTTTATAGACCTACAAAAAGTTGCATATATAATATACCTATTCTTACTACCCGCGCGAAGTGGGGACTGCTCGCTAGTTTAAGATAATTTTTACAAAAAAAAAAGATTTCCGTTCCACTAAGCCCAAACACGTCTAGGATACATTGGATAACTCTATCTATTAGCGAAATTCGCATGATAATCCGTTCAGTAGTTTTTAAGCTTATCGCCAACAGACAGACAGACGCGTCGGACGACTTTGTTTTATAATATGTAGTGATTATAATTTTTAGTACTAACCCATTTATAAGCGGTGAACTGGAAGGCCAGCGAGTGGCATACCATAAGAAAGACCTCCAAGGAGCGAGTGGCTTGGAAGGCCCGGTGTGACCACAGCTTATGCGCTCCGACCACCACGCCGACAGTCGCCAGTAGGTACGTGGCGTGCGCTGGAATAATTAAGGGTTTTTTTTTGTCTCGTTTTATAAGATAAGTTAAAAGTATTGTGTACATCGATCATGTTAAAATAATCATCATAATTTTAGCCCAAATAACTATGACATCCTGGATTTTTCTGCATTTCCAGGTTTGATATAAATAGCGATAAGCGAAAACGGTTTGTAGCGATGATGGCTCAGTGGTTAGCGCGGTAGGTTCGCATGCCGAAGGGCGTGGGTTCAAACCCCAACAATGAGCTTGAGTTGATGGTAAAGGAAAACATCGTGAGGAAACCATAGCGTGGTGGTAGAGTACTTTCTAGTACTCGGCTGGCTAGCTACCACACTCAAATTTAAAAATATGCCGCCAAGCATCTAACGGTGTGTTCCGGCAGCCTCACTAGGAAGCCAGTTCCATTCCAGGCTAGGTGTGCTTTACCATCTTCTACCACACCGTCACTTAACATCAGGTGAGCTGTGGTCAAACACATAGCCTGTCAGCAATAAAAATAAAAAAACTTTTTTGATTCTACCCAATAACGGTCAACGTTCATATTACAAATATTTTAGATTTGTGGTTTGAACCCATGGCCTTTGGCGCGTGAACCGCTACTCCACTGAGCTATCATTGCTACGAAATAAATATTGACCTCACTTGAGAGCCAGTTCCGTTCCAGGCTACATGTGTTTACCATCTTCAACCACACCGTCACTTAACATCAGGTGGACTGTGGTCATGGTCATAAAACTTAGATAAGCCAGAAACAAATCACACTAATATTATAAAGGCGAAATTTTGTGAGTGTGTGTACGTTTGTTACTTCTTCACGCTCAAACGGCTGGACCAATTTTGATGAAATTTGGTATAGAGGTAGCTGATACCCTGGATTACACATAGCCTACTTTTTATTCCGAAAAAAATTTAAAACACTGCGGGGCCCAATGTGTACTTACTAAAACATACTGTCGTCCATTGTGCTTTGAAACACAAATACAAGCCATACAGGCCAGCGACATGGAAGTAAATTATCAAAAACACACTGGAGAAAGCTATTTCGTATTTCCATTGTCGTTGCTGTTTCTGTTCCGGGGCAAAACACTCATTTTCAACCATTTCCTGAAACATAAAGTGTACATTAACCTTACCTATGCTTAACTAACACTTTTATCTAAATCTAAATTTATATAACTCAAAGGTGACTGACTGACATAGTGATCTATCAACGCACAGCCCAAACCACTGGACGGATCGGGCTGAAATTTGGCATGCAGGTAGATGTTATGACGTAGGCATCCGCTAAGAAAGGATTTTGATTAATTCGACCCCCAAAGGGATAAAATAGGGGATGAAAGTTTGTATGAAACTTTGTCAATTTTAAACCGATCGGGCTGAGACTTTGCATGCATAAAGCTACTATGACGTAGGCATCTAGCGCGGGGGAAACCGCGGGGCACGGTTAGTTATATATATTTTTTTATAGCTGACAGGCTAGGTGTTTGTCCACAACTCACCTGATGTTAAGTGACGGTGTGGTTGAAGATGGTAAAGCACACTTAGCCTGGAATGGAACTGGCTCACAAGTGAGGCTGCCGGAACACACCGTTAGATGCTTGGCGGCAGATTTTCAACTTGAGGGTGGTAGCTAGCCAGCCGAGTACTAGAAAGTATTCTACTTCACGCTATGGTTTCCTCACGATGTTTTCCTTCACCGACAGCTCAAGCTCATTGTTGGGGTTTGAAGCCACGCCCTACGGCATGCGAACCGACCGCGCTAACCACTAAGCTATCATCGCCATAAAATAATATTTATACTGAACTTGAAGCTGAAAACACGACGGCCGTAAGATTAAATTAAGAAATCGTTAATTATAATTATGTAAAAGTAATGAGACGAACAAGATGTTCGCCTGATGGTAAGAGACGCATGTCCATGACCATTGCAGCGAAATGCTTTGAGTAGCAAAACAAAGTTCAGGGCATCGCTGCTTCAACGCGCGTTACTTTATGACATTAGAGCCCTGTAAGTACCCTTCAAACAGGAACGCAGTAATGTTTACACACTACTGCTTGGCGGCAAAATATCCGGTATTACCTAGACGACCTCCTGCTAAGACATATGTATTGACCGGTTTATGTTTATAGCGATGATAGCTCAGTGGTTAGCGTGGTCGGTTCGCATGCCGAAGGGCGTGGGTTCAAACCCCAAGAATGAGCTTGAGCTGTCGGTGAAGGAAAACATCGTGAAGAAACCATAGCGTGGTGGTAGAGTACTTTCTAGTACTCGGCTGGCTAGCTACCACCCTCAGGTTGAAAATCTGCCGCCAAGCATCCATTCCAGGCTAGGTGTGCTTTACCATCTTCGACCACACCGTCACTTAACATTAGATGAGTTGTGGTCAAAACACCAAGCCTGTCAGCTAATAAAAAAAAAAAATGGAATAGAATACTTGCTCCAGACACTGGTCAACTCGGCTGAAATTAAGAACTGGTTTTTTGCCACAGAATAAATATCACAAACCAACCAGTGACAAATTGCGCGGCAAATGGCGGTCCGATTTGAATTGCGAATGACGATTCGAAAATTGAATGCGTGGATTTTATTTTTTACTTTTTTTATTCTGCGACTCGGATTGCATTCAGCCAGTTTTATTTTTTATTTTTAATGCAAATTGGTTTATGCTGTTTTACTATTCATATTATTGGTTACAATTTTCTTTTTTAATATAAGCCAAGGTTTTGTTTGAAAAACAAAAACTTGTATTAAAATCGTTACTTACTTACTTACCTATTATAATTTAATTTATAATAATGGCTTAATAGCCTACAAGTTAATTCTCTAGTGACTTTTTAAAATGTTTTTACGAATATAATGCTCCTAGCTCAGATAAATTAACCAGCCAGGATAAGCCATGCGCTCTAACTTCAATACACAAAAGTCTGTCAATTTAGGTGCGGGGCGAGGTAACGCACACAAAAAAAAAGCTCACACAAACATATTTTGCGATCGCGTCGCTACACACGCACATGAAACTATAGGCTAACACTAGCTTACGCTGTACGCACACAATCACATTCACACATGGAAGCGTTCTATCGGTACACGGTAGATCGTGTAAAAGGGTTAGGGATTGACACTATCGAAATTGAATTATCGATAAGTTCTTTGTGTACCTGTAGGATAGTGGCAGAAACCGCGGGGCGCAGATAGTAAATCAAAATATTTATCTTAGTAATTTTATTGCTAACACGAAATGAAATCACTACATAAAGATTATAGGATTTTATCTTATAATGTTAACTTGAAAAATACAATTTCTGTTCTTTACGGAAATATAATGAAACGAGAACTGTAAAAAATCCTAGAAAATATATACAATGTAATTCTCAAGAAGTTTTTAGTTAAAAGACAGGACTCAGTTTGACCGAATATAAGGGCTGGAGAGTGACATTAGGTCTCCAGGTAGACAAAATCGCTAGCAAAAGTTTGTGAAATATAAGCTCTCCTCAGATATTTTATACTTGGCACAGCGCCCTGTTGTAATCTTCTTTTGTTATTGGACAAGTGAGTAAAACAAGAAGATTCAAAATGTTGTGAGCTTGATACGTTTGTAAGTTTTGGAATCTACGTCAAATGATTCTAAGCTCGGGTCCGGCCAGCTTTGCTCACTGGTTCTTTTGGAAACTTGCAATATGAGTAGCGTGATACAATTCAAAAAGAAAAAAATATACATCGATATTTGTGATTGTGCTGTCCCATCCTTATTTTGCTGCGGTTTGCCGATAATGTTGCCAACTTATTAAAAGTAAAAGGTGCCATTTTCAAGCTTTCAATAGTAGGTAATTTTCGTTTTATAATATTGTATATGAATAATTAAGCAATAATACTAAACCATCTTATTATTTTTAACTTCTAGTGAACAAGATTTGCGTAGATCGTTCACAGATGGCCATTGGAAAACATGAAACAAAAAATAAAACCATTCTATACAGTTGCGTCAATTCGCTCTTACAATACTAAATGTTTTTCGTAGTAGTAGGCTAGTAAGGCTCTTTTGCAGAGTCCGCCTGTTGAAGTACCACGCCTTTGCTAGATATTTAGCCCTCAAGCAGTAGTGTGCAATCATTACTGTGTTCCGGATTGAACGGTAATATTTTTAACGAAATTACAGGGCAATATATAACATCTAATATCTCAGGGTGGTGAGTGCAATAAATTGCAGCGCGTGGTTTTGAACTATTAAAATTCCAAATTCTGCACGGTATTAGCAGCATAGAAAAGGCATTGATATTATACGCGTACTGTTCAGTTAAATAAACATCATCATTAAAATTTTCCTTAAAATAGATATTTACGATTCAATGGCCACACTCTGGGGCCGACAATAATTTTCAATAATTAGCTAATTTATTTACATTTCTTATAAAATAAATACTCATAGATGAAAAGTAATATTGTCCTTTTGACGGTTTGATGTCTTTGAGGTTTTTTGCATCAATATACACAGCAGTTCGGCATTTTTGTCGGAGAACGTTCCGCGCGCACGACAGTTTGTGAATGGCGCAGAACACGCGTCAACCAGTTTTTATAAACGAGTATGAGTTTTTCTCTTATACCTTTGGAGAGCGGGGTAAGCCTGTCGTATCGACTCCTTTTGGTTGTCTACTCGAAGGCTCCTAGATATACATAGTTTTGGAACGTGATACAGAATGTAAAATGTATATCGAATTGAAATTAATAGTATTACATTCTGTTGTATATTTCTGTGCTCCCTGTAAGGTACAATATGGGTGTCGTCAAATCTAGAGTAATCAGGTTTCTAGGTAAGCGTGCTCCGTCCTATACCGCATCCTGTTTTATATTAGACAAGTTGTCGTCAAACGTAAGCCTTTCTCATTTTTAGGGTTCCGTACCTCAAAAGAAAAACACGGAACCCTTATAGGATCACTGTGTTGTCCGTCTGTCTGTCAAAGCCCTTTTTCTCAGGAACGCGTGGAGGTATTAAGCTAAAATACATATCAAATGCTCAGGTCTACTGTCCCTTGGAGCTGTGAAAAAATCAAACTTCTAAGCCAACGCAATCAAAAGATACAGCCGTTTATGCTGCAAATTTTCGACACTCGCAAGGGCATCAAAACCTACAGGGTACTTCCCGTGAACTCAGAATCTTGAAATTTGGTACGACGCAACGTCTTATAGCACAGATAAAGGAAACATTGCGAAAAGCATAAATTACCATTAAAAAAATATATATACGATAACTAATACCTACAGATTTGTACGGAACCCTCGGTGCGCGAGTCCGACTCGCACTTGGCCGGTTTTTTTTTTCAATTGGTGGTAGATCTCCTTAGCAGGAGGTCATCTAGGTACCACCGCAGTGCCAGATAGTCTGCCGCCAAGCAGTAGTGTGTAAACATTACTGTGAAAGGTACTGCAGTGACATTACAGGGCTGTTGAGACTAACCATCTAGTCTCAAAGTAATGAGCGCCAAGGCAGCGATGCCCTGGACTTTGTTTGTTACTCAAAGTTCCGTGTGTCGCTGCAATGGTCATCGATACTCTTACCATCAGGAAAGCGAATAAAAAAACCTATCTTGAATAAAATGGATGTAACACACAAGCAATCTTAAATCGATTTCAATTTAATGATCGCATAAAATATGCATCACACATTCGATTTAATACGACGGCGTATAAATTGTCGCAATAGATGTTTCAAATTATAGATTGTATTGATTATGTTTTGTATGTTTTTATTTTAACATCAGGTGAGCTGTGGTCAAAACACCTAGCCTGTTACTATAAAAAAAAAAAAAACAGTTATAGATATTAATATATTATGCTTACTACAATTGTCACTTAGCCAGGGGGATGCAAGTGCAGAGAGAAGCTACTACAACCATATATTCCTGTCTTCCACGTAATGAGCCACCTTATAGTAGGCTTTGTCAATTAACCTCTGCTTTATAAAATCTTTGAATTTATTATAGGACATTTTAGTTACCTCAAGCTTTTGCGCACTTAAAGATTTGGTCTTCTTTGCGTATCGAAGGCTGGATACTATATAGTCCCCCGGAATGCGGCCAGTAGATTTAGGATCTCAGATGAAGACTAGTCTATCAGCGACTAACGGTAGTCAAGTGGAGACCGCCACGCACAGACACGAAAAGACCTTACCGACAGCGCCAATTACGTAGACAAAAGATTCACAATAAACCAAAAACTTTAAAAGAGTTATAGTTTATGAACTTAAGTTGTTTGTTAGCCTAGCTGATTTGTAGAACTGACGGTGAAGAGAAGTGGCCGCAGGTCAATTCGGTCGAAAATCATGACGCTGTACTTAGTTGGTGGCCAGCGCACCTTCGCGTTAATCTGGGTCGCGTCAATGCAGCATTTTCAATGGTTGAGCAATACGTAATTGTTTACAAATTAAATCTGCATTATAAGTTGTTGTTTTTATTTGATTTTATATGTATATAGTTACATCAGTTTCGAATATTAGATCTTCAATAGAAAAGCTTGTTTTATAACATTGACGAGAAGGTATTTCAAACTAAAAGATTATTAAATTACTAGTAAGTGAGTTTTATTTTTATAGCTTACAGGCTTGGTGTTTGATCACAGCTCACCTGATGTTAAGTGACGGTGTGGTCGAAGATGGTAAAGCACACCTACCCTGGAATGGAACTGGCTCTCAAGTGAGGCTGCCGGAACACACCGGGGTTGCCAATACTCGCCACGCTTGGCAGGCGGGTTGGCGAGCGCAGTTAGGTGTGATTGTTCAAGGAAGACGCTGCTGCCCATCTTCCGGATTACATCCCTTAGCCGACTCTTACGGCAACCACGGGTAGAGAGGGTGGGGTACTATTCTTACGCCGGCACCACCACGGCAGATAAAAATATAAAGAGATGGCTAAAGATATATCTCTTTAATAATCACATCAATGTTCTTTGCACGCTGCCCTTTTTAACACGTTAACTGCGAGGCCGTTTTTGGCGGACTTTCAGCCAGTGCGTATGAGGTCTATTCGGGGCAAAGTTAAACTTTTTTACAATGCATATGAGACCATTTCGGCCTCACAAAACAACTTTTTTCAAAACTCGTTATATCCAACTGAATAATGATTTGTTTGAGGTATTACCACGTGTAAGTTAAATTGTTCTTAAAGCTTAATCTGGAGTCGCCAGCATTTATGACATTTGGATATTGAATTTGAAGTGATTATAATGAATAAATGAGAGTTGAAGTTACGATATTGAAATAATTATTAAAAAACAATTAAAATGTTTTTTTTTTATGATTAACCTTCCCGAAAACCGTATAATGCGGCAATTGCCGTACCTGAAACATCACTGCGTTACTTTCCTTACGGCTGTGAGGCTTGTAATTTATGAGGCACATAAGACCTCGCCCAGCACTGAACGTAATTTATTTGCATTCAGTGCGTTTGAGGCACGTTCAACATCAAAATGTATTAAATATGCCGTTGGGTTAGACAATGTAACAGAAGCAATATTATATATTCGTCTTTGTCGTACTCATAGAAATGCGAACATAGTAGGGTGGCTACTATTTTTTTTTTTTTTTTTATGGCTGATAGGCTTGTTGTCTGACCACAATTCACCTGATGTTAAGTGACGATGTGGTCGATGATGGTAAAGCACGCCTAGCCTGGAATAGAACTTGCTGCCGGAACACACCGTTAGATGCTTGGCGGCAGATTTTCAACTTGAGGGTGGTAGCTAGCCAGCCGAGTACTAGAAAATACCCTACCACCACGCTATGGTTTCCTTCACCGGCAGCTCAAGCTCATTGTTGGGGTTTGAATCCACGCCCTTCGGCATGCGAACCCACCGCGCTAACCACTGAGCTATCATCGCTTCTGCCGCTATGGGACACAGAATGAGAGAACACGATTTACTGTACCGCACCAGCGAGAAGTCACGCTAGACCTCATGATGCAATGAACGTGTTGAACAAAAATACGCTACAAATATATCTCTTGAATAACATTAATGTTTTTTGCACGCTGCAGTTTTAAAGGAAGGCCGATCTTACTATTCCGAATCTACAATTAGAAACATCACTGGCGTTCCGTGAACAATTCAGCGAGTTGGTATAAATTGATAAAACAGATGTGTGTGCATCGTTCATTAACTCTATTAACCTCGCACATGATGTTCATCGCGTCTTGATAGATCAGAGAAGCTGATGCTGTGAAGTGAGAGGAAATCCCAACGCTCTTAAGCTGTCGGTGAAGGAAACCATAGCTTGGTGGTAGGGTACTCTCTAGTACTCGGCTGGTTAGCTACCACACGATAGTTGAGAATTTACCGCCAAGCATCTAACGGTGTGTTCCGGCAGCCAGTTCCCATTCCAGGTAGTTTGTGTTTGTGTGTTCTACCATAACGTCACCTAACCTAAAATGAAAAGAAAGATCCACAAAAAATATGCCTTGCTGAGTTTCTTGCCGGAGTCTTCTCAGTTGAAGTGTAATTACGAGCCGGTGGTAGATTCAAACATGTAACTTAACGTTCATAAGTGCCTTACCAGGGCCTAAACTGAATAAAAGTGACCTTTTGATTTTGATTAGGTCATACAACTACAGGAAAAAAACTGCCATGCAAAAAAAAAAAACGAAAAAAGTAATTAAAATTTGAATATAGAGCCGGGATTTTTCCGTACGAAGGTTGCCTGGAAGAGATCGCTTTAAGCGACAAGGCCGCCTGTTGTTGCAATATTGTTGATCTGTTTCTGCTATCAATGTTTTATTTCTGATATGAACAATAAAGAGTTATCTTTTCAAACGTTTGTAGTCAGGTGACCAGAATGCTGGCATCTACTTTGGTTAAAAACTTAGCATTGCCATCCAGCCATGCCATGCCGCCAGCATTCTGGCCACTTATCCCTCATCTGACGGACTTTTTTACTAAGTTATTTTTATAAGCTTGTAAATAGTATTAATTTTATATATTATCTCATCTCATCTCATCTCATCTCGTCCCGTCCCGTCCCGTCCCGTCCCGTCCCATCTCATCTCATCTCATCTCATCTCATCATATCTTATCTTATCTTATATCCATCAGGGAACAGCCACACGGACATTAAATTCCATTATTTAGTGGTTCGCGTTGTGAAAGTAGGTTTATTTTACTGTTCCGTTCGAGTTTTTGAAATATCAACCGTGACAGTGTCGCTTTTTAGAGCTCACGACCGTTCGATAATAGAATAAGAACTGTGAAATTAGATCTTACATATATAGTATGTAATGCAATCACTAAAAAGAGACTCATTGTTAAAAAATATCTCGACAAGTTTCTCTGTATATAAAAATGCGATCATCAGAAGCAATTAAGCCAAACTTTCGATTATCTTCAACCACCGCTGTAAAACATTCTCGAATTACCCTGGAAACCGGGCGTTAGGGACGGGACACTATCGATAATGTAATATCGATAATGCTTTACTTTTATATTTATATCTATCACTGCAGTAAAATCGTTCGTGTCCCTTTTCTAAACCGGCCTTAAGGGACATTATCGATAACTCGTAAATTGTACACGCATAGCAACCACTACAGTAACAATGTCTCAAATGTTTTTACTTCTTTACATTGTTAATCTTAACAAATATTTATTAACCAAAAACATTACCCTCCTTTGCCATCCAGCGTGGCAATGCTGCCAGCACTCTGGCAACATATCCCTCATCCGACGGACTTTTTGTCTAAGTTCATCATCAGCCATAGGTCGTCCACTGCTGGACATAGGCCTCCTCCTGGGGAGTTTTGCCAATACTCGCCACGCTTCGCAGGCGGGTTGGCGAGCACAGTTAGGTGTGATTGTTAAAGGAAGACGCTGCTGCCCATCTTCCGGATTACATCCCTTAGCCGACTCTTACGGCAACCACGGGTAAAGAGAGTGGGGTACTATTCTTACGCCGGCACCACCACGGCAAACTAAGTTTGAAAAAACGGACGGCGGTTCGTGCTGCACGTCTGCTCCGTATAATAAAATTACTTAAAAATAATTCATCGGCCAAATAAAGAAACCAGTGTTAAAAAACAAAGTATTAGATATTCCGGTACACAGGTGATATACAATTACAAGTGATAATTTCAGTGATTACAGTGAAAATTATAAGTTTAAAAAATAGCACCAACTCTGAAAGTTATTTACTTAACCAGTCTTTTTAAGAATTTTAAACTAATAAGTGCAATTCCTTATATCAGATTGACTTAGATTATGCTTAAATGACGATCTTAGTTCAGTGGTTCTGAAGTTATATGTCAAATATTGATAAGACTGGCCATTATACAATTATTATAATACAGTTCGAATGTCTTGACCTTTGGACTTGACATCTAGCGACGCAAAATATATTACGTTTTGATTCTTCGTCGAGCAACTACCCGCATTAAGAAAATCAATAGTGTGGCCGTGGAAATAAACTATTAATTTCGTTACTGCATAGTAAGACCGTTTGGTCTAGTGGCAAAAAACCGAGCAGTCACAGGCCTGAGGTGCTTGGATCGAATTCGGCTCAAGTCAGTTATTTTTCACTGGCCTTTTGAAATAATCACACACTTTGTTGATATTCTATGGTACAGAAATTATTTTGAGGATATATTTAAGACAATAAAGCTTTAATTTTTGAAGTTTCGTATTTATATTATAAATTTCCATTAACAAATATGGAATTTGTAACTATGCGACGACATCTAAGAACTCGGTCTGAAAATGGTACATCAAACCTGGACCTATCTCAATCTCGATCAGAGACATCTCGAACGCTAATGCACTCAACGTTATTGGACACTACAACACAAAGTGAACCAACAAATAATGGCATCGATAGCTCTTTGGTCTTAACACTCCAGCAAAAAATAGAAACACAATCAGAAAATTTATGTTCCGCTCATCAAGAAATTGATAATCTGAACTCTGAAATTTATAATCTCAAAAAGGTTTTAGCAGAAAAAGATAAGACCATAAATATTTTAAAAAGATTAACGTCAGATACAAGTACGAATAACACACCAACAAGAAAGCACATCGTATCAACACCTATAGCTAAACGTATGATCAATATTCAAATGAAAACACCAAGACCATCACCGTCACACTCCAATGTTACAGTTTGTAAATCTGTAAAATTAACAACAAAAAACAACAACTCACTACCTGCCACTACACCAACACTAACTGACATGGATAAAATCCCTTATAATATGAAGCAAAGATATAGTTTTGAAAACGCCATGACAACGGAACAATTTATTCTAATGAAGAAGCCCCAAGTAATATTATTAGGAGACCAACAATTAGCTGGTTATACTGAGAAAATAATAAATCAAAGAAGAAAAAATAAATGGAATGATATCTACAATGTATCCGCTATAACAAAGCCTAATGCAACTACAGCACACATCTTGACTAGTGTAGAAAACATAATTGAGACTTTAAGTAAAGACGATGTGATCGTATTGGGCTTAGGGGCAAATGACAAAAATCCTTTTTTAGTTTATTCTAGCATCTGCAGTATTCTATACAAATTGAGAAATTTTAAAGTTGTTCTACTGAGTGTCCTATTTAATCCACATCTCAATGTTACTTGGCTAAATCAAAATATCCATCTCCTAGCAAAAAACTATAAATGTTGTAATTATGTTAACCTAAATGAACTTATTACTAAGAATACTGTTACAAGAGAATTTGTTTGCCATAAAATAAATATTGAAATTGATAATATCAACTGTAAGAAACGGATAATAGAAAATTGTAGTCAAATGATACCTGTGCAAGACAAAGCTATCAAATGTACCAGTAAAACTACCAGCTTTGGTAGTGTACTACCAAATAAGGCTACAGGTTTGAGGAAGGGAACAATTCCTTTTTATTTTCAAAATCACCAAAAAATCTCTACGAAGGCGCAAAGTAAGTCCGTAACTCCAAAAAAAGGAACAATTCCTTATTACTTTTCAAGTTCAACTTCGATATCGAATAAAAAAATTGTCCGCAACATCGAAAAAAAATGTACATTTTTTCGCTCCTAAAAAAAGTTTTACATTACTAAATCAGAATATAGCTGGATTAGTAAATAAGCAGGATAGAATAGAAATAGCCCTTGAAGAATTAGCTCGTAATAATACTGATGTGGATTTTATATGCTTCACAGAAACAAATGTAAAAAAAGGCACCGAGCCTAATATTGACTTAAGAAACTACAAACTTATATCTTCATTTTCTAGGCCTAATGAAAAACGTGGTGGAACTTGTATTTTAGCAAAAAAACAATTTGAATGCAAACAAATACATATTATAGATCCAATATTATATGATTTTGAATATTGTGCAACTGAAGTTCCTGTTTTGAGACTGTATATAATTTGTATTTATAGAATTCCTAAGAGGTCTAATATTACTATTTTTTTTGACAAATTAGCTCAACTACTTTCAAAATTATTAAAGAATGGCAACAAAAATGTTATATTATGTGGTGATTGGAATATTAATATGCTTGTCGATACTAACAATTCAAGGGCTTTACTCTCCATATTAAGAAACCATAACATAACAAATCATATAACTAAGCCTACACGGAAAAAATCTTGCCTAGATTTGATAGCAAGTAATTTGGAGAACGTTTCTGCCAATATACGCATTCTAGCTTTATCAGACCACGAAACTGGTCAAACATTGACATTTAACATCGAATTAGTTCAATCTAGATCATCACAATTGCAACGCCCTTTTTGGTTTGATAAAAGAAGAGATTATAGTAATGACAACATTCAAAAATTTATAACTAGTTTATCGTCTCTGACTTTTTCTGATATATATAAAACAGACGAATTAAACGAAGCCTTTAATAAATTTCATGAAATTTTGACCCTTTTCTATAACTTATGTTTTCCAGTCATCAGAATTAAAGTTATAAACAAACCTATTAAAAACAGGTGGATTACAAAAGGTTTGCGAAGATCATCCATTATTAAGCGCCGACTCTATCTACAGTATCATCTTTTAGGTTCTAATAAACGCCAAGCCAAGAAAGCGTATAGTCGTTATAACATTATTTACAAAAAGTGTATATCTACTGCCCAAAAAATTAATAATGCTAAATTTATTATAAATGCTAAAAATCGCTGTAAAGCTGCGTGGAAAATAATTAAAGGTAACGGGAGCAATCATGGTCAATCGACAAATATTGAATCTATACATGCGAACAATAAAAAGTACAATAATCCTGAAGATATAGCTCAATTATTTAACAATTTTTTTATTAATGTGACTAATTTTAATGACAATACCTTAGGTGCTGACAAAAATAATTACCCGTATGATATTTCTAAAAATCCTAATACAATTTATCTGACCCCCGTAGACGAATATGACATTCATAAGATTATTATGTCCTTAAAAAATACTAATGCGACTGGTTACGACAATCTAACCACAAAACTGATAAAAGTCTGTTCAAAAATCCTAGTCGGTCCTTTGAGCTACATTATAAACTTATCTCTTACACAAGGTCTATTTCCAGACCGTTTAAAACAGTCCATAGTGAAACCTTTACATAAAAAGGATGCAAAAGATAACATGAACAACTACCGTCCCATAACATTAATCCCTGTTATGTCTAAAATATTTGAAAAGGTCATGTTTACTAAAATTACTAGTTTTCTTATAAAACATGACATATTGAAACCGGAACAATTCGGGTTTAGGAAAAATATGTCAACAACACTAGCCTGTTTTTCTCTAGTAAAAATAATTACTAACTGCTTAGATAAAAAAATTCCCATTGTCTCCATTTTTCTCGACATGTCAAAAGCATTTGATTGCGTTAATCACAAGTTGTTACTTTTTAAACTAGAAAAGTATGGCATTAGAGGAAAAGCATTAGAATGGATAGAGAGCTATCTAAGTGGTCGTACACAATGTGTTGAAGTACCAGCTTTTTCAGGTCAAGATAAAATAGTGCATAGATCCTCGTATGAAGCAAACAATCGAGGTGTGCCACAGGGAAGTATTTTCGGCCCATTAGCTTTTATTTGTTACGTTAATGACCTTCCCGATATGACTCAGCACAAATGTGTTTTATATGCAGATGACACCACTCTGCTCATAGAAGGTAGCAAAAAGAACATAAATAAATTAGAATATGACATTAGTGATGCTCTGAATTCTGTTATTACTTGGCTCAAACACAACGACTTATGCATTAATATTAGTAAAACTAAGCTGATACATTTCCAGACATATAATAGCATCCCATTGCAACTGAATATCTTCCATGACGGTAATGCTTTGGAACAGATACAATCGACAACATTCTTAGGTCTAATTATTGACAAGCATTGCAATTGGAAAGATCATATAAAGAAGTTATGCTCTAAATTGGACCGTTACGTGTATGTATTGAGCCGAATGCATCGTGTAGCCACAACACAAGCAGCACTTAGTGCCTACCATGGTTATGTCTCGTCTTTGTTACGTTATGGTTTAATTATATGGGGTAACTCAGTGGATCGACATGAAGCTTTTAAAGCACAGAAAAGGTGCATCAGAGCATTATGTGGCGCACCATTCCTTGCGTCATGTAAACCTTTATTTACGAAATGGAACATTTTGCCCTTGCCTTCCCTTTACATATATGAGGTTTGTCTGTTTGTTCGACGACATTGTAATCTATTCCCACTGAATTGTGACGTTCCTGGAAGGGACAGACAGAAACGACATAAACATAAGTTGCTTGTCCCAGGTCGGAGAACAAATGTGTATAGTGGAAATGTATACTGTATGGCCATCACTGTATATAACAAATTGCCAGATTATTTTAAAGAATTAAACACCAATAGCTTTAAATGTAAATTATTTAAATTTCTTATGGACAAGTGTTATTATGATATTAATGACTTTTTAAATGACACGCTTAAATAATTGTTTATCTAAAATATTTGTACACCTACTAAGGTAGAATATTTGATACTTATAATTTTAACAATAAGACCTGTAATTTAAGACAATATTCTTACAAATAAACTGATTTTGATTTGATTTTTGATTTGACTAAGTTATTTTTATAGTAAATAGTATTAATTTTATATTTATTTTATTAGTTTTTAATTAGGTATAGGTTTATTTATTATGACATGTAGATATAGTAGAATGGATTTTGTCATCATTGTAAACTAATTATGTGCAAATAAAAAAAAAAAAACAATAAATCGATATATAATCGATAACTAATTAGTAGCACACCCATCACTAGCGCCGCCATGTTGTATTTTTATTTGTGTATATGTTTGTTAATCCAATAATTAAACGGCAATCAACGGCGCTCCCACAACGTACATTCTTTCATCAGTAGGTTAACTCGGCACTAATTAAAAAATCATTTTTGTGAGTGTTTAATGATGCTTTTTGTAACAGACTATATAAAAGTTTCATGTTTTTAGTATTCTGTGTGTATATGTTTATGTGCTTTCTCATATATCTACTAAAGATTATATTTTGACAATGTTCATAATTAACCTTTTAAACCGACTTCAAAAAGGAGGAGGTTCTCAATTCGTCGGAATCTTTCTTTTTATGTATGTTCACCGATTACTCGAAGACGCCTGAACCGATTTGGATAATTCTATATTCTATACTTCCCAGGTGGTCCCATTTAAATTTAACAGAAATCGGTCGAGCGGTTTTTAAAAAAAAAAACAAATGTCTGAAAATTGTATACAAATCATTTATTATTTTTTAGCTATCAAGTGAGTCTACTGGAACACACCGTTAGATGCTTGGCGGCAGATTTTCAAATTGAGGCCAGACAAACGCGACCAAAGCGTCACCCGTACATGGTGGACGTTCCCCATGTGCACACTAAGCGCTTCGAATCCACATTCTTTATTCGCACAGCGAAGATGTGGAACTCTTTGCCGGAGTCTGTGTTTCCCGAAAAGTACAATATGAGTGTCTTCAAATCAAGAGCAAATAGGTTCCTTCTAGGTAAGCGTGTTCCATCCTAGGCCACATCGTTGCTTAACATCAGGCAGGATGTGGTCAAACGCGAACCTATTCTGTATAAAAAAAAAAAAAAAAAAAAAGGCTGGTAGCTAGCCAGCCGAGTACTAGAAAATACCCTACCACCACGCTATGGTTTCCTCACGATGTTTTCCTTCACCGGCAGCTCAAGCGCATTGCTGGGGTGTGAACCGTTTTTTGTAAATACATACTTATAAGACGTGTAAAATACCCAGACAGAAAAAATATTTGTTTATACCACGAAACATTTGTGCTTCTCTTAAAGTAGATATACTACCAATGAGCCAACAGAGCTGTAAAAACGTGTATAACGTCAAAAAAATGCAGCACAAGTTAGTTTACTGTAATATTTTATACTGCGTCGGTCATCGTCTCGATTGCCTCAATCGCGTGTGAGAATCGGTGGTAAGCGATTCGTAATCGATTCAAACTAATCGTCATTTGACTTTTGAGAAATAAGCTAATAAACGTAATTAGTGCAGCCGTAATTGATTATTATAGCAATTAGGTAATTATGACAAAATAGTTAATTAATTTTACAATTAACTCTTTTAATAGCATGCTCAAAAAAAATTAAATTTCTTTATTGAGTTAAAAACGACCATTAAAATCAGTACCCACAACTTTTTATTTTTTGACAATCTAAATGTTTGTTCACAGCTCACCTGATGTTAAGTGACGGCGTGGTCGAAGATGGTAAAGCATACCTAGTCTATAATAGAACTGGCTCTCAAGTGAGGCTGCTGAAACACACCGTTAGATGCTTGGCAGCAGATTTTATACTTGAGGGTGGTAGCTAGCCAGCCGAGTACTAGAGAGTACCCTACCGCTATGCTATGGTTTCCTCACGATGTTTGAACCGACCGTGCCACCCACTAAGCCATCATCGCTAACCATCTACTTCGTGATACATCAGTAGTGTAAACATCGCTGTGTTCCGGTTTGAAGGATACTGCAGCGACATTACAAATTCTGTTGAAACTACCCATGACTTAGACTTATTTAATTTAATTTTTCATAATATACTTGACAACATAAAAACCTCGACACTGGCAAATACACAAAGTGCTACAAATAGAAAAAAGAAAAAAAAATGTGACAGTAGTTTTGGCGGGAAGGCGGTAAAATCATGTCATTGTATTTTTTTTTTTTTTTCCAAAAAAATCAATGGGGCGACAGGACTCTTACCGCGTTCCCGCCAAAACTCCTAAAATGACCTTTCCGAATTCCGAAGTAAAAGCCAGCTTCATAATACATATTTAAATGTGTTTTTCTTTTGTTACAGAGATCTGCAAGGCAATAACATCACCATAATATTCCAGAGTGACTTCCAGAACTTGAAAGAGCTTAAAACTTTGTAAGTATTATTGTAACTTTGAACGTTATTACAATACTTTTATATAATAATTAAGACCAATTTCGAAGATTTTAGTTAATAAATCGAAATTTACTAAACATATTGCTGTCCTTGTCTAATGGACTTCAATGAAAAGGACGGCAACATATTCAAGTAGTTTTCCTCAATTCCAACTTTTGTAACGATGATAGTTCAGTGGTTAGCGCGGTCGGTTCACACGCCTAAGGGCGTGGGTTCAAACCCCAACAATGAGCTTGAGCTGCCGGTGAAGGAAAACATCGTGAGGAAACCATAGCGTAGTGGTAGAGTACTTTCTAGTACTCAGCTGGCTAACTACCACCCTTAAGTTCAAAATCTGCCGCCAAGCATCTAACGGTGTGTTCCGGCAGCCTCACTTGAGAGCCAGTTACTATTCCAGGCTTATCATTTTCGACCAAACTGTCACTAAACATCAAGTGAGCTGTTGTCAAATAATTAGCCTGGCAAACAAAAAAACATAATTTTTGCAACATTGTTAATGGCCAAACCATATTTAAAAAAAAAAAAATTTGGTGCAATATCTGCTTCAAAAGCTGTAGGGCGTGGGTTCGATTCCCACGAGGACAAACCTTTTTTTGTGATGATAAATATTTGTTTTGTATCTGGGTGTTCTGCGTTATTATTCAGTATCATTCAGTCCATTATACAGTATGTATTTACAAAATAAAAAGTATATACATTATACATAGGTATTCTGTCAATTATCTGGTGCCCATAGTACAAGCTTTGCTAAGTTTGAGGCTAGATGGCGCTGTGTAAAAATGTCCGACGATATTTATTATATTACTGTTTTCTTTCTTTTAGGCAATTGTCTGAAAACCACATACACACGATCGAGCGGGATTCTTTCTCGGAGCTGAACGCTTTGGAACGCCTGTAAGTACTAGCCTTAACAAATTAAAATCATTGAACTTTTACCAGAATAAGGTTTTACATCCACAAACAAATACAATGTCATTTTTGTTCCACTTAAACGGAATTACCTACTCACATTCAATTAAGGGTTGGTGTTAGAAAGTTGTCGTTCCTTCTAATTGGTTTATTGTCACTCTCTCTTTCACACCTAACTAAACCATGTACACTATCCCTTTCACACGTTATCTAAATTAGCTTTCTCTTTCATACTTACAATTATCTCGCATTTAGGCATCTCTTTCATATTGACGTTACGTTCCATTCATAGCTTCATATCCTTTCGCTCTTTCAAACATATTAATTGCTCATTCATTCTATCTCTTTCTCGCTATCTTACGTTGCATTTCACGCAGTGTCTAAAAGTACTACATAATTATATCGGAAACTCCGACTATAGTTTCGATCACATCCGGTGGCTTTCTTCAAGGAGACAAAGCTGTGTAAGTAAAGAGGGAGTGGGAGCGGGCAGTGTACCAAGATGTACACAGTCGGTTTTAGTCTAAGTTTCCGATATAATAAAACGTGAATAATCCCGCATAAGTAAAACAAAACAAAATATATATATATATATATTTATTTCAAGTAATTTTATTGTCTTAAATTTTTATGCCAATCATTCTTTAATTACCAAAAATCAACTGTTTTGATTGACTATTGTAATAAATTATTAAATATTGATGAACAAATTGAATATTATTTAGAATTGAATATAATCATAAAAAGCATATAACGATATTTAAATTTAAATAAATTGCAATACATTCATTTTATAGGATGCTTTATTTCAGGTTGTAGGGCCCTCCTATATTTATAAATTTTGCAAGAAATATATACTATATAAACAGTAGAAAAATGTATGGAAAATGGAACAGCCGCACTTCTATATCGAGCATAAATGGTATTGGTTCTATTTTATAAATTTTTCTAGTGTTTATATATTTCGTAATTCTCGCAAATTATATGCCCCTCATAACGTAAGTACAAAAAAACATGCAAAGTGTTAGCTTATCTATAACCATAGCTGCTATATATAGATTGATAGATTTCTAATGAATAAAATGATTTCATTTAGTAGTAGAATGTCCAATTCGCAGAATGTCTAATTCGATAAATGTCCCAATCTTAGACGCGATGTCTTTGCAAGAACGTCTCTAAATGATTTTGCTAAACAAGAAAAACCAATCTCGCGTTGCAATAAAACACATTCTTATTCTAGGATATATTTAAATTCAATACAAAATATATTTCGATTTGAAATTTCTTCTACATTGGGAACTATTTCGGAATTGTTTATTGTATTGCAACTATCCCAATTGGTGTGAACAAGAATTGAGTATATGTAATAACTTAAGGAACGTGCCCATACTACGTGATCCATTTTTTACCCTCCTCCTCCTCCCCTTGGTGACCACCCGTAGCATATGCCAAGGGTAATACTCCCCCCTTGCTGCGTCACGCCAAGAGGATATTGACCACGTAACCAAATCACAACCTCCCCTGTGACCACGCGTGGTATTTCACCTATGAATGGGTCACGTAGTATAGATAAGTTCCATTATACGGGGAATAGAGACAAAAGAAATACACCAAAGGCTCAATATCCTAACTTCGTAACTTGATGTAATAAAATATATCCCAAGTTCTCTATTTTAAAATCATATGCCCAAGTTTTCGCTTACGAATATGTCCAGAACCACTTCATGGTAGATGTTCCAACTCAAACTAAACGGTTTGATTCTACTTTCATTGTACGAACAGCTAAACAATTTGCTACCCGAATATTCCTGATAGATACAATCTGGATGTCTTCAAGTCGCGAGTGAATCGGTTTCTTCTAGGCGAGCGTGCTCCACCGTAGCATCTTCGCTTAACATCAGACGAGATGGCGGTCAAACGCAAGCTTATTTATAATTAAAAAAAAGGATATCGTTCGAAAGTCGACCATATTCGTGTGTTATTGCATGATTTTAAAATAGAGTCCATGGTCCTTATTTAAGTCTTACATTTAACAGGTAATATTTATTGTGATTGCAGGAAACTGAGCAATAATCGTTTGGGGCACTTGCCAGACGGTCTGTTTGTAAGGTTGAGACACCTACAGCGACTGTGAGTAGAGGTCAATGACCTTGCCAGTGGTGTGGTCCTGCGACTTACCCTTTCGCATGCTGTGCTGCTTTTGATGGGGTTCAGAGACAATCTTCAAAAAGAAAACGTACATGTAGAACGAACGAAACGCTCTCCCGATGGTTAGAATGACATCTATGAGACCGTTGCAGCGATACCTAGAATTTCGATTAACAAAACAAATTCAGGACGTAGCTAAGTCGTTAATTGCATAATAATATTAAGTTTTTCGACAATATTATATTAAATTATATATATTTTTGCTACTTTTAAACTGAAACAAAATTCTTTAGTTAAATCAACATAATACAATTCCAAGTTCAGAAATATTATTGTCATGTGAATGCGTGGTTATACCAACAAATTGAAATGATGTCATGATTTGTCAATACCTATTGTTTTTTTTTAACCAAATTGCTCTGAAAACCATCAAAATAAACCACAGCCACAATAACCCGTCAATGGTTCCCGGTGCTCTGTCAACCCCTTACAAGCTTGTGGTCAAAATATACCATGGCTCTTTATCGCTGTATCTCCTAAGAATTCCTTATTCACATAAAAAGAGCTGATTTTACAATCATCAGATAAGTTTTAATGTAAGACTACTTTGTTTATTTTTGTACTTTCTGAATTATATATTTTTTTGCTACCACAATTTTCTGCGTCTCATTTCTTTTCGATATGTGAGAAATGGGTGCATTTTTTAAGATCATCGTGCAATAACTTCTGATGGCATTAGGTAGATATATTTCAATAATGGTTAGCAATTTTCGTACAGTCAAGTTGGATAACTTAGGATATCATCAGATTTTTACCGAGATAAAAAAATATAGGTCCTTACTATATTGTACTCTGTACTCTGGGAGTGTTCTTTCATACTCTAAATTTAAATTAAACAGTCTAAATGATCGTTTATTAAAGTAATATATGAGAAATTGACTTTTAGCGGCTGTTCAAATTTACAATGACTTTTGGGTAACTTTAAACTGAATTATTTCGGACAAATTAATCCTTCTTATGTGATTTGGGTAAAATTAAGCTGTATTTTTTTAAATGTCGACATTTAGAATATTTCATTGTTCCATTTCACGTAGATAATCGAGCTTTATTACTAAAAGTATCTCGAGAAAATCAATAAACCAGTTTTATTCAAAGTTATACGAAAATTCATAGTTACCCGACTTGACTGTGCTTATTCCATTAAAATTTATCTGTATATCAGCTCTTGGGGGTTAAAACCTTCAAAAACGACCTTAACCTTCATGTATTTAACGTCTAAAGTCCTCGCTAGATTCTGCTTCTTACTACTTGCTAGGTCTTCCCCGGTCTACCTGTATCATGTCTTCGAAAATGGTAAAGGTTTTCGTTGGAAATTTTAATATTTATGGAGATTGTGGAAATAATTGCAGATTCATTTCTAAAACTCGTTTTCTGTTACTAAAATACTAACAATTAAGTCTAATTAAAATTGAATATCTTTAAACCCTTGTTTATTCGTATGGTTTTGTATCTAGCAGACGGATGTGCTATAAAATTCTATTCGTAATCGCCTAGCGACCAGCACATTGATCCCACAGACCAACAACAATTATTCTGTATTTTCCACCATTTTTAATCTTAATAGTCAAATGGAATTTAGTAATTTTACTAAAAAAATACAGTTTATGATAGCAAAAAGTGCATGTAAAAAAAATCCTCATATTTTCAAGAAGAAATTATATTCCGAAACAAACTACTACTACTACACAAACAATCACACAAACTCACACACAAATATATGTACACACATACAAACACTACTACACACAATCACACACACACACACACACTTACACACACTACTACTACCCACACACACACAATCTCACACATGATGGAAGAGCAGTAGCTAGAGGAGGTTTTTAGTCGGTATTTATGTAATCAATAATCGAGTCCCAGGCGAGGCCTGATGACATATAAAGAGTATTTTCCAAACCTCTGGGAAAAACAAACACACATCAAGATCACACTACTTTTTGGTTTAGGTTTTTTTTTCATTATATAATTTTAAATACGTAATATAATTTTCAATATTCTAATAATTTTAAAATTTGCTATCGATAATGAAGTATCGGATTTCTCATGACTACTAATTTAGATAAATAAATATAAATTCTTTATTGTGCACACAAAAGAAGAAAAAAAAAACAGAAAACAAAAGAATGTAATGAGCTTGTGCTATAAATAGCGACTTTATCGCTAAGAGCGATCTCTTCAAGGCAACCAAGAATGGGAAACACGATACATCGAGATACATTGTAACGCTAATGAGAACAAAAAAAAATCTAACTATTTTATTATTCCTAATTAAATTTAAACTTATTACTTATATTTGTAATCCTCCTATAATCGCCTTTATTTAGATAACCTACTTTATAGGTTTTTTTTTTTAATTTTACTATTTCGCGCCAAAAATCCACCATCTAAGGACACTTGGATTATGGAGACGAATCTAACGATACCTTAATTGTCGTAATCCATTAGGCCGTTTGGAAGACACGAGATAATAAGAAATAGTAATAAATACACGAGATAATAATAAATAGAAATTTACATACATACAAGATACGCGCGAAAAACATAACCCTTCCTTGGCAGTCGGGTAATAAAACACATGCCCAATAGTTAAAAATGTTTGCGATATGTGCTCAATTATTTTTACAGTTTCCTGAAAATCTGAATTCTCAACTACAACCTTTACTTCTTACCCTTGTATATGGACCCTTAGGTCTTGGTACGAGGCAGACCCTAATCAAGACATCCATAGATCCATAGAAAACCTAATATGCTAAGCCCCATAACTTTGCTTTAGTTGTAAACATCGTTTTTTCTAACTTGTCCAAAAGAATTAAAAAAAAACATGGCGTCTTATCGACCAATAGCAGTCACACAGATTGAAATAAGAGCAGTGATTGGCTGAAAAAGGACGCTTTGGAAAAAACATACAGTAATTGGTCTAATTATTGAGTGAAAGTGTGCTAATGTAATAACTAAATTGTATTTAATTGTACTCATAACAGTTAGTTAAATTTGATGAAAATCGGTGCTGTATCACTGATGTAGATACTTTTTTGTTTTATTGTAATGAGACGCTTTCCTGATGGTAAGAGATAACGTCTGTCCATGACCATTGCAGTGATATACAGAACTTTGAGTAACAAAACAAAGTCCAGGGCATCGCTGATTTGGCGCTCATTGCTTTGAGACTTTCGATGGTTAGTCTCAATAGCCATTCAAATTCAAACCGGAACACAGTAATATTTACACACTACTGCTTGGCGGTAGAATATCTGGTACTGTGGCGGTACCTACCTGCCGAGACGACCTCCTGAAAAGATTTTACATAATGTCAACTTATTTCAACTTTGTAATTTTTGTAAAAAAGAAAAAGGAGAAAAATGTCAGTTTAAATTATTTGACAGCGTAGTAAGTACTTAACGAAGACACTTACTAAATATTACTAGCTAAAAATATAAAATAATAAAAATATCCATGCCCCTAAGCTTGAACACGGCTAGGTTTTAGGTACTATGGTTTAAAAATCAAACTACTCAACCGATTTTTCATGTAATTTCTATGGGACCAATCTGAAAGTATATCCTTTAAAATAAAAATATATAAAACACGTTTAAGGCTTCGAATTTTCTGGGATCCTATCATCAGATCCTGACTTGGTGCGAGTGGGACCCTTTTCAACAAAATATAATTTTTCGATCGGTCCAGACGTCTTTGAGTAATCAGGGAACATACATAAAAAAAGATCTCAATGAATTGAGAACCTCCTCTTTTTTTAAGTCGGTTAATAAAAATTACTCAATTTACGTATATTATGTAATTATACAATGTTATACAAATAAGTGGTAAAATTAAATAAATACCACCTTACAAAGTTAGCTCGTCCCGTTCCGCCATCACATGTCAAATTCATGGAATTTGACAGAACCGTCCGCATGTACAGAAATGTCGCGTGTTTCGTAGAATGTAATCGATCACCTCTAGCTAGAGGTGGTAAATGAATGAACTAAAATTTTCAACGGGTAGCCAGGGTTCGAAACCGTACGATAATTATCGTACATGTGCGATAATTTCATGACTATGATATATGTGACGTGTTCTAGAGTTAAGACCGAATCTGTAAACTGTAAACGTAATCTAATCGTAATCTGCAAACGTAGTGTAGGACGTCCTGAGACTAGATGGAGTGACGATATACCGAAGACAGCTGGCAGTGGCTGGAAGCGACAAGCTGAAGATCGGGTTGAGTGGCGTGTCCTGGGAGAGACCTATGTCCAGCAGTAGACTATACAAAGTTGTTGATAATAATGATTTACGATGGGACACTATTATCGTACGTAGATTGTACGATAATTTCCATTATGATACAAAATTTGAGAATTACACTGACAGCCAATAACCCAATAACAAATACGATTGCTTTTTGCTGTTAGCGCCATCTATTGGCTTATTTCTTTCTTAGGAACACATGGTGTCGGTTCATGTCTCAATCATTTCAAGCCAGCGTCTGTCAATCAGCGGTCTATATCGTTATTAATATTTCGGTAATGTGCCAACGAACATTCAATTTGATAATAAATATATTTTAAGAGAAATTGACAGTATTTAAGCAAGCATTTGCACCATATTAATCTTACGTTTCATATGATTTTTAATGTTCTAACTATAGTACATTATTCTGATTGATCGATAATTTTGCTCCATCACTACATATTATAAAACAAAGTCGTGCGCCGCGTCTGTCTGTTTGTCTTAAAAACTTAAAAACTGCTGAACGGATTATCATGCGAGTTTCACCAATAGATAGAGCAATTCATGAGGAAAGTTTAGGTGTATAATTTGTCAAGGTTTTGTGTAAATTGTTTGAAATATGATGATAATTGTATGGAAGTGTCGGAAAATGTAAATCCACCTTACGTCGAAAACTCTGCCTAATCCTTTTGAGATATACCAAAACAATGCATGGTGGGATATTCCTCTTTTATAGATCTACAAAATAGTCCGCGGTTGCATATACTTACTAAGCTTACTATACCCGTGCGGAGTACGAGGCGGGTCGCTAGTATACGATAATAATACGGCTTTCGTACGGTAACTGCCTGGCTGCAGGCTGTGAACACTACGGACTCGCTGTTGTTGATTACGATTGTAGCGCTGTATTCAACTGCTAGGTGGCCGGTAATTGGATACGACGAATTCTTATTACGATTGATTTCTTAAACAACGTTGTGTTGGTTATTACTTCCTTTAAGATTTTGCGTGGCAAAAGACAATGGTATTTCAATAGGTTGAGTTTTAATATCACTCTATTATGTTCTGTGTGAAATCATTTTTAATACAAATGACAGGCTAGGTGTATGACCATAGCTCACTTGATATGTGACGGTGTAGTCGAAGTAAACACACCTAGCCTGGAATGGAACTGATGTGAAGTGAGGCTGCCGGAACACACTGCTAAGTGCTTGGCGACAGATTTTCAACTTAATTTTGGTAGCTAGCCAGCCGAGTACTAGAAAGTACCCTACCACCACGCTATGGTTTCCTCGCGATGTTTTCCTCCACCGGCAGCTCCGCGATACCGCCTAGCAGTAGTGTGTTAACATTACTGTGTTCCGGTTTGAAGGGTACTGCAGTTTGCGAAATTATAGGGCTGTTGAGTTTAACCATCTAAAGTCTCAGAGTAAAGAGCGCCAATGCAGCGATGCCCTAAACCATATATGGGCAACAACCGGCCCGCGGGCCGGATCCGGTCCGCCTCGGCATTTGACCCGGCCCGCGAGACATTTTGAAATTTCGCGCGAAGAGAAATATAAACAACTGAGAGAGTTCGCGAGAAGAATTGTTTGCGTTTTTGGAAGTACATATAAATGCGAACAATTTTTTCGATGATGAAAACTAATAAGTCGAAATGCCGTAAAAGAGTCACAGATGAAAATCTGGAAAACTCGTTGCGCCTCTGTACAAGTGGATTTTGAACAAACTTGTTTCTGAAGTTCAAACACAAATATCACATTAACCGTAAATTTACTTCACCAATAACCTAATAAATTGGCTTTTTTATTTTGTGTTATGGCCCACGACTGCAAATATAGTAAGTTTGGCACGCAACTAGGCAAAGGTTGCCCATACCTGCCCTAAACCTTGTTTTGTTACTCAGAGTTCTGTGTATCGCTGCAATGGTCAAGGACAGGCGTTTACCATCAGGAGAGCGCCTCATTCGTTTCATTACATTATTATTATTATTTTATACAAAGAGAGAAAATAAAACTATGTACAAATTATAATTATATACTTTCTAGTTGCGGCCCGCGGTTTTACCCGAGTGGAGATGGAATGTCTTATTCCAAGGCCTATTATATATCTACCCGTGGTCGCCGTAAGAGTCGGCTAAGGGATGTAATCCGGTAGATGGGCAGCAGCGTCTTCCTTGAACAATCACACCTAACTGCGCTCTCCAACCCGCCTGCCAAGCGTGGCGAGTATTGGCAAAACCCCCCCAGGAGGAGGCCTATGTCCAGCAGTGGACGTTCTATGGCTGATGATGTGTGATGTGAAGGCCTAAAGTGCCTACATGCAAAATTTCACTAAGATCCTTTGAGTAGTTTACGCGTGAAGGCGTAATAAAGAAGTTCACTTTCACATTAATATTAGCTAGGATCAGACTTGTTTTTGATTTAAAGTACAAATGGTGGCGCTAAAAACAAAGAAGTGTTTATGTACTTCAGATATATTGTTCTATTACTATAGTAGTATAAACATTAAGTTCCGCCCACCTGATGTGTAACCCAGGGGTGGTCGAAGATAGTATCATGATTTCTTCATCTCATTAGAGCTAGTTTAAGCAACGATATCCTGTGGACATTCACATGGAGATATATCATGCTGTCAGCGTAGGTAAGGGACGAGATTCGGCCATTAGAGATGGGACCTAACTGAATCTAAGTATCGATTTTCTCTACATAGTATAAAACAAAGTCGCTTCCTGCCGTCTGTACGCTTAGATCTTTTAAACTACGCAACGGATTTGCGGTTTCCATCAATAGACAGAGTGATACAAGAGGAAGGTGTATATGTATAATACATGCATATGCACCACTACATTGCACGTTCTCACTTGACGTAACGAATTCTTTGCTCCTTCAGCTATCGCGTGGTGTAATCACATGTCAAATATCGATAGATATTTGTAGCTGCAACACCGAACAACAAGGATACATGTCAAAATTGATAATAAAAAAAAAACTCATATTATATTTATTACTATTACATTATTGATCGATGACTTAGACTTTTTACGCTATATATCGCAACAAATAAAATATCCCCCAATTCAAAACAACGAAACAAACATGACTGACCAACTAGAAATCGGCTTAACACTATAAAAATAAATCGAGTAGCAAGGACATAAATAACCGATTCAAAAGCTTTCGATTTACCGTGTCCTTTCAATCCTTTTGAATAGTTCTATCGATAGTTTTATGCGACTAATCCCAACACTAGTTGTGAGGTCACGTACGTGTAATATACTGACGAGAACAGTAGCATAACTTCAGCTAAAACGAGGTTTGTGATTTTAAAAGTGTATGTCAAGTTTTTTATAAACTGCCGAAACTTCAAAAGTTGTATGTAAGTATGTGTGTGTTTTGTAAAGCCCTATATTGCGTTGCTTAGAGCATTTTTGTTGCAATCAATCATCAGTCTTATATTGTGTAGTATAAGGTCAAAAATAGTGGAGCAAAAATATGGCGGTTAAGTTTGTGCAATTACAAACTTCTATGAGGTTTTTTCAGGCCAATAGTTGAAAAAAAAACCAGCCAAGTGCGAGTCGGACTCGTGCACCGAGGGTGCCGTACAAACCTGCAGGTATATAAGTAAAAGTTATGGTATTTTTTTTTAATGGTAATTTATGCTTTTCTCAATTTTTTTCTTTATCTGTGCTATAAGACGTTGCTTCGTACCAAATTTCAAGATTCTGAGTTCACGGGAAGTACCCTGTAGGTTTTGATTCCCTTGCGAGTGTCGAACATTTGCAGCATAAACGGCTGTATCTTTTGAATGCGTTGGCTTAGAAGTTTGATTTTTTCACAGCTCCAAGGGACAGTAGACCTGAGTATTTGATATGAATTTAGCTTGATACCTCTATGCGTTCCTGGGAAAAAAGGTCTTGACAGACAAGCAGACGGACAGCAAAGTGATCCTATAAGGGTTCCGTTTTTTCCTTTCTAGTACTCGGCTGGCTAGCTACCACCGTCAAGTTGAAAATCTGCCTCCAAGCATCTAACAGTGTTTTCCGGCATTCTCATTTGACAGCCTGTTCTATTCCAAGCAAGATGTGCTTTATCTTCGACTACACCGTTACTTAACATCAAGTGAGCTGTACCAAGCTTGTCAATCATAAAAAAAATAGTTTTTTTTTTACTTATATAGTTACAAGATGATTCAGAACAAATATTTTCGTGTCATTTCTGAATTAAATTTTTATTTAGTCAATCATTCTAAATTGTGTTTCTTTCACAAAACTGTGTATCGATTTGAAAGGTAATGTACTTTACAGTGCTATTGAGACTAACCATCGAAACTCTCAAAGTAATGAGTTTATTTGAAAGTAATGTGATGTACGAGACTTTCTCCTGATAATAAAAGATAACGCATGTCCATGACCATTGCAACAATACACAGAACTTTGAGTAACAAAACAAAGTCCAGGGCATCGCTTTGGCGCTCATTAGTTTAAGACTTTCGATGGTTAGTCTCAACAGCCCTGTAAATTTGCTAGCTGCAATACCCTTCAAACGGAAACACAGTAATATTTACACACTACTGCTTAGCGGCAGAATATTTGATACTGCTGTTAAGTGCAAAATCAGATATATCTAGGACTTGATGTTTTACACAAACTAACTACGTAATTTTCGAGCGATTCGTTGGTCTCATTATTTGTAAATATCAATTTGTTGAAAGCTGATGTACTGTCATTTCTGTATACTGTCCGTACAGTCGTTCAATAAAAACGTCGTATTGTGAGTTAATCTTATTAGGAGGACTGTACGTCCGGTAGGGACACGTGTGATGAGGTATCTAGCTCAGACGACCCGAGTGACCTGCCCCAGTGTCAGGTTATATTACACAAATCAAAGTAATAAGCGCCAAAGCAGCGATGCCCTGGACTTATTTTGCTACTCAAAGTTCTGTGTATCGCTGCAATGGTCATGGACAGACGTTATCTCTTACCATCAGGAGAGCGTCTCGTACGTCACATTAATTTAAAAAAACCGACCAAGTGCGACTCGGACTCGCGCACAAAGGGTTCCGTACCATTATTTATGAAAAAGGCAAACAAAATCGCTTTTGTTGTATGGGAGCCCCCCTTAAATATTTATTTTATTTTATTTTTAGTTTTTGTTGTTATAGCGGCAACAGAAATACATAATTTGTGAAAATTTCAACTGTCTAGCTATCGCGGATCTTGAGATACAGCCTGGTGACAGACAGACGGACGGGCAGACAGACATCAAAGTCTTAGTAATAGGGTCCCGTTTTTACCCTTTGGGTACGGAACCCTATAAAAGCAGTATTTTCGAATACGCTGATTCGAGCTAGTGTCAGAGGGTGAAATCTTTAAGTATACACATATAGACTAAGCGAGCAGCCCTAGTGTCTGAAATTGACATCTTATAGTTCGTATAGAGTGGACAGTAGTATCAGGGGGAGAGACCTTTTTTACACAAATGAAGAATTCGAAAAGGCTAAGTAGCCAGTCCTAGTATCTGACGTTTAGTACCTACACAAATTAATGCGGTTTCCATCAATAGACAGAGTGATTCAAGAGGAAGGTTTATATGTATAATACATGCATATGCACCACATTAGTGTCTACATTGCACCCGTGCAAAGCCGGGACGGGTCGCTAGTCTCTACATAGTTCAAAACAAAGTCGCTTCCCGCCGTCTGTACGCTTAGATCTTTTAAACTACGCAACGGATTTTAATGCGGTTTCCATCAATAGATAGAGTGATTCAAGAGGAAGGTTTATATGTATAAAATACATGCATATGCACTACATTAATAACTGCATTACACCCGTGCAAAGCCGGGGCGGGTCGCTAAAAAAACAACATTCCTTTATTGTCTAAATCTTATATTTGCCTTTCATCTATTCCTCTTAACTTTTCTTGCATAAAAGGCTAGTGTATGAAACGTCAAGTCTTGATTTACGGTGTTCAACTAAGGCAGCGTCCTAACGAGTGATTCTTACATAAAGCGTTACAGTGAAAAACTTCCCGCCTTTTGAAAAGCAACCGCGCGGGAAACCCGATAAAAATGGTGTACAGAGGTGGACATAAAAATGGACGCTTTCAGTGTATGCTAAAACTACATATACTTTTTCTGGTGTTTAATAGTAATTTATGCTTTTCGCAATTGTTCCTTAATCTGTGCTATAAGACGTTGCTTCGTACCAAATTTCAAGATTCTGAGTTCACGGGAAGCACCCTGTAGGTTTTGATTCCCTTGCGAGTGTCGAAAATTTGCAGCATAAACGGCTGTATCTTTTGATTGCGTTGGCTTAGAAGTTTTATTTTTTCACAGTTCCAAGGGACAGTAGACTTGAGTATTTGATATGAATTTCAGCTTGATACCTGCACGTGTTTCTGAGAAAAAGGATCTTGACAGACAGACGGATAACAAAGTGATCCTAACAGGGTTCAATTTTTTTTTCATTTTGAGGTACGGAACCCTAAAAGTATTTATTTATTCTATCAGTAACTTGACTTTCATAGTACAGTTACTTTTTATGGCGAAAAAGTTGGTTAAATTATTTACCTTCAAAATTGCATAATCTAATACCTTTAAACGAGCAATTATTGTATATATATAATCTGAATCTCGGAAACGGCTCCAACGATTTTCATGAAATTTAGTATGCAGGGGGTATCGGGGGTGATAAATCGATCTAGCTAGGTTTCAATTTTAGAAAACGTCGTTTTATCCGTGTTTTCAGCCGAGCAAAGCTCGGTCATCCAGGTACTGTTTTTAATATGTCATGCACTGCACTCCCTCAGTGCTGTATATAAATCCAGCCATGCGTGTTTTTACTATGGAACTAAAAAGCGCCTTTTAAAAATGGTTGAAATTTGACTGGAAACTAAACTAAAGCCTTTACAATGTGTTAGCCACTTAAGCCTTTGTGAGTTGACTGTATTTATGCATTTTTAACTTTTTTTTAAAATGGTATATTAATGAGACGAACTGGACGCTCTCCTTATAGTAAGAGATAACGCCTGTCCATGACCATTGCAGCGACACACAGAACTTTGAGTTGCAAAAGTACCCTTTAAACCATTAATGTTTACATTATTAAAAACAAGTATTGTTTACACACTACTGCTTGGCGGCAGAATCTGGTATTGCGGTGGTACCTACCTAGACGAGCTCCTTCCAAAAAGTTAATGGTGTCTTCAAATCTAGGGTGAATAGCTTTCTTCTAGGTAAGCGTGCTCCATCTTACACCGCACTACTGCTTAACGTGCAGTGCTTAACCTGCAGACAGGGTGTGGAGAAATGCGAATCTATCTATAATTTTAAACAAAATCATTAGGGTTCTGTACCCAAAGAGTTAAAACGGGACCATATTCTGTTTGTCTGTCCGTCTCTGTCTGTCACCAGGCTGTATCTCAAGAACCGCGATAGCTAGACAGATTAAATTTTTACAAATTATGTATTTCTGTTGCCGCTATAACAACAAATACTAAAAACAAAATAAAATAAATATTTAAGGGTCCTCCCATACAACAAACGCGATTTTTTTGCCTTTTTCATAGATAATGGTACGGAACCCTTCGTGTGCGAGTCCGACTCGCACTTGGCCGGTTTTTTTTAATACGAATATTAGAAAATACATTTTACTTGATGGTTTTTTTTAATGTTTTGATGTAATAAAACTGGCACTCAAGTGAGACTGCCAGAACACACCGTTAGATGCTCGGCGGCAGATTTTCATAAGCTATTTACAGCTAGTTCTGTTTACCATCTTCGACAACATCGCCACATAACATCAGGTTAGCTGTGGTCAAACACCTAGCCTGTCAACCGTAATAAAAATTGTACATGCAACCACGGAGCACAAGCTTTAGATATGTCTTCATTTTGTTATGTTGTTCTCAATTACGAAAGCCGCAAGCTCACGTTAAAATTAATTCTCTGTCACGAAGGCGTCGCAAAATGCAATTAGGTTATGTTCCAAGGAAGCCGCCATTTTGGAAAGGAAGTGACGTTTAAAATCATTATGTGAGGTCGTTTCACTACTTATTCAATGATCGGGGGTAAAAACAAAAGGCCTTTTTTACCCGACTGCCAAGGAAGGGTTATGTTTTTCGCGCGTATCTTGTATGTATGTAAATTTCTTTATTACCTTGTATGTTCCAATCGGCCGAATGGATTACGACAATTAAGGTGTCGTTAGATTCGTCTCAATAACACAAGTGTACTTAGATGTGGTTATAAAAAAAATCAAGATGGAGGATTCTTGGCGTGATATAGTAATACATTAATTTAAAAAAATAACTAAACCTAGGGTAACCTCAAGTAATTATATAAAGGCAATTAAAAGAGGATTACAAAAAAAAAATATCTCCTAAATATATATAACTCAAAGGTGACTGACTGACTGACATAGTGATCTATCAACGCACAGCCCAAACCACTGGACGGATCGGGCTGAAATTTGGCATGCAGGTAGATGTTATGACGTAGCCATCATAACATCGTAGGATTTTGATTAATTCTACCCCCAAAGGGATAAAATAGGGGATGGTATGAAACTTTGTCAATTTTAAACCAATCGGGCTGAGACTTTGCATGCATAAAGCTACTATGGCGTAGGCATCTAGCGCGGGTGAAACCGCGGGGCACATCTAGTATGAAAATAAATTTGTTTAAAAAGTTTAACTATTTTAATCGCAGTCGGGTTATAGCACATTGCCGTGGTGGTGCCGGAAGAATAGTACCCCACCCTCTCTACCCGTGGTTGCCGTAAGAGTCGGCTAAGAGATGTAATCCGGAAGATGGGCAGCAGCGTCTTCCTTGAACAATCACACCTAACTGCGCTCGCCAACCCGCCTGCCAAGCGCGGCGAGTATTGGCAAAACCCCCCCAGGAGGAGGCCTATGTCCAGCAGTGGACGTCCTATGTCTAGATGTTTTAAACTCTTCAGTTCAGTTTACACAAATGTGAGCGGAAATCGAACCCACTCCAGCTTGCGAAGCAGAACATCGTCCCAACGAAGTAACGAAGTCGAAATTTTCATATTCAAAACACCTTTCGATTTCCTTTTGTCATAAAATGTTTGTCCTTTTATGTAAAAGGCCCCAAAGTACACTCAAGTGCACAAATAGACTAATTCCCCGGAGGCATGTACAGACGCACAGAAAAGACTTGTAATTTGGAAGTCATTTAATTTTCAAAGGGAGTGTGAAACTGAGGGTTGGCACGACAATTTCTTTTATTTTTTTTTATTTAAAAGTAATGAGATGAACGATACGGTCTCGTGATGATAAAAGATATCGCGTGTCCATGACCATTGCAGCGATACACAGAACTTTGAGTAGCAAAACATAGTAGCGATGATTGTTCAGTGGTTAGCCTGATCGATTCTCACGTAAAAGGGCGTGGGTTCAAACCCTAACCATAAGCTTGAGCTGCTGGTGAAGGAAACCATAAAATGGTGATAGGTTACTCGAATGGCTAGTTACCACCCTCAACTTGAAAATCTACCGCCAACTTCTTAACAGTGTATTCCAGCAGTCTCATTGAAAGCCATCATTTTAGGTATGTTTACCATCTTCGACCACACCATCACTTAACATCAGGCGATAAAACGTAAGCCTATCTGTCATAAAAAACACAGACAAGTGCTAGTCAGACTCGCCCACCGAGGGTTTCGTGCAAACTAGTAGGTTTGATAAATAGTTCAGAAATCGAGTGCTGAAGATTTTTTTTAATTCGGATAATTCCTCGTTTGACCGCCATCTCACCTGATAGTAAGCGATGACGTGGTCGAAGATAAAACACGCAGACTTAGAAGATACCTATTCACTCTGGCCTTGAAAAGATCTAGATTATATCTCTCAGGAAACAAGGATGCCGGCAGCTTGTTTCAGCAGTTTATGGTTTTGGCCTTACTTTTTTGTGATTAAATTAAAAATGTACAGTTTTCGGTTTTTTCCTTTATGTGTACTATACGACAATGCTTCTTGCCAAATGTCATAGTTCTAGCTCAACGGGAAGTACTCTATAGGAGTTGATTCCCTTGTGAGTGACGAAATATGCGATTTTTTGCGACATAAACGGCTGTAATTTTTTTAACGGTAACTGAGAAGTTTGATTTTTCACAGCTGCAAGGAGCTACAGATTTGCGTATATCGTATGCTACACCGAGTTCATTAAGGACTAGACACGACCTTCAGCAATGAAGATGCCGACTAAGAAGAAGAGATTCTGTTTGTCTGTCCGTCTCCGTCTGTCACCAGGCTGTATCCCAAGAACCGCGATAGCTAGACAGATATTTTTTTTACAAATTATGTATTTCTGTTGTCGCTATAACAACAAATACTAAAAACAAAATAAAATAAATATTTAAGGGTCCTCCCATACAACAAACGCGATTTTTTTGCCTTTTTCATAGATAATGGTACGGAACCCTTCGTGTGCGAGTCCGACTCGCACTTGGCCGGTTTTTTTTAATACGAATATTAGAAAATACATTTTACTTGATGGTTTTTTTTAATGTTTTGATGTAATAAAACTGGCACTCAAGTGAGACTGCCAGAACACACCGTTAGATGCTCGGCGGCAGATTTTCATAAGCTATTTACAGCTAGTTCTGTTTACCATCTTCGACAACATCGCCACATAACATCAGGTTAGCTGTGGTCAAACACCTAGCCTGTCAACCGTAATAAAAATTGTACATGAAACCACGGAGCACAAGCTTTAGATATGTCTTCATTTTGTTATGTTGTTCTCAATTACGAAAGCCGCAAGCTCACGTTAAAATTAATTCTCTGTCACGAAGGCGTCGCAAAATGCAATTAGGTTATGTTCCAAGGAAGCCGCCATTTTGGAAAGGAAGTGACGTTTAAAATCATTATGTGAGGTCGTTTCACTACTTATTCAATGATCGGGGGTAAAAACAAAAGGCCTTTTTTACCCGACTGCCAAGGAAGGGTTATGTTTTTCGCGCGTATCTTGTATGTATGTAAATTTCTTTATTACCTTGTATGTTCCAATCGGCCGAATGGATTACGACAATTAAGGTGTCGTTAGATTCGTCTCAATAACACAAGTGTACTTAGATGTGGTTATAAAAAAAATCAAGATGGAGGATTCTTGGCGTGATATAGTAATACATTAATTTAAAAAAATAACTAAACCTAGGGTAACCTCAAGTAATTATATAAAGGCAATTAAAAGAGGATTACAAAAAAAATATATCTTCTAAATATATATAACTCAAAGGTGACTGACTGACTGACATAGTGATCTATCAACGCACAGCCCAAACCACTGGACGGATCGGGCTGAAATTTGGCATGCAGGTAGATGTTATGACGTAGGCATCATAACATCGTAGGATTTTGATTAATTCTACCCCCAAAGGGATAAAATAGGGGATGGTATGAAACTTTGTCAATTTTAAACCAATCGGGCTGAGACTTTGCATGCATAAAGCTACTATGACGTAGGCATCTAGCGCGGGTGAAACCGCGGGGCACAGCTAGTATGAAAATAAATTTGTTTAAAAAGTTTAACTATTTTAATCGCAGTCGGGTTATAGCACATTGCCGTGGTGGTGCCGGAAGAATAGTACCCCACCCTCTCTACCCGTGGTTGCCGTAAGAGTCGGCTAAGAGATGTAATCCGGAAGATGGGCAGCAGCGTCTTCCTTGAACAATCACACCTAACTGCGCTCGCCAACCCGCCTGCCAAGCGCGGCGAGTATTGGCAAAACCCCCCCAGGAGGAGGCCTATGTCCAGCAGTGGACGTCCTATGACTAGATGTTTTAAACTCTTCAGTTCAGTTTACACAAATGTGAGCGGAAATCGAACCCACTCCAGCTTGCGAAGCAGAACATCGTCCCAACGAAGTAACGAAGTCGAAATTTTCATATTCAAAACATCTTTCGATTTCCTTTTGTCATAAAATGTTTGTCCTTTTATGTAAAAGGCCCCAAAGTACACTCAAGTGCACAAATAGACTAATTCCCCGGAGGCATGTACAGACGCACAGAAAAGACTTGTAATTTGGAAGTCATTTAATTTTCAAAGGGAGTGTGAAACTGAGGGTTGGCATGACAATTTCTTTTATTTTTTTTTATTTAAAAGTAATGAGATGAACGATACGGTCTCGTGATGATAAAAGATATCGCGTGTCCATGACCATTGCAGCGATACACAGAACTTTGAGTAGCAAAACATAGTAGCGATGATTGTTCAGTGGTTAGCCTGATCGATTCTCACGTAAAAGGGCGTGGGTTCAAACCCTAACCATAAGCTTGAGCTGCTGGTGAAGGAAACCATAAAATGGTGATAGGTTACTCGAATGGCTAGTTACCACCCTCAACTTGAAAATCTACCGCCAACTTCTTAACAGTGTATTCCAGCAGTCTCATTGAAAGCCATCATTTTAGGTATGTTTACCATCTTCGACCACACCATCACTTAACATCAGGCGATAAAACGTAAGCCTATCTGTCATAAAAAACACAGACAAGTGCTAGTCAGACTCGCCCACCGAGGGTTTCGTGCAAACTAGTAGGTTTGATAAATAGTTCAGAAATCGAGTGCTGAAGTTTTTTTTTTAATTCGGATAATTCCTCGTTTGACCGCCATCTCACCTGATAGTAAGCGATGACGTGGTCGAAGATAAAACACGCAGACTTAGAAGATACCTATTCACTCTGGCCTTGAAAAGATCTAGATTATATCTCTCAGGAAACAAGGATGCCGGCAGCTTGTTTCAGCAGTTTATGGTTTTGGCCTTACTTTTTTGTGATTAAATTAAAAATGTACAGTTTTCGGTTTTTTCCTTTATGTGTACTATACGACAATGCTTCTTGCCAAATGTCATAGTTCTAGCTCAACGGGAAGTACTCTATAGGAGTTGATTCCCTTGTGAGTGACGAAATATGCGATTTTTTGCGACATAAACGGTTGTAATTTTTTTAACGGTAACTGAGAAGTTTGATTTTTTCACAGCTGCAAGGAGCTACAGATTTGCATATATGGTTTTAATTTCAACTCGATACTTCCACGCGTTCCCGAGATTGAAGGTCTCGACAGACGGACAACAAAGTGATCTTATAAGGCTTCCGTTTTTTCCCTTTTGAGGTACGGAACCCTAAATACTTATAAGATCAATATCAGTTCCGGGAAAAATCTACTTTGTGACAACCCTGAATATTTCACTATGCTCTAGTATGCACGACGCTCCCTAAGGAATTTAGGAGGCATTCGCTAGATAGAGAAAGCCTTACATAGAAAGAGAGACAGCAATACGCGGGAATCCAATTTGCATATCCATGGGCGAAGTTTTCAGGAATTTGTAAATTATTGAAAGGTTTTGAATGACTCACATTTAGGGTTCCGTAAGATTTCCAACGGATGGATCTGTCTCTTTATTTATTACTGCGTTTCGTGATTTAAAATGAATTGCTTGTGACCAGGTTATAAGCTATTTACATGTCAAATCACACTAATATTATCAGGGCGAAAGCTTATGAGTGTTAATTTTGCACGCTCAAACGGCTGGACAATTTTTGGATAAAATATGGGGAATGCCGTGGTAGTGCCGGCGTAAGAATAGTACCCCACCCTCTCTACCCGTGGTTGCCGTAAGAGTCGTCTAAGGGATGTAATCCGGAAGATGGGCAGCAGCGTCTTCAGAACAATCACACCTAACTGCGCTCGCCAACCCGCCTGCCAAGCGTGGCGAGTATTGCGAAATTTTTAATTTTTCTTGATTTTAATTAACCTATAACCAGCGGACAAACAAGACGCTTTCAACGACACCTCAGTTGTCAAATTATGATACGTATTTTAGAAGTTATGAGGGCATAATGAACACATACCGATCAAAAACATAAACCTTTACCTTCGCCGTGGTCGGGTAAAAAATTTAATTTCTTGAGTATGTTCAGGTGTGTTCACTTACAAGAATTCCTTCTAGAATATCATTAGTTAAAATACATTTCTAATCAATCTTATTGTATCGAAACTTGGCTAACGAAAACACGCTCCACTAACCTCAAAAGCTTTTCATTCAAATAAACTTTATTACAAAGTACCCTCAAAGGCGGCTCGCTTGATTCGCTTCCGGCCGCGGCGAGGGTACTTCCTATCGGACGGCGGAAGAAAGCGCGCAGTCGACAGTAGACGATGTCTGAACGCCTTCCGGAGCGGACGTGTTTGAGAGTTAATATTGCATTGAGAGGGCTGGAGAAGTGAAATTATTTTTCAGAGAGTTGCTTTGAATATAAATTTAACCTACAAAAGTCACAATTTAAAGTAAGTTATTACTTTTGTTGTGATTTTCTTCTTTGTTTTTAACCCCCGACGCAAAAAGATGGGTGTTATAAGTTTGACGTCGATGTCTGTCTATCTGACGATCTGTGTGTGTGTGTTTGCGTGTCTGGCTGTGGCATCGTAGCTCTCAAACGAATGGACCTATTTCGATGCGTTTTTTTTCATTTGAAAGCCAGTTTCCTTGCGGTGGTTCTTAGCTATGTATGGTTAATTAAGTAGGGGGCTTTTTAATTTAATTATTTGTTGGCATCGTACTTTGTGCTTTTATCAGTGTAAAGTATTTCAAGTAAACTAAGTTGTAAGTCACAGTCAGGTCCAGTACATTTAGAAATTATATGGTTATTATTTACGTATTTCTTTTAAATAAATAATAAAAATGCGATAATAGCTCAGTGGTTAGCGTGGTCTCATGAGCAATCATCTTTACGTCCACTGCTGGACATAAGCCTCCTCCTGGGGGGGTTTTGCCAATACTCGCCACGCTTGGCAGGCAGGTTGGGTTGGCGAGCGCAGTTAGGTGTGATTGTTCAAGGAAGACGCTGCTGCCCATCTTCTGGATTACATCCCTTAGCCGACTCTTACGGCGACCACGGGTAGAGAGGGTGGGGTACTATTCTTACGCCGGCACTACCACGGCACTATTATTCGATTCCATTATCTAAATTTCATACTATCATCGCTACGTAAACCAAATGCACCAAAAGCACCTAGTCTGTGATGTCTACCACAAACATTTTCGAAATTTGCCCAATTTCGGATAAAACCGCAATTGCCAACAAAGTGCATTCTCATGTCGTAGGAGCAGTAAAAGCAAAGAGGCCATATTACCGCAGTAGACTGGAATGGGGAGGCTCAGCCTCGGTTCTAACAGCAAACAACCTCGAGGTTTAATTTAAGACGTTTTTCGGAATTTCATTTTTATTCACACTTTTGTTAAGGCCAATCCAGAGTTGTTCATAGTCCATGAGGGTAATCTTTACTGTAAAAAAAATAAAAAAATAAAAATGAAATTCATTTATTTCAGGCCTTTTGACCCATAATGTTAAAATTATGTAATAATAATGTATAACTCAACATGGAAAATTTGTAGCATAAACTGTACCTTACTGTTTTTTTGTGTTTTACTTGGTGGTAGATTTCCCTAGCAGGAGGTCGTCTAGGTAGGTACCACCGCAGTACCAGATATTCTGCCGCTAAGCAGTGAAAACATTACTGTGTTCCGGTTTGAAGGGTACTGCAGCTAGCGAAATTACAGTGCTGTTGAGACTAACCATCTAGTCTCAAAGTAATGAGCGCCAAGGCAGCGATGCCCTGGACTTTGTTTTACTACTCAAAGTTCTGTGTATCGCTGCAATGGTCATGGACAGGCGTTATCTGCTAACATCAGGAGAGCGTCTCGTTCGTCTCATTACTGTTACATAAAAAAAAAGTATCTTTTGATCGCGTTGGCTAAGAAGTTTGATTTTTTTCACAACTTGATACCTCCACGTGTTCATGAGAAAAACGGTCTTGACAGACAGATAGACGGACAACAAAGTGATCCTATAAGGTTTCCGTTTTTTACTTTTGAGGTACGGAACCCTAAAAACTTGACAATCTGTCACCAGGCATCTAACAATGTGTCACAGCAGTTTAGATGTATTTACCATCTTCAACCACACCGTCAGTTTACACAAATGAGCTGTAGTCAAACAACTAGTCTGCTAAGTTTAAAAAATAACCGGCCAAATGCGAGTCAGACTCGCGCACGAAGGGTTCCGTACCATTATCTATAAAAACGGCAAAAAATCGCGTTTGTTGTATGGGAGCCCTTAAATATTTATTTTATATTGTTTTTAGTATTAGTTGTTATAGCGGCAACAGAAATAAACATAATTTGTGAAAATTTCAACTGTCTAGCTATCGCGGTTCTTGAGATACAGCCTGGTGACAGACAGACGGACGGACAGACAGACAGCGTAGTCTTAGTAATAGGACCCCGTTTTTACCCTTTGGGTAAGGACCCTAAAAAAGCCTTTAAAAAGATACTTACTTATTTCACGAGTAATTTTCTTTGTCCACTAACGACCTTTTATATTTCTTACTTATTAATAACTTACAAGTAAGTTCGATCGGAGTTTCGTCCTTGGCTTACTTAGAATTAACTTGATGCACAGAATAGATAGCAGTACGCTTTGGACTGAGTCAGAGGTTACCTATGTTGACATACTCAATGGGACGTATAGTTTACTGGACAAGCAATTCATCATACTAATCACAATATCTATACATCCACATCACATCATCAGCCATAAACGTCCACTGCTGGACATAGGCCTCCTCCTGGGGGGGTTTTGCCAATACTCGCCACGCTTGGCAGGCGGGTTGGCGAGCGCAGTTAGGTGTGATTGTTCAAGGAAGACGCTGCTGCCCATCTTCCGGATTACATCCCTTAGCCGACTCTTACGGCAACCACGGGTAGAGAGGGTGGGGTACTATTCTTACGCCGGCACCACCACGGCGAATACTATATAACTATACGTCCATACCACGCCTAAACCGCTTAACCAATTTTGATGAATTTTGGCATAAAAATAGAGAGAACCTCGGAGAAGGACATAGGCTAATTTTTTTTGCGATAATAAATCTTGGAGAAGTGAAATAAGGGATGAAAGTTGGTATGGGTAACCAATAATTTCTCAAGTAAGAGATATAAAAAACAATTACATCTTTACTTTTGGTAAGAAATAATCCAGCCTAGGTGTTTGACCACGGCTCACCTGATATTAAGTGACGGTGTGGTCAAAGATGGTAAATCACACCTAGCTTGGAGTGGAACTGGCTCTCAAGTGAGGTTGTCTTGGCGGCATATTTTATACTTAAGGGTGTTAGCTAGCCAGAAGAATACTAGAAAGTAACCTACCACCACGCTATGGTTTCCTCACGATGTTTTCTTTCATCAGCAGCTCAAGCTTATTATTAGGGTATGTACCCACGACCTTTTGCGTGTGAAACATCCGCGCTAACCACTGAACTATGATCGCTACAATATTATCTATAGTTGACTAGCGACCCGCCCCGGCTTCGCACGGGTGCAATGGAGATACTAATGTGGTGCATATGCATGTATTATACATATAATGCATGTATTATCACACTCAGCCTCCGGCTTCGCTAGCTATCGCACGCTTGTTTACTCCAGTTTGTACACCGTTTCTCAAACTTTTCGCGAGATGTTTACGTGTGTCAGCTGTGGATCGAAACATACTGAAGGACCCGCGTGCTGCATCTGCAAGCAGCACTTCGACTTCCAGTGCTCTGGGATCACTGAGAGCGGCTTTCGCAAATTGGGAGACCGGAGAAACAACTGGCGGTGCCCGAAGTGCAAATCTAGTCCAACACCTTCACCTGCAGCGATGTCGCCAATGCCCAATCAATTAGACAAAATCCAGGAGCAACTCAACAATATGATGTTACAGCTGGCTCCGCTTACATCATTGTTAGAAGATGTTAAATCTATTAAGATTGAGGTTAACGGCCTTAAGGAATCCCTGGAAATGGCATATCAACTCATTAGCAACTTTTCCGGGACAGTCCAGGCTTTAGGGTCGCGAGTGACCAAGGTTGAAAAGACATGTGAGGAGATCCCTAGTCTCCGAGCAGAAATTACTAAACTACGCCAAGAGTTAGAGGATAAGGATCAATGGGCCCGAGCTAATAACGTCGAAATAAGAGGGATTCCTCTAAAAAAGAACGAAAATCTATATGATATTGCGCAGAAAATTGGCCAAACTTGCGATTTTCCAATTAAAAAGGAGGCAATTAACTACCTAGCTCGGGTCCCCACTCGTGTGCCCAACGCTGAGAAACCAATTCTGATCGCATTCCATAGCAGATACACAAAGGAGGAGTTTTTAGCAAGTTTGCGTAAGAAGAAGCCCACCCTAGCAGATCTGGGCTTCTCTGGGGATGGAATTGTCTTTTGTACCGACCACCTGACGCAACGCAACAAAATACTGCTTAGTAAGGCAAGATCTTTGGCGAAGGAAAAAAACTTCAAGCACATCTGGGTCAAGCATTGCAAGATATTAGCCAGGAAGAATGACACATCCCCTGCATTTTTTATAAAGTGCGAGAAGGATCTTTCCAAGATAGTTTAGTGTTCTTATCACATATATTATTATTTGAGATTAGTTTGAAGAACGCACGCAAAACCAGTGTCCTTTGTTTACCTTATCGCAGTGACAGCCTCGGTGAGCCGGCCACCCGGTTTTCGCACGTAAGTTTGCATCCATTCATACAAATCCGGCCGCCTATGGCCTGTGTGTGCGCGTCATTACGGGTGATTATTGCCTGTCCCGTTACGAACCGATGTCTTTGGTTTTTGCTTGTAGAAGGGTTGTTAATAGGCTGGTTTGTATTAGAATTGTCGCTGTCATGTTTTTATGCTACCTTATATTTTAGTAAAAAATCAATTTTATGCTGGAATTTTTCGTTTCAAGTTTTGCATTTAGCTATTAAACAATTAAAAGAAGTATCAGAATTTAATCTACTATTTAGTAACGCTCTTTGGATGGATTTTAAATTGCGTAATGGTTGTGGATTCATTGCAAACTCCCGTTATGTGTTATTTTTATTATTTATTTATACACATTATTATTTGACTCGCGTAAGCTACGTAACATTTTATTTTTAACAATGACTTCTAATAACTTTAATATATATTACCAAAATACTCGAGGGTTACGCACTAAGACGCATTTATTTAAAAGAAATGTACTTATAAATTCGTATGATATTATCTCGCTTTCAGAAACTTGGCTGCTTAATGGTATTAATGATAGTGAGTTGTTTGACGATAGGTATATTGTTTGGCGAAGGGATAGGAACTATGCAGTTACGAAAGAAAAGTACGGTGGGGGGGTATTATTAGCTATAAGTAGGGATTTTATAGCGACGGAGCGCCCAGAATGGTCTTCATCAGCAGAAGATATATGGGTGACCGTTACTCACAAAAATAAAAAAAACAATCGTTCTAAGTTAATTCATTTCTGCACTATTTATCTTTGTAGCGAAAAATTAGGTAACTCTTTTAACACGCAACTATATAACTTTGCTAGTAACTTATCACTTATAGTGAATTCATGCCCGGATGACTTATTTGTGATTATGGGTGATTTTAACCTTAGTGGCGTCCAATGGGTACCTGGCGGTGGGGACCAAACACAGTACCAGGGGGCTGTAGGAGAAACGCAAATCTACTTTTTTAATACCTTAACAGAGTGTAACCTGACGCAATTTAATTTTTGTCATAATATTAATGACAGGTTGCTTGACTTAGTGTTGTGTAATAGCAACTTATCGGTGTCTGCCTGTGATGATCCCTTGGTACCTGAAGATGAACACCACAAGTCATTAGTTATTGCTCTAAATTTATTAAATTTTAATTCTTTAGAATCAAACATCAGAAACAAATATCTCTTTCAATCAGGTGATTACGATAGTATTAAGTTGTCACTAAATGAGGTTGATTGGGACAACTGCTTGCATGATATGCCCCTGGAGGATGCCGTAGACTATTTCTATAAAGTTTTATATGATGTAATAGATAAATACGTACCCTGTAAACGAATTACCCCTTCCACTTTCCCACCTTGGTTCAACTCAACTCTAAAGAAAGTTCTTAAAGAAAAAGCTAAATATCATCAAAAGTATCATAGGTATGTAAAAAAATCAGACTATGAAACCTTCTCATTACTTCGTAAGAAAGCTAAATCGTTGGAAGAGGAGTGTTATAAATTATACATTAGTAAATGCGAACAGTCCATAGTAAAAAACCCGAAATTATTTTGGTCATTTATTAAATATAATAAAAATAATCCTAATACTCTGCCTTCTTCCATGACATATGAAGGGAAAACGGCTACCTCTGGAGAAGGCGTATGCCTTCTTTTTTCCGACTATTTCCAGTCCACATTTCTCTCTCCATCTAGTGTTCATAGTACTCAGTCCACCTCGCTACAGACAGACCCCTGTCATAGTAAAACTATTTGCAATATAGAAATAACACCTGATGCATTGTTTCGACTCTTAAAGTCGTTAGATCTTACCAAAGGAGCTGGGCCTGATAAATTAGCACCAATATTCATCATGAATTGTTCAGAGGCACTAACAACCCCGCTTGTATTATTATTCCAGCGTTCTGTTAACGAAGGCATTGTACCAAAAATTTGGAAATCTGCTTTTGTGACCCCGATTCATAAAGCTGGCAATAAAAACGATGTTAAAAATTATAGGCCAATATCTAAATTATGTATTTTTGCAAAGATATTTGAACGATTAGTATATACTCAAGTTTATGATGCATTGTCAGGGACATTTATTCAAGAACAGCATGGTTTCCTTAAAAATCGTTCAACAACCTCAAATCTATTGACATTTATTGACTTTACGACTTTGAGCATGGATGCAGGGGGGCAAGTAGATGCTATAGTAGTTCCGTACCATTATCTATAAAAATGGCAAAAAATCGCGTTTGTTGTATGGGAGCCCCCTTAAATATTTATTTTATTTTGTTTTTAGTATTTGTTGTTATAGCGGTAACAGAAATACATAATTTGTGAAAATTTCAACTCTCCAGCTATCGCGGTTCTTGAGATACAGCCTGGTGACAGACAGACGGACGGACAGACAGACAGCGTAGTCTTAGTAATAGGACCCCGTTTTTACCCTTTGGGTAAGGAACCCTAAAAAAGCCTTTAAAAAGATACTTACTTATTTCACGAGTAATTTTCTTTGTCCACTAACGACCTTTTATATTTCTTACTTATTAATAACTTACAAGTAAGTTCGATCGGAGTTTCGTCCTTGGCTTACTTAGAATTAACTTGATGCACAGAATAGATAGCAGTACGCTTTGGACTGAGTCAGAGGTTACCTATGTTGACATACTCAATGGGACGTATAGTTTACTGGACAAGCAATTCATCATACTAATCACAATATCTATACATCCACATCACATCATCAGCCATAAACGTCCACTGCTGGACATAGGCCTCCTCCTGGGGGGGTTTTGCCAATACTCGCCACGCTTGGCAGGCGGGTTGGCGAGCGCAGTTAGGTGTGATTGTTCAAGGAAGACGCTGCTGCCCATCTTCCGGATTACATCCCTTAGCCGACTCTTACGGCAACCACGGGTAGAGAGGGTGGGGTACTATTCTTACGCCGGCACCACCACGGCGAATACTATATAACTATACGTCCATACCACGCCTAAACCGCTTAACCAATTTTGATGAATTTTGGCATAAAAATAGAGAGAACCTCGGAGAAGGACATAGGCTAATTTTTTTTGCGATAATAAATCTTGGAGAAGTGAAATAAGGGATGAAAGTTGGTATGGGTAACCAATAATTTCTCAAGTAAGAGATATAAAAAACAATTACATCTTTACTTTTGGTAAGAAATAATCCAGCCTAGGTGTTTGACCACGGCTCACCTGATATTAAGTGACGGTGTGGTCAAAGATGGTAAATCACACCTAGCTTGGAGTGGAACTGGCTCTCAAGTGAGGTTGTCTTGGCGGCATATTTTATACTTAAGGGTGTTAGCTAGCCAGAAGAATACTAGAAAGTAACCTACCACCACGCTATGGTTTCCTCACGATGTTTTCTTTCATCAGCAGCTCAAGCTTATTATTAGGGTATGTACCCACGACCTTTTGCGTGTGAAACATCCGCGCTAACCACTGAACTATGATCGCTACAATATTATCTATAGTTGACTAGCGACCCGCCCCGGCTTCGCACGGGTGCAATGGAGATACTAATGTGGTGCATATGCATGTATTATACATATAATGCATGTATTATCACACTCAGCCTCCGGCTTCGCTAGCTATCGCACGCTTGTTTACTCCAGTTTGTACACCGTTTCTCAAACTTTTCGCGAGATGTTTACGTGTGTCAGCTGTGGATCGAAACATACTGAAGGACCCGCGTGCTGCATCTGCAAGCAGCACTTCGACTTCCAGTGCTCTGGGATCACTGAGAGCGGCTTTCGCAAATTGGGAGACCGGAGAAACAACTGGCGGTGCCCGAAGTGCAAATCTAGTCCAACACCTTCACCTGCAGCGATGTCGCCAATGCCCAATCAATTAGACAAAATCCAGGAGCAACTCAACAATATGATGTTACAGCTGGCTCCGCTTACATCATTGTTAGAAGATGTTAAATCTATTAAGATTGAGGTTAACGGCCTTAAGGAATCCCTGGAAATGGCATATCAACTCATTAGCAACTTTTCCGGGACAGTCCAGGCTTTAGGGTCGCGAGTGACCAAGGTTGAAAAGACATGTGAGGAGATCCCTAGTCTCCGAGCAGAAATTACTAAACTACGCCAAGAGTTAGAGGATAAGGATCAATGGGCCCGAGCTAATAACGTCGAAATAAGAGGGATTCCTCTAAAAAAGAACGAAAATCTATATGATATTGCGCAGAAAATTGGCCAAACTTGCGATTTTCCAATTAAAAAGGAGGCAATTAACTACCTAGCTCGGGTCCCCACTCGTGTGCCCAACGCTGAGAAACCAATTCTGATCGCATTCCATAGCAGATACACAAAGGAGGAGTTTTTAGCAAGTTTGCGTAAGAAGAAGCCCACCCTAGCAGATCTGGGCTTCTCTGGGGATGGAATTGTCTTTTGTACCGACCACCTGACGCAACGCAACAAAATACTGCTTAGTAAGGCAAGATCTTTGGCGAAGGAAAAAAACTTCAAGCACATCTGGGTCAAGCATTGCAAGATATTAGCCAGGAAGAATGACACATCCCCTGCATTTTTTATAAAGTGCGAGAAGGATCTTTCCAAGATAGTTTAGTGTTCTTATCACATATATTATTATTTGAGATTAGTTTGAAGAACGCACGCAAAACCAGTGTCCTTTGTTTACCTTATCGCAGTGACAGCCTCGGTGAGCCGGCCACCCGGTTTTCGCACGTAAGTTTGCATCCATTCATACAAATCCGGCCGCCTATGGCCTGTGTGTGCGCGTCATTACGGGTGATTATTGCCTGTCCCGTTACGAACCGATGTCTTTGGTTTTTGCTTGTAGAAGGGTTGTTAATAGGCTGGTTTGTATTAGAATTGTCGCTGTCATGTTTTTATGCTACCTTATATTTTAGTAAAAAATCAATTTTATGCTGGAATTTTTCGTTTCAAGTTTTGCATTTAGCTATTAAACAATTAAAAGAAGTATCAGAATTTAATCTACTATTTAGTAACGCTCTTTGGATGGATTTTAAATTGCGTAATGGTTGTGGATTCATTGCAAACTCCCGTTATGTGTTATTTTTATTATTTATTTATACACATTATTATTTGACTCGCGTAAGCTACGTAACATTTTATTTTTAACAATGACTTCTAATAACTTTAATATATATTACCAAAATACTCGAGGGTTACGCACTAAGACGCATTTATTTAAAAGAAATGTACTTATAAATTCGTATGATATTATCTCGCTTTCAGAAACTTGGCTGCTTAATGGTATTAATGATAGTGAGTTGTTTGACGATAGGTATATTGTTTGGCGAAGGGATAGGAACTATGCAGTTACGAAAGAAAAGTACGGTGGGGGGGTATTATTAGCTATAAGTAGGGATTTTATAGCGACGGAGCGCCCAGAATGGTCTTCATCAGCAGAAGATATATGGGTGACCGTTACTCACAAAAATAAAAAAAACAATCGTTCTAAGTTAATTCATTTCTGCACTATTTATCTTTGTAGCGAAAAATTAGGTAACTCTTTTAACACGCAACTATATAACTTTGCTAGTAACTTATCACTTATAGTGAATTCATGCCCGGATGACTTATTTGTGATTATGGGTGATTTTAACCTTAGTGGCGTCCAATGGGTACCTGGCGGTGGGGACCAAACACAGTACCAGGGGGCTGTAGGAGAAACGCAAATCTACTTTTTTAATACCTTAACAGAGTGTAACCTGACGCAATTTAATTTTTGTCATAATATTAATGACAGGTTGCTTGACTTAGTGTTGTGTAATAGCAACTTATCGGTGTCTGCCTGTGATGATCCCTTGGTACCTGAAGATGAACACCACAAGTCATTAGTTATTGCTCTAAATTTATTAAATTTTAATTCTTTAGAATCAAACATCAGAAACAAATATCTCTTTCAATCAGGTGATTACGATAGTATTAAGTTGTCACTAAATGAGGTTGATTGGGACAACTGCTTGCATGATATGCCCCTGGAGGATGCCGTAGACTATTTCTATAAAGTTTTATATGATGTAATAGATAAATACGTACCCTGTAAACGAATTACCCCTTCCACTTTCCCACCTTGGTTCAACTCAACTCTAAAGAAAGTTCTTAAAGAAAAAGCTAAATATCATCAAAAGTATCATAGGTATGTAAAAAAATCAGACTATGAAACCTTCTCATTACTTCGTAAGAAAGCTAAATCGTTGGAAGAGGAGTGTTATAAATTATACATTAGTAAATGCGAACAGTCCATAGTAAAAAACCCGAAATTATTTTGGTCATTTATTAAATATAATAAAAATAATCCTAATACTCTGCCTTCTTCCATGACATATGAAGGGAAAACGGCTACCTCTGGAGAAGGCGTATGCCTTCTTTTTTCCGACTATTTCCAGTCCACATTTCTCTCTCCATCTAGTGTTCATAGTACTCAGTCCACCTCGCTACAGACAGACCCCTGTCATAGTAAAACTATTTGCAATATAGAAATAACACCTGATGCATTGTTTCGACTCTTAAAGTCGTTAGATCTTACCAAAGGAGCTGGGCCTGATAAATTAGCACCAATATTCATCATGAATTGTTCAGAGGCACTAACAACCCCGCTTGTATTATTATTCCAGCGTTCTGTTAACGAAGGCATTGTACCAAAAATTTGGAAATCTGCTTTTGTGACCCCGATTCATAAAGCTGGCAATAAAAACGATGTTAAAAATTATAGGCCAATATCTAAATTATGTATTTTTGCAAAGATATTTGAACGATTAGTATATACTCAAGTTTATGATGCATTGTCAGGGACATTTATTCAAGAACAGCATGGTTTCCTTAAAAATCGTTCAACAACCTCAAATCTATTGACATTTATTGACTTTACGACTTTGAGCATGGATGCAGGGGGGCAAGTAGATGCTATAGTAGTTCCGTACCATTATCTATAAAAATGGCAAAAAATCGCGTTTGTTGTATGGGAGCCCCCTTAAATATTTATTTTATTTTGTTTTTAGTATTTGTTGTTATAGCGGTAACAGAAATACATAATTTGTGAAAATTTCAACTCTCCAGCTATCGCGGTTCTTGAGATACAGCCTGGTGACAGACAGACGGACGGACAGACAGACAGCGTAGTCTTAGTAATAGGACCCCGTTTTTACCCTTTGGGTAAGGAACCCTAAAAAAGCCTTTAAAAAGATACTTACTTATTTCACGAGTAATTTTCTTTGTCCACTAACGACCTTTTATATTTCTTACTTATTAATAACTTACAAGTAAGTTCGATCGGAGTTTCGTCCTTGGCTTACTTAGAATTAACTTGATGCACAGAATAGATAGCAGTACGCTTTGGACTGAGTCAGAGGTTACCTATGTTGACATACTCAATGGGACGTATAGTTTACTGGACAAGCAATTCATCATACTAATCACAATATCTATACATCCACATCACATCATCAGCCATAAACGTCCACTGCTGGACATAGGCCTCCTCCTGGGGGGGTTTTGCCAATACTCGCCACGCTTGGCAGGCGGGTTGGCGAGCGCAGTTAGGTGTGATTGTTCAAGGAAGACGCTGCTGCCCATCTTCCGGATTACATCCCTTAGCCGACTCTTACGGCAACCACGGGTAGAGAGGGTGGGGTACTATTCTTACGCCGGCACCACCACGGCGAATACTATATAACTATACGTCCATACCACGCCTAAACCGCTTAACCAATTTTGATGAATTTTGGCATAAAAATAGAGAGAACCTCGGAGAAGGACATAGGCTAATTTTTTTTGCGATAATAAATCTTGGAGAAGTGAAATAAGGGATGAAAGTTGGTATGGGTAACCAATAATTTCTCAAGTAAGAGATATAAAAAACAATTACATCTTTACTTTTGGTAAGAAATAATCCAGCCTAGGTGTTTGACCACGGCTCACCTGATATTAAGTGACGGTGTGGTCAAAGATGGTAAATCACACCTAGCTTGGAGTGGAACTGGCTCTCAAGTGAGGTTGTCTTGGCGGCATATTTTATACTTAAGGGTGTTAGCTAGCCAGAAGAATACTAGAAAGTAACCTACCACCACGCTATGGTTTCCTCACGATGTTTTCTTTCATCAGCAGCTCAAGCTTATTATTAGGGTATGTACCCACGACCTTTTGCGTGTGAAACATCCGCGCTAACCACTGAACTATGATCGCTACAATATTATCTATAGTTGACTAGCGACCCGCCCCGGCTTCGCACGGGTGCAATGGAGATACTAATGTGGTGCATATGCATGTATTATACATATAATGCATGTATTATCACACTCAGCCTCCGGCTTCGCTAGCTATCGCACGCTTGTTTACTCCAGTTTGTACACCGTTTCTCAAACTTTTCGCGAGATGTTTACGTGTGTCAGCTGTGGATCGAAACATACTGAAGGACCCGCGTGCTGCATCTGCAAGCAGCACTTCGACTTCCAGTGCTCTGGGATCACTGAGAGCGGCTTTCGCAAATTGGGAGACCGGAGAAACAACTGGCGGTGCCCGAAGTGCAAATCTAGTCCAACACCTTCACCTGCAGCGATGTCGCCAATGCCCAATCAATTAGACAAAATCCAGGAGCAACTCAACAATATGATGTTACAGCTGGCTCCGCTTACATCATTGTTAGAAGATGTTAAATCTATTAAGATTGAGGTTAACGGCCTTAAGGAATCCCTGGAAATGGCATATCAACTCATTAGCAACTTTTCCGGGACAGTCCAGGCTTTAGGGTCGCGAGTGACCAAGGTTGAAAAGACATGTGAGGAGATCCCTAGTCTCCGAGCAGAAATTACTAAACTACGCCAAGAGTTAGAGGATAAGGATCAATGGGCCCGAGCTAATAACGTCGAAATAAGAGGGATTCCTCTAAAAAAGAACGAAAATCTATATGATATTGCGCAGAAAATTGGCCAAACTTGCGATTTTCCAATTAAAAAGGAGGCAATTAACTACCTAGCTCGGGTCCCCACTCGTGTGCCCAACGCTGAGAAACCAATTCTGATCGCATTCCATAGCAGATACACAAAGGAGGAGTTTTTAGCAAGTTTGCGTAAGAAGAAGCCCACCCTAGCAGATCTGGGCTTCTCTGGGGATGGAATTGTCTTTTGTACCGACCACCTGACGCAACGCAACAAAATACTGCTTAGTAAGGCAAGATCTTTGGCGAAGGAAAAAAACTTCAAGCACATCTGGGTCAAGCATTGCAAGATATTAGCCAGGAAGAATGACACATCCCCTGCATTTTTTATAAAGTGCGAGAAGGATCTTTCCAAGATAGTTTAGTGTTCTTATCACATATATTATTATTTGAGATTAGTTTGAAGAACGCACGCAAAACCAGTGTCCTTTGTTTACCTTATCGCAGTGACAGCCTCGGTGAGCCGGCCACCCGGTTTTCGCACGTAAGTTTGCATCCATTCATACAAATCCGGCCGCCTATGGCCTGTGTGTGCGCGTCATTACGGGTGATTATTGCCTGTCCCGTTACGAACCGATGTCTTTGGTTTTTGCTTGTAGAAGGGTTGTTAATAGGCTGGTTTGTATTAGAATTGTCGCTGTCATGTTTTTATGCTACCTTATATTTTAGTAAAAAATCAATTTTATGCTGGAATTTTTCGTTTCAAGTTTTGCATTTAGCTATTAAACAATTAAAAGAAGTATCAGAATTTAATCTACTATTTAGTAACGCTCTTTGGATGGATTTTAAATTGCGTAATGGTTGTGGATTCATTGCAAACTCCCGTTATGTGTTATTTTTATTATTTATTTATACACATTATTATTTGACTCGCGTAAGCTACGTAACATTTTATTTTTAACAATGACTTCTAATAACTTTAATATATATTACCAAAATACTCGAGGGTTACGCACTAAGACGCATTTATTTAAAAGAAATGTACTTATAAATTCGTATGATATTATCTCGCTTTCAGAAACTTGGCTGCTTAATGGTATTAATGATAGTGAGTTGTTTGACGATAGGTATATTGTTTGGCGAAGGGATAGGAACTATGCAGTTACGAAAGAAAAGTACGGTGGGGGGGTATTATTAGCTATAAGTAGGGATTTTATAGCGACGGAGCGCCCAGAATGGTCTTCATCAGCAGAAGATATATGGGTGACCGTTACTCACAAAAATAAAAAAAACAATCGTTCTAAGTTAATTCATTTCTGCACTATTTATCTTTGTAGCGAAAAATTAGGTAACTCTTTTAACACGCAACTATATAACTTTGCTAGTAACTTATCACTTATAGTGAATTCATGCCCGGATGACTTATTTGTGATTATGGGTGATTTTAACCTTAGTGGCGTCCAATGGGTACCTGGCGGTGGGGACCAAACACAGTACCAGGGGGCTGTAGGAGAAACGCAAATCTACTTTTTTAATACCTTAACAGAGTGTAACCTGACGCAATTTAATTTTTGTCATAATATTAATGACAGGTTGCTTGACTTAGTGTTGTGTAATAGCAACTTATCGGTGTCTGCCTGTGATGATCCCTTGGTACCTGAAGATGAACACCACAAGTCATTAGTTATTGCTCTAAATTTATTAAATTTTAATTCTTTAGAATCAAACATCAGAAACAAATATCTCTTTCAATCAGGTGATTACGATAGTATTAAGTTGTCACTAAATGAGGTTGATTGGGACAACTGCTTGCATGATATGCCCCTGGAGGATGCCGTAGACTATTTCTATAAAGTTTTATATGATGTAATAGATAAATACGTACCCTGTAAACGAATTACCCCTTCCACTTTCCCACCTTGGTTCAACTCAACTCTAAAGAAAGTTCTTAAAGAAAAAGCTAAATATCATCAAAAGTATCATAGGTATGTAAAAAAATCAGACTATGAAACCTTCTCATTACTTCGTAAGAAAGCTAAATCGTTGGAAGAGGAGTGTTATAAATTATACATTAGTAAATGCGAACAGTCCATAGTAAAAAACCCGAAATTATTTTGGTCATTTATTAAATATAATAAAAATAATCCTAATACTCTGCCTTCTTCCATGACATATGAAGGGAAAACGGCTACCTCTGGAGAAGGCGTATGCCTTCTTTTTTCCGACTATTTCCAGTCCACATTTCTCTCTCCATCTAGTGTTCATAGTACTCAGTCCACCTCGCTACAGACAGACCCCTGTCATAGTAAAACTATTTGCAATATAGAAATAACACCTGATGCATTGTTTCGACTCTTAAAGTCGTTAGATCTTACCAAAGGAGCTGGGCCTGATAAATTAGCACCAATATTCATCATGAATTGTTCAGAGGCACTAACAACCCCGCTTGTATTATTATTCCAGCGTTCTGTTAACGAAGGCATTGTACCAAAAATTTGGAAATCTGCTTTTGTGACCCCGATTCATAAAGCTGGCAATAAAAACGATGTTAAAAATTATAGGCCAATATCTAAATTATGTATTTTTGCAAAGATATTTGAACGATTAGTATATACTCAAGTTTATGATGCATTGTCAGGGACATTTATTCAAGAACAGCATGGTTTCCTTAAAAATCGTTCAACAACCTCAAATCTATTGACATTTATTGACTTTACGACTTTGAGCATGGATGCAGGGGGGCAAGTAGATGCTATAGTAGTTCCGTACCATTATCTATAAAAATGGCAAAAAATCGCGTTTGTTGTATGGGAGCCCCCTTAAATATTTATTTTATTTTGTTTTTAGTATTTGTTGTTATAGCGGTAACAGAAATACATAATTTGTGAAAATTTCAACTCTCCAGCTATCGCGGTTCTTGAGATACAGCCTGGTGACAGACAGACGGACGGACAGACAGACAGCGTAGTCTTAGTAATAGGACCCCGTTTTTACCCTTTGGGTAAGGAACCCTAAAAAAGCCTTTAAAAAGATACTTACTTATTTCACGAGTAATTTTCTTTGTCCACTAACGACCTTTTATATTTCTTACTTATTAATAACTTACAAGTAAGTTCGATCGGAGTTTCGTCCTTGGCTTACTTAGAATTAACTTGATGCACAGAATAGATAGCAGTACGCTTTGGACTGAGTCAGAGGTTACCTATGTTGACATACTCAATGGGACGTATAGTTTACTGGACAAGCAATTCATCATACTAATCACAATATCTATACATCCACATCACATCATCAGCCATAAACGTCCACTGCTGGACATAGGCCTCCTCCTGGGGGGGTTTTGCCAATACTCGCCACGCTTGGCAGGCGGGTTGGCGAGCGCAGTTAGGTGTGATTGTTCAAGGAAGACGCTGCTGCCCATCTTCCGGATTACATCCCTTAGCCGACTCTTACGGCAACCACGGGTAGAGAGGGTGGGGTACTATTCTTACGCCGGCACCACCACGGCGAATACTATATAACTATACGTCCATACCACGCCTAAACCGCTTAACCAATTTTGATGAATTTTGGCATAAAAATAGAGAGAACCTCGGAGAAGGACATAGGCTAATTTTTTTTGCGATAATAAATCTTGGAGAAGTGAAATAAGGGATGAAAGTTGGTATGGGTAACCAATAATTTCTCAAGTAAGAGATATAAAAAACAATTACATCTTTACTTTTGGTAAGAAATAATCCAGCCTAGGTGTTTGACCACGGCTCACCTGATATTAAGTGACGGTGTGGTCAAAGATGGTAAATCACACCTAGCTTGGAGTGGAACTGGCTCTCAAGTGAGGTTGTCTTGGCGGCATATTTTATACTTAAGGGTGTTAGCTAGCCAGAAGAATACTAGAAAGTAACCTACCACCACGCTATGGTTTCCTCACGATGTTTTCTTTCATCAGCAGCTCAAGCTTATTATTAGGGTATGTACCCACGACCTTTTGCGTGTGAAACATCCGCGCTAACCACTGAACTATGATCGCTACAATATTATCTATAGTTGACTAGCGACCCGCCCCGGCTTCGCACGGGTGCAATGGAGATACTAATGTGGTGCATATGCATGTATTATACATATAATGCATGTATTATCACACTCAGCCTCCGGCTTCGCTAGCTATCGCACGCTTGTTTACTCCAGTTTGTACACCGTTTCTCAAACTTTTCGCGAGATGTTTACGTGTGTCAGCTGTGGATCGAAACATACTGAAGGACCCGCGTGCTGCATCTGCAAGCAGCACTTCGACTTCCAGTGCTCTGGGATCACTGAGAGCGGCTTTCGCAAATTGGGAGACCGGAGAAACAACTGGCGGTGCCCGAAGTGCAAATCTAGTCCAACACCTTCACCTGCAGCGATGTCGCCAATGCCCAATCAATTAGACAAAATCCAGGAGCAACTCAACAATATGATGTTACAGCTGGCTCCGCTTACATCATTGTTAGAAGATGTTAAATCTATTAAGATTGAGGTTAACGGCCTTAAGGAATCCCTGGAAATGGCATATCAACTCATTAGCAACTTTTCCGGGACAGTCCAGGCTTTAGGGTCGCGAGTGACCAAGGTTGAAAAGACATGTGAGGAGATCCCTAGTCTCCGAGCAGAAATTACTAAACTACGCCAAGAGTTAGAGGATAAGGATCAATGGGCCCGAGCTAATAACGTCGAAATAAGAGGGATTCCTCTAAAAAAGAACGAAAATCTATATGATATTGCGCAGAAAATTGGCCAAACTTGCGATTTTCCAATTAAAAAGGAGGCAATTAACTACCTAGCTCGGGTCCCCACTCGTGTGCCCAACGCTGAGAAACCAATTCTGATCGCATTCCATAGCAGATACACAAAGGAGGAGTTTTTAGCAAGTTTGCGTAAGAAGAAGCCCACCCTAGCAGATCTGGGCTTCTCTGGGGATGGAATTGTCTTTTGTACCGACCACCTGACGCAACGCAACAAAATACTGCTTAGTAAGGCAAGATCTTTGGCGAAGGAAAAAAACTTCAAGCACATCTGGGTCAAGCATTGCAAGATATTAGCCAGGAAGAATGACACATCCCCTGCATTTTTTATAAAGTGCGAGAAGGATCTTTCCAAGATAGTTTAGTGTTCTTATCACATATATTATTATTTGAGATTAGTTTGAAGAACGCACGCAAAACCAGTGTCCTTTGTTTACCTTATCGCAGTGACAGCCTCGGTGAGCCGGCCACCCGGTTTTCGCACGTAAGTTTGCATCCATTCATACAAATCCGGCCGCCTATGGCCTGTGTGTGCGCGTCATTACGGGTGATTATTGCCTGTCCCGTTACGAACCGATGTCTTTGGTTTTTGCTTGTAGAAGGGTTGTTAATAGGCTGGTTTGTATTAGAATTGTCGCTGTCATGTTTTTATGCTACCTTATATTTTAGTAAAAAATCAATTTTATGCTGGAATTTTTCGTTTCAAGTTTTGCATTTAGCTATTAAACAATTAAAAGAAGTATCAGAATTTAATCTACTATTTAGTAACGCTCTTTGGATGGATTTTAAATTGCGTAATGGTTGTGGATTCATTGCAAACTCCCGTTATGTGTTATTTTTATTATTTATTTATACACATTATTATTTGACTCGCGTAAGCTACGTAACATTTTATTTTTAACAATGACTTCTAATAACTTTAATATATATTACCAAAATACTCGAGGGTTACGCACTAAGACGCATTTATTTAAAAGAAATGTACTTATAAATTCGTATGATATTATCTCGCTTTCAGAAACTTGGCTGCTTAATGGTATTAATGATAGTGAGTTGTTTGACGATAGGTATATTGTTTGGCGAAGGGATAGGAACTATGCAGTTACGAAAGAAAAGTACGGTGGGGGGGTATTATTAGCTATAAGTAGGGATTTTATAGCGACGGAGCGCCCAGAATGGTCTTCATCAGCAGAAGATATATGGGTGACCGTTACTCACAAAAATAAAAAAAACAATCGTTCTAAGTTAATTCATTTCTGCACTATTTATCTTTGTAGCGAAAAATTAGGTAACTCTTTTAACACGCAACTATATAACTTTGCTAGTAACTTATCACTTATAGTGAATTCATGCCCGGATGACTTATTTGTGATTATGGGTGATTTTAACCTTAGTGGCGTCCAATGGGTACCTGGCGGTGGGGACCAAACACAGTACCAGGGGGCTGTAGGAGAAACGCAAATCTACTTTTTTAATACCTTAACAGAGTGTAACCTGACGCAATTTAATTTTTGTCATAATATTAATGACAGGTTGCTTGACTTAGTGTTGTGTAATAGCAACTTATCGGTGTCTGCCTGTGATGATCCCTTGGTACCTGAAGATGAACACCACAAGTCATTAGTTATTGCTCTAAATTTATTAAATTTTAATTCTTTAGAATCAAACATCAGAAACAAATATCTCTTTCAATCAGGTGATTACGATAGTATTAAGTTGTCACTAAATGAGGTTGATTGGGACAACTGCTTGCATGATATGCCCCTGGAGGATGCCGTAGACTATTTCTATAAAGTTTTATATGATGTAATAGATAAATACGTACCCTGTAAACGAATTACCCCTTCCACTTTCCCACCTTGGTTCAACTCAACTCTAAAGAAAGTTCTTAAAGAAAAAGCTAAATATCATCAAAAGTATCATAGGTATGGTAATAAATCAGACTATGAAACCTTCTCATTACTTCGTAAGAAAGCTAAATCGTTGGAAGAGGAGTGTTATAAATTATACATTAGTAAATGCGAACAGTCCATAGTAAAAAACCCGAAATTATTTTGGTCATTTATTAAATATAATAAAAATAATCCTAATACTCTGCCTTCTTCCATGACATATGAAGGGAAAACGGCTACCTCTGGAGAAGGCGTATGCCTTCTTTTTTCCGACTATTTCCAGTCCACATTTCTCTCTCCATCTAGTGTTCATAGTACTCAGTCCACCTCGCTACAGACAGACCCCTGTCATAGTAAAACTATTTGCAATATAGAAATAACACCTGATGCATTGTTTCGACTCTTAAAGTCGTTAGATCTTACCAAAGGAGCTGGGCCTGATAAATTAGCACCAATATTCATCATGAATTGTTCAGAGGCACTAACAACCCCGCTTGTATTATTATTCCAGCGTTCTGTTAACGAAGGCATTGTACCAAAAATTTGGAAATCTGCTTTTGTGACCCCGATTCATAAAGCTGGCAATAAAAACGATGTTAAAAATTATAGGCCAATATCTAAATTATGTATTTTTGCAAAGATATTTGAACGATTAGTATATACTCAAGTTTATGATGCATTGTCAGGGACATTTATTCAAGAACAGCATGGTTTCCTTAAAAATCGTTCAACAACCTCAAATCTATTGACATTTATTGACTTTACGACTTTGAGCATGGATGCAGGGGGGCAAGTAGATGCTATATTTACTGACTATAGCAAAGCGTTTGATCGAATTGATCACATTTTGCTGCTACAAAAACTTTTCTCTGCCGGTATTCACGGTAATTTATATAGGTGGTTTTCCTCTTACATTGCGAATAGATCTCAAGCGATAGTTCTAAATGGGTATTCATCTTCTTGGAACTATGTGCCGTCAGGGGTGCCCCAAGGCTCTTTACTGGGCCCTTTGCTGTTTAACTTCTTTGTGAATGACATAAATTCTTGCTTTAAATACTCCAATTTCCTTCTATATGCTGACGACATGAAAATTTTTAAACAAATCCATAATCCTACTGATTGTCATCATTTGCAGCAAGACCTCCTAAGATTTGAAGAATATTGTCAGCTGAATAAATTAGACCTTAATGTTGCTAAATGCCACTCGATAACATTCACACGTAAATCTAATATAACGAAATTTATATATAAGCTTAAGGGTCAAGATTTAAAGAAACAGGACGAAGTACGTGACTTAGGGGTAATCCACGACTCGAAATTATCATATGAAAAACATGTTGACTTTATTTCAAATAAGGCTTATAAAATCATGGGCTTCATTAAAAGGTCAAGCTCCCAATTCAATAGCATCAAACTACTTAAAGTTCTCTATTGCTCTTATGTGCGTAGCATTCTCGAATATTGCTCCCAAATTTGGAGCCCACAGTACTATAAATACATTAACAGACTAGAATCTATTCAACGCAGCTTCTTGAGATATCTCCAATTTAGGTGCAAAAAACATGACAGTAGCTATGAATTGAGATGCAGCCGACACCATATGCTTCCTCTCTGTGAGAGACGCAAAATAGCAGATATCGTGTTACTATCTAAAATCGCTCAATGTCAAATTGATTCTCCTCATCTCCTTTCTTTAATAAACTTGAAAGTCCCTACGAAGTCTGTAAGACGTCTCGCAGGACATCATATTCCTCTTTGTTCTACAAATTACAGACGGAACTCTTTCTTTATAAGATCAGCAAACTATATTAACAATTTAGACTATTTCCCTGATTTTGATATTTTTAATATTCCCATACATGAACTTAAAACTACGTCCTCTAAGAACTGGTTTGGTGCAGTTTGAACTTTTTCTTGTGTATAATTATTGTTATTTCTAATCTCTGGTTGTCTAGTTCCCACAAGGTGTAAAATAGCTGTAACAAGTGTAAAACAATCAAAAAGTGAAACAAGTGTAAAATAGACATTCATAAGTGGAAACATATAAATGGTGTGTAGTTATCGCTCATGTTAATTTATTTAATCATAAGCACTGTATGTTTCCCTAAGAAAATAAAATAAAATAAAATAAAATAAATAAAATAACCCTTCCTCTTGAATCACTCTGTCTATTGATGGAACCCGCATTAAAATCCGTTGCGTAGTTTAAAAGATCTAAGCGTACAGACGGCCGGAAGCGACTTTGTTTTATACCATGTAGAGACTCTTCAAATCGAATTTACTTATACAAAAGAAGAAAAATAACGGTATGACGTGCCTTGTCACGGTTGTTATTCATCGCCGCGCACTTGGTTAACTTGTAAATAAATCACAGTTCAAATAATAGTCACGAACATGTTAAATAGTTGAAGTGTATTCAAAATTAAAGATTTATTTAGTTTGTCTAATTGCAATTTGGAAATGTAGATTTAAGTGTAAAAATTCGACAATTTAATTTGACATACGAGAATTATACGCACATATGACATATGTAGCGATGATAGCTCAGTGGTTAGCGCGGTCGGTTCGCATGCCGAAGGGCGTGGGTTCAAACCCCAACAATGAGCTTGAGCTGCCGGTGAAGGAAAACATCGTGAGGAAACTATAGCGTGGTAGTAGGGTACTTTCTAGTACTCGGCTGGCTAGCTACCACCCTCAAGTTGAAAATCTGCCACCAAGCATCTAACGGTGTGCCGGCAGCCTCACTTGAGAGCCTGTTCCATTCCAGGCTAGGTATGCTTTATCATCTTCGACCACACCGTCACTTAACATCAGGTGAGTTGTAGTCAAACACCAAGCCTGTCAGCCATAAAAATATATTTTAAAAAAAAACACAAATAAACTGACATATTTATTTTCGTGTAAAATTTTTAATGTTTACTTGATGGTAGATCTCCTGGGCAGGAAGTCGTCAAGGTAGGTACCACCAATATTCTACCGTTAAGCAGTAGTGTGTAAACATTACTGTGTTCCGGTATGAAGGGTACTGCAGCTAGCGAAATTACAGGGTTGTCGAGACTAACCATCGAAAGTCTCAAAGTAATGAGCGACAAAGCAACGATGCCCTGGACTTTGTTTTGCTATTCAAAGTTCTGTGTATCGTTGCAATGGTCGTTATCTCTTATCATCAGGAGAGCGTCTCCTTCCTCTCATTATTTTAATAGAAAACAAACATTACTGCTTAGCGATAAAATATCTGACATTGCGGCGGTACTATAGGAGATGTGCCGTCTTGTGATTTTTTTTTTTTTTTAAATGTAAATGTAATGAGATGAACGAGACACTCTCCTGATGGTAAGAGACAACGCCTGTCCATGACCATTGCAACGATACACAGAACTTTGAATAGCAATACAAAGTCCAGGACATCGCTGCTTTGGCGCTCATTACTTTGAGACTTTCGATGGTTAGTCTCAATAGCCCTTCAAATTTAAACCGGAACACAGTAATATTTACACACTACTGCTTGTAGAATATCTGGTCCTGCGGTTGTACCTACCTAGACGACCTATGAAATCTACTATCTTGTTATTTATAATAAAATAGTTGTAAAAAAATGTCATAATGAACTTCGAAGGCACCATTACAGCCCCTTTAAACTAGAACGCGAGATTGCCGTCTTAATTAATTAAACTAATTATCTCTAAGTGCTCTCTAATTACGCAGAAGTGGCACCATCTTGCACGACCGCACCGGAAGTGGGTGAACGACTAATTTGGGACACGGATATACATACCCTACTTACTATAACAGGACTCTATGAAAATAACTATATATATATATATATATATACAATTAACTACTGTGTTAGCTCATTTGGACATCATGATTTGACTTTTGTAGCGATAATAGCTCAGTGGTTAGCGCGGTCGGTTCGCATGCCGAAAGGCGTGGGTACAAACCCCAACAATGAGCTTGAGCTGCAGGTGAAGGAAAACATAGTGAGAAAACCATAGCGTGGTGGTAGGGTACTTTCTAGTACTCGGCTGGCTAGCTACCACGCTCAAGTTGAAAATCTGCCGCCAAGCATCTAACGGTGTGTTCCGGCAGCCTCACTTGAGAGCCAGTTCCATTCCAGGCTAGGTGTGCTTTATCATCTTCGACCACACCGTCACTTAACATCGGGTGAGTTGTCAGACAGTCAGCCATAAAAAACAAAAAAAAAAAGGTTGTTTTTTATATTCTAAATAGGTTTGCGTTTGACCACGCCCTGCCTGATGCTAAGCAGGTTGTAGTCTAAGATGAAGCACGGTAATTTAGAGAAAACCTGTTTGCTCTGGATTTTATGACACTTAAATTGTACGCGGGTAAAAACACGCCGGCAGAGAGTTCCACATCCTCGCTCAATCGAAGAGTTTAGTCCGTACGTGGGGAATATCCACTATGTAAGGATGGCGCTTTGGCCGTGTCTGCCTCGCCGTCCGGTAATAATTACAAGGCACACTCTCTGAAATGTATACAATAGAAGACAGACAAGCAAGCGAATTGGCTGTGGTGGTGCCAAGAATTGTACCCCACCCTATCTACCCGCGATTGCCGTAAGAGTCGGCTAAGGGACGTAATACGGAAGATGGGCAGCAGCGTCTTCCTTGAACAATCACACCTAACTGCGCTCGCCAACCCGCCTGCCAAGCGTGGCGAGTATTGGCATAACCCCCCTCCCAGGAGGAGGCCTATGTCCAGCAGTGGACGTCCTATGGCTGATGATGTGAAGCAAGCGAATTTGCGGCGGTGCTCAAGGCTTTGCAACTGAGATGTGGCCAGAATGTTTGTTTAGTGTTATATTTAGCCACAAGATAAGCAATTTTTGTGTTTTTTTAATAGTAAATCGATCTACGTCTGGCCTCCAACTCACTGATGGAAAGTGACAGTGTGCTGGAGGATGGAGCACACTGATCTAGAAGAAATATATTCACTCTAGTCTTAAAAACGTCCAATTTGTAGTTTTTAGAATGAAAAGAATCCGGCAATGAGTTCCATTCATGCGCTCTACGCATCAAAAAAGTCCAGCCGAATCGCTGCGTACAAATACTGGGAAAGACCACTAGGAACGGATGATAGTTAAACATTTGCCCTATATGGTAAATGAATTGTCCGATATAGTTTTATTTGCTGATGACACCTCGTTAATTTTTAAAGTCAATAGAAAAGATACAGACCTTACACAGCTCAATAACACCTTATCAGCTGTATCAAAATGGTTTGCCGCCAATAATCTTATGCTTAATTCATGTAAAACAAAATGTATAAGGTTTTCTCTCCCCAATGTTGCTAAGAGGGACACTCATATCTTAGTCGATGGTAAAAGACTTGATCTAGTGGATAAAACAGTCTTTCTCGGCGTAACATTAGATAGTAAAATACAATGGGGTCCTCATATAGAAAAGTTAGCTAGTAAATTGAGTTCCGCTGCCTTCGCGATTAGAAAAATTAGACAAATAACAGATGTGGCTACAGCCAGGTTGGTTTACTTTGCTTATTTCCATAGTTTAATGTCCTACAGTCTACTGCTGTGGGGCTCAGCTGCAGACTTTAAAACTATTTTTATTCTGCAAAAAAGTGCAATTCGCGCAATCTATTGTTTGGGTCCTCGCGAATCACTACGAAATCGATTTAAAGATTTTAAGATATTAACGTTACCGTCACAGTACATTTATGAAAACATTATGTTTGTCCGGAAAAATTTAAATTCATTTGAAATTAATAGTAGTCGCCATAACTTAAATACAAGAAATAAAGATAAAATTGTGACACCTAGATTCAGGTTATCTAAAGCTAATAAGTCTTTTCTCGGGAATTGCGTTAGATTCTATAATAAAATCCCACTTGAGGTAACTAAAATGTCCTATAATAAATTCAAAGATTTTATAAAGCAGAGGTTAATTGACAAAGCCTACTATAAGGTGGCTCATTACGTGGAAGACAGGAATATATGGTTGTTGTAGCTTCTCTCTGCACTTGCATCCCCCTGGCTAAGTGACAATTGTAGTAAGCATAATGTATGTATTAATATTTATTACTGTAAATTGTAACCTAATATGAAAAGAAAGATCCACAAAAAAAATGCCTTGCTGAGTTTCTTGCGGAGTCTTCTCAGTTGAAGTGTAATTACGAGCCGGTGGTAGATTCAAACATGTAACTTAACGTTCATAAGTGCCTTACCAGGGCCTAAACTGAATAAATGACTTTTGATTTTGATTTTGTTTTTTTTTTTTTTTTTTTTTTATGTAACTGTAATGAGACGATCAAGACGCTCTCCTGATGTTAAGAGATAACGCCTGTCCATGACCAATGCAGCGATACACAGAACTTTGAGTAATAAAACAAAGTCCGGGGCATCGCTGCCTTGGCGCTCATTACTTTGGGACTAGATGGTTAGTCTCAATAGCCCTGTAATTTCGCTAGCTGCAGTACCCTTCAAACCGGAACACAGTAATGTTTACACACTACTGCTTAGCGGCAGAATATCTGGTACTGCGGTGGTACCTACCTAGACGACCTCCTGCTAAGCAAATCAACCACCAAGTAAAACAAAGTTTTTTTTTTTTTATATCTGACAGGCTAGGTGTTCACCACAGCTCACCTGATGTTAAGTGACGGTGTGGCGAAGATGGTAAAGCATGTCCTAGCCTGGAATGGAACTGGCTCTCAAGTGAGGCTGCCGGAACACACCGTTAGATGCTTGGCGGCAGATTTTCAACTCTCGTGTGGTAGCTAGCCAGCCGAGTACTAGAAAGTACCCTACCACCACACCAAGTTATATTAAGTTGTGTTTTAAATGCAAATTAGGATTTCAATCCCGAAATATTAGATTTACTTAGCTTCCTATACCTTGTTTATGTTATTAGATGATTAAAACACAAAAGCATAAACTATCGAAAACATTATTACCCCCCGTTTTACGCAGTCGGGCAAGCACAACAACAAAAAAGTTCAAACTATTGTCACCAAGTGCTTACCTCCTTTCATTTGAAATCACTCGAAAACTCCATTTTCTCGCCATTGTGAAAAAGCTTAGCGGCCATCTTGTTTTTACAAAAAAGCAAAATGGCGTCTAAGAGCATTCTAGGTTTGAGTTGTTATTTTTGGGTTTATTTATGAAAAGAAATTGAGCATTGTTAAGAATTTGCTTTGAATTAAAAACAAATCTTATTCAAATTCTGTTTCTTGCGGTTTTTGTTATCAAAGAATTAAAATTTTCACGTGAAATGAGACAACTGGTTTTTTTCAACGACTTGCGACCCGCCCCGGCTTCGCACGGGTGCAATGTTACCAAAAGTGGTGCATATTAATATTATACACTTAAACCTTCCTCTTAAATCACTATCTATCTGTTTGTTATCATCAGGTTTCTGAATTGCCACCATGGAAGCTAATTTAAACACATGTTCACGACAGAAAAGTTGAACATACTTATCGTTAAAGTTTGCGACCATCTCTAACATAAGTTACGTTACGGGCAACTTAAATACATACTTGTTTTATCCTCAAAATAAGTAGCTACTTTACGTGGTGGTAGATTTCCTTAGCAGGAGGTCGTCTAGGTAGGTTTTTTTTTTTTTTTTTTGTAGCTGACAGGCTTGGTGTTTGACCACAACTCACCTGATGTTAAGTGACGGTGTGGTCGAAGATGGTAAAGCACACCTAGCCTGGAATGGAACTGGCTCTCAAGTGAGGCTGCCGGAACACACCGTTAGATGCTTGGCGACAGATTTTCAACTTGAGGGTGGTAGCTAGCCAGCCGAGTACTAGAAAGTACTCTACCACCACCGCAGTACCAGATATTCTGCCGCTAAGCAGTAGTGTGTAAACATTGCTGTGTTCCGGTTTGAAGGGTACTGCAGCTAGCGAAATTACAGGGCTATTGAGACTAACCATCTAGTCTCAAAGTAATGAGCGCCAAGGCAGCGATGCCCTGGACTTTGTTTTACTACTCAAAGTTCTGTGTATCGCTGCAATGGTCATGGACAGGCGTTATCTCTTAACATCAGGAAAGCGTCTTGTTCGTCTAATTACTGTTACATAAAAATAAAAAATAAAATAAAAAAAAGTAATCTTAACATAGTATATAAAATCCGGCAAGTACGAGTCGGACTCGCGCACGAAGGGTTCCGTACCGCTATCTATAAAATCGGCAAAAAAGATAGATAGATAATTTATTAAAATTTAAAAAAGCACGTTTGTTGTATGTGAGCCCCCTTAAATATTTGTTTTATTTTAATTTAATTATTTATTTTTAAATTGAATATATAACTAAATATTCTGTGAATATTTCAAGCGTCTACCTGTTACTGTTAACAATATCGAGCAAAAACGAGTAAAAAGTACGTTTGTTGTATGGGAGCCCCCTTAAATATTTATTTTTAGTTTTTGTTGTTACAGCGGCAACAGAAATACATCATCTGTGAAAATTTCAGCTGGCTAAATATCACGGTTCATGAGATACAACTTGATGACAGACGGACGGACAGCGGAGTCTTAGTAATAAGGCCCCGTTTTACTCTTTGGGTACGGAACCATTAAAACAGAGCTAGTTTGAAAATTCAACAACTATAAATTTACAAAAAAGAAACCTGATTCCATGCCCCTAAGCTCGAACACGGCTGGTTTTTAGGTATTCTGATTTAGAAACTCAAACTACTTAACTGATTCTTCACGTAATTACTATGGGACCAATCTGAAAGTATATCCTTTACAATAAAAATATATAAAACACATTATGCGTCCCTATAAAATTTGAGGGTTGCCCTCGATTTTTCTGGGATCCCATCATCAGATCCTGACTTGGTGCCAATGGGATCACCTGGGAAGTATACCCTTTTAAACAAAAAAAAAATAATTTCTCGAATCGGTCCAGACGTCTTCGAGTAATCGAGTAACATACATACATAAAAAAAGATTCCAACCAATTGAGAACTTCCTAATTTTGTTTGAAGTCGGTTAAAAATAATAAAAGATAAATAACAATTAATCAACACGCAAATAGACGTCGAGTGATTGTTAATTATTAATCAGATCCCAAATTATAATATCCAACAAAACACAAGGAGGTAAGACGGGGTGGAATGGAGAAGGCAATTGAAATAATCACATTATTTTTGTAGGGTTTCCGTTTCCAGTTACCGTATCCTTAGGTGTACCATTAAGCTATATAAAAATAGTTGTAAAGTTATGTTTACTTAAAACAAAACGTACTTATAAAAATACTTACTAGTACATAAGTATTTAATTTATAATTATTATTGAACATTATTCTGAGCTTTAAACACTTTGTTATAAATAAAACACGATTATATTATGAAAAACTAATTTATTGAAAGGACAGGACGTGACGGCGACAGGACAATGAAGAAAATGATGGAAGAACATCGAGAGGAAACCATAACATGGTGGCGGGGTACTCTCTAGTACTCGGCTGGTTAGCTACTACACGAGAGTTGAAAATCTGCCGCCAAGTATCTAACGATATATTCCGGCAGTCTCACTTGAGACCCAGTTCTATTCCAGGCTAGGTGTGCTTTACCAGCTTCGACCACACTTTCACTAAACATTAGGTGAGCTGTGGTCAAACATCTAGCCTGTCAACCATAAAAAAGGATGACGTCTGTCGGACCAACAAATTAATATTTTTATTGTCCTCTTCTCAGCCGTAGGATGTCCACTGCTGGACGGGGAATATGTCCATTGACTTCCACAAATACCGGTTGGAAGCGGCTCGCATCCAGCAAGTTCTTGCGGTCTTTATTAAGTCGTCTGTCCACCGTGTGTGCGCTTGCCGGTCCGTGGTCTCCACTCCAGAACTTTGCAGCCCCATCGCTTTTTATTGTACCGCATCCAATCTTTCGCGGGGTTGTAATATCATGAAGGGTATCCAATTCTCCCAAAGTGCATTATTCAACATCGACGAGCAGTTTGGGACAACCCTAATAGATATAATAACGTGGATAAGACGAACTATTATAGGTTTAAATTATTATTTTTTTGGTTTACAAGCTAGGTGTTTGACCACAGTTCACCTAATGTTAAGTGACGGTGTGGTTAAAGTTAGCACAGCTAGCCTGGAATGGAACTAGCTCTCAAGTGAGGTTGCTGTAACACATAATTATGTGCTTGGCGGTAGATTTTCAATTGAGCTCATATTGAGAGCTTAGTACTAAATAGTTTTTTTTTTTTTTTGAAAGAGTTTAAATTCCTTTGAGCCACTTGATGGTAAGTGGTCGTTGCTAGAAAAGTACCCTACCAAAATGATATAGTTTCCTCGCAATGTAAGAGATAACGTATGTCCATGACCATTGCCGCGATACACAGAACTTTGACTCGCAAAACAAAGTCCAGGGAATCGCTACTTTGGCGCTCATTACTTTGAGACTTGATGGTTAGTCTCTACAGCCCTGTAATTTTGCTGCAGACCGGAACACAGGAATGTTTGCACACTACTGCTTGGCGGCAGAATATCTGGTACTGCGGTGGTACCTACTTAGACGACCGAGACCGAAAGCGATGAATGGACTTTGTTTTGTTACTCAAAGTTCTGTGTATCGCTAAAATAGTCATGCACAGGCGTTATCTCTTACCATCAGAAGATCGTCTCGTTCGTGTCATTACTTTTTAAAAATTTGTAAAAAAATTAAAATTTGTAAAAAAATGAACAGTTATGTATATGTACTAAATCGTTTACACAAAACTGCAAATAAGGACACAGCGCTGATAGCATATCATGGCTACATTGGTTCGCTTTTAAGGTATGGTTTGATTATCTGGGGGCGAGGAACTGATGTCAACAAGGCTTTTGTGTGTCAAAAAAAATGTATTAGAGCCATATGTGGGGCAGCGCCTTTGGATTCCTGTAGGCCTCTATTTAAACTGTTGAAAGTCCTGCCACTCCCATGTCAATATATTTATGACATGACATGTTTCGTGAAACAAAATCAAAATTTATATACCACAGTATTAGAAAAATATAGACGAGGATGTGAAAGACATAAGTTTAGATTGGTAAGAACCTACATAAATAGCACAGCACGCTATGAACATAGTTGTATGACAATGTCTATTACATTATATAATAAATTGCCTGACATAATCAAGGCATTGCCTATAACTAAATTTAGAAATAGGTTGCGAGCTTGGTTACAAGAAAAAGCATTTTACTCTGTAAATGAATACTTAGGTAAGTGATATTTTTTCTGGAATGGTGCTCGGTGGTTATAATAATAATTGTATGTCCGCAAGGACAAGACTGTTTGTAAGTACTGGCATATGACTAATACCTATAATCTAATTATTGTACACAGTTTTACACAATAAAATATTCTTATTCTGATTCTGATTCTGATACTTAAACACAAAAAATTAAGTGACGGTGTGGTAGAAGATGGTAAAACCTATTTAACTTATCTATATTTTTAGGTTGTTACAAATTGTTCGCGCCGCATCCACATAACCCTCACGTAGTGCTAGGGTTGTCGCCCATTAAATGTTAATATTTAATAGCGCCTATCGCGTGCGAAACGCGATCTTTACAGCCTGCCCGTATACTAGTAACACAAGTGTTGCCCTCTCGAGCCCGCTGCGCGAACTTTATGTTTATGGCAATACAGTTGTAAAGTGGTACTATACTATTGATGGCAAAGAGGTTGTATATCGTAGAGTAAGCAATATAACAAGGAGTTTTGACATTATTTTCCTGAACTGTTTTTATAAATAAACTAACTGACCCGATGAACTACATTTGTTTGTATCACCTAAAATTGATTTGAAAACGAAGTAATTTTAGAGGATATTACCAGTAAACGCCGCCAGATGTCGTCAAATTAAATGGTAATGTGACACTTGACATATTAACGAACGGCGATTCATTTTTATATATAAGACAAGAAGAAGATAGTGGGAGTTTTGGCGGGAACGCGGAAAGAGTCGTGTCGCCACACTGTATTTTCTTCCAAAACTAGTCTTTTTCGAGTGTTCATGTATAAAAATAGTGGTATTTTATTCATAAACTGCCGAATTACAAGCGCTACTGTTGGAAAGTATTATAATGCGGTGAAACATAACTTTTCGTGTTGCTTCCAAAACTCCGTCGAAGCTAATGGTAACGCCACTACTTTACTAAAGCATGACTAGATTTGACTGGCACGGATTGGACTTGAACAAAACTGTACTTAACCAAGACTGGACTATTGATTATAAAGATAAAGAAACTGAAGACTGCACAGAGTGCGATGCCAAAAAGAAAAAAAAAACATATCTAAAAAGGGGGGAAAAATCATTCATATTTGAAAATGGAGTCATACTAACGATCTTCTTTTGCATAAGTCCTAATCCCAAAAGATGGTCAAAGATGTACCCACAGTCCAGGGTGCTTATATACATGTATATGCGTATTTTTGAAATCTTCTACGTATTCAACAGTAATAAGTTATTTGTTTTTTGTTTAGCCGTGGTGGTGTCGGCGTAAAAATAGTACCCCACCCTCTCTGCCCGTGGTTGCCGTAAGAGTCGGCTAAGGGATGTAATCCGGAAGATGGGCAGCAGCGTCTTCCTTGAACAATCACGCCTAACTGCGCTCGCCAATCCGCCTGCCAAGCGTGGCGAGTATTGGCAAAACCCCCAAGAGGAGGCCTATGTCCAGCAGTGGCCAACCTATGGCTAATGATGATGATGATGAAGTTGTAATTAATAATTTGTCGACAGGACTTACAATCACACCCTCAGATACAGGGCTGGATCGTATATTTCTCACTGAATAGCTACAAAAGCTCGTACCGCTCCGTGATTGAGAAGGATTATATCGAGAGTTTTTACAATCTACCCAGCTGTCAGCTGACCACAGATAAATTATATGTCTATGGTGCGTCTTCATCGCTGGTGGGTGTTGCCCTCTAACATATTATTGTGTGAAGAATATAAACCCAAAGTTCACATCTCCGATTCGCTTTGGATTACTCCGAAGCCATCATTAGCAGGAGACATAAAATAAACAATAGAAAGTCTAGCATCTGCTTACCCCCAGGGACCTGAGCCGCAATGAGCTGACAGCCATCAGCCGGCGCACCTTCCGCGGTCTCACTGCGCTGAAGAGCCTCCACCTTGACGGAAACCAGCTCAAATGCATCGACGAGAAGGCGCTCGAGAACTTGAAGAGTTTGGAAGTGCTGTAAGAATTTTTCTATCAATTAATATCCTCTACTTTTGTTTTTCCCTTGCCTTCTTCTCTAACGTTTTTTCTTACATCTTTCCTTCTGTAGCTCTACTAATATTGAATGAGAAGCCCTTTTTACGCAGATACGGAAATACACGACGTGATTTTTGCATCTACATATCTTTTTCGCCACTAGTGCCCCACCGCTGGGCAAAGACCTCCCTTTCCTCCTTCCAGACTGCGCGGTCTTCGGCTTTGGTGGTCCAGTAACTATCGTGACGATTAAGTTAGTCACACCACCTTCGTCTGGATCGACGCTGAGGTAGCTTAAATTTTGGCATCCAATCTGTGGTGACCTTTGCCCAGCGATCGTTTAACATGCGACAAACGTGGCCCGCCCAGTCCCACTTCAGTCATACGGCTTTGTGGCTGACATTAGCGATTTTGATATTGGGGGGTAATATGATGTTCCTTACACGGTCTGTTAATTTAACTACCAAGATACTACGCTCCATTGCTCTCTGGCAAACTCTGAGTGCGCCCTTCTGATCTTTTGTCAAAGACCAAGTCTGTGCACCGTACGTTAGGATGGGAAGGATGACGTCCATAAGTTTACTCTTTGTTACGTTACTCTTGACTCCAGGTAGATCCCAAAGTTAAGTTTCTACCTTTCGGCGGTGTTCGTTATTTTTTCTTTTTTTTATCGCTGACAGGCTATTTGTTTGACAACAACTCACCTGATGTTAAGTGACGGTGTGGTCGAAAATGGTAAAGCACACCTAGCCTGGAATGGTAGTGGCTCTCAAGTGAGGCTGCCGGAACACACCGTTAGATGCTTGGCGGCAGATTTTCAACTCTCGTCTGGTAGCTAGCCAACCAAGTACTAGAAAGTACCCTACCAACACGCTATGGTTTCCTCACGATGTTTTCCTTCACCGGCAGCTCAAGCTCATTATTGGGGTTTGAACCCACGCCCTTCGGCATGCGAACCGACCGCGCTAACCACTGAGCTATCAACGCTATTTCTTTCTGGTTATCCACTGGCAGGATAACTATTACGAATGTTTTATGTATCTTCTTAAACCAAACAACTACTTATTTCAGAACGCTGAACAACAACAACTTGACATATCTGTCGCTGGAGCCGGCGGCGGTGACGCGGCTCAGCACTCTGCGGCTGACCGACAACCCTGTCGTTTGTGACTGCCGCGTCGCGAGGCTAGCTGCTGCTACCAGAGCAGCGGGAATTGCGGGCGTTGGCGCCAGGTACAACTCAGGTGGTAGATGCTTAAGAGATATCCTACGTAAAACTCGGTACCACTTAAAACTCGAAGGTGAGACGCAAACGGGAGGTCATCCATCAGCCTTAGGACGTCCACTGCTGGACATAAGCCTCCTCCTGGGGGGATTTGCCAATACTCGCCACGCTTGGCAGACGGGTTGGCGAGCGCAGTTAGGTGTGATTGTTCAAGGAAGACGCTGCTGCCCATCCTCCGGATGACATCCCTTAGACGACTCTTACGGCAACCACGGGTAGAGAGGGTGGGGTACTATTCTTACGCCGGCACCACCACGGCAAAGGATCCTAGAAGAGATCCTTCTCTGTAAGGCTGAAGCTGGAGCGCTTTCATTGAGAAGCACGTCGAAACACCACGGACGCGCCGCATGGTCTACTCTTTGACACGCAAACGGGAGGTCACTACTTCTCAATGCGTTCTCGGAAAGTCGAGCATCGGAAGACGATCTTTCAAACCCTTTTCCAACACCAATAATAACAGAGACCTAAGCCAGCTGGTAGCTGGGCTGGTAGAGTAGACCATACGGTGCGTCCGTGGTGTTTCGACGTGCTTCTCAATGAAAGAAGGATGGAAGCGCTCCAGCTTCAGCCTTACAGAGAAGGATCCTAGATGACCAGCGGCGTAGGAGCCGTGGACGAATGTAAAATCATCCCCATAGCTCCAGCAAATACACGTCAGGCAAAAACACACGGTTTTTTTGTGTACAAGGCAACTTAGCGGAGAGTTCTGTTAAGTGACGGTGTGATCGAAGATAGTAAAGCATACTTTGCCTAGAATGGAACTGGCTCTTAAGTGAGGCTGCTGGAACACAGGGTTAAGTGCTGTGCGAAAGATTTTCAACTTGAGGTTGGTAGCTAGCCAGCTGAGTACTAGAAAATATTCTACAACAATGCAATGGCTTCCTCACGTTAATTTCCTTTACCGGAAGCTCAAGCTCATTGTCGAGGTTTGAAGTGACACCCTTAGCGTGTGAACCGACCGCGGTAACCACTGAGCTGTCATTGCTACAATAAGATTTCTGCTAAGTGTATGTATATCTTTTTATTTTAGATGCCAGGCGCCTGCAGCTCTTCGAGGAGCGCTATTAACGGATCTAGAAGTTCATGAACTCATATGCAGTGGTAAGGCTTTCTTTACACGACTGCCAAAAAAAGGAGTGTAAAGTTTTCAAGATTAATGTATGTATGTGAGGAATACTCGACTACCACCATCCATCCATCACTTACCATCAGGAAAGAGTCTCGTTTGTCTTATTACAGTTACATAAATACAATTACCCCATATATCAAAAACTGTTCAGGCATTTCAAAGTTAAAACGGTATAAAGAAGCTCACATAAAAAACCGGCCAAGTGCGAGTCGGACTCGCGCACTGAGGGTTCTATACAAACCCGTAGGTATATAAGTAAAAGTCATGGTATTTTTTAATGGTAATTTATTCTTTTTGCAATTTTTCCTCCATACCAAATTTCATCAAAATTGGTGCAGCCGTTTGAGCGTGAAGAAGTAACAATTACACTTACTCACAAACTTTCGTCTTTATTTATTTATTTATTGTGTAATAATAAGCAATTTTACAGTGTATACCAAATTGTTACTTACATATAAGCTACTAACTTTTGTAAATTCTATACCTTGGATTAGGGTAAATGGCAGGGGCGTAGCTACCGCTGTATCAGCCGTATCAATGATACGGGCCCCCCGGAATACTGGGGCCCCAATATGTATAAGCAAAGATTCGTAAGTCTTCATTCAGGCTGCGGCAACAACGGCTTCGTTTGATTATATGTTCGTTAACAAGTATGTGAAAGAATAATAAACATGACCCCCGTGGAGCTATGAAATGAAAGTCTGGTAGAAGGGCCCCCGACTAATCTTGATACAGGGCCCGTCTAAGGCAAGCTACATCACTGCCCTTCATTTGGGACCCCCATTTAATTTTGATACAGGGCACGCTACGCCACTGGTAAATGGTAGGCTCGCAGTAGACCAACGTTTCTTATGACTATTAAAAATATTCCAGGGCCGGTTAGCTCGTCTCCAGGGGAATGCTCAGCGGAGCCCCGATGTCCTCCGCCATGTCGGTGCACCCCCGAAGGCACCGTCGACTGTCGTGAGAAACTGCTGTCAGAACTACCAGCCACCATCCCGCACCGAGCCACCGAAATGTAAGTGTATTTAAACACGTGATTTCGATACATAAAGAAATTTAAAAAAAAAAACATTATTCTTACGTTTAAAACTCTTTAAAACATGATATGGGGCTTATATTAATAAAAGACGTAAAATAAACTTAACTTTCAATTGACCTCTAATGACGTCAGGCTGTATAGCGCTACATTCAGTGCCTAAAAAAAGCAATGGCAAACCAAAACAAAATCTGTCAATGTCAAGTCAACGGCAGCCATAATAACCTCTTCCATACACGTGCGTCGAGTTATTTTTCGCTTTATTGATACAAATATCTTGATTATTTAAACGTTAATAATCGGACTCTCATATCGCTTTCATAAAGTTTAAGATTTGTTTATTTCATGTCAATTGTCAAAGTCAATCAAATGTGTTAAAATAGCTGTGTATACTTTTTTATTCTATATGGCAAGGGCCTTTTTTATTCAGCCAATTTTATGATGAAGTTTGAAAACATATAAATCAACTACCGCATAGAAATTCAAAATATTCAAATTAGTTTCATAAAATAAAGTTTACTATCAGTATTTTATAATAAATACAAAAAAAATATACATACCGAATATAGTAGTTAGAGTGCCGCCATAACAGTCCAACAGTCGAACTGTTTGTCCATCCTTCCACGTGTGGAGAGATAGTTCGTACATGTTGGACGATATTGGATCGAAACGCGCGATCGCTCCGATGGCGGTAAATCGTACACAGATCAAAGAAGTTGGCCAACTCATACAAACAGACCCTCCATATTGAATGAGGTTGGAACGTGCATATTGATAGTGGTCTGTTTTGATCGATCGTGAGTTGGGACGGACTAGAGTCATGTTCAGAGGCGGCGTAAGGCGTGGGCGACGTGGGCCACTCTACGGCCTCGCGGTCCGAGGGGCCTCGCGCCTCGAAGGCCGTGAACGTGACGAAAAAATTTTACTCGTCATAAAACGATAAATATTATTATTGACAATATTATGTTTAACACATCTGCTGGCGTTGCTTCGCTTTTGCGGGGAATCCTGCCAGAGCTGGAGATTCCGATTCTGTTTGTTTACGTTACTGTCACGTTACTCAACGGCAACTTTTGATAGCTACACTTCCATTCCCTGTTCGCTGTACGTTACTTGCTCATACCAGCCCATAGTCAAGATTACAAAATAAAAGCAATGGACAGCAAACAATGAATGGAATGTAGTAACATTCATGTTCGAAGAAGAGAAGAGGGCCTCGCGAAATTTACTCTGCCCACATTAAATTAAGTTCTCGCCCCGCCACTGGTCATGTTCGAGTTTTGGACTGTTGGACGATTGTGTGGTGACAAAACGCATGTTGTCTCTTTCTAGCCGGCTCGAGCAGAACGAGATAACGGAAGTGGGAGCGGGAGCGTTTTCTTCAGTAAAGCGAGTGGCACGGATCGACCTCTCCAACAACAAGATCACCAAACTCGCTGCTGACGCATTCACTGGGCTGGCGCATCTCACGTCGCTGTAAGTTCTTCATTTATCCTGTTCCTGTACTCTGAGCTTCTTATTTCGATATCTGGTATTGATCTTGGTGCTAGTTCTCCTTAGTCTAGCAACCAAGCAGTAGTGTGTAAACACTGTGTTCCGGTTTGAAAGCTACTGCAGTGAAATTACAGTGCTGTTGAGACTAACCAGCGGAAGTCTCAAAGTAATGAGCATCAAAGCATCGATGCCTGAAATGGTCATGGACAGGCGTTATCTCTTACCATCAGGAGAGCAACACGTTCGTCTCATAAATTTCACATTAAAAAAATGCGATTGTGAACCTTATTGGCTTACGATATATGGTCGCGTAGCTATATTTGTTTTGCTCAGGGTTCCGCAACAAAAAAAACGGAATCACTTTGTTGTCCATCTATCAAGACCTTCTATCTCGGGAACGCGTGTTTGGTATCGAGTTGAAATTAAAAACATATACACAGATCTGGAGTCCCTTGCAGCTGTGAAAAGATCAAACTTCTCAATTATCGTAAAAAATAATTACAACTGTTTATGTCGCAAAAACTGCATATTTCGACACTCACAATGGAATCAATCCTATAGGGTACTTCCCGTTGAGCTAGAACTATGAAACTTGGCAAGAAGCATTATCTTATAGTGCACATAAGGGAAACAATCCGAAAATATAAAAGTAATAAGACGAACTATATGTTCTCTTAATCAGGGCAAGCGAAGCGAGCCCTAACACTATTCCACACCCTGAGCATTATTGTGGTACACTTTACTGAAAAAACTATCACGCCTATAGATTTGTGCTTTAACATAGTAATTTAATTTAATATCTAGATGTGTTATCTGTCAAAAAAAATAATTATAACCATAAAAAAAATGAAGATTAACAATTTTGTATTCAATGGATAGAATGTTATTGCACTACTAACGTCATCTGTTAGAAAACCAAAGAGTTAAGATCGCTGCAATAGAACTATACTCAATACTCCAATACATCGTAGTTAATCTACTTAATACTAGATGACACCACTAGAATCAGGTTGTAAAATAACAACTGTCTTAAAAATTATTACCCGTTAGAAAAACTACGCGAGCCCTCACAAAGCTCAGCTTTTGCTAGTGGTAAGAACTAACGCCTGTCCATGTTCATTGTAGCGACACATAGAACTTTGAGTAGCAAAACAAAGTCCAGGACATCACTTCTTTGGTTTGAGACATTCCACGGCTAGTCTTAACAGCCCTGTAAATTCACATTAGATGAACTGCGATGAAAAACTTAAATAAAAATTTACTTTATTTTCAGTGTTCTCTATGGAAACAAGATAAAAGATCTACCTTCTGGAATATTCCACGGTTTAACATCGCTTCAACTACTGTAAGTGAAAATTCGTTTGTAACATTTTCTAAGCTATATTTCGAGATATCGAGTATGTGTGTTAAGTCTAATATTGTGTGTGATAGAGTCTCATTTAGGGAACAAAAAATCGTCGCTTGCGTCACTTCGTGCGTTACAATACGATTGAAGTCTACCCGCATTTCTCGAAAAGATAAAGAAATACCCAATCAAATTTTACTAAGTCCTTAAAAGTAATAAGACTCATAGACAAGATTAACATATGACTACATTGACGGTCCTGTTGGCTCATTGGGAGTATGCCTGCCTGATCTGTAGGGCGTGGGTTCGATTCCCGCCAAGGGCAAATGTTTGTTTGGTATAAACAAATGTTTGTTCTGTGTCTGGGTGTTCTGTACATACATATGTATTTACAAAAAAAAAATATTTATTTATTCTATAAGTTATCAGACTTCCATCACACACGCTCTACTTAGTTTGGGTTCAGATGGCGCTGTATGTAATGTGTCCTACAATATTTATTTTAATTTATTTTATTTATATTTTTAGGGTTCCATACCTCAAAAAAAAAGGAACCCTTATAAAATCACTTTCTTTTTTGTCTGTCAAGTCCCTTTTGAAATTAATATCTTATACTCCAGTCTCCAATCCCTTGAAGCTATGAAAATATGAATCTTCTTTTATGCAACCAAAAGATGCCGCAAGATGTTTTGTTTTTTTTTTTTAAATCTAAGATAGGCTCGCGTTAGACCGTAGGCGTTTTGTGCCGCATATTGTGACACTCGCTTGGGAATCGAAACCTATAGGGGAATTCCCGTTGACCTAGAATTGTGAAATGTAGATCCCAAAACAATAATAATTAGTATATAGCGAGTCTACAATAACTGAGCCGTGGTAGTGCCGGCGTAAGAATAGTACCCCACCCTCTCTGCCCGTGGTTGCCGTAAGAGTCGGCTAAGGGATGTAATCCGGAAGATGGGCAGCAGCGTCTTCCTTGAACAATCACACCTAACTGCGCTCGCCAACCCGCCTGCCAAGCGTGGCGAGTATTGGCAAAACCCCCCAGAAGAAGGCCTATGTCCAGTGGACGTCCTATAGCTGATGATGAGCGCCGTCTCGCCTGATGTTATGCGAAGATGCGGTCTACGGTGGAGCACGCTCGCCTAGAAGAAACCGATTCACTCGCGACTTGAAGGCACCCAGATTGTATCTATCAGGGAACACCCACTCGGGCAGCAAATTCCATTGTTTAGCGGTTCGTACAATGAAGTTCGAGTTTTTGCCATTTCAACCATGAAGTGGTGCCGCTTTAATTATAGTAGATTTTTTAGTATTTTTTTTTTTATTATATTTTATTTAATGAAATTGCAACAAAAAAAAATTTTTTTTTTTGTGTTTTATCATAAAAATACTTCTAAATAAAATCTATTTCAGATTGCTGAACTCAAACGAAATTACATGCGTTAGAAAGGACACTTTCAGGGACTTGGAAAATCTGAAGTTGTTGTAAGTTAATGCAATATTTACTTACTTTAATTTAACTCATTTAAATTAAAAAAAATGAAAATTTAAGGGGTTTCATGGACACCCGGATGGAACGGAACTTTTTTTTTTAAAATTAATAAACATTTTTGCATATTCTTAAAATTGACGGCAAGCTGAATCGATGGATAAAGTCTTTTTTTTATTGCTGACAGGCTAGGTCTTTGACCACAACTCATCTAATGTTAAGTGACGGTGTGGTCGAAGATGATAAAGCACACCTAGCCTGGAATGGAACTGGCTCTCAAGTGAGGCTGCCGGAACACACCATTAGATGCTTGGCGGCGGATTTTCAACTTGATTTTGGTAGCTAGCCAGCCGTGTACTAAAAAATACCCTACCACCACGCTTTGGTTTCCTCACGATGTTTTTCCTTCACCGGCAGCTCAAACTCATTGTTGGGGTTTGAACCCATGCCCTTCGGCATGCGAACCGACCGCGCTAACAACTGGGCTATCATCGCTACAAAAAAAATAGATATATTAATACTGTAATAGATCCATCTAATTTTCGAAAATCGTAATAGATCTGCCTGCAGCGTAATAGCGTACTAATACAAAAACTACTACTTTAGCCACACATTTGACGCACAACATTGCGCCTAACATTGTACTAGGTGACAAAATGGATTTTTAGTGTTATTTATCTAATTATATATAACTCAAAGGTGACTGACTGGCATAGTGATCTATCAACGCACAGCCCAAAGCACTGGACGGATAGGGCTGAAATTTGGCATGCAGGTAGATGTTATGACGTAGGCATCCGCTTAGAAAAGATTTTGATTAATTCTACCCTCAAGGGGATAAAATAGGGGATGAAAGTTTGTATGAAACTTTGTCAATTTTAAACCGATCGGGCTGAGACTTCGCATGCATAAAGCTACTATGACGTAGGCATCCCCTAAGAAAGGATTTTGAAATGCAGGCTATATAAGATTTGTAACTTTTCATCATCATCCATCACCACGCGGGTAAAACCGCGGGGCGCAGCTAGTATATAATAAAATGATTAACTTTCAGATCTCTTTACGACAACAACATTCGATCATTACCCAACGGGACTTTTGACGCTCTAACTGGAATACAGACACTGTAAGTATTGAACTATCACGTCTCAATACAGTGAGCGCCAATGCAGCGATGCCCTGGACTTTGTTTTACTATTTAAAGTTCTGTGTTTCGCTGCAATGGTCATGGACAGACGTTATCTCTTATTTAGAGTATATACGTCTCGTTTGTCTAATTAGTTTTACATTAAAAAAACTTCACCTATGAATGGGCTCAACTTTGTGTAAAATACTTAAAATTATCTACTTACTTGTCACTGGCAAATGCACAAAGTGCGATGCCAAAAATAAAGAAAAAGGGCAATTGCATAAAACGACAAAAATTTGAGTATTAAATTAAATTGAAAAGGTTATTTTAGATGACTTATACTTAAGAAGTGTAAAGCCAAAAACGAAAAAAAAAATGTTATCGGATAATTTTGTATTCCCCAGTCACCTGGGCCGTAACCCCTTCTCGTGTGATTGTTCACTACGCTGGTTGGCGGCGTATCTTCGTAAGAATCCCATCGAGACTTCGGGTGCTAAGTGTGACGCTCCCAAACGCATGGCCAGGAAACGAATCGACGCCCTTAGAGAAGAAAACTTCAAATGTAAACGTAAGTTGCAATCAATTAGGCTAAAACAGCAATAAGAAATATTAATCTTTGTCTGAACAACTGACTAAGTTGAAACAGCAATTGAAAATTAATCTTTATCTCGACAACTGGCTAGGTTAAAACAGTAATTGCAAATTAATCTCTGCCTGAACAATTAGCTATGTTGAAATACCAATTGAAAATTAATCTTTGTCTGAACAACTAGCTATGTTGAAACAGTGATTGAAAATTAAGCTTTGTTACAACTGGCTAGAATAAAACAGTAATTGAAAATTAATCTTTGTCTCAACAACTGGCTAGGTTGAAACAGTACTTGAAAATTAATCTTTGCCTGTATAACTGACTATGTTGAAATAACAATTGAAAATTAATCTTTGTCTCAACAACTGGCTATGTTGAAATAACAACTGAAAATTAATCTTTGCCTGAACAAGTGGCTAGGCTGAAACAGTAATTGAATATTAAATTTAATCTTTGTCTAAGCGTCTGACTATATTGAAATAGCTATTGTATATGATTTAATTAATCATTGTCTGAACAACTAGGTAAGGTAAAATAACAATTGAAAATTAATCCTTATCAGCACAATAGATCGATACAACAATTGTAATTGAGTCTTTCTCTAAGCAACTGACTATATTGAAACAGCAATTGTAATTTAACCATTATTATTTAATATTTAACTGGGTAGGATAAAGTAACAATTGAAAATAAATCCTTGTCTGATAACCATCATTTCGATTCATTTAGCGACTAAATGCAAAACCATCGACAAAATTTTAGTCGACGGTTTTGCACAGTTAGGATAAGTAAAACGTCCTCCAATACTTATTAGTATTTATATTATGTGTGTTTTTTTATAAATGACTACACGCTTACGTTGCACCGTCATTTTGCCTAATGTTAAGCAAAGATGTGGTCTAAGATGAAGCACGCTTGCCTAGTATAAAGCGATTCACTCACGATTTGAAGGCACCCAGATTGTACCTGTTGTGGAACACCCACTCAGGCAGCGCATTCCACTGTTTAGCAGTTCGTACTAACGCATCACCTCCCCCCGCAGCGGGTGAGGAGCCCCCCGCACCGTGTGGCTCGACCGGTCCGTGTCCGAGTGCGTGTTCGTGTTTGCACGGTGCACGCGCCGTGTCTGTGCAATGCCCACGCGTCTCCCTCACGCAGCTGCCTCGCGATCTGCCGCTTAACACCGCTGCGCTGTAAGTATCCACAGAACACTATGTACCAGTGGTCACAGATTAGAAACAAGTACTCTTTTACTTGATGGTAGATTTCCTTAGCAGGGGGTCGTCTAGGTAGATATCATCACAATAACCAGATATTTTGCCGCCAAGCAATGATAAACATTACTATGTTCCGATTTTTGAAGGTTACTAACTATCGAGCGTCTCATAATAATGAGCGCCAAAGCAACGATGCTACTTAAAATTCTGTGTATCGCTGAAATGGTCATGGACATACATTATCACTTACCATCAGGAGAGCGTATCGTTCGTGTCATAATTTTTACATTAAAAACAATGTGGGGCTGGTAAATTTAAAATTTACATAGTGTAAATATGTACATAATTTAACTGAAATAGAAGTCGTTCTACAATATTACTTGCAAGCTATTTAATTTAAAGTCATGTCTTTTTTTCATATATAATTATTATGGTGACGTTTATCTATGTCATATTTTTCTTCTTATCTCATTTAATCATGCAACGTTGTGCATCACATTGGTATTCAATCAATAAAAAAAAGATGTCAAGTTTTGCGCTTATAAAATATATGAAAAATGACAGCATTTCAAGTTTCAGCTTTGATGTATGTATGATTGATCCCACTTAAAACTTTTTTATAAAGTAGGTTGCCAAGCATTCACTTGTAAAAGTTGTTAGATCTCAAAATTTTGTTAGATTTCTAGTTCTATATACCCTTGATAAAATGTTGCTTGCAAGCTTGGATTTATTTTCCTAAAAAATGCACGTGTTAGCTCACAATGTTTTCTTTTATCGAAGAAACGGTGGTATGATTTTGGAATATATTTGTTTGAAAGCGCTTATCATTTCCTCTCTCTTCCTTAAGTTTAATAATTCATCCAAAACTTGCTAGAATTGTGTTACTCTCATATGTTAATCATAAATTTTAAAGACATTATTAATATCCTTTTTAGAATTATGCCCGACAACAATTTGGGTCAGATCAAATCAGATGGCCTGTTTGGTCGATTGCCGGATCTCGTCAAACTGGATTTTAGAAACAACGGTAAGAATTACAGAAAAATCGAATTAATTTTGAAAGTGTGCATTTACTATGGCTTTTGATATTATCAATAGTTTTGTTATAATTAGAAATTTACATAACTAAGTATTAAATCTCTTTTATGTTCATAAATCATTGGACGTGAAACTGTATAGAAAGCATTCCTACCAAAACTACCTGTTACATTGAGTTTGTATTTAGGAATTCCACAAGGTGGAACTTTAAGACCTTTTTTATATTAAATATACAAAAAGTATTTTTTATTTTAGGTATTACAGTGATAGAAGACAATGCTTTCGACGGTGCTGCCAACATTCAAGAACTACTTTTGGATGGAAATTTACTCCAAACCGTCACAGATAAGATGTTCTTTGGACTACACAGCTTGAGCACTCTGTGGGTACCATCCGTTTGCAGAAGCAATTTCATTTTGGTTTTCATTTCTTAATATTATAACCTGTTTCGTTAATTTTCAGGTCTTTAACGGGAAATAAGATCCGATGTATCACTCCTGGTGCATTTGACCATCTCACGATGCTCGCAACTTTGTAAGTATTTATTGTTAGCCGTATTTAGATTGTATCGAATTTTTAGTAGTAGTTCTGTATGAATTTCTCTTATCATTTGCTTTAATCCTTCGCACTCCTCAGATCGCATACCAAAAGAAGAAAAACAAACCATAGCATAGTGATAGGCTACATTCTAGTTCTGAACTGACTAGTTACCACCTTCAAGTTAAGAATCTACCACCGAGTTCTCAACGGTATATTCCAGCAACCTTATTTGAAAGCCAGTTCCTTAACATCACGAAAGTTGTTGTAAAACAGCTTGAACTTTCGGTGAAGGAAAACATCATGAGGAAACCATAGCATGGTGGAATAAGGGTACATTCTAATAGGTACTCGTCTGGCTACAAGCCTTAAGTTGAAAATCTGCCGCAAAGCATATAACGGAGCGTTCCGGTAGCCTCACTTGAAAGTCAGTTACATTCCAGGTTAGGTGTTTACCATCTTCAATCACTGTCACTTAATATCAAGTGAGCTGTGGTCACACACCTAAGTTGTCATAAATAGAAACATTTTTATCTCACTCTCTCTTTTCCGTCCAGGAATCTAGAAAGTAACTCGCTGGAATGCACATGTCACATGTCGTGGCTGGGCGCGTGGCTGCATGCGCGTGCGCTGGCGCCACGGGCCTCGTGCGCCTCTCCGCGCACACTGCAGCACGCCGCGCTGGTGACACTCGAGCCGCATCACTTTAAGTGCAGCCGTAAGTTTTGGGCAATGTTTACTTGAAAATATTTTATTACATTTCAAATTGTTTTAATAAAAAAGAAGTGTCATTATTTTAGCATCCTATACACACCTATATGGGGAAAGCTTATGTCCAGCAGTGGACTTCCAACGGCAGATGATGATGATGATACACACGTATTCATAGTTTTTTTAGTGGAATGTATTATAGTAGCTTAATGTATTTTTGTAGTGATGACAGCTCAGTGGTTAGCGCTATCGGTTCACACTCCGAAGGGCGTGGGCTTAAACCCCAACAATGAGTTTGAGCTACTGCTGAAGGAAACATCGTGAGGAAACCATAGCGTGGTGGTAGGGTACTTTTTAGTACTCGACTGGCTAGCTCTCACCCTTGTTTCAACAGACTCACTTTAGAGCCAGTTCCATTCCATTCCAACTTGGAATGGAATGGAACTGGCTATAAAGTGTCAACACTAAAAATAAAAGTGACAACCCTAAGCGTCAACGCAAGAGTAGATTAACTCACCGACCGGCCTAAGATGAACTACTTTTCTCAGTGTACTTTGTCCTTGGTTATATTGCAGCCGAGGATCAAGGCTGCCTGGCGTCCGACTACTGCCCCGTCCCGTGCACTTGCACCGGCACTGTCGTCCGATGCACTCGTGCGCAACTCACCGCATTGCCGCCTAACATTCCCAAGCAGACCACCGAACTGTTAGTACTAATATCACCTTTACGACGTTAACATAAAGGCGAATTTACACGAACGCCTTAAAAAAGAGTGTAATGTTTTCAGATTTGTATGTATTTAAGGCAGTCGTGTTTTTTTGTTCATTAAACTAGCAAAAAGCTGAGCTTTGTGAGGGCTCGCGTAGTTTTTCTAACGGGTAATAATTTTTAAGACAGTTGTTATTTTACAACCTGATTCTAGTGGTGTCATCTAGTATTAACCCTAGGTCGGTCGCATGGGGTCTTTGAAAGCACGGGGTCCAGAAAAATTGACACATTTTGTTTAATAGTAAAGGTACAAACTTCTGTTTTATAGTAGCTTCCTAAATAATACTGAAGTTCAAAATAGTGCAGTTACCACTCAGTTAGCGCGCTGCACTTGCGCTAGATAGACGTTTGTTTTGCGCAAGGGCTTTAAAAGACCCCATGCGACTGATCGTGTAACTTTTTTTGGTCGAAGGCAATCACTTGTTTATGAAATAAATAGCCGAAAATGGATCGTTCCAAAGAGGAGCAAATTATCCGATGGCTTGAAGAAGCGTCTGAAGATAATCTGGATGATTACATCGATAAAGATGATAGTAAGCACTCCAATTATGGTTGAAGAAAGAAGAAAGTCCTCATGAAACCGATTCTGAGGAAGACGGCATATCGGATCTTGAACCGCCTGAGGAACTAAATTCAGACGATGATGACGAAGAGAATGTACATATAAGAACATCGAACTATTATGTTGTTCATCGGAAACTACGCAATGGTAATACTGAAACCATAATATATCGCTGGAAGAAAACTTCTCCCAATTCTTCAGTTAGAACACGACAGCATAATATTATATCGTATTTGCCGGGTCCACGAATGTAGCTTGTGATGTCAATACCCTTTTTGAGGGATAGAGTTTATATTTTCCCATAGATGTACTGAATACTATTGTACAATCCACAAACAAAAAAAAAATTGGACTCTTCAGGACAAATATGAAAGGTTACGAGATTCACAACCGACAAACATACCAGAGATAAGAGCACTACTGAGGCTATTATACCTGATTGGTACACAGAAGTCTTGCCATTTGAAAATTGAAGAGGTGTTCCCAGCTGATGGGACCGGTATGGACATAGCAAGGGCAGTAATCTCAGTTCAGAGATTTAGATTTCTCTTGCGCTGTTTGAGATTTGACAGCAAAATGATGTGTAAAATTTAACCACTTACTTTGATAATTGTATGTTTTTTTTTGTGATCTCATTAAAATAAGTATTAGTTTTGCTAGTTAATGTTAATTTCAGAAAGAAAATATTATAGTTATTGATTTTATTTCGGTTTAAACTAAAGTTACCAAAAATTTGCCAAAAATGTTTCAGTTTAGTGTAATTAAGACTGATTAAAACTAATAAAGATTTAAAAGATTATTATATATTTATTTTAAATTACACCTTATAACCTTTTTATTCAATAAATAAAAATTAAGAATATACAAAAGAATCACATAAAAAACTTAAAAATATAACAGGGCTTTCAAAGACCCCATGCGACCGACGCAGTTACAATAATTAGCGCGACCGACCTAGGGTTAAGTAGATCAACTACGATGTACTGGAATATTGAGTTTAGTTCTGTTGCAGCGATGTTAATTCTTTGGTTTTCTAACAGATGGCGTTAGTAGTACAATAACATTCTATCCAATGAATACAAAATTGTTAATGTTAATTTTTTTTTATGGTTATAAAATTATAATTTTATTGACAGATAACACATTCAGATATGAAGTTAAATGACTATTTTAAAGCACAAATCTATAGGCGTGATAGTTTTTTAGTAAAGTGTACCACAAAAATGCTCAGGTTGTGGGATAGTGTTAGAGCTCGCTTCGCTCGCCATGATAAACGTTCTTATAATTATTTTAACCAAAAATCATTTGTCACAATAGAGAAAAGTATCTGTTGTGTTGAATGTTTTTTTTTTAACTGAAGTAGACTGAACTAGCACCTATGTTTAATGATATTGAAATAAAGACTAAATTTAATTATGTGCATGTTTCTCCGGTGATAAATTAATTGAACAAGCATTAATGACCCTTTTTAAAAGATTGTTCACGGCCTTTGATTTTCAAATATTGTGAATCGATTCTAACCGTCTGAGACCGGTTTCAATCAGCTTAAACCGGTTCTAACAAGCTTGAACTGGTTTCAAACATCTCAGACCAGTTTTTAATCAGCTTAAACCTGTTCTAACAAGCTTGAACTGGTTCCTAACATCTCAGACCATTTAAATCAACTCAGGCCAGTTCCAACCATCTTAAATCGGTTTCAACTAGCTAGAACCGTTTCTAATCGTCTCAGTCCAGTTCCATTCAACTTGAACCGGTTTAAATGAGTTATTTTCGCCCAGGTACTTGGAATCCAATGAGATCACGAGCATTCTGCCGGAGCAAGTCAGCCACCTCACGCAGCTGTCACGCCTGGACCTCTCCAACAACAGAATCGGGGTCCTGGCCAATAACACCTTCCAGGGGCTCGACAAGCTGTCAACACTTATTGTCAGTTACAATAGACTTAGATGTGTGCAGGTAAGATACGGGTTGCTATCATGACAAATGTAAAGTCAATAACCTAAAAAATTACGATAATTTTTTGATTACTTACTTGGTGGTAGATCTCCTTGGCAGGAGGTCGTTTTGGTAGGTACCACCGCAGTACCAGATATTCTGTCGCCAAGCAGCAGTGTAAACATTGCTGTGTTTCGGTTTGAAGGGTACTGTAGCTAGCGAAATTACTGGGCTGTTGAGACTAACCATCGAAAGTCTCAAAGTAATGAGCGCCAAAGCAGCGATGTCCTGGACTTTGTTTTGCTACTCAAAGTTCTGTGTATCGCTGCAATGGTCATGGACATTCGTTATTTTTTTACCATCAGAGAGCGTCTCATGTCTCATTACTTTTACATGAAAAAATACATACTACTATATTTTTTATATTTATGATAAGACAATAAATTGTTAATAAGTATTGATATAACTAACATTTGAACAGAGTAGTTTAACTGATTGACATTTTGTAATTGTGCTCATGATATAATTAGACAGCGTTATTGAGACTCGCCATCGAATATCTCAAAGTAATGAACACCAAAGCAACTATGCCCTGGAATTTGTTGTGTTACTCAAAGTTCTGTGTACAGCTGCAACTTACGCTGTTATTACTAATCTAAAATTGACATTGTTTAATAACTGATTCTTTTTTATTCAGTTTTGCACACCAATTCAGGGTTAAGTTAGGTCTAAGCAACTTAATAGTTTAAAAGAAAGTATCAACGTTTTTAAACCTGTACTTTGCAAATAAATTGATTTTGATTTTATGTTCCAGAGAGACGCATTGAAGGGGTTAACTCAGCTACGCGTGCTATCGTTGCACGGGAACAACATCTCCGTGCTCGCCGACGGCGTGTTCCGCGACCTGGTTTCCATTTCGCACGTGTGAGTTACTCATATTGGTAGATCTTATTTGCTAAAACAGCATTACAATTGAAATCGTTCTTTTTCAATTATCGTAAGAGTTTAAGTTGTTGTTGTTCAATTAGCCTAACCGTTGTTGTTCAATTACCGTAAACAATAAATGTAGTTGTTGTTCAATTACCGTAAAAATTAAATTTGTTGATTATTTACCGTAACAAGTCATTAAATTACAATAAAAGTATTTAAACATTTTTCTGAAGAATCTGGCATATCTATCAATCACCAATTTACTTTTCTAAAATATTTCTATTGAATTTGGCATATATACTTGCTGCCGATACCGTATTAGATATTAGATATATTAGGTATATTTATCTATTATGTTAAGAATCAAAGATTAAGCTGGAAGGAAACCGGTTCTTTTATTACAGGTAAATTACACGTAAATTCAAATTATGATCGTTTATTGTTATCCAGTTACCGTAATAATTGTTGTTGTTCAATTAGCGTAACAATTGAAGTTGGTGTTATCCAATTAGCGTAACAATTGAAGTTTTTGTTGTTTAATTAGTGTAATTTTTCGTTACATTTGCAGTGCGCTAGGCTCGAACCCGCTGTACTGCGATTGTTCGGCGCGCTGGCTGTCGGAGTGGGTGAAGTCAGCTGGAGAGTACGTGGAAGCTGGCATTGCCCGGTGCGCCGCTCCACCCGCCATGCGAGACAAGCTTATCCTCAGCACCAGTTCTAGCTCCTTCGTTTGCATTGGTCAGTTTTTTTTGACACCTCACTTAGGGTTTCTTTTGTATGAAGTACTTCGATAATAGTTGACAGGCTAGGTGTTTGACATCAGCCCATCTCACGTTAAGTGACGATATTGTAATATATATTTGTTTTTTCTGAATACTGGGATGGTTATAAAAACAAGAAAATTAGAAAAAAAAAAACAAGAAACAGCGGAAGAACTGAAACTATAATGTTGTATAGGAATTGCCAGTTCTGATTACATCCAACAGATGGCGTTCGTTGCTGCGTCATACATAATTGTCATTAATTCCGTGCGCTTGTGTGAAATCTATTATTTATATTAATGTATATAAATCTTCTGTACGTGTGTTTTTCACCTAACTCCTATTAAACGGCTGGACTGATTTGGATGAAATTTTGTGTGTATAATATGTCAATGAGTCTCTGGATGGTTTGAAAATACAATTGGTCCCGGTAGGTGGCGCTGTTGCCGGTGTCGTGACTGTTGGACGCTACGAAGTTCGCCGGGTCGACTAGTAAAAAAATATTTGATTTAATGTTGTATTTATTCTCTTTTCAGAATCCCCGCCAGCGGAGGTGATTTCAAAATGTGACCGTTGCTATAACAACCCGTGTTTGAATGGCGGGTCGTGCGCAGCGAGCGGCGCGGGCGGGTTCCGCTGCACATGCGCACGCGGATATCACGGCGACACCTGCGCGGCCATGATCGACGCCTGCTACGGCTCCCCGTGCGCACATGGCGCCTGCCAGGTCCTCGAGGAGGGAAGGTTCCAGTGAGTACACTCACAAAATAAGTAACAGTATCACTATAATTATTGACGTGTCAACTAGCGCCCCCGCTACATGCAACGGCTATTGATGGCAACGTGCATCCGTGATAGCCAATCAGAAACGAGAAGCCTGCATCGCGCAAGCGAAATTTTACAGAGTTTTACTTCGAGAATCCTTCGAGAATGGGTCTTGACTACCCTATAAAACATGTTGACGTTACATTAAGATAACTTTGACATCTAATTAAGTATATTTAACATAGCATTGAATTACTAGTCGATATCAACTGGTTCTAAAATAAATTTATATTCATAGCACCTAGTGAGGTAGGAATTCTAACTGTATTTTGGACGTTTTTAATCTCTACTCTGAAAAATTTCATATTCCACTAAGTTTGCATATTTCCATCAAAAAACATAAAAAAATTCCATGCCAATAAAATCCGACAAAATAAAAATTATTTATTTTACGAATTTTTGAGCAAATAACAATACTACAACGAAGTTAGTAGGCACTTAAACTATTGCTAAGAAGGTTATGTAGGATCTCATATATATAGGCAAGGCATTTAAGATCTTATAGTATAGGTGTAGGTGCTTACCGACTAACTTCTGCTAGCTCTGCACCCTGAATCTTACACTAGGAAGTCCCTTGTCTTGAGATTCAGCGATTCCCACCCTTATTGACAGAGTATTACAAGTTTAATTTTAAGTTTTTCTAAGTAAAATACAAGATCTCAAGATAGTTCGAGCAGGATTAAAATGTATGTAAAGTGCAGGAGAAGTATTATATGTGCAGTGAAGTATGAATGTATACACTGTGAACGTTTGAACATCAGCAATATTGATACAGGGTGTTCAGAACTCGATTGTCGTTCCAAATAATAATAAAAAATAGGTGGTTCATATTTGACCTAATTATCCTGAGCAAACACAAAAATACGGACACTCAAATCACGCGCACCGAAATTGACATGGTAGTCGCGCGCGGGCGCAGATTAGATAACAGTTACTGCGCAGTCTACGTACGGTAGTTATGTCTTGCGCTAGCTCGGCGCGTAAGGCTGCGCGCTGTCCACAAATTCTGGAGTCTTGGGAAAAACTTTAACCAAGGTTTTCTTAGTATTTTTTTTGTATTTGTTTCGATTTTATTTCTTTATACGTTTCATATGACCACTAACTAACATGTCTTTGAATATTGCTAATGTTCAAACAGTCCGCATATGTATGAACATAATTATGATCGTTAGTTTCCTCGTATCTTCTAGATTATTTGTCACACTTTGACAAAACAGATGCCAGTCGATGCTACTTTGAAAATACTATAGTGCGTTGTGCAATAAAATATGTCTTTTTAAACTTGGCCTTTTTTTCTTAGCTGTTCTTGCGAGCCGGGCTATACTGGAGTCCGATGTGAGGCGAACATCGACGACTGTGCCGGCCACCGCTGCCAGAACAATGCGACTTGCCTCGACCGCCTCGAGGGATATTCCTGCAAATGCGCTCCTGGATACATGGGTAAGTAATTCTCTTGCAACTAGATAGATAGATAGATTCTTTATTGTCATATAAATAAATCTATTATTATCGCGTGTATAATAATGATTTTGTTCATGTACTCGTCCGGTTTTACAAAATTTTTGGCGTAGAAATCTAGTGTTACTCGGAATTATATCGTGAAACTTACCAACAAAGTAATATTTTAAATTATAATTTATTATTCTTACACAAATATATAAATAAGGCGTAATTAAACATTAATAAAAGCTGTATAGAGGCTAATAAATTTAAGCTGTAAATAGGCTTCGTCAAAAAATTATTAAATAATAATAATAATTAGCAAATAATAATAAATTACATAATCATTACAATATTAATAGTCAATGTATTATTTATTTTAAATTCATTACATTTTCAAGATTATAATTTATAGTCGCGATACTAGGGGGCCGTTCAAGTATTACGTAAGCACCAAAAGGGGGTGGGAGGGTCTTTACTTTGCTTATTTTTGACGACATTGGGGATGAGGCGATCTGAATGGTAATAATGTCAGCAAAGCCATATAAATTATGCTGATTGTTTGTTTTCCTTGTTATCGGCACACCTCGTTTTAGCGACATGGATGCTTATTAAACCAATATTTACTTAAGCATAGGAGAGGGAAGTAAGAGCTTTGCTTACTTTTGCTGACAAGGCGGAGGGAGGGGCTATTAATTACTAAAATTCTGCTTACGTAATACTTGAATGGTCCTTAGACATGGAACTTGGGGACGTGAGGTTTGTGTTTGCATTGTGGTCAGGGGCGGACTATGAGTTTGTCTTACAGCACAAGTAAAGTGAAAATTTTGAGAAATAAATAGTAAAAAATTAAGGTAAATTTTGGTACAAATTTTCGCGAAAATTTTAAATTTGCCCATATCTTTTTATCGTGTTGACTCAGGACCTTAATTTTTATACACTAATAGGGACTATAGACCTTAGTATCTGGTATAAATTTCAATACGCTAGGTCCACCTGTTCCTGAAAAAAATCGGTGGTGAAACACGGACAGACAGACGGACAAGAGAGTGATCTTATAAGGGTTCCTTACGGAACTCTAAAAATGAAAACGAAACTGAACGAAAATATATCAAAACTCGTTTTCCACTGTAAATCTTTCTAGTGCTCTTCATTAATGGTACCTGGTGTATAGGAGAGTTCTGCGAGAAGAAGATCCCGTTTTGCACGTCGGAGTTCAACCCATGCGCCAACGGAGCGACTTGTACCGACCTTGGCAGCCACTACACCTGCAGCTGTCCCAGGGGTTACTCCGGCCAGAACTGCACCGTCAATCCTGATGACTGCGTAAACCACATGTGCCAGGTGCCAAAACATTTTTTTAATGTATTAGCAAGGAGATTTTTACTTGGTGATAGACCTTAGCAGGAGTTTTTTTAGGTACCACCGCGGCACCAGATGCTCTGCCACCAAGCAGTAGTGTGTACACTGTGTTCCGGTTCAAAGGGTACTGCAGCGACATTACAGGGCTGTTGAGACTAACCATCGAAAGTCTCAAAGTAATGACCGCCAAAGCCCTGGACTTTGTTTTGTTATTCAAAGTTCTGTGTATCGCTGCAATAGTCATGGACAGGCGTTATCTTTACGCTTACGCACGCTTAACTAGAAGAAACCGATTCACTCTCAACTTGAAGACACCCAGATTGTATCAATCAGGAAACACCCACTTGGGTAACGTATTCCACGCTTTAGCGGTTCGAACAATGAAAGTGGATTCAAACCATTTCGTACGGGTTTTGGAACGTCAACAATAAAACGATGTCGCTTTTTCAAGCTTCTGACTCCGATAGAAGTTTGGGTATGGGGGAATTATGTTATGATGTTATATCATATCACATCATCAGCCATAGGACATCCACTGCTGGACATAGGCCTCCTCCTGGGGGAGTTTTGCCAATACTCGCCACGCTTGGCAGGCGGGTTGGCGAGCGCAGTTAGGTGTGATTGTTCAAGGAAGACGCTACTGCTCATCTTCCGGATTACATCCCTTAGCCGACGCTTACGGCAACCACGGGTAGAGAGGGTGGGGTACTATTCTTACGCCGACACCACCACGGCATGATGTTATATCATGTTATTATATTATCACGCGATCCTTTTTGCCATACACTTGCAAATTGTGGAATGATCTTCCTTCTTCCGTATTCCCGCGGAGTTACAACATTGGGCTCTTCAAAAGGCGTGTAAATAGAATCTTAAAAGGTCGGCAACGTATTTGTAGTGCCCCTGGTATTGCAGGTATCCATAGGCGACGATGATTGCTTACCATCAGGCAACCCGTTAGCTTGATTGCCACCTATGGCATAAAAAAAAAAAAAAAAAAAAAAAAAAAACGGTATTGGTGTATTATCTGTGACGTTGTACAGAACGGGGCGACGTGTGTGGACGGGCTGGACGAGTACCGCTGCGCGTGCGCTGGCGGACACGCTGGCCGGTACTGCGAGGCGGCGCCCCACGCGGCGCTCGGGACTTCGCCCTGCGCCCACCACGACTGCGTCCACGGAGTCTGCTACCTACCGCCGCAGAGGCATCTTCAGGTTAGTAGAGACATACAAATATCAACTAAGTACCGATGACAGCTCACTGTTTAATTCCATGGGTTCAAACCCCAACAATTGTCATAAGTTCGGACTTGGTGGTCAGGACCCGAAGAGCTTCCGGTGCTTCGCCAATGACTACATCTTTATATTTAGGTATATTTTTTTATGTGTGACAGGCTTTGTGTATGACCACAGCTCACCTGATGTTGACGGTGCTGATGGTAAACATACCTAGCCTGGAATGGAACTGGCTCTCAAGTGAGGCTGCCGGAACACACCGTTAAATGCTTGGCGGCAGATTTTCAACTTGAGGTTGGTAGCTAGCCAGCCGAGTACTAGAAAGTACCCTACCACCACGATATGGTTTCCTCACGATGTTTTCCTTCACCGGCAGCTCAAGCTCATTGTTGGGATTTGAACCCACGCCCTTCGGCATGCGAACCTACCGCGCTAACCACTGAGCCACCATCGCTACAAAAACATACCATTAAAATGATGCTGACAGATTACAGATGACCCTGTATACATATAAATATATCCATTTTCTTGTTTCAGGACGACATCATTATGGAGAGATCTCTGCTCTCCACTCCTCACGATTATTTGTGCAAATGTGCTCCGGGTTATTCGGGTGAGTGACACAAGTCTAATATAAATGACATTTCACTACATAGTATAAAACAAAGTCGCTTTCTCTGTCCCTATATCCCTATGTATGCTTAAATCTTTAAAACTACGCAACGGATTTTGATGCGGTTTTTTTTAGTAGATACGAGTGATTCAAGAGGAAGGTTTATATGTATAATACATGCATATGCACCACATTAATATCTACATTGCACTCGTACGAAGCGGAGGCGGGTCGCTAGTTATATACATATGTATATGTAAACTAGCAAAATCTAAGCTTTGTGAGGGCTCGCGTAGTTTTTCTAATGGGTAATATTTTTTAAGACAGTTGTTATTTTATAACCTGATTCTAGTGGTGTCATCTAGTATTAAGTAGCTGTTGCAGCAATGTTAGTTCTTTGGTTTTCTAACAGATGGCGTTAGTCGTAGAATAACATTCTATCCAATGAATACAAAATTGTTAATGTTTTTTTTTAAATGGTTATTAAATTATATTTTTTTTGACAGATAACACATCTAAATATGAAGTTAAATTACTATATTAAAGCACAAATCTATAGGCGTGATAGTTTTTCAGTAAAGTGTACCACAAAAACGATCAGGTTGTGGAATAGTGTTAGGGCTCGCTTCGCTCGCCCTGATAACGACTTTTCTGGGATCCCAATCCCAGAAAAGTCAACTGTCAAATTGTATAGGGACGCATAATGTGTTTTTAACATATAAAATGTCGATAGATTTAGAACATTGGTTACCTTTAGACAACTTTTTTAAGAAATGTTTATCTTTCAGGTCGCCTCTGCGAGTATCTGACCTCGCTGACCTTTAGTCACAATGACTCCCTGGTCGAATTGGAACCCCTCCGCACCGCTCCGCAGGCCAACGTCACTTTGGGTGAGTCACCGGCCCTTGTGAAATAAATTACCTATTTTCATCTCGTGTTTACATAAATAGATAGAGATGAAAATTACAAAGAATTTATTGACACAAAAAAATGTTACAATTTTTTTTACAAGAATTTTTATTTACTGTTGACAGGTAAGTTGTTTGACCACAGCTCACCTAATGTTAAATACCTAATAAATAAATAAATCTTTATCTTTATTAAAAATTATTTTGCACATGTCTATTTATTTTGTGTGCAGTGTTCAGCACGCGGCAGCAACACGGCGTCCTAATGTACTTTGGGGAGAACGAGCACTTAGCTGTGGAGCTGTTCAATGGTCGCGTTCGCGTCAGCTACGATGTGGGCAACCACCCCACCTCAACCATGTACAGGTACGGCGTTCAACATTTTGGGGTACGGCATTCGTTTTGTTAAAATCCGACGTTCTAGTATTACAATATCCAGGAACGGCATTTGTTATATACTGGTACGGCATTTGATATAAAAGTAAAACATTCAACACTTATGGGTACGATGTTTGTCGTGTTAGGGTCTGGCGATCTAATTTCACAATATACAGGTACGGCATTGGATAAGACATGATTTTAAACATTTATGGGAACGGCTTTTGTCGTGTTAGGGTCATACGTTCTAGTTTACAAGTACGGCATTTAACGTATTAGGGTTATGCGTTCTAGTTTCATAATGTGTAGGTACGGCATTCATAGTGTACTGGTACGGCATTATGGATTTCCGGGAACTTGTAGAAATTAAACTCACTTTTATCTGTATAAACTTACTGCCCTGTTAAGCTCTTTTGGTAGAATATCTGCTTCAAAAGCTGCAGGGCGTGGGTTCGATTCCCACCAGGACAAACATTTTTTTACTATAAACAAATGTTTGTTATGTGTCTGGGTGTTCTGTATGTATTATAAGTATGTATTTACAAAAAAAAAGTATTTAAGTATTCTATCAGTTATCTGACTTCCATAGTACAAGCTTTGCTTAGTTTGGGGTCAGATGGCGCTTAAATAAAACCGACCAAGTGCGAGTTGGAATCGTGCACGAAGGGTTCCGTACCATTATCTATAAAAACGGCAAAAAAAATCATGTCTGTTGTATGGGAGCCTCCTTAAATATTTATTTTATTTTGATTTTAGTATTTGTTGTTATAGCGGCAACAGAAATACATCATCTTTAAAAATTTCAACTGTCTATCACGGTTCATGAGATACAGCCTGGTGACAGACGGACAGACATACCGACGGACAGCGGAGTCTTAGTAATGGGGTTCCGTTTTATCCTTTGGGTATGGAACCCTAAAAAATGTATCCTATTTACAGTTTTGAGATGGTATCTGACGGAAAGTACCACAAGGCGGAACTGCTGGCGGTGAAGAAGAACTTCACACTGCGCGTCGACGACGGTCCAGCGCGCTCCATCATCAACGAAGGTACAGGACGAGTCTTAAAATATTACAAGTTGAAGTAAATATGTAATACTAGCTTTTGTTATATCTCGAAGGGATTAGCCAGCGTTTTCGATGAAAGCTCCCAGGTGGCTTGACTTTTTCCGACACTTCCAACAATTATCATCATATTTCAACCAATTTACACAAAACCTTGACAAATTATATACCTAAACCTTTCTTATGAATCACTCTATCTATTGGTGAAACTCGCATGATAATCCTTTTAGTAGTTTTTAAGTTTATCGCGAACTGACAGATAGACAGACGCGGCGGACTGTTTCGTATTATAATATGTAGTGATTCTATACAATAACAAGGTAACAATTTCAAAAATTCAAAAGTTATATATATTTTGTAGCGATGATAGCTCAGTGGTTAGCGCGGTCCGTTCGCATGCTGAAGGGCGTGGGTTCAAACCCCAACAATGAGCTTGATCTACCGGTGAAGGAAAACATCGTGAGAAAACCATAGCGTGGTGGTAGGGTACTTTCTAGCACTCGGCTGGCTAGCTACCACCCTCAAGTTGAAAATCTGCTGCCAAGCATCTAACGGTGTGTTCCGGCAGCCTCACTTGAGAGCCAGTTCCATTCCATTCCAGGCTAGGTGTGCTTTAACATCTTCGATCACTTAACATCAGGTGAGTTGTGGTAAAACACCTAGCCCGTCAGCCATAAAAATATATATATATATATATATACATTCTGTATTTTCGCTTAAAAATCGTTTTAATTACAACAGTGATGAAGATTTCATTCAACTTTAATGTAATTTTAAATATTTTATTATATATATATACATATTCGAAATATTCCTTAATATCTAAAACTAGAATTCAACATAAATTTAAAATAAATTATAAAGCATCTAATTAAAATAACCACAAGTTTCTATATCCTCAGCTCGCTGCAATAACCAGTTACCAACATAAAGTTGCATTTGTCCTGAGTTGTTCACAGCAATACCAGATATTGCGCCGCCAAGCAGTAGTGTGTAAACATTACTGTGAAGGGTACTGCAGCGACATTACAGGGCTGTTGAGACTAACCATCTAGTCTCAAAGTAATAAGCGCCAAAGCAGCGATACCCTGGACTTTGTTTTGCTACTCAAAGTTCTGTGTATCGCTGCAATGGTCATGGACATGCGGTCTCTCTGACCATTAAGAGAGCGTCTCGTTCGTCTTCTTACTTTTACATTTAAAAAAGTTTTTTTTAATATTTGTAATACTTCAAATAATGTTTGAAGTTATATATCTGAGAGGGAAGATCGATTTCCACACCGGATAGCAAGTATCTGGAATTCAGCTAGTATAATATAGTTACTCAAAGTTCTGTGTATCGCTGCAATGGTCATGGACATGCGGTCTCTCTGACCATTAAGAGAGCGTCTCGTTCGTCTTCTTACTTTTACATTTAAAAAAGTTTTTTTTAATATTTGTAATACTTCAAATAATGTTTGAAGTTATATATCTGAGAGGGAAGATCGATTTCCACACCGGATAGCAAGTATCTGGAATTCAGCTAGTATAATATAGTTACTCAAAGTTCTGTGTATCGCTGCAATGGTCATGGACATGCGGTCTCTCTGACCATTAAGAGAGCGTCTCGTTCGTCTTCTTACTTTTACATTTAAAAAAGTTTTTTTTAATATTTGTAATACTTCAAATAATGTTTGAAGTTATATATCTGAGAGGGAAGATCGATTTCCACACCGGATAGCAAGTATCTGGAATTCAGCTAGTATAATATAGTTACTCAAAGTTCTGTGTATCGCTGCAATGGTCATGGACATGCGGTCTCTCTGACCATTAAGAGAGCGTCTCGTTCGTCTTCTTACTTTTACATTTAAAAAAGTTTTTTTTAATATTTGTAATACTTCAAATAATGTTTGAAGTTATATATCTGAGAGGGAAGATCGATTTCCACACCGGATAGCAAGTATCTGGAATTCAGCTAGTATAATATAGTTACTCAAAGTTCTGTGTATCGCTGCAATGGTCATGGACATGCGGTCTCTCTGACCATTAAGAGAGCGTCTCGTTCGTCTTCTTACTTTTACATTTAAAAAAGTTTTTTTTAATATTTGTAATACTTCAAATAATGTTTGAAGTTATATATCTGAGAGGGAAGATCGATTTCCACACCGGATAGCAAGTATCTGGAATTCAGCTAGTATAATATAGTTACTCAAAGTTCTGTGTATCGCTGCAATGGTCATGGACATGCGGTCTCTCTGACCATTAAGAGAGCGTCTCGTTCGTCTTCTTACTTTTACATTTAAAAAAGTTTTTTTTAATATTTGTAATACTTCAAATAATGTTTGAAGTTATATATCTGAGAGGGAAGATCGATTTCCACACCGGATAGCAAGTATCTGGAATTCAGCTAGTATAATATAGTTACTCAAAGTTCTGTGTATCGCTGCAATGGTCATGGACAGGCGTTAACTCTTACCACCAGGAGAGTTTTTCGTTCTCTGTACAGCCCTGTTGGCTCATTGGGAGTATGTCTGCCTGATCTGTAGGGCGTGGGTACGATTCCCGCCAAGGACAAACATTTTATGGTATACTAGCGGCCCGCTCCGGCTTCGCACGGGTATAAACCTCAAAAATAACAGTATTTCTCCACTATTTAATGGATATTATTATACATATAATCCTTCCTCTTCAATCACTCTATCTATTAAAAAAAACCGCATCAAAATCCGTTGCGTAGTTTTAAAGATTTAAGCATACATAGGGATATAGAGACACAGAAAGCGACTTTGTTTTATACTATGTAGTGATAGTGATGTAGTAAAGCAAATGTTTGTTCTGTGTCTGAGTGTTTTGTATGTATTCTAAGTATGTATTTACAAAAAAAAGGTATTTATGTATTCTATCAGTCATCTGACTTCCATCACACAAGCTCTGCTTAGTTTGGGCGCTGTGTGTAATATGTCCTACAATATTTATTTTTTATTTATTTATAATACCAATATTTTTCAGGTAGCAAAGAGTTCTTGAGATTGGATCGTCCGATGTACCTCGGCGGAGTGCCGGAAGACGTCGCTAAAGACGCCTTCACGAAGTGGCATCTGCGGAACATCACTAGCTTTAAAGGTACCGCAAAAATCTTAAATGTATTAAATAACAACCTCACACAGCACCATCTAGCTTTGTATAACTTGAACTTGATAACAGAGGCGGTGATAGCTCAGTAGTTAGCGTGGACCACACGCAGGAGGGCGTGGATACAAATCTCGACAATCACATCACTCATCATCAGCTATAGGACGTCCACTGCTGGACATAGGCCTTGCCAATACTCGCCACGCTTGGCAGGCGGGTTGGCGAGCGCAGTTAGGTGTGATTGTTCAAGGAAGACGCTGCTGCCCATCTTCCGGATTACATCCCTTAGCCGACTCTTACGGCAACCACAGGTAGAGAGGGTGGGGTACTATTCTTACGCCGGCACCACCACGGCAAATCGACAATGAGCTTGAGCTATCGGTAAAGGCAAAACATAGCATGATGATAAGGTATTACCGAAGTACAGTGAGAAACGTTCATCTTAGACCGGTCGGTGAATTAATAGCCTATTTTGTTAACGCTTAGGGTTGTCACTTTTATTTCTAATTAAATATTATTTGCGTATTATGAGCAGCACTATAAAACTGCGCTAAATAAAATGTCCGGTAAAGTGTAAATAATAAAGTGTCCGGTGAGAGCAGGCGAATGCGAGCGGGCGTGCAGCGTACTGGAACGCGCGCGACCAATCTCACGGCAAAGCCCTGACTGCCGGCACCCGAGTCTCCCCGAGTTTATGCTAATGCGTGGCACACATTCACACCGGCAGCAGCCAATTTTTATGAAGATGAGCTACTGTTCTTAGTGTACTGTGGTACTACGTTCTAGTAGTTAGCTAGCTACCTCGGTGGTAGATTTCCTTAGCAGGATGTTGTCTAGGTAGGTGTACGCAGATATTCTGCCGCCAAGCAGTAGCGTACCAACATTACTATATTGCGCTTTAAAAGGTATTGCAGCGACATTACAGCGCTGTTGAGACTAACCATCGAAAGTCTCAAAGCAATGAGCGCCAAAGCAGTGATGCCCTGGACATTGTTTTGCTACTCAAAGTTCTGTTCATCGCTGCAATGATCATAGACTGGCGATATCTCTTACCATCAGGAGAGCGTCTAAATCGTCTTATTACTGTCATATAAAACAAATGCCATGTAGCCACAGATTTAGCATAACTTTGTATTACACAAACCTGATAAGAGCAGCGATTATAGTTCAGAGGTTAGCTCGGGTCACACGCCGAAGTGATTGGATACTTTCTAGTATTTAGTTAGCTAGCTACCTAGGTAACTAGCTGGCTACTAGTATGCTTAGTGCGAGTTTCCTAAACAAATCGAATTACTTAACTACAGCGTAAATCGAGCATCCGTTGGTCACGTTGTAAAGTGAGTAAGTCTGAGTGCGAGTGACAAACTAGTTATTCGATTCGAATGACGTTTGGTCACCGAGTACAGCGTTTATTTTATTTCGTATGTTGGTAGCACGTGGCTTTTATGTGATAAGCCGACCAAATTAAATACAATGATTATCTAACGCTATTTGTATCGAGGCGTTGTACTATCAAAAATAGTCGTGTTAAACTTGGCGTCACTTATTGAATTTTATTATGTAAACAAACTGTGTGTGTATCTTTATATGTGAGTCAAATTTAAATTATTTTTTAAAACTCGATTTAAAATAAAATGAAAAATGAAAACAAGCCAGCATCAATTTGACTTGTTAGTAACTTTTATGGAAGAGTAAGTATCTAATAAAAATAAGATCAAGATCTTTACAATACCTATGTTGTTGAATTGAACTTGTATTGTAATATACCTACCTATTTTGTACTTTTATTTTCTAGTTTTATTTTCATGGAGATCTTAGTAAGCCTATAACCAATGCCTATATCCCAGCAGTGATATAAGGTCCTCCTAATGGTGGATGGTACACCACCACCACCACCGCCACCGTTGGGAGGACCTTATATCACTGCTCAATGGTGATGGCAGTGGTGATACAAAATCCAGAGAGTAGTGAAAAAAGGTTAAAACGATATACATCATCATCATCATACATCATTTTATTAGTGTTTATTATCGGTTGAGGACTTGCTGTCCTTGCTTTTTGCCGTCGACCACATTCTCCAAGCAAAAAAGCGCCATTTTTTTCTCCAATTTAAAACACAAAAATAATTAATTTCTAAAAAGATATTCGTATTGTATCGGTTTCACTATCAAAAGCTTCGTGACAAAGTTAACTTGCTCGGAAGTGAAGAAGTTTACAATCTCACTGTCAAAATAGGCAAATGTTGCAACTCGCACTCGCAAAAACATCATCCAAGCTCGTTAACGTGCTCACTTCGGTAAAGTTAGTCGATGGTCACGATCGTAAAGTTAACAATCAATCTCGCACTCACAAAATATGTTTTACGAACGTCACGCTAGGTGGCGCTGATCCAATTCCATATAAATTGGTATTAACTTTAACGCGATCGAGTAGTTAAAAAAACTCGCACTAAGCATATAGGTTACGGTTCATTTCGTCTACTTTACTTGAAACCTCATTCCAGGCGTTGTGTTCACCATTTTCGATCACACCGCCAATTAACATCAGGACCAGTGGTCAAAACTGTCACCAGAAAAAAAAACTGGTGTCTTTTTAACCTGATGTTAAGTGACCTAGATGGTAAAGCACCTAGCCTAGAATGGTACTGGCTCTTGCTTAGATGCTTAGCGGCAGATTTTTAACTTGAGGGTTGTAGCTAGCCATCCTACCACCACGCTATGGTTTCCTCGCGATGTTTTCCTTCACCGGCAGCTCAAGCTCATTGTTGGGGTTTGAACTCACGCCCTTTGGCATGCGAACCGACTGAACACTGATCTATCATCGCTACAAAACATCGCATCGTGTGCTAGTGTCGTGAACACAACCTTGTGTACTTGAACACGTGTACATTTTTGAACACTAAGAAGTCTTTTGGATGTCCATGTTTCAGTCCTCACTCAACGTCTGATTACCCTCAGGTTGTCTAAAAGAGGCGTGGATCAACCACAAGCGCGTGGATTTCACGAATGCGGCGAGAGTGGCGCGCGCGGCCGCGGCTTCTGGCTGCGGGGAGGATGACCCCCCAGCTGCTGGTGACGCCGCGCCTCCTCTTCAGGAGGATGGCGGACACTATCAGGTAAGAAGACTGGTTCTCTCATCACCCTTTTCTTCTTCTTTATTTTTAACAAGCGATCCGCCCTAACTTCGCACGGGTAGTAAGAATGGGTATAGTATACTATCCTTAAAAGGTAGATATATCATTCTACTTCTTTCTGCAGGTTTTTTTTGTCCCCTGGTAAAGAAAATCTGACACTGCTATATTTTTAATAAAATAAAATAATAACGCACGCAATATGTGAAACTGGCGTATTATTTCTTCAACTTCTATTAACATTGAAATTTGAATCTTTTGTACATTTTAAGATATGTAGGATCACAAAGTGGAGCTGTATAGTAACATAGTTGTTTTTCATAGTAACGCAACATGTCCCCGACCTAATGCGCAGGCAAACTTAACCAAAAAAGTATTTTTCTTACAATACAGCCCTATGTAAAAAAAAAAATACGTAGCGATGATGGCTTAGTGGTTAGCGCGGTAGGTTCGCATGCCGAAGGGCGTGGGTTTAAACCCCAACAATGAGCTTGAGCTGCCGGTGAAGGAAAACATCGTGAGGCAACCATAGCGTGGTGGTAGGGTACTTTCTAGTACTCGGCTGGCTAGCTACCACCCTCAAGTTGGAAAACTGCCGCCAAGCATCTAACGGTGTGTTCCGGCAGCTTCACTTGAGAGCCAGTTCCATTCCGGGCTGTGTGCTTTACCATCTTCGGTCACACCGTCACTTAACATCAGGTGAGGTGGTCAAACACCTAGCCTGTCAGCCATAAAAAAAAAAAGTTTATTAAATACGCGCGCGTTTTTTATGTTTTCATTATATATTTAAAAACAGTTTAGTTTTTTTTTTTTTAAATACACGTCAATGTCATAAAACAAGGTCTCTAGCAGCCAAGATCTTAACTTGGTTCTGAAGCACGCGGTGGCGCGGTGCATCCCGGACGGAGGCGGGTACACGGCTGTAGACCGCGGGGCCCAGAATGTATACCGACCTCTCCGATTTGACGAGCCGGTGCGACGGTGTTACAAGCTGGTCTTTTTTTCAATAACTTGAAATAATATTGTCTGTTTGTACAGGATCCTTGTATTCCGAATCCGTGCGCTCGCGGCGGACGGTGCATCCGCGAGGAAGGTTCCCTATCCGACTACACGTGTCGATGTCCCGCGGGCACCGCCGGCGTGCAGTGCGAGCTCAGGGCCTCTATACGTAAGTACTGGGTCATTTTTTTTAATGGTTGGCCAGCTTGTTTGACCACATCTCACCTGATGTTAAATGACGGTGTGCTCGAAGATGGTAAAGCACATCTAGCCTAGAATAGACAATAGACAACTGGCTCTCAAGTGCACACCGTTAACTGTTTGACGATATATTTTCAACTTGTGGGTCGTAGTTAGCCAACCAAGTACTAAAAAGTACTCTACCACCATGCATGCTAACACTGAAAAGGCGTCTCTTATAATATTAGGGGGGTCTCTTATACTGTCAGAGGGGTTCTTATAATGTAAGGAGTTCTCTTAAACTGTAAGGGTTTTTTTCCAATTGCAAGGGGCTCTTATTCTACAAAGGGGCTTTTGAACTCTGAAGAAACTATAAAAGGCTTTTATACTGTAAATTCAAAATCTTTTACTCAAGGCTGTGTATAAATGTTGGTGTCATCAAATTGGTATCAACAGCTACCCTTACGGGCATATAATATTTGTAAGGGAAGCTCTTACATTGCGAAAGGGCTTTTATACTGCGATGGAGACTCTTACACAGCTAAAAGGCTTTTATACTGTAAAGGAGGCGCTTATACTGCGAGGGGGTTTATACTATAATGCCAGGAGTGTCACTTTTTCATTTATTATCATTATTTTTCAAAATATATTATAATACGTATATTTTTTAAATAAAAAAGTAATTGTTTTTGTTTTTGAATTTTATTTTTATTATTACACAATAAGGAATTTTTGTCTATTTATATATTTATTTTGTACAACATTATATTTTATTTATATGGCATTTCAAATAAATATATTAAAATTCAATTGTAGAAAAATGTTATTAATAAAATCAAATAGTAACCCCGTATATTTAGGTTTAGGATCGTGTCTGGCTTGGTCAACGCGATACTTTAATTCTTTGTTCTACCACCAGGTGGCGCACCAGTAATCACGCAGGTCAAAGTCCCTCCGAGGAAACAAGCTTTCAGCAACGTGCAAGCTTCACCAGGTAACAACAAAACTGTTATTTTTAACAGCGGGTTTGAGACTGATCATCGAAAGTCTCAAAGTAATGAGCGCCAAAGCAGCGATGCCCTGGACTTTGTTTTGTTACTCAAAGTTCTGTGTATCGCTGCAATGGTCATGGACAGGCGTTACCTCTTACCATCAGGAGAGCTTTTACATTAAAAAAAATGAATTTTAACTCCTACAGTCGTTTTAACATCATCACAGTTCACATCTGCTATATGCTTAAATAAATCAGGATTATTTTACCTTTTTTAACGACCATTATTGACTTGATATTCCGTTACTTATTTTGCCATAAAATATTTAAAAAATTTAAAATTTTTGACAGTGGCAAACTCACGACGTGCGACGTCAAAAAATAGTAAAAAAAAAACTAATTCCGTTTTTATTGCAGCGGCTCCGTCGATAAAGCAGTCATCCGAGCATCCGCCGGCGCGCCCTCACGCTAAAGGATGCCGAAAGGTAACCAATGTTGCCATTAAAAATTTCTTGAAGTTTTTTTTATGGTGAAAGTGTTTGACTACATTTCATGATGTTAACTGACGGTGTGGTCGAAGATTGTAAACACATCTAGGCTGAAATGGCACTGGATTTTAATTGAAGCGACCGAAACACCGTTAGGTGCTTGACGGTAGATTTCCAACTTGAGGGTGGTAGCTAACCAACCGAGTACAAGAGAGTACCCTACCACCATACTATGGTTTCCTTCACCGACAGCTCAAGCTCATTCGCGAACTGACCGCGCTATCATCGTTACTAAAATGATATAAGAACATGCACCAATCAAATAATAACTGAAAACTGCATCAAAATCAGACTAATAGTTTTGGAGAAAAATGGCAAAATGGATTTGCACAAACATCCTCTCACCCCAAACGCATATACCGTCTCCGTTTCGTTCACCCCAAACGCATATACCGTCTCTGTTTCGTTCACCCCAAACGCATATACCGTCTCCGTTTCGTTCACCCCAAACACATATACCGTCTCTGTTTCGTTTACCCCAAACGCATATACCGTCTCCGTTTCGTTCACCCCGAACGCATATACCGTCTCTGTTTCGTTCACCCCAAACGCATATACCGTCTCCGTTTCGTTCACCCCAAACACATATACCGTCTCTGTTTCGTTTACCCCAAACGCATATACCGTCTCCGTTTCGTTCACCCCGAACGCATATACCGTCTCTGTTTCGTTCACCCCAAACGCATATACCGTCTCCGTTTCGTTCACCCCAAACACATATACCGTCTCTGTTTCGTTTACCCCAAACGCATATACCGTCTCCGTTTCGTTCACCCCGAACGCATATACCGTCTCTGTTTCGTTCACCCCAAACGCATATACCGTCTCCGTTTCGTTCACCCCAAACACATATACCGTCTCTGTTTCGTTTACCCCAAACGCATATACCGTCTCCGTTTCGTTCACCCCGAACGCATATACCGTCTCTGTTTCGTTCACCCCAAACGCATATACCGTCTCCGTTTCGTTCACCCCAAACACATATACCGTCTCCGTTTCGTTCACCCCAAACACATATACCGTCTCTGTTTCGTTTACCCCAAACGCATATACCGTCTCCGTTTCGTTCACCCCGAACGCATATACCGTCTCCGTTTCGTTCACCCCGAACGCATATACCGTCTCCGTTTCGTTCACCCCAAACGCATATACCGTAAGAGGTCCACGCCCAACTGTGAGACAGGCTATATAATCCGGTGTTCTTTGTCTACATTGGCTGTATAAAAAGATATATAGTGGCATTTGCCCCAAAAAAGTTTCCAGGGCAGTTTTTTATTTTATTTATTGTTTGGCTTGGTGTGGGCAATTATTATTTTATTAATTCCAGCTATGAATTTATAGATGTTCTTGGCAGAGGTCTTTTAGTGGATTATAGACAGATTTAGATTTATTTGTAAAGTCATATATTGTACAGCTTTGTCTCCATGAAGAAGGCCACCGGCCGTGGCCGAAACTATAGTCGGAATCTCCGATATGATTACATGTAAGTAATCCCGCATAAGTAAAACAAAAATGTGTCAAAACCACGTCTGATTCCATAGTAACATAATAATAATAATAATTTATTTGCATAAAACTTACGACTAAATAGTATACATATATAAAAACTATAAAAATAAGAGTATGACATAGTTATTTTATAAAAATATAAAATAACTATGTCATACTCTGTGGTGGGTACCCTGAAACCTCACACTAGGGGAGTCCTGTGTCGTGAGGTTCAGTGACTTCCTCATAAATCTAAATATATATAACTCAAAGGTGACTGACTGACTGACATAGTGATCTATCAACGCACAGCCCAAACCACTGGACGGATCGGGCTGAAATTTGGCATGCAAGTAGATGTTATGACGTAGGCATCCGCTAAGAAAGGATTTTGATTAATTCTACCCCCAAGGGGATAAAATAGGGGATGAAAGTTTGTATGAAACTTTGTCAATTTTAAACCGATCGGGCTGAGACTTTGCATGCATAAAGCTACTATGACGTAGGCATCTAGCGCGGGTGAAACCGAGGGACACAGCTAGTACTTACATAAATTACTAAATATATATATATATATATACTTATAGTATGTGTTTTGACGTATTTGTCAAAGAAATAGGTATTGCAAAAATTCAGTCGCAAGTCGGTTAAGAAAAAAGCTCTTGGTAGAATATTTGTTACTTATTCCGCAGGAGACGACGCGGGAGTTCGTAGAGGAGGGATCTTGCCGGAGTCGGCGCGCCGTCCGCGGCGCGCGGTGCGCCCGCGCCGGGTGCGCGCACGCACACTGCTGCGCTGGCACACACACCAAGAAGAGGAAGGTACGAATACCTCTTCTTTTTAGGGTTCCGTACCCAAAAAAAAACGGAACCCTTATAGGATCACTTTGTTGTCCGTCTGTCTGTCAAGACCCTTTTTCTCAGGAACGTGTGGAGGTATCAAGGTGAAATTCATATCAAATACTCAGGTCTACTGTCCCTTGGAGTTGTGAAAAAATCAAACTTCTAAGCCAACGCAATCAAAAGATACAGCCGTTTATGCTTTCTTATTTTCGACACTCCCAAGGAAATCAAAACCTACAGGGTACTTCCCGTGAACTCAGAATCTTGAAATTTGGTACGAAGCAACGTCTTATAGCACAGATAACTAAAATTACCAAAAAAAAAACCATATGTTTTACCTACAGGTTTGTACGGAACCCTCGGTGCGCGAGTCTACTCGCACTTGGCCGGTTTTTTTTTAAATACCTTACCTCTCACTGTAACGGTTATTAAGTTAATTTTAAGTTAGAAAAAAAATATGTGTCAAGTTGACAAAAATCACGGACCGTAGTGTCTGTAGACCTGAAAAAAATGTTATTGACATCGCACTTTATGCATTTGCCATTGTCAAGTATTTCGATATAATATTCACGATAAAAAATCATGTTAAGTCTATAATCAGACTCACACAAAGTAAGATCGATAAATTCCGGTCATGCCATATAAAGATCTGACGTTACTATAAGCTTTGACAGAATTTTGGAAAGCAACTCGAAAAGTCATGTTTGAAAACATTATATCATTTCCCATTTCCCCACACTCGCGCCAACACCACAAAAAATCAAGTTTTGGAAAAATATAATAGGGTGACATGATTTTTTTCCGCGTTCCCAACAACAATCGACAATTTTTCAATAAAAAAATTGTCACTTCAGTTTCAGTTTATTTCCGGCAGAGGCGCTGATTCTTCACAAGTGTTCTCGTAAATTGTATTGAAAACTCATTGTAATGAAGTTTTTTTTGTTCCAGATCCGGCTAATTTGCGCGGACGGAACGCGCTACACCAAAGAAATAGAGATCGTTCGCAAATGCACTTGCACCAAAAAATGCGCGCGAAGCCCCTTCCTGCACTAGGCCAAGACTGACATCTGTCACCCAACTGTCAAAACTGACACATTAACGTCATCAACCTAATATTATTACCTGATAATAATATGACGCGTGGCGGCATCGCCACCATCGATTACATAATAAATTATCAAACGTTGAAACAGAAAATGACCATTTATCTTCTTTTTAAAGTTTCGTCACACCTTTTGAATCATGAAGCAGAAAAGCAGTCTTATATTTAACTTGAGGATAACTTAAACGTCACTACAAAATATAATAACGATGACCCGGTGAACTTTAAATAACTTAAAATTTATTTGAAACGAAAAAAACTAATAGAACCGTACATCCTGTAACCATACGGAATAAATGACAGTTATGTACCACGCAGCTGTCAAACGATAGCTCTGCCACGCACGCCATCTATTGAAAGTTATACAAACTACCAATTCCCATATAAAATTACAATTTCGATTTTTCGGCTTTTTTTGTTTTTCCTAATTTTTTAAACAAAATAATTAAAAATATTCAAACAAGTTGACCCATTTTTAAGTTATTGCGTGACTAAGAAATGGTAATTAGTTTTTTTATACTTAAGGTTCAACTTTAATCGCTGTTAATAACTTATCCCACAAGATGGTTGTTTCTAGTGAACTTTATTTTATGAAACTAATTGGTATATTTTGACTTTCTATGCGGTAATTGATTTCTAATAAGTTTCTTAAGTTTTTATAGCGATGACGTAATTAAGTAAGTTGAAATATATATGCCCTTCATTTTGACACATTTAAGTGACTGACAATTGACATAAAGAAAAATCTATTATAGCCTCATAAAAGCGATATTAGAGTCCGAGTAACGTAAAGTAAAATGATCCAGATATTTGTATCAAATTTGTATGGAAGAGGTTATTATGGCTGCCGTTGACTTGACATTGACAGATTTTGTTTTGCCATTGCTTTTTTTAGGCACCGAAAGTAGCTCTATACAGCCTACTATGAGACGTCATTGGACGTCAATTGAAAATCAAGTTTATTTTATTAAAATAAACTCCCTCTCATAGTTTAAAGAGTTTTAAACGTAGAAATAATGTACAGGAATGTAATATTTCGTAATGGTTTTGGAATCAGTAAAGTATTTTTTCTTTACATGCCGAATTAGCGAGATATAAACTTATTTGAAATGATTACGCGAATTTTCTGATATGTTATAAGCGCACATCACAAACGACATTTTATTTATTACGAAATATTATGTACTTGTTTGCACGAAGTTTGAAGTCACATTAACAAATGTAATATTTGTTGAATTAATCAGACTAAAACATATTTCCACACTATTTAGTTATTATATTATTAATTTTGCGATAATATAAGCTTATATAAGAGCTATATTAAGTCATGAAAAGTTAAAATTGTAACAGGAAACCGTATGAAAGTCAAGCAAAGTTTGTATGGCGAACGTTTAACCATAAAATAGAAACAGACCAAAGTATTGAACCTGCAATTCGACAATACCATTTTTATATTTCACAAAATATGTTTTATTGAACTATAAATTTGTCAATAGATATTATAGTCAAAATCAAATTGTTGTATTTGTATTTTGTATCTATAAAATCATATTTTTAGTTCAATCAAAACTTACTTATTAATAAAAAATATCGAATTTACTCCACAAAAATGAATTTAACAATTTAGGGGCCTAGGTGTAGTGAAACACCCTTTTTGATATTTTTTTTGTAAAAATAAATATTTAGTAATATAAATGATTATAACGTAATAATGGCTTATTAAAACACTTATTCGGAGATTATAATTATTCATATTTTTAAACTTATTACAAATCATTATTATTGTACAACAAGATCGGCCTAAGATGCATTTAATTTTTAATTAAATTACAATGGTTATTAATAATTAAAAATCAATTAAAAGTTTGTAATTGCCAGCACATAATTAAATGTCATAAAATAATTCGTGACCGGAGTTTTTTTTTAATAATTGTGTTCATTGTAATTAAAAATAACTTATTTATTATTTAAAATTACTATTATAGTTAGATTTAAGGGAATAATGCTGCCATGTACCTTTCTCTTGCCTGTAGTGTAACTTTTCTACCAGTAAGAGGTTAATCAAGTATTGCAATGTATTATTTTAACTTGTACCTTAATAGGAAAATAAATACCGTGCTTAAAGAAATATACACTATAATGTAACAAAATATAATCAATTCTAAATTTAATTTTAATATTAATATTGCCAACCAAGTCACAGTCAAGTAAAGCTAGTGACGGTCAAGTCCGAGTCAAACTGCAATATTGGTGCCAAATACATGAGCCCTCTATGCAGTTTCGACAAAAAGTAAAAATAAAACAAACAAAAAACAATTATTATTTTCATTGTATTAAAAATTAAATTAATAATAAAATTTAAACTCATGACTGGAATATTAATTAATAATTACCTACTTTATTGCCATTTTTTTACAAATAAGTTTGCAGGTAGCTTTAGAAAACGTGTTTTTCTATATTAATTGTTAATTTACTAGAAATATTCACTATAATTTAACATAATATCATCAATTTTAAAATTTAATACAAATATTGCCAAACAAGTCACAGTCAAAGCTAGTCGCGGTCAAGTCGAAGTCATACTACAATAAATTGGTGGAAAATACATAGGACCTCTATGCAGTTTCGATAAAAAGGTAATAAATATTAAAATTTAAAATCGGGACTGGAATATTACTTATTACTTTATTGCCATTTTTTTACAATATACAAATAAGTTTTCAAGTAGCTTTAGTAGATGTGTTTTGCTATATTAATTGTAAATTATTAATATTAAGTATTGTGTATATTTAATTATTAAAAATGTCAATGTTGCTATTATATAAAAAATGTGTTTAAGCATTCCGTATTTATTTTCATTGTTTTTTTTTTTAATTGTGTCTCGTATCATTGTATCAACGCATTTACGACCTAACGTAATAAGTCAGTATTAAAGATATAAGAATATTTATAATGAAGGGGATTTATTAGAATATTAGCTATTTACTGTACTTCTATAAACATTTTCACTGTTTCCCAGTAGAAATTTTACGCCCCCAGCTCTCCAGCGTTCAAAATAAATAGTTTAAAAAATCTATAACTTAACTGCAAATAAAATTGCTATAATTAAAGGAAAAATACTTTTTAAACAAATTTGTTATTCCTAAACAAAAAACATATAACTTCAATATATTTTTGTAATCCCCTATTAATTGTCTTTATTAAGAACCCTACTTGATATGTTTGGATTTTAATTTTGCGCCAAAAATCCACCATTTTGTTTTTTTTCTTAAAAACCACCCTCTAAGGACACTTAGGTTATTGAGACGAATCCAATTTAAAAAAAAAAACAATTAAATTGAGAACCTCCTCCTTTTTGAAGTCGGTTAAAAGTAGTGTTTATTCTAATAGATTCTCTCCTACGTGTAAGTTTAGATATTAGAAATATAATAATTATAATTGTCGACGTAAGTTATTTTTATTAAGTGTCGCTTGCAAGTGGAGTCAGGTGAAGTATAGCTCGCTTTTATTAATAATGGTACCTTTTAATAATTACTATTGTACGAACCTGTAATTTATTTGATGTAATAAAACGATGTTAGATATAAAGCGTGTTTTATTGTGACTGACAGCTTAGTGGTTAGCGCGGCCGGATCAGACCGGACCGGCGTGGGTTCAAATTCATAAATAAATATTGTAGGACATTACATACAGCACCATCAGACCCCAAACTTTTTTTTTTAATTTATGTTTTTTATACAAAACATTATGAGACGAACGAGCCGTTCTCCTGATGGTAAGAGATAACGCCTGACCATTGCAGCGATACACAGAACTTTGAGTAACAAAACAAAGTCCAAGGCATCGCTGCTTTGGCGCTCATTATTTTGCGATGGTTAGTCTCAACAGCCCTGTAATGTCGCTGCAGCCCCTTCAAACCGGAACACATTAATGTTTGCACATTACTGCTTGCAAGTAAGCTAAGTGAAGCTTGTACGATGGAATTCAAATAACTGATAGAATACTACAGAACACCCAGACACAGAACAAACATTTCTTTATACCACAAAATGTTTGTCCTGGCAGGGAATCGAACCCACGGTAAACATAGCAAAACCATAAACCACAGCATGGTGGCAATACTGTATAATACTCGACTGGTTATTAGCCGAAATACACCAATGGGTGTGTATTACGGAAGCTTCACTTAAGAGCCAGTTAAATTTCCGGCTAAGTGTGCTTTAACACCTTCGACCACACCGTCACTTAACATCAGGTGAACTGTTTTCAAACTCCTAGCTTGTCAACCATAACCCTCACTTAAGAGCCAGTTCCATTCCCGGCTAGGTGCGTTTACCATCATCGACCACACCGACACTTAACAACTGAAGTTAAAACACGTAGCCTGTCACCCATAAAAAAGGCAGTCATAGGGACTCCCTACAGAAGAGACCAATTAAAACATGTCACATAGCATATTTAGCATGTCGGTGACGCGTACCCATAAGTTCTGTACATATTAAAAACTGGTCAAAGCAGTTTTCACTTCAATAAAGAATTATTGAGTGTATACTGAAAACCATTAACTTGATAAACAAAGAGTTATTCTATTATCTACAATTACTTTGAAGTATAGAGATTTTAATTATTAAGAGTCGAATGAACCACAGACATGAAAACAATGTAAGTAGACAGATGACGCAAGTCCGCATCTGGCGTGAGCGAATTGTGTCATTTGTGTTATAGAATCAATATAAACGAACTTGGGACGTTCTTCAAACACGAGTGACGGCTTACGATAAACGTAGGTAAGAGTAGATAGTCTTACGTTTCGAACATATTGAGCAATTTAGCGGTTCAGAACAAACGTCTCGATTAGGGAACCAATCAAGCGAGAACTGGCCACTCATTTTTTTTATTTTTATGTAACAGTAATGAGACGAACGATACGCTCTCCTGATGTTAAGAAATAACGCCTGTCCATGACCATTGCAGCGATACACAGAACTTTGAGTAGTAAAACAAAGTCCAGAGCATCGCTGCCTTGGCGCTCATTACTTTGAGACTAGATGGTTAGTCTCAACAGCCCTGTAATTTCGCTAGCTGCAGTACCCTTCAAACCGGAACACAGTAATGTTTTCACTGCTTAGCGGCAGAATATCTGGTACTGCGGTGGTACCTACCTAGACGACCTCCTGTTAAGGAAATCTACCACCAAGTAAATTGTAAACTCATAATCTATATAACATACATGATATACATGGATCTATATGAGTGTGGAGGAACAAAAGGAGGGGTAGTTTTTTACAATTCGCTTATAACTGTTTACTCACGCTGGTGCCAACCAGTGTTGGATCAGAGAGGGCATTTCAGCTGCTGGGTACATAGTGACTGACATAAGATGCCGTTTATCAAACAACACCCTTTCCAAAATCGCCCCAGAACTTGACTTTTTCCGCAATTGACTGACAGTCTTCTTTCATTGATTTCCAAAAAATACGGGTAATATAAAGTTATATTAGTTATGTTATATTAAAGAATAAACCGTTAATGCCTTGGTGGTGCCAGCGTTAGAATACCCCACCCTCTCTACCCGTGGTTGCCGTAAGAGTCGGCTAAGGGATGTAATCCGGAAGATGGGTAGCAGCCTTGTCTTCCTTGAACAATCACACCTAACTGCGCTCGCCAACCCGCCTGCCAAGCGTGGCGAGTATTGGCAAAACCCCCCCAGGAGGAGGCATATGTCCAGCAGTGGACGTCCTATGGCTGATGATGTGTGATGTGAAAGAATAAAGACTTTTTATCTTATTTAACCTCACAATCACAAGTTCACAACCAAGCAGTTTTCATCGCTTTCTAGTGATCCGAATTTAACAATATTCTTTTGAAACTATATGAGTTTAGCTGTAGATGCGGCAGCACCAGCTTCTTCCAAAGTCACAGAAAAATGAGACGGCGCCAATATTATTTCTTACATTTATTTACGTCAATTTAAAGGTAACCTGGATGACCGAGCTTTGCTCGGTTTTTCATTACCTGAAAACACGGATAAAACGACGTTTTCTAAAAATGAAGACAACCAGATTGTATCTATCAAGGAACACCCGGTCGTATTCCACTCTTTAGCCGTTCGAACAATGAAAGTGGAATCAAATCGTTCCGTACGGGTTTTTGGAACGTCGACCATGAAACGATGTTTTTCGAGCTTCTGGGTCCGATAGAAGAATGGGCATGGGGGAATTAGAGCATTTTGTAGCAATGATTGCTCAGTGGTTAGCGCGGTAGGTTCGCATACCGAAGGGCGTGGGTTCAAACACCAACAATGAGCTTGAGCTGCCGGTGAAGGAAAACATCGTGAGGAAACCATAGCGTGGTGGTAGGGTACTTTCTAGTATTCGGCTGGCTAGCTACCACCCTCAAGTTGAAAATCTGCCGCCAATCATCTAACGATTTGTTCGTTAGCAGCCTCACTTGAGAGCCAATTCCATTCCAGGCTAGGTGTGCTTTACCATCTTCGACCACACCATCACTTAACATCAGGTGAGTTGTGGTCAAGTAAGTCAGCTATAAAAAAATGCATGCAGATTTGAAGCACACTTACCGAAATGAATCCAATAATTTAGCAACTTTATCAAGACTTGCAATTTTTTCTTTCATATCAACTAACAGGGCAGTCAAATGTCTACGGTTGACGTACTCTATTATCGGTAAGCGACAATGCGATACTACAAAAAAACACTAACAGCATTATCTTGGCCTATGTCTGTGGCTTGCTCGAAGTAAGCTACTAATTTATTACATGTTGGGAAGCACAATGCTTCGCTCGTGTGTGTCTATTTTAGCTCTGTGCGTTCTCTGTTCCACCGGGAACCTTTTCGGTCCAAAATATAAACCAACCACAGGGGCTATTTGGCCCCAACCTAAACATCAAGTGACAGAAGAAATTTATTACAAATTAATCCAAAAACATTTCCGTATCACGGTGAGTTATTTTGTCACGCCTATATTAAATTATACATTTATTAAATTCAATTGTTATTTTTATTTTCTATATCCGCGACTTCTCCGCGCGTTGAACAAAAAGTTCAAATTCATATTCTAATTCATTTATTTTTGCAAAATAGGTATTAACAATAATATGGTCTTAAATTTAAATACATATCTCTGGTACTCTATTTTAGCTGTATAGCATGCAAGTAATTGGTCCATTGAAGTTATTATTGTAATTTCATTAAATTATATTATCCATTAGATTCAATATTAAATTTATATTTTATCCTTAAATAATTCGTCAATATTATAGTATGCTTTGTCAATTAGCATTTTTTTGAATCTTGATTTAAAATGTTCATTATTGTCTAATTCTTTGATAGACCGAGGTATTTTTATTACATATTAAAATTCTCTTTAAAAAAAAAAAATATTTGAAAAGCGACGGGTCATATTGTACAGTGCTTCCCCTCTTTGTTCAATCACACACATACACCCACACACATCATCAGCTATAAGAAGTCCACTGCTGGACATAGGCCTCCTCCTGGGGGAGTTTTGCCAATACTCGCCACGCTTGGCAGGCGGGTTGGCGAGCGCAGTTAGGTGTGATTGTTCAAGGAAGACGCTGCTGCCCATCTTCCGGATTACATCCCTTAGCCGACTCTTACGGCAACCACGGGTAGAGAGGGTGGGGTACTATTCTTACGTCGGCACCACCACGGCAATGCGCACCACGCACCACGCAACCACGCACCACGGCTTTGTTCAATACTGTACTAAAATATTATAGACTGATTGTGATGATTATATTGAAGTTTTTTTTCAGGTGATAGGACAAACATGTGATATATTAAAAAACGCTGTGGCGAGATATATCGTCGTACTTAAAAGCACTAAACGCACTGCGAGGTAAGTTTGAACATTGCATTTTATCACTGCTGATTTTGGTACAATTTTAGGGTTCCGTACCCAAAGCGTAAAAACGGGACCCTATTACTAAGACTTTGCTGTCTGTCTGTCAGTCTGCCTGTCACCAGGCTGTATCTCAAGAACCACGATAGCTAGACGGTTGAAATTTTTACAAATTATGTATTTCTGTTGCCGCTATAACAACAAATACTAAAAACAAAACAAAATTAATAATATTTAAGGGGGCTCCCATACAACAAAAGCGTTTTTTTTTTTTGCCCTTTTCATAGATAATGGTACGGAACCCTTCGTGCGCGAGTTCGACTCGCTCTTGACCGGTTTTTTTTTGTTGTATTTTCATCGTAAAGAACTATAAAAAAAAACTATGATGAAAGAGTTTGACCATACCTACTTCTACATAAAATTGTTATTTTGTGATAAATGGTGATATAGTTCCAACTTGGTTTTACTTGGTGGTAGATCCAGATAGAAGTACCAGATATTCTAACACCAAGCCAAGTATGTAAACATAACTATTTTCTAGTTTGAAGGGTACTTGTGGTCGAAGATGGTAAAGCACACCTAGCCTGGAATGGTACTGGCTCTCAAGTGAGGCTGCCGGAACACACCGTTAGATACTTGGCGGCAGAATTTCAATTTGAGGGTGGTAGCTAGCCAGCCGAGTATTAGAAAGTACCCTACCACCACGCTATGGTTTCCTCACGATGTTTTCCTTCAGCAGCTTGAGCTCATTGTTGGGGTTTGAACCCATGCCCTTCGGCATGCGAACCTACCGCGCTAAACACTGAGCTATCATCGCTACAAATTTTGAATTACTACCGTTGAATTACTAAGCTTAACTTTTGGCATAGGTAGGACGCTCTGAGATTCCTCAAAGCGAGGACCAGCCGCTTTAAAAGGTCTTTAATTAAAATTGTACCAGACGACCAGGGGCCCGTCGTTTCCACAGCCAGCCCAACAAACCCATAATGTATACTAATCATAGAATACCGTCTTTGTTTGTTGAGCTGGGCCTGTTCTGCTGCGGTTCCTACGCTGCGAGCGTAACTACCAACATATGACAACGCCGGAGTATCTAAGCAAGTAGCGTCCTAAGGCTCGACCCAAGGACCATGGAACTAACGTGGCACCGTCTGGTCGCTTACCATCTGTTGACATTCCGCTCGGTTCCAGTATTAAAGGCACAGATGCTGTGCAGAGTGCCCGTCTAAGTCATTGATAGCCCAATTAATAAGTTAACAATAATTACAAACATACACTTATGTTTACAGTGCAGATGTATTACACAAAAAAAAACCTCATATATTCACTTCATTTGTAAAATGGTTGCTTCTGTCTCAAAAACAAGATAGATTGATAATGGTTTCGAACCCAGAACTTGCATATTGGAAGTCAGAACGAGTCCCTACAAAAAATTGACGTAATTTCTTACCATACAGCCGTGATTTTTCAACCGGATACATGATAAAAGTATTTGAATAGATTGTTTATTTTCTAGATATTTAGCCACGCAAGCCAACGAAAACACGCAAGAAAGATTGATCGAAGATGTCAACTATCAAGGACACTTGCAACAACTGAACATAGATTTGAAGGCGCCATGCGAAATCTATCCTTATTTTGGGATGGACGAGAGCTGTAAGTATTATAGTATGAAAGAAGAGACGAAATTGTTCCGGTCTTACCAACGCTGCTTTGAATATTCTTTCATTTAATTTACGCAAGTACTTTGGAATATTTTTCAAATTCGTCCATCATTAGAGAGAGAAAAAGCAAAAGTTTTTGTGTTGGTACACATCATCAGCCATAGGACGTCCACTGCTGGACATGAGCCTCCTCCTAGGGAGGTTTTGCCAATACTCGCCACGCTTGGCAAGCGGGTTGGCGAGCGCAGTTAGGTGTGATTGTTCAAGGAAGACGCTGCTGCCCATCTTCCGGATTACATCCCTTAGCCGACTCTTACGGCAACCACGGGTAGAGAGGGCGGGGTACTATTCTTACGCCGGCCCACCACGGCAAAGATATTATAATAATTAGGGAAAACATTAACAAGTTACTTTTCATAAATTAGCATAAAATTTCACTGCATTTTGTTTTCAATGGGGTTGGGGGGCCTTTATATTCATGGGGCCCTAAGCTACAGCACAAAAAGCACTTATATAGATCCGCCCCTGTCATTTTTGACCACACCGTTACTTCATGAAGTGAGCTGTGGTCAACACCTAACCACTCAACTATAAAAAAAAATATGGCTGAACGGATTTGGTAAAGGTAGAATTTTCGATTAAGAAACATGAATCTCTTACCATCGAGAGAGTTATTCCACTTTTAGTTACTTACAGTTACTTTTGCACAGGTCTTTCCCATTTTTTTCTAATAGCGTATTCTGATTGCATACAATATAGTTGCTCACCTATACGTATATCTCCGTTATTGTTATATAATTTCAAAGCAATTACCCAATAAAAGATAGTACGGGACAATTTCAAACCTTGACATACTATGATAATTTTGTAACGATTTCGCGGTCGGCCGGTGAAGGAAAACATCGTATGGAAACCATAGCATGGTGGTAGGGTACTTTCTTTCTACTTCTTTTTTCAAACACCAAGTCTGTCAGCTATAAAAATAAAATTACCATCATACCTCGATACCACTCCACCATCCACCATACCAAATATTAGTCTACCATATATTAGTCGTTGCTGTTTTGTTTTTGTTTTGTAATTTTTTTCCTTATCTCCTTTTTAAGTGTTTTTATGTTATAATGAATCGGTTATTGGTGTACAATTAAGTTATATTCTGTTCTGTTCTGCTCTGTTCCGTTCTTTTCTATTCTATAGTCGCTTACTAACATGACAAAAAACGGTAAATATACAAGACATTCTTACACTAGAACTAATATTTGTTAATCAATACTTATTTAAAGCGTATGATTGTGGCGTCACAGCTCTTCAAGACTTACTTAATACATATATTGTATTATTGATAACAGCAGGCCAGTGATAAGAAACACTTGACCTGTCAATATTGTGATCTGAAGTGATCTGGATATTACAAGGTCAAATCACTTACCTACTCGTCTATTGAAAATCAAAAAACAATCTTTTGAAACTCGGTTAAATGATGAGCGCCAAAGCAGCGATGCCCTGGACTTTGTTTTGTTTCTCAAAGTTCTGTGTATCGCTGCAATGGTCATGGACATGCGTTGTCTCTTACCATCAGGAGAGCGTTTATATCGTCTCATTATTTTAACTTATTCAAAAGTTTTTTTTGTTTTTTATTGCTGCCAGGCTAGGTGTTTGACCACAGCCTCACCTGGTGTTAAGTGACGGTGTGGTCGTAGATGGTAAAGCACACCTAGCCTGGAATGGAACTGGCTCTCAAGTGAGGCTGCCGGAACACACCGTTAGATGCTCGGCGGCAGATTTTCAACTTGAGGGTGGTAGCTAGCCAGCCGAGTACTAGAGAGTACTCTACCACCACGCTATGGTTTCCTCACGATGTTTTCCTTCAGGTTTGAACCCACGCCCTTCGGCATGCGAACCTGCCGCACTAACCACTGAGCCATCATCGCTACAAAAACTATAAAACTAGAACGAAAATAAAAGTTTATCTCCCATCTTGCGTCTAAACCCATTTTTAAAACAAACCAGAGTTTATGTGTTTATTTGAACGCTGTAATTATTGGAACAATAGGTCAATTCTTGAGGAAGATTATTAATTTGTGTGATTACTAGTTTTGTGCAGTAAAAGTGGGTAGGTTCTACATCCTGTTCATTACACAATCTTTTTGGTTTATACTGCGTAGACTCATACATACACCACGCTCTATACTAAAAGCATTAGATTGTTTGCTGGTTCTAATCTGTGATAAAAGCCTTCGAAACCTATTCAGAAATAATGTCTAAGAAGTGCAAGATGCGGCTGCTTTGCGAGTGCGGTGGAGGGCGTTAAATCTACTAAGTGTATAAATTTCTTCCACAAAGCTTGTGTGAAAATTCCAAATGATGCACAGGTTGCGTCGACATGGATATGTCCTGACTGTAAAGCCCAAACCCCCCCCCATAAGGCTAACACCGAAAATCCAGTACGTGGTGAGCGAGCGGATTGTGTCTCAACTGGGACAGCACTGTGCAGGCGGCGTCCTCGGAGCTTCTCCAGGAAATTAAACTGATGCACCGAGACATGCAATCGAATTTAATGCAGTACGAGATGAGCTTAAAGCGGTCAGGAGCGCCGTGGAGGGGTTGGAGGCGCGCTTGGATGGTCTCGAGGAGAAGTATGCTGATCTCCAACCTAGTCGTGATGTAAGTACTCTACTCTCAACCATTGAGCAGTTGAGGCTGCAGTTAAACGAGTAGGGGGAGAGCGCGCTGCACCTAGTGACCTTGGTTGCTGAAAAGTTGGCTGTGTCCTGCGATGAGCGTGACTTCGTCTCGGTGAGCGGGCTGGCGTGCGGCGGCGCGCCCCCTGGCGACAAGTCGGAGAACTCGCCGCGACCGTTCGTGGTGCGCTACCACGACAGGCATGGGACTCAACGCTGTCCCATCTACGTTCTACGTCAACGAGCACCTTTCTAAGCACAATAAGATGCTTTTTTTCGTAACTCGCGAGGAAGTTCGTTCCCACAGTTGGAGGTATGTCTGAACCAGAGATGGACGTATCTTTGTACGGCAAGACGTCAACTGGCAATACCGCTTTCCGGGTGCGCTCACAGATGTACTACAAGATCATTGGCAGCGATTAGTAGGTTACGTGGACAGTTTGAATTTTACACATATACAAAGATTATATTGCATAGATTGCACGAATTATATTATCGGAATATATGAGGTTATACACGAAATAATAATAAAGTACATCGTAATTTTAATTACCGTTTTTTATTTACAGCCATGGCAAGTGATTACTTTTATACTAACAATATGTATTTTATATTTATTTTATCTTCGTATTAGATTTTTTTGTTATACCTACTGCGCTAGTATCATTAGTAATTTATTGGTACGCACCGTTACTTTGTTGAGTTTTGAGGGTCACTAATCACGACAACATTGTAGCATCGATTACTCGGAGTAATGTAGACCCGGTAGACCCACTGCATGCGACCGTTGAGCAAATGTGGCTCACTATGACTCTATGGAAAGAGCTACTAATCGGCACAGCATATCGTCCCTGGTTAAGTGACGATTTATTTTTCGATGCGATTACGGAATCAAAAAATCAAAATCAAAAGTCATTTATTCAGTGTAGGCCCTGGTAAGGCACTTATGAACGTTAAGTTACATGTTTGAATCTACCACCGGCTCGTAATTACACTTCAACTGAGAAGACTCCGGCAAGAAACTCAGCAAGGCATTTTTTTGTGGATCTTTCTTTTCATATTAGGTTACAGTTTACAGTTATAGATATTAATACATTATGGTTACTACAATTGTCACTTAGCCAGGGGGATGCAAGTGCAGAGAGAAGCTACTACAACCATATATTCCTGTCTTCCACGTAATGAGTAGTAGGCTTTATCAATACGGGCTCTATTACTTCGTGTCTCCATTACGACAATTTGATTCTACTAGGTGATTTTAATAACTTCCTAAATTCGTAGGATAATCTTACAATTAAATTCTTTCCTATCGTGTTTCCTTACAACAAGTGGTTACGGAACCCACTCACTTCACTAACTCTAGTCAAACATTAATTGATATCGTTTGTACTGATTTATGCCCAAATAAAATAACTCTAGAGCTCGTAGTTAATAATACAACATAATACAAATATTAAATCATGTATTGTGACACAAATTTAAAATGATTAATCGTTTTTATGTCAATAAATAATTTTAATTTGAAAATTTTGATGGTTAGTCCCAACAGCCTTGTAATTTCGCTAGCTGCAAGTACACATCAAACCAGAATCAGCTTGCATAATACTGCTTGGCGGCAGAATATCTGGTACTGCGCTGGTACCTATGCGGCTTCCTACTAAAGAAATCTACCACCAAGTAAAAATTGTTACCAGATAACCTGACTGTCTCGGTGGTGTCTCAGCTGACCAGTAACTCGGTGTGGGGCATCCTGCGAGGGCTCGAGTCCTGGGCACAGCTCTTCTACATCTCTGAAGATGATCCGGTACGTCTTAGATTAACTACTGCCACCACATCCTGCTTGATGTGGTCTGAGATGGAACACGCTTACTTAGAAGGCTCCTTTTTACTCTTGATTTGAAGACACCCATGTTGTACTTTACTTTAAATTAGTCTGTAGTATTCAAGTTTATGAGTGTGTTTGTTACTTCTTTAGGCTCAAACGGCTGGACATATTGTGATAGAATTTGGTATGTACATAGTTTAGACTCTGGACACATAGCGCAGTACACTAAGAACAGTTGGTCATCTTCATAAAAATTGGCCGCTGCCGGTTTGAATGTGTGCGTGCGTACCGGGCGCCGTGTACGTAAACACTGCCACGCACACAGCATAATCTCGGGGAGACTCGGGTGCCGGCAGTCAGGGCCTTGCCGTGAGTTTGGCCGCGCGCGTTCCAGTACGCTGCACGCCCGCTCGCACTCGCCTGCTCTCACCGGACACTTTATTAACACTTTACCGGCTATTTTATTTAGCGCAGTTTTATAGTGCTGCTCATAATACGCAAATAACATTTAACTAAACATAAAAGTGACAACCCTAAGCGTCATCGCAAGAGTAGGCTGTTAACTCGCCGACCGGCCTGAGATGAACTACAGTTAACTTTTCTCAGTGTACTTCGCATATAGGCTACTTTTTATCCCGGAAAATGTTTTGTGTTCACGTGAGACACACCGCGAGGCACAGTTTATAATACCCGCAATATAATATATATATATATATATAAATGTTTTTTCAGGACCTCCATATGAACAAAACTGAAATCATAGATGCACCTCGGTACGGTCACCGCGGCCTCCTGATCGACACGTCTCGCCACTTCATCTCCCTGGACAAGATCCAGAACACCTTGGATGCTATGGCCATGAATAAGATGAACGTCCTCCACTGGCATATCGTGGATGATCAAAGCTTCCCGTACCAGAGTGAAAAGTTTCCTGAACTGAGGTATTTCTTCTTTTTAACCCCTAACATCACCATCATCATCATCAGCCGTCCACTGCTGGACATAGGCCTCCCCCATTGATTTCCATAAAGACCGGTTGGAAGCGGCTCGCATCCAGCACGTTCCTGCGGTCTTTATTAGGTCGTCTGTCCACCTTATGGGTGGACGTCCTACGCTACGTTTGATGGTCCGTGGTCTCCACTCCAGAACTTTACAGCCCCATCGGCCATCAGTTCTGCGTACTACCCCTAGCGCAAATACTTAATTAGTGGAAGATCTCCTTCCCCAATTCCTGGCCAAGGCCGTGGCCATGGTAACGGCATGGCAAGTGTGAAGAATTCCCGGGCTACCACAGCAGACCGCCAAACCCAGACTATACGTATAAGGATTAGCTGGGAGCCAAAAACCGAAGATCAGACTGAATGGCGTATCTTGGGAGAGACCTATGTCCAATAGTGGACTATGCCAAGTCTTGATGATAAGATCTGCTAGGTTGGTATCAACGCAGTACCAGATATTCTGCCGCCAAACAATAGCGTGTAAACATTACTGTGTTCCGGTTTGAAGGGCACTGCAGCGACATTACAGGGCTGGTGAGACTAACCATCGAAAGTCTCAAAGTAATGAGCGCCAAGGTAGCGATGCCCTGGACTTTGTTTCACTACTCAAACTTCTATGTATCGCTGCAATGGTCATCGACTTGCGTTATCCCTTACCATCAGGAGAGCGCCTCGTTCATCTCATTACCTTTAGACTTTAAAAAACTTGCGTCTATGTGTCCGTCTGTGGCATCGTAGCTCCAAATCCAAAAAAATCCGTTAGACAAACGGTGACGGTGTGGTTGAAGATGATAAAGCACACCTAGCCTGGAATGGAACTGGCTCTCAAGTGAGGCTGCCGAAACACACCGTTAGATGCTTAGATGTCCAAGGAATGTTCCTTGTTTTTTTGTTTGTTAAAAGAAGTTTTATTTTGTTTTGATAGGATTTAACTATTTTAAAGGCTAAAATGTTTATTTAACATTAAAATAATATTACTTATTAAGCATTTAGTTAGTTCTAAGCAAAAGTTATAGCAAGCATTCATTTCAAAAAAAATATATACTCTTAAACTTTCAAACTATTTTTTCTCAGAATTCATTAATTAGGACATTCCCAGTTATTTGCCTGTGCCCTTCAGATTATATTAACAAACTTGTTTCCATCAGTCGGCGCGGGGCGTACCACAGATCGATGGTGTATACCAAACAAGACATACAGATGATTATAAACTACGCGAGAGACAGAGGAATACGAGTGATCCCAGAATTTGACGTACCAGGTAACTGATCCATGGATAACGCACGTCCATGACCACTGCAGCGGTAAACAGGACTTTGAATAACAAAACAAAGTCCAGGGAATCGCTGCTTTGGTGTTCATTTCTTTGAGACGTTTGATGATTAATCTTAACAGCCAGCTAACTGTTCAAGAAAGGAGACGAAGAGGAGGCGCTTTTCTGACGATAAGAAACAACACCTGCTTATGAACATTCCAAAGGTACTCAGAACTTAAACAGACTCAAGTGAGGCTGCCGGAATACACCGTTAGATGCTTGGCGGCAGATTTTCAACTAGAGGGTGGTAGCTAGCCAGCCGAGTACTAGAAAGTACCCTGCCACGACGCTATGGTTTCCTCACGGTGTCTTTCTTCACCGGCAGCTCAAGTTCATCGTTGCGATTTGAATCCATACCCTTCTTTGTGTGAACCGACCGCGCAAACTATTGAGCTATCATCTGTATTCTATTAGTTATCTGGTTCGCCGCTTTTTTTAATTGAGGCTAGATAGCACCGTATGAAATGTCCACTGATATTTTTTTAAGTTCAAGTTCTTTATTACTCGTAGCTCGTTGTTCTTTCAAATACACATCACACATCAGCCATAGATCGTCCACTGCTGGATATAGGCCTCCTCCTGGGGGGGCTTCTGCCAATACTCGCCACGCTTGGCAGCTGGCTTGGCGAGCGCAGTTAGGTGTGATTGTTCAAGGAAGACGCTGCTGCCCATCTTCCGGATTACATCCCTTAGCCGACTCTTACGGCAACCACGGGTAGAGGGGGTGGGGTCTCTTGAAGCCAAAATCTTAGTTTACTTCTAAAGCACATGATGGAAGGTGCATCCCAAATGGGGCGGGTACGCGGTTGTAGACCGCGGGCCCCAAAATGTATACCGACCTCTCCGACTTGACGAGCCGATGCGACGGTGTTACAAGTTGGTCTTTCTTTTTATTACTGTGTAGATCCAACTGTGGACGCCCCGGCGTTGAAACTTATCTAAGTTTATAAGGGTGTACAGGGCTACCTGGTAAAAAAACTCGCACAGCAAAGGAAGGATCTGTAGCTCCCTAAACAGCTCCACGCAAAAGACGTCGTCCTGAACCCCTTTCTTCTTTATTCATGAATTTAACACGAAATTCTTATCTTCCAGGTCACACTCGATCTTGGGGTGAATCACACCCTGAAATCTTAACCGAATGCAAGGATATGGACAACGTTAACACCCTTGGGCCAATGAACCCCATTCACAATTCCACCTACAACTTACTTCAGGATCTCATTAGGGAGGTCCAAGAGCTGTTCCCGGATAAGTACTTCCACGTTGGAGGTGATGAAGTAGATTTAAACTGCTGGTGAGTCAGTTATGAAAGCCTGGAATGGAACTGGCTCTCAAGTGAGGCTGCCGGAACACACCGTTTGATGCTTGGCGGCAGATTTTCAACTTGAGGGTGGTAGCTAGCCAGCCGAGCACTAGACAGTACCCTACCACCACGCTATGGTTTCCTCACGATGTTTTCCTTCACCGGCAGCTCAAGCTCGTTGTTGGGGTTTGAACCCACGCCCTTCGGTATGCGAACCTACCGCACTAACCACTGAGCCATCATAGCTACAAAAACTTGGTACTTCTACTTGGTGGTTATACAGACCTTAGCAGGAGGTCGTGTAGGTAGATTTTTTAAATGTAAAAGTAATGAAATCAAACTCAAAATCAAAAGTCATTTATTCAGTTTAGGCCCTGGTAAAGCACTTATGAACGTTAAGTTACATGATTGAATCTACCACCGGCTCGTAATTACACTTCAACTGAGAAGACTCCGGCAACAAACTCAGCAAGGCATTTTTTTGTGGATCTTTCTTTTCATATTAGGTTACAATTTACAGTTATAAATATTAATACATTATGCTTACTACAATTGTCACTTAGCCAGGGGGATGCGAGTGCAGAGAGAAGCTACTACAACCATATATTCCTGTCTTCCACGTAATGAGCCACCTTATAGTAGGCTTTGTCAATTAACCTCTGCTTTATAAAATTATAGGACATTTTAGTTACCTCAAGTGGGATTTTATTATAGAATCTAACGCAATTCCCAAAAATGAGACGAACAAGACGCTCTCCTGATGGTAAGAGGTAACGTATGTCTATAACTATTGCTGCGATACAGTAACAAAACAAAGTCCAAGGCATCGCTGCTTTGGCGCTCATTACTTTGACCATTCGATGGTTTCAAACAACAGTCTTGTGGTGTCGCTGCAGTACCCTTCAAACTGGAACACAGTAATGATTTCACACTACTGCTTGGCGACAGAATATCTGGTACTGCAGTGGTACCTACCTAGACGACCTCCTGCTAAGAAGATCTATCACCAAGTAACACCGTAATATCAGACATTCTGCCGCCAAGTAGTAGTGTGTAAACATTACTGTGTTCCGGTTTGAAGATTTAGAAGTTTCCGACATCACAAGACTGTTGTTTGAAACCATTCAGTAAGATTTTTTTTGTACTAACAAATAGGCTGCCATCTCGGCCGATGGTAAGCGACACTTGCAGGATTAGGGAAGCTGCCAATGCGCTGCCTAACCAGAGAAATGTTTTTACATATACCCTCTTTATATATATATATATATATGATTTCCTTCATTCTAGGGAGTCGAACCCAGAGCTGATAGAGTACATGCGAGTCCACCAAATAACCTCAGCAGCGAAACTGCACACTATTTTTATGGAGAGAGTCATACCGCTATTGGCACCTCGCTCCAAACCAATCGTGTGGCAGGTGAGAGCAAAGATATAAAACACTTGGTACTCACTTGGTGGTAGATCTCCTTAGCAGGAGGTCGTCTAGGTAGGTACCACCATAGTACCAGATATTCTGCCGCCAAGCAGTAGTGTCTAAACATAACTGTGTTCCGGTTTGAAGGGTACTGCAGCTAGCGAAATTACAGGGCTGTTGAGACTAACCATCTAGTCTCAAAGTAATGAGCGCCAAGGCAGCGATGTCCTGGACTTTGTTTTGCTACTCAAAGTTCTGTGTATCGATGCAATGGTCATGGACAGGCGTTATCTCTTACCATCAGGAGAGCGTCTCGGTCTTCTCATTACTGTTACATTTTAAAAAACACATCATCGTCATCGATGAGACCTATGGAAAATACTCACATGCATACATTTATTAACTAGAAAAGCGCTGATAAGTTTTCAAACAGAATTTTTTATGATTTAATGTTTGACCACAACTTACCTGATGTTAAGTGATGGTGTGGTCGAAGATGGGAAAGCACCCCTAGCCTGAAATGGAACTGACTCTTAAGTGAGGCTGCCAGAACACACCGTTAGGTGCTTGGCGGCAGACTTTCAACTTGCTTCAACTTAGCTAGCCAGCCGAGTACTAGAAAGCACCCTACCACCACGTTATGGTTTCCTTATGATGTTTTCCTTCAACGGCAGCTCAAGCTCATTGTTGCTTTTTGAACCCACAGCCTTCGGCAAGTGAACAGACCACGCTAACCACCATCGCTACAAAAGTTTTAATTTGTATAATTTAGTTTAGTTTCATCACTATCATCAGCCCTTTGCTGTCCACTGCTCTCTCTTAAAGCACATTTAGTTTCACTAATATCAATTTCTTTCTTATTTGAAACTTTGCAAGTTCTATATTCATTGTTCACTTAAAATTTTAAAAGTCCATCATTGAAATCCAGTTTCAAACTCGAAATCTTGAAAAGATATTGAAACGACAGTATTTTGTAAAACGGGAGAACTGTATAACGCGTTAACAGAACGTCGTTTCTTATTAATGAGCACTCGTGTTTCAATAATTTCAGGAAGTGTTCGACGAGGGTGTGCCTTTACCTGCGGACACCTTGGTCCAAGTGTGGAAGACTGACAACTTTATGCCCGTGAGTACACCCAACTAGCAAAAGCTGTACTATGAATTACCTCATCTTATTTAAGACCACGGGTTTGACACTTTAAAATCAAACATTTTTATTTGATTATGGTCATGCAAATCTGAAGCGAATCAGCCTATCAGATATTGACAAAGCCTACTATAAGGTGGCTCATTACGTGGAAGACAGGAATATATGGTTGTAGTAGCTTCTCGTACCTACCTAATATGAAAAGAAAGATCCACAAAAAAGAAATGCCTTGCTGAGTTTCTTGCCGGAGTCTTCTCAGTTGAAGTGTAATTACGAGCCGGTGGTAGATTCAAACATGTAACTTAACGTTCATAATTGCCTTACCAGGGCCTAAACTGAATAAATGACTTTTTGACTTTGATCTGATCTGTATACGGTAGAAGACCGACAGAAAAGCTACTTTGCGTCGATGTTCGGTCTACTGGGGAGTCGTTGCCTTTGAGTTTCCTAGTACGTTTCTCAATAGACTCCAACGCCTCAAGCTGGTACTTGGCCGATCCGTCCCAAAAGTGAAAACAGTTCTCCATGCACAATCGAATTGATAGTTATAAATTGAGCAACTGTTCCAGCGTGCAGTAGCGACGCATCTTCGAAAGGATATCCAGCTTTATGGCAGCCAATTAGGCCTTTGACTCAATATAGGCACCAAAATTGAGGATCGGTGTTAGAGTAACGCCAAAAGGCTCAAGGTTGTCACAAATTGGAACGGCTACACTGTGGAATGTAATTGGCGGAGAAGAGACACGCCTGGGTCTTAGTTGCATTAAACTTGACCAGATTGGCATCGCCCATCCTATCATCTATATCAGCAAACAAGTGTAAATATAGCGTCAATAAAACTTATTTTACTATGGAAACTAACATTGTTTACCCACGTTTAATTTTATCGGAAACTCCGACTATAGTTTCGGCCAGATCCAGTGGCCTTCTTCATGGCGACAAAGGTGAGAACAATACGCGCGTAGCCTCGTCTTATTTCGCATTGAGCTCAGTGAATTCATGATGAAGGCCACCGAATGTCATCAAAACTTGTATAGACCGAGTTTCACATAAAACTGACGAGAGTAATCTCACATAAGTAAAACAAAAACTAATAAATGGTGTTCAGATAGTCATCATCATCAGTCGTAGGACGTCCACTGCTGGTCATAGGCTTCCCCCTTTGACTTCCATAAAGACCGGTTGGAGGCGGCTCCGATAGTAGTGATAAATAATTAAAATATTTGGCATTTTATGTTTTTCAAATAAAATAAATAAGCCAATATCTTCAGATGCTTCAGGCGGGATACAACGTGATATTCTCGAGCTCGTGGTACCTGGACCATTTGGTGTCTGGTGGGGACTGGGAGGCCTTCTACGAGGCGGATCCGGACTCGCAGTTCGAGGGGATAGTAAGTCCCGGACAACTGGTAGGGGGAGAGGCGTGCATGTGGGGCGAAGTCGTGGATGACAGAAACTTTATTAGCAGGTCAGTGTAATTTTTTTCAGTTTTGGCTTCACACTTTGTGCATTACGCCAATGTATTATAATATAATATATTATATATTATAACAATGTATAAGTATTTCATATTTTTTAGTCTTATGATATATTTGTATTAAGTGTTTTTTTTTTTATTCTGTAATAAACTTAGGCGATATTTCGGCGAGGCGGCCCTGCTTTTCAATAGTCCACGACACGACCAGCTTTTATTTGTTACGCAACTTATATTGATTATCTTTGTTCTTTGGCAAACTAATTTGCCAAATAATATGCCGTGTATTTTTAGAGAGCTATTGTATATGTACGGTGTGTTCCTGCAGCCTCACTTGAGAGCCAGTTCCATTCTGTGTGATCCATCTTCGATCACACCGTCAACATCAATTATAATAATTGATTAATTATAATTTTCATTAAAAGTCATTATTAATGTTAATATTTATTTTGTCTTGTGATGTTTAATGTTGTTTGTTTGTAAATAATAATGTAGATAGGTATAACACCTTAGAAAATAATCTATAGTGTTATACCTATTATGATAAATAAATAATTTGAATTTGACCATCAAGTGAGCTGTGGTCAAACACCAAACCTGTTAAATTAAAATATTTCCAGGATATGGCCTCGTGCATCAGCGGTAGCGGAACGGCTATGGAGCCCCAAGCCCCGGGACAAACATATCTCTTCAGAAGTGTATTCCCGCTTAGAAGAACATTATTGCCGGATGAACAGACGGGGGGTGCCAGCGCAGCCCCCCAGCGGGCCTGGCTTCTGTCTCGGAGCTGCTGTATTATGCTATAGTGATTCTTTGAACTGCCCTCACCACTCCAACAAGACCTCAAGCATTTAAAACCTCTGACACCAATAACGGAATACCAAAAAGGAGCCATTCAAGTATTACGTAAGCACCAAAGGGGGGGGTTTGCTTTGCTTACTTTTGATGACATGGGGAATAAGGGAGTCTCATCTTCATCATCTCAGCCATAGGACGTCCACTGCTGGACATAGGCCTCCCCCATTGACTTCCATAAAGACCGGTTGGAAGCGGCTCTGAATAAAAGAGTCTGAATGGTAATAACGTTAAAAATGTCATATAAATTATGCTGATTTATTTTTATTTATTTATTATGTATTTATATATATATATACATGGTATGTTAATATAATATCTAATATTATATTAACATACCATGTTTTCTACTTGTTGAATCATCTCGATACTTAGGTTGCCTGGACAAGATAGTTTTTAGCTTTAAAGCGATAAGTTAAGCCAATGTTTACGTAAGCATAGGAGGGGAGAGCTTTGCTTACTTTTGCTGACAAAGGGGAGGAAGGAGTTAATAATTAGTTTCTGCTTACGTTATACTTGAATACTCCCAAACTTGTGAACAACACATCCATTCATCAGAACAATCACTATCAAGTATCAACATTTCAAACAAAAACGATATAAATCTAAATCACAGTTCTGGAGTTAGGTAGCCACAACCAAACGCAAGATACACATGATTCTGGCTTTTTTTTTTAAATGTAAAATGTGACAAACTTAACGCTCGACTGATTGTTAGTCCACGAATGTCCATGACCATTGCAGCGATACACAGAACTTTGAGTAACAAAACAAAGTCCAGGGCATCGCTGCCTTGGCGCTCATTACTTTGAGACTTTCTATGGTTAGTTTCACCAGCCCTGTAATTTCGTTAGCCCTTCAAACCGCAATACAGTAATGTTTACACACTACTGCTTGGCGGCAGATTATCTGGTACTGCGGAGGTTCCTACATAGATGATCTCCAGCTAAGGAAGTTAGTTTCAACAGCTCTATAATGTCATTGCAATACAAATACAAATATTTTATGAATAACACCAAAGTTACAAGTCAAATTCCGTAATATCATTTCAAATATGTCATAAACACTGATTACAACTCAATGAAAAAATAAAACAGTAAATGTATTTATAAAGTATGTCAATATATTTCAAAATATTTTCAAATGTCACAAAAATTTATAATTAATAATTTTGTTGACATTTTTTTTGCTTACTAGTAATTTAATAATATTTCAGTTTAAAATATCCTTCAAACTGGAACACAGTAATGTTTACACACTACTGCTTGGCGGTGGAATATCTAATACTGCGGCGTTACCTACCTATACGACTTTTTGTTTAGTTAATCGTTCTGCTAGTAAATGTGATATGTAATGTGTACATTACTGATCTGTTGAGACTAACCATCGAATGCCTTCAAATAATGAGGGCTAAAGCAGCGATGGCCTAGACTTTGTTTTGTTCTATTCTGAGTACCGCTGCAATGGTCATGGCCAGGCGTTAGCTTAGTATTACAAAAAATAGTAGTACAATATAAGTAAATAACAATAAATGCTTTTATATATTTGTAAAGGTGATTTTTCCAGACAGATTAAGAAAATACTTTTATTATTTGACACTTTTTTCAGTTGTATATTTTTATAACTTTGACATTAAATTTTGAAAATGAATTGTAATTTTATTGACATTTGTGCCTATTAGATAAATAAGGGCTGACTGTTTGAACATTAGCAATATTCAAAGACATATTAGTGGTCATATGATTTTGTAGCAATGATGGCTCAGTGGTTAGCGCGGTAGGTTCGCATGCCGAAGGGCGTATGGGTTCAAACTTCAACAATGAGCTTGAGCTGTCGGTGAAGGAAAACATCGTGAGGAAACCAATGCGTGGTGGTAGGGTACTTTCTAGTGCTCTGCTAGCTAGCTACCACCCTCAAGTTGAAAATCTGCCACCAAGCATCTAACGGTGTGTTCCTGCAGCCTCACTTGAGAGCCAGTTCCATTCCAGGCTAGGTGTGCTTTACCATCTTTGACCACACCGTTACTTAACATCAGGTGAGCTGTGGTCAAACACCTAGCCTTTCAGACATAAAGAAATAAAATCTGCAAATCGTAATACACCACGCCACTCTGGTACCACCAAACACAGCATTGTCCCTTGCGACCCAAACGATTTGGTCTTGGAGTCAATGGGCCAGCTTCGCCTGGTGAAGACCATGATTATTGCGCTTAGGGTTTTTTTAAATAAATCCACTCTTCATCACCCGTCACTATTCGATGCAGAAATGACTTCCGACCATACCTTTGAAGCAGTATTTCACAGACAAGTAATGCACGTTTTCAGAAACGTAATTTGACATTTTCAAAGAGGTATAAATCTATGACGGTGTTACTTTCGCAAAATAAAAACATGTATAGCTTTGAAGCTTGATGTCAGTAGAATTAAATGACACATATGTTACAGTCCGGTGACGCTGTAGAGGCCAACTGGCCAACAGCAAGAGCCATTCAAAAAAAAAAAAAAAAGCACATATGTTAAATCATAATTCGGTATGTAAAGAAAAAAACCGATTCCAAAACCATTTCGAAATATTACATTCCTGTACATTATTTTTACGTTTAAATTGAAAATTAATTAAATTTAACTCTCTATTGAGATGGGGTTTATTTTAATAAAATACATAAAAAACTTGACTTTGAATTAATCCCCTAATGACGTCATGTAGTTGGCTGTATAAGGATACTTTCAGTGCCTAAAAAAGCAATGATGAACCTAAACAAAAGCTGTCAATGTCAAGTCAACGCAGCGTTGGATTTCGTACTATAATTATTATAGTATTTTTACTTCTATTTCATGCTCCGTACTAGATACTATCCATATCTAAGGACAGTACGGAAAAATACTATAATTTCGTTACTTCACTTATAAAATAACAAAATAGGTAAATATAACACGCGTTCATTGCCAAACCACGTAAAAAAAGTTAATTGATTTTTTTGTTTTATATGGCAAAGGCCTACTATGGATATTCAACCGACGTTAAGACGTCATCGCTATCAAAAGTTTGGAAACGTATTAAAAATCAACTACCGCATAAAAAGCCAAAATATTGAAATTAGTTCCATAAAATAAAGTTTACTATCAGAAAAAATATATAAAATAAATACCAAAAAAAAACTTTACATACCGAATTGCATACTTAAGCATAGCGACATCTGTTAGAAAAACCGGTAATGTTTTTCCGGTACACCCATGTAGAACAACATTAATAACTTAACAACTATTTGGATGGTGAAATAACAAACAAGAAAATACAACAAAAAATATATTATTTACATTTCTGCAATATAGGGTTATAAGCGTTGGGTGCACTGAGCTGAACGGGGGTCATTATGTACATCGTTACGAACTAATTTTAATATTTACACAAAACTGAAATTGCGAAAAAAAAAAACAGATTCAATGTACTATAGAACAATTGATTTCAAAGTAATAGCCATAGTGTAAGCTGTTCACAATGATGAATACTATAATGCCCTTTCGGTTTACAACACCCCAAGCTTGTAACCTTGTTTAAGATAAACGATCACATTTCTCACAAAACAAGAATTAAAGAAACATCTCTAGCGAACAGCAAAAATATGCCATATAATTAATAAATAATAATTTGTCTATTAAAAAAAATATTATTTTCATTTTTGTATTACTTATGCGGAATTACTCGCGTTTAATTACGTCGGATACTCCGACTATAGTTTCGGCCGTATCGGGTGGCCTTCTTTCAAGGAGACAAAGCAGAGTACAACGCACGCACGTCCTCGTCAAACTTTGCACTGAAGATGTAGGCCACCGAATGTGGCCGAAACTATAGTCAAAGTATCCTACGTGATTAAACGTGAGTAAACTTTCCACTGAAGATGTAGGCCACCGAATGTGGCCGAAACTATAGTCAAAGTATCCGACGTGATTAAACGTGAGTAAACTTTCCACTGAAGATGTAGGCCACCGAATGTGGCCGAAACTATAGTCAAAGTATCCTACGTGATTAAACGTGAGTAAACTTTCCACTGAAGATGTAGGCCACCGAATGTGGCCGAAACTATAGTCAGAATATCCGACACACTTAAACGTGAGTAATCCCGCATAAGTAAAACAAAAATGTGTCAAAACCACGTCAGTTCCTATAGTAAAATTATTATTATTTCTCTATAAAATATTTTTATAAATGTCTATTAGACATAGCAATAATTAAATATAACACAAAATCATATCACAAATGTTTCAGATTCTTAATCTACAAATGCTTTTTTTCTCTTTACGTCTATGACGCAATTTCACTATAATTATTATTTATTACAATATACAATACAATACAATTTTATACAATATATTGGATATATAATTACAAAATAAAATTATCAAATTAACAATGGTCGATTATTATTAAGAACTGGTCTGCTCATATCTTCTTATTATTTTGAATTTAATTTGAATAATAAAACATTTAATATAGTTCAATTTTGTACAGTTTTTGTACTCACACCAATATGAAAAAGATGTTTTTTATATAAATTATTTATTAAACCGTAAAGTTCTTTATTCTCATCATTTTGTACAACTTTTACAAATCATTATATTTAGGTCAGGCTTAGAAAGGTTTTTTTTTTTATGGCTGGCAGGCTAGGTGTTTGACCACAACTCACCTGATGTTAAGTGACGGTGTGGTCGAAGATGGTAAAGCACACCTAGCCTGGAATAGAACTGGCTCTCAAGTGAGGCTACCGGAACACACCGTTAGATGCTTGGCGGCAGATTTTCAACTTGAGGGTAGCTAGCCAGCCGAGTACTAGAAAGTACCCTACCACCACGCTATGGTTTCCTCACGATGTTTTCCTTCACCGACAGCTCAACACAGGCTCAGGCTTCACGTCGAGGTAAATAAACAAAACTAATTTTATAGTATTTTGTGCGCGATTAAGACAAATGATGATAAACATAATTATGGGATCAAAAAGATGATTTACAAAACTATAATTTTAAACAAATTTTCTTTTGGCATATATGTATCTCTAAAAAGTATAAAACAAAGTCGCTGTTCGCGTCTGTTTGTTTGTTTGCCTACTGCTTCTAAGCCACGTGAGTTTTCACTATTTTCTAAACGGATTAGATACGGATTTCTCTGTCATTTACATACTTTCAATGTCATTTAGACAATACATCCTACTTATTTTCCGTGGTGGTGCCGGCGTAAGAATTGTACCCCACCTTCTCTACCCGTGGTCGCCGTAAGAGTCGGCCAAGGGATGTAATCCGGAAGATGGGCAGCAGCGTCTTCCTTGAACAATCACACCTAACTGCGCTCGCCAACCCGCCTGCCAAGCGTGGCGAGTATTGGCAAAACCCCCTCAGGAGGAGGCCTATGTCCAGCAGTGGACGTCCTATTGTTGATGATGATCCTACTTATACTTTTGTGTAAGTAGAGAAAATCATAGTTTTGTAATCAAATCGTTAAAGGAACCGCACCCGAGCGAAGTCGGTACGATAAATGATTTGAATTCAAGACCTTAATCAACCCTGAAATCACCTTTTATTCAAAAAAATTGTTACACCTTGTTTAGATATATATGCTCGTAATAATAAGACAGATAACTCTCACAGTGTCCTGGCATATAGCTTTCTGGCTAAAGAACCAAGAACCCTTATAAAACTTAGCAAAAGTTATGTTTGCCAAGAACCCTGATTAACCTGGCAGAAGCCATGTTCGCCATGAATCTTGTTAAACTTGCCAGTAGTATGTTTGCCAAGAGTCCTGGCGAACTAACCGTCTAATCAAATCCGTCGAATCTATAATGGTAAGTGATATTATGAACAACTTTGGAAATAGATAAAGTATTAGCAATTACCTACAAAACAGACAATTTAACACAGGCGATTTTGTCAAAGTTGATCAAAATGATGAGTGTAGCAGACTGCTTTTAGTTTAATATAACCGATACCCGTAAAACCTCGTCATATTCTTTTTTGTTCCACATAAATTAAAAAAATATAATCAATAAGCATTACCGCCTCCATAAAAAATTGTATTAAAAATTCACAAGACATAACATCGACTAATTCTATCATACATAAATTTTTTATCTAATTTTCTTACTGTTAACATTTAACTTTTTTTTAATCATTGGTATCATTACCATAAAGTAACTGATAACAAAAAGAATATAAATGCTAGGAACATTTAGTATTCACTCGAAGTTATCAACTATATTTAAATAACATTTTGATATTTTTAATAAGATCCATTATAATTTCATATTTTTTACTTATTTAAAAATATCAAATACCTAACAGTTTTTTTTTAATATATCAAATTATTTCACATGTATTTTATCAGGCTGACATATTTAACAATGTAATTCAAATTCAAATAAAATATCCTAATATAATTAATAAGATACATCTTGTTTAGATTTATCTGCTCGTAATGATAAGACAGGTAACTCTCAAAGTGGGCCTGGCATAGCTTTCTGGCTAAAGAACCAAGATTTCTATTCCAGGCTAGGTGTGCTTTACCATCTTCGACCACACCGTCACTTAAACATCAGGTGAGTTGCGGTCAAACACCTAGCCTGTCAGCGTTAAAAAAAAAGAATATAGCCCTCATAAAACGTAGCAAAAGTTTTGTTTGCCAAGAACCCTGATTAACCTGGCAGAAGCCATGTTTGCCATGAATCTTGTTAAACTTGGCAGTAGTTACTCGTGTGTTTGCTAAGAAAGATGATGAACTTTGCAAAAGCTATGTTTGACAAGAAGACTGTTAATAAAAAATCAATTGAGTTAGCTAGACTTTTTTTTATCTACTAAGTTAGTCAACATATATTTTTATCCATTCTCTGTAAAATACTTTTTTTTTAAATGGAATTCGCTTACAATATTTATAAGATAAAGACTTTTCGTCACGTTCACGTCTCGATTCATATTTTCTAATTATTTAACGTACAGGGTGTAAACGGAACATTACCAAAAACGAAAAAAGTGCTAAATTACAGATGTTATATGAAAAATAAATTTACTGACGCTAGAGGTCAAAAAAACGTTTCACCTTTGACCCTTAGTCAGTTAATGTAATTTTTCGCTAACCGTCTAGAATCTCAATAGCTTTGTGTAAAATTTGTTACCCACGTCATCATAAACTTTTAAGATATTGTTATTTTTGCAATAACATTTTTATTTGAGTATTTTAAATCGGTGGTGATGATAAAAAATACAAAACAAAAATGTCATTTCTTTTGGAGTTTTTATTTTATCGTGTCGTATTATTTTCTCGCACTATATCCTGTTTCCATTCAATCATTTTCTAGAGCATTTCCCTTACACCCAGTATAAAATCAGTTAAGTATGAATTTTCAATTTCCAAAAAGTACTTTTCAAGTTTTGCATCTGATTTATGTTTTATGAAAGTTTGCACAAACAATTAGTTTAGTAAATAAATAAATAAATATTGTAGGACACATTACACACAGCGCCATCTGACCCCAAACTAAGCAGAGCTTGTGTGATGGAAGACAGATAACTGATAGAATACATAAATGCTTTTTTTTTTTTGTAAATACATACTTATAATACATACAGAACACCCAGACACAGAACAAACATTTGTTTATACCAAACAAACATTTGTCCTTGGCGGGAATCGAACCCACGCCCTACAGCTCAGGCAGGCATACTCCCAATGAGCCAACAGGGCTGTAGTTTTTACACATATTGAAAAGTAAAAATTTCAGACATGAAAAGTACTATTGAAGTCAAACGGGACTCAGAATATTGCTGATTTCACTCAATTGGTACTTAAAAACTTTATAAATCTTTAAATTTGGCGAACATAAAGCATATTTTAATATATCTGAATTTTTCTGGTCAAAATAAAAAAATATCAATTTTTTTTTTACATCCGTGATCTAAAACACTTATACAATAACATACGTATACACATACAACATATAAACATTTTGTAAATTCTCACTATGTCTACAAAAAACATAGAAACTATAGCAGTCATATAAATCCTTTAAACATGGTTGAATAGAGATGCTCTAAGATTTGAGTCCCATTAAAGACATTATGTAATAATCAAACGATAATATAATATATGATTATGGTAATATATAATTATGTTATGTACATTATTTTAGCCAATAATTTCACACGTAACTACTGAAAAAGTCGTCATTATATTGAAATTCGCAACAATAAATAATTTCACTTTTTTTTAACAGTTTTACGTCTTATTTTATATAGTAATTAAATAAACGAGACGCTTTCTTGATAGTAAGAACTAGTAAGTAGTAAGTCCAAGACCATTGAAGCGGTACCTAGAACTTTTGAGTACCAAAAAAGTCCAATTGGGATTACTTTGGGACATTCCATGGTTATTAGTAGCTAGTAATTGCTGCATATGAATATGTATTAACGCTGATTCTTTGGGCCTCTCTATAGAATATCATCTATGGCTCATTTGTATTTACTTCTATATCCATTTATCGTCTTTCTTTCCGTTTAGAAGCGGAGTAGATTCAATTTCTTTTCCGTCTTTGCTGGGACTCACGTCGGGTTTACCGTGTAAGTACTTGTTAATACTGTTTGACACTATGTAAGGGATTCCTGCTAACTCTGATGTAAGAGGATTGTAATATTGTCGATAACAGAATATAGCCGTCGTTAAACCGAGGATAGAGCCGCATAGAATATCTGAAACGGTACATAATTTTTCGATAAGAAATAGTTAAGAATTTGACTTTTATACTATAGATTCATTAATATCAAAATGTATTACAATAAACGTTATCTATCTAAATATATATAACTCAAAGGTGACTGACTGACATAGTGATCTATCAACGCACAGCCCAAACCACTGGACGGATCGGGCTGAAATTTGGCATGCAGGTAGATGCTATGACGTAGGCATCCGCTAAGAAAGGATTTTGATTAATTCTACCCCCAAGGGGATAAAATAGGGGATGAAAGTTTGTATGAAACTTTGTCAATTTTAAACCGATCGGGCTGAGACTTTGCATGCATAAAGCTACTATGACGTAGGCATCTGGCGCGGGTGAAACCGCGGGGCACAGCTAGTTATGTCAACATAAGTGATTGCCCTGGTGGTAGTATGGCTGCTTCAAGAGCCGTGAGGCGTGGGTTCGATTCCCAAACAGGACAAGCATTTTGTGGTATAATCAAAAATGTTTGTTCTGTATGTATGTATTTACAAAAAAAAAGTATTTAAGTATTTAAGCTTTGCTTAGTTTGGGGTCAGATGGCGCTGTGTGTAATGTATTTATCTATTTTATTTATTAGTGGAATGTGAGTGTATGTGTGGAATGTGAGTGTATATGTGGTATGTGAGAGTATATGTGGAATCTGAGTGTATGTGTGGAATGTATGTGTCTATGTAGAATGTTGGTGTATGTATGTGTGGAATATAAATGTATATGTAGAGATACCTTGCCAGTGGTGGTGGTAGTCACAACTCCGGCTGAGCGCGACACAGGCGGCTAGCAGCAGGGGCGCAGCGGCCGCCAGCACTCGAGCCCCGGAGCCGCGACGCCGCGCTACTACGCGAAGTCGACCACAGACCCACGCAGAACCCACGCCCAGAGAACAGAACGACACTGGAATCATTTAACCAATTCTTAGATATATACATCGACACGATCAATGTAAGCTTTGACGTAATTCACTTAGTCAATTTTTTTGCGATGATAGCTCAGTCGGTTCACACGCTGAAAGTCGTGGGTTCAAACCCCAACAATGAGGAGGTGAAGGAAAACATCGTGAGGAAACCATAGTATGGTGGTAGGGTATTTTCTAGCTATCGAGTTGAAAATATGCCGCCAAGCACCTAGCGGTGTGTCCCGGCAGCCTTACTTGAGAGCCAGTTCCATTCCAGGGTAGGTGTGCTTTACCATTTTCGACCACGCCATCACTTACCAGCAGGTGAACTGTGGCCAAACACCTAGCCTGTCAAACATTTAAAACACTTTTATAATAGTGAAAACCTTATCAAAATCGCTGTGTGGTTTAGAAGAAGTAATTGAATCGCTACAGGGTTACTGAGCGCGCGAATTATCAGGTTATTGTTATTTTATTTTATGTTAAGCTTAAATTGTGTGACTTGTTTTTGTATTTAATATAAGTTTTGTGCCATCTCAATGTAACCTAGTTATATTATTCTCATAATTACTACTAAGTATTTTATTTAAGTACATAAGAAACTTCGCATGCTTATTAAAAGTAAAATTGTGCTGTACTTATAACATAATCATAAGACCTTATGTAACCACAATTTAACGCGAATAAATAACTTAAACTATGAATAAAACAAAAATGTTTACATAATTGTTCAACATATACGTATATACGTAATTATTCGACATATACGTAATCATTCGACATATACGTAATTATTCGACATATACGTAATCATTCGACATATATGTAATTATTCAACACATGCGTAATTATTCGACATTATACGTAGTTTTTCAATATATACTCACGGCTGCTATGTCCACTGGGGAAAGATTTTCTCCCCTCCATAATATCGTGCGGATCTCCAGTGCACTGCAGATCTATCGTCTCCAGCCCGTCAGGAAAACACCGGTAGAAGAAGTCTGGTCGAGGACGACCTATCAACGAAGTAACCCTCAATCAATCAAATATGTGACCATAAATGTTTGTTCTACATAATTATGTATTATAAACAAGTATGTATTTACAAAAAAAAAGTATATAAGTATTCTATGAGTTATCTGGTTCCCGTATTTACTTTATTCTATAGAGATTATGTGTATTTTCCGTAGGTAGGTAATTAGCATAGAAAAATGTTTTTGAATAAAAATAAGAATGATATTATTATGAACGATTCATTAGTGTTTTTTCTTTTTGTTTATGAAACCTATGTTATTTTTAAGAAAAATGCGTTAAATTTAAATATATTAATCATCATTTCAGCCGTAGGACGTCCACTGCTGGACATAGGCCTCCCCTATTGACCTCCATAAAGACCTGTTGGAAGCGGCTCGCATCCAGCGCGAACCTGCGGTTCTTACGAGGTCGTCTGTCCACCTTGTGGGTGGACGTCCTACGCTGCGCTTGCCGGTCCGTGGTCTCCACTCCAGAACTTTGCAGCCCCATCGGCCATCAGTTCTGCGTGCTATGTGCCCTGCCCATTGCCACTTCAACTTGCTAATCCGCTGGGCTATGTCGGTAACTTTGGTTCGTCTACGAATCTCCTCATTTCTGATTCGATCTCGTAGGGAAACTCCGAGCATAGCCCTCTCCATAGCTCGTTGTGCGACTTTGAGCTTATCAAGAAGGCACACAGTCAGAGACCACGTTTCAGCACCATAAGTCATCACCGGTAACACACACTGGTCGAAGACTTTCGACTTGAGGCACTGAGGTAATTCAGACGAAAAAATATTGCGCAGTTTTCCGAACGCTGCCCAGCCGAGTTGGATTCGACGACTGACCTCTTTCTTGAAGTTGGACCTACCTAGTTGGACTGCTTGTCCTAGGTAAATGTACGTGTCAACAACTTCAAGAACCGAGTTCCCAACTGATACTGGGGCGGGCTCAACATGGGCATTCGACATCACTTTCGTCTTATCCATGTTCATTTTAAGACCCACCCGCTGGGAAACTCGGTTGAGGTCTTCGAGCATCGTGCCGAGATCTTCCATCGATTCTGCCATGACCACAATATCGTCGGCGAATCGAAGGTGAGTGATGTATTCGCCATTTATATTGATGCCAAATCCTTGCCATTCCAGGAGCTTGAAGGCGTCTTCCAATGTGGCTGTAAACAGTTTCGGAGATATAACGTCTCCCTGTCTTACGCCTCTTTTCAATGGAATCGCCTTCGAAGTCTGCTCCTGTACTTGGACCGACATAGTGGCGTTATTATACAAACACTTCAACACTTCGATATACCGATAGTCTATATGGCATCGTTGGAGAGACTCAAGCACCGCCCATGTCTCGATCGAATCAAAGGCTTTCTCATAGTCCACAAACGCTAGACATAGAGGCAAATTATACTCTTCGGTCTTCTGTATAATTTGCCTTAGCGTGTGGATGTGGTCTATGGTACTGTAACCTTTACGGAAACCGGCTTGTTCGGAAGGCTGGAAGTCATCGAACCTGTGACTGAGACGGTTCGTAATGACCCTTGAAAACAGCTTATAAACATGGCTCAGAAGCGAGATGGGTCTGTAATTCTTCAATAAGGTGTTGTCACCTTTTTTAAAGAATAGAACCACCACGCCTCTGTTCCATGCTTCTGGCGTTACACCCTCGAGTACGACGGAATTAAAGAGTTTCTGAAGGACTTTAAGTACCGGTGTTCCACCCGCTTTCAGAAGCTCTGACGTGATTCCGTCATCCCCCGGCGCCTTGTTGTTCTTAAGCTGTTTCAGAGCCATTCTAATCTCGTACAGGCTGATGTCCGGGATATCTTCAGTATAATGTCTGCTCAGCTTGGCTCTTGGGTCTTTGGCCGCGCTGTTAACAGGCTCAGCGACCGTAGCGTATAACTGTCCATAGAACCTTTCAACCTCCTCTAACACCTCTGCTTTGGTCGACGCTATACTGCCGTCTTCTCTCTTCAGCTTCGTCAGCTGGCTTTGCCCAATAGATAAGTCTCTCGCGAACACTTTGGAGCCTTTATTCCGCTCTATCGTATCTTTAACTTTATTAGTGTTAAAGATACGTATGTCGTGCCGCAAGGACTTGGATATCTGTCTATTGAGCTGCCTATATGACTCTGCATCACTAGAAGATTGCAGTCTCAACGAGCGTCGTTCAGCCATGAGGTCTAGAGTATGGTCGGACAGTTTGTGAGGCCTATTTGTACGGCGGGGTCTAAAAAACTTAGAGCCCACAGTATGGACAGTTTCTACGAACCTGTTATTGATCTCGTCCACCGTAGCAAGATTCTCTAGGCAATCGAAGCGATTGGAGAGTTCGAGTTGAAAGCTTTCGGGGTTTTGTATATGGGCGCGAGTAGGTCGGAGCGTGGACTTCATCAAGCGTGACCTTTCAAGCTTGACGTTAATATTTAATGAGCCTCTTACCAGTCGGTGATCACTACCGGTTTTCACCCTGTGAATCACGGAGACATCATTGAATATCCGTCTTTTATTGGTCATGATGAAGTCTATCTCATTTCTCGTAGAACCATCGGGACTCATCCAGGTCCATTTCCTATGAGGCGGCTTCTGAAAGAAAGAGTTCATCATAAAGAGGCCCTCTTTCTCCAGGAAGTCGGCCAGCCTCTGTCCTCTAGGGTTCCGTTGCCCATATCCAAATTGCCCCACTCTCAACTCGTCATCGCTCTTCATGCCTATCTTTGCGTTGAAGTCCCCCATAACAACAGTGAAGTGGGTCTCGGAGGTATGTATGGCCCTACTTACGTCCTCATACATACTCTCCACTTCATCATCTGGGTGTGACGAGGTCGGTGCGTATACCTGAATGACCTTCAGCGAATATCTTTTGGATATTCTGAGTATTAGGTAAACAACCCTGCTCGAAACACTTCCGATGGTAATTATGTTGTTAGTGAGGGACTTGTGAACGAGAAAGCCGACACCACCTTGGGACTGTTGGTCGCCTTCCCGGTAATAGAGTAGGTTACCCGACTTCAAGATTATCGAGTCCTCGCCCTCTCTCCGGACTTCAGATAATCCCAAAATATCCCAATGTAACCTACCCATCTCCTCTTCCAGCTCAGCAATCTTCTCGTCTGTCCTCAATGTGCGTATGTTGTGTGTTACCAGGGCCAGTCGTCGTTGGGGGTGGTAGCCGGGCATCTGCCGGGGATTCTTAGCACCCCTTGCTCCGCCGTTACCGTGGCCGCTACCGTAGCCAGGAATAGCGGAGCTGCCGGGGACTGGGGGCCTGGTCTTTTTTGTTCTATTCATGTAGGGGGGTTTTTGCCAATACTCGCCACGCTTGGCAAGCGGGTTGGCGAGCGCAGTTAGGTGTTGTAATATACGGAAGACGCTGCTGCCCATCCACCGGATGACATCCCTTAGCCGACTCTTACGGCAACCACGGGTAGAGAGGGTGGGGTACTATTCTTACGCCGGTACCACCACGGCAAAAAATTTAACAAAAAATTTAACAAAAAAATTAATAGAATCGACTGAATTTCTATCTGTCTATGTCAATGGACATCGCTCCTAATCATTGTTCATTTACAATAAATTATAATATAATATATTTATTGTATGTTATGTTATATGTTTCTCTGTATATGTATTTTTACTTATTATTATTTTTACACCAATCTTAATATCTGTTCTGTTTCTTTCCACCCAAAGGTTGTCTGGAAGAAACCACTCTAGGCGATAAGACCGCCGTTATACGCCATACAATTATTATTCTATGTAGTTTTTGTTTTCTTTATCTCTTTTTTAAATTTTGTGTTATAATATATGTATGATTGGTGTATAATAAAGTTGTGTTCAATTCTATTCTATCGTAGCAAAATTTATGTTTAATCGAACAGCGTCATCTTAAATGAGTCATATTTAGTAGTTACCTGCTATTAATTTAATAGTGTCTGTAAGTACTCCGTTTATCCCCAAGGCGAGAGACCACGCCAACAAAATCTAAAATAGAAAGCGTATTTAAATAAAATACAAACATACTTACAATTATTTTATGGGTTTATGTAGCTGCAAAAAATATTATTATAAAAAAAAGAATCAGATAAATCGGTTCAGCCGTTCTCAAGTTATGTGCGAAACAAGACGAGGCCGCGTGCGCGTTGCATGCGTTAATTCCTTGAAAAAAGCCACTGGATTTGACGGAAACCATAGTTGGCGTGTCCGATGTAACGTTAGTAATTCCGTATAATTCAAACAAAAATTATGTGCTTTTGTAGCGATGATAGCTCAGTGGTTAGCGCGATCGGATCACACCCTGAAGAGCGTGGGTTCAAATCCCAACAATGAGCATGAGCTGCCAGTGTAGGAAACCATAGCGTGGTGGTAGGGTACTTTCTAGTACTCGGCTGGCTAGCTACCACACGAGAGTTGAAAATCTGCCATCAAGCACCTGTGTGTTCCGACAGCCTCACTTAAAAGTCAGTTCCATCCTGGACTCGATGTGTTTACCATCTTCGACCATACCGTCACTTAACATCATGTGAGATGTGGTCAACACCTAGCCTAACAATCATTTTAAAAAAGTGTAAATTTGTTCCGTTTCAAATCACTAGTAGTGCACTCTGCAGTAAGAGAAATCTGTATCGCAAGGGCAAAATAAATGCTCTTACTAAATTATGAAGTTATCAAAATCAAAAAGTCATTTATTCAGTTTAGGCCCTGGTAAGGCACTTATGAACGTTAAGTTACATGTTTGAATCTACCACCGGCTCGTAATTACACTTCAACTGAGAAGACTCCGGCAAGAAACTCAGCAAGGCATTTTTTTTGTGGATCTTTCTTTTCATATCAGGTTACAATTTACAGTTATAGATATTAATACATTATGCTTACTACAATTGTCACTTAGCCAGGGGGATGCAAGTGCAGAGAGAAGCTACAACAACCATATATTCCTGTCTTCCACGTAATGAGCCACCTTATAGTAGGCTTTGTCAATTAAACTCTGATTTATAAAATTAAAATTAAACAAAGTACTAATAAAAAGTTTTGTAGCGATGATGGCTCAGTGGTTAGCGCGGTCGGTTCGCATGCCGAAGGGCGTGGAATCAAACCCCAACAATGAGCTTGAGCTGCCGGTGAAGGAAAACATCGTGAGGAAATCATAGCGTGGTGGTAGGATACTTTCTAGTACTCGGCTGGCTAGCTACCACCCTCAAGTTGAAACTCTGCCGCCAAGCATCTAACGGTGTGTTCCGGCAGCCTCACTTGACAGCTAGTTCTATTCCAGGCTACGTGTTCTTTACCATCTTCGACCACACCGTCACACCTAGCCTGGTAGATATTAAAAAAAAAAGGATGTCTCCTCTCACCTCGAGGGCGTCATTGCAGTCGCTGCAAGCAGCCCAGGCCAGCAGGGAGAGACAGCACGGCACGGCTAGCACAATACCCCACAGTGCAGACCCTGGCACATAAGACGGAGTGCGCGGATACTTGTACTCTGTCTCCAGATCCGACTTGTGAATGACTCGCACGAAGGGTGACATAGTTTCCATGTAACTAGAAATATGATAAACAAATATTGTAGAATATTTGACACAGCGCCATCTAGTCCCAAACTTAGTAAAGCTATGGGAATCAGATAACTAATAGAATACTATATACTTTTTTTGTAAAAACATACAGAACACCCGGACTCAACAAATATTTGTCAAAGTTCAATAATAGTTCAAGAAGCAGTTTTTTTTAAATATAAAATTAATGAGACGAACGAGACAGTCTCCTGGTGGTAAGAGATAACACATTTCCGTTGTTTTTAAATGAGAATAAGGGTTAAATCAAATTATCATTATTCTTCCACATTGTCAATGTTGTAGACTTGTAGTATGAAACACAGCATTCATATGATATCCCCACTTAGCTCCCTGCGCCCTGCGGTGTTACCCACTGTTCCCATGTAAGCACTGCATTTGTTCGGGATAAAAAGTATTAGCTATTTCTTAATTGAGGGTGTCAGCTACCTTCATGCCAAATTTCATCAAAATTGGTCCAGCCGTTTGAGTGTGAAGAAGTAACAAACATACAAACACAATTACAAACTTTCGCCTTTATAATATTAGTGTGATAAATAATATGAAAATGCTTATACATTTATATTTATTTCACTTTGATTATAATATTTATTTATTTATTTTATAATAGTCAATATAGGCTACTTGAGTCACCGGATGTGATCAAATATGATCTTAGAATAGAAATATTTTATATTCACTCATTGATGATGATAATGAGGTGCTATAATTACAGGAGAACAAAGGATAGCTCTATAATATCGTATTTTCTTGTCTAAGCAGTACATAATTACTTAATGTAATATTTAAAAAAAAACTGATCTGTGCTATCATTTCTTAGTAATGACTGTAACTTGCAAAATGACAGTATTATTGTACTATGACGTCATCTTTCAGGTTTCAAGGCAAGCGATTACTAAACATGTTAACAAAACAATATAGATCTATAAAATTTACATAAATTTCACAGGTTTTTCAGCATTTGACACTGTGAAATGTTATAAATAAGGACTGGAATTGATTTTTCACTGGTAATATATTGATTTCTTTACGCTTTGTACAATGTAATATTTTTGAATCGAATAAACATAGTCAAGAAATTAAAATAAGAAACAAAATTTCGCATGTGATTTCTTAAATGAAAACGCATATATTGTATACAAATCGATGTTCATCATAAAGGATTTATATTTAAAATTCGTTTCTTTGCGACGGAAGTATGTTGCGATAATATCTTCATTGATAAAATTATATACAAAGATAGCAAAATAATAACAATGCATATGGACGGAACTTACCAAAAAGCTGAAAATAAACTGATACGTATAAGTATTTCAATTAGAAGACTGAAGCTGGCTGAACGAATTAGAGGCATTTTTAATAAAAAAAATTGTAGTTTCGTGTAAGAACTGTATTAATGCTAATTTTTTTGCGAAAAATTTACTGAAGTCCAGAATGACGTAGAAAAGCTTCGTTCATAAGCATTGCAAAAAGAAAACTGACATGTGGCCAAACGTCAACCGGATTACTCCAATTTTTGAACGAAACATGCGTTTTGTTTTCGCAGAAGGCTGTTAACACTGCCGGAGGAATCAATGAATTTCAAAAACGGCTGCCAGAGCTACCAAACTTTATTAAACTTAGTTCGTCGATCTTAACTTCCAATATATATTTTATATCACTATAAAATAGACAAATATTAATATTATATGGTAACTATTAGAAAGTTGTTTTTGTAGGTACCTATTGTACTATTTATGACCCTATGAGGTCATAGAAATACCAACAGAGGTGATATCATAGAATTCAATTTTTATGCTAATATTTTCTAAGAATCAAAAATGTTTACACATAACTATTTGTAGACCATGGGTATAAAACTCCTTGGTAATCAAGGTCGTTTTCGAATAGATTTCAGATATTTGGGTAATTATTTTCTGCTAGGGGCGGCATCTATTCAACACCAGGGCCGGATTTGTAGGTCTGGAGGCCCCTAATTATTTTCCGAATAAAAATTCAAAATCAAAATCGTTTATTGCGAGTATGGGTCATACAGTTTATTATAAAATGTTTACAAATATGGATATATTGTTTTTAATATCCGTGGACAATATTATCATTTGTGAAAGTATTATCAGAAAAATACGAAAAAAGTCTGTTTGGAAAAAAATACGTAAAAATTCACGTCGAAATTTAGTTTTTTTTTTTTATTGCTGACTGGTTAAGTGTTTGACCACAGCTCACCTGATGTTAAGTGAAGGTGTGGTCGACCATAAAAAAAATCTTACTGAGCATAAAATCACAAAATGCTGACAGATCAAGGTGGAGCTCCAAGCGCCATCTTGAAAAAAGTTTTTGGCCGATATCTCGGAAACTATGCACTTTGGGGCAAAAGTTATTGAGACAATTATTGTAGAGAATAAAATTTCGCATCTTTTATTTCCTGTAAACTTGTTCGTAAAACTTACCGTTTACGATTTATGGCCCATTTTTTCTATCTCGGCCGATAAGTCTTAAAATATTGGCAGCAATATTATAAATGCGAAAATTTGTATGTTTGGATGTTTGTTACTCAATGGCTGAACTATTTGCATGAAATTTGGCATACTTATAGTTTATTACCTAGATATACTAAAACGTATAGGATACTTTTTATATCAAAAAAATATTAGGTTCCCGTGGGATTACCAAAAGTGTTCAAGGACACTACCCACCAACAGATATCAAGTTTTACAATACACAATAGTAATGACTAAACATCTGGTGGTGGTGAAATTTTTTATTTAATTCCACGAGGGCGAAGTCGCTTGTAACAGCTATTAGTTAAAAAATAATTAATGAAGATTTTTATGAAGTAAATTTTTTATTAAGTATTTTTTTAACTTTATTCCTTACATCTAAATAAATATTAACAAAAAAGGTAAATGTTATTTTAAAAAATCCCCAATATATACTACAGTGCAATTATACTATATTATCCTTAACGATGATTAATATCAAAGGTTGATATTAATCATCGTTAAGGATGCACCGTGCGATTTCTCCCAGACAGTAAAATTTACGGTTGTATGATATTGTTGTTGTTGTGGTTGTTTGATAACTAATTGATTCAGGTGTAAATAGTTTATCTTATGGTATTCTGGAGTTACCAGTGTATTTCCACTTGCTATAAGTGTAAATCAAAATCTAGAACTCCAAAATACAATTATAGTAATTTATATGTATTGTTGTAGTTGTTATTGTTTTATTACAGTTGTTTGTTGTTATTGTATTGTATTGTTACTAATGTTATTGTATTGAATGTGTGCATAAATAACTTCTAATAATAAATTTATTAACTTAATGTGTGCACAATTAACTTCTTCTACAGCTAGAAAGAGAAATAAACAAACATTTTTTGCATTAACACTAACCAGTAATTACCCATCAATAAGCAGATATATAAAATGTAAAAAAATATATAATAACGCCAAATAAAAATAATATTCAATAAGATTTTTGTGATACAATTTAGAGTATTAATTATTACAGATCTTAAAAACAACATATTTTTTTTTGTTCTTAAACTAAATATTTATATCGCACCTTATATTAAGTACTAAAAAATGTAAAAACTTAATAAATAAATGCCAAATAATATAAAATGCTATTTTGAATTTAAAACAATAGACAAGATGACACAAAATAAAAATAAAGCGCACTTTAAAAAATATGGTTCAATCGTTACCGAACTATCACTGGGCTATTCTAATCTGAAAATTGACTGAAAATTTCATCAAAATCAATCACGCCGTTTTTAGAGTCCGTAGGAAACTTACATATACACATCAATTTATATAAACATATAATAATGTATATGTTGGGTGAGGGTAATTAATTGAAAAGTATTAATAATTCTCGGAGATTATTAATACATACCAGCTCAAATGGTGAAAGTAATAAATTTATCACTTTCATCGGTGGTTATTAATAATTTTTACGTGCCTGTGGTAAAAGTAATGAATTTTAAAAAAGGAGAGCCTGTATAAACTTGGAACAAGAAATGGAATTTTAAACCAATTGTATACAAGAAATGATTTTACCATCTGTAAGGAAACATTTATTTCAATTCATGAAGTTCCAGAAACTGAAATAAGTCTGAGAGAATGTGCTCGTAAGGACTCAAATTTGGGTGGCCAGGGATTTAGACACTGCAACTGCACGGGGGAATGCGGTTCAAATCGTTGCAATTGCAAAAAAACACAGATTCTTTGCAATTCAAAGTGCCACAAAAGCCGATAAAAAAAAAAATAATAATTAAAGGGTACCAACCGTGCGCTGATATTAATTTTATTTAGAAGTTATTCTTTTGTTTCTTTTATTTGGTCGATTTTATTAAAAATTTAGTTGATTATGCGTGATTTATTACTTTCCCCAAACTCGTAATAGAATTATTAATAATCGCCGGTGAAAGTGATTAATTTACCCGAATTTATCACATTCACCAAATGATTTGGTAATTATTAATACTCACCGATAATTATTAATAATTACCCTATTTATCACTCTCACCGTAACATATATACATTAATGTAAAGGGACAATTCGACGAAATTATTTTTACATTTTCGTGTCTAGATTCCATTATACATACAGATAATATTTATCATCTTCATCTCAGCCGTAGGACGTCCACTGCTGGACATAGGGCTCCCCCATTGACTTCCATAAAGACCGGTTGGAAGCGGCTCGCATCCAGCGCGTTCCTGTGGTCTTTATTAGGTCGTCTGTCCACCTTGTGGGTGGACGTCCTACGCTGCGCTTGCCGGTCCGTGGTCTCCACTCCAGAACTTTGCAGCCCCATCGGCCATCAGTTCTGCGTGCTATGTGCCCTGCCCACTGCCACTTCAACTTGCTAATCCGTTGGGTATGTCGGTAACTTTGGTTCGTCTACGGATCTCATTTCTGATTCGATCTCGTAGGGAAACTCCGAGCATAGCCCTCTCCATAGCTCGTAGTGCGATTTTGAGCTTATCAAAAAGTCAGATAATATTTTTTGCGATGTTTATAAAAACCAACCTTATATATATTTAACAATAAAAATATGATAAAAGCAATAAAATTATGCGAAGACAACGAGTTCCATGTAAAGAAAAAAATATATTTTAAAAAAATACAACCAGGTAGGTTTCATCGAGCAAAAATAAAACGTTTAACCTTACATACTAATATTTAAAAAGTAAATTATATTCTTAGAATATGGTTAACTTGGTTCCTTTAGTGACTAAACCTTTTTATAAAAAAATAATTAACTTGAAATTATGAAGTTAATTATTAAATAAAAACCTCATGTGATCGAATTTTGTGCAGCTTTATAAAAAAAAACCTTTTTCTTTATGTTTTTGGCGTCGTACTTTGTGCATTTTGTCAGAGATTTCTTTCAAGTATTTTATGATGAATCAAGTTTAATAAAAATAAGTCAAAGTCACACATTGTATGTCATGGTCGAGCCCATTCATTTCATAGTAAAATAGTAGCAACTTTACTAGCTTTGATGGAGCTTTATAAATAACACAAAAGGTCGTTTCACCTCATTATATTACTTTACCAAACTTGTGCACGTAATTCAGTATTTAATTAATAAAACACTACTATAAATAAACACTCGAAAAACACAAGTTTTAGAAAACTGTACAATGCAGCGACGTTATTTTGCCGCATTCCCGCCAAAACCCCAAGAAAATACTTTAGTATTCTTGATCTACGCTAAGAAAAAAAAGATATGTTGCAAAAAAACCATATCACTCTTATTACGTATTATTTTCCAAAACTTGTGTTTCTTTGGGTATTTATGTATAAAATAGTGGTGTTTTATTCGTTCATAAAGTCCAGAAACAACGCACGAGTGTCATCAAGTGATTGAATTTCATGAAACTACTTTTTGTATTGCTAATAAAACTCCGTAAAAGCTTTAACTTAGCAAAAACATAGACTGTACTGGATTTGTCTATAACTCTTAAAAATATGAAACACAATAGCACAAAGTACACAGTTAACAAAAAAATAATAATTACTTGAGTGATTATGAAAATGGAGCTTTGGCGGGAAAGTGGACAAAACCGTATCACTCTATCGTATTTTTCCAAAACTATGTTTTTTTTGATGTTTTTGTATAAAAATAATAGTGTTTTATTCATAAAGTGGAGTAACATGACTTTTCGTGTTGCTTCCAAAACTCCATCGAAGCTAAAGACGCCACTACGCATGACTGGACTCGACCATAAATTACTCTGTGACTTGACACTGGCAAATACACATATAGCGACGCCAAAAACGACGAAAAAACATTGGACGCAAATGACAGATCGTAATTGATTAAATATCAAAGTCAACTAATAAACACCACGATATTCAATCAATTAATTATAAATAGTAGCCCATTGTATGAGCGCGTGCGTTTTTGTAATAATCAAAATATTCTGCTGGAGAATGAGAATGCTTCTTCACTACGTCGTCTAATTGCATTTGGTCCCCCCAGTCAGCCTGTGAAACAAAATACAATACAGAATCGAACAGAACCAACATAATCGATTTTATTATCGATATTTCAAAAACTTGAACAAAACGGTTCCTTCATTGTACGAACCTCTAAACCCGTGGTCGCCAAATTGCGGCCCGTGGCCGTTATTTGTGCGGCCCGCAACAAAGTAAGATACTTCAATGGTCAACTATATACCTACACAAGCCGAGCCCTGCGGTTTCACCCGTGTAGTTCCCGTTCCCGTGGGAATACCATGATATAAAGTATCCTATGTGATAATCCAGGTTATAAACTATCTGTGTGCCAAATTTCATCCAAATCCGTTCAGTAGTTTTTGCGTGAAAGAGTAACAAACATCCATCCATCCGTCCGTCCGTCCGTCCGTCCGTCCATCCATCCATGCATCCATCCTTACTTAAAAACTTTCGCGTTTATAATAGTAAGTAGGATGTCAAACAAAAACTTGCGTTCGTGTTGGAGCGCCTTCACATACTCTGCGGCCCGGCGCTGGCACTCACATTGTCATGTGTGGCCCTTGGCCAGTAAAGTGTAACGACCGCTGCTCTAAACAATGGAATTTCCTGCCAGAGTGTGTGTTCCCTCATAGATACAATCTGGGTGCCTTCAAGTTGCGAGTGAATCGGTTTCTTCTAGGCGAGCGTGCTCCACCATAGACCGCATCTTCGCTTAACATCAGGCTATATAGCAGTCAAACTCAAGCCTATTTGTAATAAATTAAAAAAAGTGTATATGATATTTTGTAGAAGCCGCTTCAAAGTCTAACAAAGTCCAGGGCATCGCTGCTATAGCACTAATTACTTTGAGACTTTCGATGGTTAGTCTTAACAGCCCTGTAATGTCGCTGCAGTACCCTTCAAACCGGAGCACAGTAATGGTGACACTTCTGCTTCGGAGCAGAATATCTGGTACTGCGGTAGTACATACTTCTAGTTAAGGGTGTTCCATCATAGACCACATCATAGACATTGCTTAACATCAGACAGGATGTGGTCAAATGCAAACCTATTCCGTATAAAAAAATATATACATACATTTTTATCTGCTTTTTTTTTTAATTTATATGTGTTTCTATATGTTAAACAAGTACTGTAGTTTATATTTATAAATCTTCTGTATGTGTATTTGTCACCTAAATCCTAAACGGCCGGACCAATTTGACTGAAACATTGTGTGTATATTTCAATGGGTTACTGGATGGTTTAAAAACACAATTGGACCCGGTAGGTGGCGCTACTGTCAGTATGTCCGTTGACTGTTAATTGATACAAAGTTCGCCGGGTTAGCTAGTTCAATATTTCAATTCGTTAAAGATACATTAACATTATTAGTCTGGGAGTACAAATCTGACACTAAGGTTGGCCACTTAGGTCATAGGGAAAACACTTTTTTAACAAGAATACTTACGAAGTTGGGGAAGAGTGATCGCTTGCTGTCAAATTTCTTTTCGTTGACACATCGCAAAAGGTACAGCCGTTCCACCCAGGGCCATATCATGTAGTCCAGCATTCCTGGCCGAGACCCGCCGAAGTAATTTGTACCTGAATGAAAATAAAGGAGACTTTTAATAAGAACATCAACATGGTTCACCATTCACTGGTGGTGGTACACTGGTTTGGGTTTTTGGGTATATACAGTGTCCCAGAAGTCGACATCAAGCCGGAATCATCATCATCATCATTGTATCAATAATGATGAGATTGTATGATGATGATGATGATTCATCAATCATCAATCAAAATATATATATTTCGTTTCATTTAAATACATTATTATTATTTTTACATACTATGTGTATTATTTTTATTAGTTTAATTTTTATTTATTTTTAGGGTTCCGTACCTCAAAAGGCAAAAACGGAACCCTTATAGGATCACTTTGTTGTCCGTCTGTCTGTCTGTCAAGACCCTTTTTCTCAGGAACGCGTGGGTCTACTGTCCCTTGGAGCTGTGAAAAAATCAAAATTCTAAGCCAACGCAATCAAAAGATACAGCCGTTTATGCTGCAAATTTTCGACACTCGCAAGGGAATCAAAACCTACAGGGTTCTTCCGAAGCAACGTCTTATAGCGCAGATAAAAATTGCGAAAAGCATAAATTACCATTAAAGAAATATATACCATAACTTTTACTTATATACCTACAGGTTTGTACGGAACCCTCGGCGCGCGAGTCCGTGTCGCACTTGGCCGGTTTTTTACTTATTATTATTATTTATTAATGTATATCGTGTAATTCCATTCTTGGTTTAAGAGATCGCTCTTAGTGATAAGGCAGCTTGTGGTACTAGCTCATAAGGCTCTTTTGTTTTCTGTACTCTTATTCTATTATTAGTGTGCACAATAAAGATTTTCTATCTATCTATGTTTTGGGACAATCCTTTGTTGATACCACCAGTAGCAGTTCACTTGGTGGTAGATATCCTTAGCAGGAGGTCGTCTAGCACCACTGCAGATATTCTGACGCCAAGCAGTAGTGTGTAATGTAAAGGGTACTGCACTGACATTACAGGACTGTTGTGACTAACCATCAAATGTCTCAAAGTAATGAAGACTAAAGCAGCAATGCCCTGGACTTTGTTTTGCTACTCAATATGCAATGGACAGGCATTATCTCTTACCATCAGGAGAGTGTCCCCTTCTTCTCATTACTTTTACATTTTTTTAAATATACATATCTGTCTAAATATATATAACTCAAAGGTGACTGACTGACTGACATAGTGATCTATCAACGCACAGCCCAAACCACTGGACGGATCGGGCTGAAATTTGGCATGCAGGTAGATGTTATGACGTAGGCATCCGCTAAGAAAGGATTTTGATTAATTCTACCCCCAAGGGGATAAAATAGGGGATGAAAGTTTGTATGAAACTTTGTCAATTTTAAACCGATCGGGCTGAGACTTTTCATGCATAAAGCTACTATGACGTAGGCATCTAGCGCGGGTGAAACCGCGGGGCACAGCTAGTTTAATTTATAAAGTTTCTCGTATGAGAATCCATGAGAAATATCCTATTGGTTTTACACTTACCTCTAGAGGCGAGCTCTTTCTCAAATATATCCAACGTTTGAACGATTTGTTCGCTACCAAATGCGAAATTTGTGTCAAAACATTCCAAACTGCCTTTTATCAGCTGTAACAAATAAGGATATACAATTAAATTAATGATTCATCTTTATTTTGTGGTGGTGTGGTCGAAGTTGACGCAGACTTAAGATACCTATTTACTTTAACCTTAAAAACACAGCTACGGCCATTGGCCATACGGATGAGAAACGTAGAGTCAAAACGTTAAGTACCCAAGGAAATTCCACTATGTATGGGTAGTAGTGGGCCGTCTTTCTACTTGTCCTGTTGTACAAAGAGGATGGATGTACAAGGTATGTTAAAGTAATGAGACGTACAAGACACCCTCCTGATGGTAAGCGAAAACACCTGTCCATGAAGCCCCAAAGCAACAATGACCTCAACCTTCTTTTGTTACTCAAAACTCTGTGTATCGCTACAATGGTCATTGAGTTAATTCACAAAAAAACAAATATGTTTGCCCAGGGTAGGAATCGAATCCACGCCCTACATTCCTGAAGCAGATATTCTACCAATGAGCCAACACGGCAATCGACAATATCAAAAATAACGACCAGAGTAATATTCGATTAATACTAACTACCAGGGTTGGAAAAAAAACAGTTATATTTAAATTTCATAAAACAAACAGTTCAAAATGTTTTAAACAATTGTTTTTATTGTTTTTTTTTTTCAGTAATTTTCCATGAGTTTCAATCAATAGGCCTTGTTAAAATACTTAGTTTTTAAGCCGTCTTAATATTGTCATGTTAAAACGTTTACTAAAATCTTATAGACTAGTTTTTATTGACCATTAATGATTGAATTATTTCATACAGTGATTAGATAATTAATTTTAGATTAATTCTCTTTTAATTATTTGAAGTACTAAATGTGCCCAAAATATTGTATAAATATAATTTAGCACAATTAAAATAGTATTTAAACCTTGTTTTATTGAACTACGTTTTAAACACTGTTTAAAACTATGTTTAAAACACTTTGTTTTAAATATGCCAACCCTGCTAACTACTATAGCACTACCAAAGTAATCACGGATCGCCCGCGGTATGAGGAGGTAGGTGGAGGCGAGTGTCGACAGCGCAAGGACCCACACGTGATCAGTGCACACGAGATATGTCGTGAGATAATTATTGATTGATGTAATAGATTTGCGTTGACCTAATGGTTTTGCATGCATCTATGCATCTATGAACTGCTGATATTAAAGACTATTGATTTTTAAAATCATATAGATAATTAAAATGATAGAATTATGAGGTAACAAACTAGATGTACTAATATCTTCTTTATACTCTGAAGAACTTCGATCTTTAAAAAAGGAATAAATATAAGCATAAAGTAGAACATCTTCGCGATAAATAGGCGACACGAGTGGGAAGAGGCGGCGCGGCGGGGGCGGGGGACGCTTGCCGGCGATCACTACGCGAGTGCCGGCCGAGCAGGCGGGGTTAGCACGTCAATGTCATTATGTTCTGTAGTGTAGGTAGGTGTTCATGTTCAAATGTAATAGCTTAGTGACTTTTTGATAAAATGGTATTAAAAAGTGACAGTAATTTTATAGATTTGATGTTAAAGAAGCTACGAACATAAACGATTGGTGGAAGATTTGTTCGTAGATGCGATGTCGACATCCCTGCACGCGGCGCGCACTAAACCTGAATTAACGCTAGTAGGGAAGATATTCAGATATTAAGATATTTTACTTGGTGGTAGATTTCCTTCGCAGGAGGTCGTCTAGGTAGGTACCACCGCAACACCAGACATTCTGCCTCCAAGCAGTAGTGTGTAAACATTACTGTGTTCCGGTTTGAAGGGTACTGCAGCTAGCGAAATTACAGGGCTATTGAGACTAACCATCTAGTCTCAAAGTAATGAGTGCCAAGGCAGCGATGCCCTGGACTTTGTTTTACTACTCAAAGTTCTGTGTATCGCTGCAATGGTCATGGACAGGCGTTATCTCTTAACATCGGCAGAGCGTCCCGTTCGTCTCATTAATGTTACATTAAAAAATTTTTTTTTTTTTTTAAAGCGACATCGCTTATACGTTACTTTGCCTAGAGCCTATGAAATATCTACTTACCTCGTTAAATCTCTCAATGAGCAATCGGTCTTGAGCCTTCACGTACGGGTCACGGCTATGTAGTGGGTTCCTTGCATACTTCTCGTCCAAGTAATCACAAATCACAACACTCTCAAATAAATATTTACCACCGTGCTCTGTTGGAATTTCAAGTAGAGGAATTTTTACTGAAAAAGAAAAACACTCCAATATTATAAAGGCAAATGTTTGTGAGTGTGTTTGTTACTTCTTCACGCTCAAACGGCTGGACCGATTTCGATGAAATTTAGTATGGATGACACCCTGATTTATACATTACAATACTCACGTCTAGGATTCTTCTGTTGAAACCATTCTGGCAAATGCAGCGGGTCCAGTTGACACACCTCGAACTTAGCTTTCTTGGCCTCTAGAATGAGCAGTACCCTGTGCCCGTAAGGGTTCATGGCGACATGGTACAATCGTAGCTTGTCACCTTGCAGGGCCGGAGGGGGGGCAGTCCCTGGAATCCAACACGGGAATTTTTTATAACAAATGTATAAATAGTTGGGCAACAACTTCTATTGTTTAGCGTTTCGTACGATGAAGGTAGAATCGTACCGTTTAAGTTTTTGAAGCTCCAAGCTATCCAATAGTAAGGTAGCTCAAGGCGCTGAGACGGAACAGGGTTTTTAGTGGGTAGGCCACAGGTTCACCTCAAGCTTATAACCCTGTAGAAGGCATGTTCTTTGTTATTCAAAGCGTCAACCGCCTGGGTCGTCAGTCGCGACCTTTTTTAGTAGTTTTTTCATCGTATTCTATCTTTTTTAGCTTTTAACTTTATATCAAACTAGCTGTGCCCCGCGGTTTCACCCGCACTAGTCCTGATCCCGAGGGAATGTCTTGATATGCCTACGTCATAGTAGCTTTATGTATGCAAAGTCTCAGACCGATCGGTTTAAAATGGACAAAGTTTCATACAAACTTTCATCCCCTATTTTATCCCCTTGGGGGTAGAATTAATCAAAATCCTTTCTTAGCGGATGCCTACGTCATAACATCTACCTGCATGCCAAATTTCAGCCCGATCCGTCCAGTGGTTTGGGCTGTGCGTTGATAGATCACTATGTCAGTTAGTCAGTCAGTCACCTTTGAGTTATATATATTTAGATTTTAGTTTTAGATATTAAGTAAAGTTTCGGATACGTTTATTAAATTGTTGTCAAGTTAGTTAAATTTAAATCCTCATCAACGTTGTATCTAAAACGACTGTTAAGCGGAAATACAAGTAATTATATATAATTAAAATTTTTAAAAACCCCCTACGCAATTAACCAAACATAGCTAAGAACCACCGCAAGGAAACTGGCTTTCAAATGAAACAAACCGCATCGAAATCGGTTTATCCGTTTAAGAGCTACGATGCCACATACAGACAGACACAACAAATACAGACAGACATCGACGTCAAACTTATAACACCCCTAGTTTTCCGTCGGGGGTTAAAAATAAAAATATACCTTGAACACTGAATAAAATGTCAACAAAAATATCATAAGTCTTGTAAATTGAGAACCTTTCACCTTTTTGAAGTCAGTACAGGAAGTACCAGTGCCATGCAGATTTACGTATTTGCCGCCAGTAGGCTATTCAATTTTTGCCGCCCCTACTAACTGCAACTCAATACCCTAGTTTACAATCATATTCATTGAATTTTCTTTGTTAATGAAATTGCAATTTTATGATTTGTGCTCATCGTCATGATTGAGCTTTTAATATTTAATAAAACAATAGGTCAAAATTACTAAATTTAAATTGTAATCTTGAAACGCTATTGGAATATTTAAAAAAATAATATCCTCACAAGTACACTGTACAAATACAAATACACAGCGCTTAGTAATTTTTCATGTACAGACGTTGGAATATGCGGTGTACTGTATTGTACCAAAATATTGTAATGTTATTAAATTTACGAGACTTGTCTTTTTTTAATTTCTGGAAGGCGAAATAAAAGTTGAACCAAATTCGCCGCCCCTAAAATTTGCCGTCCTAGGCTCCAGCCTACTCAGCCTGCTGGTAAATCCGCCACTGGGGAGCACTTTTATTGATCAAACTCCGTGACGTTCATAATAACGTTGAGGACGAAATAAATTATTTTGACGATACAAGAGACACGCCTACGACCCACTTTGCCGAAACGTTTGACATGAAAATATTTGTGTTTATTTTGAAAAAGTACAGAGACGAACAAGACGCTCTCCTGATGGTAAAAGATAACACCTGTCCAGGACCATTGCAGCGATACATAGAACTTTGAGTAGCAAAACAAAGTCCAGGGCGTCGCTGCTTTGGCGCTAATTACTTTGAGACTTTCGATGGTTAGTCTCAACAGCCCTGTAATTTCGCTGCAATACCGCAATACGCTTCAAACCGAAACACACTATTGCTTGGCGGTGGCATATTTGGTACTGCGGTATCTGGTACTTATCTAAACGACCACCCACTAAGACGAACTACCATCAAGTACTAAAAAGAAGGCAAAACTCAATGTATTGACGGGACGAGTCGCTAATTCCATATATAACAGGCAAAGCCATGGGAGAGATCTAATTTAAAAATACACACGTTAGATCAGCCTTTCCCAAAGTGGGCGATAACGCCCCCTTGTGGGCGCTACAGGTCTAAAGGGTAAGAGACCCAGAAAAAAAATGTGGGCGTTGTGTAGAGTCTTGGCAGGTGATTTGTAATTTAATTTAGCTAGGAGGCCTCTTAGACATCGACTTCATGAGCTCTCGACTCTCAACTACAACTTGCGAACATCGACTAATATTAGTTAAGAGATTGCTCAAGCATAGCATAGTAGGTAAAAAAAATGGGGGCGCTAAAAAAAAAAAATATTCTCAAAGTGGGCAGTAGACAAAACAAGTTTGAGAACCCCTGCGTTAGATCGATCGTCTACTTTCTGTGTATATATAGCATGCGAATTGTAGATAATTGGCGCAGGGTTCGGTTCTACCGAGGGAGGCTTTTCAAATAAAACACTCTTTTTCCTTTCAGAACGCTATATTCACCCGTAAAAAACTTCTCCACGACTGACTTTTTCGCCCCACGTGGCCCCGCGCCGCGTCTCGTGCGACCCTCTCCCTCACTCGCTCCCCGAACGCCGAGATGGCGGGCGCGACCGAGGATTGCCGAGAGCGCACGAGTGTACGATGGACCACCGCGCTCGCGGCGCGCGGACACGAACTTTTATATTATTTTGGTTGCCTACATTCCACCCCCTTGTTCCTGAACAAAGGCGTCAGTAGGCAACACAACTATTTTAACGACAGGCCTGGTCAGTAAACCTTTACTTGTCTTAACAGTTACAATTCTTATTTGGCCGTCGCGACCAGGGTGAACGGCGGTAATTACGCCCCTAGGCCAAGCATTACGTGGTTGATTTTCATCAAAACTGAGAACAACATCTCCTACTTTAACTGGTTGGGCTCCGTTCAACCATTTCTGACGCCGTTGTAAGGTAGGAATGTATTCCTTTAGCCACCGCCGCCAGAACATGTCCGCTAGTGTTTGAGCTTTTCTCCACGCCTTTCTTCCGTTCAAATCCGCGGGGTCAAACGTTCCTAATAATGACGCGCCTGACGGGGTTCCTAACAATATGTGGTTAGGGGTCAAGGCAATTGGTTCATCTGGGTCAGAACTGACATACGTGAGTGGTCTGCTGTTGAGGGTCATCTCTACCTCCGCTATCAATGTAAGTAGAATCTCTTCCCGAGGTGCACGTTCTTTTAACACTGTTTTTAGCGCTGCCTTAACCGTACGTATAAGTCGTTCCCAACATCCCCCCATGTGGGGAGAGGCTGGACTGTTAAAGTGCCATGTTATCCCCTTTGTAGTTACAAAATCATGGATCTTCTCATGATCTAACGCACGTAGCGCTGCTCTCAGTTCCCTATCAGCTTTCACAAAATTGGTACCCCTATCACTAAACATGGCTGATGGCTCCCCACGACGCGCGACAAAACGACGAATCGCCATAATAGCTGAATCAGCTGTGAGCGAAGCGGCCAAGTCCAGATGAACGGCCCTAGTCGCTAGGCATGTGAAGATTATTCCCCACCGTTTTTCGCGACGTCTACCTATAGATACCTCCAGTGGGCCGAAATAATCGAGGCCACAATGAACAAACGCTCTTCTAGTATTAATAAGCCTAGCGGCCGGTAAGTCAGCCATTTTTGGAGGGACTGGCAATGCACGTCGGATACGACAAAATTGGCAAGCAGCTGTGACCGATTTCACGGTACGCCGGAGCTGCGTTACCCAAAATTTTTCTCTTATATTATTTATCACCGTTTCGAGATTTGCGTGATGCATACGCTTATGATAGTCAAGCACTATCAGCCTAGCTGTATGATTACGGCCGTCTAATATGATCGGATGTTTTTCGTTGAACGTCAAGTCCGGAGCGGCACTCAACCGGCCTCTCACTCTTAATAAACTATCTTCTTCGTGTATAAACGGGTCCAAATCACGTATTTTACATTTAGACAGTATACTCCCGGATTTCAGCGTGTTCAGCTCCTCGGAGTACGTCTCCGCTTGGGACTGTCTTACTAAAAATAACTCGGCATCGCGAATATTCTGACCAGTGAGTGGCTCAGATTGTCTCTTACGGCACTTTCCAACAAAGGCAAACACTCGCGCTAAAGCTCTTACCACTCGTACCCAGGACGAAAACCGACTAACATTGATCAAAGACTCGTGTTGCTTAAAGACGTGAACCTTTTCTATACGCTCAGAGTCCACGTTAGCTGCATCTCCAAACTCGTTCTTCGGCCACTGGTCTTCAGGTAGGCGTAAGAAGGAGTAACCCGTAAACCACAACCTGCACTTTGTTGGCCAATACAACTTTGTAGCTTCGTCTGCTGGATTTTCGCAAGTAGGGCACCATCGCCATTCGTTTGTGCGAGACTTTCGATCGATTTCAGCCAACCTGTGCGACACAAATTTCTGGAAATCGCGAGGATCGGAGTGTATCCACTTCAGGACGGTTTTAGAATCAGACCACAATATTTTACGAACTATTGGCAACCCTAATTCCTTTTCGACAGTTTTCGCCAACCTACAAGCCAAAACAGCAGCTTGGAGTTCTAGTCGCGGCACAGAGACGACCTTCAACGGCGCGACCCGAGCCTTCCCAGCGACCATCGCTACGGCACGACCTCCCGACGTGTCTCTGCCGACCAAATATGCCACCGCCGCGTACCCTAGCTCACTAGCGTCCCCAAAAACGTGCAGGTCCAAATCTGCGGGAACTAGTCCGTACCAACGAGGTACACGCAGAATCGGAAGCTGCTTTATATCTTGTAACCACCTCTCCCATTCTTTAAAGTCTTTTTCCTTCAGCTGTTCATCCCACTCTATACCGGACCTCCAGATTGCCTGAAGTAAGATTTTAGATTTTATTGTGTACGCCGATAATAGACCTAAAGGGTCAAATATGCTCATGACAAATCTTAAAAATTCACGTTTGGTAGGAACGACTCTACCTTCGACTATCTCGGGTGACAATCTTTTGAAAGACAAATCAAATGCTAACTCGTCAGATTCAGGTATCCAAATCATGCCCAATGTCCGCTCACTGCTACTAGGCGACTTATCGAAATTTACTGCGCCAGGTACAGCCGCAGGTAATTCGCGACGTAAATCGGGTGAGTTCGTCACCCACCCCCGTATTTTAAAACCTCCCGCACTATGTATCATCGACACGTCCTGTATCAGCTGACGCGCCTCATCCACGGTCTGCGTGCTATCTAAATAATCGTCCATATATTGTTTATTATTAATAGCTGCAACTGCATTCGGGTGTGATTCACTAAATTCACTTGCGTTTTTCCGTAAAATAAAATTGGCCGAAGTCGGTGACGACTTTGCCCCGAATATCATGGAATCCATGACGTAATGATCGGGGTCGCGCGTGCGATCCCTTCCTCGCCATAGAAAAAGCTGTGCGCTCTTATCCTCTTTTCTTATTTTAATCCGCATAAAGCAGTCAGCGATGTCCGCTGTGTACGCTATAGGACCGACACGAAATTTAAGCAACACACCTAACAACGAATTTAACAAGTCCGGCCCTGTGAGTAAGTGGTCGTTCAAACAAGTATTTTGACATTTTGCCGCAGCGTCAAATACCAATCGCAACTTACCAGGCTTATTAGGGTTGGTCACCCCGAAGTGTGGCAACCACCATACCAGGTTTACATTCAAAGGTTCATTCACTAACACGGCATACTTTTCGTTCACTAATCTTTCAATTTGTCGTTCATACGCGGCTGCGAACTCAGGATTTTTATCCATTTTATTTTCGATTGTACGTAAGCGTTTCAACGCAGTATCATAATTGTCGGGTAAATGTACGTTATCGCGCGCCCACAATAAACCGACCTCCCAACCGCCGTCGACACGTCGACTGGTCCTCTCCAATATCTCGTTCGCGCGTTCGTGTTCGGTATTTTTTCGCGACGTCTCTACGATACCTATAGAATCGAGCTGAAACTGCTCTCGCACTAGCTCATACAAGTCGTCCGATCTTTCTGACGTAAAATTAACGGAGTCAGGGGCGGATGTAGTAATATCCAAAGGCCCGTGTACAACCCAACCTAAACTAGTCAGCGACGCTACGGGTTGACCGGATTTACCTTGACGTATTTCATGGTTTACGATTAACTCCCAATTATCCTGCCCTATCAATACAAGTGGTTTAGCCCACGACATAGCACAGTAATCTAAGTCCCGTAAATGCGCGTTTTGTTCTATAACCCTAGCGGGCACGTTCTGGGGCGGCAGATTGACGTCCTGCATCGTACGTACAACAATGTCATGACGTACACCATTGGGGCCAGTAATTACCACCGTTACCTTACAAGAGTTATTATCAGTTACAATATGACCGCTCGCACTAATAATCTTTAGAGGCATTTTAGTACCACACACATCAGAACATAAGCTACTGTCCATCAAAGTAACGGTCGCTCCATCGTCGAGCAACGCGTAACACGCGCGATCCACATTATTCACGGTAATTAACACAGGTAAAACTTTTAAAAGTGCTTTTGTGCAACGCTCACCGGATATATTCGTTACCGATTCCGCGTAACTCACGGCTGCTCCGGTCGGCCCGGGCGGCGGAGGCCCCCCCGCGGCGCGCCATCCATGCCGCGCCGCGGCCGGGGCGACTGTTGGCCGGGTGGCGGGTGACGAGCTAGCTGCGCCAGCGAGCGCAGGGCGGGCGGCTGGCGGCGAGGCGCTCGCGCAAGCGGGCGCGGAGCGCGCGGGCGGCAGCGATCCGGCCGTGTTATCGCACGTCGGGTACAGACACGACACGCCGACAGAGTTTGTTTTAAAGTGCAGTATATCATGGTGCGGGGCGCGGCACTTGGAACAGCGTTTAGCGCGGCACTGGTACCTAGAATGCCGCGACACTAAGCACTTAAAACACAGCTTCTGTTGTTTTACGAAGTCCCATCTTTCATTGTTTGTTTTGTCGTTAAAAATACGGCACTCAGTTAATAAATGTCTCTTTTTACAAAGAATGCACTGGTTATTTGACGTTTCAGGCTGTGACGGTGGTGGGTTATTAGATGACCCCGACGATTCATCCGACGACACATTTATGTATTCCGAGCTCGCGTGCACGCGGTGTACAGCTCGGCGCTCCCGGTGCGACGTATTCCTATCATATACGGCGACGACACGGCGGGACTGATCGGTGGTGTTCAGGGGCAAGTAATATGATGATGCTCGCGAAAGATGGCTGAGAAATTCCAGAACTATGTTTAAACTGGGCGATATGCGCAGGTCTACGTGTCGAGATTTATCCTTTTTCATTACAAACTCGCCGTACTGCGCTCGCTGCACCGGAGATAATTTTCCTAAAATTTCGTGTATTATTTGTGGGTTGTTGCTGTACCCATCAGCTTTAATATTTTTCAGGATGTACACACAGTTACGCACCACCGACGTCATGTGCCTTAACTCCGCTCCACCGTCTGACACACGAGGCAAGCTTCTTATTTTTTGTATAGCACTTTCTAATAGAAGGTTCGGATGACCAAACACTTCCTCGAGAGCGTCGATGACGTCATCAGGGGCAGACCCAGTGCGGAGCAAATCCTCTACGGCGCGCTTGGCGGGTCCGCGTAGCGACTTTTGAAGTCGAATCGTGTTTTGATATTCGGAGTATTGTTTCGCCGTGTGTTGGTAAGCCCTTTTGTACGACAGCCAGTCCACCGGATTACCGTCGAACTCTGGTAGATCATGTTTTTGTCGTGACATGGACGCGATTGCGTCAGCCAGGTACTTGATGTCCGATACTGGAGGTGCGCCGTGGGGTGACGCTGTGGGCGCCGGCAGCGCTGGCGTGAAGTTCGTGGCGCGGGAATCCCGCGCGAGTTCGTTTGACGCGCTTACGATAGGCGGGCGGTCCCCGGACGCGGCAGGCGCGGCCGGAGCGCTCGTGAGTGGAATTTCCCGCAAGTCGGAACATGTTGCCTCGCCCGCCGGCGGTTGTACTGCAACATGCTGGATGGCCGATGTAGTACCGAGCCATGTCGACACCTTCTCCGCATCACTCACAACACTCCGTGTTCCGTCCTCGCCGAACTCGTCCTCTATTTCCGCCATGTCCAAGGCCAACTTTTTCTTGATTAGTTGCTCCCGGACTTTCGCTATCTCCTTCTCCGCTTCGTATTCGGCTCGGAGGCGCGCGGCTTCGCGGCTTGAGCGGCTTGAATGCGACCTCAACGTGGAAACATCTTCACTGCGGTGTGTAGCCGCAGTGAAACACGTTGTGTCCGACACAGGTCGATCCCGTACAGCAGAAGCATGAGCCTTGCTCCTCGTCACGCAGCCGATCTTAGAGTCCATTGTCTCGCCTCGGTTGAACCTTTACATATAGATCCGGCTCGAAGAAATGTAGATAATTGGCGCAGGGTTCGGTTCTACCGAGGGAGGCTTTTCAAATAAAACACTCTTTTTCCTTTCAGAACGCTATATTCACCCGTAAAAAACTTCTCCACGACTGACTTTTTCGCCCCACGTGGCCCCGCGCCGCGTCTCGTGCGACCCTCTCCCTCACTCGCTCCCCGAACGCCGAGATGGCGGGCGCGACCGAGGATTGCCGAGAGCGCACGAGTGTACGATGGACCACCGCGCTCGCGGCGCGCGGACACGAACTTTTATATTATTTTGGTTGCCTACACGAATAGAAGTTTGTTTATTGCCGTTGTTTTTGGGTCAAGGATTAGGTGATCATGCATTCAATACCTGATTAGACTTTATACCTACTAAACAATTTACTATATATTTATTTACTACTACTAAACAGGGCACAGCAATTTTTTTTTCTTTGGTAACTTATCGCCATTTTGGTTGAGGCAATTATGCCATTAACAGGCAGATTTTTTTATTATAAATATGTATATAGATAAGCCGTGGTGGTGCCGTCGTAAGAATAGTACCCCACCCTCTCTGCCCGTGGTTGCCGTAAGAGTCGGCTAAGGGATGTAATCAGGAAGATGGGCAGCAGCGTCTTCCTTGAACAATCACACCTAACTGCGCTCGCCAACCCGCCTGCCAAGCGTGGCGAGTATTGGCAAAACCCCCCCAGGAGGAGGCCTATGTCCAGCAGTGGACGATCTATGGCTGACGATGATGATGATGATATAGATATGTGTTATGATTTTGACATTTGTAGGGTTCCGTAACCAAAGGGTAAAAACAGGACCCTATTACTAAGACTTCGCTGTCTGTCTGTCCTGCCGTCTGTATGTCACCAGGCTGTATCTCAAGAACCACGATAGCTAGAAAGTTGAAATTTTCATCAATTATGTATTTCTGTTGCCGCTATAACAACAAACACTAAAAACAAAATCCCATACAACAAACGCGATTTTTTTGCCGTTTTTATAAATAATGGTACGGAATCCTTCGTGCGCGAGTCCGACTCGCACTTGGCCGGTTTTTATTTTAAATATTTATAAAGTTATAAGTTATAGGCTTCCGTTTCACTGCCATCTCGCCTGATGTTAAGCAAGATGTGGTCTATTGCCTACAAGAAACCAATTCCCTCGCAATTTGATTTTTATGGGGGAACTTTAGATTGTATTTATGGGGAACACCCGCTCGGGCAGAAAATTCCAATGTCTAGCGGTTCGTACAAAGAAAGTGGAATCAAACCGCTTAGTTCAAGCTTTTTTTTTAAATCGCTGACAAGCTAGGTGTTTGACCACAGCTCACCTGATGTTAAGTGACGGTGTGGTCGAAGATGGTAAAGCACCCCTAGCCTGGAATGGAACTGGCTCTCAAGTGCGGCTGCCGGAACACACCGTTAGATGCTTGGCGGTAGATTTTCAACTTGAGGGTGGTAGCTAGCCAGCCGAGAACTAGAAAGTACCCTACCACCATGCTATGGTTTCCTTCACCGGCAGCTCAAGTTCATTGTTGGGGTTCGAACCCACGCCCTTCGGCATGCGAACCGACCGCGCTAACCACTGAGCTATCATCGCTACAGCTCCTGGCTGTCAGATAGTAAAATGGACAGGGTGGAATTAGGTCATGCATATCTGAAGCGCACTCTCCGAAGTGTATCCGGTAGAAAACCGACAGACAAGTAACTTTACATTAATTTTCAAGGCCTTTAAGCGTTTTCTGAACAAGCGAGTCATTGCTTATGCTCATATGATAAGAAAATATTTTAAAAAAAGTATCTTATAAAAAAACCTTCAAGATTAGTTTTATTATTCATAACACTGAAAGAGCAGTAACTGATCAAAATTCATATTAGTCTTGTCTCATTGTATGCAAGTCAACCTTGAAATGCACTTGACACAGTCGTTGGTACACAGCTGGTGTTGAAATTTTGCATTGCATTATAGTTATGTAGCTCTACAAATTGTTGGGATATAGTATATATACCTATAAGTCTGAATGACTGCTTTTTTAAAATAATGAATGAATGTATGAATGAATGAATAACTCTTTATTGTACACATTTAATCAGAAGAAATAAACTAGTAAATAGGTGTAACAACTGGCGACCTTATCGCTAAATGCGATCTCTTCCAGGCAACCTTAGGATGGAAAGGATTAGAGGAAGAAAAAAACGGGGTGTGTCAATAACGAGGATATGCATATAGGAGAATACAGAACTATGACATATATCTACATTCTAATAATTATATATCCATATATAAAATTTAATTAATTGATTTAATTTAATTATTAGTACCAGGTTGACCGAGCATTGCTCGGCTGAAAACATGGATAAAACGACGTTTTCTGATAATGAAACCTAGCTAGATCGATTTATCGCCCCCGAAACACCATTGATACAAAATTTCATGAAAATCGTTGGAGCCGTTTCCGATATTCAGAATATATATTATATATATATGTATATACAAAAATTGCTCGTTTAAAGATATAGATCATTGTCCATTACATGCCTTACCTAGGTAATAAATACAATTCCTAGGGATTGTTTAGAACATGTGCTGTTCCACCGGCAATGTGTAAAATAAATTAATTTTAGTCATATTTATCAATGTTAACCTACCTATAAAATAACGGGCAAATGAAACATGTTTTATTAATTAAAATCAATTTTATTAACATGACAACTTAGAGTTTTCCTTAAAAGTATTTATTATGAATTCTTTCATTTACTTACTGTAGATAATTGGCGCAGGGTTCGGTTCTATCGAGGGAGGCTTTTCAAATAAAACACTCTTTTTCCTTTCACAACGCTATATTCACCCGTAAAAAACTTCTCCACGACTGACTTTTTCGCCCCACGTGGCCCCGCGCCGCGTCTCGTGCGACCCTCTCCCTCACTCGCTCCCCGAACGCCGAGATGGCGGGCGCGACCGAGGATTGCCGAGAGCGCACGAGTGTACGATGGACCACCGCGCTCGCGGCGCGCGGACACGAACTTTTATATTATTTTGGTTGCCTACATTCCACCCCCTTGTTCCTGAACAAAGGCGTCAGTAGGCAACACAACTATTTTAACGACAGGCCTGGTCAGTAAACCTTTACTTGTCTTAACAGTTACAATTCTTATTTGGCCGTCGCGACCAGGGTGAACGGCGGTAATTACGCCCCTAGGCCAAGCATTACGTGGTTGATTTTCATCAAAAATGAGAACAACATCTCCTACTTTAACTGGTTGGGCTCCGTTCAACCATTTCTGACGCCGTTGTAAGGTAGGAATGTATTCCTTTAGCCACCGCCGCCAGAACATGTCCGCTAGTGTTTGAGCTTTTCTCCACGCCTTTCTTCCGTTCAAATCCGCGGGGTCAAACGTTCCTAATAATGACGCGCCTGACGGGGTTCCTAACAATATGTGGTTAGGGGTCAAGGCAATTGGTTCATCTGGGTCAGAACTGACATACGTGAGTGGTCTGCTGTTGAGGGTCATCTCTACCTCCGCTATCAATGTAAGTAGAATCTCTTCCCGAGGTGCACGTTCTTTTAACACTGTTTTTAGCGCTGCCTTAACCGTACGTATAAGTCGTTCCCAACATCCCCCCATGTGGGGAGAGGCTGGACTGTTAAAGTGCCATGTTATCCCCTTTGTAGTTACAAAATCATGGATCTTCTCATGATCTAACGCACGTAGCGCTGCTCTCAGTTCCCTATCAGCTTTCACAAAATTGGTACCCCTATCACTAAACATGGCTGATGGCTCCCCACGACGCGCGACAAAACGACGAATCGCCATAATAGCTGAATCAGCTGTGAGCGAAGCGGCCAAGTCCAGATGAACGGCCCTAGTCGCTAGGCATGTGAAGATTATTCCCCACCGTTTTTCGCGACGTCTACCTATAGATACCTCCAGTGGGCCGAAATAATCGAGGCCACAATGAACAAACGCTCTTCTAGTATTAATAAGCCTAGCGGCCGGTAAGTCAGCCATTTTTGGAGGGACTGGCAATGCACGTCGGATACGACAAAATTGGCAAGCAGCTGTGACCGATTTCACGGTACGCCGGAGCTGCGTTACCCAAAATTTTTCTCTTATATTATTTATCACCGTTTCGAGATTTGCGTGATGCATACGCTTATGATAGTCAAGCACTATCAGCCTAGCTGTATGATTACGGCCGTCTAATATGATCGGATGTTTTTCGTTGAACGTCAAGTCCGGAGCGGCACTCAACCGGCCTCTCACTCTTAATAAACTATCTTCTTCGTGTATAAACGGGTCCAAATCACGTATTTTACATTTAGACAGTATACTCCCGGATTTCAGCGTGTTCAGCTCCTCGGAGTACGTCTCCGCTTGGGACTGTCTTACTAAAAATAACTCGGCATCGCGAATATTCTGACCAGTGAGTGGCTCAGATTGTCTCTTACGGCACTTTCCAACAAAGGCAAACACTCGCGCTAAAGCTCTTACCACTCGTACCCAGGACGAAAACCGACTAACATTGATCAAAGACTCGTGTTGCTTAAAGACGTGAACCTTTTCTATACGCTCAGAGTCCACGTTAGCTGCATCTCCAAACTCGTTCTTCGGCCACTGGTCTTCAGGTAGGCGTAAGAAGGAGGAACCCGTAAACCACAACCTGCACTTTGTTGGCCAATACAACTTTGTAGCTTCGTCTGCTGGATTTTCGCAAGTAGGGCACCATCGCCATTCGTTTGTGCGAGACTTTCGATCGATTTCAGCCAACCTGTGCGACACAAATTTCTGGAAATCGCGAGGATCGGAGTGTATCCACTTCAGGACGGTTTTAGAATCAGACCACAATATTTTACGAACTATTGGCAACCCTAATTCCTTTTCGACAGTTTTCGCCAACCTACAAGCCAAAACAGCAGCTTGGAGTTCTAGTCGCGGCACAGAGACGACCTTCAACGGCGCGACCCGAGCCTTCCCAGCGACCATCGCTACGGCACGACCTCCCGACGTGTCTCTGCCGACCAAATATGCCACCGCCGCGTACCCTAGCTCACTAGCGTCCCCAAAAACGTGCAGGTCCAAATCTGCGGGAACTAGTCCGTACCAACGAGGTACACGCAGAATCGGAAGCTGCTTTATATCTTGTAACCACCTCTCCCATTCTTTAAAGTCTTTTTCCTTCAGCTGTTCATCCCACTCTATACCGGACCTCCAGATTGCCTGAAGTAAGATTTTAGATTTTATTGTGTACGCCGATAATAGACCTAAAGGGTCAAATATGCTCATGACAAATCTTAAAAATTCACGTTTGGTAGGAACGACTCTACCTTCGACTATCTCGGGTGACAATCTTTTGAAAGACAAATCAAATGCTAACTCGTCAGATTCAGGTATCCAAATCATGCCCAATGTCCGCTCACTGCTACTAGGCGACTTATCGAAATTTACTGCGCCAGGTACAGCCGCAGGTAATTCGCGACGTAAATCGGGTGAGTTCGTCACCCACCCCCGTATTTTAAAACCTCCCGCACTATGTATCATCGACACGTCCTGTATCAGCTGACGCGCCTCATCCACGGTCTGCGTGCTATCTAAATAATCGTCCATATATTGTTTATTATTAATAGCTGCAACTGCATTCGGGTGTGATTCACTAAATTCACTTGCGTTTTTCCGTAAAATAAAATTGGCCGAAGTCGGTGACGACTTTGCCCCGAATATCATGGAATCCATGACGTAATGATCGGGGTCGCGCGTGCGATCCCTTCCTCGCCATAGAAAAAGCTGTGCGCTCTTATCCTCTTTTCTTATTTTAATCCGCATAAAGCAGTCAGCGATGTCCGCTGTGTACGCTATAGGACCGACACGAAATTTAAGCAACACACCTAACAACGAATTTAACAAGTCCGGCCCTGTGAGTAAGTGGTCGTTCAAACAAGTATTTTGACATTTTGCCGCAGCGTCAAATACCAATCGCAACTTACCAGGCTTATTAGGGTTGGTCACCCCGAAGTGTGGCAACCACCATACCAGGTTTACATTCAAAGGTTCATTCACTAACACGGCATACTTTTCGTTCACTAATCTTTCAATTTGTCGTTCATACGCGGCTGCGAACTCAGGATTTTTATCCATTTTATTTTCGATTGTACGTAAGCGTTTCAACGCAGTATCATAATTGTCGGGTAAATGTACGTTATCGCGCGCCCACAATAAACCGACCTCCCAACCGCCGTCGACACGTCGACTGGTCCTCTCCAATATCTCGTTCGCGCGTTCGTGTTCGGTATTTTTTCGCGACGTCTCTACGATACCTATAGAATCGAGCTGAAACTGCTCTCGCACTAGCTCATACAAGTCGTCCGATCTTTCTGACGTAAAATTAACGGAGTCAGGGGCGGATGTAGTAATATCCAAAGGCCCGTGTACAACCCAACCTAAACTAGTCAGCGACGCTACGGGTTGACCGGATTTACCTTGACGTATTTCATGGTTTACGATTAACTCCCAATTATCCTGCCCTATCAATACAAGTGGTTTAGCCCACGACATAGCACAGTAATCTAAGTCCCGTAAATGCGCGTTTTGTTCTAAAACCCTAGCGGGCACGTTCTGGGGCGGCAGATTGACGTCCTGCATCGTACGTACAACAATGTCATGACGTACACCATTGGGGCCAGTAATTACCACCGTTACCTTACAAGAGTTATTATCAGTTACAATATGACCGCTCGCACTAATAATCTTTAGAGGCATTTTAGTACCACACACATCAGAACATAAGCTACTGTCCATCAAAGTAACGGTCGCTCCATCGTCGAGCAACGCGTAACACGCGCGATCCACATTATTCACGGTAATTAACACAGGTAAAACTTTTAAAAGTGCTTTTGTGCAACGCTCACCGGATATATTCGTTACCGATTCCGCGTAACTCACGGCTGCTCCGGTCGGCCCGGGCGGCGGAGGCCCCCCCGCGGCGCGCCATCCATGCCGCGCCGCGGCCGGGGCGACTGTTGGCCGGGTGGCGGGTGACGAGCTAGCTGCGCCAGCGAGCGCAGGGCGGGCGGCTGGCGGCGAGGCGCTCGCGCAAGCGGGCGCGGAGCGCGCGGGCGGCAGCGATCCGGCCGTGTTATCGCACGTCGGGTACAGACACGACACGCCGACAGAGTTTGTTTTAAAGTGCAGTATATCATGGTGCGGGGCGCGGCACTTGGAACAGCGTTTAGCGCGGCACTGGTACCTAGAATGCCGCGACACTAAGCACTTAAAACACAGCTTCTGTTGTTTTACGAAGTCCCATCTTTCATTGTTTGTTTTGTCGTTAAAAATACGGCACTCAGTTAATAAATGTCTCTTTTTACAAAGAATGCACTGGTTATTTGACGTTTCAGGCTGTGACGGTGGTGGGTTATTAGATGACCCCGACGATTCATCCGACGACACATTTATGTATTCCGAGCTCGCGTGCACGCGGTGTACAGCTCGGCGCTCCCGGTGCGACGTATTCCTATCATATACGGCGACGACACGGCGGGACTGATCGGTGGTGTTCAGGGGCAAGTAATATGATGATGCTCGCGAAAGATGGCTGAGAAATTCCAGAACTATGTTTAAACTGGGCGATATGCGCAGGTCTACGTGTCGAGATTTATCCTTTTTCATTACAAACTCGCCGTACTGCGCTCGCTGCACCGGAGATAATTTTCCTAAAATTTCGTGTATTATTTGTGGGTTGTTGCTGTACCCATCAGCTTTAATATTTTTCAGGATGTACACACAGTTACGCACCACCGACGTCATGTGCCTTAACTCCGCTCCACCGTCTGACACACGAGGCAAGCTTCTTATTTTTTGTATAGCACTTTCTAATAGAAGGTTCGGATGACCAAACACTTCCTCGAGAGCGTCGATGACGTCATCAGGGGCAGACCCAGTGCGGAGCAAATCCTCTACGGCGCGCTTGGCGGGTCCGCGTAGCGACTTTTGAAGTCGAATCGTGTTTTGATATTCGGAGTATTGTTTCGCCGTGTGTTGGTAAGCCCTTTTGTACGACAGCCAGTCCACCGGGTTACCGTCGAACTCTGGTAGATCATGTTTTTGTCGTGACATGGACGCGATTGCGTCAGCCAGGTACTTGATGTCCGATACTGGAGGTGCGCCGTGGGGTGACGCTGTGGGCGCCGGCAGCGCTGGCGTGAAGTTCGTGGCGCGGGAATCCCGCGCGAGTTCGTTTGACGCGCTTACGATAGGCGGGCGGTCCCCGGACGCGGCAGGCGCGGCCGGAGCGCTCGTGAGTGGAATTTCCCGCAAGTCGGAACATGTTGCCTCGCCCGCCGGCGGTTGTACTGCAACATGCTGGATGGCCGATGTAGTACCGAGCCATGTCGACACCTTCTCCGCATCACTCACAACACTCCGTGTTCCGTCCTCGCCGAACTCGTCCTCTATTTCCGCCATGTCCAAGGCCAACTTTTTCTTGATTAGTTGCTCCCGGACTTTCGCTATCTCCTTCTCCGCTTCGTATTCGGCTCGGAGGCGCGCGGCTTCGCGGCTTGAGCGGCTTGAATGCGACCTCAACGTGGAAACATCTTCACTGCGGTGTGTAGCCGCAGTGACACACGTTGTGTCCGACACAGGTCGATCCCGTACAGCAGAAGCATGAGCCTTGCTCCTCGTCACGCAGCCGATCTTAGAGTCCATTGTCTCGCCTCGGTTGAACCTTTACATATAGATCCGGCTCGAAGAAATGTAGATAATTGGCGCAGGGTTCGGTTCTACCGAGGGAGGCTTTTCAAATAAAACACTCTTTTTCCTTTCAGAACGCTATATTCACCCGTAAAAAACTTCTCCACGACTGACTTTTTCGCCCCACGTGGCCCCGCGCCGCGTCTCGTGCGACCCTCTCCCTCACTCGCTCCCCGAACGCCGAGATGGCGGGCGCGACCGAGGATTGCCGAGAGCGCACGAGTGTACGATGGACCACCGCGCTCGCGGCGCGCGGACACGAACTTTTATATTATTTTGGTTGCCTACACTTACAGTAAAATCAGAATTAAATTTAAGTGAAACTTAAAATTTGTCTTTTATATACATTACCGACTGCGAATTCGGTACTATATAGAATACCTAGGCAAAGTATAAAATAAATAATATTTCATACATTACCTACAAATTTTAGGTATTCTACACATTGCCTAGGTTTTGTACACAATACCGGATTATACAGATTGCCGGTAACATATATACCTAAAAGACTGAATGACTGCTTTTTTAAAATAATTTGGCTTAAGCACTACAATGTAGAAGTTAGAAAATAATTGGTGTTTATAATTCTGTGCAAAGCATTTAAGTATTTGATAAAAGTAATATTATAAATTTTTTAGTTATCTGTGGCAATGTTTTTAGTAAGTTTAGGGATTAATAAAATTAAAATATTGAAATGTTTTTCACTGGCAAATACACAAAGTGCAATGCCATAAACTAAAAAAAAAGAAGAAAATTAAAATGGAACATTGAATACACTTTTAACCATAGACTAGAAGATTTCAAGCATTTAATCTTCCTATAATTTAAACAAGATTTTAACTTTTTTTTTATCGCTGACAGGCTAGGTGTTTGACCACAGCTCACCTGATGTTAAGTGACGGTGTGGTCGAAGATGGTAAAGCACACCTAGCCTGGAATGGAACTGGCTCTCAAGTGCGGCTGCCGGAACACACCGTTAGATGCTTGGCGGTAGATTTTCAACTTGAGGGTGGTAGCTAGCCAGCCGAGTACTAGAAAGTACCCTACCACCACTACATATTAGTATATTGACTTATTCATTATATTGACATATGATTTTGATATTTTCAAATATGAATGGACAAATGACCTGTATCTTTGATGTTATCAAAAGGTTTGTATTTGATTCAATCTAATTAGGACCATAAATTTTAAAAAGGTGCGTTCATTGTATACAATAAAGTATTAATACATACGCATCTTACAACTGCAACAACAAAACGCACATCATTCGTCACAGTAGCCCGTAAACAACAACATGACGTCATTTTTCTGAACAGCTGTTTGCTAGATTATCTATAAGATTTAAATTACTTCCTTACCTAAATGATTACAAAAATTATTATTATGTATAATTAGTCTAAATACCGGCTTTTCGATGATTTAATTGAAATACTTAAACATGTTTTAGGTTAATGTTTGAGACTAAAATTATGACATTTCTGTACTCGCTCGTCCTTATGACAAAAAAAAAGATTCCAAACTGCATTAAAGAAAGAAGAAATGTCATTTTTTTTATTTTTTTTTACCTACAGGCGAACACATTATTGCTAAAATAACAACCTATTAATGTCAAATTTGCAACATTTTTGTAATAAAAATTAATTTCACTCACCTGCTAACCTTTGCTGATAATAAAACGACATTTTTATTAATTAATTGGCGTGCAACTACACTAAATTGACTAATCCACTTTTAACCGTGTTCGTTTGATACCGGCACTAGAGACGTGACGCAAATGACCGAAACTGAACTGTCAGACGGTATGACTAGTGATAAGAAATGATGAACAGTTTTAATTTTAGTTTTTTGTTTTTAACTGCAATAATTGTTCAGTGGTTAACGCGGTCGGTTCACGCCGAAGGTTGTGGGTTCGAACCCCAACAATAAACTTGAACTGTTGGTAAAGGAAAACATCGTCAGATATGAAAATTTATATAAAAAACAAACACACGTTTTATTATGCTCTAAAGGTTGTGCAAAATAGGTATACCTATACCTATTTTGAATATGCGCTCTGCAGACACCGCGTCCGTGACTATTGTCAACTTTGAATTAAAAAATATATTTAAGAATAGGGAAATAGTTAAATCAATTTTAATGTAGAGTTAAAGTACTAAGTGTATACCAGCGACCTGCAAGCTGCACCCGATCATGAGTATAACGCATTTATCAGCCATCGCCTTCCTCAACCATATTTGAAAGAAGAGAGGGCCCGTCACACGACGCCGCCGCAAGAAGGAGCCTTCGATGGCGAGCATAATTGCTCGAATCTTTATTTCTATTTACATCTGGTTTATATTTTAATTTGAATCGCATCGTCTTGGCCCAGGGCCTCCAACACCACCACGTTTCGATCTTTGATAGCCATCTGCACGTTGTACTTCTTAATAAGTATAATTTTAACATGTGTCCTGATAGTAAGTGACCGCCATTATTAGTATTACCGTTAAGATTTTGTTAATACCCCCGAGGTCTTAGCCCTGTGGAAAGGTCACAGGCCACCCATACATTTTACTTGGTGGTAGATTTCCTTAACAGGAGGTCGTCTAGGTAGGTACCACTGCAGTACCAGATATTCTGCTGCCAAGCAGTAGTGTGTAAACATTACTGTGTTCCAGTTTGAAGGGTACTGCAGCTAGCGAAATTACAGGGCTGTTGAGACTAACCATCTAGTCGCAAAGTAATGAGCACCAAGGCAGCGATGCCCTGGACTTTGTTTTACTTCTCAAAGTTCTGTGTAGCGCTACAATGGTCATGTATAGGCGTTATCTCTTAGCATCAGGAGAGCGTCTCGTTCGTCTCATTACTGTAACATAGAAAAAAAGTACATAGTGGACTTTCCTTGGGTACGTACCAAACGTTTTGACTCTATGTTTCTCATCCATACGGCCAAAGAATGGAATAGGCTGCCGGCTTTCTTGTTTCCTGAGAGATATAATCTAGATATTTTCAAGACCAGAGTGAATAGATATCTTCTAAGTCTGCGTGCTTTATCTTAGACCATATCATCGCTTACCATCAGGCGAGTTGGTGGTCAAACGTGGACATATCCTTATTTGCAAAAAAGGCGAACTTCCCTCACTGCAAATTACGAACACTTATAATTACCAAACATATCATTTCTCACTCATCATCACTCTTTTTAGCTCTTCGCAAATCGTTCCCTATATTTTACATCACTATTACCTATGTTGAAACAGCGTAACGTCACATTTAAAATTATAGCATCAAGCTATGACATCATCTTTGGTTTTGACCCGATTACGAATAAGCGTATCGATTTAAGTAGACCTAAACACACGCAACGAACACACGATATAACGTAGCTTCATAAATTGGTCGTGTCATCAGTGCGACCGCAATTTCAAGACTGTTTAATATTACCTACCTACTTTAAAAATATGCTCAAACTTGATGAATTCGTTCCGAGAGTTTGTTGAACTTTTTCTTTCGCATGCTTCGACGAATATAAGGTGAATCATAAGAATGGATGATAAATTTACTTAGTTAAGTTTAGTAGTAGATACATGACTTTCTGAGTTATAATTTACATATAAAAAGGACTTTTTGAAACGTCCTTTCTCACTTTTTTTATTTATATTATGAAATCATAACCTTTGATTATGTACCTATTGTCAAATAAGGTCTACGATTTCATTCGCGTTTTCCAGAATAAAAAGTAGTAAAAATGTTAATTCAAGGTGTTAGCTATTTGTACTGTAGCCTACTCCAGATTTCAACCAAATTTATTTATTTTATTTTTATAATATTATTAGCTATTGTGAAAAAACACTTAGAATAGTTAGCTGTGCGTTACCTTTGCTAAAGGCTGTTAACATTAACCATCGAATGTTTTAAAGAACCTAATGAGCAAGAAGCAGCTATGCTGTTTTGCTATACTCAAAGTTTTGTGTATCGCTATAATGGTCATGGACATGCGTGAACTCTTACCATTATGAGAGCGTTTGGTTCGTCTCTTTACTTAATGCATAAGTTATATCAATATTATCTAAATTTCACCTATTGCACACAAACTTTTGCTTATAAAATATTAGTGAGATGAGATAAATTGTAAGGAATGAGGAAAAGAAATCGTCTCCTTTATCCTTTTGAAGTCAGTTCAACGAAAGCTGTAATGTGAAAAGAAAAAAGAATTTAACACATTGGCGCCAAAGAAAATAATAATTATTGTTTTTTTTTTTTTTTGGCATCGCACTTCGTTGAATTTCCTATGTGAAGTATTTCGATATTTTCAAGTATTAAAGATAACAACTACAACAAATCTACAACAAACAATCAAAGTGACGCAAATTAAATTATGGCCAAGTCCAGTCATACCTTGATGTAAGTAGTAAAGTGGTAACTTATTAGATTCAAAACACAAAAGCTTATATAAGTGAGGCGAAATTTTTTTTTTCGCGAAAATGATTCCCCAGGCGAGCTTTTGTTGTTCTTCCTTATTTCTGGCGTTGCACTTTGTATATATTTACCAGTGTCAGGTAATTGTATTGTATGTTTTCTACATGAAAAGGTAAATCAGGTGAAATAAGTCTAAGTCGCATAAAGTAAGTCAAAGATAAGTCCAGAATATGAAGTTTTTCTTTATTGTAGATAGGCTTGCGTTTGACAGCCATCTCGCGTGATAGTGAAGTAGTACTGACTTTATTTTACCACACTCACGCACGTAATTTTACACTTTATAAATGAAACACCGCTATTTTTATACATAAATACACGAAAAAACGGAGTTTTGAAAAGTAATACATTGCGGCGAAATGACTTTTCCGCGTTCCCGCTGAAACTCATTTCTGTTTTGTTGTGCATTGCATTGCCTGTATTTTAATGTCAATAATGTCATGCTATATAATAATTTAATGTCATTGGTTTTGTCGTCAAGTGAATAATAAAAATTTTATGTAGGTATAACGATATACAGTAAATATTTAAGTTTTCATGTGTCGGTGTGTTAATAATTAATGATTTATGAAGATCAACCTCAAGTAAAAAGAAAGCGCAATACTCGTAGGTAAGTGGTTATGAAATTAATCAAATACTTGTTTACTTCAGTATGTCTTACTAAATCACTCGCTATTTTATGTATTTCTTGGTTTTATAACAAATAAAACCAATACCTATCCTTTTGCTGCGTTTGTTTAGCAGTCTAAAAAGTTCAACCGAGCAAAAACCATATATACTAAGTTCAATGTAAAGATACTCTACAATGCTACATTGCTATTAGCAACATAACTACTTATGTTACCCTGGAATTTTATTCACTTTACTTATAATAGAGATAACTCAGTACCCTGGACTGCCATATGTAAGAAATTTGGAGAACTCTCTGCCTGATTGAAGCAGTAGAAAGAACTTTGTGCCCTAAAGTAAATATTACAAAGAATTCTGAGCCCTAGACTAATCTGTGTAAGAAATTTCTGTCCTAGATAAAGATAGCCCTATAAATGTTTGTCCAGGATGGGAATCAAACATACACTACAGCCTAGGAAGTATAAATACTATCAATTGAGGTAACAGAGTTGTCAATGTAGATTAATATTGTAGATAGGTGGTGTGTTCTTCATCATCATCCACATCCTTCTTTATCCCACTGCTGGGTAAAGGCTTCTCTCTTGTTATGCCATCTACCTCAGTCCTGTGCCTGTGTGTGTACTTAATTTGATTTTATTTATACTTTGTTTGAGTTTGGCTTTTGTTATGATGAACGAAGAGAGTGGAAAGTGATGGAGGGTTTCAGACGATTTGGGTTTTGCTATCCAATTGCACTTGTGTTCAAAATTGTGCAAAAAATAAACATTTCTGAATAAATGCTGCGTTCTATCGACTAAATAAAGATTTATTATATTATGTTAAACTCATGAATCAAACCAGAAACCTGATTCTCTAGTACACATTAGAACTCTTGCCGGAAATGAATATAGCCTTTCAATTTTGATCACTTATAAAGTTAAATCTTTATCAGATAAATTGTTAAATTTTAATCCCACTAATATTATAAATGTGAAAGTTTGGATGGATGGATGGATGTTTGTTTGTTACCTAATCATGCCAGAACGGCTGAATGGATCTGGATGAATTTTATGAGGTAGATACTTTAGACCCTGGATTTAAACATAGGATACTTTTCATCATCATCATCATCCATCACCACGCGAGTATTACCGCGGGGCGCAGCTAGTCACTAATAAAGTTAACTTTTGAACACTTATAAAATTAAATTTTAATCACTTTTACTGTTAAATTCATCAAACAATTCAACAAACAATTCATCACGTTTTTTAAGTTGACACTGCTGTAGTATGTTTTACAAGTGAATTTAACTTTAGTTCTGTAGTATTATAATTTGTTCATGTGTGTTAATCTCGATCGATCCCAACTCTTCTCGCACATAATATTGACTAAATTATCTGAATAGAAAAGGAATAAAATTAGACCTTGAATATGAGATACACTCTTTTTCATTAGTAGAAAGACTACTCACATGAAAAATGGGGCATACATATGCAAAGCATGGGAAGAGTAGTGATGATGATGATGAACTTTGTTTTTTAATTCTGGAGTTAGATAATGACATTGAAATCTTAGATTTTTCAGATAAAGATGGAAGATGATATGCCACAACAAGACGAGGCATTGCCGCTTACATGTGAAATCATTGAAATATCTGATGAGGAGGTCAACACAAACCCAGTTAAGAAAAAAAAGTAAGTTTATACAACTTTGATATTTTATTTAAACTAGGTGGTACTTGGCATGTAAGAGTTGGTGGTATGAGTCGGCTAAGGGATGTAATCCGGAAGATGGGCAGCAGCGTCTTCCTTGAACAATCACACCTAACTGCGCTCGCCAACCCGCCTGCCAAGCGTGGCGAGTATTGGCAAAACCCCCCCAGGAGGAGGCCTATGTCCAGCAGTGGACGTCCTATGGCTGATGATGTGATGTGTGTGTGTGCATGTTGTTGTTGCAAAAGAAATATTTTAATACTAAAAAGCGAAATATAAACTTTACAAAGTATTATTATACCTGCTAGGTACCTACTGATCTGTTTGAAGTCTGCCAAGCACCGGCACCTAGGCTAGGTTAAGATCAGTAGGTACCTAGCAGGTATAATAATACTACTTATGTAAAGTAAGTTTAACTTTTTTTTAAAGTTTATTCTCAGTGTACTTTGATATTGAGCTTATTTAACATTAATTCCAGACGAAAGCCGTACAAGCCAGATCCTTCCAAAGCGGTACAGTGCGAGACATGTGCCCGAATGTTTGGAGACAAGCATCAGTTGAAGAAGCACCGCATGGTCCACACAGATGAGCGGCCCTTCGTCTGCTCGCACTGTGGGAAGGCCTACAGACACAAGCATGTGTTGAAGCAACATGAGATGTCTCATTACGGTGAGAATGGAAATATATTATTGTTATTAATAACTAGGTGGTAGATTGAATGCCTACAATATGAGAGGAGAATATAAAAAACCAAATTATTAATAATTTGGTTTTTTATTCTTTACCATAGATCACATGTTTTTTTTTAAATCAAAACTCAAAAAAAAACTCAAAACTCAAAGTGCTTTATTTCCTTTAGACCTTACAGGACTCTTGGACACGTCACACGTCACAAATTATAAAAATACTTAAAACTAGGAAATAAAGTGATCACTTTGATCTTTCGTTCACTTCAATCTTTTTGAGGTAAAGTAAAGAAGCGAACAAGAAACCTAGTAATAGTAATGAGACGAATACGACGCTCTTCTGATGATAAAAGAACGCATGTCCATGACCATTGCAGCGATATACAGAACTTTGAGTAACAAAACAAAGTTTAGGGCATCGCTGCTTTGGCGCTCATTAATTTCAGATTTTTACAGGTTAGTCTCAACAGCCCTGCAATGTCGCTGCAGTACTCTTCACATTAATGTTTACACATTACTACTTGGCGGGAGAATATCTGGTAGTGCGGTGGTACCTACCTAGACAACCTGCAAAATAGATTTTCGACCAAGTAAAATGGTGGTGAATGTGATACGCACATAGCGTTTTGATTCCAAATGTCCCACAAAATGAACCCTTTGCAAAAAATCCCTTTCTCAAAAAGTTTCTTAAGCAAAATGTCTTTCTTCATACGAAAGCGACATCTTACGAAACTACTACTACTCGGTGGTAGATTTTCGTAGCAGGATGTCGTCTAGGTAGGTACCACCGCAGTACCAGATATTCTGCCGCTAAGCAGTAGTGTGTAAACATTACTGTGTTCCGATTTGAAAGGTGCTGCAGCGACATTACAGAGCTGTGGAGACTAACCATCGAAAGTCTCAAAGTAATGAGCGCCAAAGCAGCAATACCCAGGGTATTGCTGCTTTGGCGCTCATTTGCTTTGCTACCCAAAGTTTTGTGTATTGCTGCAATGGTCATGGACTTGCGTTATCTCTTACCATCAGGAGAGCGTAAAGTTCGTCTCATTACTTATACATTAAAAAAAACTACTTTTCATAAACTTTTTGCGAAAGGTACTTTTTACCTTTCGCAAAAAGTTTATTTCGTAAATTGTTCCTTTCGCAATATGTTTCTTTGGCAGAATTTCATCTTCGCAGAATGTTCCTTTCGCAGAATGGCCTTTTACGAAAGAGACATCTTACAAAACTTCTTAAAAAGAAGGTTTTACGCAAATAGTTTATTTTACAATATGTCCCTTTCGCAGAATGTCCAATTCGTAGAATGTCTCCTTCGCAGAATGTTCCCTTTGCATAATGTTCTATTTGATTTACATGAATGCTAACAAAGTTTCGTGTGTCCAGGTCCAAAGGAGCTCCAGAAAAACTTTACATGCACAGAGTGCGGGGCTTCCTTCACTCGCAGCTCCTCCCTCAATACCCACCAGCGGATCCACACGGGGGTGCGGCCCTTCGCCTGCCATCTCTGCGACAAAACCTTCACCCAGAAAACTAACTTGCAGCAACACATTATGGTACATTACTTTTTAACTTCAAAATAAAATATTGTAAAATTATTTATTTGGAATAATTTACAAAATATAGAACAATGTATAATTGATCGATTCAGGTGTTACATTGCGGAAGTTCATTTTGAGTGTTCAAGGTGTATATTAGGTTTATTTCCGCTTAACAGTAATTTCAGTTACAACAGTAATGAGGATTTGAATTTAACTAACTTGACAACAATTAATATTACTTAATTTTAAAACCGAAACTTTACTTAATATCTAAAACTAAATTTGACATACATATACTTAAAAGACAAAACAATGTCGGCCAAGCGCTTAAAGAGTCGGCAGGTCCTGAGGATACCTCGTGTAGAGGCGACACACGTATCGACAAGTGGTTACAGCAGCGAGAAGAGGATATAAACACTTGTGGTTTTTGTTTTTATATTTATTAGTTTTTTGTAAAATTTGTTTTAACTTTTAAGTTTATGTCAAATTTAGTTTGAGATATTAAGTAAAGTTTTGGATAAGTTTATTTAAATTATTGTCAAGTTTTTTTAAATTGATGTCAAGTAAGTTAAATTTAAGTCCTTATTACTGCTGTAACTGAAATGGCTGTTAAGCAGAAATAAACTAAATATATACCTAGAACACACAGTATAAATAATTAAAAAATATTGTAATTCAAAGTTGACAAAGGTTCACTGACCCAGGTGTCTGTGGAGAATAATTAAAAAAAAATAATTGTGATTTAAATTTCAGGCCCATCAAGATGACAGACCATACGACTGTGATCAATGCCAAAAGAAATTCATAACCCGGAGTAAATTGAAGCAGCACTACAAGAAACATATCAAAAAGAATCTCAAGGTCCAAGCACAAATGAGCGTCATAAAGAAATTACCGCCGTCGTCGACCGTCGCGACCGTCAGCGAGTACAGTGGTGACGGCGACAGTCGAATGTCCAGCCCTATTTGGGCCGAAATCAGTGAAGATGATGACGGTGATGATGGAAACTCTATATTGCCATAAGTGATTGTTTTTGTGATTTTTCCTCGACAAAGTGAATAAAACAAAAGCCCTATACTTTTATCATTGACTGAGACTGCTGTGTTAGCTCATTTGGTGGAATATCTGCTTCAAGAATTGTAGGGTGTGGGTTCTAACCCGAACAATGAGCTTGAGCTGGCGGTGAAGAAAACCATAGCATGGTACACCAGGGTACTTTTTAGTACCCAAGATGAAAGTCTGCCGCCAATCGCCTAACGGTGTGTTCCGGTAGCCTCATCTGATTCTGATTCATCTTCAACCACACTGTCACTTAATATCAGGTGAGCTGTGGTTAAAAACCTAGCTTGTGCACCATATAAAAAAATAGCTCTTGAAATGTCCTATGATATTTTTGGATGTCGCAATAATCTTTTTTTTTTTATAGCTGACAGGCTTGGTTTTTGACCACAACTCACCTGATCTTAAGTGACGGTGTGGTCGAAGATGGTAAAGCACACCTAGCCTGGAATGGAACTGGCTCTCAAGTGAGGCTGCCGGAACACACCGTTAGATGTTTGGCGGCAGATTTTCAACCTGAGGGTGGTAGCTAGCCAGCCGAGTACTAGAAAGTACTCTACCACCACGCTATGGTTTCCTCACGATGTTTTCCTTCACCGACAGCTCAAGCTCATTGTTGGGGTTTGAATTATAGCACTGTCTTAATACTAGTACAGATGCATTATTTCAAACAAAAAATGATAATCGGGTTGTCATGCGCCTAGATGGCGGCACTTTCTATGCGTGCTTCGAGACATTTTGTCGTTACGTCGTAATAGTGAAGAGTTAAATCAATAGATGGCGTTGTAAACCAGTCGGGTTAGAATTTCAAACAGCATTAATTACTACCATCCCGACAATTATTGCATCGGCCAGGGGCGGATCTACATTTTGGGTTGCAGCCAAATATATAAAGGGCCCCAGCTCCCATTGAAAACAAAATGCAGTGAAAGTTTTATGCTTTAAAAAGTAGTTGGAATTCGGGTCAAGAATCCCTAACTTTTTCTTCTAAGTATTGCTTTGATTTATTCGCTCGCCGAGACGATTGTGGTGATTAGTTATTTTAAAATTGTTATATCGTCGTGTAAATATAAAACAAGTCGCAGTCACAAACAAATCAAGTCGCGGTCCAAGACTCAGGGTCTGACAGTTTATCTGTCAAACAAACATCCGGCATCAGACTGTTATCGTGTCAGATCCTGATGAAAAAAAAAACTTTATTGTTCGTTAGTTTGTATGAGAAAGATCAATTTGCAATGTCGTTTTTGTTTCTATGATAGGTAGACCTTACATAATTACTTTATCTGATATAGAAAGAGATGACTAGACGTGAATTTTGTGGGAATGAAAGGAACAATAAGATAATTATATGCACGTGGGTGTTTTGGCGGGAACGTAAAAAGTCATGTTGCTGCATTAGATTATCCAAAACTTGTTACTTTTTTTGTGTTGTTTCGAAAACTCCGATGAGTAAAGTTGCCACTACTTGCTTTGTGTAATTAAAACTAAGACTGACAAAAAAATGCTTTAACACTTTTAAAATTAAATACATTGCACTGGCAGAATGCATAAAGTACATTGCCAAAAGCGAAGAAGAAAACGAGTACGTAATTGATCTCAAACTCATATAAAATAAACGCTACATGTCGCACAATAATATTACGGTCTCAAAATGTTAATGACATCCTAATTTTGTAATGTTGCATGGAATTCTTTCTCTTATCTTTTATCTAGAGAGTGTGACGAAGTACAATCTGATTTTTTTAGGATTATTGTACGTCGATTCAAATTGGTTTTAAAAATTTACAAGTTATGCATGTTAGATCTATTTTTTCATATTTCTAGCAAAAACAAGACGCATTGTAATATTGCCATTATTAAAATAAAGTTATTTATATGGTAGGGATTTCATTGATAATGATTATAGGTTTTAAGAATAAATTTTATTGTAATTACATATTCCTTTAACTATTTATACTAAGCTTAGTACATTAAATAAAACAATGATTATATAAAATGTTTTAGTTTTTATTTGTCATGCTGAAATCTATTCTCGGGGTTTGATGAGCGGGTCTTTATAATTCACACTTATCTTGTGTTTAATGTGTACCGTTTCCTATCTTTATTGCAACTCGTTTAATTTTTGATCTGTTAAAATAAAAAAATGATGGTAATTTGAGTATTCTTTGGTCGAAACTGCCACCGTGCTTGTTCAGTTGTTCCAATGGTTGCGATACGATGGTACGATGTTATGCAATCATTTGTCTCCCTGCGCAAATTTAAGAATTCTGGACTTATAAAATCAATTAGCCATTACGGAAGTGAAAACTAGTGAGTGACTGTTTTATACTATGTAGAGATAGTAAAATAGTAGAAAATGTACCCTATATTATAAATGGTAACACCCTCAACAAAACGTCACATCACAAAAAAGTTCCTATTTTTCTAGCATTTTTAAAAGTTTCGCTGCCTGTTTTTCTCTCATTGGTTTTTATATTCTCTTTCTCGCTTTAATGCCCGAATTAAAAATTAAAACAACAAATTACAAAATGTCATATTTCCAGTTTTTTGTTTTGGTTTGTTTACTGAACCGTAACGAAATACGTTTTTGGTTTTTTTGACATTAAAATTAGCTAAAATTGTTACAAACTCCAACAAAATAAATCGGATTTATTAGATACATTTTAGCACCTGTAACAATAATATTATTTTATTGTTTCAACTGCGAAAAAGTTTTATGTAAGTATTTGACAACGAAAATAATAATTTACTTTTTTGTGGATTCGTTTTTCCAAGGTTTCTCATTTTTGAATGCCACCTATTATTAATTTTGTTATTTTTACACCAACTTTTTTTTTGATAAAGAATTTTCTTGCCTGCAAAATACACAAACAAACAATGCTGAACCTAAGTTTTTGTATGCATTTAAAATACTCATAAACATGAAAAATATTTTGTAAGTTTTGTATACAATAGTTAAAAGCAAAGAGATATTTAGTAGCTTTGCCATCTCTGATAGATTTTATAACTAAATACCTATTATTTTCTGAAGTTAATTCCTTAAATAATTATTTTAAAAATATCAGATTGGGATGGAGACCGTAGATGAAAACAAAAAACCACCAGAGTTAATGGTTAAATGTGAAGTCATAGAAATATCTGATGAGGAAGAAGATTTGAAACCAAAGAGGTATGTAACTTATAGTTCTTGATATCAGTTAATTGATTTTTGTTTTTCTTATATGGGATTACTCATGTTTCATTAGGTCAGATAGTCCTAACTATAGTTTTGGCCACATCAGAGTGTTGTGGAGTTAGGTCTTGTCTTACTCTTAGGAAGAGTCCACCAGATATTTTGTAGCGATGACAGCTCAGTGGTTAGCGCGGTAGGTTCGCATGCCGAAAGGCATGGGTTCAAACCCCAACAATGAGCTTGAGCTGCCGGTGAAGGAAAACATCGTGAGGAAACCATAGTGTGATGGTAGAGTACTCTCTAGTACCCGGCTGGCTAGATACCACCCTCAAGTCGATAATCTGCTGCCAAGCATCTAACGGTGCGTTCCGGCAGCCTCACTTGAGAGCCAGTTCCATTCCAGGCTAGGTGTGCTTTACCATCTTCGACCACACCATCACTAACATCGGGTGAGTTGTGGTCAAACACCTAGCCTGTCAGCCATAAAAAAAAAAAAACATTTTCTGCATGCATTCATCCTGCAGACTTTAGACCTGCTTAGCAATGAAATTAGCTGCCTGAGTTGGTGTTCCCTGATAAATACAATCTGGGTGCCTTCAAGTCGCGAGTGAATTCTCAACAATTGTACTTCATTGTATATCATCTTCTCTTAACATCAGACGAGATGGAGGTTAAACCTATTATAATATTTAAAAAAAACTGGTGGAGAAATGGACTATATACTCCAAGAGAGATATCAGTGTAAGACTTATTGCCCTTATTTCAAATAACATTCATAATAAGTCCAAACAAATGTTTGAATTGCAGACGAGTAAGAAAGAAAGCCATCCACTCTGATCCCGTGAAATGTGAACAGTGCGACAAATTGTTTGCTACCAAATACCATATGAAAAAACATCTACGCACGCACACAGGGGAACGACCATATATGTGCACGAAATGTGGGAATACCTACACACAGTTAGGGCATTTAAGTATACATCAGCTTAGACATAATGGTAAGATTTATTTTAACAGATATAGTAAAAAAAACTGGTCGACAGGCTAGGTGTTTGACCTCAACTCACCTGATGTTAAATGACGGTGTGGTTGAAGATGTTGAGGACACCTTGCCTGGGATGGAACTGACTCTTAAGTGAGGCTACCGGAACACACCATTAGGTGCTTGGCGACAGATTTTTAACTCAAGGGTGGTAGCTTTACCCTACCACCACAACAAACAGATATAAAAACAGAATACACAATTTAAACACTTTGATATAGGCATCCACCACTCTCTTATACCCTAATAACAACAGCTAAAACTTTTTCCTTACTAGATCTTGCTGTTACCACAATTTTGCCAATGACTCGTGCAAAAATTCTGTGAATGTTTGTCACAAGTTGACCAAAAAGGTTTTTTTTTTTCTTGTAAATATAATGAGACGAACGAGACACTCTCCTGATTGTAAGAGATAATGCCTGTCCATGACCATTGCAACAATACACAGAACTTTGACAAAACAAGAACTAGGGCATCGCTGCTTTGGCACTTTAATTTTGAGCAGGACCCTTCAAACTGAAACACAGTAATGCTTACACACTACTGCTTGGCGGTAGAATATCTGGTACTGCGGTGGTACCTACCTAGACGACATCCTGCTAAGGAGAAGTGAATGTGTAGAAGTGTGTGTGAAGTGATTGTTCTACTAGTGTCAATTATAAAAAAATTTAAAATTGTAAATTGGTTTAAACAATAAAAGAGTTAATTATGATTAATACAGGCCTAATCAAAAGTTCATTCACCTTTCTTTCCAGGTATTAAAAACTTTACTTGCACAGAATGCCCTGCATCTTTCTACCGGAAAGCTGACCTGGACCGACATGAAAGAATACATACTGGAGACAAGCCTTACTCGTGTGAGATATGCGGAAAACGCTTCATACAAAAGAACAACCTAGTAATGCATGTCAAAATGCATGTCGGTGACAAGAGGTTTGAGTGTGTTGTGTGTAAGAAGAGATTTATGACAAAGAGTAAGTTGGTGTTACATAGTAAGAGGCATGAGAAGGATAAGAAGGGGAAGGATTATGTGGACGAGGAGGTTATATAGGTAATTAAATATGGGAAGTTACAGGTTCTGTGGTTGTGGACCAGTGTGGAGTTCTTATTCATATTTAAAGTGGGGGTGATAAGTCCTGTACCGATGTCCCTATCGGGGTGTTTTGTGCATTGCCCCCTACCAATTTAGTTTCTACCCGAGTCCATACCGCTAGCATATTAGCTCCAGCGAGTTGGGTGGAATGCTTATAAATACAAATATTTTATAGATAGCACCAATGTTACAAGTTAAGTTCCATAATATCATTTCCAATCATTCCTTGCTGAGTTTCTTGCCTAAACTGAATAAATGACTTTTTGTTTTTTAATTTTGATTTTGAATAATTATACAATCTGGGTACCTTCAAATCGCGTATAAATCGGTTTCTTCTAGACAAGCGTGCTTCATCGTAGACCGCATCTTCGCTTATCATCAGGCGAGATGGCGGTCAAACGCAAGCCTATTTATTATTATAAAAAACATTAAAAAGTTTTAAAACACTGATTAAATGTTAACGAATAAAAAAACTAAAATGTCAGAGTAAAGTATGTCAATATAAAAATATTGTTAATATAAAAATATGTCACTATAATAGTAGTTTTGGGATCACACTTGAGTGTTAAGTGTATAAGAAAAGATATTAGACAAACAGTAAGTTGATGTTTCATAGTAAGAAGGATAAGAAAATCATGCGTAAGAAAACATTATGTAGGCCGTGTTCATGTACACACGGCTGTGTTCACGACACTAACGCACTATTTTAACACAATGTTTTCTGAAATGAGTACAAATTAAAAATGTCAAAATCATAACACATGTCAATATATTGTTGTTTTACTTATGGATTACTATCATAACTTGTGAGGCGCGTAGCGGCCCGCAGAGCGTAGCAATTCATTTCACGCACGTTGTATTCAGTGTTGTCTCCATGATGAAGGCCACCGGATATGGCTGAAACTATAGTCGGAGTTTCCGATATAATTAAACGAGAATAATCCCGCTTAAGTAAAACAAAAATATGTCAAAACCACGTCAGTTACCATAGTAAAATATGTCAAATATAAAGTATGTCAAATATAAAGTATGTCAAATATAAAGTATGTCAAATATAAAGTATGTCAAATATAAAGTATGTCAAATATAAAATATGTCAAATATAAAGTATGTCAAATATAAAATATGTCAAATGCCGTTCTTAGTTAAAAACTCTCTAGTAGATACTTAAAATCATTCCTATGAAGTGAGATAGAGATAGCAATGTATTAAAAAAGGTCTGTAAGGTGTATTTTTAGTTAAATATCGAAGGGTACTTATATATTATATTAGAAACATCGATCAAAGATATAAGGATATGCCAAACTTGCACAGTACGTGTAAAAATTGTGACATATATTAAGTTCTAGCTTTTATGATTGCATGGCCAATTCTCGAAAGGTTTTAGAGAAAATCTCCTTGTTTTTTTTTGTAAGAAATTGTTCTGTGACTTATAAAAGTAAGTGGAACATCTTGGCGATAAATAGGCGACACGAGTGGGAAGAGGCGGCGCGGCGGGGGCGGGGGACGCTTGCCGGCGATCACTACGCGAGTGCCGGCCGTGCAGTCGGGGCTAGCACGTAAATGTCATTGTGTTCTGTTGCGTAGCTATGTGGCCATGTTCAAATATAACAGGCTAGTGATTTTTTTATTAAAAATTGATAAAAATTTACGTGTGTGTCTTATAGATTTGATGTTAGCGAAGCTACGAACAAAAAAGATCGATGGAAGATTTGTTCGTAGATGCGATGTCGACATCCCTGCACGCGCCGCGCGCTAAACCTGCGTAAAGCAACGCTAGTAGGGAAGACGTTCTACTTACCCGGGGCCGCGCGCTCCAACTACTTTGCCAGTGGTTCTTAAATGCACCCAAAGTGGTCCGCGAAGTATCTGCTTCAAAAATAGTAAGGCGTAGGTTCGATATCCAAGCATACTTATTGTACTTGGTGGTAGATTTCCTTAGCAGAGGTCGTCTAGATAGGTGCCACCGCAGTACCTGAGATAGTACTGACCGCAGATATTCTGCCGCCAAGCAGTAGTGTGAGACATTACTGTGTTCGGGTTTGAAGGGTACTGCAGCGACATTACAGGGCTGTTGAGACTAACCATCTAGTCTCAAAGTAATGAGCGCCAAGGCAGCGATGCCCTGGACTTTGTTATGCTACTCAAAGTTATTTGTGAATAATAAATAAATAAATATTGTAGGACACATTACACACAGCGCCATCTGACCCCAAACTAAGCAGAGCTTGTGTGATGGAAGTCAGATAACTGATAGAATACATAAATACTTTTTTTGTTTGTAAATACATACTTATAATACATTCAGAACACCCAGACACAGATCAAACATTTGTTGATACCAAACAAACATTTGTCCTTGGCGGGAATCGAACCCACGCCCTACAGCACAGGCAGGCATACTCCCATTGAGCCAACAGGGCTGAATACATTTGATATTAAGTCTGGTGGCAGTCTTTTTATCTTTGATCGAAGATTACTATTGTTAATTATCATGAAAGTTATGGTTGTATTTTGTATATAGTTATTGTTAACTCTGGTTGAAGATTAAGTTAAAGAAGTACATGGTTATTGTACAAAATAAATGTTTTTGTTATTTTTATTTATTGTGTTTTAATTTAGAGTAGCTGCGCCCCGCGGTTTTCCCGCTGTTTCCACGTGAACACTACATTTTTAATTGACAAAGCCTACTATAAGGTGGCTCATTACGTGGAAGACAGGAATATATGGTTGTTGTAGCTTCTCTCTGCACTTGCATCCCCCTGGCTAAGTGACAATTGTAGTAAGCATAATGTATTAATATTTATGACTGTAAACTGTAACCTAATATGAAAAGAAAGATCCACAAAAAAAATGCCTTGCTGAGTTTCTTGCCGGAGTCTTCTCAGTTGAAGTGTAATTACGAGCCGGTGGTAGATTCAAACATGTAACTTAACGTTCATAAGTGCCTTACCAGGGCCTACACTGAATAAATGACATTTTGATTTTTTTGGTTTTGATTTTAAATAAAATGTAGCATATGTGTTAATCCAAGGTGTTAGCTACCTCCATGCCAAATTACACCTAAATTGGCCCAGCCGTTTGACCGTGAAGATATAACAAACATACAAACACACATATACATTCTGAAACTTTGTCACTAGGGACTGAGAAAAACAAATAATATTTCTGTGATGAAGTGTATATAGCGATGATAGCTCAGTGGCTAGCGGGGTCGGTTCGCGCGCTAGGGCGTAGGTTCAAATCCCAAAATTTCAACAATGAGCTTGAAGGAAAACGTCGGAAGAACAGTTGACAGGCCATATTGTTTTACTTATGCAGGATTATTGGCGTTTATATCGAATACTCTATTAACTATAGCGAAAAAATGTGTCAAAAGCAAGTCAGTTTCCATAGTAAAATAGTTAACAGGCTAGGTGTTTGACCTTAGCCCATCTGATGTTAAGCAACGGTGTGGTCGAAGATGGTAAACGCATCTGGGATGGAACTGGTTGCCAGAACACACCGTTGGGTGCTTGGCGAAAGATTTTCTACTTGATTGGAAGCTAGCCAATCGAGTACTATAAAGTACACTACCATCACGCTATGGTTTCCTCACGATGTTTTTCTTCAGCGGTAATTTAAGGTCATCGTTGGGGATTGAACCCACGCCCTTCGGCGTGTATACTGACCGTTCTAACCACTGCTATCATCCCTACAAAAAGCACCAGAATAAAGAGATAACAAATATGAGATTAATAAATAGCTCCAGTGGATCAAAACACGGGTCGGATGTATCCTAAAACAACTATCAAGGTCAAAGTGGGCTGTAATAACTTTTGTTACGGTTGAAAGCTAGGCATTTGACCATAGCTTTTAGGACGTCTAGGTAGGTACCACCGCAGTACCAGATATTCTGCCGCTAAGCAGTAGTGTGTAAACATTACTGTGTTCCGGTTTGAAGGGTACTGCAGCTAGCGAAATTACTGGGCTGTTGAGACTAACCATATAGTCTCAAAGTATTGAGCGCCAAGGCAGCGATGCGCTGGACTTTGTTTTACTACTCAAAGTTCTGTGTATCGCTGCAATGGTCATGGACAGGCGTCATCTCTTAACATCAGGAGAGCGTCTCGTTCGTCTTATAACTGTCACATAAAAAAAAAAATTGCTCACATGATGTTAAGGAACGGTGTGGTTGGTAAATGGTAAAGCATATCTAGCCTGGAATGGAACTGGCTCTCAAATGAGGCTGCCGGAACACATTAGGTGCTTAGCGACAGATTTTCAACTTGAGGTGGTAGCTAGCCAGCTGAGTACTATAAAGTTCATATCTTACGACCAAGCTATGATTTCCTCACGATGTTTTCCATCACCGGTAGCTCAAGCTCATTTTAGGGGTTTGAACCCACGCCATTTGTCGTGTAAACCAACCGTTCTATAACCACTGAGCTATCATTATCATCAGCGTTTCGAAGTCCACTGCTCGACATAGGCCTCTCCCAAGACACGCCACTCAGCCGTCAGACGGCGTACTACGTAACCTATTACTACGTAATAATAACTTTGAGCTTACTATATAACCTACTTTGTGCTTACTATATAACCTACTTTGTGCTTACTATATAACCTACTTTGTCCTTACTATATAACCTACTTTGTCCTTACTATATAACCTACTTTGTCCTTACTATATAACCTACTTTGTCCTTACTATATAACCTACTTTGTCCTTACTATATAACCTACTTCGTCCTTACTATATAACCTACTTTGTCCTTACTATATAACCTACTTTGTGCTTACTATATAACCTACTTTGTCCTTACTACATAACCTACTTTATCCTTACTATATAACCTACTTTGTCCTTACTATATAACCTACTTTGTGCTTACTATATAACCTACTTTGTCCTTACTACATAACCTACTTTATCCTTACTATATAACCTACTTTGTCCTTACTATATAACCTACTTTGTGCAAACTACATAGATGTAATAATTATGGAATGTAGCAAAGTTAAAGTTAATTCACAAAAATATCTAAAGTCAGTCAACGCGTTTATTCGAGAAAAAGAATCTATTACAAGTGGATAAGTTCGCAAATAAGAGTTGAAAGCATCTATTGTACACAATCCGAACATGAAACTGATTTCACTATGAAAGTATTAAGTTACAAGATGCTACAGTAAAACGCTAATACAGGGTTATAAGCTTGGGTGTACTATTCCGAGAGGGAGTTAAAAAAAAAACAATTTATTGAAGTCTTAGCTTCTAAAAAGATTTATATAGAGTTTGTCCAATGAGATTGTATCCTCTTACTAAAATCTACAAATCACAGCTAATATAGACAAACAACCCACCCCTTTGGTAAAAGTAGCTTAAGATTCAATCCACGCGGTCGATTTTTGCATTTTTATGGGAAAACTTTCAATAGATACTCGAGTATTAATATTTCTAGAAGTTTGTAAAAGTTAAAACATATTTTGTAGGTAAATATCGATGGTAGACTAGTGTTGTGTCGATTTATCTTCTTTTTACCCGACTGCCAAGGAAGGGTTATGTTTTTCGCGCGTATCTTGTATGTATGTAAATTTCTTTATTACCTCGTATCTTCCAAATGGCAAAAGATTCGTCTCAATAACCCAAGTGTCATTAGAGAATGGTGAGAACAAGATGGTGGAAGATTTGTAGCGATGATGGTTCAGTGGTTAGCGCGGTAGGTTCGCATGCCGAAGGGCGTGGGTTCAAACCCCAACAATAAACTTGAGCTGCCGGTGAAGGAAAACATCGTGAGGAAACCATAGCGTGGTGGTAGGGTACTCTCTAGTACTCGGCTGGCTAGCTACCACCCTCAAGTTGAAAATCTGCCGCCAAGCATTTAACGGTGTGTTTCGGCATCTTCACTTGAGAGCCAGTTCCATTCCAGGCTAGGTGTGCTTTACCATCTTCGACCACGCCGTCACTTAACATCAGGTGAGCTGTGGTCAAACACATAGCCTGTCAGCCATAAAAAAATAAAAAATAAAAAAAATTGGCGCGAAATAAGTAATACGTTAATAAATGTCAAGTAGGGTATCTAAATAAAGGCTATTAAAAGAGGATTATATATATATATATATATATATATATATATATATATATATATTTGTACTAATATTATAAATGTGAAAGTTTGGATGGATGTTTGTTAGTCAATCACGCCAGAACGGCTGAACGGATCTGGATGAAATATCGCATGTAGATACTTTAGGCCCTGGAATAAAACATAGGATACTTTTCATCATCATCGTCAAGTTCAAGTCATTTATTCGCGATAAATTGTTTACATAAGGTCTTAATGTTATGTTATACCTATGTACAGCACAATTATAGCTATAGTAAGCATGCGAAATTTTAAATATAATACTTAAGACTAATATAAAATATGTTAAATTGGTATGGCACTAAACTTATATCAAATACAAATAAAAATTAAAAATACAAGAACGAATTGCACAATTTAAGCTTAATATAAAAGGAAATAACAGCATAAAGATATTTAAAATTTACAAACAAAATAAAAATTATAATATAAATATTTCTAGATTATTTTAGGGTTGGACTGTATCTATTTTCTTTAAATTCAAATAAATCTCTGATTGTGTAAAAGTTGCGATCATTTAACCATCTAAAGAGTTGAGTTCGAAATCCATCAACACGCGGGTAAAATCGCGGGGCGCACCTAGTATGTTATATGTTTAAATTTAATTAGGAATGATAAATTTGTTTAAAAAGTTTTTTCGCTTTAATTATAGTTATTCTAAACGCAGTCGAGTTATGGATTTTTTTAAACTTTTCAGCTTGTTTTAGATTTCTACTTACATTATAAATGTGAAAGTTTCACATCATCAGCCATAGGTCGTCCACTGCTGGACATAGGCCTCCTCCTGGGGGGGTTTCGCCAATACTCGCCACGCTTGGCAGGCGGGTTGGCGAGCGCAGTTAGGTGTGATTGTTCAAGGAAGACGCTGCTGCCCATCTTCCGGATTACATCCCTTAGCCGACTCTTACGGCAACCTCGGGTAGAGAGGGTGGGGTACTATTCTTACGCCGGCACAAAAGTGGAGAAATGGTGAAAGTTTGGTTAAAATAAATAAATATCGTAGGACATTACACACAGCGCCATCTGACCGCAAACTAAGCAAAGCTGTACTATGAAAGTCAAATAACTAATAGAATAATTCAATACTTTTGATGTTTAGATGTTTGTTACTCGATCGCGCAAATACAGCTGAACGGATTTGGATGAAATTTAGCACACATATATTTTATTACTAATGAAAAATGTTAGGTGCCTGTGGGATTATCAAATAAAAACCGGCGAAGTGCGAGTCGGACTCGCGCACGAAGGGTTCCGTACCATTATCTATAAAAATTGCAAAAAAAATCATGTCTGTTGTATGGGAGCCCCCTTAAATATTTATTTTATTCTGTTTTTTGGTGTTTGTTGTTATAGCGGTAACAGAAATACATCATCTGTGAAAAGTTCAACTGTCTAACTATTACGATTCATGAGATACGGCCTGGTGACAGACGGACGGACAGCGGAGTCTTATTTTTTTTTTTTTTTTTTTATGTTATACAGGCTTGGTGTTTGACCACACCTCACCTGATGTTAAGTGACGGTGTGGTCGAAGATGGTAAAGCACACCTAGCCTGGAATGGAACTGGCTCTCAAGTGAGGCTGCCGGAACACACCGTTAGATGCTTGGCGGTAGATTTTCAACTTGAGGGTGGTAGCTAGCCAGCCGAGTACTAGAAATTACCCTACCACCACGTCTTAGTAATAGGGCCCCGTTTTACCCTTTGAGTACGGAACCCTAATAACGAACTACGGGACATATCCCTTTGAAATGCGGTATAAATGCGTCTTATGGAACATTATTCCGGGATAAAAGGTATCCTTTACCTTAATCTAATAATAAAATTTATCACAAATCAAGATTCATGACCATTGCTTATCTGCTACTTATTTCTCTCTGAACCTAATTCTAAAGTTAACGCGGTCGAAGCCGCAGGCGAAAGCTAATGAACAATAGAAAAATATAAACTTTAAACGAGAAACAACTGACAGCCTTATCGCTAAAAGCTATCTCTTCCAGGCAATCTTAGGATTGAAATGATTCAAGAACAAATAAAACTGATGAAAACCGCTTAAAAAAATAAGAGCTTCTATATATGTAATATAAAACTGAAAAATATTTGATGACACTAAAACATTTTCTCATCTCTTTATTTATTACGAAGCAAATTTAACCTGATTTTATCACTTTTAATTCAGAGACATAATTTAAAAACAAAATTAAAATATATTTTCTTCGCGTCGTGGACATCCTACGCATGTTAAGTGAGCAAACTTAGATTTTATATATAAAGGGGTTGTCAACTGAGCGCCGGCATTCACTCGCCAGTTCCGTCACGAGCGCCATCTTGAATCTTTGGCGCGAAAGTCACAAATCATATCAAGTTTTAAAATTTATTTTGCTAAAATGTTTAAATTCGCTGCTATCTTCTCTTTGATGTTAATCGGTAAGCAATTTTATAATATAGCTTTTATTCATTTGCTTTAGAATAACATTAGACATTTTGAAAAGTAATGTAAAAATCACACTTAACTTTTTTGTCTTTCGGCATAGCACGTTCGTGCATTATGCCAATCCTCAAGATTTTTTCTTACGTTACAATTTGTCATCGTAAGTTCATAAAAATAGATTGGGCTTTATTTAATGAGTTGTAAAATATCGAAGGACAGACTGCCGGCGAATGAAAATACATTCGCCGCAGACTGCCATTTCAGTTTTTGGTTTTGGCACATATCTACACGGATATGTTATTAAAACCTTTTTATTATCACATAATCTGTTGTTATAAATCTACCAGGAGTGTTTTTTTATTACTTAAAACTTGTACGGAAAGCGACCACGTACTATTTAAGTACTGGTCCCTTTCAATATTGTACAAGTATAAGACTTGTGTATCCAACCATTTTGGAACCATTAAAAAAAAAGGACACAAGGTTCTTTCGTTTTTTAAACGTTGGTACTTCCTAAATCCACAAATGTATTTAATTTTGTGTAATACCTATAGTTTTAATCTATGGGAAGCCATAACGCGAAATCATGCAAAAGATTTTCTATATTTGTTTGTTATTTATTTACGCTAAAACGGCTGTACAGATTTAGATGAACTTTGGATTTTATGATAATAGTAATGAGACAAACGAGACGCACTCCTGATGGTAAGAAATAATGCATGTCCATTGCCGCGACAAACCGAACTTTGAGTAACAATAAGTCCAAGGTATCGTTGCTTTGGCGCTCATTACTTTGAGACATTCGATGGTTAGTGTCAACAGACCTCTCAACAAAGTAATGCTTACACACTACTGCTTATATACTAAATTAACACAAGCATCTTACGTCTCGTAAAATGTGAGTGCAACTGCGGGTAGTTAATAAAAAAAACTGAAGTTTACAATTGTATGATATTCTTGTAGCGACATGGTCGCAAGCAGAATCTAAGCTCTACAAAAAGGATGCCTCTGAAAACAGGGACTTCGATTCAGGTGACGGTGTTCTGTAGACAAAATTTCGTTTGCAACGTTGCATTGCATGAAAATTAAACATAAGTTTAAAACCATCTCTCTTACACTTCAAGAATTCTTCAAATAAAACTTCTACCAATCGCATGCTAATGGTATTGTGATTGTGTATCGAATTAGTCGCAATGATAGCTCAGTTGTTAGTGTGGTGTGGTGTTAGTGCATCAAATATAAATACAAATATTTTATTAATAACACCAAAGTAACAGGTCATTATTCCATTCATTTTAAAAAATATAAACTCTTCTTAAGGTTTTATTCGAATTTAATTATGAAGTTAACTATAAGGTCATAATTCCCTAGTTCAAAACTAATAACAAAATATATAAAATGAATAACTAAGTATTTGCAGACTATTTACAATTAACTGTATTATTTATCTTAATTTAAAAGTCCGTCAGAGGAGGGATATGTGGGCAGAATGTTGGCAGCATTGCTAGGCTGGACGGCAATGCTAAGCTTTTGAACTATGTAGTTTTCAAAATACCACACTTGTTCTCTGAGTGGTTCTTAGGTTTTCGTCACGTAGTCGATACCCTCTAGGGAAATCCCGTGTTTTTGTAGTGCAGTGCAGTTGTCAAGCAAGTCGACGAGAGTTCGTGCTGATACTATAATGTTTTTACATAAGTTTTTCTTTTTGATAATATTTGTCTTACTCCGGGTGGTCACCGAGGGGGGAGAGGGGATATAAATTGAAAAAAATAATGGGTCACGTAGTATGTGTACGACACTTAATTTAAAAAAAAAACTGAAACACTATGGTGCCGCCGACAGCGGGACACGGCCTTAGCTGCCGGAGGTTAGAGCTGCAGAGTGAAGAACCTCATCAATGCTTATTATTATATCTAAAAAAGTATATCGTAGTGATTGAACTAAAATATTTGTTATGAAATAGAATGTCAGAAGTTTTAGAAGCATGACGCATGAGTGTTGATGATAGAATACAGTTCAATTTAATGTTAGAAATCGGTCATAGACTACCTCAGATATATATGTAGATAGAGAAAGTTAGCTTTTATAGAGTAAGTAGCTCGTGTTCTGTCCTTGCCAAAACTAGTTTTTTTCCAAGTGTTTACGTGTAATGGTGGTGTTTTCTATAAAGTGTCAAATTATGTGTGGCGAAATATGACTTTTCGTGTTGCTACCAAAACTCTTTTGAAACTTTTTTTTTTTTAATGGCTGACAGGCTAGGTGTTTGACCACAGCTCATCTGATGTTAAGTGACGGTGTGGTCGAAGATGGTAAAGCACACCTAGCCTGGAATGGAACTGGCTCTCAAGTGAGGCTGCCGGAACACACCGTTAGATGCTTGGCGGCAGATTTTCAACTTGAGGGTGGTAGCTAGCCAGCCGAGTACTAGAAAGTACCCTACCACCACGCAAAACGCATACTTGTAGTAAAGTCGCCACTACTTTACTAGGGCACCACCAGACTTGATTTTGACTTACTTTGTGTGATTTTGACTGTGACTATAACTAATTTTATTACTATTATCATTAAATACTTGAAAATATAGATATACTTTTCATTGGCAAATGCATAAAGTGCGACGCCAAAAAAGAAGGTTGAAATTGGTCATAAATACCTATACAAAAATAATAATAATATACCATTTACATAAATTATTACTAAGTTAGCTTTTATAGAGTGGGTGTTCTGTTCTTTCCAAAAACTCATGTTATTTTTTTTATATTTGTGTATAAAATAGTAGAGTTTTATTCAGAAACTGTCAATTTATACGCGTAGAAAGTGGTATAATTTAGTACCATTTCATGCTACTTCTAAAACTCCAAAGAAACTTGTAATAAAGTCAGTACTTTACTAGGTCATGACTGGACTCGCAATGACTTTATGTGACTGACTTATTCAGTTTGATTTTCCATTAATACTCGAAAATGTTAAAACACTTGACGCTGGCAAATACACAAAGTGTGACGCCAAAAACAAAGAAGAAGTTGTGAATGTTGCGTTTTGTTTCCGACAGGGAGCAGCATGTGGGCAGCGTCGCTGTCGTGCGACTCGTGTGGTAGCGAGTGCACGTCAGCTTGCGGCACGCGTCATTTCCGCTCGTGCTGCTTCAACTATCTACGCCGAAAGCGTGTCCCTGATGCCGTGAAGGTAGCTTCAGCCCTAATAAATCTTAGCCAAGCTTGAATCTAAATGGCAAGATGCACAATGAGTGCAGGGCCAAAAAAAGGATTTTTTTTTACAACATGATGAATCTTATCGAAGCTTAAATTTAAATAATATTAAAAGTGGCAAAACGCACAATGAGTGCAATGCCAAAAAAGATTTTTTTTTTACTAAATTGATTTGATGAATCTTATCGAAGCTTAAATTTAAAGAATATTAAAAGTGGCAAAATGCACAAAGAGTGCAATGCCAAAAAGAAAGTAGTACAGGATTTTAAATTAACAATGAGTACTCATAGTATGAAACTCATAATTATGAAAAACTTTTACATGTGAGCAACTTTTTAGTCGTGAAATCCTTGACAGCCCTTCTAGCTTGTTTAGTAGTATATCTGATTTAAGAGCTAGCGCGTGGGTTCAATTCCCACACAGGACATTTTATGATGATAAATAAATGTTTGTTTATATCTAAGAGTTCCGTATGTACTTATAATAAATATATATAGTTATGTTTATCTCCGGGACTTAATCGCGCTCAAAATAATATGAAATTAGTTTTGTCTATTTACCTCGTTTCGGCTAAAGTTGACACAAAAATTAATTTCATGGTATTTTGTGTGCGAATAAGACCCGGTAATAAATATAATTTAAGTATGGATTTACAAATAAAAAGAAGTAGGTAAAATCTGATTTCCATAGTACAAGCTTTGCGTAGTTTGAGGCTTGATGGCGCTGTGAGAAATGTCTAATGAAAGTTATTATTTCATTGATCTACTGCCCACCCACTACTACTTCCCCTCACTAATATGCTGAGCTACGTTTACCTTTGTATTTAAATTATTGTAATATTTACAGTTCACACCTCAAAACGGCAACAACATCAAAGAACTCGCAAAAATCGAGAAACAGAAGCTTCCAGTCTTCCTCGTAGAGAACATTCCGGAACAATGGGTCGCCAACGCGATGCCAAACGATTACAGACCGTATCCATACGACGATATGTTCGAAAATAGGTTCTTTGACGTTTAAGAATAGAGAAGGCATACTTAGAAATATTTCTAACTAATTTTGGGTGCTTAAAGAATTGGACAAACTGTAAAACTTCTACTAAAAAATTAAAAAATTGTCAGCCGCGGATCTAAAACTTTTCGATGCGGGACAAAAACTTTCCTCTAGAGCAAGGGTTCCCAAACTTATTTTGTCTACTGCCCACTTTGAGAATAAATTATTTTTTTGCGCCCCTTTTTTTCACCTACGTCTAAGAGGCCTCCTAGCTAAATTAAATTACAAATCACCCTCCAAGTCTCTACACAACGCCCCCATTTTTTTTCTTGGTCTACTGCCCCCCTTTAGGCCTGCAACGCCCACAAGGGGGCGTTATCGCCCACTTTGGGAAAGGCTGCTCTAGAGTTTTAGTGAAATTATTTGTTGTACAATTGTTTTTTATATAAGAAACAGGCTTACGTTAGACCGCCATCTGACCTGATGTTAAGTGATGATGCGGTCTAAGATGGAGCACGCTTGCCTAGAAGATACCGATTCACTCTCGACTTGAAGACACCCAGATTATATCCAACGGGGAACACCCACTCGGACAGCGCATTCCACTGTCTAGCAGTCCGCACAATGAACGTGGAATCTAATCGTTTCGTTCGAGTTTTTGAGCTTCTGGCTGTCCAATAGAAAAATGGGCATGGGGAAATTAAACCAAGTAGTTCTGAAGCACACTCTCCGAAATGAATCCGATAAAAAACTGATAAACTACCAACTTTAAGACGATGTTCTAGGCTTTGTAATGTAGCTTGAACAACGGAGTCGTCGCAGATGAGCCTCTTGCCACACTTCTCAATAGACTCCAAAGCTTTTAGTTGGTATTTTCAAGGTCAGTGTAAATAGATATCTTCTAAAGTTACGTGCTTCATTTTCGACCACATCATCGCTTACCATCAGGCGAGTATTGGTAACGAAACGCGGACATAAACGCGTTAATAAAGTGGATTTTTTTACTTTAAGCATGAATAATATGGCGCCCTGCAACATTGCCGCATGGGGCAGCTACCCCACTTGCCCCCCCCTTAGATCCGGGACTGATTTTAGTTAAGAAAAACACCCAAAACAATGAAATATTTCACACTTCCTGTCAATTGTTGCAATGTATAAAAAAAACGATTTTATGTCTATTTTGGGCTGGATAGGTAGACATAAAACCAACGAAAAATTAAATAGTTTTAATAATAATAATATTGAATAAAAATATCACTATCCAGACGAAGAAGTTTTATTTCCTCTTTAAATTTAATTTATTTTATTAATTTAACAAATATAGCTCTTTAAATCTAAGTAAATTAAACAATGTTAAAATAGAATGAATGACTATATGCTACGGCAAATGCTACGGCAATTGTTGAAACGATTCTAGGGTTTGAATAAATACGCTTCAAAACAAGTTTCAAGTCACAGAGCGTATCTCACTTAAACGTTGTTCAAAGTCTGTCTTATTTTTACTCGTGGTTTTTTACGATCGCTAGAAGTTGAGAGAGTATTTTAAACATAATTTTGATCAACGTTTAAATTAAATCACTATACAAAACAAACTACTTACTTGTACAGGCTTCGAAAGGCAACCAATTGATAATGTTTTTTTAGCAAAGTATAGTTGACGGTGACACCTGGATGTTAAGAGACGGTATGGTCGAAGATAACTGGCTTTTAAGCGAGGTTGCCAGAAGTCCAGATCACACCGTAAGTTGATTGCGTGGTAGCCAGTCCAGTACTAGTGAATACCCACCCAACCGATCATGCTTTGGTTTCCTAATAATATTTTACTTCACCGGCAGCTCAAGCTCATAACTGGAATTTGTATCCACGCCCTTATGCTTGTAAACCGATCACGCTAAGCACTGAACCATCATCGCTACAAAAAACAATTAATGTTTTGGTTTGTATGAAAAATAAGACATATTACAACATTAAGTCATCGAAATAAACATAAATAGCTTTCTACAAATGATTATAAAATTAAATTAAATTCTAAATATATGAATATAAAAAAAAATGTACGTCTATCAAAGTTTGAATATCCTTTGCACACAGTAAAAATTAGACTTAAAATTATATCACAAAAAAATATTTAGTATGTCACCTCCTAGGTAATAAATTAATTAATTTTGTACTTACAAATTTATTTAGCGCAATATTTCCACCATTAATTACGTATTTTATTTTCTAATATTAATAAATATTATATTAAGAAACAATTATAATACTTTTTTTATCGTTTTTAAATTATGGTCTTCGTGAATAACTTTACACGAAACAATATTGGTAACAATGTTCTGAAAACCAGGTAGAAATCGTAAGATCTAAAACTAGGTAAAGTTACGCCATCTAGGTTTTTTTTTTTTTAACACTGACAGGCTATGTTCGACTACAACTCACTTGATGTTAAGTGACGGTGTGGTCGAAGATGGTAAAGCACACCTAGCCTGGAATAGAACTAGCTCTCAAGTGAGGCTGCCGGAACACACCGTTAGATGCTTGGCGGCAGAGTTTCAACTTGAGGGTGGTAGCTAGCCAGCCGAGTACTAGGAAGTACCCTACCACCACGCTATGGTGGCACGCTATTTGCAGTGCCTTTATGGCCCATTTAGTGGACACCACCCATCACAATATTGATGTAACGCAACAAAATAGACATGTCCCTTTATCTCATTCCATAGACTCCATAAATCTATGTTCACCACATTATCTAGGAAATTTTTAATTCTATAATGTAATATACATATTTCATTAATACACATTTAATATGTATTTGTATTGTACTATATAGGGCATTTTGATGTTGATTTCGGCTTCACTAATACCTTTTAAATATTCGTGTAAGACCGAACAAAAACACAATCAAATCAAAATAAAAAAAAACAATGCTTTAAGCAACAAAAACTGATTTTGTATTTTATAATGTTCGTGACACTTTGAATACTTTGTTCTTAAGCGCTTACCATCAAAAAGCTATGGTTTTTTTCTGATATAGATTATGTTTTTAATAGGTCTTTCATCTATAGTTCCTATACGGACATTCAAAAACCATAGGCCGAGGCCATCATCAAAACGCCCAGTTTAAAAATACATATTAAGTATGTGTTAATGAAATATGTATTTTACACTAAGCAATTGAACATTTCCTGGACATTGTGGTGTACGTAGATTAGTGGAATCTATGGAAATGCTAATTTTGACGGCCCATATTAATACAAAACAAATACATGTTAAGTGTGTGTTAATGAAATATGTATTTTACATTATGCAATTGAACAAGTCTGAAGTCATGCGTTTAATAACGAATTGTAATAAATATTGTGTCGTGTAGAGTAATTACGAACCGTTCATCAGCCTAAACGCTACGGCAAGGTTATGTTACAGCCTGTTGGTATATTTATTGGTAATTAGGCATTTCCTTCTGTTTTCTCCTGGCTAGTTCTTCGCTGGCTTCTTGCATTGCTTCGTACAGCTTCGCTTCAGATAGAATTTGGCGAGAGAGCTCTTCGATGGCCATTTCCGAGTTTATAATAGAACCAAGGGGTGCCTCGTCAATGTACTGAAATAAAGTTGAAAGTTGAACAACTTGTTTGTACTTACACACACAAAGTTTGTCAATAAACAAATCTTCCGCCTACACACTACTGCTTTTTTCGTCCCGCTCGTATGTTTGTAATTTGTAAGTATTAAGAATAATATGTTTTTTTTTCTCTAATGAGTGTTTAACCATACCAAGGTTGATCATTCTAAGCGATAATCATCAACATCATCAGCCATCATTTAAGACGTCCACTGCTGGACATAGGCCTCCTCCTGGGGGGGTTTTGCCAATACTCGCCACGCTTGGCAGGCGGGTTGCCGAGCGCAGTTAGGTGTGATTGTTCAAGGATGACGCTGCTGCCCATCTTCCGGATGACATCCCTTAGCCGACTCTTACGGCAACCACGGGTAGCGAGGGTGGGGTACTATTCTTACGCCGGCACCACCACGGCAAGCTAAGCGATAAGGCCGCCATTTATTTTACTATTGTTGAATGTTAAGTGTTTTATTTCAATTTTATATTACTGTTTTTTTATAAATAGTTGACATGTTGGTTTGACCACAGCTTACCTGATGTGAAGTGACGGTGTGGTCGAAGATGGTAAAGCACACCTTGCCTGGAATGGCTCTCAAGTGAGGCTGCCGGAACACACCGTTAGATGCTTGGCGGCAGATTTTCAACTCGAGGGTGGTAGCTAGCCAGCCGAGTACTAGACAGTACCCTACCACCACGCTATGGTTTCCTCACGATGTTTAATACTAACTACTACTACTTCATTTTTGTTTAATACTTGTTATTCCAATTATAATTATGTCATTTAAATTTTAATGTTTTCTTTCAAAAAATCGTCGACATAATAATAATTATGTCTCAATAAGAAATATTTAAAAATATTTATATTTTGGCCATCTTTCAATGTTTGGTTTGTTATATATTTCTTCCCATTTTTTATATTATACATTTATAAGCAATATTTTGGCAAACGAAAATATTATTATGCCGCTTAACTGTCAAAGTGCTATAATTTTATTAATTATTTTAACAACTTATGGTGGTGAGAGTGGTGTTAGTAAGAAGTGCGTTTACCTGCCGCTGTCTTAGCTCCTGTAATGGCATGCTCGGGGCACGTGGAGATCTCTTGCGTCCACATCCTGGAAGTAAAAACAAAATAGTATCACAGGATATTCCACATTCACATTTTCATAGATTTCTAGCCCTAAACTAAGCAAAGTTCTCGAAGACATGTAAAGTCTTTCGCACAGTTTCGAGGATATTGGCAACTAACTATTAGACATGAAGCCTTTCTCATGATGTTTTCCTTCACCATTTGAAGTTAGTGACAATACACACAGAGCTTAGAAACTCATTTACCACCTAGCCCTGGTCACCCATTCGAACATATGAAAATTAAAACTCTGGGGCGTCAACAATAAAAAGAAAGAGCAACTAGTAACGCCGTCGCACCGGCTCGTCAAGTCGGAGAGGTCGGTATGCATTCTGGGGCCCGCGGTCTGCAACCGCGTACCCTTTTTTGGCCTGGTTATGCACCTTCCGTCGCGTGCTTCAGAACCAAACTCGGCTTCAAGAGACCTTGCTTTATGACTTTGAGAGATCATTAAATTACTACTAAGTTTTACTTGGTGGTAGATCTCCTTAGCAGGAGGTTGTCGAGGTAGGTACCACCGCAGTACCAGATATTCCGCCGCCAAGCAGTAGTGTGTAAACATTACTGTGCTCCGGTTTGAAGGGTAATGCAGGGAAATTACAAGGTTGTTAAGACTAACCATCAAAAGTAATGAGCGCCAAGGCAGCGATGCCCTGGAGTTTGTTTTGCTACTCAAAGTTTGGTGTATCGCTGCAATAGTCATGGACAGGCGTTACCTCTTACCATCAGGAAAGCGTCTCGTTCGTTCTTTAACATTAAAAATAACAATAATGGTTTTAAGACTAATATTTACCTGTGAATGCATTACAGAAGGGTCGTTTGGCCATAACGATTTCATCGCTCTGTGACTCAAATCCTTGCGGTATCTGAAATTAATTTGATATTAATTTGTTAGTAGCAACGATACCTCTGCTTAGCACGGTTGGATCACACGTTGGAGCTCGTCTATTCAAATCCTAATAAAGAAAGTTTTTTTTTAAATTTAATAGTAAAAAGTCAAACGAGACGCTCTCCTGATGTTAAGAGATAACGCCTGTCCATGACCATTGCAGCGATACACAGAACTTTGAGTAGTAAAACAAAGTCCAGGGCATCGCTACCTTGGCGCTCATTACTTTGAGACTAGAACAACATGCGTGTTGGTTTTTTAGGGTTCCGTACCCAAAGGGTAAAACCGGACTCTATTGTTACTAAGACTCCGCTGTCCGTCCGTCATCAAATTGGCTGTATCTCATAAGCCGTGATAGTTACACAGTTGAAATATTCACAGATGAGGTATTTCTGTTGCCGCTATAACAACGAATACTAAAAAACAGAATAAAATGAATATTTAAGGGGGCTCCCATACAACAAACGTGATTTTTTTTGCTCGTTTTTATAGATAATGATACGGAACCCTACGTGCGCGAGTCCGACTCGCACTTGGACGGTTTTTCATTATTTTTTAATATTAGGCTTGCGTTAGACCGCCTTCTCGCCTGATGTTAAGCGAAGATGCGGTCTACGGTGGAGCACGCTCGCCTAGAAGAAACCGATTCACTCGCGACTTGAAGGCACCCAGACTGTATCTATCAGGGAACACCCACTCGGGCAGAAAATTCCATTGTCTAGCGGTTCGCACAATGAAGGCAGATTGAACCGTTTAGTTCGAGTTTTCGGAATATCGACCATAAAGTTTAACTTAATTTAATCGATTTGATTTGACTTGTTGCAACAGAAATACATCATCTGTGAAAATTTCAACTGTCTAACTATCACGGTTCAAGCCATACAGTCTGGTGATAGACGGACAGACAGACGGATGGACAGCGGAGTTTTAGTAATAGGGTCCGTTTTACCCTTTGGGTACGCAACCCTAAAAACTAAATCGAATTGGCAATTTATTGCAATTTTATGAATATCATCGAATATATAAAATGCCTGTTCGACAAGAATTCTTTTGAAAGATTGCCGCCGTTTGTTTGATTGGACGCCACTTCTCGTACTTCCTTAGGTGCCGGTTGTACACCAACAGCGCCAAGACACACTAGCTTTGACGTGTTTCAGGTGTGTTTATCTTCGACCATCAAATGAGCTTCGGTCTAACACCTAGCTTGTCGCCAGTAAAAAACTCACCGAAGCTGTGTGGCAGCAGTTCAAATACAGCAGAGCGACAAGAAGCAGCAACGAAACGCGACACGAGGACATATTGGCGGCACCGAGAGCAGTCAGGAGACACGAAATATCAGCTGGGAATAGAAAAAATACAGCTAACTTTACAAGTCATGAAACGAACAAAGCAATCTCCTGATGGTAAGAGATAAAGCATGTCAATGCATGGGTGGACCAAGAGTTTATGGGGCCCTAGGCAATACGAGTACTACTTAGGGGCCTGCCTAAGTAATAACAAATCAATTGGCATTTTGCCACTTTTTTTGTTTTCCGGTGAAGGAAAACATCGTGAGGAAGCCATAGCGTGGTGGTAGGGTACTTTCTAATACTCGGCTGGCTAGCTACCACACGAGAGTTGAAAATCTGCCGCCAAGAATCTAACGGTGTGTTCCGGCAGCCTCATTTGAAAGCCAGTCCTATTCCAGGCTAGGTGTGCTTTACCTTTACCCTCTCTACCTGTGGTTGCCGTAAGAGTCGGCTAAGGGATGTCATCCGGAAGATGGGCAGCAGCGTCTTCCTTGAACAATCACACCTAACTGCGCTCGCCAACCCGCCTGCCAAGTGTGGCGAGTATTGGCAAAACCCCCCCAGGAGGACGCCTATGTCCAGCAGTAGACGTGCCAGATTTTATCCAAAATCGCTTGGCCTTTTTTGCGTGATTGAGTAACAAACATATAAACATCCAAACATACAAACTTTCACATTTATAATATTAAGTAGAATTAATTACAGTACCTGGTAGACCGAGCATTGCTCGGCTGAAAACATGGATAAAACGACGTTTTCTAAAAATGAAACCTAGCTAGATCGATTTTTCGCCCCCGAAACCTCCTGCATACAAAATTTCTTGATAATCGTTGGAGCCGTTTCCGAGATTCAGATTATATATATACATATATACAAGAATTGCTCGTTTAAAGATATAGATAGATACTTGCAAAAAAATATTATCTGACGCTGGAGTCTAAAAATATTATGTTGATTGCTTTTTAAGGTCAGCGGTTATTTTGCTCTGCGTTATTTTTTTAAATTACAAGCTTAACCTATTTGCGTTAACGATTGTTGTTTTAGGACTACCTGATACCTACAGTTTACTTACCATTCAAAGCTTGACAAGAAGCTGTAAACGACACGGGGTCAAATCACGAAAAACGAAAAACTCAAAAACAAACGATGCGAAGATTTTAGTAGCGATGATAGCTCAGTGGTTAGCGCGGTAGGTTCGCATGCCGAAGGGCGTGGGTTCAAATCTCAACAATGAGCTTGAGCTGCCGGTGAAGGAAAACATCGTGAGGAAACCATAGCGTGGTGGTAGGGTACTTTCTAGTACTCGGCTGGCTAGCTACCACACGAGAGTTGAAAATCTGCCGCCAAGCATCTAACGGTGTGTTCCGGCAGCCTCACTTGAGAGCCAGTTCCATTCCAGGCTAGGTGTGCTTTACCATCTTCGACTACACCGTCACTTAACATCAGGTGAGTTGTGGTCAAACACCTAGCCTGTAAGATATTTAAAAAAAAACGCCTTTTATTGCTTTGACGCTGTACTACTACGAAGTTGACAATGTGTTGACAGAGAATGGCGCCACCTAGTTCCCACACATAACACTAGAAGCCTTAAAGATATATATATATATATATATCTGTATATATATTTTTTTTTGTGACATAATCTTTAGTTGGTGGTTAAAATTTTATAAAGCAAAGATTATTTTTAGCACAAAAGTGTTAGATCTCCTTAGCATGAGGTCGTCTAGGTAGGTACCACCGCAGTTCCAGATATTCTGCTGCCAAGCAGTAGTGTGTAAACATTGGGTACTGTAGTAAAATTAAAGGGCTGTTGAGACTGACCATCGAAAGCCTCAAAGTAATATGCGCCAAAGCAGCGATGCCTTGGATTTTCTTTTGTGACTCAAAGTTCTATTCTATCGCTGCAATAGTCAAGAACAGGTTCATTTTGGTTGCCTGGAAGAGATCGCTTTTAGCGATAAGGCCGCCACTTGTGGCACTAGCTCTTCTTTTTTTTTATTTCCTGTACTTTTTTCTATTATCCATCTATCTATACATAACTACATTTGGTCAAGCACCCAATTGTAAATTTTGTATTAGACCCGACATCCATATTCTAGAGAATCTATGAACAAATCGTTAAGATTTTCTAGTATTGTATCGGCAAGTCGGGCGGCTAGCTGCGCGCCGCGGGGGGCGAGTCGCGACCCCTAGTGTTAGTTATTGTTTTTACCATTATGCACTTTCATGCGAGACTGGTACCTACAGAACAAGATTTTTACTAACAAACTCTTACCTTAACTTTTTTATATTGATTGGACGAAAAGAAATAAACCGAAATAATAAGTATACACTATTTACCCACGACAGTAAATTTTATTTTATGAAAAAATTTCAATATTTTGGCTTTCTATGCGGTAATTGATTTTTAATACGTTTACAAACTTTGCGATGACGACATAAAGTAGGCTGAATATGTATGCCTTTGCCATGTAAAACAAAAAAGTATAAAAAGCTATTTTGACACATTTGATTGACATTGACAATTGACATGAAGTAAACATATCGTATATCATAGCCTCATAAAAGCGATATCAGAGTCCGAGTAACGTTTAAAGTAAAATAATCCGGATATTTGTATCAATAAAGCGAAAAACAACTCGACGTACGTGTATGGAAGAGGTTATTATGGCTGCCGTTGACTTGACATTGACAGATTTGTTTTGGTTTGCCATTGCTTTTTTTTGACACTGGAAGTTAGCCATATACAGCCTACTACGTGTCATTATTACAGGTCAATTGAAATTCAAGTTTATTTCAAGTATTTTACTAAAATAAGCCCCCATCTCATAGTTTAAAGAGTTTTAAACGTAAACATAATGTACAGGAATGTAATATTTCGAAATGGTTTTGGAATCTGGAAAGTATTTTGATGTTCAATTGTGTCAGAGTGAGACATGTCTCGGAATATGGGAGTCAGTTCGAACGGTCTCTTTTTAGTAGAGAAGAGATTCGCCTGGGTTTTAGTTTTGGATAGTTTTGGCCACCCGGTGGCCTTCTTCATGGAGACAAAGATGCAACGCGCGCGCGGCCTCGTCTTGCTTATAGTTGTAGTCAGATAAACCATCGAAAGTCTCTAAAGTAATGAGCGCCAAAGCAACGATGCCCTGGACTTTGTTTTGCAACTCAAAGTTCTGTGTAACGCTACAATGGTCATGGACAGGCGTCATCTCTGTACTTTCAAAAGTTTTGATCTAGTTCATCATTATCCGTAGGACGTCCTCTGCTGGACATATGCCTCCTCCATTGACTTCCATAAAGAGCGGTTGGAAGCGGCTCGCATCCAGCGCGTTCCTGCGGTCTTCATGAGGTCGTCTGTCCACCTTGTGGGTGGACGTCCTACAGCGCTTGCCGGTCCGTGGTCTCCACTCCAGAACTTTGCAGCCCCATCGGCCATCAGTTCTGCGTGCTATGTGCCCTGCCCACTGCCACTTCAACTTGCTAATTCGCTGAGCTAATTACTTTTACTTAAAAATGTCTCTGAAAATTCAATTTGTTTTGGCAATCAATTAGGACGTTCAAGTTTACTCAAAGTAATGTCGTTAATTAATTAATAGAGTCCAAACTCTATAGTACTAACACAATAATTAAACGTATTTAACTCAGTTAGCGTAACAATTAAGGTAACTGAGTTAAGGTTGAAGTTACCTCAAGTTTTTTGGAGCCTCTTCGAGTTAGTTTTGTCCCCAATTAGTGTAAAAACGTAAAGAAATGAACAAATTCTTTTAACGGGAAGTTTTGTTGATTGTATAAAAGGTATACGTTGAATCGTAGTTTGAAACCGAAAGATTGATAACATAAAGGATATTATACATACAATAGAGTTAAAATATATATTTTTTTTGTTGAGCCTAGGTGTTGGCCACAGCTTTTCTGGTATTAAGCAAAGGTGTAGCCGAAGATGGTAAACAAATCTAGCCTGGAATGGAACTGGCCCATAAGTTAGGATGCTAGAAGACACCGTTAGATGCTTGGCGGCAGACTTTCAACTGAGGATGGTAGCTAGCCAGCCAAGAAATATAAAGTATTCCGCCATTTTATGGTTTCCTTCACCGTTTTTATCTGTTTTAAATCTAGACAAATTCCTTCTAGGTACGCGTGCTCCATCCTATACAGGGTCATAATCATTCAGCATACTTTGAATGGCGTGTTTAGTACATTAAATCTAGCAAATTTTGATATCCTTATGTTGATAATTAGTATTATTTTTTTCTAATAAAATTAAAAAAAAATATTTGTCCGGTCTATACAAAATTAACTCTATACAAAAAGCGCGCGCGCACTCTATGACGTGTGCTGGCAGCAAACGCGATAACGTCAATCAAGGCCAAAGAAGGGGTTGCAAGGCGCTGGGGGGGGTGTCTACTCGTACAATGCTACGATGAATGAAGCAATCAAAAGTCATTTATTCAGTTTAGGCCCTGGTAAGGCACTTATGAACGTTAACAAAACGCTCTCTGACAAAAATTGACATGTAAATTGAATAATTCTATTTTTATTTTTGATTTTATTATTTAACGCTTTATTTTATTTAATTAATTTATTATTTAACTTTGACATTTAATTTTGTATTGATTATGAATTAATTATAGTTTTTATTGCATGCTGTCTGCACCTATAATTGTTGTGGCATTTACTGTGTAATTGTTTTGTACTTCTTACTTTTTGTCATGAGATAATGTACACAATGTTGGTGTTCATAATATAAATAAATAAATAAATAAATATTTTTATATTTACCTCCTCACATATAATTTACTGGACTAGATGAACTAATAAATTAAAATAAACTTTAATTTACTTGTAGACTTTCTACAATTACTTGTAGAATTTAATAAAATATATATATATATATACAAAAAAAAAAAAAAAAAAAAAAAATTACATGTTTGAATCTACCACTGGCTCGTAATTACACTTCAACTGAGAAGACTCCGGCAAGAAACTCAGCAAGGCATTTTTTTGTGGATCTTTCTTTTCATATCAGGTTACAATTTACAGTTATAAATATTAATACATTATGCTTACTACAATTGTCACTTAGCCAGGGGGATGCAAGTGCAGAGAGAAGCTACTACAACCATATATTCCTGTCTTCCACGTAATGAGCCACCTTATAGTAGGCTTTGTCAATTAACCTCTGGTTTATAAAATCTTTGAATTTATTATAGGACATTTTAGTTACCTCAAGTGGGATCTTATTATAGAATCTAACGCAAAGCGTCTTCGCTACAGAGAACTAATATATTCTGTTTTGGCAAAGGTTGTTTGTTTGAATGTACAAAATATGCCCTTAAAAGGACGTTGCCTGATTAACAGCATCCCTGTAAAAGTATATTACAAAATAGAAACAGCGGAACAAATAACTTTTTCCATGTTTGTTAATACGAGTAATTTAGGTTAATGATTCTGTTAAAGGAAAAAGGCATTACTTGCCGCGGGATTTGACTCCAGGACCCAGGTTGGCAGTTAGACACTAAAGTGAAATTTCTATTCTCCCAACTAGACTGCTATTCCGACAGTAAACTAAACTTCAAACTTATTCTTGAAAACTTAATGTTTTTTTAACGCAAAAGAAAATTACCTCATTATGACAAATGTTGCGAGCTTGTTTGAAATGAAAAGAACACAGACGCTTTTAAAAATGGCAAAACGCAATATTATTGTAACGTGAGATTTTAAAGTGGTTAGCGCGGTCGGTTTACACACCAAAGAGCGTGGGTACGAACCTCAACAATGAGCTTGAGCTGCCGGTGAAGGAAAACATTAACTTAAGCTGAAAATCTGCCGTGGAGCACCTAACGGTGTGTTCCGGCAGCCTCACTTAAGTGCCAGTTCCATTCCAGACTGGATGTGCTTTACAATCATCGACCACACCGTCACTTAACAAAAGCAACTGAACGGATTTAGATGAAGTTTGGCACACATATAGTTTTTTTTTTTTTGTCCAGGGAAAGTACTTAATACCACCGGCCCTGGGGCGGGCACAGTGGTTATGTGGGACTCTCCGTCCTAATGACGGCCTACCCACTAAAAACCCTGGAGTGTTCCACCTCGGCGCTTTGTGTCGCGGCTGCGGGCACGCTTTCGCACTCTTCCGCGGCCTCGACAGCGCTCGTCCTCGCGGACCCGCTTCGGGGAGCCCAAGCTCACCCCGCCACGATGACGATGTATCTAAACACCGGACACATCGTGATCCACCTCGAAGACCTAACCAGCAATAAAGTTATTTGTATTTGTACAAACTCAACAAACTTTTTGTTAAATTCCACGCGGATGAAGTCATATAACAGCTAGTTTATATCTATATGAGTATAAGAAGAAACTGACAGGCTGATCGATCAACGCGCAGCTGAAACCGCTGGCTCTAGAAGCATGAAATTTTGTACAAATGTTCCGTTAGGTGACGTAAGTGTGCACTAAAAAAGGATTTTTAAAAATTCCAATAAGAGTTTGGAAAATATGAAACTTCGTTATTTGTTAGCGGCGTTTTCAATCTCACAGTATATTTTTTTTTTTTAATTAAAAGTAATAAATAACGTTGTAACTAATTTTCCATAAACGGGGTGCAAATTTATACGGAGTTTTTTTTTTAACTTATCGATTCCAATCTCTCAGTATAATTATATTAAATATCAAAAATAATAATGAGAAATTGGTTTACTCTACGCTGTCTGATGTCGGCCACTACGCGGTAGAAGTCGGGGGCAAAAGCTAGTATAAAATAAATAAGTGTGAAGCGGGTTTTTTTTATTCCAATTTATTTAATGGACTTTTGTGACTTTTGGCAGGCCCATCGTATTTCCAAAAGTTTTTTTTATAAGTAAAAATTAATAAAATAATATCTAGACACAACACATACTTATACACACTCTTATACACACATTCACTCCTCTGCATACACACAAAAAAATCAAGGTAGGTCACTTGAGGCGACTCAAATAAATGAATATACCACGTATAGTTTACATAGCTGCCGGTGAAGGAAAACATCGTGAGGAAACCATAGCGTGGTGGTAGAGTACTCTCTAGTACTCGGCTGGCTAGCTACCACACGAGAGTTGAGAATCTGCCGCCAAGCATCTAACGGTGTGTTCCGGCAGCCTCACTTGAGAGCCTGTTCCATTCCAGGCTAGGTGTGCTTTATCATCTTCGACCACACCGTCACTTAACATCAGGTGAGTTGTGGTCAAACACCTAGCCTGCCAGACAAAAAAAAATTTTTTCATATTCAATTGAGAATGATCATTACCACTACATATTATAAAACAAAGCCGTCTGCCACGTCTGTCTGTCTGTTTGTTCGCGATAAACTTAAAAACTACTGAACGGATTATCAAGCGAGTCTCACCAATAGATAGAGTGATTCATGAGGAAGCTTTAGGTATATAATTTGTCAAGGTTTTGTGTAAATTGGTTGAAATATGATGATAATTGTTGGAAGTGTCGGAAAAAGTCAAGCCACCTGCGAGCTTTCATCGAAAACGCTGCCTAATCCCTTTGAGATATAACAAAACAATGCATGGCGGGATATTCCTCTTTTATAGATCTACAAACAAGTCCACGGTGGCATATATACCTACCTTACTTACTATACCCATTCTTACTAACCGTGCGAAGCCGGGGCGGGTCGTTAGTTAATAGAATAACACTATAGTAATAAATTATATTACAAGCAACATGGTTTATTTCGGATTAGGGCGCGGCGCAATTTCATATCGCCCATTTATTTGCCTACTATTAGAACGGTAATGTTAATAATTATGTGTCACTGGGTCAAGAACTGTTTTTTATGAGAAGTAATAATGGATTCCAATGGTAAGAGACTACGCCTGTCCATGACCATTGTAATACTCAGAGCATTGACTAACAAAATAACCGCAAAGTAACGTCTGAATCAATCAATTATATCTAACAAAATGAAGTTCAGGGCATAGCTGCTTTGTCGCTCATTATTTTAAATCTAAAATTTCATTGCGACTTTTTAAATCAGAACACGGAAATGTTTACACACTACTGCTTGGTGATGGGATACCTATTATTGCGTTGGTACTTATCTCGACGACTGATCTTTGCTAAGAAAATCTATTGTAATATTTTTGTCATTGAAAAATTAAATGATCTTTACAGAATTAACAAAAAAAAATAAACTATAAATAATGAGACGTTCTAGACCCTGTCCCGGTGGTAAGAGGATGTCCATGACCATTGCAGCGATACACAGAACTTTGAGTAACAAAACAAAGTCCAGCTTTGAGTAACAAAACAAAGTCCAGCTGCTTTCGTGCTCATTACTTTGAGACGTTCGATGGTTAGTCTCAACAGCCCTGTAATTTCGCTGTAGTACCTTTCAAATCAGAACACAGTACGTTTACACACTACTGCTTGGTGGCAGAATATCTGGTACTGCGGTGGTACCTACCTAAAGGGCCAAAAGAGATTTTTTTTAAATGTTTGACCCGCATTGCTTTTGACCACAGCTCACTTAGTATTAAGTGTTGTTGAAGATGGTAAATAGACATAGCCTGGAATGGAACTGGCTCTCGAGTGAGGCTGACGGAACGCACCGTTAGTTGCTTGGTGGTAGACTTTCAACTTGAAGGTGGTAGATAGCCAGCCGAGTACTAGAAAATACCCTACCACCATGCAAAAGGTCTACCACCAATTAAGTTGACTTCTCCGGGTGGGGATTGAACCTACGCCTACAGTTTAAAAGGCAGAGCTTTTACTTAGTTGAAAGGCTAGGGCGCATGCGTGATAAACTCTAATTCAAAGTTGGGCCGACCAGATAAGTGGTTTTAATAAATTATGAACTGCAATTAGCTTTTAACGTCTTATATCCGGAAGGAGATTGCTCTTTTTGACCTTTATTAATTGGTTTTTACACGCTGGGCTTGACCGTCCTACGAATACAGTTTCATTTTTAACCGACTTCAGAAAAGAGTAGGTTCTCAACTTGATTGGTACTTTTATCTTTGTACGCTGATTACGCTGAAGCTTATGATCCGACTAGCTGCGCCCCGCGGTTTTACCCGCGTGGTGATGGATGATGATGATGAAAAGTTACTAATCTCATATAGCCTGCATCTCAAAATCCTTTCTTAGGGGATGCCTACGTCATAGTAGCTTTATGCATACAAAGTCTCAGCCCGATCGGTTTAAAATTGACAAAGTTTCATACAAACTTTCATCCCCTATTTTATCCCCTTGGGGGTAGAATTAATCAAAATCCTTTCTTAGCAGATGCCTACGTCATAACATCTACCTGCATGCCAAATTTCAGCCCGATCCGTCCAGTGGTTTGGGCTGTGCGTTGATAGATCACTATGTCAGTCAGTCAGCCAGTCACCTTTGAGTTATGTATATATATTTAGATTTACGCGATTCTTCTTTAGTTTGATGCGCAATAGTTGCCATTTGGTCCCATAAAAATTTAACATAGTTTGGCCCGGGTGTTTTCATTTTATGAACTTATGAATTTTTTTATTTACGTGTACGATGTAATTGTCATTGGCAAGACGTTTTTGAATCTTAGCGAGTCTAGCTGGACTCGTTCAAGTGTTTCTTGGCGTTAACATAAATTAACTAAAAATTTAAAAAATAAACAAACTTATAAAAAATGTAAAACCGATTTCAAGAAAAAAACATCAGCACTAAAAAGCGAAAAATAAACTTACATTACAAAGTATTAATATACCTGCTAGGTACCTACTGATCTGTTTGAAGTCGGTGCCAAGCGCCGGCACCTAGGCTAGGCTTTGTTTTTAGTACTTTGTTTATCTTTCTTTCTTTAAAGTTTATTTTTCGCTTTGTAGTGCTGATATTTTTTTCTTGAAGTCGGTTTTCCTTTTTATGTTTTTTTGTCATGTGACGAACAATACGCTCTCCTGATGGTAAGAGATAACGCCTGTCCATGACCATTGCAGCGATACACAGAACTTTGAGTAGTAAAGCAAAGTCCAGGGCATCGCTGCTTTGGCGCTCATTACTTTGAGACTAGATGGTTAGTCTCAACAGCCCTGTTATGTCGCTGCAGTAGCCTTCAAACCAGATACAGTACAGTAATGTTTACACACTACTGCTTGGCGGAAAAATATCTGGTACTGCGATGGTACCTACCTAGACGACCTCCTGCTAAGAAAATCTACCACCAAGTTACGTTCTAATTCTAATAAATTCATTTTTTTTTAATTTAGATAAAATCTTAAACAAGTAAATTGCATAACGTTTTTAAAGTAATTAACTTTTCTCAGCACAAAACGATGTACGAACGAATTAAAATTTTTCCTCCGGAACACTTCAAACGGAGACCAATTTTTCTTATATTTCCGATAATTATATCTAAACAGTATTTTCCAGTATCCGCACTTGAAATTTTCCGTTTCACTTGAACCCAATTATTTATATTAGTGTTAAACCATTCTACTCCACAAAAAATCAGTAAATTGCTAGATTACTATTTAAAAATACAAGTTAACGTTTGGTACAGCTAAGCAACTTCTCTCACAAGACAATGCTGTTTTTATATATTACTAACTAGCGACCCGCCCCGGCTTCACACGGGTAGTAAGAATGGCTATAGTAAGCTATCCTTAAAAGCTAGATATATGTCACCGCAGACTTTTTTGTAGATCTATAAAAGAGGAATATCTCGCCATGCATTGTTTTGTTATATCTCAAAGGGATTAGGCAGCGTTTTCGATGAAAGCTCCCAGGTGGCTTGACTTTTTCCGACACTTCCAACAATTATCATCATATTTCAACCAATTTACTCAAAACCTTGACAAATTATATACCAAAAACTTCCTCACGAATCACTCTATCTATTGGTGTAACTCGCATGATAATCCGTAGTTTTTAAGTTTATCACGAACATACAGACAGACGCGGCGGATGAATTTGTTTTATAATATGTAGTGATGATAATAAATAAATGATATCTATATCTTTAAACGAGCAATTCTTGTATATATATATATATATATTCTGAACCTCGGAAACGGCTCCAACGATTTTCATGAAATTTTGTATCCAGGGGGTTTCGGGGGCGAAAAATCGATCTAGCTAGGTTTCATTTTCAGAAAACGTCGTTTTATCCATGTTTTCAGCCGAGCAATGCTCGGTCAACCAGTCATCGAGACATCGCATCGTCGATGAATATGCTTGAGAAAAAAGTAATTGGCAAATATAATATTTAAATTTAAAATTCTAAATTTCTCGCAGAAGAATAGTAACTTTTTTTAAAGATTATTATTGGAATCCGAATGAGGTGATTTGAAATGGTTAAAAGTATAATAATTTTATCTATAATTATTTAGTTTTAGTATATAATATAGTTGATATTATGTTATTATATTGACATGTTGTGATGATAGTTCGCACACCGAAGGGCGTGGGTTCAAACCCCAACAATGAACTTGAGCTGCCGGTGAAGAAAAACATCGTGTGGAAACCATAGCGTGGTGGTAGGGTACTTTCTAGTACTCGTCTGGCTAGCTACCACCCTCAAGTTGAAAATCTGCCGCCAAGCATCTAACGGTGTGTTCCGGCAGCCTCACTTGAGAGTCAGTTCAATTCCAGGCTAGGTGTGTTTACCATCTTCGACTACACCGTCATGTAACATCAGGCGAGCTGTGGTCAAAAAACCTTGCCGGTCAGGCATTAAAAAAAATGTACTTAACTCATTTTTAATTGTATTTTGACATGAATTCGAGTGTAAACATAATTACATATATGTATCTAAACATTCTTTAGTAAGTATATAAAAAAAATATGTATAGGTACTTACATATTTATATTGATATTGTATATATTGACATTTAGTTGTTAATTAAATATAATATTCATATTTAAAGAAAAAAAATATATAATTTTTCAATAATGTAATGCTTTTTTCAGCTAACTAACAATCTTAGTTTAATTATATTTCTCAAAAATTCAGTAACAATAAATCACTTCAATTTTTGTGTCTAACAATAAACGCTCTCAATAACTAATAGATATATTTTCAACTAATAAATAAGTAGTTTTAAAAATATTACTCGAAAAAACCAGCAATTATTTGAATAGATTCCTTCACTTACAAAAAAAAATCACCTTAATTTTTCTGTCTAACAATAAACGCTGACAATTAGTTAATAATGTTAAGTCTTTTTAAGTCTTTGTTTTTAGTCGAAACAGTAACATACATTTACTCAAAAAAACTCACTCACTTTCTTTATCTTTTAATTTATTATGCTACTTTTATTATTATTTTTTAATTTTTAAAGACGAAGCCCCTTATACATACTCTTAATAATAATTGTGCAAACTGTTTGACGAGTCCATATAGCATTTATATTATGTTAATTTAGTTAATTTTTATGAATGTAACTTTTTGGACAATAAAGATTATTCTATTCTATTCTTTAACAGAAATACTGTCTACATTAATTAACATCGCAAAACCTGTTATCAAACAAATCCAATAAAATCTATCTAAAAAAACGATTTTCGTAAAACGTTGCTCCTTTGACGAATTAAAAAACCTATATTCAATTGTAAAACAAGTTAGTAAGTATAGTGCACTTACCTAAGTCCCTTCACAGAATGATTCTATCTCACGGGACTGGAGCCTTTTATACGGACCATGGTCTAGCATGGACAAAGGAATGGAGATGACTTGGCGCTATATTTTTTCTATTTTTAGAACAATTCCAATATTAATTCGTCTTTTTAGTAATACGGATGAAATCTAATCTGACAGTTTGTATCGATTTCATTCTGAATGAGAGCACATATTTCGTTCTAAAGACTGTTTCGTCTTGTAAGATTAAATTATGTATTTATTAAGAATTTTCTTTCTTGTTTTCCGTTATTTATTTACTGATGGTAGACATTTTTTTTTAACTTAAAGATCCAGTATTAAATGCCAATTATATGACATTAAGTGATATTTTTTTTCTTATAGTTGACAGGTTGTGTGTTTGATAGATCACGTGATGTTAAGTGACGGTGTGGTCTAGAATGAAACTGGCTCAAAAGTGAGGCTAGCAGATTATACTATTAGATACTTGACGGCAGGTTTTCAACTTGAGGGTGGTAGCTAGCCAGCCGAGTACTATAGAGTACCCTACCACCATGCTACAGTTTCCTCACAATGTTTTCCTTCACCCGCAGCTCAAGCTCATTGCTGTGGTTTGAACCCACGCCCTTCGGTGTGCAAACTGACTGCGCTGACCACTGAGCTATCATCGCTACAATTGTAGCACCTAGGTTGATTTTTTTTTGATAATTGTAGTTGAGATGTCTTTGTACACATAACTTTGAGTAACAAAACTAAGTCCAGGGCATCGCTGCTTTGGCGCTCATTACTTTGAGACTTTCAATGGTTGGTCACAACTCTCACAAACAGATTCATTTCCCGCCATCTGTACGTTTAGATCCTTAAAACTACGCAACGGATTTCAATGCGGTTTCCATCAATAGACAGAATGATTCCAGAGGAAGGTTTAATGTGTAATACATGTATATTTAGCACATTTGTATCTTCATTGCATCTGTTCGAAGCCGGGGCGAATCGCTAGTATAGAATAAAGAAAAAAATATACAAGCCACCTCTCCACGGCGCTCCTGTTCGTACGACCACCTGCTGAGCCATCACAGCTCATACGCCAAACATACCGACACATACTCTCTTATATATTAATTAACTGCATTTGCCTACACTGTACACTGCGACACTGTTTCTCAAACTACGGGTCGTGGCCTCTATACTGCCTAATGTTATAATAATGGCAGGCACTTTACTTGGTGGCAATTTTTATTATTATACTAAATAGGTTTGTGTTTGATCACGTCCTGCTTGATGTTAAGCAGATTCTAGTCTAAGATGAAACACGCTTATCTAGAAAAAATCTGTTTACTCTGGATTTAAAGACACCCAAGTTGTACTTCGCGGGAAAAACAGACTCCGGCAGAGAGTTCCACATCCTCGCTTTACGTATTAAGAATGTGGAATCAAAGCGCTTAGTCCGTGCGTGGGGAATATCCACCATGTAAGGATTGGCCGTGCCTGCCTAGCCGTCCGGTAATAGAAAGGGGCAGATGGAACCAAATTATGCAATTCCAAGGCACACTCTCCGAAATGTATCCGATAGAAGACAGACAAACTAGCGACTTTACGTCGGTGCTCAAGGCTTTGCAACTGAGACGTGGTCAGAGTGTAGTCACATATCAGATCTCCTTAAGAAGAGGTCGTCTAGGAAGGTACCACCATATCACCAGATATTCTGCCGCCAAGCAGTAGTGTGTAAACATTACTGTGTTCTGGTTTGAAGGCTACTACAAACATCCAAACATAAAAAAAATACATTTATAATATTATAAACTAGCTGCGCCTCGCGGTGTTACCCTTTATTTTTTCGGGATAAAAGTAGACGATGTGTTAATCCAGGGTGTCATCTACCTCCATACCAAATTTCATCAAATTTGGTCCAACCGTTTGAGCGTGAAGCAATAACAAACATACAAATACACTTGCACACTCACAAACTCTTTATAATATTAGTGTTATACAAAACATCCAGACAGAAAAATCATTTAAGCTCGTCACAGAAATGTTTCGTGCTAAGTGGGAATCGAACTCACGCTCCAAAGCTTTTGAAGTAGATACACTACGAAATGAACTAACTGAGCAAGTCCAAAAGTTGAAGCACTTAATATAATTGTACTGCAAAAGGTTGGGAAACGATGGGTAATGGCCTTTTAGCGCAACTGCCGTATTGGCCATATGTATTAGCCATAAAGGCCGGGCCATTTTATGGACTTCGTGGTACTTGCTTATTATGATAAGTACGATACATTTCACTTAGTAAATAGGCACGGTTGCCTGGAAGATATCACTTTAAGCTATAAGCGTGAGCGTAGATAAGATAGTGTACAAACTAAAATCACTATATAATAAAACAAAGTCGTCCGCCGCGTCTGTCTGTCTGTTCGCGATAAACTTAAAAACTACTGAACGGATTATCATGTAAGTTTCACCAATAGATAGAGTGATTCATGAGTAAGGTTTTGGTATATAATTTGTCAAGTTTTTGTGTAAATTGGTTGAAGTATGATGATAATTGTTGGAAGTGTCGGAAAAAGTCAAGCCACCTGGGAGCTTTCATCGAAAACGCTGCCTAATCCCTTTGAGATATAACAAAACAATGCATGAGATATTCCTCTTTTATAGATCTACAAAAAAGTCCGCGGTGGCATATATCTACTTTTTAAGGATAGCTTACTATACCCATTCTTCGTGATCGATCGTGAGGAAACCATAGCATGGTGGTAGGGTATTTTCTAGTAATCAGCTGGCTAACCACCCTCAGGTTGAAAATTCAGCCCTCAGCCTCACTTCAGAGCCAGTTCCATTTTATATATGTAAACAGTAATGAACAAACGAGATGCTCTGATGGTAAGAGATAACGCCTGTCCATGACCATTGCAGCGATACACAGAACTTTGACACAATACAAAGTCCAGGGCATTACTGATTTGGCGCTCAAAACATTGAGACTTTCGATGGTTAGTCTCAACAGCCCTGTCGCTGCAGTAACCTTTCCAATAATGTTTACACACTACTGCTTGGCGGCGGAATGTTTGGTACTACGGTGGTACCTACCTAGACGACCGCCTGCTAAGGAAATCAACCACCAAGTAACACCATTCCAGATTATGTGTGTTTTACCATCCAACCACACCGTCACAGACTCAAATACCTAGCTTGTCAAAAAATAAATAATTTCTGAGTAATATAGCGACAAACTAGCTGCTTGGTTGGTATTCGGTCGTGTGTAGCGTGAATATTTTGTCAATTTTCTATGCGATTCGGTTGGAATTGTTTTCAAATATGACAAATTAGTTTCATGATCCGGCTGTTAACTCATTTGTAACTAACACGGATTCAAAAGCTACATAATCGAGTGAAATTCAGATTCTTAACATAAATAAAATAGGTAAAATAATTTTCAAGTTATACGGTTTTATTTTTTAACTAGCTGTGCCCCGCGGTTTCACCCGCCTTTGCATGCATAAAGCTACTATGCCTACGTCATAGTAGCTTTATGCATGCAAAGTCTCAGCCCGATCGGTTTAAAATTGACAAAATTTCATACAAACTTTCATATCCCTTTGGGGGTAGAATTAATCAAAATCTTTTCTTAGCGGATGCCTACGTCATAACATCTATCTGCATGTCAAATTTTAGAAAGATCCGTCCAGTGGTTTGGGCTGTGCGTTGATAGATCACTATGTCAGTCAGTCAGTCAGTCAGTCAGTCAGTCAGTCAGTCAGTCAGTCAGTCACCTTTGAGTTATATATATTTAGATGGACTAAATGGTAAAAAATATTAGGTAGGTCTTAGGTACCAATCTTCACATCATCATTGCACAACGAAAGGTAGTCTGTGGTGTACATAGCAAATTTTTTCTTTTTGCATCTGTTTCATACCCATAGCGCAAATAAATAAATTATTATTATTATCTTTATTTTCGTCATACGGCTGATGATGATGATGATGATGATGATCTTTATTTTCAATAAAACCGTTTAATTTAAAAATTCTTTTTTACATATTTTAGTTCGTTACTTAACGTTGCTCATTATGTTTAATTCATTTAGCGCCTCATTTATTACAAGATCCAGAAATATTTAACAAAGATATGTAATCCGCCATTTTGTGACGGCGGCCATCTTGGATTTACAATGGTACTGAATAGTTTTGGCGGGAACACGGTAAGAGTCGTCTCCCCATTGTATTTTTTCCAAATCTAGTGTTTTTTCGAGTGTTTATGTATAAAAATAGTGGTGTTTTATTCATAAAGTGCCGAATTACAAGCACGAGTGTAGGTAAAGTGATATAATGCGGTGAAACATGACTTTACGTGTTGCTTCCAAAACTCCATCCAGAAGCTTATAGTAAAGTCGCCACTACTTTACTATGGCACGACTTGATTTGATTGGCACAGATTGAACTTGACCAAGACTGGACTTTGACTGTAACTATAGTTATAAGACATGAATTGCAAAAACTGAAGACACGGTAGTATGGCTTTACAGCTTTAGCCTGCCCAATGGAGCAAATTATAATTTAAAAATCTACTGAATATATTTCAATTGTATTGTCATCAGAACTAAAGATGTGTACCAAATATCAGGTCAATCTTTCCACAGGAAGGGGGTAAAATTTCAATTAGTAAATATGACCAAAAACAACTACAGACAGAGCAAGCTAAATAAAACCGTTTAAAAAAAACATACAGTCGAACATAGAACCTCTACCTTTTTTTGAACTCGGTTAAAAATAGAAACCTAACGTGCTAAGTTGTTCTATATCACATCACACTAATATTATAAAGGCGATAGTTTGTGAGTGTGTTTGTTACTTCTTCACGCTCAAACGGTTCGACCAATTTTGATGAAATTTGGTATGGACGTAGCTGACACCCTGGATTAAAACATAGGCTAAAATTTTTATCTCAAAAAATTTTGCTGATTGTGATACTTAGTTATCAACGTGTCAAGTTACCGTTTTGCTTCTACGGCGTAGCACAGCGCTACGTAATTTGTAGAAGCGTAGCTTTGATGCTACGGCGTAGATACAATTCCATTTTATTCGACAAAAGTATTTTTACCTGACTGCCAAGGAAGGGTTATGTTTTTCACGCGTATCTTGTATGTATGTGTGTATGTATGTATATTTCTTTATCACCTCGTATCTTCCAAACGGCCAAATAGATTACGACAATTAAGGTATCGTTAGATTCGTCTCAATAACCCAAGTGACCTTAGTGTGGATTTAATTATTTTTTTCAAGATTCTGAGTTCACGGGAAGTACCCTGTAGGTTTTGATTTCCTTGCGAGTGTCGAAAATTTGCAGCATAAACGGCTGTATCTTTTGATTGCGTTGGCTTAGAAGTTTTTTCCACAGCTCCAACGGACAGTAGACCTGAGTATTTGATATGAATTTCAGCTTGATACCTCCACGCGTTCCTGAGAAAAGGGGTTTTGACAGACAGAGAGACGAACAACAAAGTAATCCGTGTTCCGCGTTTTCCTTTTGAGGTACGGAACCCTAAAAGCGATAAATAGTAAGTAGAACATCTTCCCTACTAGCGTCGATTCCCGCTGGTTTAGCGCGCGGCGCGTGCAGGGACGTCGACATCGCATCTACGAACTAATCGATCTTTTCTTTTTACTTCCATCGATGTTCGTAGCTTCGCTAACACCAAATCTATAACACACACGTAAACTTCTGTCACTTTTTAATACATTTTTATTAAAAAGTCACTAACCTAAATTTTAACATGAACTAACCCCGCCAGCTCTGCCGGCACTCACGTAGTGATCGCCGGCAAGCGTCCCCCGCCCCCGCCGCGCCGCCTCTTCCCACTCGTGTCGCCTGTTTATCGCGAAGAAGTTCTACTTATAGATATTTTAGTTACTTTTCTGCTGGCAAATTCACCATTGATAAACCATCGCATATCTAAAAGGAATGAGAGCTAAAGCAGCGTTGCCCTTTGTTTTGCGACTCAAAGCTCTGCAAGGGCAGTCGTTATCTCTTATCACCGACCTCGTCTCGACCATCTCTTCAGTTCTTACCATAAAAAAGTAAAAAAAAGTGATATTTTACAAAAGTTTTAAGAAGTAAAAGTTCACAAACGCATTACTCTCTAGTTTCTTATCTGTTTCTCTTCATGGTTGTTTAATAGTTCTGTTTGTTTGTAAAAATTCATTTCTCGTATTTTCCAAGTTCAGACGGTTTAACAGACATGTCGATGTTAAATTGAGCTATATTCTTAAAGCACGTCTGGTTTTTTTTTTGTTTGACTGGCTAGACGTTTGACCGCACCGAGTGTACTCGATGGCAAACATCTGTCCTGGAATGAAACTGGCTCACAAGTAAGGCTACCGGAACACACCGCTAGGTTCTTGGTTTAAAGTCAGATTTAAAATTTTAGAGGTCAAGTTTGTGTGTTCAAGTGTTTTATCTCGATTTTCCTTCACCAGCAGTTTAAGCTTATTGTTGGGGTATAACCTTTCGGTGCGTAAACCGACCGCACTAACCACTAAGTTATTATCGCTACAACAATAGCGTTATTTGATGCAGTGGCGGGGCAAGACCTTAACTTTATGTGGGCAAGATAAATTTCGCGAGGCCCTCTTCTCTTCTTCGAACATGTATGTTGCTACTCCGTTCATTGTTTGCTGTCCATTGCTTTTATTTTGTAATCTTGACTATGGGCCGGTATGAGCAAGTAACGTACAGCGAACAGGGAATGGAGGAGTAGCTATCAAAAGTTGCCGTTGAGTTACGTGACAGTAACGTAAACAAACAGAATCGGAATCCCCAGCTCTGACCGGCGGGATTCCCCGCGATAGCGACGCAATGCCAGCAAATGTTGCTAGACTTAATAAAAATATATTTGATGATGTCTATAATCTATCTAATCTCTTTAAATGAGCAATTCTTGTATTCTTGAATATCGGAAACGGCTCCAACGATTTTCATGAAATTTAGTATGCAGGGGTTTTCGGGGGCGATAAATCGATCTAGCTAGGTTTCATTTTTAAAAACTTTGTTTTTTCCGTGTTTTCAGGCAATGAAAAACCGAGCAAAGTTCGGTCATTCGGTACCTTTATTTATCGATTTATGACGACTAAAATTATTTCGTGACGATAACGGCTTGGTCATGGATGAACCTCCGAGGAACGAGGCCCCTTGGACCGCGAGGCCGTAGGCAGTGGCCCACGTCGCCCACGCCTTACGCCGCCTCTGATTTGATGTCACTTGACACGTTTTTACAGAGCAAATTCAACCTTTAGAGCAACGCACTTCAATACACGTTTGGTTAAAAGGTCATTCAGATCTGGGTACAATTCCAAGGAAAACGACTAATTTTAAAAATAGAAAAGCGTTGGCTTCCCTCAAAAATATTGTATAACGCTACCGGCTAATGATATTCGATGCCGAAGCCAAAATAAATAAAGAAAATTTCCAAAAAAAAAAACTTTTGCAAGTGTCGTGTTCCAGGTTAATGGTTTTCAGAATTTATATGATTTCATTTATCGAATACTTATTAAGGAAGTACATACAAGGCTGTAAGCGTAGAGTGTACAAACCGAAAGGGGGTCATTGTAGTCATTGTTTTGAACTACTTTCACTTTTTTTTTAATATAAATATAATGAAACGAAATCATTACTTTGAGACATTAGATGGTTAGTCTCAACAGCCCTGTAATTTCGATGCAGTACCCTTCAAACCAAGTACAAGTCAAACACAGTAATGTTTACACACTACTGCTTCATCATCAGCCATAGGTCGTCCACTGCTGGACATAGGCCTCCTTCTGGGGGGTTTTTGCCAATACTCGCCACGCTTGGCAGGCGGGTTGGCGAGCGCAGTTAGGTGTGATTGTTCAAGGAAGACGCTGCTGCCCATCTTCCGGATTACTATTAGGGGTAGTGGGGTACTATTCTTACGCTGGCACCACCACGGCAATTTGCACACACTACTGCTTGGCGGCAGAATATCTGGTACTGTGGTGGTACCTCCCAGACGACCTCCTGCTAAGGAGATCTACCACTAAGTAAACACAGCACTATTATATGTACAGCTCAAATCGTGTGTGAAAATCAGTTGTTTTTTATGCTTCAGGTGGCAAACTAGCATTAAATGCTTGGCGGCAGATTTTCATCTTGAGGGTGGTAGATAGCCAGCCGAGTACTAGAAAGTACCCTACCACCACGCTATGGTTTCCTCACGATGTTTTCCTTACCAGCATCTCAAGCTCATTGTAAAGGTTTGAACCCACGCCCTTCGGCATGCGAACCGACTGCGCTAACCACTGTGCCATCATCGCTATAAAGTATACATATTATATATATCAAAACATTACACAAGCTTTTACTTGGTGTCAAATTTCCTTACCGTCTAAATAGGTACCACCGCAGTACCAGATATTCTGCCGCCAAGCAGTAGTGTAAACATTACTATTAAGAGTACTGCAGCGACATAACAAGGCTGTTGACTAACCATCAAAAGTCTCAAAGTAATGAGCGCCAAATCAGCGTTGCATTGGACTTTATTTTACTACTCAAAGTTCTGTGTATCGCTGCAATGGTCATGGGCAGACGTCCTCTCATACCATCAGGAGAGCGTCTCATTCATCTCTATATATTTACATTAAAAAAGCGTTATCAGAAAAGGCTACGAAAATAATACAAAGAAAATCGAGATTGCAAAAATAAACGCTGTCTTATGCGGTCGCTGCAAGCGAAGGAGACTGGGAAACTGCGATAAAAAAATCTGAAAAAAATTATGGAAAATAACAGAGTATCTAGCGTTTTTTGTTTTATGCCTCAGGTGGCAATCAAGCTGACTGGTTGCCTGATGGTGAGGAATCACCGTCGCCTATAGATATCTGCAATACCAGGGGCACTACAAATACGTTACCGACCTTTTAAGATTCTATTAAACACATCATCGTCAGACATAGGACGTCCACTGCTGAACATAGGCCTCCTCCTGGGGGGTTTTGCCAATACTCGCCACGCTTGGCAGGCGGGTTGGCGAGCGCAGTTAGGTGTGGTTGTTCAAGGAAGAAGCTGCTGCCCATCTTCCGGATTACATCCCTTAGCCGACTCTTACGGCAACCACGGGTAGAGAGGGTGGGGTACTATTCTTACGGCGGCACCACCACGGCAAGGGCACGGTTTTTTATATAGTTTTTTTTAATGTTAACGAATTCACGGGCCACCCTGCACAAGCTTTGCTTAGTTTGGGGTCAGATGGCGCTGTGTAAAATGTCCTACGATATTTATTTAGGTTTTTAGTATAAATTCATATACTATAAAGCTGAGTTCAAATATAAAACTCTTTGATGCCGTTACACTAAACTTTTTGGTTCCAAGCTTTATTTTTGTCAACTGCCAAACCAAACTTTGATTTCGATGTCCATTACAATGTTAATAACAATATTAAACTAAATGTATTACATATCCTTTTATGCAACATGTTTTATGTAACATAAGGTAATTTTTTTCTTTTTTATTTATAAAGGCGTAGTTTTAAATAGACGCGTCGGCGTCGCTTCTAGTGCTGTTGGTAAGTCCCTACATAGTGTGTGTCATGGGTCTTCGAGCGTGTATACTAGAGATGAAACGGATATTCGGTAACTATCCGGTATCCGGCCAAAATTTAAAATACCGGATACCGGATAATAAACCAGCTACCGGCCAGATAAAGGATTTAAAAAAAAATACGATATATTTATTTAATCCACATAATGATAAGAATCATTTATTGTAAAACAAAAAATAATACTCGAGCTGCACTAAGAGCAAATCATATAATGAATACCAATTTCTCTGCGTTAAAAGGCAAGTGGTAGTGCCGGCGTAAGAATAGTATCCCATCCTCTTTACCCGTGGTTGCCGTAAGAGTCGGCTAAGGTATGTAATCCGGAAGATGGGCAGCAGCGTCTTCCTTGAACAATCATACCTAACTGCGCTCGCCAACCCGCTTGCCAAGCGTGGCGAGTATTTGCAAAACCCCCCCAGGAGGAGGCCTATGTCCAGCAGTGGACGTCCTATGGCTGATGATGTGATGTGAAAAGACAACAAACGGTTTCACTTGTCTCCGTATACAAGGCCAGCTTCCAAAAAAAGTCTGTCGCTGTTTATACTGCTGCAGAGCGCTGAAAGATAAACTCTAGAAAACTTTTTTAAGTTTGGATATTGTACAGTATTAGCTGACCAAATATAAGAATCACAATCGCGACCAATGCGCACTGAATTCTAGTAAGAATCACTCTCACGTACAATCGTGTCTTTTCCTTGATCGTGATGTGTTCGGCTAAAACGGCTATGTTCGGCCGGTTATCCGGCAATCTGGCTTCATGATTGGCCGGATATTCAGTATCCCGTATCCGGCAAAACATCTATCCGTTTCATCTCTAGTCTATAATCTCAACCAATCGGTAAAACAAAGATTGGAAAACCCAACTTTACATGTGAGCAGTTTTAAAGTTTTGTAGAAAATAATTTTGCTTTACTTTCTGTCTTAAATCCAACTTTTTTGGCGACGGAACCTTTCTTGAAAGCGAAATATTTGACGGAGCCGTGAAATAATCAAAAACTGTTTTATATGTATTTTTATTGTCGGTTGAGTCAGTGTTGAACTGTTCACTATGCTCTCTTATGAGATAACGCCTGCCCATGACAATTGCAGCGATACACAGAACTTTGAGTAGCAAAACAATGTCCAGGGCATCGCTGCTTTGGCGCTCATTACTTTAAGACACAGTCTTGACAGCTCTGCAATTTCGCTAGCCCTTCAAACCGGAACATAGTAATGTTTCCACACTACTGCTTGGCGGCAGTATAATCACGGGACTGCAAGTTAATTAAGCGTTTCATTTTCAGATCCAAATTGCTAAAGATTTAATAATTAATTTGTTAAATTATAAAGCGAAAACATGCCCCAGGCCCCTACAAGCTCTAGCCAAAATGATTCTTAAATATTCTTTAAAAAACTGTCAAAAAAATGACAATTGACACTGACAGCCCCGAATCAACGTTTGTGATATACAATGTAAAGTTTTTTATCTTCGTCACCGTTCTGGTAATCACGACTCGATTAATGAACCTTTGAATGCAAATTTCAATCTATACCTAATCTTTAATTTGTCTGTAAAAAAGCAATAAAGAAAATGGTTAGTAATCTAAAAAAAAAGTTATCACAACATAAAGCTTCTAATCTTCCAACACTTCTATAATTAAACAAATAAACATTGAAAAATATCTTTAAAAAATTAGACCTGCAGACATTTTAATCGATTAACTAAATTGACAAATATTTCAATTTCTTGTACTCAATATGGAATAGAAACTAAATTAATAATTATATTCGTAAATAGTTAATGAAATATAATGATAAAGCTTTTTACATATTTATTAATTAAAAGACTGCTCAATTTAGTGTCTGTATTGTATGTAAAAGCTAAAATGTAATTGAACTATTTACAAATAATTAAAAAAAATCTTTATAAAAAGAATAAAGATACGGGACGAATTAAGGGATATATTCCTTTCAACTTAATTTAAACATCTAATCACTTTTTATTAAAAATAAAGAAAATCCAATTAGAAATATATTTCTTTGAAATTGATTGATTTTTAAGTCAAATCAAAAGGAAATAAAGAAAAAAAAAAGATCGGCAGAAAAAATATATTTTTTAATCAATATGAAGGATTAAAAACCTGACACAATATGAAATCCAAGTTATAAACTAAGTATTGGAAATAAGTTATGAATTACACACAAATTAAGAAGCTAGACGAAGTTACTCAGAGGAACTTGAAGGAGGGATCTGGACCTGCAGATGAATGCCTGTGCAGTGTTCTGGCGCCACCAGACGAGTCTAAGGTAACAAGGTTATTTATTGCAGAAATCTCATGGGCCAATCACTTTTTGATGACTTTCATGCATGTAATATGTAATAGTAATGAGACGAACGAGACGCTCTCCTGATGGTAAGAGATAACGCATATCCATGAAAATTGCAGCGATACACAGACCTTTGAGTAACAAAACATAGTCCAGGGCGTCGCTGCTTTGGCGCTCATTACTTTGAGACTTTGTACAAGCTGAATTACAAAGCCTAGAACATCGTCGCAAAGTTGCTAGTTTATCGATTTTTTATCGGATTTATTTCGGAGAGTGTGCTTCAGAACTATATGGTCTAATTTCCTCATGCCCTTTCTTCTATCAGACAATCAGAAGCTCAAAAAAGCGACATCGTTTCATGGTCGACGTTCCAAAAACTCGGACGATAAGATTTGATCCCACGTTCATTGTGCGGACTGCTAGACAGTGGAATGCGCTGCCTGAGCTCCTTCCCCGATGGTGTCGAGAGGCAAGCTGTATCTTCTAGGCAAGCGTGCTCTAAATTAGACCGCATCATCATTTAACATCAGATGAGATAGCGGTCAAACGTAATTATAATAAAAAAGAAACTTTCGATGGTTAGTCTCAACAGCCCTGTAGCCCTGTCGCTAGTTGCAGCACCCTTCAAACCGGAACATAGTAAATGTTTACACACTACTGCTTGGTGGCAGAATATCTGGTACTGCGGAGACACCTATCTAGACAACCTCCTGCTAAGGAGATCTACCACCAAGATATATAATTACAAATTGAGGTTTAATCGAATCCTCCTCTTTATAATTAAAACTAGGTATGAGTGTGTTTGTATGTTTGTTACTTCTTCACGCTCAAACGGGTGGACCAATTTTGATGAATTTTGGTATGAATGTAGCTGACACCGTGGATTAAAACATAGGCTTTTTATCCCGAAAAAATGTAGTAGGTACCGCGGGGCGCAGCAAGTTTTACATTAAAATGATTTGTCCTTTAAGTTAATACAAATACTTCTTCCAGGGTCTACGAGGTTCAATCAAACGAGCATTTGCGTCAATAGGAGGTCGACGACCAGCTCCCGGGGCTGGAAGCAGGGGTGCAACAGGGGGACTCAGGGCCGAGGCAAGGAACGGCGGGGCACACAACTCTATCGAAATACCGCTTACATTTACTAAGGGAGGTAAAGGTAAGCACATCACTCACATCATCAGCCATAGGACGTCCACTGCTGGACATAGGCCTCCTCCTGGGGGGGTTTTGCCAATACTCGCCACGCTTGGCAGGCGGGTTGGCGAGCGCAGTTAGGTGTGATTGTTCAAGGAAGACGCTGCTGCCCATCTTCCGGATTACATCCCTTAGCCGACTCTTACGGCAACCACGGGCAGAGAGGGTGGGGTACTATTCTTACGTCGGCACCACCACGGTAAGTACAAAATTATCCAAATTGTAACTTATAAAACGACACCGCTTTATGGTAGGTTCACGTTTGACCACAGCCTGCCTGATGTTAAGCAGTAGTGCTGTCTAAGATGGAACACGCTTACCTAAAAGAAACCTATTTACTCTAGATTTGAAGTACCACGCTATGGTTTCCTTCACCGGCAGCTCAAGCTCATTGTTGGGGTTTAAACCCACGCCCTTCGGCATGCGAACCAACCGCGCTAACCACAGAGCTATCATCGCTACAAAATGGCTATGGACCTACCATCGCACGTATGCACTTTTTTTGCGATAAGAACGCTTTATCTTTATCTGTCGAATTATCCCAGAAAAGCAGGCCATACCGTAGCACGGAACTTACTTTCATATCATTGCTTCTGAGTCATCAGCCTAAGAATAAGTAGAATGTACGTGATGTTACAGGAGTATTCACCACCAAAGAGGAGGTAAAACGTGTCACCTCCTGCGGTAAGTGTGGCTGTGACAAGGAAAAGTTCTTCCTCAAGCACTCGTACGCAAATATCCGCATTACAAGCCCTGACGTCTCTTCCATATGTCCGTGCCCCACAAGCGCATGCATGCCCGGTAAGAATACATTATGGCAGGCATGTGCCTGGTCATTTGTCTTTTGAAAATATGTTTTACAAAAAATCCTACTTTATTTCACAAAGCCCAAACAGATACGTTACATTGTTTTATTACGAAGTGGCTACTTAGGTCATTGTGACTATTCGAATGACCGTAACAGCATTGAAAAGTCACAGGAAAGAAAAATACTCAAGTTCGATTACATGGACGACCGATTAAATGAAATTGTGTATTTTTCATCAAGGTCCCCGTTTTTAAATTTTTTTTTCAGTTATTTTGGGTAATAATTAAACTACTGAACCGATTTTGATGATCAATCTAAAATCATATGTTTTAAGTAAGATTTTTTTTTTTCAATTCTGTTGACGGAGTTTTGAGGTAACCATTTAACCAATATAAACAAAAAAGTATAACTGAGTTGCGAACCTCCTCCTTTTTTGAAGTCTGTTAATCTCTAAGTCTAAGTCTGTAGTATGCGTATCTACAAAAAGCTAATATTATGACATAACATTTCGTTCTCCTGGAAAAATTTCAGGCAAATGATATTCTTGTGTTATATATTGTTTAATTACTTATAGGTAAAGAAAAATTTAATAACAATATAAGCGTAACAATAGAACACATGGCACTATCTGATAACGATGCAGACGACTACGAGACGAGCTTTGACACAGAAGACCGAATCAATGAAGAAAAGACCAAGCCGGTGATGGAAAAAACTTCAGCCAAAGAGTTGGTGGATTATGTTTGGAAGGAGTGGAAGAATAAAGAGGATGGATGGAATAGGAATATAGAAGAGGATGCTACGGAAGACTTAGACTTAGACGGAAACTTTAGACAGTAGACCGGAAGAAAATTATACTAGTATTCTAGAAAATTCTAAATCTTTTGGTAGAGCAGAAGAACACGAAAAATTATTATCGAAAAAGCCCAGTCCTGAAATATAAATTGGATAAAGAGTTGTAGACTTAGATACCTAAAGAACACGTTACAAAAAAGAATAATAGAAAAAACCAATTGTAGACTTAGAATACCTAAAGAAAACGTTACGAAAAAGAATAATAGAAAAAACTAATTGTAGACTTAGAATAACTAAAGAAAACGTTACAAAAAAGAATAATAGAAAAAACTAATTGTAGACTTAGAATACCTAAAGAAAACGTTACGAAAAAGAATAATTGAAAAAATACGAATTGTAGACTTAGGAGACCTAAAAAAACGTTACAAATCAAAATCAAATCAAATCAAAGAATCAATCAAGAAAACATTATAAAAACGAATAATATATCTTATAGTAGATTTGTGTACAGGACCTGGATACATGGTTTGGAAAGAATTTTTAATAATTTAAAGCTTAAAATTGGGACCTAGAGTACTTTGCCATAAAGCAATAATTCTTAAAAAGCATACTTGACGTGTTTTTGTCCTAAAAGTACTGTGAAGGATGTTACTGCAGTCCTATTAACGATACTAATTTTCAATCTGGCAACATTAAAAAATCAAGTAGCATAAAAGTCGATAGATGGCGCTTAATACTGTTGGCAGCATTATTAATCACCGTTGAATCGCCGAGATATGCTATTTGTGCTTATTTTCCTATTTTTTATGTTTATATATATTCATTTAAACTGGCATTGCGCGTTTGATGAAATCATTTAAAGAAAAATCGCTTGATTGCTTATGTTCTTTTTAATCTATGGTTTGGGAACAGATGGGCAGATGTTTACAGACATGTTGTAAGGAGTGATTTTAAGTTATACGGAATATCTACAAAGTAAACGTTGAGCTGATTAGTGTGATGTTTATTACGTCTTTAACGCACAGTGTGACACTTATTACGTCTCTATCACAATGCGAGTGACGTTTTATACATCTGTGACGTTTTCTACGTCTCAAAGTCAAGTTCAAAGTATTTTAAATTTTAAATATGTGTACATTTACAAGTCATTCTTAGAAAAGAAAGGATTTACCTTTGTCTAATCATATAAATTAACATTTAAATAATAAATTTAAACAATCAAAATTCAATACAATAAATTAATAATAATAATTTTATCATAATATACTCTCAATATATTTTTAATAATTCTTCAATGTCATTGAACTCATAACAACATCACGTCACAAGTCTCTACGACAGAGTGTGGTTCTTCCTACGTTTTAATCACACTTCCTACGCCTCTAGAACAGAGTGTGACACTTCCCACGTCCCTTATCACAGTAAATGTGAAACTTCTCACGTCCCTTAACACATAAATGTGACACTTCTTACGTCTTTTATTACAGAATGTGACGCTTCCTGTGTCTCTACGACAAAGGGCGTGACGCTGGCTAAGTCTCAATTACAGTAAGCGTGACGCTTCCTTCGTCCTTATCACACTATGTGTGACTCTTACTACGCTAAAATCACTGTAGGTGTGACTATTTTAACGCATTAGGTTACGTAGAGAGTTTTAAGTCTCTAACTACTGTACCTGCCAAGATCGAAATTATATCGAATTCTATCGATTATATTATGCTGCATGGTAAACTTACTTGAAACTATTGTTTTTCGATTAAAGTGTGATGGACAATATCACTGTCTATATAATTACTATTTTAAACCAAATACAATAAATAATACCATCTTAACACTTTTGAATATTTATTTCTAAGACATCTACGATAAATTCATGTCTGTGATCTGTGTCATATTTTTTTAATCTAATGAAATGTTTTGACATTCAATAATTTCTTGAACTATAATTGCTGATGAGACAAATAATATTTATTAGACATACCTACCGTTATAACATTTACCGATTACTCCTATACTCTATTTTAATTATTTCGATTTTGTACCGCTCCCCATTCCTATTCAAAAGTTTGATAAAAATTTTGATTTTACGATTTTTTATTAAAGTATTTCAGAAAAGGCTTGTTGGAAAATTTTGGCAGAATTATAGGAAGTTTTCGAAACTACGTGTTCTTAAGCACATTGGTAATGTTTATAAAAGCTTTAAAAGCGTCAAAAATTCGAAAACTACTGCTATTTTCTTATGATACTCAACGGACAAAACTGTTAAATTTTCTGTTCATATTTATTACTACGATTTATATTGCTTAAGATGAACAAAAAAAAACAACAAAGGAAACAATGAAAATAATATTACAATATTCGAATTTAAAAAAACACGCGGTTAATATTATTTTACCTACTATTAAAATTCTGCTGTTAACATGAAAGGCAAAATTTTAAATTACTTCGATTTATATTGCAAGACACAAACAAAACAGAATATCACAATATATTTAAAATGTATCCATCACAAAAACTGTCTAATTGTTGTCGGAAATGTATATATATCTGTTAATATATGTATATCTATATGTATCTCTATGGTTTCGTTATGTTTGAAATTCAGAGTCAATTTATTTTTGTACCCATCGGTAATGTCAAAATTTTACAAATGTCAAATTAAGAGCGTGGAGCATCAAGCGGTCATTTGAATATTTAGCCATTCATTGCCGTACTGTTCTCTGATTTTGTTTTCAGTAAATATGAAAACTAGCTGTGCCTCGCGGTGTTATCCGCTGTTCTCACGTTAGCAGTACATTTTTTCGTAATAAAAAGTAACCAGGGATCAGCTACCTCCATACCAAAAATTAAATAAATGAAACATAAATTTGAAAAAAATGTAGCTTAAATTTTAAAAGCTTTATTAAAAACGAAAAATACCTTTCCTAGACATAAATATTGAGAATAATAATTGAAAGGAAAAAAAACTACAAACCTGGAAAGAATTTAAAAATTACATTGAAATAATTATTGAAAAAAACACTTGTATGAAAAAAACTTCTTAGTAATAATATCATTAAAACTTGAAAACTGGCAGAATGTAGACGTGCAATGGTCGAAAAAGAAAAAAGCTTTAAAGACAAATCCAAAGACAAAAATGTTGTTGTTTCTTTCATTGCACTGCATTAGACAAGGACAACAACATTTCAAACAAATTTAGAGCTGTCAACTAATTCATTCAAAATTGATCTTCAACCTGATTTATAGAAAACTTTGAATGTGAAATTATTAAAATCAGATATTTTTAGACTAAAATCTAGACTTAGGCAGAGCAGGCACTCTGCCTAGTTAGATTTTGCTCACCTCGCGTGTTAACTTGTTTTTATATATTAATATACATATCTACTTATTGAAGATATGTTTACATTACTTGTACAATGTATTTATATGAATTATTATACAACAAAATCGTTAAATTTGTAATAAATCATGTTAAATGGCTGAAATGTAGTTTTATTACAAAACTAGCTGTGCCCCGCGGTTTCACCCGCGCTAGATAGCTACGTCATAGTAGCTTTATGCATACAAAATCTCAGCCCGATCGGTTTAAAATTGACAAAGTTTCATACAAACTTTCATCCCCTACTTTATCCCCTTGGGGGTAGAATTAATCAAAGTCCTTTCTTAGCGGATGCCTACGTCATAAGAGCCCGATCCGTCCAGTGGTTTGGCTTGTGCGTTAATAGATCACTATGTCAGTCGGTCATCTATGAGTTATAAATATTACAAAATGAGTGTCTTCTAGAGTAAATAGGTTGTTTCTAGGTAAGCGTGCTCAAACATAGATCGCAATACTGCTTTAAAAAGAAAGTATTGAAGTATTCTATCAGTTATCTGACTTCTATAGACTTTGCTTAGTTTGGGGTAAGATAGCGCTGTATGTAATATCCTACGATGTGTTGTAGCGATGATAGCTCAGCGGTTAGCGCGGTAGGTTCGCATGCCGAAGGGCGTGGGTTCAAACCCCAACAATGAGCTTGAGCTGCCGGTGAAGGAAAACATCGTGAGGAAACCATATCGTGGTGGTAGGGTACTTTCTAGTACTCGGCTGGCTAGCTACCCCACGAGAGTTGAAAATCTGCCGCCAAGCATCTAACGGTGTGTTTCGGCAGCCTCACTTGAGAGCCAGTTCCATTCCAGGCTAGGTGTGCTTTACCATCTTCGACCACAGCGTCACTTAACATCAGGTGAGTTGTGGTCAAACACCTAGATTGTCAGCGTTAAAAAAAAAACGATATTTATAAACCTTTTTTATGAGTTATACTTATTTGTTGTAGATTTCAAAGGCTTCCACTGTTTCGCTTGAAAATCTTGTGTATACTTCCCTTATAAAAGTAATGAGACGAACGAGACGCTCTCCTGATGGTAAGGGATAACGCCTGTCCATGACCATTGCAGCGATACACAGAACTTTGAGTAACAAAACAAAGTCCAGGGTATCGCTGCTTTGGCGCTCATTGCTTTGAGACTTTTGATGGTGTAAAAAAAACAATTTGAAATAGATTTAACACTTTTTATTCAACATATCCTTAAGTATAAGACCAATATATAAATAAAATAAAATAAATTGGTATGGCAACATTAGTAAAACCTTAACTTAAAACGCTGCTTAAGAAGTTAAGTCTTTCTTGGAAAGATTGTGTTTCAATCAAATTAATGTTATAAAGGCGAAAGTTTGTTACTTCTTCACGCTCAAACGGCTGGACCAATTTTGATGAAATTTGGTATGGAGGTAGCTGACACCCTGGATTAAAATATAGTCTAATTTTTATCCCGAAAAAAGTAGCTAGCCCAGCTTCCCGTGATCATGCATGACGCTTGTTAGCGAGAAGTATAAAAATCATTTTGATGATTAACTAGTGTAACCTGACAACCGGAAGCCAAGCCATGCCATGTTGGACACGCCCCCCTCACGCCATTTCCTGCCGCCAGCCGTGCCACGCCTGCCTTGGAGGGGGGTAGTCTTTAAAAAGCTAAGCCATTTTTCTGCCTATTCGATTTTTGGATTAAACAAAGTCATTTTAAAGTCAGGCCGTAATAACGTTTGTTGATTTAAGCAGCGTTTTTAAGTACGATGCATAATTTATAGTGGCTCAACTATTATTGATACAGTACAACCTGGTTATAACAACTTAAATGTGATAGTTTTATTTTTATAAAAAAACTTGCGAACCGCCCCGGCTTCGCACGGGCAGTAAGGATGGGTATAGTAAGCTATCCTTAAAAGCTAGATATATGTCACCGCGGACTTGTCTGTAGGTCTATAAAAGAGGAATATCCCGCCATGCATTGTTTTGTTATATCTCAAAGGGATTAGGCAGCGTTTTCGATGAAAGCTCCCAGGTGGCTTGACTTTTTCCGACACTTCCGACAATTATCATCATATTTCAACCAATTTAAACAAAACCTTGACAAATTATATACTTAAACCTTCCTCGTGAATCACTCTATCTATTGGTGAAACACGCATGATAATCCGTTTAGTAGTTTTTAAGTTTATCGCGAACAGATAGACGCGGCGGACGACTTTGTTTTATAATATGTAGCGAAGCAAGACGAGGCCGCACGCGTTGCACTCAATTTTGCCTCCTTGAGGAAGGCCACCGGACCGAAACTATAGTTGGTGTATACGATATAATTAAACGAGAGTATTAAGTAAAACAATTTTTTTTTTAGTTTTTTTTTTTATTTATTGCCGTTTTAATAAACTCTCCCACCGCTGGGCGTGGGCATTGTTTATGTACACATAACAATATGTTATTGCTTTCTTAATTCTTCTATTATTTTACACCGCCAAGCATATTAGCTTGGCCTTTTACCAATTTTTATTGTGTAGTGTCTTTTTAACCGAGTTGTACTGTATATTATAAATACACTTATTAATGAGGTAATATATTAAAATGATTGTACATAATTGTACACTATCTGACAAAATCACAACTTTTTACAACAGCTTTGTGTTAAGAGAGTTCCTACTGTCTATTATCGATACTATTGACAGTTCATGTAATATCGATAGTCTATTTAATACTATCGATAGTTTTATCTAATGCAATCGATAGACTTATATAATACTATCTATAGTCCATTAAATACGATCGATAGTCTTATCTAATACTATCGACAGTACATTTGATACTATCGATATTGTTATATAATACTATCGATAGTCCATTTAATACTATCGATGTTCTTATACAATATTACCGACAGTCCATTTAATACTATCGATAGTATCATCCTATACTAACGATAGTACCACCTAATACTATTGATAATACAATTTAATACTATCAATAGCACCATTTAATATTATCGATAATGCCGTTTAATACTATCGATAATGCCATCGAATACTATCGATAGTACCACCGAATACTATTGATAATACAATTTATAACTATCAATAGCATCATTTAATACTATCGATAATGCCATCTTATACTATCGATAGTATTATGTGATACTATCGATAGTATTATGTGATACTATCGATAGTACATCCATATATAGTATTATATAATACTATAGATAGTACATCCAATACTGTCCATAGCACCATTCAATAGTGTCAATAGTACCATCTAATACTATCGACAGTATCATCTACAATCGATAGTAGTTACTTTATACACTATCGATAGTCGGTTAATTCACTATTTGCGCTTCCGCGCGTCATATTTCACGTATTTAATTCAGGTATCTGAACTAGACAAGTTAAGCGGAGCGTCGGGCGTCCAGCCTCAAGATGGGTCGACGGTATCGTCACCGTCGCTGGTGAAACTTGCACCAGATTGGCACAGGACCGAGACAGATGGCACAACAAGAGGCCGCGGCAACAGTGGGGAGAAGGATGATGATGATGATGATGTGAATTAAAGTTTGCAGTGCGCCCCTTTCCGCTTGATATTGAGATATGGCTCGGGATGCGGATACAAGTGTCTCCGAGATTTGAACTCCACCAAGTCGCAGATATGGACGGGCTGGAAGGAACACAATAACAATTAAAAAAACCGACCAAGTGCGAGTCGGATGCGCGCACGAAGAGTTCCGTACCATTATTTTAAAGTATTTTTTAAAGTATTTATCTATGAAAAAGGCAAAAAAATCGCGTTTGTTGTATGGGAGCCCCCCTTAAATATTTTATTTTGTTTTTAGTATTTGTTGTTATAGCGACAACAGAAATACATTTCATCAGCCGTAGGACGTCCACTGCTGGACATAGGCCTCCTCCTGGGGGGGTTTTGCCAATACTCGCCACGCTTGGCAGGCGGGTTGGCGAGCGCAGTTAGGTGTGATTGTTCAAGGAAGACGCTGCTGCCCATCTTCCGGATTACATCCCTTAGCCGACTCTTACGGCAACCACGGGTAGAGAGGGTGGGGTACTATTCTTACGCCGGCACCACCACGGCACACAAAAAATACATAATTTATGAAAATTTCAACAGTCAGTCACAGATAGACAGACGGACAGACAGACAGCGAAGTCTTAGTAATACGGTCCCGTTTTTACCCTTTGGGTACGGAACCCTAATAATGCTGACAATATCCACCAACCCTGATTCATAAAACCCCTCCAGGATGAAAAATAGAGAACAAATCGTAAAAAGATAAAGATATATACCTATTATTATTCTTATTCAAACAAAGAATGTACGTAATTTATGAATGGCCTCTTAATTATATTGACAATAGACAACAATAGACAAAACGTTTATGTGATGGTAAGCGCACAATAAAAGTGTAGCGATGATAGCTCAGTGGTTAGCGCGGTCGGTTCGCATGCCGAAGGGCGTGGGTTCAAACCCCAACAATGAGCTTGAGAAAACATCTTGAGGAAACCATGGCGTGGTGGTAGAGTACTCTCTAGTACTCGGCTGGCTAGCTACCACACGAGAGTTGAAAATCTGCCGCCAAGCATCTAACGGTGTGTTCCGGCAGCCTCACTTGAGAGCCAGTTCCATTCCAGGCTAGGTGTGCTTTATCATCTACGACCACGCCGTCACTTAACATCAGGTGAGCTGTGGTCAAACACCTAGCCTGTCATCAATATAAAAAAAAAACAATATCTGTTTTAAAAATCTCACGGTTGATAAAAATCTTACCTTTTTATCGTCAGTAGCATCTTTGCTGTTATCTTGGTCGGGCTTATCGCTGGCTTCTTTGCCAGCGCCGCCCTCTGCCGTCGATATTACGTAAACCGACAGCTTTTGTCGGTCTTTCGACTCGGCGCTGATGTGTTTCTATAAACAAAGTAGCGATGATAGCTGAGTGGTTACCGCGCGGTTCACACGCCGAAGAACGTGTGTTCAAACCTCAATAATGAGCTTGAGCTTCCAGTGAAGGAAAACATCATGAGGTAACCATAGCGTGATGGGAGAGTAGTTAATAGTATTCGGCTGGCCAACTACCACCCTCAAGCTACTTTCCATGCAACTATTCTAATGCTGTGTAAGATAAGGTTTTAATTTCACATAGGGATCTAATTATGAGTAAGATAAAGTTCTAATATCAGATAGGATCCTCTTCCTACATTGTTAAAAAACTATTTTGTATAATTCAAAGTTGACAAAGGTCACGGACCCCAGTGTCTGTGGAGGGTAATATTAAATTTTAAAAAAATCTGATAGGTTTCCCCTGAGATACTGTTCTAATATCAGACAGGGTGCTAATGCTGTGCAAGATAGGGTTCTAATTTCATATAGAGAACTTATTATGCCTGAGATAAAGTTCTATTGTTACACAGGGTTCTAGTGCTGCATGAGATGGGATCCTAATGTCAGATGGGAATCTTAATTCTGAGTAAGAGTTCTAATGCTGTGTGGGGTTATAGGCTTCTAATTTAATATAGGGATCTAATTATCACTGAGATAAAGTTCTAATATCACATAGGGTTCTATTGCTGTATGAGTTGGGATTGTAATGTCAGATTAGAATCTTGATTCTGAGTAAGAGTTCTAATGTCAGACAGGATTCTAATGCTGTGCGAGAGGTTCTAATTTCATATAGGGATCTAATTATGAGTGAGATAAAGTTCTAATGTCAAATAGAGTTCCAATGCTCTGAGATACTGTTCTAACGTCAGACAGAGTTCTAATACTGTGCGAGAGAGGATTTTAACGGCAGATAGAAATCTCATTCTGAGTGGATTAGATTTCTAATTTCAAAATTTCTAATGATACTTGAGATAAGGATTTTATCTATTGCTATAACAACGTGGTATCTGGGATATACAGATCTTGAGCCAAATATTAGTTAACTGCAAATACTTTACCTTATAAAAGTCAATGAGTTCTTGCTTTGTGATTGTGTTCAATTGTTCTACTTCAACTCTTTGTCGGTCGAAGTTGTACATCTGGAATTTAAACAATAAATTAATAATAGCTATTTTATTTCAGAAGCAAAATTTCCATAACATCAAAAAGCTCAAAATTAAATTATGTATGTCAAACTAAAATGAAAAACTTTTTAAGTAAACAATTTTTTTTTTAAATCCAAACCTTGTTTTTTTTTTGTCGCTGACACAGGCTAGGTGCTTGACCACAACTCACCTGATGTTAAGTGACGATGTGGTCGGAGATGGTAAAACACACCTAGCCTGGAATGGAACTGGCTCTCAAGTGAGGCTGCCGGAACACACCGTTAGATGCTTGGCGGCAGATTTTCAACTTGAGGGTGGTAGCTAGCCAGCCGAGTACTAGAAAGTACCCTACCACCACGGTATGGTTTCCTCGCGATGTTTTCCTTCACCGGCAGCTCAAGCTCATTGTTGGGGTTTGAACCCACGCCCTTCGGCATGCGAACCGACCGCGCTAACCACTGAGCTGTCATCGCTACAAATCGCTATCATTGTTACCAATTCCTATTCGCGTCCACGTTTGTTTCTTTTTGTCTTTGTTTGTTGTTATTTTAATGTAAAAGTATTGAGACGAACAAAACGCTCTCCTGATGGTAAGGGATAATGCCAGTACTATTTAACACTTGCTTGTAGACCGCTGCTTTGGCGCTCAGTACTACGCGACCTTCGTTGTCTTAGTTGACCTGTAATGTAGCTTTATCTATTAGCCCACCTGCGCGATGATCTCTGCCCACAGCTGGGCGGCGCGGCTGGACATCCGTTTGGGTTTCTCCAGTTTGTGCGCTGCGAGCGCCGCGCGATGTTTCGTGAAATCTTCCTCCGACATATTCGCTAAATACTCCTACAAAACGAAATTTATTTATGATCGACTTCAAAAGGAGTATTCAAGATTCAAACCGTGTGTTTAACATGGGATTATCTCAAAATCTATCGAATCAATTTTGATAATTCTTCCACTATTTTTTTATTTATTTATTAGGCTTCACAATAACAACTACAATACATAAAACACCAACTAATTAAAACTTAAAGAATACTTAATCTAAGGAAGGACAAGGCGCTTTTTTTTATGTAACTGTATTGAGATGAACGAGACGCTCTCCTGATGTTAAGAGATAACGCCTGTCCATGACCATTGCAGCGATACACAGAACTTTGAGTAGTAAAACAAAGTCCAGGGCATCGCTGCCTTGGCGCTCATTACTTTGAGACTAGATGGTTAGTCTCAATAGCCCTGTAATTTCGCAGCAGTACCCTTCAAACCGGAACACGGTAATGTTTACACACTACTGCTTAGCGGCAGAATATCTGGTACTGCGGTGGTACCTACCTAGACGACCTCCTGCTAAGGAAATCTACCACCAAGTAAAAAATCATTGAATTCAGGATAATCAATTAAATAAAATAACAATGATAACAATTCACACACACACATCATCAGCCATAGGACGTCCACTGCTGGACATAGGCCTCCTCCTGGGGGGGTTTTGCCAATACTCGCCACGCTTGACAGGCGGGTCGGCGAGCGCAGTTAGGTGTGATTGTTGAAGGAAGACGCTGCTGCCCATCTTCCGGATTACATCCCTTAGCCATTATTGCAAGTTAAATAAAAGCTTAAAAGCTTGTAAAAAAGGGAAGATATTTTTTTTTAATTCAAAGTATTTTCGCCTTTGACCTCTGCCCGATGTTAAGCAGTAGTGCGGTCTAAGATGGAGCACGTTTATCTAGAAGAAGCCTGTTTACTCTAGATTTGAAGACACCCATATTGTACATTGTTTTGTATACGTTCGTGGATGTCAACCAGGGCTTGGAAACCGGGTTAAGAATTCGAACCGGTAATGGCCTAATTAATTTTTCGGTTTTGTTCTAATTTAACCCAAATTTAAGGGTTTAAGTTGTTTTTTTTTTTTATAATTGATAGGCTTGCGTTTGACCACCAACTCGCCTGATGATAAGCGAAGATGCGGTCTACGGTGGAGCACGCTCGCCTTGAAGAAACCGATTCACTCGCGATTTCGTAATATAGGTTTTGTGGAATAAACCTATATATAACGGTTTTTGCCACCCGCGCCCCCCTTTTTTAAATGTGCAATCGTCTTTTATAGCATCCATAATGTCCATATGGCAATGTAGGTACATACCGTGTCTCGCGGAATAAACCAGTTAATAAATGTTTTAATAACGCTCTTTTAACGGTAACGCCCGGACGAAATAATCAAAGAAACCGGTTTTTACCGTTTTAAATTCGGTTAATTTTAAACCGGTTCCAAGCCTTGGTGTCAACTGACCTCAGCACTGAGTATGAAGGCTTCAATCCTTTCCTCCAGATACTCTGGATGCCTGTCACTCTGCACGATGACCCTCAAACCTTGGACGCCGTTGGACCTCCTCACGCCGCTGAATACAATGTAGCCGAGTTGCTCCTGAAATATAAAAAAGGTGTATTGAAGCCTGACAACATTTGAGTCAACCATCCCAAAGGCATCTACTTTGGCTCAAACTGGACACGTGGTTTACTCTCTTGAGTCGCAATACTGGGCATATTAAATGATGGGTTGAACAGCGTTTGAGTCAACCATCCCAAAGGCATCTACTTTGGCTCAACCTGGACCCGTGGTTTACTCTCTTAGGTCGCAATACTGAGCATATTAAATCATGGGTTGAACAGCGTTTGAGCCAACCATCCCAAAGGCATCTACTTTGGCTCAAACTGGACACGTGGTTTACTCTTCTTGAGTCGCAATACTGGGCATATTAAATCATGGGTTGAACAGTGTTTGAGTCAACCATCCCAAAGGCATCTACTTTGGCTCAACCTGGACCCGTGGTTTACTCTCTTAGGTCGCAATACTGAGCATATTAAATCATGGGTTGAACAGCGTTTGAGCCAACCATCCCAAAGGCATCTACTTTGGCTCAAACTGGACACGTGGTTTACTCTCTTGAGTCGCAATACTGGGCATATTAAATGATGGGTTGAACAGCGTTTGAGTCAACCATCCCAAAGGCATCTACTTTGGCTCAACCTGGACCCGTGGTTTACTCTCTTAGGTCGCAATACTGAGCATATTAAATCATGGGTTGAACAGCGTTTGAGCCAACCATCCCAAAGGCATCTACTTTGGCTCAAACTGGACACGTGGTTTACTCTTCTTGAGTCGCAATACTGGGCATATTAAATCATGGGTTGAACAGTGTTTGAGTCAACCATCCCAAAGGCATCTACTTTGGCTCAACCTGGACCCGTGGTTTACTCTCTTAGGTCGCAATACTGAGCATATTAAATCATGGGTTGAACAGCGTTTGAGCCAACCATCCCAAAGGCATCTACTTTGGCTCAAACTGGACACGTGGTTTACTCTCTTGAGTCGCAATACTGGGCATATTAAATGATGGGTTGAACAGTGTTTGAGTCAACCATCCCAAAGGCATCTACTTTGGCTCAACCTGGACCCGTGGTTTACTCTCTTAGGTCGCAATACTGAGCATATTAAATCATGGGTTGAACAGCGTTTGAGCCAACCATCCCAAAGGCATCTACTTTGGCTCAAACTGGACACGTGGTTTACTCTCTTGAGTCGCAATACTGGGCATATTAAATGATGGGTTGAACAGCGTTTGAGTCAACCATCCCAAAGGCATCTACTTTGGCTCAACCTGGACCCGTGGTTTACTCTCTTAGGTCGCAATACTGAGCATATTAAATCATGGGTTGAACAGCGTTTGAGCCAACCATCCCAAAGCTACATTGGCTCAACGCGTGTACCTATTCAATTATCTCCTTACTCCAAAGCTACATTGGCTCAACGCGCGTACCTATTCAACTATCTCCTTACTCCGAAGCTACATGGGCTCAACGCGTATACCTATTCAATTATCTCCTTACTCCAAAGCTACATTGGCTCAACGCGCGTACCTATTCAACTATCTCCTTACTCCGAAGCTACATGGGCTCAACGCGTGTACCTATTCAATTATCTCCTTACTCCAAAGCTACATTGGCTCAACGCGCGTACCTATTTAACTATCTCCTTACTCCGAAGCTACATGGGCTCAACGCGTGTACCTATTCAATTATCTCCTTACTCCAAAGCTACATTGGCTCAACGCGCATACCTATTCAACTCTCTCCTTATATAATTTCTCACCTTAGTCCTGAGTACGTTGAAGCATGGCTCGGACAGCGTTTGAGCCAACAGCTCCAAAGCGACATTGGCTCGAGCGGCTCGCACGCCGCACGCGTAGTATAGCGACGCGCATGATGACTTGTGGACTTTGTTGTGCGTTTTTCGGAGATACCACGCGCCTACGGATAAAACAAATTCTAGATGTAAGGAAAACGATGTAAAATGACTTGTTACTTTGGTGTTATCAACAAAAATGTTTTCATTAATTGCAGCTATCGTCGCTACAAAAAATAGTGAGGTTTAATAACTCACCTTTTTCAATCTCCACTTCTCTGAACAGCATGAGCTGTTGTGCCAACAATGGCGTCGCGTCCTTGGGAATCCTAAAACAGACAAATTTTACGTAACAATTTCTTTTTTACTTATTAGTAGATTGCTTTAGCATAAGGTCGTCTATGTTCGCAGTACTAGATATTCTGCCGCCAAGCAGTAGTGTGTAAACATTACTGGGAAGGGTACTGCAGCGACATTACAGTACTGTTGAGACTAACCGTCTCAACAGTACTGTTCAAAAACGGGAACACAGTAATGTTTACACACTACTGCTTGGCGGCAGAACATCTGGTACTGCGGTGGTACTACTTACCTAGATAACCTTCTGCTAAGGAGATCTACCACCAAGTTATTTATACCTAACAATAAATATACTTAGATTTTGGCGGGAACACGGAAAGTCGTTTCGCACTGTTATTTCCAAAACTAGTGTTTTTTCGAGTATGTATAAAAATAGTGGTGTTTTATTCATAAAGTGCCGAATTACAAGCGCGAGTGTGGGAAAGTGATATAATGCGGTGAAACATGACTTTTCGTGTTGCTTCCAAAACTCCATCGAAGCTTATAATAAAGTTGCCACTACTTTACTAAAGCATAACTGGATTTGACTGGCATGGACTGGACTTGATTTGACTATGAAGATAATGAAGCTAAAAATTAAACACATAATACATTAAAACTGGCAGAATGTACAGAGTGCGATGCCAAGAAGAAAGAGAAAAAAATACACTTACTTGCTCTCCATATTGTTTGCGATATCGAGCGCTCGAATACATTAAAACTGGCAGAATGTACAGAGTGCGATGCCAAGAAGAAAGAGAAAAAAATACACTTACTTGCTCTCCATATTGTTTGCGATATCGAGCGCTCGCTGTTTGGTCAGATTGCCAAACATAAGTGCTTCTATATGAACTTTTTTTAACATCTTAGCCGCAAATTCGTTTAGCTGCTCTACGGTTATTGCTGTGGACAAATTCTTGACGTAAAAATGTGTTTAAATTATCTTCCAGGGGCAATACAGAAACCTAATAACAAACTCGGGGTTGCAGCTATATCTATCTGTTGTAATATTATCTTAATATATTACTGGTAACACTATCTAGGTTAATAGTTGTGTCAACCCATTTTATCTGAAAGAAAGTCAGCCTGTTGCGATCCGTCACCGCTATTTCAATAGGTTATGGGCCCAGGCCAGCTGTTTCAAAAGGTTATGGGCCCAAGTCCGCTGTTTCAATAGGTTATGGGCCCAGGCCAGCTGTTTCAATAGGTTATGGGCCCAACCCGCTGTTTCAATAGGTTATGGGCCCAGGCCCGCTGTTTCAATAGGTTATGGGCCCAGGCCCGCTGTTTCAATAGGTTATGGGTCCAAGCTCGCTGTTTCAATAGGTTATGGGCCCAGGTCCGCTGTTTCAATAGGTTATGGGCCCAGGCCCGCTGTTTCAATAGGTTATGGGCCCAGGTCCGCTGTTGCAATTTCGTTTACTTGAATGACGTATTTTATCTACTTGTTTTGGTTTCAAAATCAACTACTAAACAGATTTACTACAGATTATATGGTTTTCTCATGGATGCAATTGTCAGAACTAGATTGAATTGGGACCACACGGGAAGCACCAGCTTTCAAATAAAAAAAGAATCATCAAAATCGGTTCACACAGTCAAAAGTTCCAAAATCGGTTCACGCAGTCAAAAGTTCTGAGTTAACAAACATTTAAAAAATAACAGTCGAATTGAGAACCTCCTTAAGTCGGTTAAAATTACAAAGAATTTAGAAACTCCTCCTTTTTGGTGCCGTGGGATTCAAAGGTTCTCCAAATTGGAAGCCAGACTAGGCTTTCGAAACTTCAGGCTAGGTGTTTGACTACTTACATTCGGCCGCGTCTAAAAGTTGACACCGAGTCCACACGACGTCAGACAAACATAACGCTTGCTGGTACACCGCATGCTGCGAACAATATAAACAGTTCGTATAGGTTGAGTGACCAGCCCTAGTGTCAGAGTTAATGTGCCACTGTAGAAGCCTCTGACTTGACTTGACAGTTGTTGCATGATGACGTCATAAGGTTGACTGAATATCCCTAGTAGGCCTTTGCCATGTAAAACAAAAAATAATATTTTGACACATTTGATTGACTTTGACAACTGACATGAAGTAAAGAATTTTGTTTATCAAAGCTTCTTAATGTTGCTAATCTATTACTTTTTTGTATGGATTATTACGCTATTACGCCGCTGGCAAATCTATTAAGATTTAAAAAAATATATGGATCTATTACAGCTGTTTTACAGAAACATTAGAACTGACAGAATGCACAGAGTATAATGCCAAAAAGAAAAAGGACAAACCCAATGAACTTTTTTTTACGTGATTTGGCAATGCACGGGTGTTATATTTACCTATTTTGGTATTTTATAAATGAAGTAACGAAATTATAGTATTTTTCCGTACTATCCTTAGATATGGATAGTATCTAGTAGAGCATGAAATAGTTGTACAAATACTGTAATTATAGTAAAAAAACCAACGCTGCGTTGAATTGACATTGACAGTTTTTGTTTAGGTTCGCCATTGCTTTTGCACAGCGAACTACATGACGTCATTATGGGACTCATTGAAAGTCAAGTTTATCTTGTGTATTTTATTGAAATATACCCCATCTCATAGTTTAGAGAGTTTTAAACGTCAAAATAATGTACAGGAATGTAATATTTCGAAATGGTTTTGGAATCAGCAAAGTATTTTTTTTCTTTACATACCGAATTCATTCTGGAAAAAACTATGAAATAAATAAAAAAATTAAAATACTACGCAATTAGCCAAACATTGCTAAGAACCACGGCAAGGAAACTGGCTTTCAAATGAAAAAACCCGCATCGAAATCGGTCCATCCGTTTGAGAGCTACGATGCTACAGACAGACAGACATCGACGTCAAACTTATAACGCCCCTCTTTTTGCGTCGGGGGTTAAAAACATAAAATTACTTTTTACTTGCTACAAAAAAATACTATTTTAAAATTACTTTTTTTTAATTGCTGGTTGTGTTTACCGTCATCGACCACACCGTCACTTAACGTCAGCTGAACTGTGGTCCAAAACACCAAGCCTAGCCTCTCAATAAACAAAAAAAACACCCTTTCAGTACTTAGGTTGCCTGGAAGAAGTCGCTTTGATTATGTAGCTTTGGTGTTATCAATAAAATATTTGTAGTTGTATTCGCTTGAAGCGATAAGACCGCAAGTTGTTGCACTCTTGCATTATTATTAAACTGTTTCTGTAATCAATAGTAGATAGATATATAGAAACTCTTTATTGTGCGCACCAAAAATAGAGAAAGAGTACAGAAAAAAAAAGAATCTTTTGAGCTAGTGCCACAAGTGGCGGCCTTATCGCTAAGAGCGTTCTCTTCCAGGCAACCAATAATGGGAAAACACGATACAAAAAAACACACACAGCGCCATCTACCCCCAAAATAAGCAAAGCTTACGTATATAAGTATTTCATCAGTTATATGGGTTCCCAAAGAAATTGAAATATCCAGTATTTATGTATTCTCATTGCAGTATTGTGCCGTGGTGGTGCCGGCGTAAGAATAGTACCCCACCCTCTCTACCCGTGGTTGCCGTAAGAGTCGGCTAAGGGATGTAATCCGGAAGATGGGCAGCAGCGTCTTCCTTGAACAATCACACCTAACTGCGCTCGCCAACCCGCCTGCCAAGCGTGGCGAGTATTGGCAAAACCCCCCAGGAGGAGGCCTATGTTCAGCAGTGGACGTAAATGGATGATGATGTTGATGATGATGATGTATTCTACTGACCTGATAAGGTTGTTCCGCTTCGAAGTTTTTGATACCCCTAATATGGTTTTCCTTCATGATCTCAAACCGCTGTGGAGAAGCTTCGAAGTTCACCATGTGGTCCAATATCTTCTCCAATAACACGTGTTGCTTGTCATCGTAACCCTCTATAGTTATCTGGAATAAGATCTCTGTTTAAGACGCTGTACATACTGTATCAAGACAAACTTAAAAAAAGAAGTGTAACCGACTTCAATAAAAAACATCAGCACTAAAAAGCGAAAGATAAACTTACTTTACAAAGCATTATTATACCTGCTAGGTACCTACTGATCTGTTTGAAGTCGGTGCTTAACCTAGCCTAGGTGCCGGTGCTTGGCACCGACTTCAAACAGATCAGTAGATTAAAACATTTGTTCACTATCTCTCTCCCTACACCTCTCTTTCTCTCTCTCACTCTATTTCGTCGTCCTTGGGGCGGTGTACAGTTGGATAAATTTGTAAAATTAAAGTTTGCATAAATTAATTCGGGTGTTTTATTAAACATAATGAGTAAGTTTTATGGTAGCTAATAAAAATATGTGTAAGTATAGTGGTGGCTAATAAAAACACGTGTAAGTTTAGTGGTGGCTAATAAAAACACGTGTAAGTTTAGTGGTGGCTAATAAAAACACGTGTAAGTTTAGTGGTGGCTAATAAAAACACGTGTAAGTTTAGTGGTGGCTAATAAAACCACGTGTAAGTACGGTGATGGCTAATAAAAACACGTGTAAGTATAGTGTAAGGCCGCTCACACTGAGTCCGTACTTGGCGTTCCCGAGCGACCAGCGCAGGCCGGCCAGCTCGGCGCCGTACGCGAACTGCTGCAGCTGGTCGCGCAGCACCAGCACCCACACCGACGTCAGGTTGCACGACACCGGATCCGAGTATGGAAGCGGGCTAAGCGAGAAACGTGCCTTTGAGCTATAGATTCGCGAAGCCAGCGACTACTAATAAATATATTAAGACATTACACACAGCGTCATCTAGCTCCACACCACAGATATTAAAACACTAGTACAGAAATAACGGTCAATAAAATGAATGGATGTACTATAACGTCATTGACGAATTAATGAATGAATTTTATAATGTCTAAAACAAACAAATGAATAAATGATAAATGTCAGAAACGAACAATTGCATGTAAATATATTTATATTTGCATTACAAATTTGTTGTAATGTATGTATAAATGTATAATGTACTACATAATTATAACTATATCAAAAGTATCACTACATATAAAAGCGTCATAAATAAATTAATTAATAAATATGATTAAAATGTCATGAATGAAACAATTAATAGTAATAAATTATAATGTCATGAACGAATAAATGAATGCATATGATTATAAAGCGTCATGAATCATCAAGTTAATAAATATGATTAAAATGTCATGAATGAAACAATTAATAGTAATAAATTATAATGTCATGAACGAATAAATTAATGCATATGATTATAAAGTGTCATGAATCATCAAGTTAATAAATATGATTAAAATGTCATGAATGAAACAATTAATAGTAATAAATTATAATGTCATGAACGAATAAATGAATGCATATGATTATAAAGCGTCATGAATGAACATATGAATAAATATGATTATAATGTCATGAACGAACTAATGAATAAGTAATGCCAAATGATGAATACTTGCCTGACTAGATCGAAGGTAAGAACTGCTTTAGGCAGCGCAAACTCATTGTCTTTCTTGAACCAAAGCCGCATCAGTGGAGTATCCTGTCGTAAAATTAATAAATAAAAATAAATTTTATATCTGATTGCATGGTCTATACTTATTAAAATCATTAAATATAAATTTTTAAACGACTTCAAAATAGAAGTTTTTTGTCGGTGTGGTCGAAGATGGTAAAGCACACCTAGCCTGGAATGGATTGTCAATTCGGTTGTATTTTTAATGTTTGTTAATTCAGAACACAGTATTTGAAACTCAGTTTTTAACCGACTTCAAAAAAGGAAGATACCCAATTCGACTGGTTTTTTAAAATATTTGTTACCTCAGAACTTTCGTCTGGGTGAACCGATTTTGATGATTCTTTTTTTATTTGAAAGCTGGTGTTTCCCGTGTGGTCCCATTTCAATTTGGTCCAGTTCTGATAATGGCATCCATGAAAAAAAATATGAAGTCGGTTTTTTTTGTTAAAATTTTACTTGTTTAGAAATATAAAAATTGAAATAGTACATTGTGTCATAAGCGGCCAAAATAATGTATTGAGGGCGAGAGCGAAGAGCGAAGCGAAGGATTTTAGAGTAGAATCCTAAGCGCAGCAAAGGAATTCAAAGTACGTCTCTCGAGGGTTTTTTTATGATTGACAGGTTAGATGTCTGACCACAGCTCACCTGATGTTAAGTGACGGTGCGGTCGAAGATGGTAAAGCACACCTAGCCTGGAATGGAACTGGCTCTCAAGTGAGGCCGCCGGAACACACTGTTAGACGCTTGGCGACAGATTTTCAACTTGAGCACTAGCTAGTCAGCCGAGTTCTAGAAAGTACCCTACCACCACGCTATGGTTTCCTCACGATGTTTTCCTTCACCGGCAGCTCAAGCTCATTGTTGGGGTTTGAACCCACGCCCATCGGCATTTGAACCGACCGCGCTAACCACTGAGCTATCATCGCTACAAGCCCTGTATACGATTACAATGTAAAATAGAGTAATAATGTCATACAAATTCATTTCAATATATTCAAAGACAATGAAAGATTATTTAAGAATAATACCAAAAAAAAATACCAATCAAATTGAGAACCTCCTCCTTTTTGAAGTCGGTTAAAAATAAGCTGTCAACACACCCCGTCCTTAACTTACTAAAACCATCTCCATACTTAGGTTGCCTGGAAGAGATCGCTCTTAGCGATAAGGCCGCCAATTGTTCAACTAGTGTTAAGTTTATACTGTTAAAATTGTTTGTAATATTAAATTGGTGTGAACAATAAAGACTTATATTATTATTATTAAGCTAAAATAGGAAACTTAAAAAAAAAACCACGAATTTTCAAATATGGCCAACGTCAATTGGGATGATGTGCAGATCCTAATGATACCCCATACATCCAAATCTGTTCAGATGTTTATAAGTTGTTGCTCACAAACTCACAAACATACACGAACTTTGAAAAAAAAAAAAACCCTTTTGTTTCCATCAAGAAGGCCACCGTATGTGGCCAAAACTATAGTCGGAATCTCTAAATATATATAACTCAAAGGTGACTGACTGACTGACATAGTGATCTATCAACGCACAGCCCAAACCACTGGACGGATCGGGCTGAAATTTGGCATGCAGGTAGATGTTATGACGTAGGCATCCGCTAAGAAAGGATTTTGATTAATTCTACCCCCAAGGGGATAAAATAGGGGATGAAAGTTTGTATGAAACTTTGTCTATTTTAAACCGATCGGGCTGAGACTTTGCATGCATAAAGCTACTATGACGTAGGCATCTAGCGCGAGTGAAACCGCGGGGCACAGCTAGTATCTGATATAATTAAACGTAAGTAATCCCGCTTAAGTAAAACAAAAATGTATCAAAACCAAGTCAGTTTCTATAGTAAGACTTTTACCTTTATGATGGTGGGAGCGAGAGGGTCGCTCGCGATATCCTCGTCCTTTTCTAACTGCAGGCGGGAGGGGATGAACTCGTTGGGAGGGGGGAGGTGGAGCTCTTCTATCGGCTGCGCTACTTGCCACGCCTATAAGCAAATAAAAAAATATTTATCGTTTTTTTAGAAGACATTTTTTTTATCTTTCTTTTTGGCATCGCACTATGTGCATTCTGCCAGTTTCAATGTTTCTGTATTTTTCTATGTCCAGTCTTGGTCAAGTCCAGTCCGTGCCGGTCAAGTCTAGTCGTGTTCTAGTAAAGTAGTGGTGACTTTACTATAAGCTTCGATGGAGTTTTAGAAGCAACACGAAAAGTCATGTTTCACCACGTTATATCACTTTCTTACAATCGCGCTTGTAATTCGGCACTTTATGAATAAAACACAATTTTTTCGAAAAAATACTAGTTTTGAAAAAAAAATACAATGTGGCGACATGACTCTTTCCGCGTTACCGCCAAAAGTCTTATACTCCAGTTTTTAAACGCACGGAAAAGATTAAGTAAACGAAGAAACGTCATTTCATGTCAATGTCAAAGTGACAGATGTAATAAACATTTTTAGCTTTTTTTTTAAATAATAATTCTTTTTCATTACAGAAAAAGATAATTTTACCACATAACTGTATGGAAGGAAATAGGGGGACACTCCCCGCTATCTGGGCATATAATAAGTTGATCTGCCGGTGAAGGAAAACATCGTGAGGAAACCATAGACCACGCTATGGTTTCACTCACTAGTACTCGACTGGCTAGCTACCGCAAGAGTTGAAAATCTGCCACCGGCAGCATCACTTGAGAGCCAGTTCCATTCCAGGCTAGGTGTGTTTACCACACCGTCACTTAACATCAGGTGAGGAGTGGTCAAACATTTAGCCTGCCAAACAAAAACAAATTTACAGAAACTCTTTAATGTGTAAACTAAAAATAATCTCTAGAACCTCAAAAGCGATCTCATCATCATCATCATCTCAGCCGTAGGACGTCCACTGCTGGACATAGGCCTCCCCCATTGACTTCCATAAAGACCGGTTGGAAGCGGCTCGCATCCAGCGCGAACCTGCGGTTCTTACGAGGTCGTCTGCCCACCTTGTGGGTGGACGTCCTACAGCGCTTGCCTGTCCGTGGTCTCCACTCCAGAACTTTGCAGCCCCATCGGCCATCAGTTCTGCGTGCTATGTGCCCTGCCCACTGCCACTTCAACTTGCTAATCCGCTGGGCTATGTCGGCTACTTTGGTTCGTCTACGGATCTCCTCATTTCTGATTCGATCTCGTAGGGAAACTCCGAGCATAGCCCTCTCCATAGCTCGTTGTGCGACTTTGAGCTTACCAAGAAGGCACATAGTCAGATAGTCAGAGACCATGTTTCAGCACCATAAGTCATCACTGGCAACACACGCGATCTGTTCCAAGCCAATTATTTGTGAAATATACCTTGATTTTTGATTCTTCGATATCTTCTTGTAGATATTTTGTGCCATACCAGGGTTCTGTTTCTGTGCACTTGTCAGCGAAGCACCTGACAAACAAACATAATTATAGCAAGCGGAAACTTTGTTTTTATGTTAAAGTAATGAGATGAACGATCCGTTCTCCTGATGGTAAGTGATAACGCATGTCCATGACTAAACTATTATGGGCAAGAGACCCCTTTTCCAAAATGAACTGATACCTCACACCCTCATAGCCAAATAACTTGAAAAATCCTTTCTCTAGTTTATCCCTATTGACACAAAATACTTCATCATCAGCCATAGATTGTCCACTGCTGGACATAGGCCTCCTCCTGGGGGGTTTTGCCAATACTCGCCACGCTTGGCAGGCGGGTTGGCGAGCGCAGTTAGGTGTGGTTGTTCAAGGAAGACGCTGCTGCCCATCTTCCGGATTACATCCCTTAGCCGACTCTTACGGCAACCACGGGTAGAGAGGGTGGGGTACTATTCCTACGCCGGCACCACCACGGCAAAATACTTACCAATTTAAAAACATTGCGGTATGGTGTTCTTTGTTTATGTACCAAGGTGCGTCCACTATCTATGTATCTTATCTATGTATTAGGATATATTATAATTATTAGAATGTAGATATATGTCATAATTTTGTATTCTCTTATATGCATATCCTCGTGACACACCCCGTTTTTTTCTTCCTCTAATCCTTTCCATCCTAAGGTTGCCTGGAAGAGATCGCTTTTAGCGATAAGGTCGCCAGTTGTTACACCTATTAACTAGTTAATTTCTTCTGTATTATGTAATTTTAAGTGTGTACAATAAAGAGTTATTCATTCACTATGCCCCTAAGTACTTTGTTCTGAAATCTTTGTATTTGTATTGCTTTGTTTGGTACAGCCCCATAGCTGAATACCATAAGACCATATTGGTATGAGGACTTGTTTACACAAGAGTAGTTTGTTGTGCATTGATAACGAAGAATGTTTGCCAAGTAACCAACAATCTTCTTGTAGCGAAGCCCTAACTAGTCGCGTTTCTTTTTGACACGAGTCTTCCAGCAAAGCCTTGCGTCTAGTGTCATAACTAAATATTTGGCTGTGTTTTCGAGAGAGATATAACATAGGTCTTTTCAAAATCAGATTGAATTGGTACTAGGAATTGAATACCGGGATCCCAGGATACCGGACGGATTTTTCTCCGGTTCTGGCGAGTTGGTGCTCAATCACGATACTTACCTATTAAAAAATAAAACAGATGCTATAAAAGTAAATGTGTATGGAAGTATACATACTTGGCTACAACTCCAATACGGACGTTTTCTGGTGTCAGCATGGCGAGGAGGTCGTTGATGAGCTCCGGTTTCCACTCCGTTACCAGGTAGTAAGCGCTCAGAACGTCCTCCATCGGAAACTCCTGGAAACAAACGTGTCGAGGTTGCAGATACACCTCTCGGCTAGATTTTTTAGTAGCGATGATAGCCCAGTGGATAGCGCGGTCGGTGAGTTCAAATCCCAACAATTAGCTTGAGCTGCCGGTGAAGGAAAACATCGTGAGGAAACCATAGCGTGGTGGTAGGGTACTCTCTAGTACTCGGCTGGCTAGCTACCACCCTCAAGTTGAAAATTTGTCGCCAAGCATCTAGCGGTGTGTTCCGGCAGCCTCACTCGAGAGCCAGTTCCATTCCAGGCTAGGTGTGTTCACCATCTTCAACCACAGCGTCACTTAATAGCAGATGAGCTGTGGTCAAACACAGCCTGGCAACCACAAAAAAAAACTTTTTAACTTTCGTACAAATCTATTGACAAAGCCTACTATAAGGTGGCTCATTACGTGGAAGACAGGAATATATGGTTGTAGTAGCTTCTCTCTGCACTTGCATCCCCCTGTCTAAGTGACAATTGTAGTAAGCATAATGTATGTATTAATATTTATTACTGTAAATTGTAACCTAATATGAAAAGAAAGATCCACAAAAAAATGCCTTGCTGAGTTTGTTGCCGGAGTCTTCTCTGTTGAAGTGTAATTACGAGCCGGTGGTAGATTCAAACATGTAACTTAACGTTCATAAGTGCCTTACCAGGGCCTAAACTGAATAAATGACTTTTTGATTTTGATTTTTGAAATGAAAGATAGGTTGTCGCGGCGCATGTGTGCGGCTTTTTGTTGGAGTACTGTTCGCAAAAAAAGGAAATGAAATTTGTTTAATGTCATGTTGTCTATTGTCTATCTGTGGGACGACTCTGCCAAGCACCAGCTGGAGGCACTGGAGTCAGTCGAGAGGCGCGCTATGAGGTTGATGGGCAATGCCACTTTGGTCAAATCTCAGCTGCAACGCCTTGAGCATAAGGTGTCTTGTCTATCGGCTTTCTACCGGATACACTTCGGGGATTGAGCCTTGGAGTTGCAAGACTTGATCCCCCCTTTTTACTGGACGGCCAGACAAACGCGATCAAAGCGTCGACCGTACATGGTGGACGTTCCCCATTAGCGCTCTAAGCGCTTCCAATCCACATTCTTTATTCGCACAGCGAGGATGTGGAACTCTTTGCCAGAATCTGTTTCCCAAAAAGTACAATATGGGTGTTTTCAAATCAAGAGTAAAGTTGTGTTCCAACGTAACGTAAGGTGTGTTAATGTGGTCAAACGCGAACCTATTCCGTGTAAAAAAAACCGGCCAAGTGCGTGTCGGACTCGCGCACTGAGGGTTCCGTACAAACCTGTAGGTATATATGTAAAAGTTATGGTATTTTTTTTAAATGGTAATTTATGCTTTTCGCAATGTTTCCTTTATCTGTGCTATAAGACGTTGCTTCGTACCAAATTTCAAGATTCTGAGTTCACGGGAAGTACCCTGTAGGTTTTGATTCCCTTGCGAGTGTCGATAATTTGCAGCATAAACGGCTGTATCTTTTGGTTGCGTTGGCTTAGAAGTTTGATTTTTTCACAGCTCCAAGGGACAGTAGACCTGAGTATTTGATATGAATTTCAGCTTGATACCTCCACGCGTTCCTGAGAAAAAAGGTCTTGACAGACAGACGGACAACAAAGTAATCCTATAAGGGTTCCGTTAATCCTAAAAAAAACTATAGATGTACATATGTAAGAAAGTAAGTCGTGTGATGGTGAGCGCATACCTGCATAATGTGCACGTGGCTGGTGACGACGCTCCTGGGCTCCTGCACGTCCTTGAAGCGGAACTCCATCGCCATTAAGTCTCGCTGTTCTTCCCACACCCAGCGGTGGGGGCCTTCCTTGCGTAGCATGCTGATGTACTGAACGAGAATAGCATTGATAACACACACGGATCAGATCTTGTAGCGATGATAGCTCAGTGGTTAGCGTGGTCGGTTCGCATGCCGAAGGGCGTGGGTTCAAACCCCAACAATGAGCTTGAGCTGCTGGTGAAGGAAAACATCGCGTGGTGGTAGGGTACTTTATAGTACTCCTCTGGCTATTGGGTATTGTTGATGTCTTTAGACGGCGGTGACTTACCATCAAGTGGCTCAAAGCTTTATTGCCACTTTTTCAAAGAAAATCTACCGCCAAGTACCCAACGTTGTGTTGTGGGCCAGTTCTATTCCAGGCTGGGTACGCTTTACCATCTTCGACCACACCTTCACTTATCATCAGTCGAGATGGCGGTCAACACAAACCTATCAAAGATTTTTTTAAAAAGCGGTCAAGTGCGAGTCGGTCTCGCGAACGAAGGGTTCCGTACCATTATCTATGAAAAAGGCAAAAAAGTTGCGTTTGTTGTATGGGAGCCCCCCTTGAATATTTATTTTATTTTGTTTTTAGTATTTGTTGTTATAGCGGCAACAGAAATACATAATTTGTAAAAATTTCAACTGCCTAGCTATCGCGGTTCTTGAGATACAGCCTGGTGACAGACAGACGGACGAACAGACAGACAGCGAAGTCTTAGTAATAGGGTTCCGTTTTTACGCTTTGGGTACAGAACCCTAAAAATCTTTTGGTTTCCTTCACCGGTAGCTCAAGCTGACTAGCCACGCTGACCAGCGTGTGATTCAGCCGCACAAGCCACTGCTTCATAATCCTTACCTGGAAGACGAGCGTGATAATGTCGTCAATATGTTCCACTCCATCTTCAGTCAGATCCACTTGTACTCCAAAGAAACCGAAGCCCCGGGCTCCTATGCGGGTCCCTCCCACTAGACTGGCGGCACAGATGAAACAGGTTGATCACACTATCCCACTAATATTATAAATGTGAGAGTTTGGATGGATGTTTGTTACTCAATCACGCCAGAACGGCTGAACGGATCTGGATGAAATTTTGCATGTAAATACTTTAGACCCTGGAATAAATCATAGGATACTTTTCATCATCATCATACATCACGACGCGGGTAAAACCGCGGGCTGCAGCTAGTATTATAATTGTAAAAGTTTGGATGGATGGATGGATGTTTGTTACTCATTCACGCCAGAACGGCTGAACGGATCTGGATGAAATTTTGCATGTAGATACTTTAGGCCCTGGAATAAAACGTAGGATACTTTCCGTTATCATCATGCGGGTAAAACCGCGGGGCGCAATAGTATTATAATTGTAAAATTTTGGATGGATGGGTGCTTGTTACTCAATTACGCCAGAACGGCTGAACGGATCTGGATGAAATTTTGCATGTAGATACTTTAGGCCCTGAAATAAAACGTAGGATACTTTTCATCATCATCATAATCCATCACCACGTGGGTAAAACCGCGGCGCGCAGCTAGTACTGTTATAAAGGCGAAAGTTTGTGAGTGTGTTTGTTACTTCTTTACGCTCAAACGGCTAGACCAATTTTGATGAAATTTAGTATCGAGGTAGCTGATACCCTGGATTAACATATAGGATACTTTTTGTCCCGAAAAAATTTAGTAGGTAACACCGTGAGGTGCAGCTAGTAATATTATAAAGGCGAAAGCGTGTTTGTATGTTTGTTACTTCTTCACGCTCAAACGGCTGGACCAATTTTGATGAAATTTGGTATCGAGGTAGCCGACACCCTGGATTAACACATAGGATACTTTTTATCCAGAAAAAAAATCATGTTCCCGTGGGATTATAAAAAAAAACGAACTACAGAACGAATCCCCTTGTAATTTGGTATGGATGCATCTTACGAAATATTATTCCGGGATAAACGGTATTCTAAGTAATTAAAAATAATTTAAGTAATTAAGTAGTAGCGCAAGTTTCATGATGGATGGACACTATTGCTCATTTGTTACTTACATGTGTTTAATTTCCCTCTGAACCCAATTCTTAAGTAAGCTAGTGTATAACATTGATGATGATGATGATGAAAAGTATCCTATGTCTTATTCCAGGGCATAAAGTACCTACATGCAAAATTTCACCAAGATCCGTTGAGTAGTTTACGTTTGAAGGCGTTACAAACAAACATTCGCATTTATAATATTAGTTAGTATAGACCAGGGGTTCCCAAACTTATTTTGTCTACTGCCCACTTTGAGAATAAATTATTTTTAGCGCCCCCATTTTTTCACCTACTTAAAGCTATCAAAATCAAAACCAAAAGTCATTTATTCAGTTTAGGCCCTGGTGAGGCACTTATGAACGTTAAGTTACATGTTTGAATCTACCACCGGCTCGTAATTACACTTCAACTGAGAAGACTCCGGCAACAAACTCAGCTATGTTTGAGCAATCTCTTAACTAATATTAGTTGATGTTCACAAGTTGTAGTTGAGAGTCGAGAGCTCATGCAGTCGGTGTCTAAGAGGCCTCCTAGCTAAATTAAATTACAAATCACCCCCCAAGCCTCTACACAACGCCCCCATTTTTTTTTTCTGGGTCTCTTACCCTTTAGACCTGCAGCGCCCACAAGGGGGCGTTATCGCCCACTTTGGGAAAGGTATAGACTACCTTACGCCCGCGTAAGTAATAATTGTAGATTCTCACCTATTGCACCATCCTCTAGCTTTGAGTGCAGACAACAAGCTTCCTGGGCCTTCGTGGCCGAGCAAGTGGGACAAATAGTGCCCGGGCTGGAAGGACAAACAAGTTTTTTTGGTCGTTGACTCTATACACTTGCACTTGTTTGTAGCGATGATAGCTCAGTGGTTAGCGCGGTCGGTTCGCATGCCTAAGGGCGTGGGTTTAAACCCCAACAATGAGCTTGAGTTGCCGGTGAAGGAAAACATCGTGAGGAAACCATAGCGTGGTGGTAGAGTACTTTAGTACTCGGCTGGCTAGCTACCACCCTCAAGTTGAAAATCTGCCGCCAAGCATCTAACGGTGTGTTCCGGCAGCCTCACTTGAGGCCAGAAGTGTTTACCATCTTCGACCACAGCGTCACTTAACATCAGGTAAGCTGTGGTCAAAATGTGGTCCTAGCTTGTCAATATAATAAAATAAAATAAACATTGAATTCATCCAGTTAATATTCCAATATGACCCATATAAAAAAAAACAACACGGGGACCAGAAGACCGATTGAATACTTTTTATTACTTTTTTTTTTAAATATATATACATACTTATAATACATATACAAAACACCCAGACACATATCAAATTTAAAACACTCACCCCACTTTTATAGTGCTTCCTTGTGTCCGGTATAGGGAAGTCTAGAGACAGAGACCGGAGATCCTTGACGGGGGCGCAGTAAGCACGCTTGCGGCGCAGTTCTGGGGGGAAGGGGGACTCGGGCCAAGACGGGGCCGTCACCCCCCGGTCTTCTACCGCTGAGAATAACGACACAACCATCGTTTCGAGCTCGTCCAGCGATTCTGTGGGGAGAAATCTATGTTAGCATTTCGGTCAAATGCCTAGCGTTCTTCAAATTAATCTAGCAAATTCGTGGACATAAAATGTATGTTAGAATTTTTGGTCAAATGCCTAGCGTTCTTCAAATTAATCTAACAAATTTCTGGACATAAAATCTATGTTAGCATTTTCGGTCAAATGCCTAGCGTTCTTCAAATTAATCTAGAAAATTCGTGGACATAAAATCTATGTTAGCAATTTTGGTCAAATGCCTAGCGTTCTTCAAATGAATCTAGCAAATTCGTGGACATAAAATCTATGTTAGCATTTTCGGTCAAATGCCTAGCATTCTTCAAATTACTGTAGCAAATTTCTGGACATAAAATCTGTGTTAGCATTTTCGGTCAAAAGAGTTAGTTTCGGTCAAATGGTTGATATCTTTTCGAATTCATCAAACGACAGTTTCACTGAAAAAAAAACTTGATTCTTGCCTCTAACAGTAACTCACCTTTCCCAAACACGACCAGTGTCATTATATTAGCGGAATACCACTGTTCGTGAAATTGCAACAGCTCTTTACGCACGTCGATGCCTTTTGCTTTAGGTATGGTCTCTAGCGTATCTCTGTTACCTGAAATTTTATATTTTCTCAATAGATAGAAATAAAGTCTTTATTGTCCACACTAGAAATAGAAAAAAGTACAGACAACAAAAGAACCTTATGAATTAGTGTTGCAGAAGAATGTATTGTAAGTTTTTCTTTCTTAGCAACATTTTTTATTCATTTATCACATCATCAGCCATAGAACGTCCACTGCTGGACGTAGGCCTCCTCCTGGAGGGGGTTTGCCAATACTCGCCACGCTTGGCAGGCGGGTTGGCGAGCGCAGTTAGGTGTGATTGTTCAAGGAAGACGCTGCTGCCCATCTTCCGGATTACATCCCTTAGCCGACTTTTACGGCAACCACGGGTAGAAAGGGTGGGGTACAATTCTTACGCCGGCACCACCACGGCACATTTTTTATTCATTCATTTATACTGAACTAATACTAAATACCTACTTATATCTTAATTGTTTTAGTAATTATGTGTATTAAATCAATTGTTGATTTTTAAGTTGCCAATCACAACAGTAAATAATTTGATGTATGCCTTCATCCGTACTATGACATCAATAATTTACTTTGACATTATCAATTTACCATGACATCAATAATTCACTTTGACATTAATCATGTACTTTGACACTAATAATTTACTTTGACATTAATAATTTACTATGACATATAATTTACTTCCAATCTGGATGCCCTGGGTTTAAATCTTATAGCACGCACCTCTGTCTTTTCTAAGTTATGTGAGTATTGCCGCGACTTCAAATGGTGAAGGAAAACATTATTAAAAAAAGTAATCTAAGATATGACAAGTCCGACAACAAGCATTTGGGCAGCGTTGTGGATTATGGAAATACTCTTGACAGTGAAATGAGCCCAGCAGTGGGGCTGTTAATAAAAACATGGGCGATTCGGGAAGCTGCACCTGGGTCGCATGTCAAAGAATACAGACTTCTGTCCCAGGACTGACTGTTATCCCGCACTGAGATAGCATTGAATATTAAGGAGTTCCATGTTACTTATTCCTTTGGACTTACCGGTGCCAAACTTGTGGTAGGCGTGTTTGGGGTCAGCTGAGCTCTTGTTTAGCTGGTCGAGCCGCCACGTGTCTGATGACGTATTCTTTTCGTGTTCCGAATTGACAGCGCTCAGCTCGCGGCCCGTCGCGGTCTCCGTGAACAACGGAGAGATGAAGAATTGGGCGAAGCTACGGGAGAAATATTTTCTTAAATATTTTTTTACAGATTCCTCCTCCTTTTACTAACTCTCCTGATGGTAAGCAGGTCGAAGATGAATTATGCAATGAAAAGATCTAGATTATATTTCTCGGGAAAAAAGGAAGCCGGCAGCTTGTTCCATTCTTTGGCAGTGCGGGTGTAATAGTAATGAGACAAACGAGATAATATCCTGATGGTAAGAGACAACGCCCGTCCATGACCATTGCAGCGATACACAGAACTTTGAGCAGCAAAGAAAGTGGTTGATGATGGTAAAACACACCCAATATTGACAGGCTAGGCGTTTGACCACAGCTCATCTGACGTTAAGTGACGGTGTGGTTGAAGATGGTAAAACACACCTAATATTGAAAGGCTAGGTGTTTAACCATAGCTCACCTGACGTCAAATAACGGTGTGGTTGAAGATGGCAAAATACACCCAATATTGAAAGGCTAGGTGTTAGACCACAGCTCACCTAATGTTAAGACGATGTGGTTGAAGATGCTAAAACACACCCAACATTGACAGGCTAGGTGTTAGACCACAGCTCACCTGATGTTAAAACTGTGTGGTTGAAGACGGTAAAATACACCCAACATTGACAGGCTAGGTGTTAGACCACAGCTCACCTGATGTTAAGTGACAGTGTGGTCAAAATAGTCCAACACACCCAACCTTGACAGGCTAGGTGTTTGACCATAAAATAAATAAATAAATAAATAGGTAGCCTGGTAGAGATCACTCCGGATAAGGCCACCACTTACGGCACTAGCTCATAAGATTCTTTTGTATTCTGTACTCTTTTTCCATTTTTGGTGTGCACAATAAAGGTTTCAGTCTATCTATCTAAATGACGGTGTGGTCAAAGATGGCGAAGCGCACCTAGCCTGGAATGGAACTGGCTCTCAAGTGAGGCTGCCGGAAAGTAGTAATAAACCTTACCACCAATCTATTTCCTCACGATGTTTTCCTTTACCGGCAGCACATTGTTAGGGGTTTGAACCCACGCCCTTCAGCGTGTGAACCGACCGCACTACCATCGCTACAGATAATGTAGTATAAATCTTTTACTTGTGTATATTGTTTGTAGTTTTATTCGTTGTAGTATCAAATGTTTTTTAATAAAAAATAATTGTACAAAGCAATCATAAGCCTTTGGGTATGGCATCCCTAAAAAAGTAGCCCACTCACATGTCCAAAGCTTTTGATAGATGTGCTGGCAATATGTCGAAGTAGTAGATAGTGTGGTCAGATGATGTGGACGCGTTAGACGAACCTCCATGCTCTGACAGGAACTTGTTGTATTCATTTTCCTGTACAGACATATAAATAAAATTGAGAGACATTTCACAGAGCGCCATCTAGTCCAAACTAAGCAAAGCTTGTACTATTGAAACCGGATAACTAATAGAATACATACATAATAATTTTACACCCCATGCGGGACGTCAGTGCAGGACTTATCACCCCCATCCCGAATAAGAATAAGACATAATAATTTTTTCATGTTATTTTAAATTTGACAAACGAGACACTCTGCTGATGGTACGAGATATCCATAATCATTGCAGCAATACACAGAACTTGGTGGTCGTCTGCAGTACCAGATACTCTGCCGCCAAGCAGTAGTGTGTAAACATTACTGTGTTCCGGTTTGAAGGGTACTGCAGCTAGTGTAATTACAGGGCTGTTGAGACTAACCATAGAAAGTCTCAATGTAATGAGCGCCAAAACAGCGATGCCCTGGAATTGTTTTTTTACTCAAAGCTTTGAGTATCATTACAATGTTCATGGATAGTCATTATCACTCACCACAAGAGTCACACACACACACTCATATAAAAAACCGGCCAAGTGCGAGTCGAACTCGCGCACCGAGGGTTCCGTACAAATCTGTAGGTATATAAGTATAAGTTATGGTTTTTTTTTATTATAATTTATGCTTTTCGCAATTTTTCCTTTATCTGTGCTATAAGACGTTGCTTCGTACCAAATTTCAAGATTCTGAGTTCACGGGAAGTACCCTGTAGGTTTTGATTCCCTTGCGAGTGTCGAAAATTTGCAGCATAAACGGCTGTATCTTTTGATTGCGTTGGCTTAGAAGTTTGATTTTTTCCCAGCTCCAAGGGACAGTAGACCTGAGTATTTGATATGAATTTCAGCTTGATACCTCCACGCGTTCCTGAGAAAAAGGGTCTTGACAGACAGACAGACGAACAACAAAGTGATCCTATAAGGGTTCCGTTTTTTCCTTTTGAGGTACGGAACCCTAACAAAGAAAATATTTTTTATTCATAGCTAAGCCATCATCATCATCATCATCAGTCTGTATGCCACCGCTAGACATAAATCTCTCCAAATATAAAAAAAGAACTAGAAAAAAGTTACCTCTGGATATTTCTTAGTGCCCAAAAACAGCATGTGCTCGCAGAAATGCGCCAATCCTGGCAATTCTTCGGGGTCACTCAAATAACCTGAAAATTGATTTAGGTAATATTTATGTAGAGTTATCGACTATTAATTAAAGATCATAATCTTTAATTGTAGGGTATTATAGGACACAAACTAAGCAGAGCTTGTGTGATGGAAATCAGATAACTGATAGCATACATAAATACTTATTTTTTGTAAAAACATACTTATAATACATACAGAACACCCAGACACAGAACAAACATTTTGTTTATACCATAAAATATTTGTCCTTGGCGGGAATCGAACCCACATACAGACATACTCCCAATGAGCCAACAGGGCTGTCAATATTGGTATCACATTATACATTCAAGTCATTTTTCTTTTTAAGGAGTTGCACGTTGTGTATTTGCCAGTGTCCAGTATTTAAATATTTTAAAATATTTAATGAAAAATCAATTTATCGAAGTCACACAAAGTAAGTCATAGTCAATTCCATTCATAAAGTAGTGGTGACTTTACTACAAGCTTTGATGGAGTTTCGAGAAATCATGTTTTATCACATTATATTACTTATTTAATGAGTTTGTCATTTTATCAATAAATATACTAACATTTTTATACATAAACACTAGAACAATTACAATAAACAACATACCCATATGTGTAAGAATTTAATTTTGAATTAAAAATATTAATAATAATAATATAACTCTTTATTATTCACACCAATTACAAACAATTATTACAACATAAACTTAACACTAGTGGAACAATTGGCGGCCTTATCGCTAAGAGCGATCTCTTCCAGGCAACCTTAGTATGGAGAGGATTTGAGGACTTAAGTTGAGGACGGGGTGTCTTGACAAGAGAATTAAAATTAAGTCAAAGCGTTTAAGCATTATATATAAAATACATACATATCATACATAACCTATCCATATCTAAAATATCAATACATATACATAATTATATACCTTACAGAATATATACTTATAGAGATACATAATATATACCCATAGACATACTTACATACGATACTATACATAAACATTAAACATATTATATACTAAGAGATAGCAGTTAGCGAATTGCAAAGTTATTTTAAGAAGTGCAGTTTAATACTATTCTTGAAAACCTCGAGAGACTGGGCCCTCTGTATTTCTACAGGAAGTTCATTCCACAATCTAACAGCTTTTACAGTGAAAGAGGAGTTATAGAAGGAGGTTTTATGCAAAGGGGTATTTAATGAAAGAAGATCATATTTAAGAGGATATTGATACTTATGTACTGATACTTACCAACATTGATGTCCATTGCAGCGGCTGATTTGTCTGTGGTAGGGTCGCTGACCAGCAGCACTTTCAGACGATTTGACAACACCAACCCTCTGTCAAAAACATAGCCTATTAGATTCAGTAAAGCCTTGCAAGTCTGTACCCCAACTAGTCCAAATGCTAGAGCACAAGACAGTCTACATATTTGACCACAGTTCTCTGATGCCAAATGATGTCTGTAGTTCAATATTGTAAGCACATCTAGCCAGGAATGATACTGGCTCTCAATTGAGACTACCGAAACACACTATTAGGTGCTTGGTGGAATATTTTCAACTTGAAGTTGGTAGTACAAGTGTACCACCATGTTATTGTTTCCACACAAAGTTTTCCTTCAACAGCAACTCAAGCTCAATGTCGGGATTTAAACTTCAGCACATGAACTAACCTAACACTGATTCCAACAGCTTCATTTGTGAGCCAGTTCCATTCCAGGCTGTGTACACTACCTTCAACCACTTAACATCAGGTGAGCTGTGGTCAAACACATAAACCTTTTTTAACTTTTATTTCAATTTATATTTATGAGTAGGTAATTAAGACTGTGAACATATGTAATATTTATTAAGTCAAAATATGTTATCGCATAAGTGACAGTAATGTCTTCAATGATAATAAAATTCTATAAACCTATAACCGTCAACCAAAAACAGTAAAACAATACCTGTATTCTCGTTTATCCTCCTGAGATTTAACAATATGTTCATAGCGCTTGGCCACACCAGATTCCATGGCCATGCCTCCGGGGGGCGGAGCACGGGGAGGCACCACGTGGCTAGGGGAATACTGCATCGACATGCCGGAGTGGTCGCGCGACATGCACCTTTATATTAAATAAAAGAGTTAATAAATCAATCCTATCAAAGTGGGCGATAACGCTTTCTAGTGGGCGAGGAAAACCTAGAGGGCCCAGAAAAAAAACTGAGGGGTGTTGAAGTGTCATTGTGGGTTTTAGGATGTGGCTGAAAAATTCTTGTTCTTTTTATGTTGATACTCTAGGAGGAATATTCTGATTTCTTGTAGCAGGTATATGAATAAGCAGAATCTAGTTTGATCTCAAATATGGTTTCTAAAATATAAGGTATTAGCGCAAACACTTAAAATGATATTGATTCATTCAAGACAACTTTAATTAATAATATAAAAATCGTTTATGTGCCTATCTGATTATGGACTAGAGAATTCACTTACCAGATATCTTGAAAGCAATGCAACTACTTCTACGTTTAGACACAATCAAACTATTCAAAAGCAAATACTTTCTACAGGTAAACCTTCTTATCACACACAAAATACAAAAATTTATATAGTTTATTAAATTCCTAACCTATTAAAACTTGCTCGATAGGATATTTTCGGGGTAAATGTGTGGTAGCCCACAAATAGTATTCTTCTTGATGCCAGCTTGAATAAATAAAGCTTACGTAGATAAATAAATTAATGATTTTCACTTAATTTATAAAATCGATCGCAGTGACGAATTTGATGATAGTGAAAAATTGACTTCTCGTTTGAATTTAATTTTTTCGATTGTCATTGTCATTATCTTTTTTTTCAAAAGCCTCTTTTGACTGCTACGCTACAGTATGTCCGTATATTTGACTGACTGTTATTTTGCGACGTCACCACTGTTGTGTGCTAGTAGGTACTAGTGTTTGATCTAAGGTTGTGTGACTTATTTAACTTGAATTTACGGTAGTGTTTCATCTAAGATAAAACGTATAAAAATATTTAAATACTTCTTAAGTATGGCAGAGTACATAGAGCGCAAAGTCAAAATGTAATGGAAATATAAATCACCACATACCAATGTACGAAGCCAAAATCTCACAAGCTAAAAAAATTATAACGGTTGAATTTGAAAGGTTTTAACTTTTGAAAACAAAACACGTCTGTGTTTTTCTAAATATTTAATTTGCCTTTAAAATTACTATAATTGAAAAACTGTGGTATAAGTCACGAAGATTTATGAAGCAGCGATGGAAGCAAATGATTTAATAGCGAGACTAAAAGCTGACACCCCAGAAAAATATAAATGTGATCTTAGCAAAGTGCTCACAGAATACAAATTAAATTTAAATAAATTACCCCCTAAAGATCACGGCTTGTTTGGTTTAAATATTTTACGAACATTGTGCTGGTATGTATTACACTTAATATTCACAGTCAGAAATTGCTCTAACATGCTTCTCGTATGAAAAAGTGTTAAGAAATAGTAGAGGAATAAGTCACACGTTTCCGCAATGAAAAAAATCATCATCATAATTAATCTATTAAGGTGTACTGCTAAACGTAAAGCTCTCTTAAGGCAAGAAGCCCATACCGAGTTTTTTCTTCTTTTTTTATGGTTGACAAGCTAAGTGTTTGACCAGTGTGGTCGAAGATGGTAAATATACCTTGCTTAGATTGAAACTGGCTCTCAAGTGAGGTTGCCGGAACACGCCGTTAGGTGCTTAGCGGCAAATTTTCAATTTGAGAGTGGTAGTTAGCCATTCGAGGACTAGAAAGTACCCTACCACCAAACCATGGATTCCTCACGATATTTTCCTTTTTTTTTTTTTTTTTTTATAGCTGACAGGCTTGTTGTTTGACCACAACTCACCTGATTTTAAGTGACGGTGTGGTCGAAGATGGTAAAGCACACCTAGCCTGGAATGGATCATTGCGGTTTGGAACCACATTCTACGGCGTGTGAACTGACCATGCATAAAATTGCATACCTACATAGAGACTGACAAATAGGCAGAATTTTGTAGATCTTTTTTTTTAGAATTTTGTCATCATTATTGTACTCCATTCTTCTTTTTGGTTTTATATTTGTCTTACAATTAGATCTAGTCACTTCGAAAATGAATTCAAAAACTTCTTAGTATGCAATTGGAGGACCGCGCTGTTGTTGGGTCCATCATGTTGCAGGAACAGGAACCTGTACAGTGCCCAGGGCTTGCGCTCCAGGTGTAGGTGTAAGGAACCCCTTTAAATATGTGTTAAGATTTACCTTCACTGCCCATTTTACCACCCTGCCCAACTAAATCACAACATAGTATAAAACAAAGTCGCTTTCTCTGTCCCTATATTCCTATGTACGCTTAAATCTTTAAAACTATGCAATGGATTTTGATGCGGTTTTTTCAAATAGATAGAGTGATTGAAGAGGAAGGTTTACATGTATAATATGCATGCATATGCACCACATTAATATCTACATTGCACCCGTGCGAAGCGGGGGCGGGTCGCTAGTTTGATATAATCCTACCAACACTATACTCTTTCCAACAATTAATTTATAGATATTCTTGGCAGCCGATGTCTTTTAGTAGATTACAGAGAGATTTTTTGCTAATCATCTAGCTCCACTTCTAAAGCATATAAATTGCCCTATAAATTCTTCTTTATTATTCTACCTATTTATATTCAACATCATTGAATGACATGGCAAAAAAGTTGGTGATATCTTCTGCCTGAAATTCAAACTTTATGTAGACCAGCTCCAAAGTTTACATACTAAACATTTAATTTAATTTAATTTTTTTAAATTAATTTTGATTATATACGTCCAAGATTATATAAGTACTTTGCTGTATCAAGTCACTTAGCTATATTAAGTACTTATATAATCTTGTACCTAATTAAAATTAATTTCAACTTTGCTCTAGCTTTTCTTATAGCTATAAATCTGAGCTAGCTAAAACATAAACATGACTATTACTAAGTTCACTAAGTACTTATATAATCATGTCTTTGTATATCTAGTGCACATATACATTTATAATAATTATAATTAAAATCTTTGTACATATATATTAATAACAAGTTATGTAAAAGCTGAACTCTAATATTGAATCCATTATTGTACACATGGTATAAAGTGCAATCCAAATCAGATCCACGACCTTCTGGCAATTCATTTAAAAACTAGATTCCTACCCCTGTCCTTTTTGACTATAACTTGTTTTGTGTGTATACTATAAAATTTGTTAGGTCTTGCTGTACTAATGGTAACTAACTGTATTTTCAGGAACCTGGACAAAGCACCAATATGGCGAGAAACTGTAGACGAGACCACTCTTCTCACATTGACCATCGACTGCATCAGAGTAACCCGCCAGATAAACAGGGAAGACCGTGTGAAAACACTAGCTTGCATATACCATATACACAAGTATGCTGTGAGAGTGGTATGTTTGTTCATTGTTCTCTTTTTTTACAAGTTTTTATTTACTCCCCACCGAGTTTGGAATTGATTGATTCGTCTTGAGGAGCAATCTCTAAAATACTTATCTAATTAAATTAAAAGTAAAAAAATACTTTTAAAAACAAGCTTTTATCTGGTTTTATGGACTAATAAACTGGAACAATGATCTAAGAATTTAAAAATATATTCTAGTAAGTATTTGGCATGTAAATACTTAAACTCGTAAATGTTTGAGGGACTAGCCGTTACAGGTTAGGTACTTACACTTCTGTGCCTCAAGCTTTTAATGTTGACATTTTGTAATTTCTGTTTTTATATGTTGGTGTTGGCAGACTTCATAAATAGATAAATAGTTATGTATCCCCCCTGGTCCTCCTCAACTAATACATGTTATTAAGAGTTTGCTTTCTGGAATGTCTCACTCACCACATTCACACAGAAAAATAATCTCTTTTAAAACTATTTTTAAAGACAAAATAGGTAGATGGAACTTTACATTTTTTATATTTACATTTCAGAACAAACCCATACCACCGGAACTGATTTTAAAAGTCTCCGTTATGCCTTTTGAATTGGACTCCAAACACCTACTGAAAGAATACTACAAAACCTACTGGCATATTCTCGCTGATAGATTTATGTACATAGAGAAACTAAAAACCAAAGTCAATATCGGCAAACTATTGCCGAAGCTTACAGAAGACATCTTAAAAATTATAGAGATATATGACATTGTGGAATTTTGCTCGACTGTTATAGTATTTATATTCAAAAAATTGCACTTGCTGTACAGCGAAACAGAAGCCAAAAAACTAATTCATCCGTTCAAACAGATCTTCACAGTCTTATGTCTAAAAGATAAAACAGCACTGAAAGAGTTAAAAGAAAAAGACATTTATGACATATACGTGAAACTGAATGATTGTTTGTATGTAGTGGCAGATAATTCAACAAAAATGAAATTCAAAGATGGTATTTTTGATGAAATTGCCCAAAAATGTGCTACAGTACTTGTAGATAAGACGGATCTATTTTATTGTATGCAGACATTTTACGTTACTTTGTTTAGCAAAATAATATCTCAGAATGTGGACATGTCTTACGTAGAAGGAATATTCAACAGTTTGCAGATAGCATTCCGAGATGCGGACAAACTTAACTTCAATAAAGCATTACTGGTGACATACCCATACTTAAATCAAATGTTAAGACTTTACATTGAATATAACGTCACAAACAAGAATACGCTAAGTGACAGCATCCAAGGAAGCTGCCTCAAACTTATGTTATATTTCATGAAAACCTTAAAAGACTGCAAACAAATATCAAAATGTGAAAACTGTCCAAAGAAAACTGGACTGCACGATGCATTCCGTCTCTCATTACTAAATAAGCATCTAATTAACACTCCCAATGCTACCATTCTAGACACATTTTACTTGATCACAACTGAGCAGTATGTTATACTAGCTGATTTAAAACAATTGGGATGTGTGAACTACCAAAAATTCTTTAGAAAACTTCAAACTGACATCCACAATACCGCAATAAGTTTAAACAAATCTCAACTGTACGAAACCTCTATCAAACTATTCAACCTATACTTAAACAATGAGTTAAAATGTACAGAAATGGACCACAAGAACATATCCCGAGCTATATTCAATAAAAGCATATGTGAATTGGACGCTAAATTATACGAGAAAGCTCTTATTGATGCATTTTTAAGCCTCACTTTTGCACAGCGTGACAGTTTGCACTCGGATAAATATATGAACTTAGTGATGGACATAAAAGCTAGAGAGTTGAAATCTAAGTCCGGTGATGACGATGAAGCAGAAACAGATGAGTTGCAGCTTGTGACCGTGTTGGATGCTTGTAAAATGGCACTGGAAAGTAAATTGTACGGTGACTTGATGCCGTTTATGAAAGATTTGAAATTCAGGTAAGATTGACTTGTTTTATCTAAAAGTAAAAACAGGGGATATGTATATCACCTATCCCTTATTATAATTGTCATATCTCCCGAAATTCCTCATTTTACTTCCCTTAAATGTCTCCTATATCTTAATACACTCTTAATGTCACAATTTAATTATTATTTTAATGAAATTTTAATTTTATTTTTTGACATTGTTATTTCATTACTATTATTATTTTTTATTTTTCTAACTATGTTTTATTATTTGATTTCGATTTATGTATGTAATATGAGTTACTTGAAATAAAGAATAAAAAAACCGGCCAAGTGCGAGTCGGACTCGCGCACCGCGGGTTCCATACAAACCTGTAGGTATATAAGTAAAGGTTATGATATTTTTTTAAATGGTAATTTATGCTTTTCGCAATTTTTTTATAAGACGTTGCTTCGTACCGAATTTCAAGATTCTGAGTTCACGGGAAGTACCCTGTAAGTTTTGATTTCCTTGCGAGTGTCGAAAATTTGCAGCATAAACGGCTGTATCATTTGATTGCGTTGGCTTAGAAGTTTGATTTTTCACAGCTCCAAGGGACAGTAGACCTGAGTATTTGATATGAATTTCAGCTTGATACCTCCACGCGCTCCTGAGAAAAAGGGTCTTGACAGACAGACGGATAACAAAGTGATCCTATAAGGGTTCCGTTTTTTCAGGGGTACGGAACCCTAAAAAAGTATTAAGCTTGACTGGTATCCAAATCAGCCGTTTTTATAAACTGTCCCACAGCTGGGCGCGGGTCTCTTCTCATTGTGAGAAGGATAAGGCCATATAGTTCACCATGCTGACCAAGTGCGGGTTGGTAGACCTCGCACATCTACGAGAACTTTTTTTTTTAAACGAACATGTAGTTTTCCCCCATCTTTTGAACTCAACGGCAATAGGCACATAACTTGGAAAAAACAGAGTTGCGTGCTGTAAGATTTAAACACAGAACCTCCATATTCGAAACTTTTTGGCTGGTATAGCAGATAGGTTTTTTCATAACTACCCTCATTTTAAGTACGTAACAGAAACAAAACGTTGATTAGCAAAACAAAGTCCAGTGTTGCCTTGATGCTTATTAGTTTATGATATTTAATGGTTTAAAAATAGAACATAGTTTACACACTACTACTTAGTAGCAGAATATCTGGTACTATGATGCTACATATCTAGACCACTTCCTGCTAAATCAAAATCAAAAAGTCATTTATTCAGTGTAGGCCCTGGTAAGGCACTTATGAACGTTAAGTTACATGTTTGAATCTACCACCGGCTCGTAATTACACTTCAACTGAGAAGACTCCGGCAAGAAACTCAGCAAGGCATTTTTTTTGTGGATCTTTCTTTTCATATTAGGTTACAGTTTACAGTTATAGATATTAATACATTATGCTTACTACAATTGTCACTTAGCCAGGGGGATGCAAGTGCAGAGAGAAGCTACTACAACCATATATTCCTGTCTTCCACGTAATGAGCCACCTTATAGCAGGCTTTGTCAAAAGAAATCTAAAGCTTTTTTTTTTTTTACTCACAGCGCCATCTGACCCCAAATTAAGCAGAGCTTGTGTGATGGAAGTCAGATAACTGATAGAGTACATAAATACTTTTTTTTTTGTAAAAACATACTTACTATACATACAGAACACCCAGCACAGAATAAACATTTGTTTATACCAAACAAACATTTGTCCTTGGCGAGAATCGAACCCACGCCCTACAGCTCAGGCAGACATACTCCCAATGAGCCAACAGGGCTGTCAGGCTAAAGAAACCTACCACTGACTATGCTCAAAAAAAAATAAGGGGTTCATTTGGCAGTCGGGTTAAAACGGCTGATGTATTATTGTCTTGGTTACAGTGAGTTACTTCGGCACGAGTTCTCGATGTACGGGAAGTTGTGGCCCTCCATAGCACCCGTGGGAGGCGTCTGGCGCGGCCTGCGATCTCTAGCGAGGGCCTCCGACGTTAACATAAACGGTAACTTAACACACCAACTACATCTCGACACTTCACCCTTCCCGGGTTTTTTTTTTTTGTTAAATCTTTGGCACCATAAACTATTTACTTTTTGAATTTTGAATTATTTATATTTTATATTATTTAAATTTAATTTATATCATTTAATTTCAATTTTGTATTAATTAATTTGAATGAAAAATAAACTTGACATATTTACTAATTCCCTGACATTGCCAAATTTAATCTCAATTTTAATTCAAATTAATATAGTATAATTTTTCAAATTTTATAATATATTTGTTATTGCATATTGTTTATTTTAACTTTTTTTTTTTATTGGTGTCAGGCTAGGTGTTTGACCACAGCTCACCTGATGTTAAGTGACGGTGTGGTCCAAGATGGTAAAGCATACCTAGCCTGGAATTGTACTGGCTCTCAAGTGAGGTTGTCGGAACACACCGTTAGATGCTTGGCGGCAGATTTTCAACTTGATTGGTGACAGGGTGGTAGCTAGCTAGCCGAGTACTAGAAAGTACCCTACCACCACGCTATGGTTTCCTCACGATGTTTTCCTTCACCGGCAGCTCAAGCTCATTGTTGGGGTTAGAACCCACGCCCTTCGGCATGCGAACCGACCGCTCTAACCACTGAGCTATCATCGCTTTAGCTTTCGGTGTAGGAAACCATAGCATGGTTATATGGTACGCTATATCTCTCGGCTGACTAACTACCCTCAAGTTGAAAATATACTGCAAAGCACCTAACAGTGGCTGGCAGCCTCGCTTGAGAGCCAGTTCCATTCCAGGCTAGGCGTGTTTACTATCTTCATCATGTTTGCCATCAGGTGAGCTCTAATCAAACACCAAGCCTGCTAACAGTATAAAAAAAAAATATATATTTTGTTACAGATGAAAATGAAGTTACTACATCAGAAGTACTATTGGATGTGCTTCTAGAAACTCCCACCGTAGTGAGAACTGTTCACAGCCCTTACTTCTCCACTATAGTCGGGGAGCTACTGGATGAATTTGATAACAAAACTGTGAGTATTTTTGTTTTTGCAGTTAGAAAAATAACCTGTCTTTATGGAAGCCAATGGGGGAGGCCTATGTCCAGCAGTGGACGTCCTACACCAACCTACACATCACAAATCAACATTCTTTATTTTCACAGCAAGGATGTGAAACTCTTTGCTAGAGTCTAATGTATGATATAAGTGTATTTAAATCAAGAGGTTCCTTTTAAGTGTGTTCCATCCTAGACCACATCGTTGCATGATGTGGTCCAATGCAGTATTAAAAAAAAAAACATTTTGAGGCTGGACGACCAACTAATAATAAATTGTTTTCCTTCAATTATAGCTATTTTAGTTGCAGTTGGATTATAGATTTTTTTAAACTTTTCAGCTTTTTTTTAATGGCTGATTGGCTAGGTGTTTGACCACAACTCACCTGATGTTAAGTGACGGTGTAGTCGAAGATGGTAAAGCACACCTAGCCTGGAATGGAACTGGCTCTCAAGTGAGGCTGCCGGAACACACCGTTAGATGCTTGGCGGCAGATTTTCAACTTGAGGGTGGTAGATAGCCAGCCGAGTACTAGAAAGTACTCTACCACCACGCTATGGTTTCCACACGATGTTTTCCTTTACCGACAGCTCAAGCTTATTATTGGGGTTTGAACCCACGCCCTTCGGCATGCGAACCGACCGCGCTAACCACGGAGCTATCATCGCTACAAAAAGCTTGTTTTTGATTGTTTAATATAAATAAGTAATTGTTGCTTATTGCAGTTGTTAACCCCAGACGATAACCTAGTGCAAGTTGCCCTACTTTTCCTGCAATGCGAATACGATTTGGCAAGTGCAAGTCAGCAATATAAGTGGAAAATCACCGAGCTGGTAAGTTTTTATACTTGGGGTAACATTTTCACCTGTGCTCTTCCAAATACAAATCTTTTATTGATAACTAAGTTACAGGTCATTATTACATTCATATTTAAAAATATCAAAACAATAACATCTATCTAAATATATATAACTCAAAGGTGACTGACTGACTGACTGACATAGTGATCTATCAACGCACAGCCCAAACCACTGGACGGATCGGGCTGAAATTTGGCATGCAGGTAGATGCTATGACGTAGGCATCCGCTAAGAAAGGATTTTGAGTAATTCTACCCCCAAGGGGATAAAATAGGGGATGAAAGTTTGTATGAAACTTTTTCAATTTTAAACCGATCGGGCTGAGACTTTGCATGCATAAAGCTACTATGACGTAGGCATCTAGCGCGGGTGAAACCGCGGGGCACAGCTAGTATGTCAATATAATGAAAAAGTCAATATATACTAATATGTCAAATATAAAATGTGTCAATATGATTAAATGTCATTTAAAAACAAAATATAATTACTTACTAGTAATTTAATAATCTCTTATTTTTAAATAATCGTCAGAGTCATAGAACAAGGTCTCTTGAAGCCAAGATCTTACTTTGCTTCTGAAGCACGCGATGGAGCTTCCTTCTCCATTGTCGGGTCTCCTTGCTAAAGTAAGGCCACTCGATCAGATCTCCATACAAATGCCTCGTTGTAATACACAGACACTACATACTTGTAATTTTTGGAGTGTAAGGTTGTCACTGTATTCTCTTTGCCTACAATGGTAAAAGGTGTGATATCAAGGAGTGTACACATAGGAAAGCTCAGGCAAAAGTGAAGAACTGGCTGATGACCAAGCATTACGAGGAAACCGAAGAACTGGTCAAAGTATGTGACTGTTAGGCTTTACCAACTACCATATTATATGTTCCCGTCCAGCACACTCACACTCTTTCCACACATAAACACACACACACACACACACACATGCACGCACGCACGCACACACAGAGAGAGAGACATCATCTTAATTTATGTGTAACACGTAAACGGAGTCTGCGCTATAAACAGGAGTATGTTCGTTGAGGTTAACTTATTAATTAATTAGTACCTGGATGACCGAGCTTTGCTCGGGTTTTCATTGCCTGAAAACACGGATAAAACGTCGTTTTCTAAAAATGAAACCTAGCTAGATCGATTTATCACCCCGAAAACCCTTTGAATACTAAATTTCATAAAAATCGTTGGAGCCGTTTCCGAGATCCGAGAATTGCTCGTTTAAAGGTATTAGATATACCTAGCTTCATTCATTAAAGTGTAATTGTAAGGTTTTTTTTTTGTGGTTTGCCTGTAGCATTATTGGCCAGTAAATATTAGTGATTTACACTTTTCTTGTTCCAGAACGCAAACCCGGATGAGATCCCGGCTACTCGGACCGTTGAGCGGGAGCACGCGGCAACACGTCGCGCGGCACTTGCCGTCAAACTGTTGCGCGACTTGTCGCCCACACTAAAATCAGGTATATTTTTTCTACAATGTTATAAGCTTATATCGAGTCATTATAATCACAGTACACCAAATAACAGTAGGTCATCTTCATAGAAATTGGCCACACACGCACGCATTAGCATAATCTCGGGGAGACTCGGGTGCCGGCAGCCAGGGCCTTGACGGGAGTTTGGTCGCGCGCGTTCCATTACGCCGCACGCCCGCTCGCATTCGCCTGCTCTCACCGGCCACTTTATTATTTACACTTTACTGACCATTTTATTTACACTTTACAGGCCCTTTTATTTACACTTTACCAACCATTTTATTTACACTTTACGGGCCCTTTTATTTACACTTTACCAACCATTTTATTTACACTTTACGGGCCCTTTTATTTACACTTTACCAACCATTTTATTTACACTTTACGGGCCCTTTTATTTACACTTTACCAACCATTTTATTTACACTTTACCGGCCCTTTTATTTACAATTTACCGGCCATTTTATTAAGCGTAATGTTATAGTGCTGCTCATAATACGCAAATAATATTTAACTAAAAATGAAAGTGACAACCCTAAGCGTCAATGCAAGAGTAGGCTGTGACTCGCCGACCGGCCTGAGATGAACTACTTTTCACAGTATACTTTGTTCTAATCATCATTATGAACATTAAGAATAGTTAAATTAGTTAAATAGTTACTGCGTTGGACTGCACTCCTTTAAAAAATGGTTAAAAAATTATCAAAGTGGGTAAATAAAAAAAATAAAAAAAAAAAAAAAAAAAACATTTTTTAAATTGCTTTGAGCTCATACACACACACTCACATACACACTAAAACACACACACACAGACACACTAACACATACGCATACACACAAACACACACTCATACACACTAACACACACACGCATACACAATACTCACACTTATACACACACATTATATGCATACACAAACGCGCGCACGCACACGCATATACGTACACACCGCCCACACCGCACTAATACTTATAGTTTATAATCGCAAGTGTAGGTAGTCCCCGCGAAACATGTCCTCACCTAGTGCAGGGACTACAAGCAATAATGTAATCTGTACAGTTTAAGAAATAAATTATTTTGTATTTTTTGTATTTTGTAAATACAGGTTTTAACGAGTTTTATAACTCTGACATTTAAATTGATAAACAATTTAGTTGACATGCTATACTTTTCTATCTATCTAATACCTTTAAACGAGCAATTCTTGTGTATCACATCATCAGCAATAGGATGTCCACTGCTAGGCATAGGTCTCCTCCTGGGGAGGGGTTTTGCCAATACTCGCCACGCTTGGCAGGCGGGTTGGCGAGCGCAGTTAGGTGTGATTGTTCAAGGAAGACGCTGCTGCCCATTTTCCGGATTACATCCCTTAGCCGACTCCTACGGCAACCACGGGTAGAGAGGGTGGGGTAATATTCTTACGCCGGCACCACCACGGCACAGTAGTACATAGCGGTGGACATTAACCCCAAATTTCAAACGGTCAAAAGTTTCCAAATAAAATATCTTTATTTAGTTGTATTTAGAATTATAGGAATTCAATTGAGTACAAAAAAATATCAGTCAAATTACTTACACTAAATTAACCACGAAGTCAAATACTTGATAAATTACAAAATATTATCCTTTGTTTTTTATACAGGATTTTGTACACTACCCTCAAGTGTTTAATGAACTCAAAGATGTGGCAAGTATACCACATCTTAAGAGTTCATTAAACGCACTATTTTACATTTAAGGTTGTCTAAGCTCTGAACTTCCTTTAAATTAAATTACTTGAGTTGCTACTCCAAATACAGTCCTTTGTTTTTTATACAGGATTTTGTACACTACCCTCAAGTGTTTAATGAACTCAAAGATGTGGCAAGTATACCACATCTTAAGAGTTCATTAAACGCACTATTTTACATTTAAGGTTGTCTAAGCTCTGAACTTCCTTTAAATTAAATTACTTGAGTTGCTACTCCAAATACAGTCCTTTGTTTTTTATACAGGATTTTGTACACTACCCTCAAGTGTTTAATGAACTCAAAGATGTGGCAAGTATACCACATCTTAAGAGTTCATTAAACACACTATTTTACATTTAAGGTTGTCTAAGCTTTGAACTTCCTTTAAATTAAATTACTTGAGTTGCAACTCAAAATACAGTCCTTTGTTTTGTACACACAGTTTTGCATGTTCTTGTACACACCCCTAAAGTTTATTTAGCACCGGCAAGTATACCTTATCTTAGAGTTCATTAAACGCACTGACTATTTTACATTTGAGGTTGTCTAATCTTTGAGCTTTCTCAAAATTACTTAAGTAGTTGCTCAAACTGCTGTCCTTTGTTTCGTATACATAATTTTGCACGTTTTTGTACATTACCCTCAAGATTGTTTAGCTCTGGCAAGTATGCCTCACCTTTGAGTTCATCGAATGCCCTGACTATTTTACTTTTAAGGTCTCCTAAGCTTCGAGGTTCCTCAATATAAACACGTTTTTTCACTTCGTCCCATAAGAAAAAAACACAGGGTGTCAAATCTGGCGACCTGGGCGCCCACTCTACTGGTCCTTCACGCCCGATCCACTTTTGTCCGTACTTCCGATTTAGGTAAGCATGCACATCTGCAGCGAAGTGAGGTTGCACACCATCATGCATGAAGTAATAATTTTTGTCACGGAGAAACGCAAGTGGCATTTCATCCTCTATGTGTTCTTGAATGATACCTATCAACATATCCAAATATGTAGCCCCCGTAAGATTTCCTTCGATAAAAATCGGCCCAATTATTCTGTTTTTAAAAACACCCGCCCACACATTGACACTGAATTTCTTTTTGAGGCAATGTTTTTTACCTTTATGTTCGTCTCGATTTGACCACCAATGGTCATTGCTGACATTGTCAAGCCCAACTCTAGTGAAAAGAGCTTCATCCGTCCACAGAATGTTTTCATGGGCATTTTCAATAAGCCATTTACAAAAAGTTATGCGTTTCTCAAAGTCTTTGGCATGAAACTTTTGGACCGATTCATGACGATAAGGGTATAAACCTTCATCGTTCAAGAGTCTCCATACTGTGGCATGACTAACATTGAAATGTTTCTCAGCTTTCCGGGTGCTTCGCGTGGGGTCTTCAGCGAAATAATCTAAAATATCTGTTTCAATATCTGCCTTTATTTGCTGTCTCCCGTGTCCTTGCGCGTTTTTAGGCACTGTGAACTGTCCATAATCTAATAACCTTTGCTTGACCGCTAATATTGTTGAGGGACACGGTATTTGAGGGTCCTTGATGCCGGCATTTCGTATTCGTGGTAGACTCTCCTCAATGTAAAGTCGACGAGCTGCACGTACACTTTCACCGCTCACAATGTAATTGTAAATCATTTCATAGTATTCTCTATTAGAGTACATTGTCACTAAACACTTGCACAAGTGAGGCGAAAGAGTAACATCGGTAAGAGGTGCTGGCTTCTTACGATGGTAAGTTTGTAAAGTAACCACTCAATGTCTAAATTGTATAATTAAGAGAAAACTAACAGCAAGGTGATTCCATTGTATACATGGGCTGTTTTTTATTAATTTTTTGATAATCTTCTGATTAGCCTATGAAGTTTGATAGCCGACTTTGACTACCCTGTAAGCTGATTGGTAGTGTTATGTTTCTAGAGCTGTAACATGTGGATTCAATTCCCATTCACAAATGTTTGTTCCGAGTGTTCTGTATGTATTATAATTATGTATTTACCTACAACAAAAAAGTATTCTATTAGTTATCAAAAAATTAAATGTAGGTATGTTTTTTTTTTCTAAAGTGCACCCGTGCGAGTCCTTTGCGAATCGCTAGTTAAGTATGTTTTTGTCTACGGTAATTTATCTGGGAGGCTAAAGCTGCAAAGCCATACTGCCTTGTCTTCGGTTTCTACAATTCTTGTCCTACATCTATAGTTACAGTCAAAGTCCAGTCCGTGCCAGTCAAATCAAGTCGTGTCTTACTAAAGTAGTGGCGACTTTATTATAAGCTTCGATGGAGTTTTGGAAGCAACATGAAAAGTCATGTTAACCACATTATATCACTTTACCTACACTCGTGCTTGTAATTCGGCACTTTATGAATAAAACACCACTATTTTTACAATGGACGACACGACTCTTAAAGCGTTCCCGCCAAAAACTCTTGTCTTGTCTTGGTAATGTGTAATTAACGTGTAGATTTAATAATTTAAAATCTACACGTTGAATATCTATTACCGTATTGAATTTAAAAATTCCAAAGTAATAAATATGCTAAAAACTTGCTGCATAAAATGAATGCTTGCTTTTTAAAATGGATTGGTGTGAGTTCGCCTACAAGACGGCAATATCACAAAATGTCATACTTACAATCAAATATCGATATTATATGATAAGCACTTAAAGTGTTTATTGTTTATTTATAGATTCCAAATAGTAACAATTTGATTTATACTAATACTTTGTTGTATTGTACTAATACAATAGAATTTTTACGATATTCTAGGTTAGATTTAAAGTTATAGTGTTGAGAAATACTATAATTTTAAGTTTTGTACACGAAAGTTTCAAATTTGCATATAAAAACATTGAGTTGATCTAAATAATTACAAGTTTTATAACGATTGTCAGAACGAGAAACATACACTCCGCATCAGGGATGTTAGATGGCCACCTAGAAATCCTTGTACCGAGCTGGCTGAAAGCTGGTATTCGAGACGGGAAAGCTGGTACGCCTGTGCTCAAGTGTGCTCCGCTCTGGCGCTGCCAATTCTGGGAGACAAATCAGACAAACTGTGTGGGAAATCGCATCCCAGTAAGAAAAAAAAAAAAAAAAAAAGTACATTTCAATTTCGTAGACCGTTAAGAGGGTAGTAATTATCGAACACACTGAAGAAATATCACTTTTAACATATATTTTTTTATATTATATTGCATTTCGGATATAATATGTAAAATATATTGAAAAAAGTAAATAAATGATTTATAACGAAGATTTTTTATGAAGAACGACGGTTCGCTTGAGCAAACAATAGAAAATAACTCAGACGATACAATTGATTGGAATTTTTTTTACTTGAATCTCTGAAATTTGTCGATTATTCTATATTGTCAGTGTATTTTTGTCGGTCAACGGCCAATCTTGGTATTTTTGCATACAAGGACTGAGTAGCCTTGGTACATGGTACGTGACACTAAAAACTGGTATGTATACCAAGAAGTTGGTACATCTGACAACACTGCTCCGCATTGTAATTGTAAATATATCAAAACTGGTTTGACATTAGACATTGACGTTAAAAATTAGTGTTGCCAGATAACAGTAAGAATTTCTCCCCAAACTTCCCTAAAAAAGGAAAAAATCGCTAACCAAATTACAAGGTAACTATTCCAGGGTAGGTGTTTACCATCTTCGACTACACTGTCACTTAACATCAACTAACCTAACCTAGCCTGTCAACATGTAATAAAAAGGTTTCGTCGTAGATCGTATATTTGCATTCCATCAGTTGGTATATACAGGGATTTTCAAACTCATAGCTCCCTAAAACCCCGAATAAACTTTTAAGACAACAGCTAAGAAAAATATTTTAGCTTCCTGTGGGATTAACCAAAAACGAACTACACGTATTCACTTAAAATTTGGCATGGACGTGTCTTACGGAACATTCTGGAATAACTACACGGTATCTTATACACCAACACCGGCAAGCGCAGCGTAGGACGTCCACCCACAAGGTGGACAGACGACCTAATAAAGACCGCAGGAACGCGCTGGATGCGAGCCGCTTCCAACCGGTCTTTGTGGAAGTCAATGGGAGAGGCCTATGTCCAGCAGTGGACGTCATACGGCTGATGATGATGATGATGATGATCTTATACAGGCTGACAGTTTGAACATTAGCAATATTCAAAGACATGTTAGTTAGTAGTCATATGAAACGTATAACGAAATAAAATCGAAACAAATACAAGAAACTAAGAAAACCTTTTACTATGGGAACTGACGTGGTTTTGACACATTTTTGATTTACTTATGCGGGATTACACTCGTTTAATTATATCGGAAACTCCAACTATAGTTTTGTCACTGTTATCTAATCTGTGCCCGCGCGCGACTACCATGTCATTTTCAGTGCGCGTGATTTGAGTGTCCGTATTTTTGTGTTTGCTCAGGATAATTAGGTCAAATATTAACCACCTATTTTTTTTATTATTTGGAACGACAATCTAGTACTGAACCCCCTGCATCAATATTGCTGATGTTCAAACTTTCACGGACTTTGACTTATAAAACTCATTATTTGTTACTTACACATGTTCCATTTCTCTCCGAACCCTATTCTTATGTTAACGCGGACGAAGTCGCGGTCGCAAGCTAGTTTACTATAGATAAGAAACCTAAATCCCCCATTCATTATTTTTATACCTCAAGTTTTCCCCGAGAGGCTGAAAAAGTCCCCGAATTTGCAGGGAATATTTCCCATCTGGCATCACTGCGTTAGCTTGACCTCGGCGCAGGGGGGGTTTTGGCGGGAACATACAACGGGAACGAAACATGTGTCGACAACTATAGCGGAATTAAACTAAATATATACCTTGAACACTTAATTGAATTAGTTTCAAGACTTGTGTAAAAATCTAAAATGTATAAAGTTAGCAAATAATGTTTTTTTTTCTCTAGTCTAAGATTTTAACGGATTTTTTTTTTTTAGTGTCAAAACGTCGACTCGGTTTCGTGTTGCAAATATGTGAAACTTTCGTTCCACTACTACTGCATCTGTGTCGGGATGTACAAGCTTTGCAACTGGCATACTGCTGCTGCCTTATTGCAGATATAGTTCAAAACCGGTAAGTGCACACTACTACAAATCATTATTAAATTAGCAAAAGGCTGAGCTTTGTGAGGGCTCGCGTAGTTTTTCTACCGGGTAATAATTTTTAAGACGGTTTTATTAAATTATTATAAAACCCTCAAGTTAGGAACACTCATTACGCCCTTCAACCTGATTCTAGTGGTGTCATCTAGTATTAAGTAGATTAACTACGATATTGAGTTTAGTTCTGTTGCAGCGATGTTAACTCTTTGGCTTTCTAATAGATGGCGTTAGTAGTACAATAACATTCTGTCCAATGAATACAAAATTGTTATTGTTCATTTGTTTTAATAGTTAAAAATTTTTTTTTTTTTGACTGATCTAGATATAAAGTTAAATTACTATGTTAAAGCACAAATCTATAAGAGTGATAGTTTTTCAGTAAAGTGTACCACAAAAATGCTCAAATTGTGGGATAGTGTAAGGGCTTGCTTCGCTCGCCTTGATTACTAGTAAGTAATTATGATTACTTTGTCATATTATATTGACAATATTTATTTATATTGACATGTAATCAGTGTTTTAAAACTCTTTTAATGATAATATATATATACCTTTTTGAAATGATTTTACCTATTTTTTTTTATTTAGTTTATTTATTTCCAAGTAACTAAAGACTCATTAATACGTTAATCAAAATACATAATTATAAACATTTACAAAAAAATATTAAAAATAAAAATGTCAACAAATTTAATAAAAATAATAGAACTTTATTTTTTTTTCTAGGGAATCCTATTTGCGTAATGCAGGCGTGCTGCTGACGTCATTGCACCACACCCCAGCGGTTGATGACATCCTCGACCGGGCGGCGCGGTGGCCGCGGGACGGGTGGGGGGAGACTGAGCTGGTGTTCCTTTGTGATGTCGCCGTAAGTTACAAATACTGTAAACTTAGATGGGGTTACGCAGAATGGTAGTACCATTCCAAAGGGGGTGAATAGCGATGGTGTCAAAAATATATACATTAACATTTTTTGCGTTAAGTTTAGTTGATTCTAATTAAAAGACGCTTGGTATTTTTGTCTCGACAAAAAATAAAAATAAATTAAAAAACGCCACATTTGGACGCCAAAATTTAAGCAACGTCAGGATCGACCCAGATTAAGGTGTGAGAGTAGGAAGAAAGGGAGGCATTTGCCCAATAGTGGGACACAAGAGGATGAAGAAAAACTAGTAAAATTTTTAACAAAAAAACTGACTTCATATGTTTTTCTCATGGATGCCTTTGTCAGAACTGGACCAAATTGAAATGAGACCACACGGGAAGAACCAGCTTTCAAATAAAAAAGAATCATCAAAATCGGTTCAACGAGTCGAAAGTTCTGAGGTAACAGAAAAAAAAATACAGTCGAATTGAGAACTTCCTCCTTTTTTGAAGTCGGTTAATAATTGAACGGCTTCATATACAGAATAAAGAATAGGTAATACATAAACATTTTTTTTTTACAACAGACTACAATCATTGATGTTCACAAATGTTTGTCATGGGTTTGAATTAGGGATGGAATACCGGGATCCTAAAAACCGGGATACCGGACCTCCGGTATTACAATACCGGTATTAGTAGACAATACCGAAATTTCGGTATTTAAGAAAAAAAACGTTTCACAGACAGATTTCACCTTTTATGTTTCATTCAAGTCTCGACAAATGAACTTCCTTTCATGTATTGTTTTCTAAACTCGATGAAGTTAATCTCATTGCTTTAAAAATAACTTCACTCAATCAGGGATTCAAATTTTCGATAACATAACAATGGTAGAAGAGATACATAATCCTTTCGGAATAACTAGAACATAATTCGAGGGCTTTTCTTCAGTTTTGAAATTGATTTCAGAAATTTTAATCCCTATATTGACTATTATGTTATTTTTAGAACAATGAGAATAACTTCATCGTCAAGATCAGAAAATAATACAATGAAAAGAAGATCTTTTTTCAAGACTCGAATGATACAAAATTGATGTCATGTGAAACTTTTTTTTATGTAAATATCAAAATTTCGGTAATGACTAATTGTTGACTTGTTACACTCGATGCGTATTGTGCCATTGGTAATTGTTAATTAATTTAAAAAAAAAAAAATTATTATCATGATACATACATACATAACACATGGATCAATAAGTCCCGAGACTAACAATGAAAACAAAATTTTTTTTGCAATTTTTTTTTTATTCATCAACATTATCACCTTTTAGGGTGATACAATCGTTCCAACGCTTTTCCAATTTTTCAATACCATGTTTATAAAAAAAATATCTTTCGCTTCAAAATAAGCTTCAGTTTCAGCGATGACCTCCTTATTTGAGCCAAATCTTTTTCCCTGGAGCATTTTTTTAAGATAAGCAAAGAGCCAGTAGTCACTGGGGGCTAAATCTGGCGAGTAGGGGGGGTGGGGAAGCAGATCAAAGCCCAATTCGTTCAATTTTGCCATTGTTTTCATCGACTTGTGGCAGGGTGCATTGTCTTGGTGAAAAAGGTTTTTTTTTTTTTTTTTTTTTTATGTAACAGTATTGAGACGAACGAGACGCTCTCCTGATGATAAGAGATAACGCCTGTCCATGACCATTGCAGCGATACACAAAACTTTGAGTAGTAAAACAAAGTCCAGAGCATCGCTGCCTTGGTGCTCATTACTTTGAGACTAGATGGTAAGTCTCAACAGCCCAGTAATTTCGCTAGCTGCAGTACCCTTCAAACCGGAACACAGTAATGTTTACACACTACTGCTTAGCGGCAGAATATCTGGTACTGCGGTGGTACCTACCTAGACGACCTCCTGCTAAGGAAATCTACCACCAAGAAACTTTATTCCCTTCATACATGCTCTTCGGTTTAGGGTACTCTTGACCTGGCCTTCTTCAAGACGTCCCTGATTTGGTCTCGAAACGTCCGCCTAGGTCTACCCCTTCCAACACTTTCATTCAAACTCGCCTTATGCACTTTTTTCGTCAATCGTTCTTCATTCATTCTCTCGACATGGCCGAACCATCTCAGCATATATCACGATGCCGTTGTCAATACCGGTATAGTTTAGGTGCAATACCGGTATTGCAGTCCCTAGTTTGAATCGAACCCATGACCTACAGCTCAGGAGCTAACAGGGCAATTTATTTCCAGATATACAGCAGATCGCGAGGCAAGTTGGACATGGCCACTCGCCTCCTGCAAGTCACACAAGCTCGCATGCTTGATATCCTGGAATCGCAGCCCGACATCAACTGTGAGTGAATATTCAAAATTTACAAACACATAGTCGTTGCCTACACAAAGTAGCTAGGGCCGGCGCTCACTGACGGCGTGGCACGGCATGACGCGGCAGGTTGTGCTGCGGCATGCCGCGGCGTTCCGTGGCATGCCGTGGTATCCTGCTGCAAGCCCAGGCACTCTGGCATCAATCAGTTTTGCTCCGCGCGGATTCGAAGTTAGTTGTTTTGTTTTGTAGCGATGATAGCTCAGTGGTTAGCGTCGGTCGGTTCGCATGCCGAAGGGCGTGGGTTCAAACCCCAACAATGAGCTTGAGCTGCCGGTGAAGGAAAACATCGCGAGGAAACCATAGCGTGGTGCTAGGGTACTTTCTAGTACTCGGCTGGCTAGCTACCACCCACAAGTTGAAAAGCATCTAACGGTGTGTTCCGGCAGCCTCACTTGAGAGCCAGTTCCATTCCAGGCTAGGTGTGCTTTACCATCTTCGACCGCACCGTCACTTAACATCAGGTGAGTTGTGGTCAAACACCTAGCCTGCCAGACATAAAAGAGAAAACAAGAAAAACGATGTTTATTGAAATGCATGTAGGTACTTCACAAGGGATTTTCCTCTTTCCAGTGGATTTGGCAGTGGGTGGATTTCTAGAGGCGCAGAATATCTTATACGGAGACTGTGGCGTGGGCCCGAGCGCGCTCACGGCCGTCAACGGAGCCCTACGACACTACCTCAAGCTGGCTATCACAGGTTAATCTCTACTATTTACTTACAATATCCCATCCCCATCAGCTGCGCTGCGTCGCCGAAGACCATCAAAGAGTACAACCTGCAGATGGCCATTAACGACCGAAACGTGGCGGTGATGAGGGCCCTGGGCCGAGAGGAGGCGATTTAAATTCAAATGTAAATTGTTAATCTGTAATTAATATATATTTGTTAATGTAATTATTAAATGTAAAATGAGGACTGTGTGTATTCCTCGAGCATTCATGCTCACCATCGAAGGCTCCTTCTTGCGGCGGCGTCGTGTGTCGGGTCGCTCTCTTCCCTCAGATATGGTTGAGGAGGGCGATGGCTGGCACATACGTCATACTCGTGCTCGGGTGCTGCTTGCGGGTCGCTGGTCTGCTCGCGGTATACACACAATCTAGTATTTTATCCCTAGATTAAACCCTAGATTGAGATTAATTTGATTAATATTCCTCTTCCCATATTGTAAAAAAAAATTAAAAAAAAAATTGTTTTTCAAAGTTGTCAAAGGTCACGGACCCCAGTGTCTGTGGAGAGTAATTATAATAAAAAAATAAAAAAAATATCCCACCCCACTAATATTATAAATGTGAAAGTTTGCATGGATGGATGTTACTCAATCACGCAAAAATGGCTGAAAGGATTTGGATGAAATCTTGCATGTATGGTACTTTAGGCCTTGGAATAAATAATACTTTTCATCATCATCATCATCATTCATCACCACGCGGGTATAGTTCGGATGTTATTATATGGGTAGCATTCTTAAAAGTGTTTTGCCTCATCATAAATAAGTCGACGTCCTTTGAATAATTGTAATCTAATCTAATACCTTCAAACAAGCAATTCTTGTATATATGTATATATAATCTGAATCTCGGAAACGGCTCCAATGATTTTCATGTAATTTAGTATGCAGGAAATGAAATGAAATGAAATGAAATGAAATGAAATTTATTCACTAAAAATAGGGTTTACATTGATGTTATAGATAGGTATTTTACAGATTTAGTTCTCCTATTTTGCCGTGACTCGGCATGTGAATGTGGTCGTCAAAAATTACTTAAATTAAATATTATAAATAAAAAAAATAATAAAAAAAAAACAATGTCAAATTAGATACATTACAATATATGTCAATATGAAATACAACTATGAAATATTATTTACATTTAAGGATCATTTAAAAATTCTTTTAAGCTATAATAATTTTTTTCTAATAACCAAGTCTTAAGTTTTTTCCGGAACAATGGATAAGGAAACTCTTTTAGCGATGTCGGTAGTTTATTATATACAGTGATACACATGGCATAGCAATTCTTATGGAACAGTGTCAATCTCGGATGGTGGGCGAAAACAAGCCTCTGTCCATTTCTTGTATTACGTGGAAACAAATCTTTAGCCGTGGTAAACAGACCAGAATGATGACGAACAAATACCGCTATTTCAAAAATGTACATGCAAGTCAGCGTCAAGATTCCTAAATCTTTAAAAAAAGGTTTGCAGGACTCGTATTACTCGTACAGGAGGTTTCGGGGGCGATAAATCGATCTAAGTTTCATTTTTAAAAAACGTCGTTTTCGGCCGAGCAAAGCTCGGTCATCCATGTACTATATAATTAACTACAATAAATATGGACAGGTGGTAAGTGGTCGTCCCGGCGCCTGCGCTCGTTGTCCGCGCGCGCGCGCACGTCGGCGTGCTGCCGGCGCGCGTGCTTGCTGGCGCGCGCGCTGGGGCTGCGCGGGCGCGCGCGGGCCTGCGCCGCCAGCGCGCTGCCCGCGGAGCCGGCCGCGCGGGCGGCCTCGCTCCACGCCGAGATTGTCAACGTCACCAGCTTCAATAACACGCAGGTTTGATTTGTAAAAAAAATAATAACTATTATTTGTAACACAAAACGACTTCAAAGTTTAAAAAGGCAAAAAAAATCGCGTTTGTTGTATGGGAGCCTTAATACATGTATTTATTTTATCGTATTTTTAGTATTCGTTGTTATAGCGGCAACGGAAATACATCATCTGTGGACATTTCAACTGTCTAACTATCACGGTTCATGAGATACAGCCTGGTGACAGACGGACGGACAGCGGAGTCATAATAATTGGGTCCCATTTTACCCTTTGGGTACGGAACCTTAAAATCTACAAATTTTTAATATATCTCATTTTTGACTCTCTCGTGATGGTAAGAGATAGCGCCTGTCCATGACCATTGTAGCGATTTTGAACGACAAAACAAGGTCTACAGCATCGATGCTTTAGCGCTCATTACTTTGAGACATTTTATGGTTAATCTTAACAGCTCTGTAATGTCGCTTCAAACCGGAACACAGTAATGTTTACACACTACTGCTTGGCGGCAGAATATCTGTTACTGCGGTGGTATCTATCTTGACGACTTCCTTCTAAAGAGATCCACCACCAGGTAATATACAATAAAATATTATTTTAACACTACACGAGTATGATGGATGCCTATTTAGTTGTGTATCTTTATAATTATTAAGGTTAGGCTTAAAACCAACCATTCCGCTTAACACCAGGTGAGCTGTAGTCAAACACATGCCTGGCCTAGCATAGCAACCATTATAATAATAATAAAGCCAATATATTTCCAATCTCAAAAATTACATGCATTTTAAATTAAATTAAATTAAATATTATAATTATAAATTTACATTGCTCGTTTTTAAATTACATTTGATTTAAAATAGAAAAATGATGGTAAAAAATATAAATTCATTAGTCTTAGTCGCTGTCGTTATTACCTTCTTCATCGATCGGAACCCCTTCTTGGGTATAGGCCTCCTCCAGCATGTTCCAAACCTCTCTGTCCATAGCTTTCTTTCTCCATTCGTTTCCTGTTATAGCTTTTATGTCTTCTATCCACCTTTTCCTAGGACGTCCTCTTCTCCTTTTTCCTGTTGGTCCTTCCCATATAGTTGTTTGTAGAGTCCATCTTTTGTCTTTGCATCTTCCTATGTGTCCTGCCCACCTCCACTTCTGTTTAAGAGCGAAACTTAAGGCATCTATTACTTTTGTTTTTCGTCTTATATGTATGCTTTTTATTTTATGAATTCTCCTTATTTTCATTATGCTCCTCTCCATTGCTTTCTGGCATGCTACTATTTTGGATTTTATTTTTGTGTTGTATGTCCACGTTTGGCATCCATAAGTGAGTGTAGGCAGAACACAGGTATCCAAGACTGTTTTCTTCAGATGTGGGGGAAATTTTCCTTTCAGGATTTCCTTCAAGGACCAAAACTTTTTCCAACTCATGTTGATACGGCGTTCGACCTCTTGTTCTTCATTCTTATCGTCAAATGAAATTTGCTTTCCTAAATAAATGTAGTTTTTCACATATTCCAGCGGCTTTCCGTTCAGGATAATCGTATGTGTATGACTGTTTGCCAATATTTTTGTTTTGTTCTCGTTAATTTTGAGGCCTACCTTTTCACTTTCTATGTTCAGAGTATTTATCATTGTTTGTAGTCCGTTTTTTGTTTCGGAGAATAAAACAATATCATCCGCGAATCTCAGATGAGTAAGACGGTCTCGGTTGATTCTAATCCCTTCAGACTGCCAGTTGAGATTATCAAAAATGTGTTGCAATACTACTATAAACAGTTTTGGTGAAAGGGGGTCACCTTGTCTTACTCCTCTGTATATCGGTATGTCAGGACCTCTTTTCTCTAGTTTGACTTGGCTTACGCTACCTTTATACATGTTTTTCACTCTTGTGTATTTATCGTCTATGTGGCATTTATTGAGAGCTTTCCAAATAGCATCGTGAGAAATCGTGTCGAATGCTTTGGTGTAGTCGATAAAAGCAATGTATAGTTGTCTGTTGTACTCTTTATACTTCTCTATCACTTGTTGCAGTACTTGTATGTGGTCAGTTGTTGAAAATCCGGAACGGAACCCTGCTTGTTCTATTGGCTGGAGCTTGTCAATTTGTGGACTCAACCGGCTTTGTAAAATTGATGTAAACAGTTTGCAGACACATGAAAGAAGGCTTATAGGGCGATAATTAGCGATATCTTGAAAAAAAACCTAATTAATCTAAAGACCTGTTTTATTATTTTAATAATTTGCGAAAAATATCTATATCTTGTATTAAATATATTGTAGGACACATTACACACAGCGCCATCTGACCCCAAACTAAGCAGAGCTTGTGTGATGGAAGTCAGATAACTGATAGGATACATAAATACTTTTTTTTTTTGTAAATACATTCTTATAATACATACAGAACACCCAGACACAGAACAAACATTTGTTTATACCAAACAAACATTTGTCCTTGGCGGGAATCGAACCCACGCCCTACAGCTCAGGCAGACATACTCACAATGAATCAACAGGACTGTCAAAATTATTGTATTAATCTGTACCCATGTCCAAAATGTAATCTTTATAGAGGTCGAAAGGGTGTCATTGTGCTTATCATTATGAACTTTTAATATGGCCCATATACCGTACATTTAGTCTAGGGTTAATGAACTGTTTCCTATATAATTTCTGATTTTTTTCCGCAATATCCGATTTGTTTCCACAGTAAAAGTTCATAATGATATGTACAATGAACCCCTTTCGACTTTTACACCCCAAGCTAATGACCCTGTACAATTTATTGTTATAAATGAATTATAATAATATGACATTGTACAACTTATTGTAATAAATTAATCATAATTTTCAGGTAAAAATCGACGAACACCTCAAACATATCTTAGGTTTAAATTCTGGAGACGGAAATCTATCGTCTTCCGCGTCCTACATTAAAAAGCAACCTTTATTTACACCCAAACAAGACTTAGATCCAATGCGTGACAATGTGATCTCTGGAAGAAAACCCAGCTGCCAACTTGACCTAGTTACCTCTGTACCAGCGTTCAGAATACCAGAATATTTCAATCACAACTCAAAATGCACTTGTTACTTTTGTGAAATACCAATTTGCTCCATACTTTGCTACAAAACCAGTAACATAGAAGCTTTAATGTATGCTTACGCAAATGAAAACGAAATTGCTCGCAACTATTTTGAAGGATTCATAAATATGATCGACATCATCGAAATGAAGCTAAATAATATTAAAAAGTTTAACAAGGATGTGTATGACGATTTTATTGTTGAATCGGTCTGGAAAACTTACGATTTGGAATTCAAAAGTGTAGTGATAAAGTCGCTAATAGATTATGCGTTCTTTGAACTTAAAAATAAGAAATGCGACGCTGTTGACGGGCTTATAGTGAGAATTAATGAGGTTATGCAAGAAATGAGCGACGTTGATCAATATTTAAAGAATGAAGTCTTGAATTTGATGGTCGCATCTGCTCAGTTGAAGAAAACGTCCAAAAAGCTTGATATAGACCTAGATGAAATTGAGAACCTCAGCCCAGCTAAACAGAATGTAGAACCTCCGATAACTCCAGAGTCCAAACCTAACAAACCACCTGAACTTACCAAAATAATAGTTAAAAAAGAAGAGCTTCCCCAAAAACGTATACCGATAGAACTTAGAAATTTAGACTTGGAAGATGACGAAATGGATTTCGAAAAACCAAAGAAACTTACGAGAGGGGCAAAGAAAGACAAATTTAAAGTTCCCAATCCGATAATTCCTAAACCAGCTTTAGAAGAAGCGACACCGAGACCTTCGAGAACGAAACCACGGATTTTGGTGACCGAGCCTTCGATTACACCTAAAAGTCAGACAATAAAAGATAGTGACGAATTCTTCACTCCGTTGCCAGCGACACCGGAACAATTTTTCACACCGATCACGTCCGTAAAAACTTATTCGAAAAGATCTTTGCGCCACAACATTGTCAAGAATTTAGAACTAGAACTTTCAACACCGACATCGAATACGGGCAAGGAGAACCGTAGAATTGAAAAGACGGCAAAATCTCTAGTAAAAGAAGATTCTTTGAATAAAGCAGAAAAAACTACAGCCAAAGAAGGAACGACAATTAAGAAAGAAGATAAAAGTAATTCGAAAGCACATTCCGTAAAAGATGCTCGGAATGTTCCAGGAAGTTCTAGAAGTAGGAATGTCGAAAAGAGGTGTTTGAACAAGGCTGAGAGTTTGGGAAAGGCGGAAAATGGACGAGGTAGGACTGCGAAGAGAGTTTGACCCAGAGTTAGACAAGACTGTGGGTAAAGATCAATTGGAGTCCACAGATCGCGTTGCATAGAACAATATCCTATCCGGGCGTTAGCCGTCGGAATGAGACAGACCTGGAGGCTCTGACGTGCAAGGTACTTGTGCTCCTGCCAAGGGCCGCCGAAGGATTTCATGTGCGTGATGGTGAGGTCTCCGCCTCGCGCACTTATTCCACATTCTTAATATCAGTCTTGAAAAACTCTTCAGAAAACAAACACGAAATATTAAAAAGTTAACTGAAGCTAGAGGTCAACGAACTAAAGTCCATTGACCTTTTATAAACCAATTTGTTAAATATATTAAGATAAAAATAATATTTTTGCTCTAAGTCGTTTACTCTATTGTTTTTGATATGCTAATAAATGAATTAAAAAATACTGTTTTTTTTTTTTAATTAATTATTGGGTTGGAAGCCTTCCGCTTTAGATATAGGTATAGAAGGAACTAGAATTGGTTATCTAACCTTTTTGTTCGATTTTGGCGTCGCACTTTGTGCATTTGCCAGTGCCCGTTTTTTGATATATTTTGAAAAATCAAGTAAAATGAGTCTTATGTCCGATATATACTAAGTCAAGGCCATTTCCGGCCCTAGTAAAGTAGTGGTGACTTTACTACAAGCTTCGACTTTGCGACGAAAAGTTCTGTATATCTTCCCACACCCGTGGGTGTGGGAAGATATACAGAACACGTAATTCAGTACCATTCCATACCTTCAGTCTGTAAGGCCCAGAAGTCGCGCACCGAACATGTTTACTGCAACCTCGGTAATACCAAATACACGTTTTCCTACACGGTTTAGTGACGAGTCCGCCACTCGTCTCCTTTACAATGACTTACTTTAATTCAATGTAGTAGTTATGCTGTAATGTGTATTCAAGACCTCCAAAAATAAGCCACGATGGACACCTTTTCATTATGTTGTCGAATATCGATCATTTACAACTTGAAACACAAAACCTAAACGCTATTTTGCACGGCGTGACGACACTGCTTGATGTTAACTGATATATATAAAACTGGGAAATGTTTAAAATAAAAAAACAAATTGTCATTTTAATTTATTTCTGTATATTATTACATCTAGGCATAAATAAATTATATAGCTACATACATTTACTTGCACCGTCGTGCATTTCTAACATAATGGTTTGCGCAGACGACGCACATTTGCCTTATATAAAATCTTGCATAGCTTTGCATAACTTTTGACGTAAATACATGTTCAAATTAACTTCTATTACGGCAATTCAGAAACCTGATAACTAACTCAAATGAAATACAGGTATATGCTATGTGCATTCGTCATATGATTACACCACGCGATAGCTGAAGGAGCAAAGAACTTGTTACGTCGGGTGATAACTTCTTAGTGTTCAGCAATGAACACGTGTTCATGTGCAAACGGCTGTTGTCTGCGCAAACCCTAAGCTCTTTACAGATACAAATCTGTTGTGATATTCTCTAAATTTAGTCTAAAAATTGTAATAAAAAACAAGCGCATTGTTTTAAGTCTATCTATGGTAAATCTAGCTAGCCAAGTACTAGAGAGGACCGTACCACCATTCTTATTCAAAGTGGGGGTGATAATTCCTGCACAGATGTCCCGCTTGGGTCGTTTTGTGCATTTCCCCCATCTAGCCGAGCCAACCCAGCCCCTTGAAGTATCGGAGTGAGGCTCTGGCCCGCTGGCACAGTAGTTCCAGCGAGTTAGGTGGAATGTACCACCATGCTATGGTATCCTCTAGCTCGTTGTTGGGATTTGAACCCACAACTTTCAGTGTCATCCGACTGCATAAACCACTGAGCTATCATTGCTACAAACATACAACCTTTATATGTAGGACAAGCAGTAACTACAGCAGTTGTAAGAAAGCAGAGAATAGCACAACAAATGAAATCAACTAAATAATTTACCTATAGGAGTATTAAAATTGACATTCATGTATACACATATATACAGGGTGTTCAGTAAGTTATGAACAAAAATCATCATGTGACAGTTAACCGAGTCAAAATCATCCCGAGATATACTTTAACTTGATAAAGTTTTCTTTCATCACAGGTCCCTAAAACTTGAGGGTTCACTATACATAGAAGTGTCATATGCATATGACAGTATTTGATTATACTAAGATTTTATACAAAAATCCAAATAGAAAACTTCCCATGTCCTTACAATATTGATTTTACAAACAAAAAAAACCGGCCATGTGCGAGTCGGACTCCCGAGGGTTCCGTACAAACCTGTAGGTATATAAGAGTTATGATATTTTTTTTAAATGGTAATTTATGCTTTACGCAATGTTTCCTTTATCTGTGCTATAAGACGTTGCTTCGTACCAAATTTCAAGATTCTGAGTTCACGGGAAGTACCCTGTAGGTTTTGATTCCCTTGCGAGTGTCGAACAATTGCAGCATAAACGGCTGTATCTTTTGATTGCGTTGGCTTACAAGTTTGATTTTTTCCCAGCTCCAAGGGACAGTAGACCTGAGTATTTGATATGAATTTCAGCTTGATACCTCCACGCGTTCCTGAGAAAAAGGGTCTTGACAGACAGACAGACGGACAACAAAGTGATCCTATAAGGGTTCCATTTTTTCCTTTTGAAGTACGGAACCCTAATTAATTACAATTAATTGAATTTGTTGTTTTTGTTACACGTCTGCCTAAAAAAAATAAGGAATGTTTTTAAGTGTATGTTTATTTCAGCATATGTTACTGAACACCCTGTATTTTAGGATAAATAAACATTAATTATACTATTTATATTAAGATAAATAAACTAACATCTGAGATTAATATGTTTTTACGCTTTTGCGTAAAATTACGTAATACAAAATATTTTAATCTTTTTTTTTGTTAAAATTTACTTATTTCTAACAGCTGCTTGTTATGTTATGTTAATTGTATTGATGTATATTTAAACCATAGAGATATATTTGTAGAGATGCCCAAAACGTGTGTGACTGACACGATTCCAGTGAAACCGCTATATGTACTCACTAAGTTACATACATGTATGTAAACAAACTTGATAAATCATTAGCCTAACTTATAAACGCTATTTAAAAGTTAATCTATGTAGTGGCGTTTCCCTTTTTCGCGCGCGACGTCTCGCATCAGTGAGAAGTTGACAGCTTTAATTTATGCTAAAATTAAGCAACATTTTTAAGTACATACTTTATTTAGGCCATTTATTTTTAGCATCTGACCTAGTGGCTGTTCCCTTTTGGGTATCTTCTAGGCAAGCGTGCTCCATCTTAGACCGCATCATCATTTAACATCAGGTGAGTGGACGGTCAAACGCACGCCCATCTATTATTTAAAAAAAAGAGTATTAAATACAGAAACGGTTTTTCTTTCAATTTGTTCCTTTCATGAAATTTACGATATATCTATCTATCTATATCTTTAAACGAGCAATTCTTGTATATATATATATATATTCTGAATCTCGGAAACGGCTCCAACGATTTTCATGAAATTTTGTATCCAGGGGGTTTCGGGGGCGAAAAATCCATCTAGCTAGGTTTCATTTTCAGAAAACGTCGTTTTATCCATGTTTTCAGGCGAGCAATGCTCGGTCAACCAGGTACTTTGATTAATTGAGCTAATTGTTTTGATATTTTTTAGGCGGCAAAAATAATTAAATATGCAATACAAACGATAAACTTTAGATGAGATTTTCAATTACGCTCCTTAATTTAAATTAGATTCCACTAGACCCCATTTGGTCTATTAGTAAATACATACATGCATTGTGATGCATACAGTTGACTCAAACGTCGACTCTCTGAGCGTCTCTACAAAACGTTATCTCTGTGAATTTATCCCCTATTTAAAATTATCGTTAATTAAAGAGATTTGAAAATCACTCCTTTGTGATTAGTGACAAAACCAAAGTTTATTTTTTTTTAATTATTTTTCTATTTTTACAATATTTTTATTTTATTTTACATTGATTAAGCAATAATAATTTGTTAGCATCTTATACTATGTAATTTTAAACTACATATTTCTATTTATTCTACAATAAAATTTAACTATACGATCCCAAGAAGTATATAGCTTATATTAATAATTTTTATAAGGCTCAATTCCCATTGACGCGGTGTTGACGCAAATACAATACATATCTGTAAACAGCACATTAATCTCCGACTTGGTCAAATATTTGATTTTCTTTGTAGTGTATTATAATTTTAGTAAAGTTTTTTTATTGTAACGTTTTATTTTTTTATTTATTAAAAAAAAAAATGTTAACTAATGCCACAGAATCAAGGTAGATAAACATTACAGGCGTTACTTAAAAACATTTCTTAAAGTTAAACTATCACATTTCCATTCTTGGTATTTCACGTATATGAAAAATTAAGTGTTTATTTTTTTAAAGAATTACTTAACTTTAAGCAACGTTTATAAATGAGGCCCTAGTTTTAAGCGTCTGCACTTACACATTTGAATGTATATGCTTCCGTCAACCTCTTGAGGACAATTACATAATTCGACCGAATTAAAAACATATTAAAACCACATGTATCGCTTTTGATTTTAGTCGCATAGTATGTTTGTCTGAATATTAGTATAATCATGAGCATTATATTAAAGTATAAAGCGTCAAGTGCACCGACAAACAATATCTGACCTACTTGAAAGTTTTAACGCAGCGTTTCGACTCTGCGTCAATGGGAATTGACCCTAAATACACAATGGGTGCAATGGAATGGTACTACTAAACTGGAAGGACATCATTGTACTACCATTATGAACAACTCTAACTATGAGACCAACCCTGAACTCTGAAATATCGTTACGGTTCACTGTGAATACATTTTGAAGGATATTTCCAATGTAGCGCAACCTAACCTCAAATTAAATAAATCTTGTGCTATCAGAACCAAATAACTGAGTTTTTTTTTGTTGTAAATACATATATTTAGGACATAACACCTATGGGGCCATTCAAGTACTATGTATTAAGATTATTAAATTACTAGAAGTAATTATGATTTTTTTGACAATTTTATTGTATTGACATTTTGTTTTATATTCATTGAAATGTAATCAGTGTTTTTAATTATATATTTTTTTTTTTTAACGCTGACTGGCTAGGTGTTTGACCACAACTCACCTGATGTTAAGTGACGGTGTGGTCGAAGATGGTAAATTAATTATATATTTGAAATGATATTACAGAATTTGACTTATAATATATATGTGTTATCAATTGTAAGCAGAATTTTATTAATTTTTTTAATCCCCCCTTAGCGAGCGATAGTAAGCAAAGCTCTCATCCCTTTTATGATCTTATGTAACCAATAATATAAAAACAAGATAATTAAATGAATAAATATTGCGAACATAATCGCCATCTTTCTATTGTCTAGCTAGATTATCCCGACTGCAATGTCATATTTGCCTTGCCGTACTTTGCCGTGGTGGTGCCGGCGTGAGAATAGTACCCCACCCTCTCTACCCGTGGTTGCCGTAAGAGTCGGCTAAGGGATGTAATCCGGAAGATGGGCAGCAGCGTCTTCCTTGAACAATCACACCTAACTGCGCTCGCCAACCCGCCTGCCAAGCGTGGCGAGTATTGGCAAAACCCCCCCAGGAGGAGGCCTATGTCCAGCAGTGGACGTCTTAAATGATGGCTGATGATGAATGTCATATTGTTTTATTGACATATGTTATGATTTTGACATTTTTAATGTTTTTTTTGGAATATGAATTGAAAAATGACCTGTATGGTGTTACCAATACAAATATTTGTCATTAAAAAAAAAAAAAGTAAATGACCTTAACCACCTTTTTTTTTAGCTGACAGGCTAGGTGTTTGACCACAACTCACCTGATGTTAAGTGACGATGTGGTCAAAGATGGTATAACACACCTAGCCTGGAATGGAACTGGCTCTCAAGTGAGGCTGCCGGAACACACCGTTACATGCTTGGCGGCAGATTTTCAACTTGAGGGTGGTAGCTAGCCAGCCGAGTACTAGAGAGTACCCTACCACCACGCTATGGTTTCCTCACGATGTTTTCCTTCACCGGCAGCTCAAGCTCATTGTTGGGGTTTGAACCCACGCCCTTCGGCATGCGAACCGACCGACGCTGACCACTCAGCTATCATCGCTATAAATATGTCTTACAGCTTTGGTGTCAAAAACCTGTGCAAGTCTTTATGTACTTGATATAATTTTTTTATTGCAGTCCATTAGACAAGAACAAGTAATATTTATTAGTTAGAATGTCAAACCAGTGGCGTGTTCCGGCAGCCTCACTTGAGAGCCAGTTCTATTCCAGGCTAGGTGTGCTTTACCATCTTCGACCACATCGTCACTTAACATCAGGTGAGCTGTGGTCAAACTTCTAGCCTGTCAGCGATAAAAAAAAAAATGTTTTTTAATAAACTTTAGTTGATTATAATTTTTCAATGGCTTAACAGATTTGTATGTTTGGGATATCGTTGGAATCCTTCAATCATTCTGAGTAATGGCATACAATTTTTTTTGAAAAACTTCCTTTTTTATTGTTTAATTTACTTAAAAAGTTCATTAACCTGATCATATTTATGAAGAAGCTAATTTTTTTTTCACGAACTCAGAATTGTTCCCACAAAAAAAAAAAACATGAACAGTACTATGACCCCGTTTCCATTTTAGTGTACTTCTTGTATATATGTATATATATATATACAAGAATTGCTCGTTTAAAGGTATTAGATATACATCTTTCCGAGATTCAGAATATATATATATATATTATTATTCCTTAGTTTGTTTTTTTATTCTGTCAGTAAGAAGGTAATTTTATATAAACCTAAAAAAAAATTGGTTGTTATAAAACACAAAGACGGCTAGTTACAAAGAAAAAATTCAAAATGGTAAATGTTTATTATTATAAAAAAAATATACTATATATATATATATATATATATATATTCTGAATCTCGGAAACGACTCCAATGATTTTCATGAAATTTAGTATGCAGGGGGTTTCGGGGGTGATAAACCGATCTATCTAGGTTTAATTTTTAGAAAACTTTGTTTTATCCATGTTTTCAGGCAAAGAAAAACCGAGCAAAGCTCGTTCATCCAGGTACTTTTCTAAGTCACAAATTTCACATGATTTTTTGATAGCAAACTATTTATGTGGTTGATTCTTGGTTTATCGTCTGCGCATGCCTTTAAGTATATAAAGTTATACATTGCACAACACATAATTATATTGAATTAAACAAATACAAAAAAATTCAAAACGTTAAATTTAAATTGTCCATGTTAACATCTCGATCGCACTGAATTCACTGGTCGCACGGATCAGGTCATCGCACTGATGGCAAACGCCAATATCTACCGATTCAACAGTCATATGTAATACCCATCATTTCTCATTAAGGATATATTGTTTAAGATTATTTTTTTAAAAATTAATTTATTATTTTTTAAATAATAAGGCAAACAATACCGATGGTAAGTGACAACATCCGAAACCATTGCAGCGATGTACAAAACTTTGAGTAGCAATATAAAGATGTTTCCTTCCTCACGATAGTGTTGGTTTGTATCCAATACGTGGAACCCTGTCTAGTGTCCCATTTGCTACTTTGACTCTGTACAACTTTGTGATTTTTATCTATCCTAATGAAAAATGATTACTACATTCCGTGGTAGTGCTTCTACCACAGACAAACAAACATACGTCTTGTTGAATCGATATATGCTCAGCCCTTTTCACGATACCTGCAAAGAAAAGGAAATTTATTTAAATAAATAAATAAATATTGTAGGAAACATTACACACAGCGCCATCTGACCCCAAACTAAGCAGAGCTTGTGTGATGGAAGTCAGATAACTGATAGGATACATAAATACTTTTTTTTTGTAAATACATACTTACTATACATACAGAACAACCAGACACAGAACAAACATTTGTCCATGGCGGGAATCGAACCCACGCCCTACAGCTCAGGAAGACATACTCCAAATGAGCAAACAGGGCTGTCTATAATTAAAATATTAATTACTAATTATTAGCAATATAGGTTTGAATTTTTTTAAAGTTTGACCTTAGTTGCCATCATGTTAAATGACAGTGTGGTCGAAGATGGTAAAGCATACCTAGCTTGGAATGGGATTGGCTCTCAAGTGAGGCTGCTACAACACACCGTTAGATGCAGATTTTCAACTCGAGGTTGGTAGCTAACCAGTCAAGTACTAGAAAGTACCCACCATGCTATGGTTTTTTATACGGGCAGCTCAATCTCATTGTTGGGGTTTGAACCCACACCCCACGTCGTGTGAACCGAACTAACCACTGAGCTATTGCTACGTTATTGTTATTATAAAAGGCATGAGACGAACAAGACGCTCTCCTGATGGTAAGAGATAACGCCTGTCCATAACTGTTGCAGCGATACACAAAACTTTATGTCCAACAAAGTCCATAGCATCGCTGCTTAAGAAATCAAAATCAAAAGTCATTTATTCAGTTTAGGCCCCGGTAAGGCACTTATGAACGTTAAGTTACATGTTTGAATCTACCACCGGCTCGTAATTACACTTCAACTGAGGAGACTCCGGCAACAAACTCAGCAAGGCATTTTTTTTGTGGATCTTTCTTTTCATATTAGGTTACAGTTTACAGTTATAGATATTAATACATTATGCTTACTACAATTGTCACTTAGCCAGGGGGATGCAAGTGCAGAGAGAAGCTACTACAACCATATATTCCTGTCTTCCACGTAATGAGCCACCTTATAGTAGGCTTTGTCAATAAGAAAGATTGCTAGATAGAGAAATATATGTTGCCAGTGTACTTACCGCGCGCAGTGGTCGAGGATGTGAGCAGGTGACGCACCTAATGGCGCGCCGCCCCCGCGAGGTCCACAGCGAGGACCGCGGCGGGGGCGGCGCCCCCTCAGCTTCGCCGGTGCCGCCCGCCTTTCCGACGTCGGTCGCGACGACCCTGTAATTTAACATCAATTTGAATTCATTTTCTTATAAACACGTAGTTTTTTTATGCTACCTCCATACAAAATTTCGTCAAACTTGGTCCAGCCGTTTGAGCGTGAAGAATTAACAAAGACACTGACAAACTGTCGCCTTTATAATATAAGTGTGACAGGCAAGTAAGCTAATTTGATAGAATATCTGCTTCAAGAGCAGTAGGACGTGGGTTCGATTCCCACTACTTAATTTCTAAATAATTAGTGTTTTCACTATTGTAGTTTTTATTATGTTGACTCTACCCGTCCCGTTAGAGTGGGTGATATTCGACTCAACTGCCCCCCGTTAGAGTGAGTGATATTTGACTCATTCAATCCCAAAATATAATCATTAGGATTAGAACCGCTACAAAAACGAGATAAACACCCGTAAGAATGGGTAAGATTTGTCTCGATCCCCTCCCCCCTAAACGCTTCAAGTGATGTAGCGTGTAGGTAAGGTAGCTCACCGGTCTGGACTCGCCCTCCGCCCAGCGCTCGTAAGCGCGCTCGCGCTCCAGCCACTCCTGGTACTTGTACCACCACTCCTCCCACTTCACGTAGTCGCCCAGCGTCAGACCTGCGACCAAACAAGAACTGTCAACACTATAAGTCTTATGAAACACGGATCATTACCATTGCAGCGATACACAGAACTTAGACTAACAAAACAAAGTCCGGGACATTGCTGCTTTAGCACTTATTACATGGGATTCTTCTTATTCTTACATGGGATATAATGTGATGAAACATGTTCCTGTATTATTTCCAAAACTCGTTAAGCTTTAAGTCGCTACTTTACTAGGACATGGACTGAACTTAACCGTGACTAAGACAAATTTCACTTGATTTTATGAGATAATTGAAAATTAAAAATGATTTATTAATGGCAGAATGCAGTAAATGAGATGCCAAAAATGAAAAAAAAAAAAGGTAAAAGTGTAAAAAAATAAACCACCCAATCATGTGCATGGGAAAGTGATATAATGTGATGAAACATGACTTTTCATGCTGCTGTCATAATTCTGTGGAATTATGTAGTTGTTACCACTACACTACATTACTAGTGCATGAACGGACTCGCCCTAGACTTACTTTATATGGTTTTGACTGTTACCAAGTCTTATTTACTTCATTCATCATCAAATACTTGAAAATATATAACTTGACATTGGCAAAATGCATATATACAAAACAAAAAACAAAGGAAAAAAATTACAATAATTTTGCTATAATACTTACAAAAAAATAAGAATTAAGACACTTAATACATAAATTTAAAAAAACAACACTTAATACATGAATTTAAAAAAACAACACTACTTTTTTAAATAATGGAAAAAAAACATACCTCGCAGATATCCTCGCTTCTTGTAGTACTCGTACCGGACGGTGACGTCATCCCAGGATGGTAGCCCGCCCGGCGCCGCCGCTAGGAGCTCCTCAGGGTAGCTACCCTCCGGCGCCACTGGCTCCAACCCACTAGAACATGTCAACAAACCAGCCTTTACATATCGGTCAGCTGTTAGGGTGAATGACCGCGCGGAACGGTAGCGTATCAGCTGATGGGGTGAATAAACGATCCCTTCATACTGATCAGCTGTTAGGGTGAATGACCGGCGGTAGTGTACTTTCAGTTGATGGGGTGAATGTCCACGTCCTTCATACTGGTAAGCTGTTGGGGTGAACGATCGCGAGGAACTGTAGTTTCAGCTGATGGGGTGAATGACCGCGCCGAACTATCGAGTATCAGCTGATGGGGTGAACGACCGCGCCCTACCTGATCAGTTGTTGGGGTAAATGACCGGCGAAACTGTCAGGTGACATGGCGATCAAACGCCAGCCTATTCACCATAAACATTCACAATTCTTTAAAACTTTAAACAAGTAAAATGTATAAAAGCTATGTCACTGGCGCTTGTAAAAGTAATTTGACAAGTTAGATTAAAGTATCGGTGTACTGACGGTGCGGCGGCGGGCGGCAGAGGCGCGTCGGGGTCGCGTTCGATGTGCACGTGCAGCGTGGCCTCGCGCCGCGTTATCCGCATGTTCTCCAAACGCGCCGACCGGTCCGCCGACCACTGCGCCATCTTCCCGAAGCGCTCCGACAGCGTCAACCTGAATTTTAACATTGATTAGATGCTATTACCAGATATACTGGCTTCATGGTTTTGTCTCCAAGAAACTAAAATTCATTCAAAAACAATCGTACAGATGGCACTGTATGGGACCATTCAAGTATTACGTTAGCAGGATTTGAGTTATTATTTGCCCCTCCCTCCCCCTTGTCAGCAAAAGTAAAGCTATTACTCCCCAGTTCTACGCTTATGTATTTAACTAGCATCTTTATAACTAAAAGTGGTCTGTTCCAGGCAACCTAGGTGTGCCGATAACAAGGAAAGTAAACAATCACACAATAAAATATAAGTATCGTAGGACCCATCATAAACTAAGCAAAACTACTGTAGAGCTATGGGACCCAGATAATAGAATATTTACATACATTATTTTTGTAAATACATACATACAGAACACCCAGACACAGATAAACTGTTCTACTGTTGGGTGCGTGTGTGTGGCCATGGTCCACCATGCTGGCCCCAAGTACATGTTGGGTGACTTCACACATATTTGAGAACTTTTCATGATGACATGTAGGTTTTCTCACAATGTTTTCCTTCACCGTTTTAAGTCACACCCCCTGACTGATGTGAAATGAACCCGTGAACCCACACTACAGCTTTTAAAGCAGATATTGTACCAAAGGAGCATCACAATAATATTATAATGGCAAAAATTTGCAGTGTGTTTGTTACTTCTTCACACACAAACGACTGGGCCAATTTTTATGAAATTTAGTATGGAGGTAGCCGACACCCTTGATTAACATAGACATTTTTCTATCCCACCCACATCCCACATGCTTCAAAACCACATGATCTAATTCCCCCATGCCCATTCTTCTATCGGAGAGCCAGAAGCCCAAAAACTTGAATGAAACTATTTGATTCCACATTCATTGTGCGGACTGCTACAGTGGAATGCGCTGCCTAAGTGGGTGTTCCCCGATGGATATAATCTGGGTGTCTTCAAGTCGAGAGTGAATTGGTATCTTCTAGCGTGCTCCACGTAAAAACGTTCATCATCATCAACAACAACCTTTCATAGTCCACTGATGGACATAGGTCTCTCCCAGGACACACCACTCAGCCCGATCTTCGGCTTTTCGCTTCCAGCCACTGCCAACTGTCTTAAGTATATCGTCACTCCATCTAGTCTCAGAGCGTCCTACACTACGTTTGCCGATTCGCGGTTTCCACTCTAGAACACGTCGGTTAACGGTAAAAACATTATTAGTTAGAAAAAAAAAATGTGTTATGCAGTTAGCGGTTACCTCTGTGGCTGTCTGTCGTCGCTGGGCTCCGAGTCGCTGTCGCTGTCGGTGGTGTTGAGCGCCGCGGCGATGGCGGCGGGGGAGACGCGCGGCGCGGGCGGCCTGCGCCGCGGGTCGGTGGGTGGCCCGCGGGAGCCCTCGCGCTTGATGTGCACCGCCGGGATCGGCACCGGAGCCGCGGGCCGCACTGCCATCTGAGTCCGCTGCCATTCCAGCACCTGAACAATGGATATGTTAATGTAGTAAACATTGATGATGAGGAAACTATTGCATGGTGGCTAGCTACCACCGCCAAGCATCTAACGGCGTTCCGGCAGCCTCATTTGAGAGCTAGTTCCATGCCAGGGTAGGTGTAATTTAACATCTTCAACCACACCGTCACTTAACACTAGGTGAGCTGTCGTCAAACATATTTTTAGGGTTCCGTACTCAAAAGGTAAAACGCGACCCTATTATTAAGACTCAGCTGTCCGTCCGTCTGTCACCAGGCTGTATCTCATGAACCGTGATAGTTAGACAGTTGAAATCTTCACAGATGATGTATTTCTGTTGCCGCTATAACAACAAATATATATAGATACAGCCTGGTGACAGACGGACAGTGGAGTCTTAGTAATGGGGTCCCGTTTTACCCTTTGGATACGGAACCCTAAAAATTAGTTTTCCGAGATATTCATTTAAATAGTTTTTTTTTAATGATGTATCTATTTGTTATTAGATACTTCATTGTCATTACAATATAGCCAAGTTGAGACTCATAAGTAATTTTATTATAACTTAAACTAAGTTGAGTAAATCTAAGAATGTGTCCATCAACACTTTTCTTACTGTCTCTATTAAGGGGAAGAAACTTTGTTCATGACTGTGTTCTATAAACATAATAAAATAGTCAGTCTATGTTGGAGTTTGAACCCACGTCCTTCGGCGTGCGAACCGCCCGCGCTAACCACTGAGCTATCATCGCTACAAAAATGCAGTGTTAATTGAACTGGTTTTAAAAAACCTTCACAATGTATATTTTATATTATAATTAACTAGCGACCCGCCCCGGCTTCGCACGGGTGCAATGTAGATATTAATGTGGTGCATATACATGCATTGCTCGGCTGAAAACACGGATAAAACGACGTTTTTTGAAAATCAAACCTAGCTAGATCGATTTTTCGCCCCTGAAACCCCCTGGATACAAAATTTCATGAAAATCGTTGGAGCCGTTTCCGAGATTTAGAATATATATATATATATATATATATATATATACAAGAATTGCTCGTTTAAAGATATAGATAGATAGATAAACCTTCCTTTTGAATCACTCTATCTATTAAAAAAAACCGCATCAAAATCCGTTGCGTGGTTTTAAAGATTTAAGCATACATAGGGATATAGGGACAGAGAAAGCGACTTTGTTTTATACTATGTAGTGATGATTAATATTGTACAAATAATTAAACATTAGTAAAAGCTGTTTAGGGGTTGAATGAATGTAAGTTGTACAGTATAAAGTGTTGCTAACCTTCTCCTCACGGCTACGCTTGCTGCCTTCCCTCGCTTTGAGCAGCTCCCTGGTGGGCTGAACGGCGCGCGCGCCGCTTGGGACTGCGCCCCGCCGCACCGGCGACTTCGACTTCGGCCTGCGATTTTAGATAGATCATCATCATCATTATCTGCTGGAAATATGCCTCTCCCAAAACACGCCACTAGTTCAACCTACGGCTTTTCTCGTCCATCCACCGCCAGCTGTCCTACGACACCGTGTATTCGCCAGAGCACTAAAGACAAACAGCTCAGCGTGTTAGCAAGCTATAGCGACAATGGGCTGAACATGTCTGTCGCAGAATCGATATCCGCTGGGGTAGAAGTCTACATTGGAGAACTCGAATTGGCAAACGTAGCGTAGGACGCTCTGAGATTCGATGGAGTGACGATATACGTAGATAGATTGATACATAGAAATTCTTTATTGTGTACACTAAAAATAGAAAGAAAAAAAAATTACAGAAAAAATATAACTAATAAAACTAATCTTTATATTGACATGTTTGTATACTTTGTGTTTATTCATTGACATGTCAAAATCAAAATCAAGAAGTAATTGATTCAGTTCAGGCCCTGGTGAGGCACTTATGCACTTATTGCTGGTTTCGTGGGTCGGCTTCCTCTAGACAAGTGTGTTACATCTAAGATTGCATCATCTCCTGATTTCGTCACACTTATGCTTACTTCTCTGGCATGGTAAATACTTTATCGTGATCTTTTAAATTAATAATTATAATGGAAAATGGGGCGTTAATTAATTTCATATTTTATCAGTTTGGCACTGACAGCGTGACAGATACAAAGCAAACAGGAAACAAAAAAAAACTTTTTTTTTTTGTTTTTTGTTATCTGACTGTGTTGGCCTGATTGTTGTTATTATGTTATTGTGTAAGTCTTCTGTTTTGTCTTATTTAGTTTTGTTGTTGGTGATTATGTTTTTATTGTATGCATTTTTTAGACCTACTAGGGCTCACCGGAAGACCAGCGCTGGTCATACCACCTAGTATGGCCAGCATTATGCTGAGGTGAGTCCTATTTTGTATGTAACTGTTAGTCTTTTGTTTGTTTTATGTTTTGTCGGTGTTATGTACAAAATAAAATTATTTTCTTTCTTCCTTTCTTCTTTATGAACGTTAAGTTACATGTTTGAATCTACCGCCGGCTCGTAATTACACCTCAACTGAGAAGACTCCGGCAACAAACTCAGCAAGGCATTTTTTTTTTGTGGATCTTTCTATTCATATCTGTGTTCAGTGTTCTAAAACTCTTATAATGATATATTGTTATGATATTACGGAATTGATTCAATTCCGTAATTAATTAATTATTTGTTAATTGATTAATTCAACTAACATTGGTGTTATTGATAAAATATTTGTATTTAAATCTTTTCAGAAAGTTGGGTCATTATTATATGTGATATGGGTCAAGCTTGCCACGGGCGCTCTATGAGAGTGGTGAGTGGTACCTGGGCGGCACGGTGGCTCCCTTGGGCGGGGGCGGAGGCCCCTTCTTGTTCTTGGCCGAGCACACGGAGCACGACTCGTCCGAGCAGCTGCTACCAGACGAACCCGACGTCGACTGCAGACGAAACTTACATCATGAGTTCTGTCGACACGGTTTTAGCCGACTTCAAAAAATGAGGAGGTTCTCAATTCTCAAACTGTTTTTTTTTTAATGTTTGTTACCTCTTTACTTGTGTGTGGAAAGACTGGGTGAACCGATTTTGATGATTCTTTTTATTATTTGAAAGCTGGTGACATCCATGAAAAAACCATATGAAGTCAGTTTTTTTTTTGGTTAAAACTTTACTTATTTTTTATGGTTGACAGACTAGGTGTTTGACCACAACATGCCTGGTATTAAGTGACGGTATGGTTGACACACCTAACCTGGAATGGAACTGGCTCAAATGAGACAGCCAGAACACACTGTTTAGTGCTTGCAGATTTTCAACTTGAGGGTGGCAGCTAGCCAACCGAGTACTAAAGAGCTGATACCCTACCATGCTGTGTTTTCCTTCACCAGCAGCTCAAGCTCATTGTTGGGGTTTGAACCTACGCCCTTCGGCGTGCGAACCAACCGCAGTAACCATTCTCATTTGGTACAATATTTGCTTCAAGAGCTATAGGATGTGAGTTCAATTAGCATCAGGACAATCATTTATGTGACGATAAATGTTTGTTCTGTGTCTGAGTGTTCTGCATGTAAGTATTATAAGTATGTATGTAATTACAAAAAAAGTAATTAAGTGTGGTGACTGCGAGCGGCAGCTGAGTTTGGGGTTAAATGGCGCTGTGTGTAATGTCGTATGATATTTACCTTCCTGGGTCCGGGTGGGGAGGGCGGACGGCGTGCGGGCGGGGCGGGACGCGGGGCGGGCGCCGCGGGGCGCGGACGGCGCGGGGACTCGCGGCGCGCAGGCACGGGGGAGCGCGGCCGGGGCGAGCGCCTCCTCGGGCTGCGCACGACAGGGCTGTTGCGCCTAAAGAAATAACACATTTTAATTATTATGATAGACTACGTATATTTGTAGCGATGATAGCTCCGTGGTTAGCGCGGTTGGTTCGCATGCCGAAGGGCGTGGGTTCAAACCCCAACAATGAGCTTGAGCTGCCGGTGAAGGAAAACATCGTGAGGAAACCATAGCATGGCGGTAGGGTACTTTCAAGTACTCGGCTGGGTAGCTACCGCCCTCAAGTTGAAAATCTGCCGCCAAGCATCTAACGGTGTGTTCCGGCAGCCTCACTTAAGAGCCAGTTCCATTCCAGGCTAGGTGTGCTTTACCATCTTCGACCACACCGTCACTTAACATCAGGTAAGATGTGATTAAACACTTAGCTTGTCAAACATTATTAAAAGAAACCATCAAATGTGTTAAAAGTAATGAGCGATAAAGCAGCGATGCCCTGGACTTTGTTTTGCTACTCAAAAAAAAAAAGTGTAACGCTGCAATGGTCATGGACATGCGTTATGTCTTACCATCAGGGGAGCATTACAACAAATTCATTATTACGTTCCACTTTAAGGAAAAAAGTTTTAATCTTTTAACTCAAAACACAGAGACAGATCAGGGACAATTACAAAATAATGACAACACTTTGCCGTGGTGGTGCCGGCGTAAGAATAGTACCCCACCCTCTCTACCCGTGGTCGCCGTAAGAGTCGGCTAAGGGATGTAATCCGGAAGATGGGCAGCAGCGTCTTCCTTGAACAATCACACCTAACTGCGCTCGCCAACCCGCCTGCCAAACGTGGCGAGTATTGACAAAACCCCCCCCCCCGAGTAGGCCTATGTCCAGCAGTGGACGTCCTATGGCTGATGATGTGACAACACCTTAGCATAATGTTGAGTTACACATAAAGGCTATTAAGTCTAACCAACTGCTGGAATGGTCATGGTAAAAAAAAAAAACTTAAATGTAATGAGACAAACGAGACACTCTACTGATGGTAAGAGATAACGCCTGTCCATGACCATTGCAGCGATACACAGAACTTTGAGTAGTAAAACAAAGTCCAGGGCATCGCTGCTTTGGCGCTCATTACTTTGAGACTTTATATGGTTAGTCTCAACAGTTGTAATATCGCTGCAGCACCCTTCACAGTAATGTTACACACTACTACTTGGCGGCAGAATATCTTCTCTCTTCATCTCTTATCATCAGGAGAGCATTTTGTTCATCTCATTACTTCTCACCGTAAAAAACACATATACAACAATAAGATATGAAAGTGGGGACGTACCGGACGGGAGTCCTGCGAGGGCTGCGGCGCGGGCTCCGGCGCGGGGAGCGCGACTTGCGACGAGGCACCGGCGACCGCGACCTACGCGGGGGCGGAGACCTATGGGAAAGAAGGATAGATAAAGCTACCACGAAGGGAAAACCCTAGATTAAGATTGATTTGACTAACTTTCCTCTTTGTATATTGTTAAAAAAAAATGTGTAATTCAAAGTTAACTAAGGTCACGGACCCCAAAGTCTGTGGAAGGTAATTTAAAAAAAAACACAGACAAGTGCGAGTCAGACTCGCCTACTGAGGGTTCCGTACAAACTAGTAAGTATGATAAAATAGTTCGGTATTCCTTTTATCCCCCCTTTCAACCACTTACAACCCTTTTTTCGCATTAAAAAGTAGCATTTCATTTAAAACGGTTCAGTAGTTTTGGCATGACAAACAGACAGAGTTACTTTCGTATTTATAATATTATTAGTAAGGATTTGGACCCTCATTCCTTGCATAAAGACCCTATTGGGATTAAATTAAAATATATAGTTTTAATTTTTTTTTCCTTTATGTGTACTGTAAGACAATGCTTCTTGCCAAATGTCATAGTTCTAGCTCAACGGGAAGTACCGTAGGTGTTCATTCCCTTGCGAGTGCCGAAATTTGCGGGTTTTTATGCAACATAAACGGCTGTAAATTTTAGTTTGATTTTTTCACAGCTGCAAGGTACTATAGATTTGCGTATATGGTTTTAATTTCAACTCGATACTTCCAAGCGTTCCCGAGATAGAAGGTCTTGACAGACGGACAACTAAGTGATCTTGCAAGGGATCCGTTTTTTCCTTACGAAACCCTAAAAACTATTTTTTTACTGTGGATATTTTTAATCCTGTAGACAATCGCATACCTAGAGATTCTTCTGGCCAGGACGGGTGAACGAGACCTTCTCGGAGACACGGACCGTCCTCCTTCCAAATACATTTGCTTGTAACCCGTGTGGCGCCATCTGTTACGTGAAATGGGACAACTTTTATAAATATTGTAGGACACACAGCGCCATCTAGCCCCAAACTAAGCAAACTATCTAGGATATTTATTTATTTAAAGACAAAGTTCGTTGACCCTTGATCAAATGTATGAAACGGCTGAGTTTTAGGGTTATGTTCTTAATAAAAGTCAATAATCAATAGTAAATTGATTTTGTAGCGACGATAGCTCAGTGATTGCCGCGGTCGGTTCGCTTGCCGAAGGGCGTGGGTCAAACCACAACACTGAGCTTGAGCTGCCGGTGAAGGAAAACATCGTGAGGAAACCATAGCTTGGTGGTAGGGTAATTTCTAGTACTCGGCTGGCTAGCTACCACCCTCAAGTTGAAAATCTGTCGCCAACCATCTAACGGTGTGTTCCGGCAGCCTCACTTGAGAGTCAGTTCCATTCCAGACTAGGTGCACTTTATCATCTTCGACCATACCGTCACTTAACATCAGGTGAGCTGTGGTCAAACACCTGTAAGCCGTAAAAAAAAGTAAAATAGCCTCCTTTCAGCTAATATACACAAAGTTTTACACTGTTTAGACAAAACTTACCTGTTAGGGTCTTTTTCTTCAACTTCGAGCAACTTGCGGTCCCAGGAGCCTGGAGAGGCTTGCCGAGCCCGTTTCATCACATTATCTATTTCTTTCCGACGTCCAGCCGGGTTTGATGGATCTGAAGAATAGAAATCATATCAAATCAAATCAAATAATTTATTTACAAGAATACATGTAGGTATATATAGGTCTTATAATATTTTTTTGTAGTGTCACAATGTATTCAGTCGGCATGCAGACGTGCAAATGTTAACAGTAGATACATTAATTTAATTAGTCCATATTACATTATTATTAATTATTATTTATAAGAAAAATTCATGAACTCCTTAACGCTGTAGAAACAGTTGTTAAGAAGCCAATCAGTCAAACATTTTTTTAATTTATTTCCATTTAGAATTTTTATGTCATTTGGTAAATTATTATAAATTACAATACACATATTAAAAACATTTTTTTAATATAAATCTTTTCGGGCAGGAGGCTGATATAATAGGTTAGCGAATTTGGCTCTTTGTTGACGAGTAATAACTTCACTACGTCTCTTAAAATAGTCCGGGTGTTCTTTGGTGAAAATACAAATGTCCTTAATGTACATACATAGCATAAGAACATAATAGACATTTGTTTTTTTTTAAATATAAAGTGAATAAGATAAACAAGACGCTATCCTGATAGTAAGAGACAACATCTGTCCATGCCCATTACAGCGATACACAGAACTTTGAGTAACAAAACAAAGTCCAGGGAGAAGCTGCTTTGGTGCCCTTCAAACCAGAACACAGTAATGTTTACCGCCTGGTGGCAGAATATTTGGTGCTGTGATGGTACCCACTTAGACCTGCTGCTAAGGAAATCTACCAAAAAGAAGGGTTTATTCAAGCTGCTTCACTTTTTTTTGCAATCTTTGCCCTCATTACATTTATCATTGTTTAGGTCTTAATTATTAAACCTTAGCATACTTGGTATACACCCATTGGCATATCCAAATCAATATTGAGTATGATTTAGGTGACTATCTTAGCAGGTCTTGCAGGCTGCTCTTTTGAGCCTGTTTTTATCAGGTTTGACTACATTATATTATATGCAATTTACATCATTTAAGTAACATAATTATGTAAATGTATATCTATAGGTAAGTAAGTTAGTGCCTGAAATTTTTTTTGGTTTAAACTGTAAATTTTTGAGTACTATAATAATAAATAAATGTCCAGCAAATAATACAAATGTTGCAAGGTTTCTCTAATGTGATGGTAAAGTCAACATACATAAATCTTTTGTATGTGTTTGTCACCTAACTTCTCCTCCTACATGGCTGGACAGATTTAGATGATATTTTGTGTGCATATTTTAATGGGTTCCTGGGTGGTTTGAAAACACAATTGGACCCGGTAGGTGGCACTGCTATCAGTATGTCTGTTGACTGTTAGGCAATGCAAAGTTCACCGGGTCAGTTAGTCATTATAATTTTATATGTCACATCAAATACAATTCCAATTAAATTCTTATGTCAAAACAATAAAATTCATAAATTAATTCAATAAATACAAATTAACAGCCCTGACAATCTAATTATTGACAGCCCTGTTGGCTCATTGGGAGTATGTCTGCCTGAGCTGTAGGGCGTGGGTTCGATTCCCGCCAAGGACAAATGTTTGTTTGGTATGAACAAATGTTTGTTCTGTGTCTGGGTGTTCTGTATGTATTATAAGTATGTATTTACAAAAAAAAAAGTATTTATGTATTCTATCAGTTAACTGACTTCCATCACACAAGCTCTGCTTAGTTTGGGGTCAGATGGCGCTGTGTGTAATGTGTCCTACGATATTTATTTTATTTATTTATTTTACAAATGCGATAAATTATTTAATAGAATAAAATTTAAAAAAATATAATTTCAAGTTATATTAGAAATGTCAATCGCATAATAAATAATGTCATGTGTATTATAATAGAATGTCAACTGAGGTTCACAACTGAGCCCTCTTTCACAAAATTGTGCGTTTTGCTTGTAGTCAGTCCTCTTTGTGTAATAGCGACTTCAAGACTTACAGCTACTTTTTGAATGTTGTCCCGTATCAATCTTACCAGTGATCCGTGTATGCTGCGGGTTGCGATCCATGTGCAGGCGGTTCTTGGAAGCCGCCTCCGCCGCGCGCGACACCGAGCCGTTGCGCCGGGACGACATCCTGAGAAAGACATGAGACGGATTAACAACACCGCTGTGATTGATCTCACTTATACCGCAAAGACGGACCATCTATACAGACTGGTTCCTTGATAATGGTACCTACATAACGGGGAAAACTTGTACACATTATTAGTTGAAATTAAATAAGAACTCACTGGAGCTATGCCAGCGGGCCAGAGCCTCACTCTGATTCCTCAAGAAGCTGGGTAGACGCTGTTAGGGGGAAAAGCACAAAACACCCCAAGTGGATCTTCAGTGCAGGAGTTATCGCCCCCCACTTTGAATAAGATTACTGCTTGTATTGAAACTTGAGATGTACAAAAATTGTGAGAGATTTTTTCTCATGAATATTTTTGCGTTTGTGCTATAAATCGACTGGTGTTTTAATGTCTGATGAGTCAATATAATAATGGTGAATAGTTGCACATTAAGTTAAAAAACTGTGTGGGGGAAAAGGTAGTCTTACCATACATCCCTGTTCAGGTGATTCTATTATATATGTTTTTTTATGTTTGACAGTCTTGGTGTTTGACCACAGCTCGTCTGACGTTAAGTGACAGTACGGTTGAAGACAGTAATCACAGCTAGCTTGTTATTACTAATCAGACAGACAAGTTTAAACCTATAAACTCGTTTTTATAAAAAAGTTGTTTCCCACTAATTCTATTTATCATGAATCTGTATTAGGTCTATTAAAAAAAATTTAAAAAATATTGTCTAATTGGTCCAACCATTTTTAAGTGTAATCAACAAATAATAATAAAATAAAATAAAAACTAAATCAACACTAAATTATTATTTAACGGTGAACAAGCAATGGGACACCTGATTTTTGTTTATTTTCATTTATATATATTACTCATATAAATCATGAAAACCACCTGTCGCCATAGTAAAACAGATGTAGATGTAGCAATAAAAAAAGAGTATTTTTTTTATGTCCTTGTGAAGCCGGAGAACATAGCTAGTAATAAATTCACGATGGTAGAGTCAGACATTCTCAACCTATGTTTTATAGGGGCCACAAACTTCAGACAAGGTATTGCGGGCCACAAACTAAAAGAATTTATGTTTTAATAAAAAAATGTAATTCCAAATTAAGATTGTCACAATAAAACAAGCTAAAACTTGTAACCTTTATGATATAAAGTTATCATGAAGCCACAAGCTATGTAGACCAAATTTAAAAAATGTTTAATGAGGTTTTTGATACTGCGAACAATTCTTCAAAACTTTGTCAAGATTTCGCTTTAAGCTGTCTGCTAACCTTATTACAGTAGAACCTTTTCAAGTCGAACCTCGATAAGATGAAAACCTCCCAAACTAAAAAAAGTTTGTGTTCCCTTCCCTTCAAGCTCCAAAACCTCCGTTGCTCGAAATCTGACCCCTCTAAAGTCGAAATAATTAGTGAGTCCCTATAAACAAATTCAGTACCTACTTATATTCCCTCTATAACTCGAAAAAATAAATTGGACCTATGTATTGTGAACATAGCAATATTTGATTTTACAACCTTTACAACTTGATTATTTGAAAATGACTTCAAGAATGTGCCCATAATGTACATCATTGTTTCTTAGAAATAAATGTAAAGTGTATACAATAAACTTATTCTAAGAAATGATAAAGGAATTTCTGGTGTTTCCTTTCAAGTTCGACTTAAAGAGGTTCAAAATCAAAATCAAAAGTAATTTTCAGTTTAGGCCCTGGTAAGGCACTTATAAACGTTAAGTTACATGTTTGAATCTACCACCGGCTCGTAATTACACTTCAACTGAGAAGACTCCGGCAAGAAACTCAGCAAGGCATTTTTTTTTGTGGATCTTTCTTTTCATATTAGGTTACAATTTACAGTAATAAATATTAATACATACATTATGCTTACTACAATTGTCACTTAGCCAGGGGGATGCAAGTGCAGAGAGAAGCTACTACAACCATATATTCCCGTCTTCCACGTAATGAGCCACCTTATAGTAGGCTTTGTCAATGTTCTACTGTATATCATTCAGGTGAGTTTGTAAGGTTGTTTCTGTAAATATTCTTTGTGTATATGAGACAGTTTATTTTCATTACATATTTTCTTTTATACTTTGAAGGGACTTCAGACTATATTAATATTTTAAATAACAATTTTACAGCACACTGCAATTAATTTACCAGATGGGAATCAAATTAAAACAAGCCACTATTGGCTAACAAGGTATTGGCACTTACGAGAAGATATAAAAGGTAAATTAGGTGGAATGTAAGTGTACATTCCACCTAACTCACTGGAACTACTATGCTAGAGGCCCAGAGCCTCGCTCCGATACTTCAAGGAGCTGGGTTGTCTCAGGTAGACACTGGTAGGGGGAAATGAACAAAACACCTCAAGCGGGACGTCAGTTAACACCCCCACTTTAAATAAGAATATAAAGACAAGGGGATTCTCACTGCAATTCAGCACGGTAGTGAATTGCAGTGAGAACACGGTAGTACCTAGGGTGAATCAGCCGTGTCACAATCATTTAGCCGATATTTCTTTAATTTACAATGTATGTTTGTTAGTTGATTTAGGCCAAATCTTGCAAGCTTAATTATAATGATTTCCTAGTACCCTACTGAATGGAAATTTAATACATTGATTCAGTTCCAATATCAATGCATTTTATGGGAAGGCAAATTCATTCTACACCTAGGATTGGCTCCAAGACGAAGTAACTCCTTAATGGGTAACATGTATAGCCATAACATTTTGTTTACACATCTAATTCTGAATGCCAGTTTAAGATTGGAAAAAAAAAATAGTGTATTTGATAGTAATCGCAGTTCACATGAAGTATACCATGTTACCTTTTTATATAATTATTATTATTATTCTATGTCTGCAAAGACAAGGCTGTCTTTAAGTAGGTACTGGCATAAGACTACATATTTATAATCTAATATTGTATACAGTTTTACATAACAAAATATTCTGATGCTGCACATATAAAAGCTTGTTTTTTATGTTTGAAACATCAAAACTTGGTAGCCAACATGTTTGAAACACCAAACTAAGTTATAGCAAAAATCATAATTTATTAAGTTTTTTTGTAATACTATGGTAACATGCAAGTTATCGAGGGATGTACCTGACTACCTGGAATTACAGAAGAGTCCACAAAAATCAAGTGATATGTGCTAGGATTGGAAGATGATAATTACTTACCTTTTCAAGATCTATAATTACCCCATTACGACAAACAACTCAACAATGATAGATCTGTGTTGTGAGAGTTAGTAAAATGGTGGGAAACTGAACATTGATGTGTTAATTTTACACATTAGCTACAAACGCTTTTCACTAATAATCTCAACAATTACTCATGAATGTCCCAATTTTAATGATCTTAAAATACTTTCACAAAATGGCGGCCGATTGATTTTCTCCTGCGATCGAGATCAAACCAGGAACTTACCAGTAGGGCTCCGACAAGGACTGGGAGGAGCGAGGGCTCCGTACGCGAGCGACGGGACGCGTGGGGCGGAGCCCCGGGGCCGAACGGCGGGACGCGGCGTCCTGCTGCGGCTAGGGAGACCGGCATACTTAGCGTCACGGCAGAGGCGCGCGGCGAACGGCGACCTCGGTCTCGGCACGAGGCGCGAACGGAACACCCACGCGAGGCCTACAACCTCCGGGCTAACGCGACGGGGCCTATCGGCAGGCCAACGCGACATGACGGAAACCTTCAGATTCCTTTGTTGGCAGCTTGATGGATGTGAACTCCTCTCTCGTGAAGCTTGCTGGACATCAAAACATAACTCCACCTTATTATTAAGCACAAAACAATGTTACGCACCGGTTGTGAACACCAAAACTTTTCACTGAAGTTCAATAGCCGAAGATACACTCGCTAGAATCCGCGACACACCTTTCTAGGAGCATCGGCCATTTTGGTTTGAAAATATTTTTTTAGGGCTACCAGATCTATTTAACAAATTTTCCCGAAATTGAACATTTTTTTCCCCCAAAGTAATTATTTACAACAAAAAAAACACCGAATGTTTACGACACGTGTTATAATCAAACAATCAGCTAAATCTTTTTAGTACGAAGTTTTGCATTCAGTTTAACATCAATTCAGTCAATGGTTGTGGTCAGCATTACATGAAATTGATTCTTGATACTGTAACAAACTTCTAACAACACTGGTGGTTTACCTTTTAGGTGTTGTGTTAAAACCTAAACCACCAGTGTTGCAAATTATGTCGATGACCACTTACCATATGGTGACCCATTTGCTTGTCTGTAATCGTATAATATATAAAAAATAACACGTAAACAAACTTCTGAGCCTCAACTTCAAGTCTATTTGGTTACAAATAAACATACAACGCAATCTGATATTACGACAAACAGCTACATTTTAATAAATAATATAATAAATGTTAATTATAACTAATGTTACAGGCAGCTTTAATTTGATGAATGTCATTTGTCATGATAATTTAGATAGTTTCTTTGCTTTTATGCCAAGTATGTAAAATAGGCCACAGAGATAGAATAACAATAATTTATTTTTAGTTTTATTCCAACCCAATCAACTAAATGAATTAACTAGTTGTGCAGAGCAGAATGGTACTATACCCATTAACTAATACAAACAGAGCTGGCGGCAAATTCGGCAGAGTAGCACAAGCGGTCACAAATATATTAAAAAGAGACATGTGGACCAAGAGCTCACCCTGTTTAAAAATATATCTAAGTAGACACGATGCTTGACCAAAATACTAGCATTTATTTGTCCGAACACAAAAGCGTTGCCATTCGACGTGGTAATGCCGTCAGTATGTTAGGTACGATCCTGACTGATGTAGTAAAATTGAGAATTTGGTTTCAATTATCTCTAAATAATCTATTTACAAACCATTTGTTTTGTTTTGATAGTGAGTTAGATTACGTTGCAAGTTCCATTTCTCCTTTACCCCAAGACAAAATTGTTTCGTAGTGTTACGGGTAAATCTTTCATCTGGCAACAATAAATAATTGAAATGATATTGATTGTAAATCGCCATTTTCAATGATTTTCAAATTTTTCACCTTTCTATTCTTACGTTTCGTTTTAGGATAATAAATAATAATAATAAGGTAAGACCACGATTTCAAAAATCATAGTTACTAATACGAAAATAAATTAATATTAAGTATCATTTAATTAATTATTCATTATTAATAAAAAAACCTATCTATAAGTTTTGGCGGGAATGTGGATAAATCATGTCGCTACATTAAATATTTATGTTTTTTGTAAATAATGTATAAAGTATTGTGATATTTTTAGGGCCGATTAAAACGAAACTATTATGCGGAATATAAATTTGATATCGGGCACGGATGCCCTCTATATCTGTATTCTACTTCTGTCATTGTATAGGCACACAACGATTGCAGCAACTCCGTCTACGTTCGTTGCATACTTCCAGCCAGAATGATACCAGCTATACAATTCAAATAGTATTATAAATAAATATCTTTGTATTGTACGATTTTCGTTAACTATATGTCATTATAGATTCAGAGCCAGCCTTAGATAACTCTACGTCATCGAGTACCAAGATATAGTGTACCTATATAGAAGTGTAGAATGATAAAAGTTACGTAAAAAAAACTTGGTCTGCCACAGTCTAACTTGGAGCGTTTTGTATAGTAGGCAAAAATTTAGTTGAATTTTGGGTCAAGTCTTACGTCACTGAGTACCAAATAGCGACATAGCACGTACGACGGCCCTTGTCGAGTTGTACTAAAAAGTTAGGATGATCTTAGCTTAAATGAATGAATAAGCGTTTGGAATGCTGACAGAGTTCTGGGATTGGACATTTTTATTGAGCCTACCTCAGAGAGTACCAAGATATCTTAAATTCCATTTGATAGTCATATAGATAAATACATAGATAAATCATCCTGTTAAAAAATTATAGGTCTGCCGGCCCCAAACTTAAGAAATTTTCAGGGTCCTCAGAGTCCTAAATATGTATGTTCAAGTTCATAACTATGTTCAAATGTACAAACAAATAATTGCGATTATAAATTGAGATATAGACTATCCTATCTCTCAAATTACGATTAAATTACGAAAAAATACGATTCACTACAAAGTGAAGCTGGCAGTACTAAAATAAATCGTAGAAAAAGAAAATAGTGCAGCGGCACCGTCCGGTAGAGAAGGATGTGTTGCTTGCATTGTAATTTTTAAGATATTATTTTATCGATAGATATAATATTAAATATAATACTTTAGCCAACAAGAATAAGATAAGCATTTTTTAGTTATTATTATATGCATAAAACTATAACAAAAGTTTAAAGTGTTGCTAATCAAAGTAAACAATATTAAGTAATAAAATAAATAAATGTTTTGAGCAATTTCAAAGTGCATCTAGAACGATATAAGTGCAAGAACGAAAAGTCTTATAACAAGGTAAGTGATAACTGATAAGTAAATTGTTTCACAAACTACCCTTTTTATGTATGTATTTCATTATTGTTTTGCTATTGAAAAGTGTTGTCTTATGTATTCAACTGAAATAGGCAAGAAAAAAGTAGTAAGGATAATTTTGTGTAGAAAACGGGACTCCTTGGTCCTAAAATTTCGATTGACATACAGGAACGTTAGGGTTCCCTTCTTCTTTTTGGCGTCTCACTTTGTGTATTAGCCAGTGTCAAGTGTTTCGATATTTTAAATTATTATTTTGTAAAAAAAAAACAATTAAATAAGTTAAGGAAAGTAAACCATGGTCCAGTCTGTTCATGTTCTAATAATCCTGACGTCCAGATACCCAGCTAATCTTCATAGCCTTGAACATCGTTGCAAAGTTGCTAGTTTATCGGTTTTTTATCGGATTCATTTCGGAGAGTGTGCTTCAAATCTGCTTGCTCTAATTTCCCCATGCACATTCTTCTATCGGAGCTAGAAGCTCCAAAAAGCGACATCGTTGACGTTCCAAAAACCCGTACGAAACAATTTGAATCCAAATATGTTACCCGAGTACCCTGATAGATTCAATTTAGATGACTTTAAGTTTTTTTTAAATGTCAAATGTAATAAGACGAACGAGACGCTTTCCTGATGGTAAGAAATGACGCCTCTCCATGACCATTGCAGCGATACACATAACTTGTTGCGATGATGGCTCAGTGGTTAGCGCGGTAGGTTTGCATGCCGAAGGGCGAGGGTGCAAACCCTAACAATCAGCTTGAGCTGCCGGTGAAGGAAAACATCGTGAGGAAACCGTAGTGTGGTGGTAGGGTACTTTCTAGTACTCGGCTGGCTAGCTACCACCCTCCACCACCTGTTCCGGCAGCCTCACTTAAGAGCCAGTTCCATTCCAGGCTAGGTGTGCTTTACCATCTTCGACCACACCGTCACTTAACACCAGGTGAGCTGTGGTCAAACAATTAGACAGTCAGCCATAAAAAAAAACTTCATCACTGCTTTGGCACTAATTATTCTGAGACTTAATGATTAGTCTCAACATCCCTGTAATTTCACTTACTGCAGTAAGTACCCTTCAAACCGGAACACAGTAATGTTTACACACTACTGCTTAGTGATAAAATATCTGGTACTGCGGTGGTACCTACCAAGACAACGTAAGAGTTAAGAGTGATTCGGTATCTTCTAGGCGAGCGTGCTCCATCGTAGATCGCATCTTCACTTAACATCAGGTGAGATGGCGGTCAAACGCAAGCCTATTCATTATAAAAAAAAACTTTATCCACAGTCCACCAAGTGGCTGTGGGTCAGCGTTGCCAGATTTTATTTTTGCTAAGTCGGGATTTTAGAACTTTTTGAGTGAAAAATGCGGGATTCATTCTGCGAAAGCGGGACATGATAAAAAACGTATATAACCAGAAGTTTTAAAATATTTATCTTTTTATTTGAGTTCAAATTACGTTTACGTGACAATAGATAGCAAAAATAGCCATAGAAAATGTATTTTAATAAAAATATGATATTTTAAATCAGATTTACCCTATCGTGACGAACCCCTCTCTCTCCCGCGCGCTCATCTTCATGACGCGCCGGGCGGGCGGCCAGTCCACACTAGTCTGTGCCCCCGCCCGCGCTGCCTCCGCACGCTGCACGCACGGTCGAGTTATTCCCGAAAAGCGGGACTGAGCCTGTCCCGCGCGGGACTTTAAATTTTGATTTAAAAATCGGGACGTCCAGCCAAACCGGGACGTCTGACAACGCTGCTGTAGGTCCTCTGCCCCTGGTTTTTGGCTTGCCCAGTAAATAAACTTATCTGGTGAACTAAGTACGACATATCTCACCTCTTGTCTGGCTTGCTGTCTCGTAGGTTATCAACTAGCAACACTGTAGTCAGACTAAAGTCAATTTAATTTAAACAAGATACAACATAGTGATTTAAAGAGACAGAATGGCACTACAGAAGGTTTTCAAACTCATTGCTCTTGAAACTTTTAATTCTTGAATACTGCCGGAAGGTAAAACCTGTAAATTTTATACAGGATTCATTTCGTAGAATGTGCTACTGAGCTGTACGACCTTGTACTTCCATCTCCTTGTACTACAGGACAAGTAGAAAGACGGCCCACTGCCACATAGTGGAATTACCTTGGGTACCAAACGTTTTGACTCTACGTTTCTCATCCGTACGGCCAGGGAATGGAGCAAGCTGCCGGCTTCCTTGTATCCTGTGAGATATAATCTTGTTTTTTTCAAGGTCATCGCTTCGAGGTGCATTTTTTATGTGGTTAGTTACTTGGGTTGTAGTAAAGTTAAAGGAGATTTTCCAATAATGACATAGCACCGTCTTTCGCCGCTTAATTTGAAAAATGTCGGTCGGACAAAAAAATTTGTAAGAAACTTAGTGTTGAGAATCGACTAATGATGAACTTTAGTCAAAATGATCTTTCTCGAAAATTTAAAAATGGTCAAGTTATTGACGAAAAACGTTTAGTCCCTTGAAACCAAGAAGGCGGCTAAAGTCGGCTCAAGGTTGGTCGTCATTTTGAATTTAGACTCCCACTGACCCCGAAAAGGCTAATGCAATAATTGTCGGGATGGCAATCAATTAATGCAATGTGGAGGCATTCTGTTGTGTGCTTTGTGCCGTGGTGGTGCCGGGTGCCGTGGTGGTGCCGGCGTAAGAATAGTACCCCACCCTCTCTGCCCGTGGTTGCCGTAAGAGTCGGCTAAGGGATGTAATCCGGAAGATGGGCAGCAGCGTCTTCCTTGAACAATCACACCTAACTGCGCTCGTCAACCCGTCTGCCAAGCGTGGCGAGTATTGGCAAAACCCCCCCAGGAGGAGGCCTATGTCCAGCAGCGGACGTGCTATGGCTGATGATGTTACAATATGGGTAAGTCAAGTCAAGAGTTAACAGCGATGTCAAACGTTGCCAAACGTGAACCTATAAGTAGTCTTTCATCTGCTTAGTGACTCTTCCCAGCAATGAGTTATTCTTGGTAGGCCGTGATCTTTTCATAATCAAGAGAGATTTCTTATTCTAGACAGATCTATACGCATCCTCCTTCTTTCGTATACGTAGTCATAAATATTTCAGTTTCTGACGCACGGTTGGGACGTCAATAGCTTTTATTGATTCTGGAGATCGTGTGAGTGAACTCATGTCCGATGTGGTGTTTTTCTCATGATGTTTATTGGATGACCCGACGTTGAAATCTTATGATATTTTTTTTATGTAACAGTATTGAGACGAACGAGACGCTCTCCTGATGTTAGGAGATAACGCCTGTCCATGACCATTGTAGCGATACACAGAACTTTGAGTAGTAAAACAAAGTCCAGAGCATCGCTGCCTTGGCGCTCATTACTGTGAGACTAGATGGTTAGTCTCAATAATGTATATATACGTATATACATTATTCATTAAATTGACCCAACATTAAAGTCATTGCACTAATAATTTATTTACCTACACGATAATCTCGTGAATTCAATTCGTTAATTATAAAATAAAGCATTAATTAAAAATGTCCAGATTACGAGGTTAAAGAGTTTGTTCTTGTTTGAATTAATGGGCTATTGACTTTATTGTACAGATATTAAAGTTTTAAGATTCGTGTCACAGAAAAATAAAACAATTATTTAAAATACATACTAAATTTTTTTTTTTTTTTATGTAACAGTGATGAGATGAACTAGACGCTCTCCTGATGTTAAGAGATAACGCCTGTCCATGACCATTGCAGCGATACACAGAACTTTGAGTAGTAAAACAAAGTCCAGGGCATCGCTGCCTTGGCGCTCATTACTTTGAGACTAGATGGTTAGTCTCAACAGCCCTGTAATTTCGCTAGCTGCAGTATCCATCAAACTGGAACACAGTAATGTTTACACACTACTGCTTAGCGGCAGAATATCTAGTACTGCGGTGGTACCTATCTAGACGACCTCCTGCTAAGAAAATCTACCACCAAGTAGAATATTAATTATCAATGGGAATAATTAATAAATATCGTAGGACATTACACACAGCGCCATCTGACCCCAAACTAAGCAAAGCTTGTACTTCCATAGTACAAGCTTGTACTAAGCTTGTACTATGGAAGTCAGATAACTGATAGAATATTTAAATACTATTTTTGTTTTTATAAATACATACTTATAATATATACAGAACACCCAGACATAAAACAAACATTTATGATTATACCACAAAATGTTTGTCCTGAATGGGAATTGAACGCACGCCCTACGGCTCTAGAGCAGACATGCTACCAATGATCCAAGAGGGCAGTCAAATAGTTTCCACAACGCTGGCCTCATTCCCGCTATCAAGCTGAAATTCATATCAAATACTCAGGTCCACTGTCCCTTGGAGCTGTGAAAAAATCAAACTTCTAAGCCAACGCAATCAAAAGATACAGCCGTTTATGCTGCAAATGTTCGACACTCGCAAGGGAATCAAAACCTACAGGGTACTTCCCGTGAACTCAGAATCTTCAATTTGGTACGAAGCAACGTCTTATAGCACAGATAAAGGACAAGTAATTAAATTAAAAAAATTAAAAAATACCCAATTAACCAAACATAGCTAAGAACCACTGCAAGGAAACTGGCTTTAAAATGAAAAAAACCGCATCAAAATAGGTCCATCCGTTTGAGAGCTACGATGCCACAGACAGACAGACATCGACGTCAAACTTATAACACCCCTCTTTTTGCGTCGGGGGTTAAAAAATTGCGAAAAGTATAAATTACCATATTTTTACAGCTTATTTTTTATTAAGAAAATTAAGGTATAATAATATAGGGCCTAAAGTTACTCAATCTATCCAATTATATTTATTTGTTGATCTAGCGGCTTAGCGACATCTCATTACTAAGTTGAATAGAAAACAAATGTCACCATATACTGTTTACCATAAACATAAGACGCGAGATCTTACAAAGACTCTGTGATGGCTGGTGTACGTTGTCTATGCTTACTAAGTAGTTACTAATACATTGATTGTTATTTATTTGTTTAATTTCGTTATTGTACTGCTGTGTCGACAACCAATTTGTTAATTATGCCTAAATAAAAGAAGAAATATAGTCAAAGTACACAAAGCTATGGGGAACAGATCCAGATTTAAAAGGAAATGAACTTATATTGGAAGTATTAAATCCCACTAATGTGAAAGTTTGGATGGATGTTTGTTACTCAATCACGCCAGAATGGCTGAACGGATCTGGATGAAATTCTGCATGTAGATACTTTAGGCCCTGGAATAAAACATAGGATCCTTTTCATCATCATCATCCACGCGGGTAAAACCGCGGCGCGCAGCTATTAATGTATAAATAAAAAATATTAAAGATCATTACAGTTTTTTTATAATTGATAAATTTATTATAATTTTTTTTTTAATGGTTATATTGTTCATTTATATCACTTACATTATTCTTTTTAAAACATGTTAAAATTTAATAATGTTCAACTGTCAATTAATTACAAGTCAATTTTAAATAATAAAATAAATAAATGTCAAAATATTAATTACTAAAAGAAAAACACGTCACAAACAAAACAAAAAAAAAAGAATACTGACATTAAGACTAAACTGTATCTCCTCGGCGAGACGAACCTAGCCCGACGCACCTACGAGTAACACACTGGCGGCGTTCCCATGCCGTATAGCCAAAGAAATTTGCTCTGTTAGGAACCAACCTGACCTGGAGTCGCGGCCTTTCTCTCTGAGCCGCCCCCCTAGGTCTTGAACAAATTTCCTGGCTTCGAGACCCCATGGTCCAGCAGACTCAACAGCAAACGGCACAAAATCATACGCCGACTCCAACCAGGCATATTTTTTAATAATATTAATTTTTTAGGGGGATTTTCAAGTAATTGTTGTGATTTTTTCAAATAATCGTTGTGTTTTTTAACATAAGCTTTAGGGAGGAAATGTTTTTGAAAGTTGGTAACACTGGTCGGAGGAGGATTCCACCCTTATCTCTCATTAGGATGCTTTTGTTACTCAAAGTTCTGTGTATCGCTGCAATGATTGTATAGATATACGGTCATATACGTTGTCTTGTACCATCAGGAGAGCGTCTCGATCGCCTCATTTACATATTAAAAACCTGACATATTATTTCCAATTTATTACCCTGATTCGAGATTTCAATATTCAATCAAGATCAAAACAGTGATTAACAAGTAAAAGTTGTCGAAACCAGTACCCATAATACTGTACGTATCGTCTTATTCTTACCACACTACGCCAAAGGGAGATTTTTTAAAATGGCTGACAGTTATTTGACCACAGCTCACCTGATGTTGTGACGGTGTTATCGAAGATGGAGCACACTAATTAATTAAGCGATGTTTTTTAGGGTTCCGTACCCAAAGGGTAAAACGGGATCGTATTACTTCGCTGTCCGCCCGTCTGTCACCAGGCTGTATCTCATGAACCGTGATAGTTAGACAGTTGAAATCTTCACAGATGATGTATTTCTGTTGCCGCTATAACAACGAATAACCTGACAAATTGACAGCCCTGTTGGCTCATTGGGAGTATGTCTGCCTGAGCTGTAGGGCGTGGGTTCGATTCCCGCCAAGGACAAATGTTTGTTTGGTATAAACAAATGTTTGTTCTGTGTCTGGGTGTTCTGTATGTATTATAAGTATGTATTTACAAAAAAAAAAGTATTTATGTATTCTATCAGTTATCTGACTTCCATCACACAAGCTCTGCTTAGTTTGGGGTCAGATGGCGCTGTGTGTAATGTGTCCTACAATATTTATTTATTTTATTTATTTAATACTAAAAAACAGAATAAAATTAATATTTAAGGGGGCTCCCATACAACAAACGTGTTTTTTTTAGTTCGTGCGCGAGTACGACTCTCACTTGGCCGGTTTTTTTATACAAATGAGTGGCTGCTGCCAAGGTAGGATTAACGTCATTAACAATAATAATTTGTTACTAGCCAAAAGCTGAGCTTTGTGAGGGCTCGCGTAGTTTTTCTAACGGGTAATAATTTTTAAGACAGTTTTTTTTTAAATTGAGTTCAGTTCTGTTGCAGTGATTTTAACTCTTTGGTTTTCTTATGAAGTTATAAAGGCGTTAGAAGTACAATAACATTATATCCAATGAATACAATAATGTAATTTTTTTTTTTTTTTTTTTTTTTGTTTTTTTTTTTTTGTTTTTTTGTTGTTAATGTAATTTTTTTTAATGGTTATAGAATTATATTTTTTGTCAGATAACACATCTAGATATGAATTTAAATTACTATGTTAAAGCACAAATCTATAGGCGTGATAGTTTTTCAGTAAAGTGTACCACAAAAATGCTCCGGTTGTGGAATAGTTTTGACGAGTGATTAATATTTTTACAGTATTTTGATTTCGAAAGAATGATATAATTTGTATAATGGTATAATTTTAATTAAATTTTAATTTAGTGTGTGGGTTTGTGTATGTGTTGCGTGTGAGAGTGTGTGTTTGTCAATGGGTGTGTGTGTGTGTGTGTTTGCGTGTGTGTATGTGTGTAGTTTAGTAAATACGAAACTCTGAGGCCAATTAAGGGTCAGGTTTCGCAGGTGATTTGTGTGTAGTGAACTTGGGTGTGTGTATAAGAGGATGAGTACCTTGATTGCAGCTCAAGCTCATTGTTGGGTTTGAACCCACGCCCTTCGACGCGTGAACCGCGCTACCGACTGAGCTATCGTCGCTATTTTTTTGTGATCATGTTTATATCACAGAATAAATAGTAGTACCTACTTACTAAGCAGTTACATGCAACGTCCTTAGCCAACCGGTCTTTCGAGACAAGAGACGTTCCGAATTTAAATGTTTGCGTTCGAATTTCGAATGTACATGTGATGGACGCATGCACAGCGTTGCTATGGAGACTTCTACCTACCTAACCTTTTTAAAATAAGCGTGTGTTTCTTTTACCTTTTTAAAATAAGCGTGTGTTTCTTTTACCTTTTTAATCAAAATCAAAAAGTAATTTATTCAGTGTAGGCCCTGGTAAGGCACTTATGAACGTTAAGTTACATGTTTGAATCTACCACCGGCTCGTAATTACACTTCAACTGAGAAGACTCCGGCAACAAACTCAGCAAGGCATTTTTTTTTTGTGGATCTTTCTTTTCATATTAGGTTACAGTTTACAGTTATAGATATTAATACATTATGCTTACTACAATTGTCACTTAGCCAGGGGGATGCAAGTGCTGAGAGAAGCTACTACAACCATATATTCCTGTCTTCCCCGTAATGAGCCACCTTATAGTAGGCTTTGTCAATTAAAATAAGTGTGTGTTTCTTTTACCTTTTTAAATAACCGTGTGTTTCTTGTTTTCGTTATTTTTTTATGATTGACAGGCTAGGTGTTTGACTACAGCTCGCTTGTTCATAGTTATTTATTCATAACTTTTTGGTTCAAGTATAGGTAGGTACATATAGATGGTTAACCTCTCAAGTAAGGCTGTTGGAACACACCGTTAGGTGCTTGTCGATAAATAAACGATGACAGTGTAGGACTGTTGTAGGACGTCGGTTCGATTCCCACTCGGAACAAACATTTTGTAGTATAAACAAATGTGTTTTCTGTGTCTGGGTGTTCTGTATTACGTATTTAAAAAAAAAACAAGTATCTAGGTATTCTATCAGTTATCTGAGTTCCATAGCACAAGCTTTGCTTAGTTTAGGGTCAGATGGCGCTGTGTGTATCATACAATATTTATTAATTAAATAATTGGAAATATGTACTTGACACCGGCAGAATGCACAAAATGCGATGTCAAAAACAGAAAAAAAGCATAACGTGTAAAAAGTGTTTTTTTAAATGGTTATCAAGCGTTGACCACAACTCACTTGATGTTAAGTGACGGTGTGGTCGAAGATGGTAAAGCACACTTAGCCTGGAATAGAACTGGCTCTCAAGTGAGGCTGCCGGAACACACCGTTAAATGCTTGGCGGCAGAATTTCAATGGAAATGGAATGGTGTTTGGACACAGCTTACATGATGTTAAGTGACGGTGTGGTCGAAGATGGTAAAGGATGACTAGAATGAAGTGGTACTAGCTGCCGGAACACACCGTTAGGTGCTTGCCAAAGCTGGACTTTTTTCACTTAAGAGCCATTTCTATTCTAGGCTTGGTGTGTTTACCATCTTCAATCACACCGTCACTTAACATCAAGTAAATTGTGGTTAAACACCTAGCCTGTCAACCATTAAAAAAAACACGTGTTATTTAAAAATCACTTACTTACCATCAGGTTAATGACCTGTAAGTACAGAAAAAACACCTCTTTGTAATGGTAATTAAAATATTAAAAGTCAGAGTTCAAAGCGTGAGGTTTATCGGGGCCGTATCGAGTCGGGGCACGCGGGGCGGGCGTGCTGCAGGTGGCGCCACCAATAATTAGTCCGCATACTTTGAGATAGATGGCGTAGTATGCCACCAAAAAAAAAAAATTGAATTTAATAAAATGTCCAAGAAAAAAACAAACAATTATTAGTAAACTACTACCAAATAAGCGAACAGTCGAACGATAATCTAATAATACATCTATAGGGTCGTCGTATGATAAGAATAACCTCGGAATTCGTTAATTGTCCATTCACAGAGATAACGCTACAAATGACAGTAATATCTGAATGACAACAATCGTCTGGTCTCATGACACATAAATGATAGGCGAAGGTCAATTTGGTCACTGACGGGTGACTGCACGTGGCATTTAACACGCCATCTTACACGAAATAGTAATACGTCGATAAAAACAAAATACCAAACCTATCGAGAAGGGTATGAAAAGGAAGGAAATTAACCGGCCAAGTGCGAGTCGGACTCGCGCACGAAGGGTTCCGTATCATTATCTAAGAAAAAGGCAAAAAAATCGCGTTTGTTGTATGGGAGCCCCCCTTAAATATTTATTTAATTTTGTTTTTAGTATTTGTTGTTATAGCGGCAACAGAAATACATCATCTGTGGAAATTTCAACTGTCTAGCTATCGCGGTTCTTGAGATACAGCCTGGTGACGGACAGACACACAGCGAAGTCTTAGTAATAGGGTCCCGTATTTACCCTTTGGGCACGGAACCCTAAAAATAAATTAAATTAGCAATAATTAATTGGTTTAAAAAGTTTTTGATAGCGTAAAATGGGTAAAAAATTTGTGGATAAAAAGTAGCCTATGTCTATCAAGAGTGTTAGCTACCTCCATATCAAATTTCATCAAAATTGATACAGCCGTTTGAGCGTGAAGAAGTAACAAACATACAAACTCACTCGCAAACTTCGCCTTTATAATATTTGTGTGATAGTGTGATATTTACAAAAAAAAGTATATATAAGTATTCTATCAGTTATCTGTTTTTTTTAAAATTTAAAATTACTCTCCACAGACACTGGGGTCCGTGACCTTTGTCAATTTTGAATAACAATTTTTTTTTTTACAATATGGGAAGGGGAATTTAGGCAAATTAATCTCAATCTAGGGTTTAATCTAGGGATAAAATACTAGATTGTGTGTATACCACGAGCAGACCAGCGACCCGCAAGCAGCACCCGAGCACGAGTATGACGCATGTGCCAGCCATCGCCCTCCTCAACCATATCTGAGGGAAGAGAGCGACAGACACACGACGCCGCCGCAAGAAGGAGCCTTCGATGGTGAGCATGAATGCTCGAGGCATACACACAATCCTCAGTTATCTGGTTCCTATAGTACAAGCTTTACTTAGTTTGGGGCTAGATGGCGCTGTGTGTCCTACGATATTTATTTATTACGCTACAGTTCTGGATTAGGAACACGCGTAAGACACGTGCACGTCCGCGGTAATAAGGTGTGTACGATTTTAGATTCAAGATATATTATTAGCTTTTTCGAGGAAATTTCCTCTCAGAATCGATAATCGTGTTATTAGAGATAGATAAATAAGATTTAATGTCGTTTACGCGTGGTTATTTTAACCGACTTCAAACACGGAGGAGGTTTCTGTGTCTGTTGGTTTTACCTGACTACGGCGAAGAAAATGTTAATGATGAACGATCAAAAATGATTATGTTTTTGAAGCAGGCCTGTTTTATAAAGTGGTGGTCCACTGGTGGGCGTGGGCGTCTTCTTATTGTGGGAAGGTATATTCCGTATTTTGCTTTTTTTGTAATTGAAGTTTCACGTCATTACATCATCAGCCATAGATCGTCCACTGCTGGACATAGGCCTCCTCCTGGGTTTAAAGCGCAGTTAAAGGAAGGTTCAAGGAAGACGTTGCTGCCTGTCTTCCGGATTACATCCCTTAGCCGACTCTTACGGCAACCACGGGCAGAGAGGGTGGGGTACTATTCTTACGCCGGCACCCCTTCTAGCTTTATTATCATCTGATGATGAAGCCGGAAGATAGGCTTACCAATCTTACCATCTCCTATCACACCGTCACTTAACATCAGGTGAGCTGTGTTTAAACACTTAGCCTGTACTCGCTTCCATTCAGAATACATTTTCCATCGCGTGCTATTGTAAGTATTGACATATTTTATATTTGACATTTTCATTGTTGACATAATGTTACGATTATTTTTAAATATGAATGGAAAAATGACCTTAGTGTTATCAATAAAATATTTGTATTTGTTAACCTTAAAAACAAAACATCAGGCGAGATCTTGGTTAACAACAAGCCTATTTAAAAAAAAAACATAATACGACCACCTACGTATATGTAAATATGTATAACTTTTCATTTTGGTAGGGTTAACAGCAAGCCTATTTTGTAAATAAAATAACATAACACGAATAAAATTAAAACCATATTACGACTACATATGTATATTATGTGAATATAACTTTTTATTTTGGTCGAATAATATGTTTTTTCTTTTCACGTTCGAATACTGGCCGGATTGTCTCTGACTATTTTGATCCCTTCTGGCGGCGTTCGCGCCGTTCGAATTTTGAAATATATGACAGCCCACATTTGTTCCGCTAGGTATGGGGTATATTGAGACTGAAATATTTTTATCGATGAAATTACTTATAGTTTTGATTAGAATTCGTGTTTAAATTAGCTTCCATAGGAGACAGTTGGCAGTAGTAGGGAATGCAGTCCCGATTTCGCGGGATCTCGATCTCGCGAGATATCGTTTAATTTTTCGAGATCAATCCCGAGGCCCTTCACTGGGTGACTCAGTCCCCAAAACACCGCTGTGCGTCCGACTGTCTGTCTGTCCGTCTGTTACCAGGCTGTATCTCATGAAACGTGATAGTTAGACAGTTGAAATTTTCACAGATGATTTATTTCTGTTGTCGCTATAACAACAAATACTAAAAAACAGAATAAAATAAATATTTAAGGGGGGCTCCCATACAACAAACATGATTTTTTGCCGTTTTTATAGATAATGGTACGGAACCCTTCATGCGTGAGTCCGTCTCGCACTTGGCCGGTTTTATAATAATAATCTATATTTACTATAGAATACGTGTACATAAGATTCAGTGGCCTGTACTAAGCGAAAGCTTGTGTCGCAGGAAACTATTAACAAGTTAAAATGTAGAATTAGCTAATGGGCTGATAAATAACCATTGTCTTGTGACAAAAGCATCAAATAACTATTAATGATTACAGTGAAAAAGATTAGTCTAAAATATATGATACTATATCGTATCAATGCAATCTATACCATTCAAAAGTCTGATTATAATTTTAACATATTTGTACATACAAATACCTATGTGGAAGAAAATTAATAGAATTGATACTTTGAGGGCTACATAATAAAAGTGTTTATGTGTGAAAGTGTGTGTTTGTGTAAGTGCGCGTAATAGTTTTGTGACGGATGCATTGTATATAAATATTATGTTATCGACACATTCCCATCTCTAATCCGATTGACTAATCGCGCCCAAACGATGATAAATGGAGCCAGCCCTAGAATGTAGATCAACTTATTTATTTAAGACCTTATTGAAAACTATCAATGTTCAAAATCGCTTGGCAATACAACTTACTTACTACAAGAATGCAACCATGAAGGTCCGATATTTCCTGTCTTAATTTACATATGTGAAGGTTTGACTTTTATCTTAGTAACGAGACGAGCAGATCGTTTGTATAATAGTAAGTGCCCTTTCATAACAATCTATGAGGAAAGTTTGGTTGATGGTCGGGCGACGTATGTCCCTTATCGCCCTATATCGTATGCATGGAAAGGTTAATAAAAAGGCAATTTTGATTCAGATAACAGCTACCTCAATGAGGGATTTTTGGCGGGAACGCGGAAATAGTAGTGTCGCGCTATTGTATTTTCTTCTAAAATGTAGTGTTTTTTCGAGTGTTTTTGTATAAAAATAGTGGTGTTTTATTCATAAAGTGAATCCGAATTTCAAGCACAAGTGTGGGAAAGTGATATAATGTGGTGAAACATGACTTCGTGTTGCTTCCAAAATTTCATCAAAGCTTATAGTAAAGTCGCCACTACTTTACTAAAGCATGACTAGATTTGACTGGCACATACTAGACTTGACCCAAGACTGGACTTTGACTATAAAGATAAAGAAGCTGAAAACTTAATACTGCACACAAAATACAGAAACTGGCAGAATGAACAGAGTACGTTGCCAATAAGAAAGAGAAAAAAAAACTTCAATGAGGAGAGCATCTCTTAGCGTCAGAAACTTGACACTGGCAAATGCACAGAAAGTGCGACGCCAATTCCTATTAGTAGGAATAAGAAGGAAAAAAAAAAAACTCTTAGCGTCTATATTAGAGATGGTATTCGGATATTCGGTAACTATCCGGTATCCGGTCTAAATTTTAAATCCTGTCGGATACTGGATAAGGAACGAGTATCCGGCCAGATACCGGATTTAAAAAAAAGTTTTCTAATTTTTTTCTTTATGTGTACTATAAGACAATGCTTCTTGCCAAACTTCATAGTTCTAGCTCAACGGGAAGTACACTATAGGTTTAGATTCCCTTCTGAGTGTCGAAATATGCGGTGTTTTGTGACATAAACAGCCGTAACTTTTTTTTACAATAAGTGAGCAGTTTGATTTTTTCACAGCTGCAAGGGACTACAGATTCGCTTATATGGTTTTAATTTCAACTCGATACCTCCACGCCTTTCCGAGATAAAAGGTCTTGATAGACGGACAGCAAAGTGTTCGTATAAGGGTTCCGTTTTTTCCTTTTGAGGTAAGTACGTAGGTAACCCTAAAAATGTGCTTCCTCCTTTTTGAAGTCGGTTAAAAATGCTTCATGCTACAAACAAACAATCTCCTCTTTATGCTAAGTGAGTAAATAAAACTGCATGGAGACAGCGATGACCTAATAAATCGATCAATATTATCAGACACTGTTTGACCACTTATGTTGTTGACTGTCCATGTTTGTCTGTTAGCACTCTTGTTCTTCAAGCACTGTTTTCACACTTCTATGTTTTTGAAACGATGATTTCTCTTTAAAGACATCATTTACGAAAAAATACCTAGAAGTCAAATTCAGAACAAAGATACGCCAGTGTTTTTCAATCTGTGGGTCGCGATCCCTAGGCGGGTCGCGAAGCTTTACTCGGGTGGTCGCCGGTAAAAGGAAAAATGCAAGTTTCTACACTACAATGAAACACAATTTTAGTGAAAAGGATGGGCAAATGTATGACGCAAAGTTAGGCCCGCACAAGGCATTCAAGACAAAACCGCACGCACCCTTACCAAAATACCTCGGAAGAGCATTCAAAACTCCCGCGGATTACTGCATAATGTAGATATTAATAATGAATATATCTCATACCTTTAAACGAGCAATTCTTGTATATATGTATACTAGCGGCCCGCTCCGGCTTCGCACGGGTATAAACCTCAAAAATAACAGTATTTTTCCACTATTTAATGGATGTTATTATACATATAAACCTTCCTCGTCAATCACTCTAACTATTAAAAAAAATCGCATCAAAATCCGTTGCGTAGTTTTAAAGATTTAAGCATACATAGGGATATAGGGACAGAGAAAGCGACTTTGTTTTATACTATGTAGTGATGATCTATATAGTCTGTATCTCGGAAACAGCTACAACGATTTTCATGAAATTTAGTATGCAGGGGGTTTCGGGGGTGATAAATCGATTTATCTAGGTTTCATTTTTAGAAAACGTCGTTTTATCCGTGTTTTCAGTCGAGCAAAGCTCGGTTATCCACGTACTGTACCAAAATAGAGAAAATCATAAACGTAGTGTTTTAAATTATTAACTTTTTTCTGTCTATGGCCCAAGGTCGCAACAATTTTTGAAACTATAAAGGGGTCGCTCATTTAAAAAGATTGAAAAACACTGAATTATACGCCAAACGACCAACTTGCATGATTGTGTTGTAGATAATTTGACACATATTTGAACAATAGATGTTTGTTCTATGTCTGGGTGTTCAGTTTGTATTACAAAAAATATATATATGGGTTTCTATTCTGTGATAGTTTTTTTTTATGATTGACAGGCTAGGTGTTTGTCCATCATGTTAAGTGACGGTGTGGTCGAAGATGGTAAAGCACACCAAGCCTGGAATGGAATTGGCTATCTAGTGCGGCTGCCGCAACACACAATTAGGTGCTTGTCGGCAGATTTTCAACTTGAGTGTGGTAGCCAGCCGAGTACCCTCTAGCCACGCTATGGTTTCCTTCACCGGCAGCTCAAACTCATTGTTGGGATGGGAACTCACGCCCTTCAGAGTGCGAACCGATCGCGCTAACCACTGAGCTATTATGGCTACAAAAACTAAGCGCTATTTAAGTTTTGTAGCGATGATAGCTCAGTGGTTAGCGCGGTCGGTTCGCACGCTGAAGAGCGTGAGTTCAAATCTTAACAATGAGCTTGAGCTCCCAGACATCGTGAGGAAACCATAGCATGGTATTATACTTGACAGTACTCTGCTGGCTACCATCCTCAAGTTAAAAACGACAGTCAAGTATATAACGGTGTGTTCCGGCAGCCTCACTTGAGACAGTTCCATTCCAGACTAAGTGTGTTTACCACCATCGGCCACCCTTTCACTAAACACCAGGTGAGCTGTGGTCAAACAACTAACCTGTCAACCATAAAAAAATGAGTTACACCTAATATATCATCATCACTGTTATTATTCATCTACACTTCAATGTTCATCATTCAATATTACACAGTACACAGCACACAGCACACAGCACACAGCGCACAGCGCACAGCGAACAGCACACAGCACACATCACACGGCACACAGTACATAATATATAATACAATTTTGTAAAGAGGAAAGATTTGTATTTTTGTATGTTTGTAACGAATAAACTCAAAATATACTGAACCCATTTCAAAGATTCTTTCACCATTAGAATGCTACATTATCCCTCAGTAAAATAGGAGATATTGTTTATCGAGTTAAATTAGGGATCCCTGCGTAAAGTATAATTATACTTGCACATGCACCACATTGCCCCCGTGCGAAGCCGGGGCGGGTTGCTAGTACTATCACATCATCAGCCATAGGACGTCCACTGCTGAACATAGGCCTGCTCCTGGGGAGGGCTATTGCCAATACTCGCCACGCTTGGCAGGCGGGTTGGCGAGCGCAGTTAGGTGTGATTGTTCAAGGAAGACGCTGCTGCCCATCTTCCGGATTACATCCCTTAGCCGACTCTTACGGCAACCACGGGTAGAGAGGGCGGGGTACTATTCTTACGTCGGCACTAGTAGCGGCTAGTACTATATAAAGCTGAATTACCACTGACTTAGTTGTTACTATAAAGATAAAGTACTTAATACCACATCAGAAGATACCGGCTTTGAGTCATTCACCTTGACACGTTTTTGGCTGAATAATGTCGCTTTTTTATTTACCTGTTGTGGTTTAAAAATCCTTGATTGCCAGTTATCTTGCATTCAAGGTGTCCGAGGTTTGCTCGGTGTTAAAAAATATTTTTTCCGGAAATGAATCTGGATCTATTTTTTGCCCCAAAAACCCCAGTATGACAAATTTCTTCGAATTTGTTAGTACCGTTTTAAGATCTTAAATATACATACATATGTATATAAATACTTTAGTTAAATCGTTCGTTAGAAGGTCGTCTAAGTAGGTACCACTGCAGTACCTGATATTCTGCCGCCAAGCAGTAGTGTGTAAACATTACTGTGAAGGGTACTGCAGCGACATTACATGGCTGTTGAGACTAACCATCGAAAGTCTCAAAGTAATGAGCGCGAAAGCAGCGATGCCCTGGACTTTGTTTTGTTACTCAAAGTCCTGTGGCTATCCGTCTCCGGATAGAGAGAGAGCTTGGTCGAGGAGGTCCGCTGGCTTGTGCACCGAAAACTGGGATTCGAAAGAACGACGTATTGTGATCTCAGCACCCCACGTGTATTTCTTGGGAGGCTGGGAGAGTTCTTGTGCTGCTGCGTGAATGCGATTGATACTGTCGCTCAGGCCCGAATAAAACCGCAAAAGAAATAGAACATTGCCCTCGTTTTTGCGCTCGTTGGTTAAAGCTCCTTATCATATTTCTATAAATAAACATGAGGAAAGTCAGGCCATATTCCTTCTTCACAACGTCTCTTGTTCTGTAGTTCAGATAACTTTCTGTGACCCCAATCCTAAGATAACAGCTTTTTATTCAAACTTAAGTTAAAATTATGAATAGGTATGAAGGCTTTAGCACTTTCAAATGACTTTCATATTTCAAGTATACAGCAAAGATGTAATATTGTTACAATATGTGATGGATAGATTACAATTATGTCCTGAGAACGTGCTTTACCCTCAGGCGTTCAAATATGAGGCGATCAAATTAAAATACACATTCATAATAATAAATATCAATTCAAATTAAATAAATTTAAGTCAAATATCAATTAAAATAACGTCAAAAGTATAACAATTAATAAATAATAATGGCTGTCAAGAATAATAATAAACAATTTCAAGGAATGGTTCAAAAATAACCATTGATTTTAAAATAACATTCTTCACCATATTTTTTTTGAATTCGTAAACGTTTTCGGTTTCAAATCCTTTATCTCCCGTCAGTGGCGGATTCAGAAAAAACCACCAAAATATATTCTTTGTTGTTCATTGTAGAAAAAATATCCCGTTTTTGGAGATAATATAATGCGAGATCACGATTCAGAATATCGAGTATTCGAGTTGTCAGACTGTCGTCGCAAGCGGACGATATGTGTTTGGTACGACAAACAAAAATGGAAAGACCAAAAAGCCTTTACTAATTTTCTACGCAACAATCTATTCTAACATATTATTTTAATTTTAATTTAATCTTATAATGTTTTGTAGAATTTTACACGACACATTATGGATCATTGTTATTATTTATTATTATTCTATAATTGTCCTTTTTTCTATTCTGTATAACATATATATATATTCTATAACAGTGGCGCCATTGCAAGTACCTGCGGTACGCCGCCCTTGGCACTACTAATAAAGGAAGCCTATCGCATGTCTGCGGTGAGACTGGATGCCGACAGGTGGATTTGCCGCTACTGGGTTACTAGAGGAAGTCATGACAATTAAATTCAAAAAATTAAGCTTTTTTTTTTAGGATTAAATATATTTATCAAGCCTCGCATAATTTTGCCGAGAACGTAGCATTTGTAATGATAGCTTAACGGTTAGCGCGGTGAGTTTATCCCTAACAATGAGCGGAAAACGTGAGAACCAGATAACCGTAGTACCAAATATTCTGCCGCCAAGCAGTAGTGTGACAACATTACTGTGTTCCAGTTTAAAGAGTACTGCTGCTAGTGAAATTACAGGGCTGTTGACACTAACCATCGAAAGTCTCAATGTAATGAGCACCAAAGCAGCGATGCCCTGGACTTTGTTTTGTTACTCAAAGTTCTGTGTATCGCTGCAATGGTCATCACTCATCATCAGCCATAGGTCGTTCATTGCTGTACCTGCCTGTCCTCCTGGGGAGGGGTTTTGCCAATACTCGCTACGCTTGGCTGGAAGGCGGGCAGGCGCAGTTAGGTATGATTGTTCAAGGAAGACGTTGCTGCCCATCTTCCGAATTAAATCCCTTAGCCGACGGCAACCACGAGTAGAGAAGGTGGGGTACAATTCTTACGCCGGCACCACCACGGCCATGGTCATGGACAGGCGTTATCTCTTACCAACAGGAGAGCGTTTGGTTCGTCTCAATACTATTACATAAATGAGAAGACGTCTTCGGTTACCAGAAGTTAGTTAGCCTAGTCAGTACACACGTGTTTTTACTAACCTTCTGTCTTGACATTTGGCCCGAGATTAGCAAGTTGTTTGTATACAGCTATCTTCCTTGTTTGCTGAGATGCGTGGTCACTCTTATCGCAGGTAATGCTTATCAGGGAATGTCTTGACGAATGCGTGTTCCAAGCGTGGCGGGAACTATGAAAGTTGAAGTGCCACAAACTTCAAATTCTCATCCCTCTATAGATCTGCGTATATGAAGGTACACTGAGAAAAGTAGTTCATTTTTTTTAAATGTTATACAGGCTTGGTGTTAGACCATAGCTTACCTGATGTTAAGTGATGGTGTGGTCGAAGATGGTAAAGCACACCCAGCCTGGAATGGTACTGGCTCTCAAGTGAGGCTGCCGGAACACACCGTTAGATGCTTGGCGGTAGATTTTCAACTTGGGGGTGGTAGCTAGCCAGCCGAGTTCTAGAAAGTACCCTACCACCACGCTATATAAATTAAATTTTTTAAATTTATTTATTGAGATAAAAACGACTATTCTAATCAATTATATCAATCTCACAATAAAAAATAAAAAATCAGATGTCAAAATAAATTAGGTTTATAAATGTCAAAAAGGTAATACAAATGTCAAAAGAATTTATACAAATGTCAATATATGGTATATCTAAATGTCAAAATAATAAATATAGCTATGGTTTCCTCACGATGTTTTCCTTCACCGGCAGCACAAGCTCATTGCTGGGGTTCAGTTTAGTTAATCTTAGGCCGGTCGGCGAGTCAATAGCCTATTCTTGCGTTGATGCTTAGGGTTGTCAATTTATATTTATTTAAATATTATTTGCGTATAATGAGCAGTGCTATAACACTGCGCTAAATAAAATGGCCGGTAAAGTGTAAATAATAAAGTGGCCGATGAGAGCAGGCGAATGCGAGCGGGCGTGCAGCGTACTGGAACGCGCGCGACCAAACTCACGGCAAGGCCCTGACTGCCGGCACCCGAGTCTCCCCGAGATTATGCTAATGTGTGCGTGGCAGTGTGTACGTACACGGCGCCCGGTACGCACGCAACTTTATTTCATGAAACTAATTTGAATATTTTGGCTTTTTATGCGGTAGTTGATTTTTAATACGTTTTCAAACTTTTGATAGCGATGACGTCATGAGGTTGGCTGAATATCCATAGTAGGCCTTTGCCATGTAAAACAAAAAAGAATATTTTGACACATTTGATTGACTTTGACAACTGACATGAAGTAAAGAATTTTGTTTATCAAAGCTTCTTAATGTTGCTAATCTATTACTTTTTTGTATGGATTATTACGCTATTACGCCGCTGGCAAATCTATTAAGATTTAAAAAAATAGATGGATGTATTACAGCTGTTTTACAGAAACATTAGAACTGACAGAATGCACAGAGTATGATGCCAAAAAGAAAAAGGACAAACCCAATGAACTTTTTTTTTACGTGATTTGGCAATGCACGGTTGTTATATTTACCTATTTTGGTATTTTATAAGTGAAGTAACGAAATTATTGTATTTTTCCGTACTATCCTTAGATATGGATAGTATCTAGTACGGAGCATGAAATAGTTGTTCAAATACTGTAATTATAGTACGAAATCCAACGCTGCGTTGACTTGACATTGACAGTTTTTGTTTAGGTTCGCCATTGCTTTTGCACAGCGAACTACATGACGTCATTATGGGACTCATTGAAAGTCAAGTTTATCTTGTGTATTTTATTGAAATATACCCCATCTCATAGTTTAGAGAGTTTTAAACGTCAAAATAATGGACAGGAATGTTAATATTTCGAAATGGTTTCGGAATCAGCAAAATATTTTTTTTCTTTACATACCGAATTTCTATATGTACTGTGGTGTATGTTTTTAATTTCAACTCGATATCTCCAGGCGTTCCCGAGATAGAAGGTCTTGACAGACGGACAGATCGACAACAGAGTGATAATATAAAGGTTCCGCTATTTTTCCTTTTGAGGTACGGAACCCTAAAAAAAACTTTATTGAAATATATTTACTATTATTTTTCGATATTTTTTTTCACTATTCTATGTGTTAATCCATGTAGTAAACTATCTGTAAACCAAGTTTCAACAAAATCGGTTCAGGCGTTTTTACGTGTGTAAGTAACAAATATCAAAACATTTAAAATTTTACATTCATAATCTTTTTTTGGATAAAAAGTATTCTACTATATATGTGTCACACACACATCATCAGCCATAGGACGTCCACTGCTGGACATAGGCCTCCTCCTGGGGGGGTTTTGCCAATACTCGCCACGCTTGGCAGGCGGGTTGGCGAGCGCAGTTAGGTGTGATTGTTCAAGGAAGACGCTGCTGCCCATCTTCCGGATTACATCCCTTAGCCGACTCTTACGGCAACCACGGGTAGAGAGGGTGGGGTACTATTCTAACGCCGGCACCACCACGGTTAACTATATGTGTACCATTCATTAATAAGCTTTGCTTAGTTTGTGGTCAGATGGTGCTGTGTGAAATGTCCTACGATATTTTTAATACATTTCCTACCGCAACTAGATATCAAATGATACTTCCAGGTTGTTTAAAAGTTGTCCAATAATTTCCGCAGAAAAAAATCTATCTAAATATATATAACTCAAAGGTGACTGACTGACTGACTGACTGACATAGTGATCTATCAACGCACAGCCCAAACCATTGGACGGATCGGGCTGAAATTTGGCATGCAGGTAGATGTTATGACGCAGGCATCCGCTAAGAAAGCATTTTGACTAATTCTACCCCCAAGGGGATAAAATAGGAGATGAAAGTTTGTATGAAACTTTGTCTATTTTAAACCGATCGGGCTGAGACTTTGCATGCATAAAGCTACTATGACGTAGGCATCTAGCGCGGGTGAAACCGCGGGGCACAGCTAGTTATTAATAAAACCAATTGTAACTACTTTATCTCGTGAAACAGGTCAGGCGATTACACCAGATTCAAGAAGCGTGATACGATGGTTAAACTAATTATTATTGTTTTATTTATGCGGGGCTACTCAGTTTCCAGAGTAAAACTAATTATTATAATTATGCACCTGATACCATTTCGCACGAAAGGTTATCTAAGGAAGGAAGCTATTTTTACTCCAGAATTATCACTACTTAATATCACACTACATATTATAAAACAAAGTCTTCAGTCGCGTCTGTCTGTCTGTTCGCGATAAACTTAAAAAGTACTGAACGGATTATCGTGCGAGTTTCACCAATAGATAGAGTGATTCACGAGGAAGGTTTAGGTATATAATTTGTCAAGGTTTTGTGTAAATTGTTTGTAATATGATGATAATTGTTGGAAGTGTCGGAAAAAGTTAAGCCACCTGGGGATATTTGACAAATCTTGACGAATTACCTAAATCTTCCTCACGTATCACTCTATTGGTGAAACTCGCATGATAACCAGTTTAGTAGTGTTTAAGTTTATCGCGAACAGACAGACAGACGCGGCGGACGACTTTGTTGTATAATATTGTAGTGATGAAAAAACGTCTTCGGAAAAAAAAAAAACTTCAGAAGTTAGTTAACTATCATAATTTTTTATTTATTTAATTTTTTGCATACGTGTCTTCAGAACGAGGTTTATAATTAGGTGTATATGTATGTATGTGTATACACTGCTCTGCAGGTCAGTTAAACAAAATCAAAATCAAAAAGTCATTTATTCAGTTTAGGCCCTGGTAAGGCACTTATGAACGTTAAGTTACATGTTTGAATCTACCACCGGCTCGTAATTACACTTCAACTGAGAAGACTCCGGCGAGAAACTCAGCAAGGCATTTTTTTGTGGATCTTTCTTTTCATATTAGGTTACAGTTTACAGTTATAGATATTAATATATTATGCTTACTACTCATTACTCAAAGTAATGAGCGCCAAAGCAGCGATGCCCTGGACGTTGTTTTGTTAAAGTTCTGTGTATCGTTGCAATGGTCATGGACAGGACAGGCGTTATCTCTTAACATCAGGGGAATTGGGAACTTACAGAGTTTCGCCTTTATAATAAATCAAAAATCAAAAAGTCATTTATTCAGTGTAGGCCCTGGCAAGGCACTTATGAACGTTAAGTTACATGTTTGAATCTACCGCCGGCTCGTAATTACACTTCAACTGAGAAGACTCCGGCAAGAAACTCAGCAAGGGATTTTTTTGTGGATCTTTCTTTTCATATCAGGTTACAATTTACAGTTATAAATATTAATACATTATGCTTACTACAATTGTCACTTAGCCAGGGGGATGCAAGTGCAGAGAGAAGCTACTACAACCATATATTCCTGTCTTCCACGTAATGAGCCACCTTATAGTAGGCTTTGTCAATTAACCTCTGCTTTATAAAATCTTTGTATTTATTATAGGACATTTTAGTTACCTCAAGTGGGATTTTATTATAGAATCTAACGCAATTCCCGAGAAAAGAATTATTAGCTTTAGATAACCTGAATCTAGGTGTCACAATTTTATCTTTATTTTTTGTGTTTAAGTTATGGCGGCTACTGTTAATTTCAAATGAATTTAAATTTTTCCGGACAAACAATGTTTTCGTAAATGTACTGTGACGGTAACGTTAATATCTTAAAATCCTTAAATCGATTTCGTAGTGATTTCGTAATGAAACCAATTGAGTGTTCGGATCGCGTCATGGATACTTAGTACATATAGATCAGTTAGTGATTATATTATAAATACATTTTGAAGTATCCTTGACATTCAAATATTTGTACACACGGAGAGATACCGCCCGTTCGTTGATACTACTTTTATATATCTTATCATAAATGTGATAAAGGATGCTAGCAATGTGTGCGGGTTCGCTTGCCTTTACCAATACGGCCATTGTTGAGAGTTGAAATAAGTCTCGCACTCTCTCGTAGTGCATTATTTCTTTTTGTTTTTGGTAACGCACTTTTTGCATTTTGCCAGTGCTAGCGACAGCCCTATTGGCTTATTGGTAGTATGTCTGCCTTAAGATCCGTAGGGCGTGGGTTCGATCCCGCCCAGGACAAACATTTTATGGTATAAGCAAATGTTTGTTCTGTATCTTATACCTTTAAACGAGCAATTCGTGTATATATAATCTGAATCTCGAAAACAGCTCCAACGATTTTCATGTTTGGGTTTCGGGGGTGATAAATCGATCTAGCTAGGTTTCATTTTTAGTAAACGTCGTTTTATCCGTGTTTTCAGCCGAGCAAAGCTCGGTCATCCAGGTACTACATGTTCAAACAAGCTAAAGAATTAAAAAAATCTACAACTGCGATTACATCGTCAGCCATAGGACGTCCACTGCTGGACATAGGCCTCCTCCTGGGTTTTGCCAATACTCGCCACGCTTGGCAGGCGGGTTGGCGAGCGCAGTTAGGTGTGATTGTTCAAGGAAGACGCTGCTGCCCATCTTCCGGATTACATCCCTTAGCCGACTCTTACGGCAACCACGGGTAGAGAGGGTGGGGTACTATTCTTACGCCGGCACCAACACGGCAACTGCGATTAAAGTATTATAGCTATAATTAAAGGAAAGAAGTATTTTTGTAAAAGGTCAAACGTAACGTATTTGGTTACGTAGAGAGCTTATTATTTCAGTTATGTACACTAAATTATTGAAACTACTAAGTAACAGCGCAATAACGTAATATCGTCCGAGATTACGTAACTACAAAACGCGTAATCATGTCCGGGATTTACTTTGATTACGAAATTACGTGTTTTTCTGAAACTAAGCAATTCGGTATGTAAAGAAAAAAAACCGGCCAAGTGCGAGTCGGACTCGCGCACGAAGGGTTCCGTACCATTATCTATAAACACGGTAAAAAGTCACGTCTGTTGTATGGGAGCCCCCTTAAATATTTATTTTATTCTGTTTTTTAGTATTCGTTGTTATAGCGGCAACAGAAATACATCATCTGTGAAGATTTCAACTTTCTAACTATCACGGTTCATGAGATACAGCCTGGCGACAGACGGACAGACAGACAGACGGACGGACAGCAGAGTTTTAGTAATAGGGTCCTGTTACCCTTTGGGTACGGAACCCTAAAAAGACGATACTGATTCTAAAACCATTTCGAAATATTTCATTCCTGTTCATTATTTTTGCGTTTAAAACTCTTTAAACTACAAGATGAGGTTTATTTTAATAAAATACATAAAATAAACTTTACTTTTAATTGTCCTCTAATGACGTTACATATTAGGCTGTATAGAGCTACTTTCGGTGCCTAAAAAAAGCAATGGCAAACTTAAACAAAATCTGTCAATGTCAAGTCAACGGCAGTCATAATAACCTCTTCCATACACGTACGTCGAGTTGTTTTTCGCTTTATTGGTACAAATATTGGGACTTTTTTATTTTACACGTTACTCGGACTCTGATATCGGCTTTACGTTGATCACTAATTTAATTTATAATTATATTCACTAAGAATTTGGTAATCGTAGCGAAAACATTGAAGAGTTTATAATATAAGTTTTGTTTACTTCAAATTAATTGTCAAAGTCAATAAAATGTGTCAAATAGCTGTGTACTTTTTTTGTTTTACTTGGCATATATTATATTCAGCTTACTTTATAACGCCATCGGTATAAAAAGTTTGAAAACGTATTAAAAACCAACTTTAGAAATCCAACTTAGATCCAAATTAGAAAGCCAACATATTTAAATATTATCAGTCAAAGTGCCGTGGTGGTACCGGGTGTCGTGGTGGTGCCGGGGTAAGAATAGTACCCCACCCTCCCTACCCGTGGTTGCCGTAAGAGTCGGCTAAGGGATGTAATCCGGAAGACGGGCAGCAGCGTCTTCCTTGAACAATCACACCTAACTGCGCTCGCCAACCCGCCTGCCAAGCGTGGCGAGTATTGACAAAACCCCCCCAGGAGGCGGCATATGTCCAGCAGTGGACGTCTTGATGGCTGATGATGATGATGAGATCAGTCAAAAATATAAAATAAATTGTAGTCAGCGGGGCATAGAATCGATGTAGGTACCTACCAGTTTAATATCTTGGATTCTGTGACCTTATTAACCTTGAAAAACTTGAGACACGAGATATTTTGAGACTAGTTTTAGAATGTCAAAATGAAGGTTTATACAAGTTTCCAGCTTATCTCTTATTGCGAGGTTGACCCTTTTTTGGCTTAAGTGACTGTACTGTATAAATAAATTAGCTATCCGCCCCGGCTTCGCACGGATAGTAAGAATGGGTATAGTAAGCTATCCTTAAAAGGTAGATATATGCCACCGCGGACTTGTTTGTAGATCTATAAAGAGGAATATCCCGCCATGCATTGTTTTGTTATATCTCAAAGGGATTAGGCCGCGTTTTCGATGAAAGCTCCCAGGTGGCTCGACTTTTCCGGCACTTCCAATAATTATCATCATATTTCAACCAATTTACACAAAACCTTGACAAATTATATACCTAAACCTTCCTCATGAATCACTCTATCTATTGGTGATGCTTGCATGATAATCAGTTCAGTGGTTTTTTTAAGTTTATCGCCAACAAATAGACGCGGCGGATGTCTTTGTTTTATAATAATATATGTAGTGATACAATTTTTGATTACTTTTCGATATAGATAATAATAATAAATAATAAATATTGTAGGACACATTACACACAGTGCCATCTGACCCCAAACTAAGCAGAGCTTGTGTGATGGAAGTCAGATAACTGATAGAATACATAAATACTTTTTTTTTTGTAAATACATACTTATAATACATACAGAACACCCAGACACAGAACAAACATTTGTTTATACCAAACAAACATTTGTCCTTGGCGGGAATCGAACCCACGCCCTACAGCTCAGTCAGACATACTCCCAATGAGCCAACAGGGCTGTCTAAGCCAACAGGGCTGTCTATAGATAATAAATCACACTAATATTATTAAGGCGAAAGTTTGTAAGTGTGTTTGTATGTTTGTTAGTTCTTCACGCTCCACCGCAGTACCAGATATTCCGCCGCGAAGTAGTGTGTAAACATTACTGTGTTCCGGTTTGAAGGGTACTGCAGCTAGCGAAATTACTGGGCTGTTGAGACTGACCATCGCAAGTATCAAAGTAATGAAAAATACTCGTACATATATCCGTGTATTATGCATACATACATTCTGTTGAAGGGCACGTAGGTACGATTTGGGGTAACGTAGATAATATTACAAAAGAGTTAATATGTCAAGAGAGAGCTATTAGAATAATTAATGGCTTATAAAATTTAATCAGCAAAAAAATATTTTAAAACTGACAAAATTATGACAGTGATGTCTCTATACATATAGGACACTATGGTCATGGACAGACGCTATCTCTTAACATCAGGAGAGCGTCTCGTCGAATCGCTCTGTCTATTGATGGAAACTGCATTAAAATCCGTTGCGTAGTTTAAAAGATCTAAGCGTACAGACGGCGGGAAGCGACTTTGTTTTATACTATGAAGAGATTAGCGATCCGCCCCGGCTTCGCAGGGGTGCAATCTAGACACTAATGTGGTGCATATGTATGTATTATACATATGAACCTTCCTCTTGAATCACTCTGTCTATTGATGGAAACTGCATTAAAATCCGTTGCGTAGTTTAAAAGATCTAAGCGTACAGACGGCGGGAAGCGACTTTGTTTTATACTATGTAGAGACTAGCGACCCGCCCTGGCTTCGCACGGGTGCAATGTAGATACTAATGTGGTGCATATGTATGTATTATACATATAACCCTTCCTCTTGAATCACTCTGTCTATTGATGGAAACTGCATTAAAATCCGTTGCGTAGTTTATAAGATCTAAGCGTACAGACGGCGGGAAGCGACTTTGTTTTATACTATGTAGAGACTAGCGACCCGCCCTGGCTTCGCACGGGTGCAATGTAGATACTAATGTGGTGCATATGTATGTATTATACATATAACCCTTCCTCTTGAATCACTCTGTCTATTGATGGAAACTGCATTAAAATCCGTTGCGTAGTTTATAAGATCTAAGCGTACAGACGGCGGGAAGCGACTTTGTTTTATACTATGTAGAGACTAGCGACCCGCCCTGGCTTCGCACGGGTGCAATGTAGATACTAATGTGGTGCATATGTATGTATTATACATATAACCCTTCCTCTTGAATCACTCTGTCTATTGATGGAAACTGCATTAAAATCCGTTGCGTAGTTTATAAGATCTAAGCGTACAGACGGCGGGAAGCGACTTTGTTTCATACTGTGTAGAGATTCGATTTTATAACTCGATAAGCAATCGCCATGACAATGGCTATGCGAGTCGCTTGCGCCTCATATTTACTAACACACGATTAGATAACGAAAGAAATTGAATTCAAAATGGCTGCTGTATCTCTAATCACATAGTTATATGATGGTTTTGTCATTTAAATGTCAAGTGGCCGGCCTTAGTGTTCACTGCTTTTAGGCTTTGTTACGTATAGCTCCGAATGTTATTTAGAACTTTCGCAATTTAAAATATCGTATATACAAACAGCGCCATCTGACCCAAACTAAGCAAAGCTTGTACTATGGAAGTCAAATAACTGATAGAACATTTAAATACTTTTTTTGTTGTAAATACATACATAACACCTAGACACAAAACAAACATTTCTATGTTTGACCTGGGTGGGAATCGAACTCACGCCCTACAGTTCTTAAAGCAGATATACTACCAATGAGCCAAAAGGGCTGTTTATAATAAAATTACTATAAAAAAAAAAAATACTTTCTTTCTTGCCATCAGGAGAGCGTTTCGTTTGTATTATTAACCGACTTCAAAAAGGAGGAGGTTCTCAATTTATGTGTTTTTTTTATATGTGTGTGCACCGATTACACTGAGATTTATGATCCGATTTACGTGATTCTTCTTCAGTTTGATGCGGAATAGTTGCCATTTGGTCTTATAAAAATTTAACATAGTGCTGATGTTTTTTTATGAAGTCGGTTTAACTTTTTTTTAAGATTATTTATTTTAAAATGTTTAGTTAATTTATGTTTACGCCAAGAAACACTTGAACAGTATGAGTCTAGCTAGACTCGCTAAGATTCAAAAACGTCTTGCCAAAAACAATTACATCGTGCATGTAAACAAAAATTTTCACAAAAAAATTCTGTTAAAATGAAAACAATTGTTTTCTACTTGCTACCTACTGATCTGTTTGAAGTCGGTGCCAAGCACCGGCACCTAGGCTAGGCTAAGCACCGACTTCAAACGGATCAGTAGGTACCTAGCAGGTATAATAATACATTGTAAAGTAAGTTTATTTTTCGCTTTTTAGTGCTGATGTTTTTTTCTTGAAGTCGGCTTAACTTTTTTTTTTAAAGTTTATTACTTTTACATAAAAGACGTTCAGTGTAACGTGTGTGTGGCCCTGGTGTCAGCCTTCACTATCGGTCAATCGCAGCAATTCAGCGCGAGCGGAGCCTACATACCTAATAGTGATACCCACTGACTGCAATCATTATTGTTCCACGCTCCCGTCGCGTGGTCTTGATTATTCTGTTTTTCTTCGCCTGATTGTCTTAGCGTTGATAGCTCAGTGGTTAGCGCGGTCGGTTGACGCTGTTCGTCAAGGAAAACGTAAATTTTGGATGTACACAAACGAAAACCAATTTTTAATTATTAATAACAGTTATACTGAAAGTCTTTTATGTAAAAGTAATAGGACGAACGAAACGCTCTCGCGATGGTAAGAGAGAAAGTAATTTTTAGTATAGTAAGTTTTTTTGTCAGGCTAGGTGTTTAACCACTGCTCACCTGATGTTAAGTGAAGGTGTGGTCGAAGATGGTAAAGCACACCTAGCCTGGAATGGTACTGGCTTTCAAGTGAGGTTGCCGGAACACACCGTTAGATGCTTGGCGGGAGATTTTCAACCGCGGTGGTAGCAAGTAGCAGACCCATCTCTCGAATACAGACACAATATCTCTCAATCACATTGCCGTATTAAACGAATGCATTAAATACTCAAGTTTTCTGCATAAAACTATAAATAACATTTCAATATATACGCAGTATATATCACGCATAGATAAAAAACCGTCTGGTATTTTTTTCCACTCGAGATAAGGAAAGCGTCTGCCACGTGGGAACCTTGTGGTTCGCAGCTGATACCTGGCCCTCAAATGTGCAAATCGGGTATCGCTGCAATGGTCATGGACAGGCGTTATCTCTTGACATCAGTAGAGCGTCTCGTTCATATAATTAATTTAATGTAAAACATAATTACTATTCCCGAGGGATAGAAATAAATCCGTAGGACGTCCACTGCTGGACATAGGCCTCCCCCATTGATTTCCATAAAGACCGGTTGGAAGCGGCTCGCATCCAGCGCGTTCCTGCGGTCTTTATGAGGTCGTCTGTCCACCTTGTGGGTGGACGTCCTACAGCGCTTGCCGGTCCGTGGTCTCCACTCCAGAACTTTGCAGCCCCATCGGCCATCAGTTCTGCGTGCTATGTGCCCTGCCCACTGCCACTTCAACTTGCTAATCCGCTGGGCTATGTCGGCTACTTTAGTTCGTCTACGGATCTCCTCATTTCTGATTCGATCTCGTAGGGAAACTCCGAGCATAGCCCTCTCCATAGCTCGTTGTGCTACTTTAAGCTTACTAAGCAGGCACACAGTGAGAGGTATCAATAATGTTAAAGAAAATCATACTAAATACTATAATTGATTAATTCAGGCGTCACTTTCACTAAAGTTCATTTTTAACTTCTTCTTTAAATTTTCAACGAAAACGACTTTTAAGCAGAAACACACTAAACATATATTTTTTTTTTTTAATTTTGATCTTTCAAAATAATATAATATTTATTATAACCATAGAAACAACTACTTCGGCTTTTATTTGAGTTAACATCTCGCTGACCATCCAAAGAGGTAACGCAGCCACCCTTACGGGATCTTTTGGATGGTATTAGTAAAAAAACTGTATTTGGGTGCTAATAGTAACCTTTTTTTCCTTTCTTCTTGGCATCGCACTCCGTGCATTCTGCCAGTTTCAATATTTTTGGATTTTATGTCCAGTCTTCGGTCTTCAGCTTCTTTATCTTAATACTTATGTATTATGGTACAAATTTACTTTTCAACTAATTGGTTTAAAAAAAAAACGAGGAAACCGTAGGTATAGTAACCTTGTATGGTATCACGGTCTCGCAGCCCGCAGGGCAGCCCCCATGGCACCCGTGGCAGCACGCCGCGAGCCAATGATCGAGACGGCATTAGCATGCAATCACGCGGCGTCTGGTCCGACTATAGGTGGAGAACGCGTGTTCATAGGGTGGCCATGCGCGGTCATAGCACACGGATATTCGCGGACAATAACTTTTTATCAAGTTTTTTTTTCTGTTTGACTTCCAGCTCAACTGGAAATATACTAGTAGCGTCTTGTGATTTCTCCAGCGTTGACCCGGATAAAAAATATTTTATGAGTTAATCCGGGGTAGGTATGCTATGTGTAGGCCGCGGATTAGTGCGAAAGATCCTGTAGCCCTGGCACATAGTCGTCAGGTAGAAACATCCCAGGGTTTTTAATGGGTAGACCGCCAGTTTGGCGGAGAGTCCCGCATAACCAAAATGATTCCTTCGGATCCGGTGGCATCCGTTAAGGATATGGATAAAAAAAGATTAAGCTGTAACACCATGAAGAAGTAATCAACAAACAACAGAAGAAACAGACTAGTTGCTTTTTTTATACTATAATGATGCAGTCTGTATCTTTTATTATAGATTAACACATATTATGCTGTTTTTTAGGACGCAGAGAAACCGCAGGTTTATGATATTAATGTGATTGGTAGTATTTATACCTTGAGAGTTATAAAAGTGTGCGTTCGATTCCCACCTGTAACTTTCAACTATCTATCTATAAACATAGCATGGCACAAGGTAATCTCTAGTACTCGGTTGACTAGGTACCAGACGAGAGTTGAAAAATTGCCGTCAAGCACCTAACGGTGTGTTCCGTCAGCCTTGAGAGCCAGTTCCATTATAGGCTAAATGTGCTTACTATGTCAAAGCACACGGTCACTTACCGTCAGGTTAGCTGTTGTCAATACCTATAACCTATCAACCATAAAAAACCATCACATATATAAAATGCAAGCCTATTTGATACTAAAAAGTTACTCTTGCTTAGTTTGGGCCTAGGTAGCGCTATGTACACGTACAATATATTTAGATTCAGATTCTTTATTCACCTTATAACATGTTTTCGTTATGCTCAGTAAGTCGATTAAATACAGTTAGTATATAAAAAAAGGAATATATGTAATTTTTATTTCAATATTTTACATTTGGATTTAAAATATGTATCCAAAATGCATCTTTATGTATGAAGTTTATTACTTTTGTAGTGTAATAAATTCTAAAAATACTCGTACTGTCAGTAAAAACTTCAACAGGCCACATAACCTCGTTATTTCTGCTTCCAGATTCCCGTTTTGTCCACAAAATTGGAACAAAATAATAAACGTCCAACACATTGACATTTCACCTCAACCGTGCAAAACACCACCCTGACCCACTTTCCGAGACATCAATGTAATATAATTTAATATTAAATCCGGAAAATTTCCGAATGATTGTCACATTAACGAGATAAGTCAGTAGCGTGGCGGCGCCCGCGCAGCTATAAGATCCCCCCACGCGATAAATTCCGTTTAGTTCATTTGAAACGTTCAAAGGCGTAACACGTACCGTTTTGTCAACAGAATTACGAGAGATGTGCGCCGCGATCGACATGTTGGCGTCGGAGCAACTATTTTACGGAGTCAGCCCGCCGGCTGGATTCCTCACTGACTACACACCATCAGTGCGGAGACCAGTAAAAATCCACCAATCATCGCGAGGATTCTCAGCACCGTGTTTATCAACACTCAAGCCTGTTCAGCTAAACCTCAAATCAGCATCGAGGTCTTGCATCAGACAAGTGATACCGTCAGATAAAAAGAAGAGAGTGGTCTTCGCAGATGACAGAGGATTCGCCTTAGAACAAGTCAAGTTTATGACTGAGCCATCTCATGTGCCTCCGTACTGGGCGTTGAAAATTGTCGCCAGTCCAACATTGGAACGGAAACCTCCTCCAAAACCGGCTGTCGACCTTTGGGAGATGAGATTCAACCAACCAGCATCGGACTACGTCGAATTCAGAAGAAGAATCACTGAAGAGCGTGTGTCTTTAGAAAATGTTATTGTAAAACAAAACGAGTGTGCGGTAGACGGTACAGTGAAAGTGAAAAACTTGGATTTTAATAAGGAAGTCTTCGTCAGAGTGAGTTCTGACGGTTGGACAACTAGCGAAGACACTTCTTGCGCTTTCGTCGAGTCCGGACCTTTAAACAAAAACAGGACATCGGCTTACGACACCTTCGGCTTCAGGTTGCAGCTGCCGATCCATTCTCGTAGATTAGATTTCTGCGTATGCTTCAAATGCAAAGGAGAAGAATATTGGGATAATAATGGAGGTAGTAACTATACTATAGAAAAGTCATCAGTGCGGTCTACTCCAGCAGTGGCTTGCGCTAGGATAAACTTCGGCAACTCCTGGACTTCTAGAGATGGTAACGGAAATACGCCTTACTGGTGAAGTTGCTGGACAAATTCATGGTTTGCAGTGTTTGTGATTAACTGTGCCATAGATGTTTGGTGCGATGGACTGTGTTTGGCTAGGATGGAGCAAACATCTTCGTACTCCGAAGAGTCTTTATGGAATGAAGATCCTGAGGTAACATGATAGTTTTTCTAGATGCATGGAGTATGTACTAAGTATTTTTTTTCGGTTCTTCAAGAAGTTTTATAAATATCATTAAATATAGAAAGAAATTTCTTGAAAAATATTTTATATGATGGGGTTTGCATTGAGATTGCACTTTTATATGATTTTGTGACTCGACCCGCCATATGGTTATTCTCGAAATTATAGATCTTTTTTTATATTATAATATATGACATATAAAAATATTTTTACAATCGAAATGTCATGTCAGATTTTTTGTTATATTTTTGGCATTCCTCTAATTATAATGCTAAGTAATGCGGGATTACTCGCGTTTAATTACGCGCATTATACGCAGTTTTGTGTCCATTAAGGGCACTGGATGTGGCGGAAACTATAGTCGGATTATCCGATTTAATTAAACATGAGTCATCCTGAATATGTTAAACAAAAATGTGTCAAATACATGTCAGTTTCAATATGTGGTAATAAGTAAGAAAGTAATGACACATTTTGTTTTGACCTTAAGCCTAGGTCATGACGTTATCAATATGACATGTCAACAATAAATAATTTGAGCTCCTGGCAACGCGAGTTCGTTATTATAATTTATTATATACTATACCTACTATACTATAAATGTGAAAGTTTTTGAGGGTGGAATGATGTTTGTTACTCTTTTACACAAAAACTACTGAACAGATTTGGTTGAAATTTGGCACACATATAGTTTATGGTCTGGATTAACATATGTGATACTTTTTAACTGCGAAACTGAATAAACTTTTTGTTAAATTCCACTCGGATAAAGTCGAGGGTAACAGATAGTAATATTATAAATGCAAAAAAGTTTGGATGTTTGTTACTCAAGCACACAAAAACTTCTTAACGTTTTTGAATGAAAAGCACATAGATAGTTCAATACCTGAATAAACACAGAATACTTTTCATCTCGGAAATATGTTAGGTTCCTATAGGATTATCAAAAACCGCACTGCAAGGCGTATCTATTTGATATCAATGTGCCTTATGAAACATTATGCCGGGATGAAAGGTATCCTTTAATCTGAGTAATTAAGTAGCGCAAGTTTCATGATTTTATTTTATTTATTAGGCTTCACAATAACAACTACAATACATAAAACACCAACTAATTAAAACTTAAGAATACTAAATGTGTTGCTTATCTAAGGAAGCACAAGATGCAAATATTATATTAATATTAAATTGAATAACATTCAAAACAACAATTAATATAACAAAATTAAAATTAAAACAATAAATCTATAATCAAAACAAAATTCATAACTGACACCATAATCAAAATCTGAATAATACACAAAATTAAAATTATTATAAATTAAAATATTAATCAACCAATTTAATAACTCATCTTGCTACCAACACCGGCCAAGATCACACTCAAATGAGACTTGAACTGTGACAGAGAACCAAAGATGATGAACTATTGCTTATTTGTTACTTACTTACATATGTATAATTTCACTCTAAACCCAATCAATTCAATTTCTTATATCAACGCGGACGAAATCAAAATCAAATCAAAAAGTCATTTATCCAGTGTAGGCCCTGGTAAGGCACTTATGAACGTTAAGTTACATGTTTGAATCTACCACCGGCTTCAACTGAGAAGACTCCGGCAAGAAACTCAGCAAGGCATTTTTTTGTGGATCTTTCTTTTCATTTTAGGTAGATACAGAAATAGATAATAATACATTATGCTTACTACAATTGTCACTTAGCCAGGGGGATGCAAGTGCAGAGAGTAGCTGCTACAACCATATATTCCTGTCTTCCACGTAATGAGCCACCTTATTGGCTTTGTCAAAATCGCTGGCGCAAGCTAGTAGATAATAATATATCAAATAAATAGGATCGAACTTTGATGCAAACGTTCAATCTTAAAATTTAGAAAAAGAATGTTGCTACCTCAAAAAAAAAAAACTCAAAACTCAAAGTGCTTTATTTCCTTTGGACCTTACAGGACTCTTGGACACGTCACACGTCACAAATTATAAACATACTTAAAACTAGGAAATAAAGTGATCACTTTGATCTTTCGTTCACTTCAATCTTTTTGAGGTAAAGTAAAGAAGCGAACAAGAAACCTTTACCTTGTTAGATTGTTAGTTTTCGAGTTGGAGCAAAACTCGTACCATATATTATGTCATTGGATATGAAGTGTTTGATGCAGTTGGTCGGTGAGATAAGAATAAAGTTGGATCTCGTTTATCGTCACACTTGCATAGAACATTTATTTTTACTTTTTTCGAAATTTTATGATTGTGACTGACTCTGACTGTCTCGCTTTCTCAAGGGAGACAGACAGTCAAGTGCTGTTGATCCATTTTACATAAACGACGAGTAAAAGGAAAAAACTTTTTTAACAAATTTATTATTACTAATTAAAAGTTGAAAGTATCTCAAGTTGAAAATCTGCCGCCAAGCATCTAACGGTGTGTTCCGGCAGCCTCACTTGAGAGCCAGTTCCATTCCAGGCTAGGTGTGCTTTACCATCTTCGACCACACCGTCACTTAACATCAGGTGAGCTGTGGTCAAACACCTAGCCTGTCAGTCATAAAAAAAAATAAAAATAATTAAATTTAAACATATAACTTATATACAGCATTGTAGCGATGATGGCTCAGTGGTTAGTGCGGTAGGTTTTCATGCCGAAGGGCGTGGGTTCAAACCCCAATAATGAGCTTGAGCTGCCGGTGAAGGAAAACATCGTGAGGAAACCATAGCGTGGTGGTAGGGTACTCTCTAGTACTCGGCTGGGTAGCTACCACCCTCAAGTTGAAAATCTGCCGCCAAGCATTGAACGGTGTGTTCCGGCAGCCTCACTTGAGAGCTAATTCTATTCAAGGCTAGGTGTGATTACCATCTTCAACCACACTTTACACTCACTTTACATCAGGTGAGCTGTGGTCAAACAACTAGCCTGTCAGCCATAAAAAAAACTTTTGTAATCCTGTTTTAATTGACTTATTTTTCTTATCTATAACCAATAAATAATTTGAAATTGAAATACAGTGGAGCGTCGTTTATCCGAACTTATTGGGGGACATGGGTGTTCAGAATGCCAGTTCGGATAATTGAACTGTCATACACGTAATCAAAAAGAATTAAAAAACAGGCCAAGTGCTAATCAGACTCGCGCACTGAGGGTTCCGTACAAACTTGTAGGTATATAAGTAAAAGTTATGATATTTTTCTTTTTAATGGTAATTAATGCCTGTCGCAATTTTTCCTTTATCTGTGCTATAAGACGTTGCTTCGTACCAAATTTCAAGATTCTGAGTTCACGGGAAGTACCCTGTAGGTTTTGATTCCCTTGCGAGTGTCGAAAATATAGCATAAACGGCTGTATCTTTTGATTGTGTTGGCTTAGAAGTTTGATTTTTTTCACAGCTCCAAGGGACAGTACACCTGAGTATTTGATATTGAATTTCAGCTTGATACCTCTACGCGTTCCTGAGGAAAAGGGTCTTGACAGACAGACGGACAACAAAGTGATCCTATAAGGGTTCCGTTTTTCCTTTTGAGGTACGGAACCCTAAAAATGATAAACAATGTCAACCAAACTTGTCAAAAGCTAATAATTGGCGGATGCTTTGCCTACGGCGCCAGCGGGCTTCTCCGCCGAGGAAGACTTGGACTCGAGCGTGAAACTAATAGAAGCGCCTTTGTCTGGATGATCGCGCCCGATTCATGTATATTTATGTTCCGCCGAATTAAAACTATATTTGTATCTTTTGTGGCAAATAGGAATTAAACAATTAAAGTGCAGACAGTCTTGTAATAAATATTAAATAGGTACAATTAACGCTTAAAAAGTTGTGTGCACGAGCGCGGGTCTAGGGTGCGTGCGAATCGGGCAGGTATAGTTCGGATAAACGGTCGTTCGGTTCATCGACGTTCGGATAATTAACGCTCCGCTATACAAGGCTTGTTCATAGATCATAACAAATTATATATCACTTCCGTAGATAAACGTATCAAGAACATGTTTCCAAAGATATATTTAGTCGTGTTCTTTAATTGTACTTACATAAATATTTTAATTTAAACATTATGCTAAAATATGGCAGAATAACTGTCGGTTGACATTTCAATGGAAAACTTGCTGATGTTTTTGGTGCATATATTTGCGACCATTTCATGTAATGCATGTTAAGGAACAATAAGTGAAAGACGTGTCTTACGTATATCTTATTGATATGTTAATTTTGAGTTTCATAAAATTACAGACATCTGACAATAAAGTTGTCTGGGCATTTAAATTATATTAATACTAGCCGCGCCCCGCGGTTTTACCCGCGTGGTGATGGATGATGATGATGATGATGAAAAGTATTCTATGTCTTATTCCAGGTTATAAACTATACGTGTGCCAAATATCATCCGAATCCGTTCAGTAGTTTATGGTGAAAGAGTAACAAACATCTGTTCATCCTACACACTTTCATCTTTACAATATTTTGGTAGGTAAAGGTAGGACAGATTAAATTTGTCTTCTATGTCATCATTGTCATTATTGCCCTGTCATATACATTTTTAATTCACCTTCAAACAAACAAGGCATATTAATATAGCATCTACATTTCTATTTAAAACCGTTTTAAGAGACTGCCAAATATTTAGAATGTTTTGGCATATATTCTAAAACGTTGTCAATTAGTGTTTATATATAGAAAATAATTTAATGAATCACGTAGGAAATAACACATGAGTTCATAGACCGAATAATACTGCTTATCTGATATTATATCACAATATTTATTATGAGATTGGAACAAATATTTGCTCGGTGAAATCTTGTGTGAAATCAGAGTTGTTGTTTCCATGTGAACACTTAATTTTTTTCTAGATATAAAGTAGCTTATGTTAATCCAGTGTGGCAGCTACCTTTATATCAAATTTCAGCAATTTTGGTCAAGCCGTTTGAGCGTGAAGACGTAACAAACAAACACACTCACAACCTTTCGCCTTTACAATATTTGGTAAGAGTTTGGGACAAATATTTGTTCCGTGAAATCTTAATAAATTTATACGAAATTTGATTATAAGTCGTGCTCATTATAAATATACTATTATTTCTGTTAACATATTTTGCCTTATAAATGTGTTTTTTTTTTTACATTTTGGATGTTTGTTACTCAATCACGCAAAGATCTTTCGAACGGATTCGGATGAAATTTGGCATACATATAGTTTATTGCCCGGATTAACATATATGATACTTTTTATAATAGATAAATACTAGTGTTCCTGTGGGATTATCGAATAACTAACTACTGGACGTATTCACTAGAAATTTGGTATAGATGCTTCTCATGGAGATTTATCTAACACTATTCCACAGCCTGAGCATTTTTGTGGTACACTTCACTGAAAAACTATCACGCCTATAGATTTGCGCTTTAACATAGTAATTTAACTTCATATCTAGAAGTGTTATCTGTCAAAAAAAAAAACATAATTTTATAACCATTAAAACGAATGACCAATAACAATTTTGTATTCATTAGACAGAATGTTATTGTACTACTAACGCCATCTGTTAGAAAAACAAAGAGTTAACATCGCTGTAACAGAACTAAACTCAATACTCAAATACATCGTAGTTAATCTACTTAATACTAGATGACACCACTAGAATCAGGCGTAATCAGTGTTCCCAACTTGGAGGTTTTATAATAATTCAAAAAGCTGTTTTAAAAATTATTGCTCGCTAGAAAAACTACACGAGCCCTCACAAAGCTCAGCTTTTTGCTAGCTTAGGAAATAGGGCAAGTGTCATGACTTGCTTATATTTACAGATGTCTCTCTGAACCTAAGGGGCCGTTCAAGTATTACATAAGCACCAAAGGGGGGTGGGAGGTTCTTTACTTTGCTTATTTTTGACGACATTGGGGATGAGGCGATCTGAATGGTGATAATATCAACTAAGTCGTATAAATTATGCTGATTGTTTGGTTTCCTTGTTATCGACACGCCACGTTTTAGCGAAATGGCTGCTAATTAAACCAATATTTATTTAAGCATAGGAGAGGGAAGTAAGAGCTTTGCTTACTTTTGCTGACAAGGGGGAGGGAGGGGTTAATAATTACTAAAACTGCTTACGTAATTCTTGAATGGTCCCTAAAGTTAACGCGGACTAAGTCGCGTGCGTATGCTAGTTGTAAGTAATTAATATTTTTGGTATCTGTAATGTACTGTGTTGTTCACAAGCCAGCTATTTTCGTCCTGAGATAAAACTCTACGAGTAATTAACGTCACTGACATGACCAGTTAACTGTTATTGTTGATAAATGAAATTACAACTTTGTATGAAAAGAACAAAGTTTTATTCCAAACTACACCATAATTACTCGGAATAAGATCTTATATAAAATGGTTTTTTTTAGTCAATTATCTTATATGTTTTGGCAATAATATGTCAACGAAAATATGTTTTAAAAAAAACAGAATTGCCTCTCTTTGTATTATAGATAGATAGATTTTTTTTAAATTGTGCGCTCCATAATTACAGAAAACAAAACAATCTTATGAGCTAGTGCCACAAGTAGCGGCCTTATCGCTAGGAGAGATCTCTTCCAGGCAACCAAGAATGGAAAACACGGTAAAAATCAAAAATCAAAATCAAAAGTCATTTATTCAGTTTAGGCCCTGGTGAGGCACTTATGAACGTTAAGTTACATGTTTGAATCTACCACCGGCTCGTAATTACACTTCAACTGAGAAGACTCCGGCAACAAACTCAGCAAGGTACGAATTAAGATCAGACGGGAGATTTTGTAACAATTAAAAATATAAATTAAACTATTGACAATACCTATATTAAACATGTAAAAATAATAATAATGTATTTAAAAAAAACGCGAATTATATTTTGTTTATTTCAATGTAAAAGATTTATTGTTTTTAGCTTTGTGTGTGCAAGCTAGCTGTTGCCAGCGAATTCGTTCGTGTGGAATTTATAAAAAAAAACATTATTTTTAATGTAAAAGTAATGAGACGAACGAAATGCTCTCCAGATGGTAAGAGTAACGCCTGTCCATGACCATTGCAGCGATACACAGAACTTTCAGTAGTAAAATAAAGTCCAGAGCATCGCTGCTTTGGCGCTTATTGCTTTGAGACTGGATGGTTATCTCAACAGCCCTGTAACGTCGCTGCAGTTCATTTTCACAGTCATGTTTACACACTACTGCTTAGCGGCAGAATATCTGGTACTGCGGTGGTACCTAGACGACCTCCTGCTAAGGCGATCTACCACCAAGTCTGTGCTTTTTCCTTAAGAAGCTAAAATTTAAAAAGAAAGATAAATAGTATTTGTAAAGTTGTTGTTGAGTAATGGCGTGTCCAAGAGAAAGAGGGATTCATTTTTATATATGTAGGTATATAAGATAGAAGTGATATAATTAATTGTTTGTAAAATATTCATGTTTGCATTTGAATTTTAGAAGTGATTATGTGTACAATATTTCTCACGAAATTTGTTTTATTGGTATTTGTTTACTTCATAATACAATAATGGAATTGCTCAAAACTTGAAACGAATTATATATAACTAATAAATATATTTTATATAATTCAATTAATGTTATATAGTTTTTAATGATTCATTAGACATGTACATACACAACGTTTTTGTTATCCAAAAATCTGTAGTAGTGTGCAGTAAGTTTTTTTTTGATTTTATAATTTTATCCTGTCATTTTGTGATTATTAATGTTAAATTTTATATTAATATATTTTAATGATAAAGCATGTTTTGTTGACATTACAAAATGGCGGAAAGACGGTAGCTATGATGTAAAATTCCAGTAAAATAGAAGACGAATGGTAGTAATTTATTTTTTGTGAAAGTTACATGATATAGTTAATACAATATTCATTTCATTTCCACTTTAAATAATCAAATGAAAATGTTAAATCAAATAGAAATTTTGATTTCAAAAGAACTGATTTATTATACCTAGTTATGAATCATAGTTGATTAAGTATATGATTGTTATATTGCTAATAATTAAGCACATGAATGACAGATTTAAATATATTTTTGCAGCAATATATTGATTTGAAAAAACTGGTCTATTATTTTTACTCTGTATGCTTATATCTTTTAAACTACGCAACGGATTTTAATGCGGTTTCCATCAAGAGACAGAGTGATTCAAGAGAAACGTTTATATGTATAATACATGCATATGCACCACATTAGTGTCTAGATTGCACCCGTGCGAAGCCGGGGCGTGTCGCTAGTCTCTACATAGTATAAAACAAAGTTGCTTCCCGCCGTCTGTACGCTTAGATCTTTTAAACTACGCAACGGATTTTAATCCGGTGTCCATAAATAGACACAGAGCGATTCAAGAGGAAGGTTTATATGTATAATACATGCATATGCACCACATCAGTACATACATTTCACCCGTGCGAAGCCGGGGAGGGTCGCTAGTAATACGTTGAACGCGCAAAGCTCTTTATTGAACAACTCTTTATTGTACATCACACATCACATCACATCATCAACCATAGGTTGTCTACTGCTGGACATAGGCCTCCTCCTGGGGGAGTTTTGCCAATACTCGCCACGATTGGCAGGCGGGTTGGCGAGCGCAGTTAGGTGTGATTGTTCAAGGAAGACGCTGCTGCCCATCTTCCTGATTACATCCCTTAGCCGACTCTTACGACAACCACGGGTAGAGAGGGTGGGGTACTACGCCGGCACCAACACGGCACACTACACTTTATTGTACGCTTTTGATAAATTGGCATAAAAGTCTTAGATTCGGGGTCATTTAACATCAGGTGAGCTGTGGTCAAACACCTAGCTTGTCAAAGATTAATTAAAAAAGTTTTCTGCAAATAGATCCGCGCTTAGTTTTTAATATTACAATGAATCTCAGTTCTTTCTTGAGTGACGAAACCGGTATGTGATGCCAACTTTGTGATATTTTAGATTTCGTCTTGTCGTCAATCTGTGTTGCATCATAGGTAGATGGTAGGTATATATATACACTATCTGCGTGAACATGTTACTAGGTTCGTCTATTCGATAACATATCTAGAAAATACGTTACCTAAGTAATAGATACCGTATCAGCAATACTTTTATAACTATTCCATTGGGTTGGTCTTTTTTAATGAGACGAACGAAACATTCATCTGTTGGTCAGAGATATCGCCTGTCCAGTGCGGGGCAAGACCTTAATTTTTTTTTTATGGCTGACAGGCTAGGTGTTTGACCACAGCTCACCTGATGTTAAGTGACAGTGTGGTTGAAGATGGTAAAGCACACCTAGCCTGGAATGGACTTGCTCTCAAGTGAGGCTGCCGGAACACACCGTTAGATGCTTGGCGGCAGATTTTCAACTCTCGTGTGGTAGCTAGCCAGCCGAGTACTAGAAAGTACCCTATCACCACGCTATGGTTTCTTCACGATGTTTTCCTTCACCGGCAGCTCAAGCTCATTGTTGGGGTTTAAACCCACGCCCTTCGGCATGCGAGCCTACCGCGTTAACCACTGAACCATCATCGCTACAAAACAAAGTCGCTTCCCGTCTGTACGCTTAGATCTTTTTAATTTGATGTGGGCAGGGTAAATTTCGCGAGGCCCTCTTCTTCGAACATGTATGTTACTACATTCCATTCATTGTTTGCTGTCCATTGCTTTTATTTTGTAATCTTGACTATGGGCCGGTATGAGCAAGTAACGTACAGCGAACAGGGAATGGAAGAGTAGTTATCAAAAGTTGCCGTTGAGTAACGTGACAGTAACGTAAACAAACAGAATCGGAATCTCCAGCTCTGGCAGGATTCCCCGCAAAAGCGAAGCAACGCCAGCAGATGTGTTAAACATAAAATTGTCAATAATAATATTTATCGTTTTATGGTGATTAAAACTTTTTTCGTCACGTTCACGGCTTGGTAACGTATATGCCTTAGAGGCGCGAGGCCCCTCGGACCGCGAGGCCGTAGGCAGTGGCCCACGTCGCCCACGCCTTACGCCGCCTCTGACTATTGCAGCGATACACAGAACTTTGTATAACAAAACAAAGTTGCTTTGGTGTTCATTACTTTGGGATTTTCGATGGTTAGTCTCAATAGCTCGATGAGGTATCCTTCAAACTGGAATACAGTAATGTTTTACAGCGATGATAACCTAGTGGTTTCGCGGTTTACACGCTGTAGGGTGTGGGTTCAAACCCCAACCATGATCTTGAGTTGCCGGTGAAAGAAAATATTGTGAGGTAACCACAGTACGATGGTATCTAGTTACTAGCTAGCTACCCTCAAGTCTAAAATCTGTCGCCAAGAACCTAACGGTATATGAGAACCTGTTCTTGGTGTGTTTACGAGCTGTAGTTAAATACTTAGCTAGTTAAAATAAAAAGGTTCACACTACTGCTTGGCGGTAGAATATTGGCTACTGATTGCCAAGTTATTTAGTTGCCTATTTATATCCTTAACGACAAAGATTAACCACGATAAAAAAACTGTACTCAACAGTGGGATGTTAAATCCTAATGCAATATATATGTTCTTGTGCAAGTGTTCCTACAGCCTCATTCGAGAACCAGTCATTTCAAGCTAAGTGTTTACCATCTTCGACCACACCGTCACTTCATCAGGTGAGCTAGACAAAGGTAAATAAATAATCTAAAACGAAATTTAAAACAAATTTAAAAAAAAACTCATCGTAACCTATATTTCGAAACCTTCAACTTTTTCAAATAAAACTACAAATACACAATAAAATAAATTTGCATTTATTCATAAAATATAAATACATTTATATTGTAAACATCATTACTAACATCATTGTAAACATAATTTTTATGATTTTTTTACACTGAATATAAAGACGATTAAATAAAAAGTGGTTTTAATGATAACAAATAATGAGACGAACGAGACGCTCTCCTGATGGTAAGAGATAACGCCTGTCCATGACCATTGCAGTGATACACAGAACTTTGAATAACAAAACAAAGTCCAATACATCGCTGCTTAGACGCTCATTACTTTGAGACTAGATGGTTAGTCTCAACAGCACTGTAATGTCGCTGCAGTACAATTCACAAAAATCTTTACACACTACTGCTTGGCGGTAGAATAACAGAAATATAGCAGCTGTCTTTTATAAAACAACTATCAATTACGAACATTTTTATATAAATAAATTTATTAAAACTTAAATAATGCTACGTATGGCTAATTGTACAAGGTTATACGCTTAGGGTGTGCTGCTTAACGAAAGTAAGTCATTATTTATATTAGTAATCATTATGAACAACTTTTACTACGGGCAATATTTTAAATCAATATTAATTATTTATTTTTAATTAATATTATTTTTATTATTGGGGCAATTTTTTTTTTATCGCATAAATTCGAGCATTCGTCTGTTCTATATAAAAAGTATAGAAAGTCTGTTTTTTTTTTTTGTTTATCTCGATTATTGGTTATTCAGAATTATTTTAATAGTAAAAGTTGTTTTATAATTATAAATACAATAAACTTTATGGAAATTGACGTGGTTTAGACGCATTATGGTGATACTGCTTTGACTCCTTGAAAAAGGTCACCGGATGTGGCCGAAACTATGGTCGGAGTATTTGACGTACATTATTAAATGTGTTTTTTTAAATTTATGTAAAAGTAATGAGACGAACAAGACGCTCTCCTGATGGTAACAGATAACGCCTGTCCATGACCATTGCAGCGATACACAGAACTTTGAGTAGCAAAACAAAGTCCAGGGTAAAGCTGCTTTGGCGCTCATTACTTTGAGGCTTTTGATGACTTGATTTCTTTGACCTTTCAAACCGGAACACAATAACGCCTTGAAAAAAAGATTATGCTTTCAAAAATCAAACTACTGAATCGTTTTTGATAAAATTTCTATGGGATTTGAAAATATTCTTTAAAATAAAAAAGTTATTCTTCAAATCAGTTTACAAATGACGGAGGAAAAAATATACAACCGAATTGAAAACATCTTTTTTTGAATTTGGTTAAAAATATAATAACCTCCTTCCGGCTTTGTACATCCCAAGCGTATAACCCTCTATCTGAGATAGTAAAATACAATTTTTTTAGATATTTATAGTTCTTAGTGTAGATTTAGTGCTAAAGTAAATATGTATATATAGTTGTTGTTTAGAGTATGTATATAGAATATTTCTTTATTTTATAAATTATATATTTTAAAGCTTTAATTTAAAAAGCGCATTTGAACTTCTGAATAGGAAAATATATAGGATGTATCATTGACATTTAGAAATAATTTAGGTTCATACACTCAATAAAAAAAAATTAGCAATAGATTGCTAAATTCGACAAAAATATGTGTTATAAAATGTGTATGTTTGTGTGCATGAGTGTTTGTGTGTGTGTGTGTATGAAAAATGAAGTTAACACCACCAATACACACATAAAATGTGTATGTATGTGTGCTTGTTATGTGTGTGTGTATGAAAAATGAAGTTAACACCACCAATACACACAAAATGTGTATGCCTGTGCTTGTTGTGTGTGTTTGTATGAAAATGAAGTTAAAATCACCAAGACACACACAGTTTCACAAAATTTGTTATTGTTGTGTGTGGACACTTTTGCACTTAAATATATATTTATATTTGCTATCAAAGTAGTTCAGAACATCTGACATGTGATTACACCACGCGATAGATGCAGGAGCATCGGAATTCGTTACTTAAAATTAGGACTTGAAACATGAAAATAAGTTCTTAGGATTTTTCCTAGTGTTTAAAATGTACACGTGTTCACGCACACATGCCCGTGTACACTACAATACCCCGAATTTTTTCAAAGAATTTAGCAAACTAATATTAAATTATTCACTTTTATGAGAAGATAAACACTCAAATATTGCCACAATTAGACGAAACATTTATATATTTTTAAATCGGATTTACTTAATTTAGGTACTTAAAAGAAATACTCAATTTTATTACTTTGACAATCGAATACAGTACAAAAATATTATTTTGTGTGTCATTATGTTCAATAACAAGTATAAATTTACAATTAAAAAAAACCCGACTCCATGGGCTTCGAACTCGGCTAGGTTTTCGGTATTATGGTTTAAAAACTCAACCTGCTCAACCGATTTTTCATGCAATTTCTATGAGAACATTCTGAAAGTATATCCTTTAATGTAAAACACATTATGAATCCCTAGAATATCATCATTTAAAATAACTATATACGGGCTGACTGAACATTAGCAATATTCAAAAACATGTTAGTTAGTGATCATATGAAACGTATAAAGAAATAAAATCGAAATAAATTAAAAAAAAAAACTAAGAATACCTCGGTTAAAATTTTCCCAAGACTCTAGAATTTATGGACCTCGCGCATCCTTACGCGCCGAGCTAGCGCAAGACATAACTACCATACGTAGACTGCGTAGTAACTGTTATCTAATCTGTGCCCGCGCGCGACTACCATGTCATTGTCGGTGCGCGTGATTTGAGTGTCCGTATTTTTGTGTTTGCTCAGGATAATTAGGTCAAATATTAACCACATATTTTTTTATATTATTTGGAACGACAATCGAGTACTGAACCCCCTGTATCAATATTGCTGATGTTCAAACTTTCACGGTTCACATTATGCGACCCAATAAAATTTGAGGGTAGCCCTTGATCTTTCTGGGATTCCATCATCAGATCGTGACTTGGTGTCAATGGGAATCGGAATTGACTTCCTGGGACTGGGAAGTATACCATTAAAAAAAAAAAAAAAAAATCGTCCGGCGTCTTTGAGTAATCAGGGAACATACATAAAAAGATAAGATTCCGACGAACTAAAAACCTCTTTTTTTTAAATTAATCGACCGTACAAATTAAGTGGTATCATGTTTAATAACAATATCTTTATAACGGTAATAAAACATAATATATTAATACTACTACTAATTATATATTTATTATGCGTATATAATAATTTATTTAGACCAAAACCACAGACAGCTAAATGATACAAAATTGCTATAATCTACAATGTAAATTCAACTTCAGATTATTTGCAATTAAGGAAAAAAATAATGTATATTTTATAAAAGTATATACTCAAGACAAAAGTCTTCAATCAGTGCATTCTACCGGAGCCGAAACGTGGACACACAGCGGGAATGGTCCGTAAGTCCAGACGTTCAGCGAGCTATGCTTGACCTTTCTCTGAAGGATCAAATCCGGAACGAAGTAATTCGCCAAAGAACTACATTTACTTACAAATGAGCTGACCATATATGGTTACATGGTAAATTTATATGCAATAGAAGTGGGAGCGAGGGTATTGCTAACAAAATCTTTCTATAAACTACTAAAAGACAAGCCTACCAAGAACATCTATAAATACATTGTTGGAAAGAGTATCCAAAGCTTTCGTGGGATCTTATCGAATTGGGTTACGCAGGGGTGAATGCTAAAATAATTTCGTTCTAATTAAACTTTTGTATAAGTAGAAGTAGTTTTTCAAATAAATGAAGCCGGGGTAGGTCGCTAGTAAAACGATATATTAGGAATATATTTATTTTTCTCCTTAATTCCATTAAATATAATTTATTTTATAATTATAACACGCTCTTAAATCCATATGGTTATTTTTATACAAAATCTCACTATTGTTTGCGGCATTTCTACAGTATAGTGATAAATATTGTATTTTTTGTTAATGTATATATTGTGTTGTAAAATTATATATTTGTATATTTTAAGATGATAAAAAAGTATGTTTGGCCTCTTTTTTTATTGGTAAACTTGTTCTTTTATGATTTGATATACAACGTTTACAATATGTATAGTACAATTGAGATATGTTAAGGATATAATGGTGGTTCTTATATACTTTTCAACATAAGTTATTAATATACATTTCTGCGGTCTTGAAATCATGTTTTTATATAATTATTACATAATTATAATTATGTAAGGCCAATTTACGTATATTTACAATTTTAATAATTTGATTTCGATTCGACAGTTTCTAATTCTGATTTTTTTATACTTTTTTGATGTTTATCGGAACTGTTGTCTTCATTTCCGGAGTTTTGTTTTTGATTTAACTTTTGCTTAGATTCATGGAATTGTAACTCGTTATATAAGACTATTTTAACTGCGTCTGATATAATTTTATCTATATCAGTAAAATCTGATTCGCTTAAATCTTTATCTGTTTCGTGTAAATTATCTTTAATTTCGTCGATATTTGCTTGTAACATGAAATCATTTTCACTCGACTTTGGGTCTACATCAAATTTAAATACGTTTTCAGATTTTCCTTTATCCTTATGTGTTTCTAAAATGGGGGATTTGGCAAAGTCTACTGCGTCACTATAATTTGCTACTATACGGAGATTATTTTCACTAATTAAATTGTTATCATAACTTTTTTTGAGATAATTTTTCGCAATATCTAATTGGTCATCACCACTAGGGTTAACATCCTTATCGATCCATTGATCGTCTGTGGGGCTAGAATAATTATCTTTGGCGTACTCTCTATTATCATTATTTCCATTTACTGTTCCGACTTCTATATCACTCTTGTCTATAATTTTATTATTTGTAAAGTTTTGATCATCTTCCAGCTCGTCAGTTTCGATATTCATCGCGTCTTCAGTTGTATCTTCATTGATAACTTCTTCATAGTCAATTTCTCTTTCATTTTCTTCAATAATTACATCGTCACTCAGTTTTTCGAAATCAATCATCTCTAGCACTTCATCTTGTAATTCTTCAACATCATCTAGACTAGCTTGCCCTGGTTTTAGCTCTGAGCTTTTAGTTTCAGAACTTATAACTGATCTAGGTCTCTTTTTACGCTCATTTTTCTCTTCTTCTTTACTCTCTTTTATAATATCAAGTCGTGATCTCGAGAAGAATTTATGCAGAGATTCCAGTTTATCTAAAGCTCTTTCTGCTTGACGTTCAGAGCTATTTGAAAGAGAAGTGTCTTCAGTCAAGTTGCCAGATTCGATCCTCCTTGACATATCCGATATAGAATCAGAAATCTCAGTTGTTGATGTTGATCTATCGATTCGTTTCACTTTAGGCTTGATAATCATGCTCGGAGGCAAATCCGGTATCAGTCTTAAATCTATCAAGCTAACTGAGGAACGTTTCAAACTGGACTCTATATCAAATTCATCGTCCGAATCATCGAAATGCCTTTGAATTTTGTCTTCTATATAATCTAACAAGTCTTCGGCACATTCTCGAATAATATACATTCTATCTTCTTGTAATCCTCTAGAAGATGGATCTAGGCTTTCGTCTTCTTCTATTATGTCAGATAATTCAACACTGTACGGTGTAAACTGTATATTATACAAAGGAGGGGGTTTTGTATAAGCATGGAAATTTTGCATATCTTCAGCCTCAGACATGGTGTCATTTTCATCAATACAATCATCGCCTTCATATTCTATATCCTGTAACTCACAAATCTTAGCTATAGCTATTTCAAAAATTTCTTCCAAATCCTGTTTAATATTACTCAAGTCGACAACCGTTTCTGAGATACGTCGACTACTTTGAGATTTATCAGATCTTATATCTACTTCTCTTTCTATAACTGTATCCTGCGTGTGTGTTAATGTCGAATCAGACTTGGTTTTGCTAATATTATCGCTAAAAGTTTCCATTTTGCTTATCGTCACGTCAGATTTAGATTTCTCGGACAGACAAGGAGTTAAAGAAATCAATTTGTGAGGTTCTTTTTCATAATTCTCCATGTATTTGATTAGCATATCGACTAAATTACTACCTTCTTCTACTGGCGTTTCATCTATGTACGAAAGTTTCACGTTTATATTAGATTCAGAGAGCGTCATTTCGCGTTTTTCTATTTGCGCTTTGATTTCTATCACGGGCATGTTTTCTGGACCAAACAAGAACTCCATTAAAGTGATTTTCTTGTCGTCTTTTTTAGTATTATCTTCGTCCATACACCCTGTTGTTGCAAGAAACTCCATTAAAGTCTCCATTTTCTTTTCTAGTTCTATATTAACTTTTCTAGCTGGTTTACTTTCAGTAGGGCTTTCTGTTTTAAAGCAAGAATTGCTGCTACTTTTCCGGTCGTCCTTTTGACTTTTCACTATAGTAAAGAAGAAATCTATTAGGTTTGCTATTCTTCTGTCGTTTACTTCTTCGGAGCTTAAATCTGATTCTTCTTTGACCAGAGGGCAGCGCGGCTCGTCGAATTTCTTTGCGAATACCGTTTCTTGGACCACCTGGAACGAAGACGACGAAATATAAAGATATTGTAACAACACAGCGAACCTATACAGGGTTATAAGCTTGCAGTATAGTAAGCCCAAAGGGGGTATACTCATAACTTTTACTATTCTTTTGTTTGAAGTTAGTGGGAATTCACAATACGCAGAAAATGTAAGACTGACCTGTAAGAGATCTCTTGCCAATCTTGCCGGAGTGCGAGAGTCGTGTGAATGTGTATCGCAGGCAGCGGGCGCGGAACGGCGACGGTCAGGACGGTCGTGACGGTCACGGCGGTCGTGACGGTCGCGGAGGAAGTCCCAGAGGGAGCCGAGCTCGGTGGAGAGGGAGGCGCGGTGCTCCGCCAGCGTGCTGCCTAGCCGACGGAATATCTACAAACATGATATCAAAATTTGAAAACTTTGTTTAAAGAAATAAAAGGTTTCCTGGTGTCGTTGCAGTCGATTATCAGTCTAATGTTGTGTGAGACAGCGTCTCATTTAGCGGAACAATAAAAATGGCGGTTACGCAAATTAAATATATAATTCTTATTTTTATACAGTTCCTATATGTATTATTTATATTAGATCAAATTTTATAATGCTAGAACAGGTCGCTGTTAGCGATAAAGCCGCCACTTGAGTGCCACAAGCTCATAAGATTCCTTTGTTTTCTGTACTTTTTCTATTTTTGGTGTACAAAAGAGTTTCTACCTATCTATAATAAATTAATTTATTGGTAATAAGTTATTACAAATCATTATAATATTACCATAAAAAACAATATCAACATAAATTTTTCTGAATCTAGTTGAGAAGCCTGGGTTCCAATCTGGAGGTGCTTGGGTTCAAATTCAATGAGAAGAACGAGACGCTCTCCTGATAGTAAGAGATAATGCCTGTTCATGACCATTGCAGCGACACACAGAACTTTGAGTAACAAAACAAAGTCCAGGGCATCGCTGCTTTGGCAATCATTACTTTGAGACATTAGATGGTTAGTCACAACAGCTATGTAATGTCGTTACAGTGAAAACAGTAATGTTTACACACTACTGCTTGGCGGTAGAATATCTGGTACCTCTCCAGGCGACCTCCTGTTAAGATAAAAAATAAAAGATCCAGTAAGACCTCCTCGTTAGTGAAGTCGGTAAAAGAATGTAGAATGTTACCTGCCACACTCAGGAGCGCCATGCGCGCAGCTTCCGCAGCGACACGCGCTTGAACCGCGCCACCTGTGCGCTCAGCGCCTCCGCCCCCAGCGAGCCGCCTCCGCCGGCTTCGCCCTCCGAATGCACCTACAGTACAAAACGACTTTGAAGATTATTTAAAAAATTAACGATTTATTATTAAATTCGCAAAGCTTGAGGCACTACCCGTTACAGGTTAGGTAGGTACTATACTTCTGTGCCTCAAGCTTTAAAAGCTTGAGGCACTACCCGTTACAGGTTAGATACTTGCTATACTTTTGTGCCTTAAGCTTTAAAAGCTTGAGGCACTACCCGTTACAGGTTAGGTACTTACTATACTTCTGTGCCTGAAGCTTTAAAAGCTTGAGGCACTACCCGTTACAGGTTAGGTACTTGCTATACTTTTGTGCCCCAAGCTTTAAAAGCTTGAGTCACTACCCGTTACAGGTAAGGTACTTGCTATACTTCTGTGCCTCAAGCTTTAAAAGCTTGAGGCACTACCCGTTACAGGTTAGGTACTTGCTATACTTCTGTGCCTCAAGCTTTTAAGGACATAAAACCTACACGCCAAATACTAGAATTTATTTGTAATTTTTTTGTTAACTGTCCTAGATAAAAGCTTTTTTTTAAAAATATTTTTTACTTCTAATAAATTTTTAACTTATTTAGTAGATAAGTGTTTTAGAGATTGCTCCTCAAGACGAATCAATCGCGCCCAAACTCGGTGGGTTTATCTTGTTTAGTTTAGAAGTTCCTACGGCCATCTTCCGTCTCCATCATCAGACCAACTCCATGGTACCATATCATTGTATTGTCACCGAAGGTACATACAAGTACATATAGGTACACCAAATTTGAGTGCAATCGGACATTGGAAAGGGGGTCAAATTTAACTTGCAAGATTTGATCCGTCCTTAACATTGCAAGTTAAAAAGCTTGTAAAATGAAGTTGCCGTGGTGGTGCCGGCGTAAGAATAGTACCCCATCCTCTCTGCCCGTGGTTGCCGTAAGAGACGGCTAAGAGATGTAATCCGGAAGATGGGCAGCAGCGTCTTCCTTGAACAATCACACCTAACTGCGCTCGCCAACCCGCCTGCCAAGCGTGGCGAGTATTGGCAAAACCCCCCAGGAGGAGGCCTATGTCCAGCAGTGGACGTCCTATGGCTGTTGATGTGATCTGACCTCTCTAGCAGTCATCCTTTTCTGCATGTATGTCCGCATGTCCTTGTCGGAATGACCTTTTGCGCGGCCGATGCCCTTCCCCAGAGGAGTTTGGGACACACGTCTGAAAAAAAAAAACATTTTGCAACGTACTTTTGGTACAACGTACAACGTACAAACTACCTAACTGCTGTGCTATGAGAAGAGCACAATAATACACAGGGCAAATTATACATAGCTCACCTGCAATGAGTGGGGTCGCTATAAGCGGTCTGAACGGGGGTTTTCCCCTCAGAGGCGTGCTCCGAGCCAAAACTGCCAAGGGGAAACCCACCTGAACCTGCGATATAAACATTATCTTTATTCTTTCGTGTCACGTTGTTTGTCCGCGATGAACTCCTCAACTACTGAACCGATTTTAACCAAATCTTGCACACTGTGTGCAGTTTGATCCAACTTTGAGAGATAGGATAGTTTATATCTCAATTTATAATCGCAATATTTTTTTATTGCAAATTATTTTGTATATTTATGTGTGAGTTCAATAAAATTCTAATAGATGGCGGTGTAAGGTAATTTATGAACTGGTTTGTGTAAGTATCCAATAGATGGCGCTACGTTAAAAGTACAAACGTTTCATATGCGCTACAATTTATTTCACGTTACACGCGTGTGTTCAATTTGACCACAGCAAATATTTATTTATTTACTACAGTTTACACCACCCTTACAAGAGTACATATATGTATATGTCAAAATAGTAATAAGTCAATTTAATCATCTGTCAAAATAACAATATGTCAATTTAATCTTGTGTCAAAATAATAATATGTCAATTTAATCTTGTGTCAAAATAATAATATGTCAATTTAATCTTGTGTCAAAATAATAATATGTCAATTTAATCATATGTCAAAATAATAATATTATCTTAATAGAGAATTGATTCTAAGCTTCTATATAAACGTTATTTAGCCATTTTATTAGTTATCTATATTTTTATCGTGTTGTCTTACACTGTTGTTAAAATAAAAGGGGGATTTTTTTAATTGGTTGACAAGCTAGTTGTTAGACCACAGCTCGCCTGATGTTAAGCGATGGTGTGATCGAAGATGATACAGCACACCTAGCTTGGAATGGAACAGGCTCTCAAGTGAGGCTGCCGGAACACACCGTTAGGTGGCAGATACTTACTTAAGTGTTATTTTTTTTGAGTAAAGTGTTTATTATCTCTGAATGTGAAAGTGTGATATGGCTTACCAGTGAGGGCCCCGCGCGTCATGCTCAGCCCCCGCTGTATGCGCGCAATGGCGGCCCTGTGCCGCGGCATGGGGGCCCCGTGCCCCCGCTCTTGCAACACGAATCTGCCCAGGGTCTTCCAACTAGCCTGCAGTATAAAAAACATACAGCCATTAGGGCTTTAAATATTACGTAAGCACTAAAGGGGGGTTTTTGCGTTACTTGTTTAATGACACGACTCCCCCTGAACCGACTAAGTCCGCCCCCCCTCCCCGGGTCTAAACTCAAGATGGTGTTACGTTCTAAATATCTATTAATTTAGTTTTTTGTTTTATTCTAATGCTTATGTAAGCATACAAAAGGTTATGCTTATTTATGCTGAAAAGGGGGGGGGGTTTTGCGCTCTTCTCCTTTTTGGGCAGTCTTCTTTAGTCATTTTTTTTTAAATATAAATATTAAGACTTCTAATGAGACAAACGAAATTATCTCCTGATGGTAAGAAGTAATTCATGTCCATGACCATTGCAGCGATACACAGAACTTTGAGTAGTTGACTTATGATTAGTCTCAATAGCCCTATAAAGTACTACTGCTTGGCGGCATATATATCACATGGTTATTAAAAATGTTATGTACCTGGGCTGCGTAGACGGCCTCATCGTCAGCTAAGGCTCGAGTTTGAGGGCCAGCTCCCGCTCGGCCACCCCACTCCAACTCCTCAACTAGGACAAACCTGGAGACAATAATATAAATGGACATTTTTTTATTTAGGTATTGAGTTGTGAGCTGAATTGCTCAATAACTCAATAACCCTTAACCTTAATATGTGCACAATTATAATTATACGATTAAATGTGTAATGTGCGGTTTTAACTACGTCATTCCGTGCTATTGTATTAATCTATTATATTTAAAATAGTAATAATATCACTTTTTTCATGGCTGACAGGCTGGGTGTTTGAACACAGCTCACCTGATGTTAAGTGACGGTGTGGTCGAAGATGGTTTACACACCTAGCCTGGAATGGTACTGGCTCTCAAGTGACAGCCAGTACCATTCCAGGCTAGGAATAGTACTGGCTCTTACTTGAGAGCCAGTTGAGAGAATTCTGCCGGAACACACTGTTAGATGCTTGGAGACAGATTTTCAACTTGAGGGTGGTAGCTAGCCAGCCGAGTACTAGAAAGTACCCTACCACCACGCTACGTTTTCCTCACGATGTTTTTAGCTGCTCAAGCTCACTGTTGGGGTTTAAACCGATGCCCTTCGGCATGAAAACCGACCGCGCTAACCACTGAGCTATCATCGCTACAATCTAACCTAGCCCTGAAACAAACTTGATTAAAGTTACCTTTTGGGGTCTTCGTGGCATCTCGCTTTCGTCAACGCTTGGTGGACGACATAAGAGGCTGTGGCGCTCAAAGGTACCTATTGACAAGAATTCAAGAGATTATATACGATATGGATTTAAAAAAAAATTACGCATACGCAACGCTATAATCATGAACAACTATTCCTATAGACACAATTCTATAATCATGAACAACTATTCCTATAGACATAATTCTACAATCATGAACAACTATTCCTATAGACACAATTCTACAATCATGAACAACTATTCATATAGACAAAATTCTATAATCATGAAATTCCTATAGACACAATTCTATAATTATGAACAAATATTCCTATAAACACAATTCTTTCTTCATGAAAAACTATTCCTATAAACACATTTCTTTCTTCATGAAAAACTATTCCTATAAACACAATTCTATAATCAGAAACAACTATTCTAGACACAATTCTATAATCATGAAGAACTACTCCTATAGACTCAATTCTATAATCATTAACAATTATTCCTATAGACACAATTCTATTATCATAAACAAAATTAGCTGTTTCATAGGAAACATTTATTGACCAAAAAACAATTGATTTAATTTTTCTGGATTTTGTTTGTTCCCACAGCAATAGGTATTTGTAATAATGAGTGCAATGTCACCCTTTCCAGTCAATAAATCGTATGTTTATAAACCCTAATAGTAAACATATCGCCATTGAATTGTTTACTTTTCATTGCAAGGTTTTTATTTTAATTCAAAATAGGTTTGTGTTTGACCACGTCTTGCCCGATAATAGTGATGCGGTCTAGGACGAAGTACGATTACCTAGAATAAACTTATTTACTTTGGATTTGATGAATAAATTGTATTGCATCATGTGATTTAGATAACTAGTAAAATCACACTAATATTATGAAGGTAAAAGTTTGTGAGTGTGTTTTTATGTTTGTTACTTTGTCACGCTCAAGCGGCTAAATCAATTTTGATGAAATTTTGTATGGAGGTAGCTGAAACCTTGGATTAACACATGGCCTACTTTTTATCCCGAAAAAAATATAGAGGGTAACACAGTTATATAGTTTTGTTTTTGCTAAAACATACTTATATTACAAGTACAATATAGTGACAGTGATTAGTGATTAGTGATTAGTGATAATGACAGCGATTACCTTGAGTATAGCGTACGGTATCTCATGAGAGACGTTGTGCACGCAGACTAAGCAAGTGTCGGGTCGGCGCGGCTCCTCCTCCACTGTACTGGAAGATTCCGAGTCCGAGGGGGCGGAGCCCGAGCGACGGTCCGAAGACGCTGACCTACGGTTACACAAACATCGCGTTATATGTAATGTAACATGATTTCATTGATATTAGAATTAACAATAAATCGATGGTGGTGTAGCAACTTAGTCATAACGAGTTGTAACAAGTCAGTTGTAACAAACTAATTGTAACAAGTTAATTGTGACAAGCCAGCTGCAATAAACCAGTTGTAGCAAGCAAATTGTAACAAGTCAATTGTAACAAGCCAGCTGCAATAAACCAGTTGTAGCAAGCAAATTGTAACAAGTCAATTGTAACAAGCCAGCTGCAATAAACCAGTTGTAGCAAGCAAATTGTAACAAGTCAATTGTAACAAGCCAGCTGCAATAAACCAGTTGTAGCAAGCAAATTGTAACAAGCCAGCTGCAATAAACCAGTTGTAGCAAGCAAATTGTAACAAGTCAATTGTAACAAGCCAGCTGCAATAAACCAGTTGTAGCAAGCAAATTGTAACAAGTCAATTGTAACAAGCCAGCTGCAATAAACCAGTTGTAGCAAGCAAATTGTAACAAGTCAATTGCAACAAGCCAATTATTAAAACAAAAAGTGGGTTGTTGGGGTGTAACGAGTGTCAGTATAACGTTACCGTATGCTGGTGAGCCAGGCGCGACTGCTGGGGTCGTCACCGACACGTTTCAGTAATAACCTGGCTCCGCGCCCCGCCGCGGCCAAGACGCGCTCGTGTGGGGCCAAAACCCGCTGTAAACATTACAACAAAGAGATTACGTACACATATTACATATATTATACATTACCGTGGTGGTGCCGGCGTTAGAATAGTACCCCACCCTCTACCCGTGGTTGCCGTAAGAGTCGGCTAAGGGATGTAATCCGGAAGATGGGCAGCAGCGTCTTCCTTGAACAATCACACCTAACTGCGCTCGCCAGCCCGCCTGCCAAGCGTGGCGAGTATTGGCAGGCTATTCTTGGTTGGAAGAGACCGCTTATAGCGATAATGCCGCCGATTCGGTATGGAAAGTTTTTTTTTTTTTTTTTTTCTGATAGTTAACTTTATTTTATGAAATTAATTTGAATATTTTGGCTTTTTATGCGGTAGTTGATTTTTAATACGTTTTCAAACTTTTGATAGCGATGACGTCATAACGTTGGCTGAATATCCATAGTAGGCCTTTGCCATGTAAAATAAAAAAGGATATTTTGGCACATTTGATTGACGTTGACAATTTTATTGACATGAAGTAAAGACATTTTTTATCAAAGCTTTTCAATGTTGTTAATCTATTACAATTGTAATAGATCTATTACTTTTTTGTATGGATTAGTACGCTATTACGCCGCTGGCAAATCTATTACGATAAAAAAAATATAGATAGATCTATTACAGCTGTTTTACAGAAACATTGGAACTGACAGAATGCACAGAGTACGATGCCAAAAAGAAACAGAAAAAAAACCCAATGAACTTCTTTTAGACGTGGTTTGGCAATGAACGGGTGTCATATTTACCTATTTTGGTATTATATAAGTAACGAAATTATAGTATTTTTCCGTACTATCCTTAGATATGGATAGTATCTAGTACGGAGCATGAAATAGTAATACAAATACTATAATTATAGTACGAAATCAAACGCTGCGTTGACTTGACATTGACAGCTTTTGTTTAGGTTCGCCATTGCTTTTTTAGGCACCGAAAGAATCCTTATACAGCCAACTACATGACGTCATTAGGGGATTATTTGAAAGTCAAGTTTATTTTATGTATTTTATTAAAATAAACCCCATCTCATAGTTGAGTTTTAAATGTACAGTACAATGTACAGGAATGTAATATTTCGAAATGGTTTTGGAATCAGCAAAGTATTTTTTTTCTACTAGCTTATAAGGTTTTTTGTTTTCAGTATATTTTCCTATTTCTGTTGAGCACAATAAATAGTTGCTATATAGTTAATTATGATGTAGGATTGTGTAACAGCATTTTGGCTTCACCAGTCTCGGAGGAGGCTAAAATGCTGTTAAAAATATATAAAAGTAGTATAAATATGTATTTTTTTAATAGTTTAGTGTGTTACGGGGGTGGCATAGTGACTGTGTGACATCATCATCATAATCATTTCAGCCGTAGGACGTCCACTGCTGGACATAGGCCTCCCCTATTGACCTCCATAAAGACCTGTTGGAAGCGGCTCGCATCCAGCGCGAACCTGCGGTTCTTACGAGGTCGTCTGCCCACCTTGTGGGTGGACGTCCTACGCTGCGCTTGCCGGTACGTGGTCTCCACTCCAGAACTTTGTAGCCCCATCGGCCATCAGTTCTGCGTGCTATGTGCCCTGCCCACTGCCACTTCAACTTGCTAATCCGCTGGGCTATGTCGGCTACTTTGGTTCGTCTACGGATCTCCTCATTTCTGATTCGATCTCGTAGGGAAACTCCGAGCATAGCCCTCTCCATAGCTCGTTGTGCGACTTTGAGCTTACCAAGAAGGCACACAGTCAGAGACTGTGTGACAAAACCCCTTTTAATAAAATAAAGATTTAAAAAAAAGAAAAATAGTTGCTAGATTTAGGTTATCCAAAAAGACATAATGACACACTAACGGAAGATGGATATAAAAAACTTGTGGTCATTTTAATTACTTACACTTATTCAGAGTTTAGTTTTAGATGTTAAATATACTGACCTGGGTAGGTGTCCTCGAAGATAGTTCTTCAACCAGCACATAGTTGGCACGTGAAGAACGGCACACGCCGGTTTTGGTCAAGCATTGTGCTATTGCCTAAAAAAAAACGCATTAAATTATCTTTATATATAAAAACTAGCTGTGCCCCGCGGTTTCACCCGCGATAGATGCCTACGTCATAGTAGCTTTATGCAAGCAAAGTCTCCGCCCGATCGGTTTAAAATTGACAAAGTTTCATACAAACTTTCATCCCCTATTTTATCCCCTTGGGGGTAGAATTAATCAAAATCCTTTCTTAGCGGATGCTTACGTCATAACATCTACCTGCATGCCAAATTTCAGCCCGATCCGTCCAGTGGTTTGGGCTGTGCGTTGATAGATCACTATGTCAGTCAGTCAGTCAGTCAGTCAGTCAGTCAGTCAGTCACCTTTGAGTTCTATATATTTAGATTTCGTGTCACGTTTTTTGTCTGCCATGAACTCCTCAACTACTAAACCGATTTTAACCAAATCTTGCACACTATGTGCAGTTTGATCCATCTTGAGAGATAGGGTTATATCTCAATTTATAATCGCAATATTTTTTTATTGCAAATTATTTGTTTATTATACGACAAAGAGGTATAATTATCTGTGAGTTCCATAAAATTCTAATAGATGGCGGTGTAAGATAATTTATTAACTGGTTTGAGTAAGTGTCCAATAGATGGCGCTACGTTAAAAGTCCAAACGTTTCATATGCGCTACAATTTATTTCACGTTACACGCGTGAGTTCAATTTGACCACAGCAACGCGTGGCCGGGTCTGCTAGTACATAATAAGTTCTTTTTTATGGACAGGCTAATTGTTTGGCCACAGTTCGGTTTGATAGAAGATGGTAAACACAACCATCCTGTAATGGAACTGGCTCGCAACTACCGCATCACAAATTTAGATGCATGGCGATAGGTTTGCAAAAAATGTTCTAATCTAGGTCTAATTGTAAATCTGAGCCAAATAGGATACTAATCAAACACAAAAAAAAAACATCAAAATCGGTTCAGCTCTTAAGGAATTAAGTGGGAAACGCATGTAAAAATAATGACATATATAAAGATATATTAAAATTAAAAAATAAAAATCTTGACGACCTCATGCAGTTTTTTTTTTATGTCTGACAGGCTAGGTGTTTTACCACAACTCACCTGATGTTAAGTGACGGTGTGGTCGAAGATGGTAAAGCACACCTAGCCTGGAATGGAATTGGCTCTCAAGTGAGGCTGCCGGAACACACCGTTAGATGCTTGGCGGCAGATTTTCAATTTGAGGGTGGTAGCCAGCCAGCCGAGTACTAGAAAGTACTCTACCACCACGCTATGGTTTCCTCACGATGTTTTCCTTCACCGGCAGCTCAAGCTCATTGTTGGGGTTTCAACCCGCGCCCTTCGGCATGCGAACCGACCGCGCTAACCACTGAGCTATTATCGCTACATAGTTACTTACCTCGTTAGCAGTAGTGTCCTGTGTGACCTTCAGTATACTGTAAGGCTCGTGTCTGGAGACCGCATAGATCACGAGGAAATGGATCTTCCTCCTCTCCTGTGAGGAGTTAGGGGAGTTCGGAGAATCGTGGTGAGTCTCCCCAGCCAACTCCTCGGTGCAGCGGGAGAAGATAAGTAGGGATGCCATGTTCAAAGGCTGATTGGTGGGAGATCTGGAACGATGTAAGCTATTTACAATTTTTTATTTTTTGTTATCATTTTGACATATTTATTATTTTGACATATTTATTATATTGACATAGTTATTATTTTGGCATATTTATTATTTTGACATAGTTATTATTTTGGCATATTCATTAATAGACCGCAGACCCGCTTCCAACCGGTCTTTATGAAAGTCAATGGGGGAGGCCTATGTCCAGCAGTGGACGTCCTACGGCTGAGATGATAACAATGATGATGATTCATTATATTGACATATTATTATATTGTCACTGGTTACGCCCCGCGGCGTTATCAGCTGTTCCCACGTAAATTAGCATTCAATTTTTTCTGTCTGTATTAAATGTGTTAATCCAGGGTGTCAGCTACCTCTATACCAAATTTCATCAAAATTGATCCAGCCTTATGAGCGTGAAGAAGTAACCAACATACAAACACAGACACTCACAAACTTTTGCCTCAATAATATTAGTGTGATAAATAGTTTTGTATGTTTCTTATTTATATTGACATAGCATTAAATTGACATATTATTTTATTGGCATAGTATATTATATTGGCCTATTAGTATTCTGATATTGTTACTGTCATTTTTGACACATGTCTATTGGAATATAGCATGTAACTTTGTTTTATTATGGAAACTGACGTGGTCTTGACACATTTTTGTTTTATTTATGCGGGAGACCTTGTCTTCATGGCGCTCGTGAGAATGGCCGTGTTTCTGAAGACGTCGCGGTGAGCTCTGTATGTTGGAATATTCCTGACACCGTAGAGGAGGACTCCGGTGAGGAAGAGTTCCAGAGCGCACCGTCGCATTCCGGTACACTACCCGCCCCCACCCCCGCGCCCGTGCATCAACCGCTATCTTCACGTGCGAGGCGCGCGGCGCCCGCAGTGCGAAGCAGGACGAGGCCGCGCGCGCGTTGTCTCCATGATGAAGGCCACCGGATGTGGCCGAAACTATAGTCGGAGTTTCCGATTAAATTAGACGTGAGTAATCCCGCATAAATAAAACAAAAATGTAACTTTGTTGTTATCAATAAAAAAGAATTTTTTTTTTTTTGTTAATTAATCTTGTTTTTTTTTTTTCAATTGTGCGGCCCTAATGTGCTCACCGCAGCCTGACGTGCCTGTAGCCGGGTCTCAGACACTGCAGCGGTATGACTCGCTGGGATAGCATGTAGTTAGTATCCGCATCGTAAATCTCGAAACGGATGAACGCCAACTCGGGGAAGTTTATCTGTAAGGAATATGATCGATCTGTAACGATGATGGCTCAGTGGTTAGCGCGGTCGGTTGGCATGCCGAAGGGCGTGGGTTCAAACCCCAACAATGAGCTTGAGATGCCGGTGAAGGAAAACATCGTGAGGAAACCATAGCGTGATGGTAGGGTACTTTCTAGTACTCGGCTGGCTAGCTACCACCCTCAAGTTGAAAATCTGCCGCCAAGCATCTAACGGTGTGTTCCGGCAGCCTCACTTGAGAGCCAATTCCATTCTTGATTACTTTGATCACACTGTCACAGCCCTAGTGTCAGAGTTAATATGCCGTCTAAAAGATTTAAAAAAAAGAAAATAAAGACCATAAATTTAATCAAGGGTCAACTTTAATAACAGAAATGTTAATTTTTTTAAGGTTAAAAATTTACAATTTTATAACCATAAAAAAAATGAACATTAACAATTTTGTATTCATTGGATATAATGTTATTGTACTACTAACGCCATCTGTTAGAAAAAACAAAGAGTTAACATCGCTGCAACAGAACTAAAATCAATTTAAAAAAAAAACTGTCTTAAAAATGATTTCTCGTTAGAAAAACTACGCGAGCCCTCACAAAGCTCAGCTTTTGCTAAGTCATCATAGAAATTGGCCGCTATCGGTTTGAATGTGTGCGTGCGTACCGGGCGCCATGTACGTGCACACTGCCACACATTAGCGTAATCTCGGGGAGACTCGGGTGCTGGCAGCCAGGGCCTTGCCGTGAGTTTGGTCGCGCGCGTTCCATTACGCCGCACGCCCGCTCGCATCCGCCTGCTCTCACCGACCACTTTATTATTTACACTTCACCGGCCATTTTATTTAGCGCAGTGTTATAGCACTGCTCATAATACGCAAATAATATTTAATTAAAAATAAAAGTGCCAACCCTAAGCGTCAACGCAAGAGTAGGCTATTAACTCGCCGACCGGCGTAAGATGAACTACTTTGCTCAGTGTACTTTGGTAGTATATACCTTAAAATTGAAGGTGTCATTCCATACAGGGTTAAGTGCGTTCCTTCGAGCTACTTTCGTTTTGATTTTCTTACAATCAGCCGGTACCCCTGAAATACAAATCAATATTTTATCATTAAATATTTATTTGAGTTAATTCAATTTTAAAATATGTATATGGGAATCGAATCTATGCCATACAGCTCTTGAAGCAGATATTCTATTAAATGAGTTATCTGTTAGGTCAGTGTAGAATGACGTCACGCCGTGTGAAACTACCATATCTGTAAGGTTGTTTATTAAAAATGTCAACTACAAGATTTCTGAGTAGCAATTTAGTGTCATTACTGTTTAGCATTTTTCTGAGTGTTAATTTAGCATCTCTATGAGTTGTAATTTAGCATTTTTCTAAGTGTTAATTTAGCATCTTTCCGAGTTGTAATTTAGCATATTTCTAAGTCTTAATGTAAGCTATATTCGCTTATAATGGTTTTTGTTCAACAAAAATATCAACTAAACGATTTCTTAGAAGCTATTTAGTGTCATGACTGGTAGTTTAGCATATTTCTGAGTGTTAATTTAGCATATTTCTGAGTGTTAATTTAGCATTTTTCTGAGTGTTAATTTAGCATCTTTCCGAGTAGTAATTTAGTATATTTCTGAGTATTAATTTAGCATCTTTCTGAGCATTCATTTATTTATTTAATATATATTTACAATTGTACATGTACAAAAAGATAAAATGGTAACCTAACTCAAAGTAAAATTCTAATTCTAATCCACATTTTACCTAATTCTTATTCTTCTAATTCAATCTCTCACCTAATATTTCTACTTCCACATACGCATTGTAGAAAGAATACACATTTTCAGCGACATACTGTCCTGATATAACGGCCAGGGTCAAATGCGACGCGTGGATTCCGTCAAATTCTTTGTCCATTGGGTTAAACCTGAGAAAAAAGTGACATTTAAATTACTAACACAGATACAAATTCAGTCGTAAACGTAGGTCGTGTTTGTGTGGGGAAGGTTTCATTGTTCTATGTTACAGTAATGAGACTAACGAGACGCTCTCCTGATGTTAACAGATAACGCCTGTCCATGACCATTGCAGCGATACACAGAACTTTGTGTAGTAAAACAAAGTCCAGAGCATCGATGCTTTGGCGCTCATTACTTTGTGACTTTCGATGGTTAGTCTCAACAGCATTGTAATTCAATGTAGTACCCTTCAAACTGGAATACAATAATGTTTACACACTACTGCTTGGCGGAAAGAGACCTACCACCAAGTAAAAATTACTTGTTAATGACTATCAACTTATATTGACATTGAAATGTAATTATTATTTTGACATATTTTAAATGTTACTTTTGGACATATAGTCAATATTTACAATATTTATTGTGTTGTGTTGTAAAGGCGTGGTCGTGACACTGACCTCCTGTAAGCGACGTGGGAGACATCCCACATGACGCGTGGCTTGCGCACCAGCCCAGCCCCACCCGTGCGTTCAAACATGGCCGCATTGGCCGCCATCGCGCTGTCTTCCGTCTGGTAGTTTAAGGCCACTAACTGCACACCACACGACCAGAACGTTAGCGGATCGAAGTTGGACGAGTCTATTCGCAACCTGGAACAATAAATAAATATCGTGAGACATTACACACAGCGCCATCTAGCCCCAAACTAAGTAAAGCTTGTACTATAAGAACCAGATAACTGACAGGATACTTTTTTTTTTGGAAATACATACAGAACACCCAAGCACAGAGCAAAAATTTATCGTCACATAAATGTTTATCCCTGTGGGAATCGAATCTACGTCATACAGTTCTTGCAGCATAAATTACAGCAGATATTTTATTAAATGAGCTACTTGTTAGGTCATAGCGCCTGAATGACGTCACGGCGTGTGAAACTATCATATCTGTAAGGTTGTTCAACAAAAATATCAACTACAGGATTTCTGAGTAGCAATATAGTGTCATGACTGGTAATTTAGCATATTTCTGAGTGTTAATTTAGCATATTTCTGAGTGTTAATTTAGCATATTTATGAGTGTTAATTTAGCATCTTTATGAGTGTTAATTTAGCATATTTCTGAGTGTTAATTTAGCATCTTTTGAGTGTTAATTTAGCATATTTCTGAGTGTTGATTTAGCATCTTTTGAGTGTTAATTTAGCATATTAATGAGTGTTAATTTAGCTTCTTTTTGAGTGTTAATTTAGCATTTTCCCGAGTAGTAATGTAGTATATATCTGAGTGTTAATTTAGCATTTTCCGAGTGTCAATTTAGCATCTTTCTACATGGTTATTTAGTTTCTTTTACGACCTAGTAACTAAACCTGCACCAACGCCGCGAGTTTTAGGTACTGCACGGGTTCCAGTCCCTGCAACGCAATGGACCCACCACCCGTATGCTGACACAATCCAATGTAATTGTGTTTCATGTGTTACACTCACCCGGCTGGGTAAGTCCTGACCAGCTGCGTCTCCGTGTGGGCGATGAGCGCGACCGAGTGCTTGCGACATATCTTCTTGCCAATGGCCTCGTTCACGGAAGAACAGCGGTAGCACGGGTGGTGGACTGCGGGCGTGCTCAGGCACCGAGCACGAGGGCCCGACGACACTTGCTGAAAGCGAACATATTACAAATACTTTATTAATAACAACTAATTTACAATTTCGATAGATGTCAAAGTCAAAGTATGTCATAATTACAATATTATAAACATGTCAATTATATGGTAATGTACAATGAGTCTCAAAACTTAACGTCAAGCGGTTTAGGTGAAAAAGAAAAAAGATTGGTGAATGGTGAAATCGGTGGTAAAAGAGATAGGTGGATGGGGATTTTTTTTAAACTTGCTGAATTTGCACACTCCATGACTTCAATTATTTTTTTATAATATAATAGTAACGGTAACATGGACATGTGTCGGAAATAATCTTGATCTATAATGTGATCTTTTTACTACTATTGGTATTTACCGTAGTGTCGCTTTCCGAAGATTCCACGCTGCCGCTGGCAGGGGGCACTGGGGCTGCTAGCCTAGGAGAAAGGGGAGAGAGACCTCGGAACTTGATGGCCTGTGGAATGACGAAACATAATAACAAATCACAATAACGTTTTAAAGGCAGAAAGTATGTTTATATGCATGTGTGTTTGTTACTCCTTCACACTGTAAAGATTTAAAGGAATTGGATGAAATTTGAAATGCAGATACATGATGCATGATGGTAGATGCATGTGGTACTTTTTGTATCAAAAAACGCGGGTAGAACCACAGTGCGCACTAAAAAATAAGAAATTGATTCACTACAAGATAATTTTTAAGAGAACCGATTTATTATTTTTGAATTATCGTCAATTAGTAATTTTAATTTAGCATCATTTGGGTGTTATTTAGCATCTTTCCGAGTGCTATTTAGTATATTTCTAAGGGTTCATTTAGTATTTTTGTAAGTGATAATTTAATATCTTTCAGAGCGCTAATTTAGTATCTTTCTAAATGGTAAAATAAATATTAACTTAATTTTCTGTGGGAATAATTATAAGTAAACAAATTCAAACTCTTTAATAAAATTAAACCAAAAGATAATAAAGCACAAGATTATTTATATAAAATGTATCTTTCAGAGATCTTTTCGAATTCAATTATAGTAGAAAGAGAGAAATAGAGAGAGTGCAGCAACATCATATTCTGCATGTTAATTTAGCATCTTTCAGAATGTCAATTTAGCATTTTTCTGAATAAATTTAGCAACTTTCTAAATTAATTTAGCAAGTTTCAAAAATAATTTAATATTACTTTATTTTTCTTATATTTAGTTTATTTAAGTGTATATATTCATATATGCTATATCTTGGCTGCTAGAGACCATGTTTTATGACATTGACGAATATTTCAAATTAAAAGATTATTAAATTACTAGTGATTACTAAGATTTTTTTGTATTTTTTTTATGATGGCATATTTTTGTATTGGCATATTTATATATTAACATATTTCTATATTGGCATTACTTATATATGTTTGTATACTTTGACATATTGTTTTTATTTCATTGACATGTAATCAGTGTTCTAAAACTCTTAAATGATAAAATGTTATATGAAATATTATGGAATTGACTTATAACATTGGTGTTATCAATAAGATATTTGTATTTGTATGATATTACAGCGTATTAATGTAGACAGCAGCAAGTAGGGTACATTACCTGTACGTAGGTGACCATGTCGCTGAGTTCGCGCGCGACCTGCTCGCTCCTACGGCTCCGCTCGCCGCCCGCGTCTCCAGCACGTCTTAAGTGCGCGTAAAGAGACACAGACGCTCGCGACCATTTGTCCTCCATCGAATTTAATATCTTGTGGAGTTCTTTCTCTGTAAAGATATAATACATCAATGAATCTGGGTGATTTACTACGTGGTTTACCTATCTAAGGAGATAGGTTTATAATAGGAGCTTTTGACTTATTGACAAAGCTGACTATAAGGTGGCTCATTACGTGGAAGACAGGAATATATGGTTGTAGTAGCTTCTCTCTGCACTTTCATTCTTCTAGTAACAATTGTATAAGTAAGCATAATGTATTAATATCTATAACTGTAAACTGTAACCTAATATGAAAAGAAAGATCCACAAAAAAATGCCTTGCTGAGTTTGTTGCCGGAGTCTTCTCAGTTGAAGTGTAATTACGAGCCGGTGGTAGATTCAAACATGTAACTTAACGTTCATAAGTGCCTCACCAGGGCCTAAACTGAATAAATTACTTTTTGATTTGATTTTCGATTTGAAATCGTTGCTAACATCAGACAGGGCGTGGACAAAGACCTCTTAAGAATGATAAAGCCAGGAGCGCGCACTCGGGCGCTACCCTTATGTGGTCGGCGTTCCTTCAATACAGAGTTAACGCCACATTTATTTCGGAAATTTCGATGGATTCCACAATTACGATGTAGAATCCTTGCTAATTTGATATTAAATTGTATTATTCTCTATTGATCAAGTTAAATTACAAAGCTTAAAACAACGCCGCAGATATTTTTTTTTATATAACTTACAGGCTTGTTGTTTTGACCACAACTCACCTGATCTTAATTGACGGTGTGGTCGAAGATGGTAAAGCACACCTAGCCTGGAATGGAACTGGCTCTCAAGTGAGGCTGTCGGAATACACCGTTAGATGTTTGGCGGCAGATTTTCAACTTGAGGGTGGTAGCTAGCCAGCCGAGTACTAGAAAGTACCCTACCACCACGCTATGGTTTCCTCACGATGTTTTCCTTCACCGCCAGCTCAAGCTCATTGTTGGGGTTTGAATCCAGTGTGATAGCAAAGTTAGAGAGTGAGGTCTCACCGTCCAAATCATCATCATCTTCATCATAATCCTCGTCGGAAAAGTACTCGGTGAGCTCGCTGGACTGCGCGGACATTATCGAGTTAGTGCGTCCTTGTTCTGGCAAGGAGGTAGACGTATGGCGAATACCATTCGATCTGAAAATGGTAATTTTTTTTTAAAGAAATTTTAATTTCTTAACAAAATACAAACAAATTGACAATGCCTACTATAAGGTGGCTCATTACGTGGAAGACAGGAATATATGGTTGTAGTAGCTTCTCTCTGCACTTGCACCCCCCCTGGCTAAGTGACAATTGTAGTAAGCATAATGTATTAATATTTATAACTGTAAATTGTAACCTAATATGAAAAGAAAGATCAAAAATCAATATCAAATTAATTTATTCAAACTAGGCTGAGAATCAGCACTTTTTGAACGTCGAAATTACATAAGACAGTCCCCCAAAACGCCCACCCGTCACCACTTCCTAGTGCTTTAGCTGGGAAGAAGAAGTGGCGCAACAAACTCCCCAGCAGCACAGCTGTCTGTTCAGTTAGAGAAAAAAATAAATATATATATAATACTATGCAAAATTATTTACATTACGCGACAATGGGCAGGACACATAGCTAGATATCAGGACAAAAGATGGACTTACCAAATAACAAAATGGAAGGGCCCTTTTGGCAAGAGGAGTGCAGTCCGGCAAAGGAAAAGATGGGTGGATGACATTATTAACGCAGCAGGAGAAGAATGGATGCAAATGTCAAAATAATAAAATTATACAAATGTCAAGAGCATATTGTCAAACAAACAAAAAACAAAAGCAAAGCTATACAAACGGTGCAACGACTGGCGGTCTTATCGCAAGCGATCGCTACCAGGAAACCTTAGTGCGGAAAGGATTTGTGCAACAAGTTGTCGTTTCAGTATATTTCAAAATGTTACCTAAAAGCGTGGGACAGTACGCTGCCATAGCCCTGGGCGGAACTGGCACCTGTTAGTCCAACTGTTGGGCTCGATTCCACTGGCAGGAGCTTCTTATTCTTTATCAACACCTGGAATGGAAGAACATAATTATCATCACTACATAGTATAAAACAAAGTCGCTTTCTCTGTCCCTATATCCCTATGTATGCTTAAATCTTTAAAACTACGCAACGGATTTTAATGCGGTTTTTTTTTATAGATTGATGGATTCAAGAGGAAGGTTTATATGTACACTGCCGGCCAAAAGTTTAAGACCGCACTTAAACAACATAATTATCTATCAATTGTAATAAAATTCCATAAGATAAATAAAAGAAATGCACATCTGCATATTCTATTGTTAATATCGAATATTTAAAGAAGTCATTCTTTTGTCTAATTTCAAGTTATTGGACAATAAACATTTATTGTTTTCAAACACCGACAAACGCTGCGCTAGAGCCAGGTGGTAGAGTCGTAATAATATTTGTATGATGTGCTCATTACTAATTACTTTGCTTTTGTTTCTCATTGATCAATAATTAGGATTATTTAGCTCCTGAAAACACGTGTTTCCGACTTTCTATTACCTGAGTTTATTTGGGTTTGTTCAAAAACAATCTCAATTAGTCTAAACTTGAGGTTTCTACAGTGAAGACGTCTTAAAATTTGAAAAACACGCGAAATAAGCGGTGAACTGCGTTCAGCCATCGTTGTTTTACATAATGAAGGCAAATCCGAACGTGAGATTGCTTCACAACTGAAGTTATCGAAGACTTGTGTTCATGGCACAATAACTCTATAGAGGGAGACGGGCAGTTTTCAAGATCTTCCACGCTCGGGAAGGCCGAGAGCTACCGCTTCTAGTGAAGATAATTTCATTGTTGCTACCAGCAAGCGAGATAGACGCTTAACAGCACCAGAAATCCGCGTTGAAGTAAACAAAACCCGAGTTAAACCTTTATCATTGACTACAGTAAAACGGCGATTGAGAGATGCCAAGTTGTAAGGTCGCGTTGCCGTTCGAAAACCTCTGCTAAGGCCACAAAACAAGAAAAAACGGATGCAGTGGGCTCTTGCCCATCGAGATTGGGCTAAAGAAAATTTTAAAAAGTTCTTTGGACCGATGAATCCAAGTTTGAATTATTCGGTACAAAACGAAGAATTTACGTTCGAAGCAGTGCCCAAGAAAAGATGATGCCAGACTGTGTAGTCCCAACAATCAAGCATGGTGGTGGCTCAATCATGGTCTGGGGTTGCTTCTCTAGCCTAGGAACCGGCGATTTGATCAAAATTGAAGGAATTTTGAAAAAGGAACAGTACCAAAAAAATTTAGAACAAAATGCCGTTCCTTCCGGTTTGCGATTAATTGGAGATGGATTAATTTTCCAACAAGATAAAGATCCAAAGCATAGCTTTAAATTATGCAGAGGATATTTAGAAGAGAAAGAGGCACAAGGGGTGTTAAAAAACATGGTTTGGCCTCCACAGAGCCCGGATCTCAATCCCATTGAACTTTTGTGGGAAGAGCTTGATAGGAACGTCCGTAATCGTGGCCCATCCTCGCAAGAAGAAATGTGGAATGCTTTATGCGAAAGTTGGAGCAATATATCACAAGACACCACCAACAAATTGATTGCCCGTATGCTGAGACTTGTGAAAAAAGTCATAGAATGTAAAGGAGGATTTTTTGATGAAAAATCAGTTTAGCTAACTATAGCCTTTTTTAGCATGAAGTGTTAATATTTCTTTATGCTTTTAAAGTATATTGTTTGTCAATCAGTGTTTTATTAGATGATTAAACAGTTTAATTAAACATTTAATATTTTATTGGAGTTTTATTATATTTTCCTACTTTAATGAAGGTGGTCTTAAACTATTGGCCTGCAGTGTATAATACATGCATATGTACCACATTAATATCTACATTGCACCCGTGCGAAGCGGGGGCAGGTCGCTAGTTATCTATAAAACGGCAAAAAAATCACGTTTGTTGTATGGAAGCCCCCTTAAATATTCATTTTATTCTGTTTTTTAGTATTCGTTGTTATAGCGGCAACAGAAATACATCATCTGTGAAGATTTCAACTGTCTAACTATCACGGTTCATGAGATACAGACTGGTGACAGACGGACGGACAGCGGAGTCTTAGTAATAGAGTCCCGTTTTACCCTTTGGATACGGAACCCTAAAAAGTAGCTAAGTTAATCCTCACGATATACACCGGGAATGAACATCAGCAATATTGATACAGGGGGTTCAGTACTCGATTGTCGTTCCAAATAATTAAAAAAATACTTGGTTAATATATTTGACCTAATTATCCTGAGCAAACACAAAAATACGGACACTCAAATCACGCGCACCGACAATGACATGGTAGTCGCGCGCGGGCACAGATTAGATAACAGTTACTGCGCAGTCTACGTATGGTAGTTATGTCTCGCGCTAGCTCGGCGCGTGAGGCCGCACGCTCTCCATACATTCTGGAGTCTTGGGATAAACTTTAACCAAGGTTTTCTTAGTTTTTTTTTGCATTTTACATATTATACCAGTGTTTTTCAAACTGTAGTGACAACTGCAAGTATCTACAATAAAACACAGTTTTTAGTGAGAGGGATGGGATTGATTTTTTTTTCAAAAATTTGTCAAATTGTGGTGCAATTTTTGAAATGTTAACAATCAAATGAACAATCAGAGTAAAAAAACAGTCCAGCCCATTAAATTAAAAACTCACATTAAGAGGAAAGCAGTCAACTGAGACATTTGAAAATTAGGAATTTCACCAAGCTATTTCTGTCGCGCCGCACGCAGCACCCGCGTACTGAGCGAAAGGGACAACTGCACCTCGGGCTCATTAACCCGAAATAAAACGAGCAAAATCGAGGTTTCGTATGCCTCTGTTTCCTCCTCCAAAATTAGACCGATTTTAGTATTTCTTTTAACAAGTAAATAAGAAGGATGTGTTCTTTGCCTGTGCGTTTTATTTTTTTAGATTATGTCTATGAGATTGGAAATTTGGACGTTGAAACTAGGTAAATTGTAAGATTTTTGAAGATTCATTGCTCTTATAAAAAAAACATATATCAAAAAATCAAAACAGAGGGGCATGAAACTAGCAAGTATCTACTTCCTATATAAAAATTATTGCTCTAGTATTAAAATCCTGGAAGGAAAATGGGGAAAGCGTTTGTATGAAGAAAATGACGACTTGTTTCCTCTTAAAGTACATAAAAATTTATACAAAAATCAAAATACAATTAAACAAATTATAAAAAGAAAACCAACAGAAAAAAATAATGTCAAATAGTAATATAATAATTTAAAAAAAATTACAAATGTCACGAAAAATAAAATAAAAAATAATTAAATGTCCAAATTGTCATCCGAGCCTGGATTGGTGTTATTGCATCGGTCCCACTGGTCAGTTAAATTTTTACAATATATTTGGAAAGATGCAATAATTGACCTCCAGTTGTCAAATACAATGTCAAGTTCAGTGTTGGCGGCGAGGAGTGCATTGAGGTGGCGGCGGTAATGGGTTGGGCATATCTGTCGCAGGACCGATAACCGCTGGGGTAGACGTGTTCTAGAGTCGAGACCGCGAATTAGTAAACGTAGTGTAGGACGCCCTGACACTTGATGGAGTGATGTTATAAGTGGGACAGCTGGCGGTGGATGGAAGCGTAAAGCCGAGGATCGAACTGAGTGGCGTGCCTTAGGAGAGGCCTATGTCCAGCATTGGACTACAAAAGGCTGATGATGATGATGATGAAAGGGGTCGCGTATTCAATAAGATTGAAAAACACTGCTTTATACGTTTCATATGACCACTAACTAACATGTCTTTTTTTTTTATTTTTTTTTTTATTTTTTTTTTATGGCTGACAGGCTATGTGTTTGTCCACAACTCACCTGATGTTAAGTGACGGTGTGGTCGAAGATGGTAAAGCACACCTAGCCTGGAATAGAACTGGCTCTCAAGTGAGGCTGCCGGAACACACCGTAAGATGCTTGGCGGTAGATTTTCAACTTGTAGGTGGTAGCTAGCCAGCCGAGTACTAGAGAGTACCCTACCACCACGCTATGGTTTCCTCACGATGTTTTCCTTCACCGGCAGCTCAAGCTCATTGTTGGGGTTTGAACCCACGCCAATCGGCGTGCGAACCGACCGCGCTAACCACTGAGCTATCATCGCTATGTCTTTGAATATTGCTAATGTTCAAACTGTCAGTCCTGAAATAGATCTTGCTAACCTTGTACATAAGATGTGCAGGCGCCGGCAGACGAGGTTCGTCTGTGTAGTCCGCCTCGAAGAGGAACGAGGACACCAGTTGAGAGCCAAATACTGCCTAGACACAAATACACACGTGAGATTTGGTAGGAAAACTTTTCATTTGTGATGAATCTCATCTGATGTTAAAAGACGGTGTGGTCGATGATGATAAAGCACACCTAGCCTGGAATGGAACCGGCTCTCAAGTGAGGCTGCCGGAACACACCATTAGATGGCGGCAGATTTTCATCTTGTGTGGTAGCTAGCCAGCCGAGTATTAAATAGTACCATCTTGCTATGGTTTCCACACGATGTTTTCCTTCACCGGAAGCTCGAGCTCATTGTTGGGGTTCGAACCCACGCCCTTCGGCATGCGAACCGATCGCGCTAACCACTGAGCTATCATCGTTACATAATTGAGTTAGGTGCTTGGCAACTCACCTATGAGTGATTAAGTGGTAGACGATGGTAAGTATATGTAGCCTATAATAGAACTGGTTCTCAAGAGATGCTGCCAAAACAACTACAACAAGCAAGTTAATCATATGCTTACTACTTTTCATAGAAAAACGTTTTTTTTTTAAATCAAGAAGTAATTAGGCGAACGTGACTCTCTCCTGATGGTAAGAGCCTGAGCCTAAATAACGCCTGTCTATGACCAAATACAAATATTGTATTAATAACACTAATGTTACAAGTCAATTCCGTAATATCATTACATTATACCATTTAAGAGTTTTAGAACACTGATTACATGTCAATGACATAAAATAAAATGTCAAAGTAAACAAACATGTCAATATAAGAATATTGTCAATATAAATATGTCAATATAAAAGTATGTCAATACAAAAATATGCCAGTATAAAAATATGTCCAATATAAAAAAAATTGTCCATATAATAAAATGTCAAAAAAATGTATCATAATTACTTACTAGTAATTTAATAATCTTTTAATTTGAAATATTCGTCAATGTCATAAAACATGGTCTCTAGCAGCCAAGATCTTAACTTAGTTCTGAAGCAAGCGGTGGAAGGTGCATCCCGGATAGAGAAACCATTGCAGCAATATACAGAACTTTTGATACTCTCATTACTTTGAGGCATTAGATGGTTAGTCTCAACAGCCCTGTCATTTCGCTCCCTTCAAACCAAAACATAATACACAGTACTGCTTGGCAGTAAAATATCTGGTGCTGCGGGGTACCTATCTATCTAGATGACCTCCTGGATCTACCACCGAGTATCATCTAAGTCAGCCATTCCCAAAGTGGGCGATAACGCCCCCTTGTGGGCGCTGCTGGCCTAAAGGGACCCAGAAAAAAAATGGGGACGTTGTGTTTAGGCTTGGATGATTTGTAATTTCATTTAGCTAGGAGGCCTCTCAGACGTAGGTGAAAAAATGGGGGCGCTAAAAAATCGTTTATTCTCAAAGTGGGCAGTAGACAAAATAAGTTTGGGAACCCCTGATCTGAGTAGTATTTAAGCTATATGTACAAGTAAATAAAGTAGCAAACCTCAAACGTAGAAGCCATGACTTGTTGCTGCGGAAGGCTGCAGTGGTTCTCTATGCTGAGGATCAGGGGGTACGGAGATGTCACGAATGCACTCCTGAAATGATTGTATGAACTTTCAAATAAAACACAATGAAGTCAAATAGTTAATAATGATAAGGGTAATCAAATCAAAATCAAAAAGTCATTTGTTCAGTTTAGACCCTGGTAAGGCACTTATGAACGTTAAGTTACATGTTTGAATCTACCACCGGCTCGTAATTACACTTCAACCGAGAAGACTCCGGCAACAAACTCAGCAAGGCATTTTTTTTTGTGGATCTTTCTTTTTATATTAAGTTACAGTTTACAGTTATAGATATTAATACATTATGCTTACTACAATTGTCACTTAGCCAGGGGGATGCAAGTGCAGAGAGAAGCTACTACAACCATATATTCCTGTCTTCCATGTAATGAGCCACCTTATAGTAGGCTTTGTCAATTAACCTCTGCTTTAACAGTAAATGATTATATAATCAATTTATATGAAGTAGAAGTGGATGCAAGAGGAATTACAACAATATATGTATCTCTATAATCCACAAAAACACCTTGGGCTACTTAAAACATTTACATATACAAATATTAATTAACAATTTTAAAAAACCTGTCCAAGTAGCCGATGAAAAGCTAGAAGCAATGTGCGTGTCATACTATATTACTATAAAAGTAGGCGCGCGGCTAATTGTCAGTTCTCAAAAGGTTCCACTGATAAACTATCTAATTCTATTTCAATACAAGTAATTTCTACTTCTTCATTGTTGGGAAGATTATCCAAAGCAGCGTTAATAGGTGAATGTTAATAAGGGTCACTTAGGCACTGTATAGGTGGGTTCCCGTCTCGGCAACATGATGGGCTCCACAAACATACCATTAAACACTGATAAGTATCATTGTCTATATTATGTCAACATTTTGAAAACATGAAGAGTAATTACAGCTTTTGGTTTAATATATCATATTGTTTGCTTTAACAAATGTTGTTATGTCCTGGAATGAGGGTAGTTGCGAAGTATAGTTACGACGGCAGTCTGGTGCTGTCAATCTAACCAGCTAGATCGTACTGAGATAAATTACGGGAATTGGTGCGTATATAATAAATGTACTCATTTAATAATTGTTAAATGAGTTCATTTGTTACTTAAACGAGATACAAAACGGTTATATGAATGTCTGGACAACAATTATCTATAACTAGTTAAGCCCTGCGGTGTTACTCGGTAGCCTATGTGTTAATCCAGGGTGTCAGCTACTTCCAAATTGAATTTAATCAAAATTGGTCCCACCGTTTGAACATGAAGAAGTAATAAAATCTTATATGATTCCACCTCTTATGTAAGTTACATAAGAGTCTAATTATACTTTTGGCGGAGTAGCATAGGTTATGCTTTAACCAATTAAAGCATAATATTTTCTTCTTGATTAATATATTTAAATATTAAATTTAATCAAATTAAATCATAGCCATCTTATATTTTTGCAATAGTTTAGTTAGTAGGTAAGTTTGTTAAGAAAATTGTAGTATGATTTATGAGACAGAGTTAAACTGTATCTTAATTCTTATAACATTACCTGGCGATGGTTTCGACGACTCTTCGGAATGGTATTTTTGTAGTAAAAGTGTGCCCGTGGTATATGACGGGGCTGCCATCGTCGCCGTCCCAGCAGTCCAGCTCGACGCAGCGGCATCCTGTTAGCAACACCTGATGAAAAGCGATGAAAACGAATAAATTTCTGTTCTACAACAGTTTTGTTACGAAAGCACCCCAAACTTTTGCTTTGTTTGTATACAAATATTTTTTTTTTAATAACACCTTTCCACAGATAAAAATAACAGAGAATTAAAAAATGCACAATAAGTCGATCGATTTCAATAGTGGACAAATTATTCGGATTGTGTACGCCCCGCACTAAGCTGCGTGTCTGTGGTTGTGGAGGTGATAGTCACAGCTGCACTGTTGGGCAGAATCAATGAGAAACATTGTTTTTGAGAAATCCGCATCCGTCACATTAAAAGCATAGTAGCATTGCAAATAAGCCTAATCATGGCTAAAATAATACAAAGCCAGTTCTTAAATAACAATTCCAGACAGATCTGAATAGTTGTTTACTCGTCAAAAAAGCCGCGCGGTGCGCAAATGGACGCGATAGACTACTAAAAGCGCAAGTGTGAAAGTATCGATTATTTTTCTCATGTGTGAATAATGAATTTTTTAGTCAATTTTACAACTCGCGTTGGTAAGCCGCACTTAGTCCAAGGACAATTTATATTTTTCTTTTATGTTTTGATTAGTTTATGGCTTTCCTCTAAGTCAAAGAAGTTTACAAACAGTGCCCGGTTAACAAATTTTATTCCTTTCAGCAAAATAACACACAATTGTCGATAAAATGAAAGAAAATAGTACAGACGTAGACTCACGAAATGTTGTGAAGAACAGGGAGTTGCTTTATCGCATGATAATCAGGTACAAAATTATAACGCTTACAATTGCGATAGATTTGTTTTTCTTATTAAAAATGGTATTTATTCGTCAATTACCATAAAATCTTGCTATAACGTGGTTTTTATGAAAGCTAATTAGTGATTTTTTGCCTCTTTTAGTCTTGTATTAAACATAAAAAAGTGAATAGGTTATGTTTGTTTTTCAAAGTTAATAAATGCTTCATTTTATATTTCCTACATTATTACAGCCAGCTACATTACGATGGCTTCCCTGCTATTGCTGGTACTTTGGCGTCAGCAGTTCATGCTGATCCACCATGCCCACCGAGTGACAGGTACATTGTTACTAAAATTAATTATTGTGAATAAAATTGGAACAGATACTTCTTAGCATTCAGTGGTGTCACCATGTGGGTGCCGGGTCCAACGCGTTGCAGGGACAGGAACCCGCACAGAGCCTAAAACTCTCAACCTAGGTGTAGGTTTAAGACCTTTATGTATCAGCATTCACCTTTACTGCACGTGCTCCCATTTCTGCTCAATCAAATTTGATATAAAACCCTACCAATGTGGCTTTGGATACTCTATGCAACAATGAATTTATAGATGTTCTCAGCAGGCCGATGTCTTTAGTAGATTATAGAGAAATTTTGCTGGCAATCTTCTCACTTCCGCTTCTATATCATTTAAATTGACCATGTCACTATTTATGATGGAATTATCATATGGTGAATCGTAAGGTCATAATATCTATTTATCTTTATCATGTGGTCTAAATTAATTGGAAATGACAACAATGTTGGATGCTGAACTTCTTTTCTATTCACAATCATTATATGAAGGGTTGTAAGTTTGGAGAGTACAAAGTCGAAAAGGAGTCAGTACTTATCATTATGAACTTACTATGGGCACTACACTGAGATTGAAAAAATACAATATTTCATAGAAAAAGTTCGAAAATAGAGAGAACTTTGGGAACTTCCCAAATCATCCTGTTCGAGGTGAAAATCAGTACATCACAAGATTAAAACCCTAAAACATGCAAGTGCTTGCCTTTAGTAGATTTTTTGCTCTAAAATAAAAACAAACATTTGCAGACTACTGAATTTGATGATGGTGGGTCTGCAACATGAGCCAGACCGTAAGGACAGGCTCGCAGCATCTAGCGGGGCGGAGCATCTGCTTGGGACTACTGGATTTGGTGAGACTAGCCTTTATAACCTTAGCGCAAAGTAAAAAAATTTTGCTCACCTTCATTAATGGGACATTAAGCGATTGGTTTGGCTATAATTAGGTTTTGTTAACTTGCTCAGTATGCAGCCTGTGTTACAGCCTACTTTGTTATATGCTTAGGGTTCAAGTATGTCTTGGAGATTTTCCATTTTAGTCTCCGAGTGGTGTGTCTTTCACAAGATTTTGTGCTTGTGTTTGGATGGTTTGTATTTTGACTTTGGGGAGTGTTCAAGTATTATGTAACACAATTTTAGTTTTAGATATTAAGTAAAGTTTCAGATAGAATTTTTAATTATTGTTAAAGTTATTTAAAAAATATTTTCAAGTGTTTTAAATTTTTGTCAAGTTTTTAGGGTTCCGTACCCAAAAGGCAAAAACGGGACCCTATTACTAAGACTTCGCTGGCTGTCTGTCCGTCCGTCTGTCTATCACCAGGCTGTATCTCAAGAACCGCGATAGCTAGACAGTTGAAATTTTCACAAATTATGTATTTCTGTTGCCGCTATAACAACAAATACTAAACACAAAATAAAATAAATATTTAAGGGGGGCTCCCATACAACAAACGCCATTTTTTTGCCTTTTTCATAGATAATGGTACAGAACCCTTTGTGCGTGAGTCCGATGGTTTTTTAAATTTAAATCCTCATTTCTGTTGTAGTTGGAAAGACTGTTAAGAGGAAATAAACTAAATATATACCTAGAACACTCAAAATGGACTTCCGCAAAGTAACGCCTGATTCAATCAAAGTCTAGTTATTCTTTCTTTATATTTCACCTACCTAGCAATATATATGACGATGCCCCTTTACAGCATTAATAATATTATTTTAATAACTATTTTTATTATATTATATTCATACAAGGAAATTGTGTTTTTTTTTTTTTTTGACGAAATATGTATGATGCGCAACTCTTTATATAATAGGATGATTGTAAATCTACTTATTAATAAAATTATCTTATGTCACAATATTTTCAGACTTGGAGTTTGAGATGGATGCTTCGTCTTTGGCTCCGGAGCCAGCCACATATGAAACAGCATACGTTACCTCGCACAAGATGGCGTGTCGGGCTGGGGCATTCAGTGCTTGTGGACAACTCGTAGCCACTGGCAGTGTGGATGCAAGTATAAAGGTACTTGCGAAACATTTTAATAATTATATTTTTTTTTAAATTGTACTTAGACTTTTGTAATTTAATGAGGTTGTCAAGATTTATAAATCCTATTCCCACTAATATCATAAATGTGAAAGTTTGGATGGATGGATGGATGTTTGTTACTCAATCACGCCGGAACACCTAGCTTGGAATAGAACTGGCTCTCAAGTGAGGCTACCGGAACACACCGTTAGATGCTTGGCAGCAAATTTTCAACTTGAGGGTGGTAGCTACCCAGCCGAGTACTAGAAAGTACCCTACCACCACGCTATGGTTTCCTCGCGATGTTTTCCTTCACCGGCAGCTCAAGCTCATTGTTGGGGTTTGAACCCACGCCCTTCGGCATGCGAACCGACCACGCTAACCACTGAGCTATCATCGCTATAGGTACATATGTATGTACCTATGTGCCAAGCTAAGGCGTATTGCTAGTGATAATTATAAAAGTGTTTTTTTTTTCCAGATTTTGGATGTAGAGCGTATGTTAGCTAAGTCTGCCCCGGAAGAAGTGGACCCCGGACGAGAACAGCAGGGCCATCCCGTCATCAGGACTTTGTAAGTATCGTCACTGCATAATTCTTTAAAAACTACACAATATTTCCTCTTCAGTCTCTTCTCTTTTAGCGATAAGGCCGTCCCTTGTGACACTAGTTCTATAAGTTTTTATTTTAGGTGCTCTCCGTAAACAATATCTTTGTATGAATCTACTAGCTTCGCCCCGCGGTTTTACCCGCGTGGTGATGGATGATGATGATGATGAAAGTATCCTATGTTTTATTCCAGGGCCTAAAGTATCTACATGCAAAGTTTTATCCAGATCCGTTCAGCCGTTCTGGCGTGATTGAGTAACAAACATCCATCCCATAATTTATTGGTGCCTTATGGACTCCGGTTGGAACGGATTTCCTTTAAAGGCTTTTTTTTTAATTATAAAATATTTTTGCATTTTCTCAAAATTGACGGCAAGCTGTATCGATTGAAATGTTTTAGTTTCCTAGGTGATCGTGAAGTGTCTTAAAAATCATAATCACATTTCAGTCTAACCTCTTAGCCTGCAAACAAATCAGAACGATAACTTTTGCAAGTTATCATCGTTATGATTTGTTCTTCGGAACTTCTGTTCAAAAAAAAAAACGCGCCATCTATTGACGTGACCTATCACTACTACGAAGTTATCAACATAGATCCAAAATAGCACGAAACACGCACGGAAAGTGGCGCCATCTATCTATCCATTACATCAGAAAAATCTATAGCCTGATTTATAATAGAATAGATAAGAAAAGATCTGTTATACATAGAAAATAATTAAAATATAGTTGACGATTACAATTCAATTATACATTTTATATAAGTATTTAAATATTCTATCAGTTATCTGATTACCATGGTACAAGCTTTGCTTAGTTTGGGGTCAGATGGCGCTGTGTGTAATGTACTACAATATTTTTATCTTTCAGTTAAAATCACAATGGTTTAAAAATAAGGTTTTGTTATTTCAGGTACGACCACACAGATGAAATAACTGCTTTGGATTTCCATCCCCGGGAGCAAATTTTGGTATCAGCTTCCCGGGATTGCTGTATCAAGCTGTTTGACATCACCAAAGCTTCGGCCAAGAAAGCTTACAAGTCTATCACGGTACATACAAGACAAGACTGGACTTTGACTACCAAATATTTATTTATTTTATTTTATTTTACATGGAAAACAATCAGCTGATAATTGGTAAAATAAATAGGAGATAAGTGATAACACATAAGCCAAAAAAAGTTTTCACTCATGCTAACTAGATTAGGTTCGAGTGCCCCGAGCGCGCACCGGCGCACCGGCGCGGGGGCAGATGTAAGAATACCACATTATTATACACTCGTAAGTATAAATTCAAAATTTAAACAAAATGTTCAATTATAAACAGATAAATAAATAATAGATTCACAATATAAGCCATAGAAATTTTATAAAATTTTCATTGCTAATAATCTTTTCTTTCTTTTACATTTTTATTACTAGGTACTTATTTATTACTGACTTTGACTACCAAATATTTATTTATTACTGACTTTGACTACCAAATATTCATTTATTACTAGTCTATGATTTCTAGAATAAAATAAAAATACTTGTTTATTTGTAATTTTTTTTATAGTTGACATGCTAGGTGTTTGACCATAGCTCACCTGATGTTTACTGGCAGTGTTGTCAAAGATAGTAAACACACCTAGTCTGGAATGGAACTGGCTCTCAAGGGAGACAGCCGAATACACCGTTAGGTGCTTAGCGGCAGATTTTCAACTTGAGGGTAGTAGCTAGCCAGTCAAGTACTATAAAGTACCCTATCTCTATCCTTTACAGTCCAAGCTCATTGTTGGGGTCCAACCCACGCCCTTCGGCGTGTGAAGCGACCGCGCTAACCACTGAGCTATCATCGCTACAAGATAAGATATATGAGTCTCAGTCATACAAAGTCAAGGTCGAGTCCAGCCATGCTCTAGTCAAGTCATAGCTACTGTAAGCGAGGCATAGTTTTGGAAGCTACACGAAAAGAACTTTTTCAGTTCTAAGTTCAAAGCAAGATTTTGAAATTTTCCTTTTTTGAAGTCGGTTTAAAACTGGTTTTCAATATCGTCCTTCTCGTTTGCCTGTAGGATGCAGAAGCTGTGCTGTGTGTGGCTTTCCATCCTCTGGGAGATCATATCATAGCTTCGACCATGCATCCTGTCATCAGACTGTATGACGTCACCACCAGCCAGTGTTTCGTCTGCCCCGTGCCGTCCCACCACCACAGGAAGCACGTCAACTCTATCAAGTGAGTTTTTTAGATACAAATCTAGAACTTCTGTACACACGGTTTGATTCCACTTTCATTGTACGATCCGCTTAACAGCGGAATGCGCTACCCATAATGTTCCCCGATTATACACCTTCCATTTGCGAGTGAATCTGTTTCTTCTAGGCACGCGTGCTCCACGAGCTATTTGCCGGGGCAATCCCCAAAGGCATTTTCCCCGAGCTATTTGCTGGGGCATTCTCCAATGACATTTTACCGGGGCATACAAATACAAATCTTTATTGATAACACCAAATTTACAGGTCGTTTTTCCATTCATATTTAATAATATCAAAATCATAACGTATGTCAAAACTATGGCAAAGTCACTACTAATATGTCGAATATAAAATATGACAATATGATTAAATGCCAATAAGAAATATCTCTAAATGTATTTTGTTCGGGCGTTTCCCACAAGCTATTTACTGGGGCATTCTTAAAAGACATTTTGCTGGGGCATTTTGCCACCGACTATTTGCCGGGGCATTACCCAAACGCATTTTGCTGGGGTATTTCCCATGGACTATTTGCCGGGGCATAAAAGTTGACCAATAAAGTTAAATACCGCCTATCGAGGATCACCATTAGAGATGTTAAAATTCCACGCGACCTTTAAGAAGTCGTTAGGCACCCTAATATTTGTGTATTATGTTTATTGTACAGATTCTCCCCAAATGGAAAGTATTTCGCGTCTGGTAGCGCGGACGGCTGCGTGAAGCTGTGGGACACGGTCTCTAACCGCTGTTTCAACACCTTTATCAACGCCCACGAAGGCGCCGCGGTCGCTTCCGTTGCGTTCACCAGGAACAGCAAGGTAATGTTTAGTACTAGGAACGGTGAGACAACGTTTAGTACCAGGAACGTCGTGGTGAGACAACGTTTAGTAATAAAAACGGCACACTGTTATAACATTTAGTACCAGGAACGGTACGGTGAGACAACGTTTAGTAATAAAAACAGCACAGTGTTATAACATACACGGTTTGATTCCACTTTCATTGTACGATCCGCTTAATAGCGGAATGCGCTACCTATATGAATGTTCCCCGATAATACATCTTCCGTTTGCGAGTGAATCTGTTTCTTCTAGGCACGCGTGCTCCACGAGCTATTTGCCGAGGCAATCCTCAAAGGCATTTTCCACGAGCTATTTGCTGGGGCGTTCTCCAATGACATTTTACCGGGGCATACAAATACAAATCTTTTATTGATAACACCAAATTTACAGGTCGTTATTCCATTCATATTTAATAATATCAAAATCATAACATATGTCAGTATAATGACAAAGTCAATATACTAATATGTCGAATATATATTATAACATTCAGTACCAGGAACGGTACGGTGAGACAACATTTAGTAATAAAAACAGCACAGTGCTATAACATTTAGTACCAGGAACGGCATGGTGAGTTTAGTACGTTTGGTACTAAAAATGGCGCAATGAGTATAGGAAACACCTTGAGAAACAAAAACGTTAGCTTGCGTCTGGTTGCACGGACTTAAACTTAGCTACAAATATTGATGAAAAAGTAGACAGACTCGCATTTGGCCAGTTTTTTTGCGTTCAAATAATTATTATACACTTATGTTTTTTTTAATGTTTTTTTTTCAGTATCTGCTAACATCTGGTATGGATTCGTCCATCAAGCTATGGGAGCTGGCGAGTAGTCGATGTCTTATCCAGTACACAGGCGCGGGGACCACGGGTGAGCAAAGTTGAAGTCGCTAACATGATTACTGTCAAGCAGTAGTGTGCAAATATTACTGTTCTTGCAGGCTATAGAGATTAACTCCTGAACTTTGTTTTGCTACTCAAACTTCTTCTATTAATGTCAAGTGGCATCTGTTTCTACTATGGTCGACATAAATATACAATAACAAGTCAATACCCAGGCGAGTAGAGTAACCATTAGGGGGTTAGGTTTGCTGTACTTATTATTGATTACTTTGCGTGCTGGGTTAGGTTTGCTGTACTTATTATTGATTACTTTGCGTGCTGGGTTAGGTTTGCTGTACTTATTATTGATTACTTTGCGTGCTGGCTTAGGTTTGCTAAACTTATTATTGATTACTTTGCGTGCTGGGTTAGGTTTGCTGTACTTATTATTGATTACTTTGCGTGCTGGCTTAGGTTTGCTGTACTTATCATTGATTACTTTGCGTGCTGGGTTAGGTTTGCTGTACTTATTATTGATTACTTTGCGTGCGGAGGAGGGGGTTAGGTTTGCTGTATTTATTATTGATTACTTTGCGTGCGGAGGAGGAGGTTAGGTTTGCTGTACTTATTATTGATTACTTTGCGTGCGGAGGGGCCTAGGTTAGCTGTACTTATTATTGATTACTTTGCGTTCGGAGAGCGAGGGTGCTAGGTTTGCTGTACTTATTATTGATTACTTTGCGTGCGGAGGAGGGGGTTAGGTTTGCTGTATTTATTATTGATTACTTTGCGTGCGGAGGAGGAGGTTAGGTTTGCTGTACTTATTATTGATTACTTTGCGTGCGGAGGGGGCTAGGTTAGCTGTACTTATTATTGATTACTTTGCGTTCGGAGAGCGAGGGTGCTAGGTTTGCTGTACTTATTATTGATTACTTTGCGTTCGGAGAGCGAGGGTGCTAGGTTTGCTGTACTTATTATTGATTACTTTGCGTGCGGAGGAGGAGGGAGGGGGTTTAGGTTAGCTTTGCGTGCAGAGTAAGTTTACTTTATTATGTATACATAAATACAAAACTTAAAAAAAAGTGAACGGCCTTGTCGCCTAAAGCGAATATATTAATAATATTCGAAATTTTTTCTCCTTTTTGGGGGGATTCTTGTAAATATATTATTATGACATACATATAAATATTTTCTTCTTAGGTAAACAAGAGCATTTGGCGCAAGCAATATTCAACCACACGGAAGATTACGTGATGTTGCCGGACGAGGCGAGCACTTCCCTCTGCGCGTGGCACTCGCGGACCGCGAGCCGAGGGCAGCTCATGTCCCTCGGACACAACGGCGCTGTCAGGTGAGAGAAGGCGAGATCTCGCGAGGCAAAACATTGCCGTCGTTGAACTGGGAGTAGAAGACTTTTAAGCCGTAATCGTGTTATACGCAAAATATCACATTCTCAAAATGTGCTTCGCACGTATAACGCCCCATTCTCAAAACGTTTTATTAGCAAAAAGTTCCATTCTCAAAATGTCTCATTCGCATAAAGTTCGATTGTCTATAATAGCTTCTCTCGCTTTTTAAAATGTGTTTTTTTAACAACCCAATTTAAAAAAAAATTTACTTAGCACTTAAAACGACCTTTTCTCAGAACGTTTTATTCGCATAAAGTTCCATTCTCAAAATGTCTCATTCGCATAAAGTTCGATTGTCTATAATAGCTTCTCTCGCTTTTTAAAATGTGTTTTTTTAACAACCCAATTTTAAAAAAATGTACTTAGCACTTAAAACGACCTTTTCTCAGAACGTTTTATTCGCATAAAGTTCCATTCTTGAAATGTCTCATTCGCATAAAGTTCGATAGTCTAAAATGGATTCTCAAGCATTTTTTTTTTAATGTTGTGTTTTTTAAACATCACATTTAAAAATAAAATTACATTGTACGTAAAACGTATCTATCTTTCTAATAACTTTCTTTTATTCGCAAAAAGTTACATTCTCAAAATGTCTTATTCGCATAAAGTTCGATTGTCTAAAATGGCTTCTCTCGCTTAACATCATATTCTTTTTCAAATGTTTCATATGCGCTACATTTTATTTCACGTTAGGGACCATTCAAGTATTACGTAAGCAGAATATTAGTAATTATTAACCCGTCCCTCCCCCTTGTCAGCAAAAGTAAGCAAAGCTCTTACTTCCCTCTCCTATGCTTAAGTTTTTTAATTAGCAGCCATTTCGCTGAAACTTGGTGTGTTGATAACAAGGAAACCAAACAATCAGCATAATGTATACGACATTGCTGATATTATCACCATTCAGATCGCCTCATCCCCAATGTCGTCAAAAATAAGCAAAGTAAAGACTCCCCCCCCCCCCTTTGGTGCTTACGTAATACTTGAACGGCCCCTTACACGCGTGTGTTCAATTTGGCCACAGCAACGCGTGGCCGGGTCTGCTAGTTGTCTTATATAATTTATGGCTTATGTTTACATGGTTAATTTATATGCAGTAGAATTGGGAACGAGAGGAATTTCAGCAAAATCTAAATATATATATAACTCAAAGGTGACTGACTGACTGACTGACTGACTGACTGACATAGTGATCTATCAACGCACAGCCTAAACCACTGGACGGTTCGGACTGAAATTTGGCATGCAGGTAGGTGTTCTGACGTAGGCATCCGCTAAGAAAGGATTTTGATTAATTCAACCCCCAAGGGGATAAAATAGGGGATGAAAGTTTGTATGAAACTTTGTCAATTTTTAACCGATCGGGCTGAGACTGCATGCATAAAGCTACTATGAAGTAGGCATCTAGCGCGGGTGAAACCGCGGGCACAGCTAGTATCCCTATAATTTACTAAAAGACTCCCAAGAATATCTACAAATACGGTGTTACCATCCAATACCAACAAGTTTATATAAAAGTTTCATGTTCTTTCCAGACACATCGTCCATTCTGGTACCGCGCCCGCTTTCCTGACTTGCAGTGACGATTACCGCGCTCGATTTTGGTACCGACGCAACACACATTGATAATCGCAATAAATGACGTCATTTCTTACTATACTGCGTTCTCTTTCTAGCGTATAACGAAAATGTTTATAACTTCATTGTTTCTGGATGGATTTTAATTTTGTTTTCTTTGGTTGAATCTTGGTTTTATAAGCATTTTTTTAAATATAAATGTTAAGTCAGTGAGCGCTCGATGAAGTCCTTAATGCAGGGTTACTCGGAACGGTAGCACTAAAGTATAGGGGTTTTGTACAAAATTTTTTTTTACATTTATAATTTATTTATAAACAAAATATATTGTTTAATTATAAATTAATAAAAAATACATAAAATCACTAGGTTCTATGACTGGAGCCCCTAGCTCCCGTGATAGGATACCCTGAGTTAGTAGAAGAGACTTCTGTATACTTGGTACATATTATCTGAATGATTGAGCGAGTGTTAAGTGTGTATACTGGATTACAATGCGCTTGTGTGTGTGTGTGTGTGAGTAAGTGTGTGTCATTCTGAACATATACATGCTAGATACATATCATTTGAATGATTGAGGGAGTGTTGAGTGTTCATATTGGATTAAAACGCGCGCTCGTGTGTGCGTGTGTGCGTATGCGCGCGCGCTCGTTTGAATGCGTATATGTGAGTTTGTGTGCGCGTGTGTGTCATTCTGGATATATACATGGTACATATTATCTAAATGATTGAATGAGTGTTGAGTGTGTTTACTAGATATTATTGTATGTGTGTATGTGTTTGTGCGCGTGTGTGTTTGTGTGTGTATGAGCGTGCGTGTGTGTGTATATGTATGAGTAATTCTGAACATTTTTTATAATAGAATCGTGGTAGAAGTCGCGAAAAAACCAGTTCTGTACATGTTTAGAGGGTGAATGACATTATTCTATGTAACAGTAGATTTTTATCTCCTTCCAGCAGTTCCGCGTAACTCTATATAATTTTGTAGTTGTAATTGAATTTTGTAAGTTTAGTCGTTAAGAAAATTAATAAAGATTTTTTTTCGTCAAGGTTAGTTTTATTTTTATTTTATGTTTGGCATTGCACTTTGTACATTCTGCCAGTGTTAAGTATTACATATTTTCAAGATTATGATAAAATGAATTAAAACAAGACACAGACAACTCGCCAACGAACGTCTCAAAGTTAAAAAAAAAACAAACATTTTAAACAACGCCATCTAGCCCCAATTTTAGCGAAGCTTGTACTATGAAAACCAGATATCAGATATAAATTTTTAGGGTTCCGAACCTCAAAAGGAGAAAATGGAACGCTTTTAGGATCTCTTTGTTGTCCGTCTGTCTGTCAAGACTTTTTTTCTCAGGAACGCGTGGAGGTATCAAACTGAAATTCATATCAAATACTCAGGTCTACTGTCCCTTGGAGCTGTGAAAAAATCAAACTTCTAAGCCAACGCAATCAAAAGATACAGCCGTTTATGTTGCAAATTTTCGACACTCGCAAGGGAATCAAAACCTACAGGGTTCTCGTGAACTCAGAATCATGAAATTTAGTACGAAGTAACGTCTTATAGCACAGATAAAGCATAAATTACCATTTAAAAAAAAACCATAACTTTCACTTATATACCTACAGGTTTGTACGGAACCCTCGGTGCGCGACTCGCACTTGGTCGGTTTTTTTAAATACGATTGATTCAGTCGTCGCTTTGTAGATATTTTAAATTGTTTCAAGTAACATTTAAATATTCAACATTGTTATAAGCAAAAATACACTACTTTTTTTGTAAATACATACGAAACAGAACCACTATTAAGTCACCACCTCCCCATAACTAAACAGAACTACTTTGAAATGAGGTTACAGGGCAAGTCATCATATCACATCATCAGCCATAAGACGTCCACTGCTGGACATAGGCCTCCTCCTGGGGGGATTTTGCCAATACTCGCCACGCTTGGCAGGCGGGTTGGCGAGCGCAGTTAGGTGTGATTGTTCAAGGAAGACGCTGCTGCCCATCTTCCGGATTACATCCCTTAGCCGACACTTACGGCAACCACGGGTAGAGAGGGTGGGGTACTATTCTCACGCCGGCACCACCACGGCAAACAGGGCAAGTAATTAGTGCCAAAGCAGCGGTGCCCTGGATTTTTTAGTTACTCAAAGTTCTGGATACCGTTGCGAAGGTCTTGCCATTGACTTACCTGACTGTATAGTTCGACCGAAGACTCCCCTTTGAGCTGGTGACCCGTGAGATAGGTGTTGTGGCTGCTTGCAATGTAATACTGGCTCAGGGGCCCCGTCATGTCGTTAGCGGAGCCTTCCTCTTCAGATGTTGGGGTTTTGCTGCAAGATTTTATTTAATAATAATAATTTATTTATTTATTGGTTACAATCAATGAGTTCACTATACCCATAGAGTCACAAACGCACGAAATAAATGTCAGAACCAAAAGAGTGCACCGCTACGCAGTATGCACGCTTTTTGGTTAGTTGTAAGTCAACCGTGGACCGACTACAACGCCACGCCATGCCTAAGTGCTCGGTAACAAACTGCTCAAATAACACAAATTACGTGCGTAAAAAGGATGGTGTTTCATATTTTAGGTACGTATTATAACAAATTAACGAATTTATGTTACCACAGTGTATGTTTCTATTTTATTTTAAATAATTTTAATTTTCTTGGCACAATTTAATGGTAATAGTTCGACTACAGCGCTGCGATAGCCTGTCTCTCTTACACGCCAATCAAATAAGTAAGAGTAAACGAGACACATGATATCGCCGTTTTGCTCAAGAGCGAAGCGTGTTCGAGAGAAGAGCTATGGCGTTCAAACGACAGTGAACACTATGTCAATACGTATAACATCTAATTTCGAAAAACATCTGTCAATATGAACTATATAGTTGATGTATAGGTATGTAATACGGCGCTCGGACACTTTTTGACTGTTCTTACTTTGAGACTGTGACTCTATAGTATAGTAAACTCATTGGTTACAATGTATAATTTTATATGCATGTCGGAGACGGTCAATATCATGGACGTGAAACGAAACGCGGCACGAGTTCCGAGAGATGGCAGCACCGTCGCAATGACGTCATCTATCGGCTAACTTCGTGCTACAACAGAGCCTAGCTAGTGGAGGGCCGCTAGATGGAAACCACTTACCATTTGGCCGTCGTAGAAATCGGTTCCTCCACAATAGGAACTGTTGCTCGTTTCGTTTGCCCAGTGATTAAATTGTTAAAAGTAATCAAAATCAAAAGTCATTTATGAAGTTAAGTTACATGTTTGAATCTACCACCGGCTCGTAATTACACTTCAACTGAGAAGACTCCGGCAACAAACTCAGCAAGGCATTTTTTTGTGGATCTTTCTTTTCATATTAGGTTACAGTTTACAGTTATAGATATTAATACATTATGCTTACTACAATTGTCACTTAGCCAGAGGGATGCAAGTGCAGAGAGAAGCTACTACAACCATATATTCCTGTCTTCCACGTAATGAGCCACCTTATAGTAGGCTTTGTCAATAATAAATTGTGATTATCGTGTATTCGCCGTTTCTCTTTGCTCGATTGCCCTAGTTAGGGACCATTCAAGTAAGCAGAATTTTAGTAATTATTAACCTCTCCCTCGCCCTTGTCAGCAAAAGTAAGCAAAGCTCTTACTTCCCTCTCCTATGCTTAAGTAAATATTGGTTTAATTAGCAGCCATTTCGCTAAAACGTGGTGTGTCGATAACAAGGAAACCAAACAATCAGCATAATTTATACGACTTTGCTGATATTATCACCATTCAGATAGCCTCATCCCCAATGTCGTCAAAAATAAGCAAAGTAAAGACTCCCCCACCCCCCTTTGGTGCTTACGTAATACTTGAACGGCCCCTTATACGCCCACACTATGTCGGACTAGGGAGGCTGAAATACTAATGAAGCTGAGCTGAAATTCGACATACATATATTAGTGTATTTGTAGTTATTCTAATTAATCTATGTATTAGGATATATAATTATTAGAATGTAGATATATGTCATTGTTTTGTATTCTCCTATATGCATATCCTCGTTATTGACACACCCACATTTTTCTTCCTCTAATCCTTTCCATCATGCTGCACGCTGTGAAACGTTTTACGGTAAGTCCTTTGCATTCCAGGCAGTCCAACTGTGGAATGCGTTACCTGTTGCCATTAGACGTGCTCCATCGATCGCTGTCTTTAAAGAACACGTCAAACTATTCTATCTCTGGCAGTTATAATTATAACTATTTGTCGCTTATTTGTATATATATCCTCTTTATACAAATATTTATTTTATATATATTAGTGTATTTTTAGTTATTCTAATTAATCTATGTATTAGGATATATTATAATTATTAGAATGTAGATATATGTCAAAATGTTGTATTCTCCTATATGCATATCCTCGTTATTGACACACCCCGTTTTTTTCTTCCTCTAATCCTTTCCATCCTAAGGTTGCCTGGAAGAGATCGCTTTTAGCGATAAGGTCGCCAGTTGTTACACCTATTAACTAGTTTATTTCTTCTGTATTATGTAATTTTAAGTGTGTACAATAAAGAGTTATTAATTCATTATTATTTCAATATTATCATTTTAGGGTTCCGTGCTCAAAGTGTAAAAAGGGAATTACTAAGACTCCGCTGTCCGTCCGTCTGTCAACAGGCTGTATTTTTTTTTACGGTTGACAGGCTAGGTGTTTGACCACAGCTCACCTGATGTTAAGTGACAGTGTGGTCGAAGACAGTAAGCACTAACCTGGAATGGAAGCGTTAAGTGAACACACCGTTAAATGCTTGGCGGCAGATTTTTAGCTTGAGGGGTGGTAGCTAGCCGGCCGAGTACTCATAAGTACCCTACCACCACGCTATGGTTTCCTCACCATATATTCCATCACCGGCAGTTTAAGCTCATTGTTAGGATTCGAACCCAGCGTGGGTTGGGGTGGGAACCGACTGAGCTAACGCTACAAAAAACATAATTTTTACTAAATTTTTTTTTTTTACCTGGTGAAGTTCGCCCGCCTCTGTTCTGGTACGAACGCGTAGTTATCCTTGTCGGTGAGGAACCTCACGAAGCCTTCGTACGAGAGGCAGTTCTCAGCTCGTAAAGTTGGGTCTGGTTCGTGTCTCTACAACAAAACACCCATATTTTATATATGTACTAGCTTACGCCCACGACTACTGCCGCGATAATTTTAGTTAATTAGGTTTAGAGAGAAATTATTCATGCCCTATTTTATCATCCGCCAATCTGACATTATATAGTAGCGGGTATAGTTTTTTTTTCTCTTTCATCTTGGCATCGCACTCTGTGCATTCTGCCAGTTTCAATGGTTCTGTATTTTGTAAGTAGTCTTCATTTTTCAGCGTCTTTATCATCTATAGTTACAGTCAAAGTCTAGTCTTGATCAAGTCCAGTCGGTCCCAGTCAAATCGAGTCATGCCTTAGTAAAGTAGTGGCGACTTTACTATAAGCTTCTGGATGGAGTTTTGGAAGCAACACGAAAAGTCATGTTTAACCACATTACATCATTCTCCCACACTCGCGCTTGTAATTCGGCACTTTATAAATAAAACACCACTATTTTTATGCACAAAAACTCGAAAACACACTAGTTTTAGAAAAAATATACAATGGGGCGACACGACGCTCACCGCGTTCCCGCCAAAAACTCGGGTATAGTTTGGATGTTACAGATTTACAGATTGACACATGTCAAATTGACAGATGTCAGATTGTAATTTTTTTTAAATAGTTGATAGGCTAGGTGTTTGACCACAGCTCACTTGATGTTAAGTGACGGTGTGGTCGAAGATGGTAAAGCACATGTAGCCTGGAATGGTACTAGCTCTCAAGTGAGGCTGCCGGAACACAACGTTAGATGCTTGGCGGCAGATTTTCAACTTGAGGGTGGTAGCTAGCCAACTTAGTACTAGAAAGTACCCTACTTTTAGTTTAGGGTACCAGACACTTACTTGAATGATATCTCTGAGCTGCTGTTCGCTCTTGGGTTCGTTTTGTCTCGTTTCGCAGAACTTCCCCAGGGTGGGTAGAGAAAGGACCCTTCCGCTCATGTCTGGACACGCTCCTGTGAAAACATGTAATTTTTAGGGTTCCGTACCTCAAAAGGAAAAAACGGAACCGTTATAGGATCACTTTGTTGTCCGTCTGTCTGTCAAGACCCTTTTCCTCAGGAACGCGTGGAAGTATCAAGCTGAAATTCATATCAAATACTCAGGTTTACTGTCCCTTGGAGCTGTGAAAAAATCAAATTTCTAAGCCAATGCAATGAAAAGATACAGCCGTTTATGCTGCAAATTTTCGACACTCGCAAGGGAATCAAAACCTATAGGGTACTTCCCGTGAATTGGTACGAAGCAACGTCTTAAAGCACAAATAAAGGAAAAATTGCGAAAAGCATAAATAACCATTAAAAAAATACCTATAAATAAAAATAAAAAAATCTTATATACCTAAAGGTTTGTACGGAACTCTCGGTGCCCGAGTCCGACTCGCACTTGGCCGGTTTTGTAATCATCATAAAGCATCACTGCATTACCAAATATTCTGGTTTACCTACTACATTCTGGGGTCCGTGGTCTACAATCGTGTACCCGCCTCCGTCCGGGATGCACCGCGCCACCGCGCGCTTCAGAACCAAGCTAAGATCTTGGCTGCTAGAGACCTTGTTTTATGACATTGACGAGTAATTATTATTTTAAACTAAAGGATTATTAAATTACTAGTAAATTAATAATCCTTTAATAATTATGAATCCTTTAATAATTAATAATTATGATTTTTATTTCCCCTTTTTATTTTATTGACAATATTTTTATATTGACATATTTTTGTATTGACATACTTTATATTGAAAATATTTCGACATAGGGTGACCTGTTCAACAGTTAACCATATACATAAATTCAAACTACCATAGCTCATAATTGTTCATTAAAAATATGTTTTCTTCTATTCTGGTCCAAAGGCCGGTTCAATAGCTACATATTGGCATTGAAGGATCATTCGTAATATAAGTATACCTACCGTATTTTGTCTTTTTTTATTCACATCAGCCATAGGACGTCCACTGCTGGACATAGGTCTCCTCCTGGGGGGGTTTTGCCAATACATGCCACGCTTGGCAGGCGGGTTGGCGAGCGCAGTTAGGTGTTCAAGGAAGACGCTGCTGCCCATCTTCCGGATTACATCCCTTAGCCGACTCTTACGGCAACCACGGGTAGAGAGGGTGGGGTAAAATTCTTACGCCGGCACCACCACAGCAATTTTTTTAAATCAGTGTTTTTGACATTTAATAAATGATATTACGGAATTTTGTTTGTAACTTTGGTGCTATCAATAAAGTATTTTATATTTGTATTTCTGCTGTCAAGCAGTAGTGTTAAACATTACCGTGTTCAGTTTTGACGGGTTCTGAAACAACACTACTAGGCAAGCCATTAAAAAGCGATGCCCTGTACTTTGTTTTGCTGCAAAGTTCTGGGTACCGTTGGAGACAGATCAGGAGAGTCTCGTTGGTGTTATTATTGTTGCATAAAATGTATGTGAGCTGACCTGGTAAGGCAGCAGCTGCCAGAAGATCGAAAGCCTTCTTCCTGCTGGCTTTGTCTGTAGGAGGTTCCAGGTCTAAAGACCCGTTCCTTGTTAGCAGACCTGCAAACAAATGAACAATTTAGAAGAACTTACATTGTCTTCTCATTCACATCTAACCAAATGGAGTTACTTCTGTAACTATTATAGCTCAGTGGATAGCTCGGTTGGCACTCGCGTAGACTAGACGTAGATTTAGCAATGAGCTGGAGCTGTTCATGAAGGAAAACATCGTGAGGAAACCATAGCATGGTGGTACTTTCTAGTACTCTGCTGATATTAATATTCGGCGAATATTCAGTTGCGATGATAGCTCAGTGGTTAGCGCGATCGGTCCACTCGCCTGAAGCGTGGGTTTAAACCCTAACGATGATCTTGAGCTGCCGGTCAAGGAAAACATCGCGAGGAAACCATAAAATTGTGGAAGGGCAAACTGTAATACCGTTTTGTATATCAATAACTAGGAAAATGTAAAATAATGTTGGTGAGTTATAGTGGATTTTGTATTATTCTATATGGAGTTGGTATTGTTTGTAATGTCGTGAGAGTGTGGTCGGGCACATGAACTTGTTTGTGAGAAGGTGTAAGCCGAAAATACCGACTCCCCAAACACACAAAAGCAACCCAAGGGAATAAAGTGGGGGGTAAATCATGAAAGTTGATACAAAATTGGGTCGAATCTGGACAAGATTGGCACAGGATCGGGACGAGTCAGATCCATGTTTAGCTGAGGGGCAAAGACGATGATACACTTGGTGGTAGATTTCCTTAGCAGGAGGTCGTCTAGGTAGGTACCACCGCAGTACCAGATATTTTGCCGCCAAGCAGTAGTGTGTAAACATTACTATGTTCCGGTTTGAAGGGTACTCCAGCTAGCGAAATTACTGGGCTGTTGAGACTAACCATCTAGTCTCAAAGGAATGAGCGCCAAGGCAGCGATGCTCTGGACTTTGTTTTACTATTCAAAGTTCTGTGTATCGCTGCAATGGTCATGGACAGGCGTTGTCTCTTAACATCAGGAGAGCGTCTCGTTCGTCTCATTACTGTTACATAAAAATACAAACCAGTCCTGTGTATGGCTTTGTTGCGGAAGAGCTCCGGGGAGCTCCGACTGCGTTCGGAGCCCAGCAATGGGGAGCGGCTGCGGGGGACCGCCAGCTGCTCGAATATGTCACGTAGTTCCGAACGCATTACCAAACTGAAATTAAAATTATATGGTTAAATTCGATTTTAGGAATAATGGTTCCGTTTACAACAACACATATTTTGCAAGCAGTAGTGTGTAAGGATTACTGTGTTCCGGTTTTAAGGGTACTGCAGTGACATTGCATTTGTGGTGAGTCTCAATAGCCGTTATTCTATTGTTCTTACCTACCTAAAACTTCTAAACAAGGCAACGAAGTCCATAAAATCCAACTGCGTGTCGTAGCCCACAGAACCCGTTCTCAAATGCTTTAGGTTCTCCCAGAATCGCTCGCTTGTCTCCAGTCTTCTAAGACTGAAAAGAAATTATAGATATTCACAAAGGGAGCCATTCAAAATCAAAATCAAAAAATCAAAAGTCATTTATTCAGGTTAGGCCCTGGTAAGGCACTTATGAACGTTAAGTTACATGTTTGAATCTACCACCGGCTCGTAATTACACTTCAACTGAGAAGACTCCGCCAAGAAACTCAGCAAGGCATTTTTTTTGTGGATCTTTCTTTTCATATTAGGTTACATTTTACAGTTATAGATATTAATACATTATGCTTACTACAATTGTCACTTAGCCAGGGGGATGCAAGTGCAGAGAGAAGCTACTACAACCATATATTCCTGTCTTCCACGTAATGAGCCACCTTATAGTAGGCTTTGCCAATTAACCTCTGCTTTATAAAAATTTTGAATTTATTATAGGACATTTTAGTTACCTCAAGTAGGATTTTATTATAGAATCTAACGCAATTCCCGAGAAAAGACTTATTAGCTTAAGATAACCTGAATCTAGGTGTCACAATTTTATCTTTATTTCTTGTATTTAAGTTATGGCGGCTACTATTAATTTCAAATGAATTTAAATTTTTCCGGACAAACATAATGTTTTCATAAATGTACTGTTAATAAACTAGGCGGTTGGTACTAAAAAACCCGATAATAGTTCAATATGCCTAAATTTCATTTAATCTAGACAAAGGATTTGATAAAATGTTTATTCAAATCGTGTGTAACTCTTACGTGAAATCACGAACATTCGCATGAACCCGATACGATTAACTGTTTTAATTCTTGTAGGAGTACAGCGTCGCTATGAAATCATGGTAATTGCGTGACAGTGTTTGTAAAAACATGATGACTAAGGTCAAGGTCACGGTAACAAATAGGACAACAAAGGTCAAATAAAAATTAGGTCAAGGTCATCTAAATTTTATTAGAATAAATACCTCAGCGTACATAGTAATATTATTATATAAAAATGCATTAAATGATCTTAATTTCAAATTCAAGCTGATTTTAATAAATGACAGTATATGAATCGTATAACTAAGTATTACGTATAAGTAGTTTTAGCGATGATAGCTCAGTGGTTAGCGCGGTCGGTTCGCATGCAGAAGGGCGTGGGTTCAAATCCCAACAATAAGCTTGAGCTGCGGGGGAAGGAAAACATCGTGAGGAAACCATAGCGTGGTGGTAGGGTACTTTCTAGTACTCGGCTGGCTAGCTACCACACTCAAGTAGAAAATCTGCCGCCAAACATCTAACGGTGTGTTCCGGCAGCATCACTTGAGAGCCAGTTCCATTCCAGGCTAGGTGTGCATTACCATCTTCGACCACACCGTCACTTAACATCAGGTGAGTTGTTGTCAAACACCAAGCCTGTCAGACATAAAAAAAGTTTCGACCAAAAAGTTGCAATATCAAGGTCAATATCAGTGTAAAGGTCAAGGTCACAACAAAGGTCGCTCACCTGCTTCTGTTCGGAGATCCAACCATGATACTGGTAGCAGCAGCTGTCAGACTACTGTGTCTTGGAGGATATGGGTGGTAAGAACTCATCGTTGCTGAATATGAACTGAAAGAAAATTTTTCATTCTGGCAATTTTAAAATTCCACTTTTTTGTGGTATCCTAATGAACCATGATACTGAACTGCTAAATTCTACTTTTTGTTTGTCAAACAAATACAAATACAAATAAATTTATTGGTTCATAAAAATCCTACAGGTATGTATAGTAACCCTGCCTGCAGCTGTAACCTTCGCTGTGTTGCTGCAGACAGTGTCTTCCCACTAAAGGTTTATAACAGAAAGTCTAATAGAACTACTATCGCATGTTTCGGTTTAATAATAAATTTCATAGACAAGAATAAATTGGATGGTATATAGTCAAGAAGCAATTCAATGCAAGGCATTGCATGATGAATGGCAATGTTAATCACTTCTACATAGTATAAAACAAAGTCGCTTTCTCTGTCCCTATATCCCTATGTATGCTTAAATCTTTAAAACTACGCAACGGATTTTGATGATATTGATGATAGCTCAGTGGTTAGCGCGGTCGATTCGCATGCCGAAGGGCGTGGGTTCAAACCCCAACAATGAGCTTGAGCTGCCGGTGAAGGAAAACATCGCGAGGAAACCATAGCGTGGTGGTAGGGTACTTTCTAGTACTCGGCTGGCTAGCTACCACACGAGAGTTGAAAATCTGCCGCCAAGCATCTAACGGTGTGTTCCGGCAGCCTCACTTGAGAGCCAGTTCTATTCCAGGCTAGGTGTGCTTTACCATCTTCGACCACACCGTCACTTAACATCAGGTGAGTTATGGTCAAACACCTAGCCTGTCAGAGTTAAAAAAAAAAAGTGTCTTCCCTTAATAGAGACAGTAAGAAAAGTGTTGATGAACGCATTCTTCGATATACTCAACTTAGCAATTTAAGTTACGTTAAAATTACTTATTAGTCTCAATTAGGCTAGATTGTAATAACAATGAGGTATCTAACAAAAAACAGATACCTACACCATTGGGGAAAAAAACCAGTAAAATAAATCCCACTGAAAAGTTGAATATTAGGAACAACCTGTGTCTTAGCGGAGATCCTTGGGTGACCTCGTCCTCGCTCCTAGTTCCCGACGTGTGACACGATCCATAGCTTCTTGGAGAACTAGGTTTTAGTTCTGACGTAGATTTGTTTTTCTGAAAATAAGATGGAATTAATATTGTGAAAGTGTTTGAATAGATTTTTTAACTGTTAGCGTAAATATAGTGCCCAACAGTAACTTTTTATTTTTATAACTAGCGCTGCATCAATTTCTATGATTTCGTTATGATGTTTCTTTTATCTTTCAAAGTTGTAAATCAAGTTCATTGTATAATTAGTGCTTATTAGATGAACGTAGATCTTTCGTTAGATTTTATAAGCGTTTATTATATTTTATTCAAATTACAATGTTTTCATCGCGTTCATGATGCCATGATGTAAGTCGCTCGGCGATAGATGCTTATTAGTTTTCATGTAGATGAGTGATCAAGCAATCTAGGGAAGCTCATCACCTATTCTAATAATTTAATGTCCTGTTACCTTAAACTTTATCCCTGTACTGCGTATCGAGTCAGTGTGTGAATCCGTGAAAGTTCCCTTGATGGGGGTGGAATGTGACGAGCTACCACAAGTCGAGTCTCTTCCGCCAAACACCTGCAAAGAGTCTAATTGTAAATATATAATATGTCTTTTGTCTACATTTTCATTATGATTGTCATCATCAACATCATTCCCGTCGTTACATGACATTAAGTTAACGTTAGTTTCCGACTGGAAAAATATATTTTAATCTTGTTAGTCAATCAATGAAATTCACAAATTAATTATATCCGTATTTAGCGTTTGAATTTTTTAATTGTTTACAAATATAGTCTTCAAATGTAGAATGAAGACGACGGACAATTGTATTAAAACTGTTTTTGCATGATGTCTTAATTTTTAGGATTGCGTTATAATGGTTATTGGTAATGGCTGCCGGAACACATTGTTAGATGCTTGGCAACAGATTTTCAACTTGAGGGTGGTAGCTTGTCTGACGAGTACTATAGAGTACCCTACCACTATGCTATGGTTTCCTCACGACGTTTTCTTTCACTGGTAGCTTTAGCTTATTGTTGGGGTTTGAATTCACGTCCTTCGGTGTGTGAACTGTTTACGCTAACCACCGAATTGTCATCGTTACATTTGATCCTCTATTTCTTATAGATTTTTTTAATGCTCTTATTAGAGTTACTAGCTGTGCCCCGCGGTTTCGCCCGCGCTAGATGCCTACGTCATAGTAGCTTTATGCATGCAAAGTCTCAGCCCGATCAGTTTAAAACTGACAACGTTTCATACAAACTTTCATCCCCTATTTTATCCCCTTGGGGGTAGACTTAATCAAAATCCTTTCTTAGCGGATGCCTACGTCATAACATCTACCTGCATGCCAAATTTCAGCGCGATCCGTCCAGTGGTTTGGGCTGTGCGTTGATAGATCACTATGTCAGTCAGTCAGTCAGTCACCTTTGAGTTATATATATATATATATATATATATATATTATTATTATTTTTGAAGCCTTACCCGTATAGCATCAGATACGAGCGGCTCGCAACAGCATCCATCTTCATAATAGAGCGCGATGTACTTGTTCTTGAGCCAGGCCAGACTCCGGTCCGCCAGCTTGGCTTGGCTCATCAGCGCTCTGATCACCGTGTGGAGCCCCACTGCCCATACCCTGGAACATTTATTACGAGTTCTTTTATATAGGCTAATCTTGGGGAATATTAAGCAGAAAGAGAACATTGTGCTCATAATTATGAACAACTTTTACTCTGATATCATTAATAAAATCAGCTGACAGGGTAGGTGTTTGACCACAGATCACCTGATGTTAAGTGACGGTGTGGTCGAAGATGGTAAGCACACCTAGCCTGCAATGGAACCGGATCTAAAATGAGGCTGCTGGAACACCGTTAGGTGCTTGGTAGTTAGCCAGTTGAGTACAAGAAAGTACCCTACCACTACACTATGGTTTCCTCATGATGTTTTTCTTCACCGGCAGCTCAAGCGCATTGTTGGGGTTTGAATCCAAGCCCTTCGTGCGAATCGACCACGCTAACCACTGAGCTATCTAAAATAAATCATACAGGAAACAAAGAACGAATATAAATCACATCTTCTTCCGATGATCAATTATGATCTATTAAAAATCCTGATAGAAGTTTTACCTGAAGGTACAAGGGGGCAACACGAAATGCAGCGTCCGGTTGTCGCTCAGCGTCTTCCCGTACACGAGAGATATCATGTTGTAAGGGTTCTTGGGACAAGCTGACAGGCCGAACCGCTTGGCGAATGTCATGATGTCAGTGATGTCGCGCTGTTCCACTAACGCACCACCTATTCGCAAGTCCTTCACGCATTGGAGATCGATGAAGCTGGAAACAATTAAGATTTAATTGTTTGACATTCCTAAGTAATCAATATGTATAATGTAATGAGACGAACGAACTCTCTCCTGATGGTAAGAGATAATCCCTGTCCGTGACCATTGCAGCGATGCACAGAACTTTGAATAGCAAGACAAAATCCAGGGCATCGCTGCTTTGGCGATCATTATTTTTAACCCCTGACGCAAAAAAGGGGTGTTATAAGTTTGACGTCAATGTCTATCTGTCTGTGTGAGTGTGTGTGTGTGTCTGTCCGTGGCATCGTAGCTCTCAAACGGATGGACTGATTTCGATGCGGATTTTTTCATTTGAAAGCCAGTTTCCTTGCTGTGTTTCTTAGCTATGTTTGGTTAATTGCGTAGAGGGTTTTTTAAATTTTTTTGAGACTTGACGGTTAGTCTCAACAGCCCAGTAATTTCGCTAGCTGCAGTACCCTTCAAACAGGAACACAGTAATGCTTACACACTACTGCTTAGCGGCTGAATATCTGGTACTGCAGTGGTACCTACTAGTGCTGTAACGAATGTTCGCATTCGTATTCGCAAGAAGTTTGTTTTGCGAATGTATTTGCCAAAATTATAAAGAGTTCTTTCAAAATATGTAATGGCTTCACTCACCCTTCCTCTCCCACCACTCCCGCCTCATTTTCATGCACCAAATGTGACGTGTATTTAAGTGGTATCACCTCTTCAGGGTTGTAAGAAAGACTCACTTCGGGTTGCTGTATGTTTTCTGACGGGGTTTCTCCTGAAAATCATTTACAGGTCATGTGATTTGGTAAGCTTCTTCTACAGGAGGTCGCCTCGGTAAGTACCGCAGTTTCATATACTCTTAGACAAGGATGGCGAAAGGCACGCGTGCGTTTTTCATCATTATCATCATCAGCCGTATTACGTCCACTCCACTGCATATGATTTCCATAAAGACCGGTCGGAAGCGGCTCGCATCAAATTGGCAAAACCCCCCAATGAATAGTTCTGCGTTTTTTTGTTTGTTAATGATTTGATTTAGTTGTGTTAGTGTTGTGTGTATTTATTTTTAATATTTTCCCATTAATCTCAAAGTCATAATCAATTGCAGTTTCATTGTGACCTACAACATACTCTTTGAATTCCTGTCTGTAGAATACAAAATATAGACACGAAACTTTTTGTCTGTGTTTGAGGTTTTATATCCAATTGAAATAAGCTAGCGGCTATAATATACATATATTTAATTTACTTTGAGTCCATGTCTAGTACCGTGTGTGCTGTGCGGCGCATGCGCAGTGTTGCACCAGCTCAGCAGGGCGCAGCCCCGCTCCAGCCGCAAGTGCACCAGAGCTCCGCCCCACTCCGGCTCGCCCAGCACGCACGCCGTGCCGTGGTGCATTATCTAAAACATGGCTTCAGGTAGTATGGATTTAGATAAATATTAATTGGCAAACGTAGTGTAGGACGCCTTGAGATTCGATGGAGTGACGATATACTTAGGACTGCTGTTGCGATAAGCCGAAAATTGGGCAAATTGGAAAGAGGCCTATGTCCAGCAAGAAGTGGTGTTTTCATGGTTGACAAGCTAGGTGTTTGACCACAGCTCACCTGATGTTAAGCGACGGTGTAGTCGAAGCTGGTCAACACACCTTGCCTGGAATGGAACTGGCTCTGGAGGCTGCCGGAACACACCGTTAGATGCTTGGCGGCAGATTTCCAACTTGATGGTGGTAGCTAGCCAACCGAGTACTAGAGAGTGCTACCACCATGCTACGGTTTCCTCACAATGTTTTCTTTTACCGATAGTTCAAGCTCAATGTTGAGGTTTCACCCCACAACCTTCGGCGTGTGAACCGATTGCGCTAACCACTGAACTATAATCTGTATACTTTTTTACTGTCTTGCGTTTGCGTAAGCGAAGATGTGTTCTACGACGGAGCACGTTAGCCTAAAAGAAATAGATTCACTTGCAACTTGGAGGCACCCAGATTCTATTCATCCAAGAACACCCACTCAGGTAGCAAACTCCATCGTTTGGCGGTTTTTACAATGAAGGTGGAATCGAACCGCTTAGTCATAAAAAAACAATAATAGTAACAAATATATTATGTATGACTAATGATTTTGACTTCGCTTTGCCATTATAATTGTTGTACGTACCTGAAGTATATGTCTATCCATTCGTTCCCCATTTTGTGGAGCAAGTGGAAACATCGTAACCCCATGATCATGTGGTAGAGGCTGAACGGGGCAGTACCCCCCGCCTTCCAACTCATACAGGGCTTCGTTCTCGAAGTCGCACGGCCCTGTGGACTTCTGTTCTGGCGGGGCGAAGACTGGCGTGTCGCACGTAGACATTGCTGTTCTGGAAGGAGACATAGGGTTACTTGAAGATCAATCAGTGTTCAAGGTATGTAAACCCAATTCTTAAGTCAACACGGACGGATTCGCAAACACACACATCACATCATCAGCTATAGGATGTCCATTGTTGGACATAGGCCTCCTCCTGGGGGGGTTTTGCCAATACTCGCCACGCTTGGCAGGCGGGTTGGCGAGCGCAGTTAGGTGTGATTGTTCAAGGAAGACGCTGCTGTCCATCTTCCGGATGACATCCCTTAGCCGACTCTTACGGCAACCACGGGTAGAGGGGGTGGGGTACTATTCTTACGCCGGCACCACCACTGCAAACCAAAAATCCGTAAACACAAAAACGCTATTCATAATTAATTTGATCAAATCTCTGGCGCAAAAATTCTGGTTTTCACCTCAAGTAGTCTCCAAATCCTGGTGGGTGAGTTCTCGCGAGGGTGTGGTGGTGTTGGTGGAAGCTGGCAATATGATCCATCACCGCTTGCGTTCGGTACACCTTCTCCAAGTTGACAAGACCTTCAGGTCCCACCCGCTTCCATCCAGGGGACGTCTCGCCTTCCTTATCATCGAATGAGGCTATGTACTGAAAATTATCAGTTAACAAACGTTCGATGATAGGCTGGATGATCAGAGATACGGGAAAACTTTAAGATGAAAAAGTATTGAGACAAATTAGATGATCTCCTAATGGTAAGTGATAATGCATGTCCATGGCCTTTGCAGTGATACACAGAACTTTGAGTAACAGAACAATGTCCAGGGCATCACTGCTTTGCTTACTTAGAGACTTTCCATGGTATTTTTTATGTTTGACTAGCTTAGTGTTTGACCACAACTCATCTGATATTAAGTGATGGTATGGTCGAAGCTGGTAACACACCTTGCCTGGAATGGAACTGGCTCTCAAGTGAAGCTGCCTGAACACACAGTTAGATGCTTGGCGGCAGATTTTCAAGTCGAGTACTAGAAAGTACCTTACCACTATGCTATGGTTTTCTCACGATGTTTTGCTCAAGCTGATTGATAGCACTGATGGATTTAAACCCATGATCTTAGACGTGTGAGCCGGTTCCATTTCAGGCTAGATGTGTTTACCATCTTTGAGCTGTGGTCCAACACCTAGCTTATTAAAAAAAGCAGAGAATTCGTTACGTCAAGTGAGGACTTAAAATATGGAGATCCAAAGAACTTCTTAGTGTTTAAAAATGTACACGTGTTCATGTGTACACGTGTGTGTGCTCGACAAAGCCATGCCCCGATTTCTTCCGTCACCAATTCATTTTAGGTGATACGAAGTTAACTGGGTCATCTAGTTAATTCATAAAAATAAATGCTTACCACTTGTCTATTAGGTTCTGTTAGTCTGGGGTCTCTCTTACAGCTATCTCTTAGGGGACTCGTTGAAGTCCCTTGGTCCACTCGCTTCCCGCTTCTCGCATCTCTTTTCAATGACCCTCTGTAGAAAAGGAGGAAGTTACATTATATCAAGCACAAGTTCGATGGTGTATGGAATACTGCTCGCACCTTTGGGTTGGGATAGATCCGCCAAATACCAGCTGAAGGCGTTGGAATCAATTGAGAAGCGTCTCATCTGCGACGACTCCATTGTTCGAGCTAAACTTTAAAGTCTTGAACATCGTTGCAAAGTTGCTAGTTTGTCGATTTTTTATCGGATTCATTTCGGAAAGTGCACTTCAGAACTGCATGCTCTAATTCCCCCATGCCCATTCTTTTATCGGAGTCAGAATCTCGAAAAAGCGACATCGTTTTATGGTTGACGTTAAAAAACCCGTACGAAACGATTTGAATCTACTTTAATTGTTCGAACGGCTAAAGCGTGGAATGCGTTACCCGAGTGGGTGTTCCCTGATAGATACAAACTGGGTGTCTTCAAGTCGAGAGTGAATCGATATCTTCTAGGCGAGCGTGCTCCATCTTAGACCGCATCTTCACTTAACATCACGTGAGATGGCGATCAAACGGAAGCCTATTCAAAACAAAAAAAATTAAGGGGGGCTCCCGTTCAACAATCGCAATTTTTTTGCCTTTTTCATAGATAATGGTATGGAACCCTTCGTGCGCGAGTCCGACTCTCACTTGGCCGGTTTTTATTTGTTTTATTACTAGTGAACACACATCATCAGCCATAGGTCATCCACTGCTGGACATAGGCCTCCTCCTAGGGGGGTTTTGCCAATACTCGCAACGCTTGGCAGGCGGGTTGGCAAGTGAACTAGTGAACACAATCCTAATCAAATCAAAGGGTTTAAAAACTACCCACATTCTATTTGTTACATCTTGCCGGTCGTCCTTGGTGGATTCCCTTTTGAAGTCTCGCCGATGGGTCGGAGTCGCGGCCGCCGAGTGACTCGTGATGGAGGGCGTGGCCGACAGGATCTCCCTGACGACAAGTCATAAGTATGATAAACTAAAATGTTATTGTTGTTGAAAAACTATAGCCGATTTATAATATTTTGAAAACTTTCTTGTTTGGTCGAGTTAAGCGTATTCACGCGCCGAATGACAAATTCCCAATTCAGTGTAATGCAATACAATGTAATGCAATGCAAGGCGATGTAATGTAAAACAAATCAATGCAAGGCAATGCAATGTAAAACAATTCAATGCAAAACAATTCAATGCAAGGCGATGCAATGCAAAATAATGTAATGTATTGTAATGATAGGCGATGCAATGCAATACAATGTAAGGCAAAACAATGCAATAAAATGCAATGCAAAACAATGTAATGCAATGCAATGTAAAACAATACAAGACAATGCAATGCAATGCAATAAATAATAACGTATTTATAAAGTTTTCCAAAATATAAGTTTTAGCAGCCTAGTTGGGAGACTGGTTAGCTTCCAATCTGGAGGTTCTGGGATAGAATCCCGCGGGATGTTCTGTCATAAGTTATCTGCGCATTGCCGCTGACTTCAAAAGGAGAACATCGTGAGGAAACTTACAAGTCAACAATACAATAAATTAAATAAAAATTATAATCGTAAACAAAATTAGTCAATTTAGAAACATATCACTAAGAGTTAATCATTCATCATCATTATTATCATCACCATAACCATCATCACCCCCATCATCATCATCATCATCACCCCATCATCATCATCATCATCACCCCCATCATCATCATCATCACCACCATCATCAACAAAAACCTTGTATCGTCCACTGCTGCACATAGGTCTCTCCCACGACACGCCATTCAGCCCGATCTTCAGCCTTTCGCTTCCAGCCACTGCCAGCTGTTTTACGTATATCGCCACTCCATCTAGTCACTGATTTAATCATTAATCTCCCCAATGTTGCTAAGAGGGACACTCATATCTTAGTCGATGGTAAAAGACTTGATCTAGTGGATAAAACAGTCTTTCTCGGCGTAACATTAGATAGTAAAATACAATGGGGTCCTCATATAGAAAAGTTAGCTAGTAAATTGAGTTCCGCTGCCTTCGCGATTAGAAAAATTAGACAAATAACAGATGTGGCTACAGCCAGGTTGGTTTACTTTGCTTATTTCCATAGTTTAATGTCCTACAGTCTACTGCTGTGGGGCTCAGCTGCAGACTTTGAAACTATTTTTATTCTGCAAAAAAGTGCAATTCGCGCAATCTATTGTTTGGGTCCTCGCGAATCACTACGAAATCGATTTAAAGATTTTAAGATATTAACGTTACCGTCACAGTACATTTACGAAAACATTATGTTTGTCCGGAAAAAAATAAATTCATTTGAAATTAATAGTAGCCGCCATAACTTAAATACAAGAAATAAAGATAAAATTGTGACACCTAGATTCAGGTTATCTAAAGCTATTAAGTCTTTTCTCGGGAATTGCGTTAGATTCTATAATAAAATTCCACTTGAGGTAACTAAAATGTCCTATAATAAATTCAAAGATTTTATAAAGCAGAGGTTAATTGACAAAGCCTACTATAAGGTGGCTCATCACGTGGAAGACAGGAATATATGGTTGTAGTAGCTTCTCTCTGCACTTGCATCCCCCTGGCTAAGTGACAATTGTAGTAAGCATAATGTATTAATATCTATAACTGTAAACTGTAACCTAATATGAAAAGAAAGATCCACAAAAAAATCCTTGCTGAGTTTCTTGCCGGAGTCTTCTCAGTTGAAGTGTAATTACGAGCCGGCGGTAGATTCAAACATGTAACTTAACGTTCATAAGTGCCTCACCAGGGCCTACACTGAATAAATGACTTTTGATTTTGATTTTTGATTACTTGCTAGTAATTTAATACTAGTTTTAAATAGTCATTAAAGTCATGAATATTAACTAATTAGTGATTTTGTATTGTTACGGCCAGAAATCAAATTCGTAATCTCACTTACTTGATGGTAGATCTATTTAGGAGTTGGTATCTAGGTAGGTACCACCGCAGTACCTGCCGCCTATATTCTGCCGCCAAGCAGTAGTGTGTAAACATTACTGTATAGGGATCTCTATGTTCGTATATCTATTTAAATACTCTGTTTGTGACAAGATAAACTTTATAACAAGCCAAACGATTTGGAAACAAAAATAACTTCTTCGGTCGTTAAAAATTCAAAATGAGCCAACGTTGTCGACTTCAACGGTTTGAAACGCGAGTTTTATTCTCAGTTTTTATTTATGGGAAAATTATTGTAGTACTTACATTGCACTTAGTTTTTTAAATGTAAAATGTTCATCATTGGTTGCCTGGAAGAGATCGATCTTAGCGATAAGGCCGCCACTTGTGGCACTAGCTCATAAGGTTCTTTTGTTTTCTGTACTCTTTTTCTTTTTCAGTGTGCACAATAAAGAGTTTCTATCTATCTATCTATCATTACTGGTTCGTACACTGAACGAGATTCCTATTATTTTCCCATTTGTTCTATTTTCAAATTTGAATTCCCGCGTTCAATGCATGTCTATTGTCACGTGACCACTCATAGATAAACATTCATTCTCGAGTTTGGTGTTGGTGAAAACCCCGCCACGGGGTGAGTGTGAGACAAGCTTCCGGTCATGACGCACGTCTCCCGGAGCTGAGTGTGCATCCTCGATACTCGAGGTGCGCGAGCGCAGACATTGTCTTCCTTTCGATTCTGCCACCATGTGAGTGACCGCCGCGGTACCGCGTGTGAGACCAGTGCCGTCGGGTGGTCTTCGTGTTCTGTGCCTATGGATTGATCATTGAGGAGGGAAGGAACCGTAACCACACCACGAGCGCTGCGACGGACTTCAAGGTCGGTAGAACACCCCTCACCAATTATTGTAGCGATACACAGAACTTTGAGTAACAAAACAAAGTCCAACTGCTTTGCCATTACTTTGAGACATTCGATGGTTAGTCTCAACAGCCCTGTAATAACGCCGCAGCACCCTTCACAGTAATGTTTACACACTACTGCTTGGTGGGAGAATATCTGGTACTGCGCGGTGGTACCTAACTATACAACGTCCTGCTAATCTACTACCAAGTGATATACATAAGATGACAGTGCGTTGATTTATTGTTAACTAGCTGTGCCCCGCGGTTTCACCCGCGCTAGATGCCTACGTCATAGTAGCTTTATGCATGCAAAGTCTCAGCCCGATCGGTTTAAAATTGACAAAGTTTCATACAAACTTTTATCCCCTATTTTATCCCTTTGGGGGTAGAATTAATCAAAATCCTTTCTTAGCGGATGCCTACGTCATAACATCTACCTGCATGCCAAATTTCAGCCCGATCCGTCCAGTGGTTTGGGCTGGGCGTTGATAGATCACTGTCAGTCAGTCACCTTTGAGTTATATATATTTATAGAAGATAGACAAAGGGGCCCCGAGACGATCTTACCATTATCTTACCCGAGACTTACCATCAACAAATTCCACTTACTACACCTATTATTTGATAATAATTACTGCCGCCAAGCAGTAGTGTGTAAACAACTATGTTTAAGTTTGAAAGGCCACTGCTGCAATATTACAGAACTATTGAAACTAACCATCGAATGTCTTACAGCAGGGGTTCCCAAACTTATTTTGTGTACTGCCCACTTTGAGAATAAATTATTTTTAGCGCCCCCATTTTGTCACCTATGTCTAAGAGGCCTCCTAGTTAAACGAAATTACAAATCACTCTCCAAGCCTCTACACAACGCCCCCATTTTTTTCTGGGTCTCTTAATGGGGCTAAACGGGGGGCGGCTTTTAGTCCTGCAGCGCCCACAAGGGGGCGTTATCGTCCACTTTGGGAAAGGCTGTCTTACAGTAATGAGCGCCAAAACAGCGATTTCTGGATTTTATTTTGTTGCGAAGTTCTGTGTATCGCTGCAATGGTCATGGACAGGCGTTATCTCTTGCCGACATGTTACAATAACTAAATTTAAAAATAAAAAAACATAGCTAAGAACCACCGCAAGGAAAGTGGCTTTCAAATGAACAAAATCGCATCGAAATCGGTCCATGCATTTGAGAGCTACGATGCCACAGACAGACAGACAGACATTGACGTCAAACTTATAACACCCCTCTTTTTGCGTCGGGGGTTAAAGAATAGCAAGCAAAGCCACAAAACTCTTTTAAATTTTAAATAAACACGTAGGAGGGTAGTTGTAATTAAAAAATAACACATTAAAGTGGCCTCGCAGCAAGGGATGATTAATATTTACATAGAGCTGCTGAAACCTTTTCTTTGAAGTTGGGTTGTGGCAACTTTTAGATTTCTTCTATAGAAGTGGGTTTATGTTAAATTTCGTGAAAGTAAATTTTGTTTATTCGAGTTTTTTTTTATTAAAAACTGTCCCACTGTTGGTTGCTTATTTCATTTCATAGAAGTATGATAAAGGTTCAAAACGCTGGTGAAGCTGGTGGTGTATAAACACACATTTGAATATAATTTAGATCGAAACCATTTATAACCCGACTGCCAAGAAAGGATAAGTTTCTTGCGCGTATCTTGTATGTATGTATATTTTTTTGTATATTTCTTCATTATTTCGTAACTTCCAAACGGCTGGATGTATTTCCACAATTAAGTTATAGTTATATTCGTCTTAAAAATACAAGTGTCCTTAGATAGAGGTTAAAAAAATTCACGGCTACTATTGCTTGCTTTGTGGCGCGGGAACAACGGAACAACGATGTCATGACTACTATTGCTTATTCTGTGGCACGGGAACAACGATGTCATGACTACTATTGCTTATTCTGTGGCGCGGGAACAACGCTGTCATGGTTACTATTGCTTATTCTGTGGCACGGGAACAACGATGTCACGACTACTATTGCTTATTCTGTGGCGCGGGAACAACGCTGTCATGATTACTATTGCTTATTCTGTGGCACGGGAACAACGATGTTACAACTACTATTGCTTATTCTGTGGTGCGGGAACAACGATGTCAAAACTACTATTGCTTATTCTGTGGCGCGGGAACAACGATGTCATGACTACTATTGCTTGTTTTGTGGCGCGAGAACAACGATGACACGACTACTATTGCTTATTCTGTGGCACGGGAACAATGATGTCACGACTACTATTGCTTATTCTGTGGTGCGGGAACAACGGTGTCATGACTACTATTGCTTGTTTTGTGGCGCGGGAACAACGCTGTCATGATTACTATTGCTTGTTGTGTGGCGCGGGAACAACGAGCATTCGACGCGTAGATTACTGGTTGATAATAATAAGGGAAGACAAGTTGTAGTAGTGTAATGGGTCGTGCCAGTGAGCTGCGTTCATTATATATTTGCCAGCTCTATAGAGTTCCGTCGTGGAAAGCGCTACGTATGCGTTTATTACGAAAATACTTGCGCATCATGTCGATTTTGTTGTTTTATATCCGGAAAAGGTCCCTCTGTACAAACTGTGTCTCAATGGAACGTTAATTTTTTCAATATTCCATTTCAGAGCTATATAGCAAAATAAAATTCATATTCTTTTAATAGCTTTACGTTATAAGAGACTACTGTCCTGTTAACTGGTAGAAAATGCTTGATCATTAAGTCATTCTTTAGCACATCTGATACCTTTAAACGAGCAATTCTTGTATATATGTATATATAATCTGAATCTCGGAAACGGCTCCAACGATTTTCATGAAATTTAGTATGCAGGGGGTTTCGGGGGCGATAAATAGATCTAGCTAGGTTTCATTTTTAGAAAACGTCGTTTTATCCATGTTTTCAGCCGAACAAAGCTCGGTCATCCAGGTACTTCTTTTAATAGCTTTATATTATAAGAGACTACTGTCCTGTTAACTGGTAGAAAATGCTCTTGTATTAAATCATCCTTTAGTACATCATATAGTAAGTGTACATTTAGTTTTACTTATGTGGTTTCACATTTAATTTTATCGGAAACTCCGACTATAGTTTCGACCACATACGGTGTCCTTCATCATGGAGACGTGCGCGCGCGCGTTGTACTGAACTTCGTCAAATGTGTCAAAACCACGTCAGTTTCTATAGTAATCAATCAATCCTAACTAATATAAAAAATGTGAATGTGAATTTGTTACGCCTTCTCGCGTAAACTGCTCAACAGATCTGGGTGAAATTTTGCATGTAGGTACTTTAGGCCCTGGAATAAGACATAGGATACTTTTCATCATCATCACCAAGCGGGTAAAACCGCGGGCCGCAGCTAGTAATTAATAAAAATAAATAAATAGTAAAACAAAATTCAATTTTTTTTTTGTTTGTTAATGATAATGAGCCTGTACAAGACGCTCTCCTGATGGTAAGAGAAAGAGTTTTAGTAACACAATAAAGTCCAAGGCATTGCTGCTTTGGCGCATAAAATTATACAGTCAAAACAGTATATTGCATGGTAGGGTATTTTTTAGTACTCGGCTGGCTAGCTACCACCGTCATATTGAAAATCTGCCGCCAAGCATCTAACGGTGTGTGGAAGCCTCACTTAAGAGCCAGTTCCATTCCAGGCTGGGCGTGTTTTACCATCTTCGACCACACAGACACTTAATATCAGGTGAGCTATGATCAAACACTTAGCTTGTCAAACAAATTCGGTATTCACATCACACACATCATCAGCCATAGGATGTCCACTGCTAGACATAGGCCTCCTCCTGGGGGGGTTTTGCCGATACACGCCACGCTTGGCAGGCGGGTTGGCGAGCGCAGTTAGGTGTGATTGTTCAAGGAAAACGCTGCTGCTCATCTTCCGGATTACATCCCTTAGCCGACTCTTACGGCAGCCACGGGTAGAGAGGGTGGGGTACTATTCTTACGCCGGCACCACCACGGCATTGCAAATTCGGTATTACAAATTAAACTGTTTTGCGACTCACCTGAGTTCTCTCAAGAAGGCCCCGAAAAAGGGTATTGTTCTACACTCGGGCATAGCTAACGCTCGCCCCAGGGCCCGCTCGTACTCCACCGACAGCAGAGCGGCAGAGAGGTACTCTAGGGCAGGAAGGGGTTCCTCCGATATACTGCACCAGAAGGATTTGAGCTTGTGAGATCTGAAACACAAATAAAATACATCATTTTTTTTTTGGCTGACAGTCTTGTTGTTTGTCCACAACTCACCTGATGTTAAATGACAGTATGGTCGAAGATGGTAAAGCACACCTAACCTGGAATGGAACTGGCTCTTAAGTGAGGCTGCCGGAACACATCGTTTGCTTGGCGGCAGATTTTCAACTTGAGGGTAGCTAGCCAGCCGAGTACTAGAAAGTACCCTACCACCATGCTATACTATGCTATTTTCCTTCACCAGTAGCTCAAGCTCATTGTTAGGGTTTGAACCCACGCCCTTCGGCATGCGAACCGACCGCGCTATCATCGCTAAATATTTGAGACATAGATATTAGAAAAACATAAAACAAATTATAGACAGAACTAGCTGTGCCCCGCGGTTTCACCCGCGCTAGATGCCTACGTCATAGTAGCTTTATGCATGCAAAGTCTCAGCCCGATCGGTTTAAAATTGACAAAGTTTCATACAAACTTTCATCCCCTATTTTATCCCATTGGGGGTAGAATTAATCAAAATCCTTTCTTAGCGGATGCCTACGTCATAACATCTACCTGCATGCCAAATTTCAGCCCGATCCGTCCAGTGGTTTGGGCTGTGCGTTGATAGATCACTATGTCAGTCAGTCAGTCAGTCACCTTTGAGTTATATATATTTAGATTTAAATCCTCGTAACTGGTGTAAGGACTTCTAAGCGGGAATACTCAAAATATACCTTGAACACTCAAAATCAATTTCCGCAAAGTAACGCCAGAATCAATCAATTATCAAAATATCTATGTTTGGTACATAAATGTTTGTCCTAAGTGAGAATCAAGCCCCTACTCAAAACAAAACTACTACCGACAAAGCTATGACTAAGTATTATAACTTGTAAGTATGGATATAACTTAAATAAATAAACATTTACTTAATAACTTATTCACCAAAACATCCATACGCCTACACATGCTTTTGTTTACCATCGAATCCATTGACTTACATGTCACTTTGCAAGGACAGGGGCATGAACTAATAAAATATTCTGAATGACCATTTCAGTAAGGAATTTAATTCATATAAGATACTAGCGACCCGCCCTGGCTTCGCACGGGTGCAATGTAGATACTAATGTGGTGCATATGGATGTATTATATATATAAACCTTCCTCTTGAATCACTCTGTCTATTGATGGAAACTGCATTAAAATTCGTTGTATAGTTTAAAAGATCTAAGCGTACAGACGGCGGGAAGCGACTTTTTTTTTATACTATGTAGAGACTAGCGACCCGCCCCGGCTTCGCACGGGTGCAATGTAGATGCTAAAGTGGTGCACTCTGTCTATTAATGGAAACCGCATTACAATCCTTACATCAGCTCAAGTAACACTGGCTATTTTTAATGCAGTCGTGTTTTTTCAATAATCATTATTGTTAATTAAAAGATTTTTGTTATATCTAAATATATATGTGTGAATTCAGCTAGAATGTATGGAAGTTTTGAAGATGAACGAAACGCTCTCTTGATGGTTAATTAACACCTATCTATAATCACTATCATATTTTACTTGGTGGTAGATTTCCTTAGCAGGAGGTCGTCTAGGTAAGTACCACCGCAGTACCAGATATTCTGCCGCAAAGCAGTAGTGTGTAAACATTACCGTGTTCCGGTTTGAAGGGTACTCCAGCTAGCGAAATTACAGGGCTATTGAGACTAACCATCTAGTCTCAAAGTAATGAGTGCCAAGGCAGCGATGCCCTGGACTTTGTTTTGCTACTCAAAGTTCTGTGTGTCGTTGCAATGGTCATGGACAGGCGTTATCTCTTAACACCAGGAGAGCGTCACGTTCGTCTCATTACAGTTACATTAAAAAAAAAAAAACAATACAGCTGCACCCACTTTGAGAAGCAAATCAAAGTTTAGGACATTGCTGCTTTTTACTATGATGGTTAATCTTATTAGCTCGGGAATTTTGTTAGCCCTTCATACATTTACTTGGTGGTAGATCTCCTTACCAGGAAGTCATTTAGATAGGTACCACCGCAGTACCAGATATTCTGCCGCCAAGCAGTAGTGTGTAAGCATTACTATGAAGGGTACTGCAGCGAGCAGAATTACAGGGCTGTTGAGACTAACCATCAAATCAATGCGTACCAAAACAGCGATGCCCTGGACTTTATTTTGCTACTCAAAGTTCTGTGTATCGCTGCCATGGTCATGGACAGGCGTTTGAGAAAAGGCATTTTATTTTTATTTTGTATTAAACGAGCTGTGCTGGCGAACTTCATAGCGCCTAATAGTCAACTGACAGTTGCGCCACCTACTGGGTCCAATTGTGTTTTCAAACCATACAGGAACCCATTGAAATATACATACAAAATTTAATAGAAATCGGTGTAGCCATTTAGGAGGATTCCGTGACAAACACACACATAGAAGATTTATATATATATCAAAAGATAGATCTACGTTTGGCCACCAACTCGCCTGATGGAAAACGACGGTGCGGCTGAGGATGGAGCACGCCGATCTAGAAGAAATCTATTCACTCTAAGCCTTAAAAACGTCCCAATTATAGTTCATTATCACAGATGGCGCTATTTTTTCTCAAGCATACATATTGAGATGCAAATATTCGGAGAGGCATATCCTCACTATTGAGATCTTTGATCGAAACGTAATATCACATTCAAAATGATGTCCTCTTATCTTAATGTATTATCATTGTTGTCGTTCCCTATAACGCGACAATGGCTGTATATTCTTCCGTGACACGAGGCGACGTCTCCACGAGTCATTTCCATTTCCACGAGCAACCGTCCAACCCCTTAGAAGTTTTTGTGGTAAACCTCTTGAGCAGAAAAGTAAAATCCAACCTTTGTTCAAAGGCATACTATTCTATCAACGACTACTTATATGATAATAATAGTTGGTCGCTGTGATTAACTCAAGACAATGTTTGTGTTCTTTCTCCAGGATTAGCTCACCTACTGACAGGTTTATATCAGTTTATATAATTGTTTATTTTATTTGACTTTATAAGTCAATTTATTTTAGTTTTATTTTAATTTATTGTTGACATAATCTACTCATTACAATGCTTTTTATGAGTTGCATTGCAATATGTGATTAGCTAACGTCCTAGTTTATCATTTATAACTTCCTGTGACAGTTATATGAATATAGCTATGTGTAAGCGGGCACGCCCATAATGCCTGGAGGCTTTTATTTAGATATTGTTTACGTTTCGTTTTTATTCTGCCTGAGTATAGTTCTCGATGTTTTTGGTTGGTATATTGGCGTGTGCTAGCTGACATACGGCTAATAATTTAAATAATGTTTTGTGTCGCGTAATATAAATAATTTTGCATAGTATTATATAATTATTATATTTTTTTCTGTAACTGAACAGACAGCTGTGCTGCTGGGGAGTTTGTTGCGCCACTTCATCTTCCCAGTTAAAGCACTAGGAAGTGGTGACGGGTGGGCGTTTTGGGGGACTGTCTTATGTAATTTCGACGTTCGAAAAGTGCTGATTCTCAGCCTAGTTTGAATAAATGGTTTTTGAGAAAGTCGTCTAGAGGTACCGCTTCAGTATCAGATATTCTACCGTCAAGCAGTAGTGTGTGTATGTGTAGCTTATTGTGATCCGTATGCACGGCACTGTAACGAAGTAATAGGGTTGGGACAAACCATCGTAAGTAGGGATTGCAATACCGGAGGTATTTTTCAATACCGGTGTTTCGGTATTGTACCTAAACTATATCGGGATACCGGTATTTATACCGGTATTATGATAACAATTAAAATTTGTTTAAATTAACAAACAATAACAAATGGCACAATACGCATCGAGTGTAACAAGTCAACGATTAGTCAATACAGGAATTTTGGTATTTACAGAAAAAAAAGTTTCACATGACATCAATTTTGTATCATTCGAGTCTTGAAAAAAGATCTTCTTTTCAATTTATTGTTTTCTGATCTCGACGATGAAGTTAATCTCATTGTTCTAAAAGTAACATATACATAGTCAATTTAGGGATTAAAATGTCTGAAATCAATTTCAAAACTGAAGAAAACCCCCCGAATTATGTTCGATTTATTCCGAAAGGATTATGTATCTTCTCTACCATTGTTATGTTATCGAAAATTTGAATAGAACTAGAAACAGCCGAGTACTAGAAAGTACCCTACCACCACGCTATGGTTTCCTCGCGATGTTTTCCTTCACCGGCAGTTTAAGCTCATTGTTGGGGTTTGAACCCACGCCCTTCGGCATGCGAACCTACCGCGCTAACCGCTGAACCATCATCGCTTCTTATAGATATTTTACTTACTTGTTATTAGAATAACAAATTTTTCCCCAAGCATTTTTTTGGTAAAAAAATTCCTGCAATAATATATCGTTTATATAAAAATACCTTCAAAAAAATATAAAATATCTTTTGTAAAACAAGAAGGAACGAGCAAACCTTCCTAGATCTAACGAGGCGGCACTTCACCCCGAGTATTTTGATAACATAAAAGGGACAGATCGCAAGGAAGCGAGTACGTATTCAGGGCAGCTTTGGGGGCAGCATTTCAATCATGGATATTGAATTTGAATAGATGAGTAGCTGCGAGACCACCTGTCTTTCAACCTCATTCAATTCAGGTGCGGGTTAGAATCCTACGACACGCCATTGGTATTTTTTAAGGATACCTGGATATTGTCGCAATATTCCAACGGGAATTCGAAGTTGTACAATGTATTGTTTTGTTTTTGTATAAGAAAGTTTGATCGTCAATTCGCGAAGGTGCGGCTTACAATTGAGTTTGCATGCTTATAAGAAACCATAATGAGAGGAACGAAACGCCAGTTCCTGGCCATTGCAGTGGCACACAGAACTTTTTTAAATTATAATTAGGTTTGCGTTTGACCACCATCACACCTGATGTTAGGCAAAGATCCAGTCTATGATAAGCACGCTCGCCTAGAAGAAGCCGATTCACTCGCGACTTGAAGGCATCCAGATTGTATTTATCAGGGAACACCCACTCGGGCAGCAAACTTTGAGTAACAAAACAAAGAAAAATTGCAAAATGAAAAAATCGAAAAAGAGAAATTGCTAAGTCTTGATCATCGTCGCAGAGTGGCATGTCTGTCTATTTTTTACCGAATACATTTCGGGGAGGGTGCGCAGGAGCTCCACGACCTTATCCCCCCCTCTCCGTTCCACCACAGGACAAGCAGATGAACAGCACACTATCCGTTCCTCGTGGACGTTCCCAGCATTCGTACACAGTGATTCCGCTCTACTTGAAATGTACAGCTCATGAATGGAACTCATTGCCAGCTGTCCTTTAAACTATAATTTGGACATTTTTAAGGCTAGAGTGAATAGATTTCTTCTAGATCGGCGTGCTCCATCCTCGGCCACACCGTCGCTTTCCATCAGGCGAGTTGGTGGGCAAACGTAGATGTATTTAATATTTAAAAAAACACAGTCCAGGGCATCGCTGCTTTGGCGCTCATTTCTTTGAGACTTTTGATGGTTAGTTTCAAACTTATGATGTAACCCCAATGACCCTTCGAACCGGAGCACAGAATTTTTTTACACACTACTGCTTCGCGACTGATACTAAACGACGTCTTGCTAAGAAGATTTACCATCTTCTATAATTAAAATTGTGACCAATTGACTTGCCTAGTAGGTATAATTGAAAGTGTTTTAACTTTAGTCTCTTCTTATGATAGAATACTTATATACTTTTTTTTTTGTAAATACATACTTATAATACATACAGAACACCCAGACACATTTATGTATGTATTATAAGAAAAAAAAGTATTTATGTATTCTATCAGTTATCTGACTTCCATGGTACAAGATTTGCTTAGTTTGGTGTCAGATGGCGCTGTGTGTAATGTCCTATTATTTATCATCACATGTTTGTCCTGACAGGAATCGAACCTACACCCTACAGCTCTTGAAGCAGATATTCCACCAAAAGAGTTAACAAGGCAATCAGTGATCTGGGTTTTGGTACCAAGTTTCACAAAAAGGTATACTTTTTACAATCAAAAAGTAATTTATTCAGTTTAGGCCCCGGTAAGGCACTTATGAACGTTAAGTTACATGTTTGAATCTACCACCGGCTCGTAATTACACTTCAACTGAGAAGACTCCGGCAAGAAACTCAGCAAGACATTTTTTTGTGGATCTTTCTTTTCATATTAGGTTACAATTAGTTTTGAAAAAGTTAACACTCATTTAACTTTTCCCTCCTAAAATATAGTCCTGGGTACGTCCCTGTAGCAAAATATGTAGTAAAACTGTCTTTTTTGTCGTTGCCTTTATAAGTAAGGATAATCGCGTAACCTCTTTGTCATATACACGCGGGAAATAGAGAATTATTGTCTTTGGACATAGGGAATGCAATGTAAGAAATCAAATCAAAAAGTTTTGTGTTATTTTTAACGCTGACAGGCTTGTTGTTTGACCACAACTCACCTGATGTTAAGTGATGGTGTGGTCAAAGATGGTAAAGCACACCTAGCCTGGAATAGAACTGGCTCTCAAGTGAGGCTGCCGGAACACACCGTTAGATACTTGGCGGCAGATTTTCAACTTGAGTGGGGTGGTAGCTAGCCAGCCGAGTACTAGAAAGTACCCTACCACCACGCTATGGTTTCCTCACGATGTTTTCCTTCACCGGCAGCTCAAGCTCATTGTTGGTGTTTGAACCCACGCCCTTCGGCATGCGAACCGACTGCGCTAACCACTGAGCTATCATCGCTACAATATGAAGTTAATGAATGATTCATTTGTCTACTAACGACCCGCCCCGTCTTCGCACGAGTAGTAAGAATGGGTACAGTAAGCTAGATTTTGTAGATCTATAAAAGAGGAAATATCCCGCCATGCATTGTTTTGTTATATCTCAAAGGGATTAGGCAGCGTTTTCGATGAAAGCTCCCAGGTGGCTTGACTTTTTCCGACACTTCCAACAATTATCATCATATTTCAAACAATTTACACAAAACCTTGACAAATTATATACCTAAACCTTCCTCATGAATCACTCTATCTATTAGTGAAACTTGCATGATAATTCGTTCAGTAGTTTTAAAGTTTATCGCAAACAGATAGACAGACGCGGCGGACGACTTTGTTTTATAATATTTGTCAATGAAACTAAATACATTATTGATTTTATCAAAGTTAAATCGTTCTCTAGCTTCTACCCTAGAGAGGTTTACAGACATGGTTTGTGAAAGTAATTAGACGAACGAGTCGCTCTCCTGATGGTAAGAGATAACGCCCGTCCATGACCATTGCAGCGATACACAGAACTTTGAGTAGTAAAACAAAGTCCAGGGCATCGCTGCCTTGGCGCTCATTACTTTGAGACTAGATGGTTAGTCTCAACAGCCTTGAAATGTCGCTGCAGTTCCCTTCAAAATTGCTTGGCGACAGAATATCTGGTACTGCGGTGGTACCTTCCTAGACGACCTCCTGGTAAGGAAATCTACCACCAAGTAAGCAACCAATTGTGTGATTGTGATCTCGTGGAAAAAATTGAATAGAATAGAACTGTATTGTATACCAAACATTATTGTACCTTATAATATACACAACTTTAAAAAAGATAAAGGAAAAAAATACATAGACTAATACACTAATACGGCACTTATATTTTTACTTTCGTAGCGATGATAGCTCAGTGGTTAGCGCGGTCGGTTCGCATGCCGAAGGGCGTGGGTTCAAACCCCAACAATGAGCTTGAGCTGCCGGTGAAGGAAAACATCGTGAGGAAACCATAGCGTGGTGGTAGGGTACTCTCTAGTACTCGGCTGGCTAGCTACCACCCTCAAGTTGAAAATCTGCCGCCAAGCATCTAACGGTGTGTTCAAAACTCAAAACTCAAAACTCAAAGTGCTTTATTTCCTTTAGACCTTACAGGACTCTTGGACACGTCACACGTCACAAATTATAAACATACTTAAAACTAGGAAAGGAAGTTCCGGCAGCCTCACTTGAGAGCCAGTTCTATTCCAGGCTAGGTGTGCTTTACCATCTTCGACCACACCGTCACTTAACATCAGGTGAGTTGTGGACAAACACCTAGCCTGTCAGAGTTAAAAAAAAAAATTGTATGTGCGAGTTGCGCGGCCCGTAATGCGGAGCAAGACGAAATCGCGCGCGCGTTGCATTCAGCTTTGTCTCCATGAAGAAGGTCACCGGATATTCAATTTCAATGGCAAGTAGTGCCTCAAGCTTTTAAGAATACAGGTAAATACCTACACTCCAAACTCAAGACTCTATTATTTTTTTATGTCAGAAACATTGTCACAAAAATCGCACGTGGAAATCCTATTGACATCTTTTTAATCAACTGTCAGTGTCAAATCTCCGCGCGGAATCGGGTGGAGCAACCCTAATGGCGAGAAGTTGAACATTTGCTGCACGTAATCGTTGTTGTCGTAGGGTTGCCACTAGAAACATTTTCAAGATATATATGTATATTTTTTAATTATGTGCAACTCTTTGTCGGTTTCTCGAATCGGTCCATGCGTCTTCGAGTAATCAGGGCACATACATAAAAAAAAAAGATTTCGATGAATTGACAACCTGCTCCTTTTTTTGAAGTCAATTAATAAAATGAGTGCCTTCAATTCAAAAGTAAACAGGTTCCTTCAATGCATGCTCTATCCTATGCCACGTTGTTTAACATCTACTAATTTAAATATTAAGCATAGAAAAAAAAACGACGATTAAATTGGCCTTGTTAGTTCATATGGTAGTGTATTTGCTTCAAGAGCTGAAGGGTGTGGGTTCGATTCCCACTCCGGACAAACCTTTTTGTTTGACGAGCATACATTTTTGTTCTGCAGCTGCGTACTCTGTATGTATTATAAGAATGTATTTAAAAAAAAAAACAGTAGGTACCACTGCAGTACCAGATATTCTGCCGCCAAGCAGTAGTGTGTAAACATTACTGTGTTCTGATTTGAAGGGTACTGCAGCGAAATTACAGGGCTGTTGAGATTAACCATCAAAAGTCTCAAAGCAATGAACGCTAAGACAGCGATGCCCGGACTGTGTTTTGCTGCTCAGGGTTCTAATTATCCGTGCAATGGTCATGGACAGGCGTTATCTCTTACCATCAGGAGAGCGTCTCGTTCGTCTCATTACTTCTACATAAAAATTAAAATAGTTATCTGGTTCCCACAGTAGAAGCTTTGCTTAGTTCAGGGCTAGATGGCGCTGTGTGCAGTGTGCAACGATATTTTGAATAGGGATGTTGTTCACGACGTTACCATTCAAGTTTTGTGTTGTCTGGGTTCATACGGAAGGTGGCAACCCTACCTGTCCGCTCACGTAGCCCGTCACGTGCGAGCCGTTTGCAAAGCTCAAGATCGATGGCCGTGGCAACCCTATAGCCTTTCTCCGATTTGGGAAAAAAAAACTTTCTTTTTATTTCAAGAGAATTTGCCTTTTTCTTCGGGGGCTTGGATGGAGCGACTTTTAAGATAGGGTATTTGTTTGACCTATTTAAAAAAAGCCTATTTAAGTCCTGTTTCACACTGGCGCGGCTACGTATATTAGGCGGCCGAGGCTGCGCCTATCTGGGGCAGACTTATGTTTTATTTTTTTGTAACAAATCGGCTTGTGTATTACCGCCATCTCGCCTGACGTTAAACGAAGATGTGACGTTGGAGCAAGCTCGTTTAGAAGCAGGGGAGGTCAGCTATCGAATAGACATGTGGTATAATAACTACAACAAAGATAACGCTCTAGATAAGAAAGAGAAATATATATGATTATTTATGCCTGCCTGCCTGGGAAAAATCTACCATTTTAGTAGGTTTGTTTAAACCGTTGGTAAATGATAGATTTGAATAAACGTTCAAATAATGTAAACAATATGAAAAAGCTAGGTTTTCACATTTTTAATCTTCAAATCTATATATCTTCTTCTTCTATCTTATATCTAATCTAAATATATATAACTCAAAGGTGACTGACTGACTGACTGACTGACATAGTGATCTATCAACGCACAGCCCAAACCACTGGACGGATCGGGCTGAAATTTGGCATGCAGGTAGATGTTATGACGTAGGCATCCGCTAAGAAAGGATTTTGATTAATTCTACCCCCAAGGGGATAAAATAGGGGATGAAAGTTTGTATGAAACTGTCAATTTTAAACCGATCGGGCTGAGACTTTGCATGCATAAAGCTACTTCTAAATATATATAACTTAAAGGTGACTGACTGACTGACATAGTGATCTATCAACGCACAGCCCAAAAATTAAAAAAATAATCCTAATTTTTTACACACGCCAAACAAAAGTAAAGCCGCAAAAACTATATATACCCAATTAATAATAATACTTCTTAACGCGAGCGAAGCTGCGGGCAAAAGCTAGTTTGAAATATAACGCCTAAAATTTCGTGATTTTTGTAAATTGTTAAATATATTATCGGTAGCATTATTTTTTAAGAAATTGCAACACTTAAATTGGCGGCGTCTTATTCTTGTTTGTTATTGCGGTTCTGTGCTTAGAAGAAACCGATTCACTCGCGACTAAATGTAAATATGAAAATAACTCCACTAAAATTAAAAAGAATTAAATTATCAACTAATTAGTGTGACAAATGATGGCCTTATTGCTAAAAGCAATCTCTTCCATGGACACTTTTGATGGAAGGTATTCGAAGAATAGATAAAGAATGGGTAACATATAATTATGTTAAATATACATAATTATGTATATGGTATATTATGGTTGTGGTTATTATGGTTGGTTGGTGGTTGGTGATTGGTTTATGGTTATATATTATATATATATATATATGTTAATGGTATCATTGGACTGCAATGGCAAGTTTTGGACACTATAATATTAGCCACCCATCTCGACGTACCTAAAACTCTTGAATAAATTAACTTTGACTTTGACTTTGATTGTGATTTTATATTTTTTAAAGTTTTCAAGCAAAGAGTTTTTTTTTAATTCAACATAGATTCGTGTTTCACCACAGCTCGTCTGATGTTAGGTGACGGTGTGGTCGAAGATGGTAAAGCACACCTAGCCTGGAATGGAAATGGCTTTCAAGTGAGGCTGCCGGAACACACCGTTAGGTGCTTGACAGCAGATTTATCATCTTGGGTGTGGTAGCTAGCCAACCGAGTATTAGAAAGTACCCTACCACCATGCTATGGTTTCCTCGCGATGTTTTCCTTCACCGGCAGCTCAAGCTCATTGTTGGGGCTTGAAGCCATTGTGGACTGTGGCCCGACCGCGCTAGCCACTGAGCTATCATCCTGCTCAGGAGATCTACTAGCAAACTTATTCTAGCTAATAATAGAACTCTAACTGTAAACCTAGTTTTATTATAATGTTTCGAGCGGAATGCGAATAACTGGATATTGTTAACAGATGGACGTACTCAGAGCAAGACGAAAGGGGGTAAAATCTAATGAAATGCGTCGTGTAAGTTTTTAATCACAACTCTGGGCCCACAATTTTTTTTTCTTCTTTATTTTTGTTAACGCACTTTTTGCATTCTGCCAGTGTCAAGTTATATATAAGTTTTTTTTTGGGAGGCATGACAATGCCAATGGCCTATGTTCAGCAGTGGACATACTACGGCTGAGATGATGATTATGAAGTTTTTTTTTAATGTAATGGGACGAACGCTCTCCCGATGGTAAGAGATAACGCCTGTGCATGACCATTTTTTTTAATTATTTTTTAATTTTTTATTTATAGTAAGAATTTTTTTCTGTTTGTATATATATAAATATTCTCTCTCTGTCATTTTATATAATTATTATTATTTGCTTTTTTTACACCAACTTAAATATCTATTCTTTTAATTTCCATCCTAAGGTTGTCTGGAAGAAATCGCTCTAGGCGATAAGGCCGCCCTTGTACACCGTTTATTTGTTGTTTCTATGTTGTATTTTTTGTTTTGTTACTTTCTTTCTCTTCTGTTTTTAATTTTTGTATGTATTTTTATAATGTTTGGTGTATAATAAAGTTGTATTGTATTGTATTGTATTGTACCGGCCCTGGGGCGGGCAGGGTGTTCATGTGGGACTCTCCGTCCTAATGACGACCTAACCACTAAAAACCCTGGAGTGTTCCACCTCGGCGCCGCGTGTCGAGGCTGCGGGCACGCTACCTCGGCGCCGCGTGTCGAGGCTGCGGGCACGCTTTCGCACTCTACCGCGGCCTCGACAGGGCTTGTCCTTGCGGACCCGCCTCAGGGAGCCCAAGCTCACCCCGCCACGATGACGATGTGTCGGAACACCAGACACATCGTTATCCATCTTCGAGACCTATGGGCGTCGGCTGGCCCCACGTCCAGACGCCCGTGGCCTCCGTGCGACGGGTCAGATTAGTGGCCCCGTCGCCTGCCACTTTGGCCGCTGGGATGGGGATCGCCAGACCGGCCCTCCTCCCAACCCGCGGCCCCCTCCCACTCGGCTTCTCCACTGTGCCCTCAGCTCCACAGAGGGACACGTGGAGAGCCCTCACGTCGTGACACATCATATATACTATACATGACGACCCACCTCGGGGACCAGAAAGCAACTAGCGCCACCTAACCCCATGGCTGACGCCAGCGGCCCCCACTCTAAATTCGGCCCTGCGCCGACCTAAAACTCGGGTATTTCAATAAATGGTCGGGAGAGATAATATTTCTTGTAATATATCTATTCGCTTCTGTTACCGTGGACTTGATAGCATGTACGATGAAAATATACGGACGCCTGGCGTTTTCGTATATTGAACATGGATGTATTAACTTCATACTCAGATGTGTGTTGTTAAGTAATACTTAACAACTTACACGAATACATGCAATCTGCAATACCCTTCAAACTGGAACACAGTAATGTTTACTTGGCGGCAGAGTACGGTGGTACCTACTTAAACGACCTTTAAAGGAGATGTACCACCAAGTAAAGTCACTAGTCCTTGTTAATTATGATTATATTTTTTATATTGGCATATTTTTATGCCGACGTATTTTTATGCCGACGTATTTTTGTATTGACGTATTTTTATATTGACATATTTTATATTGGCAGTATTATTATATTGACAATATTCTTATATTGACATGTTTATATACCTTGATATTTTGTTTTTATTCCATTGACATGTAATCAGTGTTCTAAATCTAAATGTAATGATATTACGGAATTGACTTGTAACATTGGTGTTATCAATAAAATATTGGTATTTGTATTTGTATTTGATTATAATTATTAATTCGATAATAAATTGCTAAGTAAGTTGTACAGTCAAAATACATATAAATGTCAACTAAATTGTTAAATTAAAATCTAAAATAATTCTAATCTATATTTGAAACTGGTAATATTTTGTGTTTATGTAAACATAATTACGTGTTCAAATCGCGATAGTTTAAAAACCGGCCAAGTGCGAGTCGGACTCGCGCACGAAGTACCGTACCATTATCTATGAAAAAGGCAAAAAAAATCGCGTTTGTTGTACCCTTAAATATTTATTTTATATAGTTTTTAGTATTTGTTGTTATAGCGGCAACAGAAATACATAATTTGTGAAAATTTCAACTGTCTAGCTATCGCGGTTCTTGAGATACAGCCTGGTGACAGACAGACAGCGAAGTCTTAGTAATAGGGTCCCGTTTTTACCCTTTGGGTACGGAACCCTAAAAACTACGGAACAACATATAGTCTGAATAAGGCGTGGATGCGAGCATAGACCAGATTGGTTTACAGAAAACCTCCCAACTAGAACGCGAAGCCCAGTTAAAACGCCATAAATTGAAAAAGTTCCTTGTTTATTAGACTGACGAGTTATTTATGGCTCCAATAAAGATTCTATACAATGACTTATAAATATTACTGCGTAAGGACAGGGCAAGTAGGACATTCTTAGTGGAACCCTCTTTTCTATAACCTCAACACTTCAAGACAACTTGGTCGACGAGCGCTTTTTGTTTTTGAAAACCATAGTTGTGTGGTGTTGCCCAAAGGCTCTAGATTTTTTTTAATGGCTCACCTGGTGTTGGCGTGGTCAAAGATGGTAAACACACCTAGCCTGGAATGGAACTGGCTCTTAAGTGAGGCTGCTGGAACATACTCTTACATCTGCGCTTGGCGACAAATTTTCAACTCTTGTGTTTTGTTTCAACCAAGGCGAGAACTACTTTAAAAAAATAAGAAATAGGCTTACGTTTGACGCTATCTTACCTGATGTTAAGTGATGATGCGGTCTAAGATGGAGCACGTTTGCCAAGAAGATACCGATTCACAATCGACTTGAAGGTACCCAGACTATATCCAACGGGGTACACCCTGTCATTCAGCGCATTCCACTGTCTAGCAGTCCGCACAATGAACGTGGAATCGAACATTTCGTTCGACTTTTGGAACGTCGACCATGAAACGATGTCGCTTTTTCGAGCTACCAGCTCCGATAGAAGAATGGTCATGGGGGAATTAGAACATTTAGTTCTGAAGCGATGATAGCTCAGTGCTTAGCGCGGTCGGTTCTCATATCGAAGGGCGTGGGTTCAAACCCCAACAATGAGCTTGAGCTGCCGGTGAAGGAAAACATCGTGAGGAAACCATAGCGTGGTGGTAGGGTACTTTCTAGTACTCGGCTGGAACCACCACCCTCAAGTTGAAAATCTGCCACCAAGCATCTACCGGTGTGTTCCGGCAGCCTCACTTGAGAGCCAGTTCTATTCCAGGCTAGGTGCGCTTTACCATCTTCGACCACACCGTCACTTAACATCAGGTGAGTTGTGGTCAATAACATAGCCATAAAAAAAAAAAAAAGATTTTGCAGTCCCCTGAAGCTGCCACCCGGGGCAGGTGTCCCCGTTTGTCCCCTGGTTCCAGGATTAAGAAGCGTGTCCTTGCTTTTTAAGTCTATGTATATACTTGAAAGGTATCTACACAAAGTGAAAATACTGTATCAAATAATAAATATTAATAGTAAATGCTTCATCACGTCTAAGTTTTACTTCGCATGATTGTTTTTGATTACCAATATCGTTACTTTTATTGGCATGTAGCTAATTTGGTAGAATATCTGCTTCAAGAACTGTCAAGTGAGTGTTCGATTCCCACCAGAATAAAACAAAAATAAAAATTAAAACTGACTGCCCTATTGGCTGATTGGTAGTACGTCTGCTTCAAGAGCTGTATGGCGTGGGTTCGATTCCCACTCAGAACAAGCATTTGTGGTATAATTAAAAAAAATATCTGTGGGTGTTCTGTATCCCACTAATATTATAAATGTGAAAGTTTGGATGAATGGATGTTTGTTACTCAATCACGTCAGAACGGCTGAACAGATCTGGATGAAATTTTACATGTAGATACTTAAGGCCCTAGAATAAAACATAGGATACTTTTCATCATCATCATCATCCATCACCACGCGGGTAAAACCGCGGGGCGAAGCTAGTATATCATAAGTATGTATTTGCTTAGTTTGGAGTCAGATGGCGTTGTGTGTCCTACGAAATTTCTTTTAAAAAAGATTGTTTCTTGATTCTTCTTTTTCTTTCTTCTTTGGACGATAGAAGTGCAGCCAGCAAGTAGTTTCCGCCGGCCTACAGTCTCAGCAGCTGAAGGCCGAAAGAAACCCCTGCAGGCTGCATCGGGTTCTTCTTTCTTACTTCTTCTCTCTTCTTTATCCTTCTTGATGTTTTATATCAGAGTCACTAAGAAAAGATAAATGCAGTAACGTTTTCATGTATAACTATCTGCGGGTTGACCCGAGTGGTGATGGATGATGATGATGATAAAAGTATCCTATGTTTTATTCCAGGGCCTAAAGTATATACATGCAAAATTTCATCCAAATCCGTTAAGCCGTTCTGGCGTGATTGAGTAACAAACATCCAGCCATCCAAACTTTCACATTTATAATATTAGTGGGATTGGTTTGCGTTTGACCCTACCCTAAATGATGTTAAATAGGACTTGGTCTAAGATGGAGCACAATTACTTAGGGGAAACCTGTTTAATTTGAATTTAACACACATCATCAGCCATAGGAAGTCCACTGCTGGACATAGGCCTCCTCCTGGGGGGGTTTTGCCAATACTCGCCACGCTTGGCAGGCGGGTTGGCGAGCGCAGTTAGGTGTGATTGTTCAAGGAAGACGCTGCTGCCCATCTTCCTGATTACATCCCTTAGCCGACTCTTACGGTAACCACGGGTAGAGAGGGTGGGGTACTATTCTTACGCCGGCACCACCACGGCAAATTTGAAATTAACTTCCAAATTGTACTTCGCGAGAAACAGATGCCGTTAGAAAGTTCTACATTCTCGCTGTACCTATAAAAAATATAGAAGCGTTTTGCACTTTATATTAATTAGTGTTTTTTTAAATAATTTAATCGTATTAAGACGAACGTGACGCTCTCCTGGTGGTAAGAAAAAGATGGTAAGTTGAAAATCTGCCGCCAAGCATCTAACGGGGTTCCCGCAGCCTCATTTGAGAGTCAGTACCATTCCAGATTAGGTGTCCTTTACCATCATTTTATTTTATTTTTATGTTTGACAGGCTAGGTGTTTGACCATAGCTCATCTGATCTTAAGTGACGGTGTGGTCGAAGATGGTAAAGCACACCTAGCCTGAAATGGTACTGGCTCTCAAGTGAGGCTGCCGGAACACATTGTTAGATGCTTGGCGGCAGATTTACGACTTGAGGATGGTAGCTAGCCAGCCGAGTACTAGAAAGTATCCTACCAACACGCTATGGTTTCCTCACGATGTTTTCCTTCACCGGCAGCTCAAGCTCATTATTGGGGTTTGAACCCACGCCCTTCGGCATGCGAACCGACCGCGCTAACCACTGAGCTATCATCGCTACAAAACCATCTTCGACCACACCGTCATTTAACATCAGGTTAAAAAAACAATACATTAAAAAAAAGAGAACGCTTGTCCATGATCATTGTAGCGATATACAAATTTCAGTTTTTTATAAAAATATCCGCTTAATAGACTCGGGGGTCCGTGATCTCTGTGTATTCTGTGTATTGCTGCAATGATCATGGGCAGGCATTATCACTTATCAGTTACCATCAGGAAAGCGTCTTGTTCGGCTCAATTCTTTTCCATAAAAAAAACGATGTCGCTTTTTTGGGCTTCCGGCTGTCCAATAGAAAAATGGCCATGGGGGAATTAGACCATATAGTTCTGAAGCACACTCTCCCAAATGAATCCGATAAAAAACCAATAAACTAGCAATTCTATAGCGATGATAGCTCAGTGGTTAGCGCGGTCGGTTCGCATGCCGAAGGGCGTGGGTTCAAACCCCAGCAATGAGCTTGAACTGGCGGTGAAGGAAAACATCGTGAGGAAACCATAGCGTGGTGGTAGAGTACTTTCTAGTACTCGGCTGGCTAGCTACCACCACCCTCAAGTTGAAAATCTGCCGCCAAGCATCTAACGGTGTATTCCGGCAGCCTCACTTGAGAGCCAGTTCCATTCCAGGCTAGGTGTGCTTTACCATCTTCGACTACACCGTCAATTAAGATCAGGTGAGTTGTGGTCAAAACAACAAGCCTGTAAGTTATTAAAAAAATAATATCTGCGGCGTTGTTTTAAGCTTTGTAATTTAACTTGATCAATAGAGAATAATACAATTTAATATCAAATTAGCAAGGATTCTACATCGTAATTGTGGAATCCATCGAAATTTCTGAAATAAATGTGGCGTTAACTCTGTATTAAAGGAACGCCGACCACATAAGGGTAGCGCCCGAGTGCGCGCTCCTGGCTTTATCATTCTTAAGAGGTCTTTGTCCACGCCCTGTCTGATATTAGCAACGATTTCAAATCGAAAATCAAATCAAAAAGTCATTTATTCAGTGTAGGCCCTGGTAAGGCACTTATGAACGTTAAGTTACATGTTTGAATCTACCACCGGCTCGTAATTACACTTCAACTGAGAAGACTCCGGCAACAAACTCAGCAAGGGATTTTTTTGTGGATCTTTCTTTTCATATTAGGTTACAGTTTACAGTTATAAATATTAATACATACATTATGCTTACTACAATTGTCACTTAGCCAGGGGGATGCAAGTGCAGAGAGAAGCTACAACAACCATATATGCCTGTCTTCCACGTAATGAGCCACCTTATAGTAGGCTTTGTCAATAATATATGTAATATATATCAGCTTATGTATTATATATGTATATTAGCTCCGTTATATATATATATATATATATATATTATGAGGCATTATTTAAAGCGGGTATCAGTTTAAAACACAACTCCAACTTGTTTGCTTGTTTTATAATATGTATTTTTTTTTATGGCTGTCTGTCTAGGTGTTTGACCACAACTCACCCGATGTTAAGTGACGGTGTGGTCGAAGATGGTAAAGCACACCTAGCCTGGAATGGAGCCTCAAGTGAGGCTGCCGGAACACACCGTTAGATGCTTGGCGGCAGATTTTCAACTTGAGGGTGGTAGCTAACCAGCCGAGTACTAGTGAGTACTACCACCATGCTTTGGTTTCCTCACAATTTTTTCCTTCACCGGCAGCTCAAGCTCATTGTTGGGGTTTGGCATGCGAACCAACCGCGCTAACCACTGAGCTATCATCGCTACAAAATGATTATTATTATTATTGTTATGATTGCATGCTGTCTTCAACTGTAATTGATTTTTTCCTTCTTACTTTTAGTTTTTAGTTAGCGATAATGTGCATAATGTTGGTGTTAATAAAATAAATAAATAAAACATCACTCACTTGAGTCCGGCCACGATCTCCATGGCGCCGTTAAAGTTACCGCAGTGCCAGCAACAGAGGGCGACTCGCAGCACGCACGCCAGCGCCGCCTTGCGGTCGCGCGCCGAATTATGTGACAGGATTAAATCCGTCACCCACGCAGACACCTGGGAACAAAAACATATCTATAATAAAAGAAACTTGTGTAACCCATGTTACCCGGAGGTATAATAATGAATCAACTGACACCGTGTTCGTTAAAATCACATGCGCGTTTCGGCGCTCCGGTGAAACACACGCACGTAAAACAAACATACATAAAATGCTAAGACGTTACCTTTCTTTGGCATTTTTTAACCCTCGACGCAAAAAGAGGGGTGTTATAAGTTTGACGTCGATGTCTGTCTGTGTGTGTGTGTGGATGGACCGATTTCAATGCAGTTTTTTTTTTTCATTTGAAAGCCAGTTTCCTTGCTGTGGTTCTTAGTTATGTTTGGTTAATTGCGTAGGAGGTATTTAATTTTTTAATTTATTTATTGTTAAGCGAAGATGCGGAATACGCTTGTTTAGAAGAAACCGATTCACTCGCGATTTGAAGGCACCAGATTTATATGTATCGGGAAACGCACCCTTGAACTATGTTATAAAAAAAATTGTTCGTGCATAAAGACTTAATTTTTTTGTGATTAAATTAAAAATATACAGTTTTCGAATTTTTTTCTTTATCTTATACCTTTAAACGAGCAATTATTGTATATATGTATAATTGTATATATATAATCTGAATCTCGGAAACGGCTCCAACGATTTTCATAAAAATTAGTATGCAGGTGGTTTCGGGGGCGATATATCGATCTAGCTAGGTTTCAATTTTAGAAAACGTCGTTTTATCCGTGTTTTCAGCCGAGCAAAGCTCGGTGAACCAGGTACTATGTACTATAAGACAATGGTTCTTGCCAAATTGCCAATTCTAGGTCAACGGGAAGTACCCTACAGGTTTTGATTCCCGTGTGAGTGCCGAAATATGCGGTTTTTTGCGACTTAAACGGCTGTAACTTTTTTTCAACTGTAAATCAATAAATAATGTCTTTACAGACGGACAGATGGACAATACATTATTAGAAAACCACAGGTATATTTTTTGAAAATCGCTAATTGTGTGACCGCACCCTACGATTCCAGGAAACCGCTCTCAAAATGTCGTCAAACATATTTGCGGAACTTGTAATGAAATTGTTCACTTCAACGGCACATTCGCGGAAACTTCTGTAAGTAAATGTCATATATTATTATGAATGAAGAATTGTGAATAAGCTATAACATTCCCACAGTTGAACCTGTTCGGAGTTATTACAAAAATGCCTGATGTTAAGCGACGATGCTAAGATAGCATGCGACGAAACTCATTTTTATAATAAACTTAATATAATTAATACTTATTTTTGTTTTGTATACTTTTTTTTATAGCTGACAGGCTTGGTGTTAGACCACAAATGTTAAGTGACGGTATGGTTGAAGATGGTAAAACACACCTACACGGATAAAAAGAATTCGTTGATCCAAGCAAATATGCGTATATATATGCACCATGCAGTAAAATTTTTTGATCTAAGACGATATATTTCTTTAAATTCCAAAAGAATATTCAATTAGACGAATTTAAGTTGCGTTCAATTAAAATAATACTGTAGATTTATTGAATATACATAAATCTTGAATTAAGATAATGGTAGTCTTCGTTCCAGTGAACGATTTTCAAAAACATTAGCAAGACGACTGTTTCTTACAATCAAAAGAAATAAAATCTTGTTCTAAGCTTTGGCGTATTTAGATTAAAGAAATATACAGGATCCGATTGAAAACAAACTGGTTTTTTGTTTAAATAAAACAATAACAGTCTTGGTTCAAATTATTTGATGTTTTAAAAAACCTCTATTTAGACGATAATTTCTTATAGTCAAGATAACGGATATCTTATCCTAAGCTCTGCGCGTTTTACATTAAGGTACTATATTTTTCCAGATAGCAAATAAAATCTTATTTCAAGTGAATAAATGTATCAAACTAAGTTGAGTTTTTTCAGATAAAACCGTTATTTGTTTATGCAGAAGAAATCGTAATATTGAGTGAAAAATTTAGTGTATCGTAACAAAATGATAAACTTTTGCCTTGGAACTAATATCTGGTTCGTATACAAGCGTTGATATATTAGCACAAAGTAATATTTGGACTCGCACAAAACGATTGAGTTTTGTCCTGAACTATGATTTGCTTGATTTAATAACGTTTGTATATTAGCATAAAGCATTATGTGATTCTTGTAAGAAATTGGCCTTTGAATCCAAGCATATAAAGTTTTCTTTTAAGAAAATATTTACTCTGTCTAAAATATAAGAGATCTATAAAGAAACTGACAAAAACTTGACTCAATTGTATGTATCCATCAGAGCTAACCCACTGGGTAGCCCCCTATTCAGGGGGTTGAGCTCCAACAAATCCAACCAACTGAGTCAAGAAGACTAACCATTCCTGAAACATAACAAAACAAATGTGAAAATCAAGAAGCTATGTATATTAAAACACTTCTAACTACATTGAGATTTATATCACAATTACAATATCATATTGTTAGTTTCCTTTTTGATGTCTTTTGGGAGTGATTAGAGAAAAAAGAGTAATTAACTGAGCATTCAATATATTTTAGTAAAATCACATACAATTAAAAATAATAGTAATAATAATAATAATAATAATATAACTCTTTATTATTCACACCAATTACAAACAATTATTACAACATAAACTTAACACTAGTGGAACAATTGGCGGCCTTATCGCTAAGAGCGATCTCTTCCAGGCAACCTTAGTATGGAGAGGATTTTACTAAGTTGAGGACGGGGTGTCTTGACAAGAGAATTAAAAATTAATTAAAAGCGTTTAAGCATTATATATAAAATACATACATATCATACATAACCTATCCATATCTAAAATATCAATACATATACATAATTATATATCTTACAGAATATATACTTATAGACATACATAATATATACCCATAGATATACTTACATACGATACTATACATAAACATTAAACATATTATATACTAAGAGATAGCAGTTAGCGAATTGCAAAGTTATTTTAAGAAGTGCAGTTTAATACTATTCTTGAAAACCTCGAGAGACTGAGCCCTCTGTATTTCTACAGGAAGTTCATTCCACAATCTAACAGCTTTTACAGTGAAAGAGGAGTTATAGAAGGAGGTTTTATGCAAAGGGGTATTTAATGAAAGAAGATGTGCCGATCTCAATGAACGTGCTTTGATGGAATCTCGAAAACTGAATCGTTCCCGAAGGTAGCACGGGAAAGAGGGGTTAAAAAGAGTGCTGTAAAGAAGGGACAGGATGTGAGCATCCCGGCGACGACGGATGGGGAGCCACTTGAGCTTAGCGCGAAATTCGGAGACGTGGTCATATTTACGCAAGCCAGATAGTAGATACCATTAAAAACACAATAGTATAATTTAACAAACAATAGTATACAATTAAATGTAGAATGGTAGTATATACAGAATATCATATTGCTGGACTGTTAAATAAATATTTTCACTCGGCTTAGGGGATTGTGCATTTAACACATGAAATGACTTGAATAGCAAGTCAAATGCTTCTTTCATAGAGGTGCAAGCGTATGTAACACTGTCTATGACAATATAGGTTTGCACGACCTTTTACAAACTTCCAAGCAAGAATATGTATGGTTGGACTTGCAGTTTTCTTTTCGTAGATTTTACAATTTGTTTCAAGTATTAATGTCATCAGGGTTCTGAAAGAAAATAATACAAATTTTAATACTATAAGAATCAAAGTTCTGACTAGATACTGGATAGACTCATAGATAATGCACAACCTAAACCACTGCTCGTAGAGACTTGAAATTTGGAGGGTGTATTGTTTTAAAGCGTAGAGGTGTACCTACTAAAATATTTTTTGAATCTCAACCCCTAAGGGTGTAAAATGGATGAAAACTTTTGTATGAAAGTCCTTTGTTTTTGATCTTATAGTTGTGGAAGTTAGTATTTGGATAGTTCATTAAAAAAAAAAACTTTGGCTTAAACAACTTTCAAGAGTATGCCAAAATCTGGGATTGCATTTAAGGAAGGCTGATAATTTATTGTCACTATTATTATACACTCATTTCTTTTTTATATCAGTTTAAAAAAATTAACAATAATGTGAATATAAAGCATAATCAAATAATATAAAATATGTACCTACTTAATAACTTGTGTCTCACTGGCACAAGCTGCCTGTGGAACAGAATAGGAGAGAGTACAACCTGTGCTTGGGACTGCAGGGAGGAACTGCCTGACAATGCATGCCTAGTATTTTCGAGTCATTTAAGAGTTATGAACATACTGTTCCTTTATTTTCTATTGATGATTTGTTATTCTACTCACCAATTCCGCTCCACCTGGTAATTGCAACACTTTTCCTTTCGATGAAAAGTCCCGGCCATTCTCATACTTAAAGCTCTTGCCTTGTCTGTGAAGTTTTGCGCCATCTTGAATTTACTTCCTATTTACGACCATGGTTCTGTTTGATAGTCAGCCATTGAATGTCATCTTCATAAATACCTGAAATAAACAAACATTGTTCTTTGGTCATAAATATATGTATAATACTAGAGACAACTTCAATATCAAAAGGAAGAATTAACCGACAGCATATAGCTACTACCTTTTATCCTATTTAGAGATGAAAGCTTCTTACATATAAAATTGCAGTCAGGAAAAAGAAAAGAAAAATTAATATTTTACAACTAAGCACTCACTCAGTAGGACGTGATGTTTTTTTTTGTAACTGCATTTTCTGTCTCAGACCCTCTCCTTCTCTCGGAGCTTTTAATCAGGAAGTTTCTGACTTTATCGACTAGTTTACCTCTTGCTGCAATGGTTCCAGAGCTATTTTTTTTACCGGCCGAGTAAAATATGTTTCAGCTGTTTCATGTGGAAAAAGAGTTATGATTTTCCCAGCGACCATCATAAGTGAGACGCCTGTAACAAATATATATTTCAAATTATAAACACAAACACTAATTAACACTAACTAACTGTAAAATTCACCAATACGAGTACATACAGAAAACAGTTCAAAGGTAAGGTAAATAAAAAGTTAAGTATAGCACAATAATAAAATTGGTTTAAAGGTTACTCACTACAAAATGCTTGAAGTTACATCTTGGGGCATCTGCCGTGATATCAATAGAGCTACAAGATTTTGCGTTTCTTCGTTTAGATCAGCCGCTTCCATGGCTTATATATCATATACTTAGATTGCTTTGCAACCTACACTAATTATTATTGAAGTCGAAGCTTAGGTTTCGAAGATTCACAATTTTACAGTTCAGTGTGCAGTCTGCACATCCACAACGACAACTACTGAATAGAACGGCTGACGACAACGGCATACTTTTTCCCGCTTAAAACTACAGGTGTTGTCACCTATCAAGAAATAAATGTAGCCAAATCTCCCAAGGTGCCAAAGGTCACTTAATAATATTTCAAAGTATGTACGAAAACAGCAATCAACAGCACGATAGTTTTGTGGTGGTAGTGCGAGGCCTGTGTGATTTTTTTCTTTGAAACTGCTGGTTTTTTTGGCCCACAGAGTTGGCCCTATATCACATCATCAGCCATAGAACGTCCCCTGCTGGACATAGGCCTCCTCCTGGGGGGGTTTTGCCAATACTCGCCACGCTTGGCAGGCGGGTTGGCGAGCGCAATTAGGTGTGATTGTTCAAGGAAGACGCTGCTGCCCATCTTCCGGATTACATCCCTTAGCCGACTCTTACGGCAACCACGGTAGAGAAGGTGGGGTACAATTCTTACGCCAGCACCACACTGCCCTATATCATAAGCTTTTATTCTCAACGATGACTTTTTCGGCTCTCTAAAATCCAAGCTTAAAAAGTTGATTGAAATAATTAAAATATCGTATATACTCGGTGGGGGCGATTGGGACGATCAAAAAGAGCTAGATTTAGAAACGAAAGGTGTAAACTGGCAACACTGGTTATGTCTACAGATAGTTTCAAAAGAACACCACCGTGTTTTCGATGCAAGAAAATGGTTTTCTTATATTAAATAAATATTACATTTTACTAGAGTAATATCGCTTTCGTTTAATTTGATTATATATTTTGAACGAAAGACTAATAAATTTTTGAATTGACATAAAATCTCATTGATCTGATGCTATTTATGTTCTTTAAACAAGAAAATCTGAGTATTAGAAGAAACCATTAGGTATTTTCGATATATAATGTATTATATCGAAACAACGAAATTTACTTCAGGATAAATTAATAATTACGAATAAAATAAGAAGAACATTATTTTACTGCAATATATCAGCATTACTATTTCAAAATAAATTGCTTAGATGGAAAAGAAAAAAAAGGTGTAGCGAAAATAACGAGAGTTTGAAGTCAATGATATTTTGTGTTCAAACCAAGCCAACGGTTATCCTTGTTTTAAAGAAATACAACATTTCATTAACATGCTCTTTGCTTCAGTTTAATCAAATTATTCACTTTCTTTGAAGATGAATTATTAAGGATATCTTCAGATAAACTAAATGTATTATATTGGAGCAACAACACTCTTTAAAATAGTAACGGTAGCTTCATGACAATGACATCGAGTATTTGAACCAAGACATTTGTATTCTTAGTTTAATCAAATGTTACATTGAGATAACATTTTATTATTTTCTTTTAGCTTTTTCTTTTATTTTATGCAAGACCGTCAAATCATTTCATCCGATACCATATATTTTTATAACAGGTAAATTAAAGTATTGCAACAAAAAATAGGGTTATTTTTTGACAAGTAGGATTTATTGTGTTGAAACAACGATGTTTGGTTCACGTTAAAGTAATATTGCTAAATTCAATCAAGAAAGTTACAAATTTAATTTAATATCCTATCATTATATTTTAAAATAATTTCTTTGACTGAAGGAAATATGTTCAAGAAAACGAAATGTCTTAACCAAAAGAAACCCTTTCGACTCTTTTTTTTCCGTGTAGCCTGGAATGGAACTCTCTCAAGTGAGACTGCCGGAACACACCGTTAGATGCTTGGCGGCAAATTTTCAACATGAGGGTGGTATCTAGCCAGCCGAGTACTAGAAAGTACTCTACCACCACGCTAAGCATGTATTATACATATAAACTTTCCTCTTGAATCGCTCTGTCTATTGGTGGAAACCGCATTAAAATCCGTTGCGTAGTTTAAAAGATCTAAGCGTACAGACAGCGGGAAGCTACTTTGTTTTATACTATGAAGAAATATCAAGTTTAGTATAAGAATTTAACATTTTATCGTGATGGATTCAATACAATGTTTCGTCTAAAAACTATTTTATTGAGTAGAATCTTTTTCGATTCCATACAGAATATAGTTATTGGTAACGCAATATTGATACAGGGGGTTCAGTACTCGATTGTCGTTCCAAATAATTAAAAAAATAGATGGTTAATATTTGACCTAATTATCCTGAGCAAACACAAAAATACGGACACTCAAATCACGCGCACCGACAATGACATGGTAGTCGCGCGCGGGCACAGATTAGATAACAGTTACTACGCAGTCTACGTATGGTAGTTATGTCTTGCGCTAGCTCGGCGCGTGAGGCCGCGCGCTGTCCATACATTCAGGAGTCTTGGGACAGACTTTAACCAAGTTTTTTTTGTATTTGTTTCGATTTTATTTCTTTATACGTTTCATATGATCATTAACTATCATGTCTTTGAATATTGCTTATGTTCAAACTGTCAACCCATATAATGAGTAAAATAATCTCCTCCTTTTTAAACTCGGTTAGGAAGACATGGTAATTCCTCTAAATTATAATTTGATGATGAATAAGGTACTTTATCTCTTTCATTTCAATTCCTTTGAAGTTAGGGTGACTTCATGATAAAGGTCAGACAACTGTTTTAATTTATATCTTTGTTAGTTTAGATTGCTCTATTAGCTCGTTTGATAGCTCTGTTGGTAGAGATGGAGGTAGACAAGGTATGTGTTTGACCACAGCTCACCAGATGTTAAGTGGCGGTGTGGGCGAGGACCGTGAACACATCTGGTTTGGAATGGAACTGGCTCTCAAGTCAGGCTGCCGGATCGTTGGATTCTTGGAAGCAGGTTTTGAACTTGAGGGTGGTAGCTAGCCAGTGAGTACTACAGAGATACTACCATGCTATGGTTTCCTCACGTAGTTTTTCTTCACCGACAGCTCAAGCTCAGTGTTGGGGTTTGAATCCATGCCCTTTGGCGTGTGAACTGACCGCGCTAACCACTGAGCTATCATCGCTACATAAACGCTTATTCAATACTATATAATATTTTATTGATAACACCAATGTCAAAAATAAGTCAAATTACGAAATTATATCATTGCAAAAATACAAATAGGGTCGAAGTTCAAGCTCATTGTTGGGGTTTGAACCCACACCCTTCGGCGTGCGAACCGACCGTGCGACCAGAGACAAAAAAAGCTTGAGCTACCGGTGAAGGAAAACATTGAGAGGAAACATTGCATGGTGGTAGGGTCCTTTCTAGAACTCGACTGGCCACCATTCTCAAGTTGAAAATCTACCGCCAAACATCTAACAGTGTCACTTCAGCCTCACTTGAGAGCCAGTTCCATTCCAGGCTAGGTATGTTTACCATCTTCGACCACACCACCACTTATGTGTGAGCTGTGGTCAAACACCAAGCCTGTCAACCATTTTAAAAAAAACGCGTTAATTACTGAACTATCATAGCTACAAAACCTGTATTGTGTTTAGCTTAAGTTATAAAAAAAAAAAGTTGACAAAGGTCATGGACCTCGGTGTCTGTGAACAGGCAATTAAAAAAATTTACTTGTCTGGCAACGGGTCGAAGACGAGTGAGGCTCTGGCGTTATCTCTTCCGTTGTCATCCCTTTCAAGTTAGGGTGACATTAAGTTCCGATGGAGGTCGGACAGTTCTATTAATTGTTCCCTTGATAAGGTAATTACATTCTATAATAACAGTTACAACATAATTCTTGGAAACAATTCTGTTTCGGATATGAATTGACTTTGATAACTATCAGATACTTACTTGATTTACTTGGTGGTAGATTTCCTTAGCAGGAAGTCGTCTAGGTTACCACCGCAGTACCAGATATTCTGCCGCTAAGCAGTAGTGTGTAAACATTACTGTGTTCCGGTTTGAAGGGTACTGCAGCTAGCGAAATTACTGGGCTGTTGAGACTAACCATCCAGTCTCAAAGTAATGAGCGCTAAAGCAGCGATGCCCTGGACTTTGTTTTGCTACTCAAAGTCCTGTGTCTTGCTGCGATGGTCATGGATAGGCGTAACCTTACCATTAGGAAAGCGTTCGTATCATTACTATTACATTAAAAAAAAAAAAATACGCTGATTTAATTTTTCCGCTAAAACTCCCAAATATTCTTAACAGTCTTGCATAATAACTTGACCTAATAATATATTTCAAAAGCTTCCCAAACCAATGTGATGTATTATTCATCTCAATATGAAAGACTTCCCATAAATTACTTATTTCATAGTCAACGTACTTTACCCTTGGGATTTGTCCTTCCAGTAGCTTATGGCCACCCTAGTATGTAAATAGAAGGACATTTTCACGAGAAGGATTAAAATATGGGATTTTGAGCGCCAGCTTGCTCAAATATTGCTTAGTTATGTATTTTGACTTGTTTAAACGTTTTTGCATGTTTCTGCGGAAATTAATTATCTTAGACTTTTTTATTTTTTTAACGCTGACAGACTAGGTGTTTTGACCACAACTCACCTGATGTTATGTGATTTTAGATGCTTGGCGGCAGATTTTCAACTTGAGGGTGGTAGCCAGCCGAGTACTAGAAAGTACCCTACCACCACGCTATGGTTTCCTCACGATGTTTTCCTTCACCGGCAGCTCAAGCTCATTGTTGGGGTTTGAACCCACGCCATTCGGCATGCGAACCGACCGCGCAACCACTGAGCTATCATCGCTGTAAACTGTAGACTGGGTTACGCGTAACGGCGTTATTAAATCAAAGGTAGGTACTATTATCATAAACATATTTATTTTTAATAAAGTAACGGACCAGAATCCGGAAGATGGGCAGCAACGACTTCCTTGAACAATCACACCTAACGCTCGCCAACCCGCCTGCCGAGCGTGGCGAGTATTGGCAAAACCCCCCCAGGAGGAGGCCTATGCCCAGCAGTGGACGTCCCATGGCTGATGATGATGATGAACGGATCATAAATTGAGACGTAAAATGACATTTTTGATTCTCAATGTAATTTATAAAAAAAAAATATGAAAATATAGTTAAAAAAAAAAACATCAATAGCATTTCTGTCAGAGTTTGTTCCCATATGAAAAAGAAAATCTATTTTGTTTTTGGCCTTACATCGGAGGCCGGTTATGTCCTAGTAAGGTCCTAGTAAGTCACTTCTACTTTTTTCTTTTTTAGGGTTCCGTACCTCAAAAGGAAAAAAACGGAACCCTTATAGGATCACTTTGTTGGCCGTCTGTCTGTCTGTCAAGACTCTTTTTCTCAGGAACGCGACGAGGTATCAAGCTGAAATTCATATCAAATACTCAGTCTACTGTCGCTTGGAGCTGCGAAAAACTCAAACTTCTAAGCCAACGCAATCAAAAGATACAGCCGTTTATGCTGCAAATTTTCGACACTCGCAAGGGAATCAAAACCTACAGGGTACTTCCCGCGAACTCAGAATCTTGAAATTTGGTACGAAGCAACGTCTTATAGCACAGATAAAGGAAAATTGCGAAAATCATAAATTACCATAAAAAAATACTATAATTTTTACTTATATACCTACAGGCTTGTACGGAACCCTCGGTACGCGAATCCGGCTCGCACTTGACCGGGTTTTTTCATTTCGGGTTTAGTCTATGTCGCCCTTATTGGTCTCTTACAAAATTATGTTTAATTATTTTTTTTATGTCCTACGCTTAATGTAAATATTGATATACGGAACAGTATTCTGGCCTCTTCCGACAAAGGAATAGTCAGTAAATTGGGGCACCGCCCCACATCCCTCAAGTTGAGGTTGGTTTTTAAAAAGAAATCATAACTCTCAGCTTTGGTTTGGACACACTCCGCCACGACATGATATGCGTCTTCGACCACCTCTGTGCTTTTGAACGAAACACAAATAGTCTTGTTTCACTACATTCGGCGCTTTATGAATAAAACACTACTATTTTTATACATAAACACTGGAATAAACACAGGTTTTGGAAAAAAAAAATGCGGCGATACCCTTATGCCAAAACTAAAAAAAAAACTTATTGATACTAGCAATGAAATACTTGCAAAGAAAATTGTCGACCTTATCGTAGCGCGTCTACGGCGTAGCACATCTACGCCGAACCATAAAAGTTATATAATTGTGAAGATTTATCCAAAAAATCAATCTGACCACAAAAAATTCTTGTAAACATCGACATCTCTATGCTAAAATAAAAATGGATTCTTGTATTACACAGGATTTACAATTTCGAAAGGGAAAATTATAAATTATAACCTAAATTACGAATTATAACCTCCGAGCTTAATAAAATGAATTTGACAATGACAGTTCTTAACTTGGTGTATTTTTTTTCGTTTACACCGGCATGCATTTGCACAAAGAGTTTTGGCGGGAAGCAAAAAAAAAACATATATGTGTTACCGAATCTTTTTACTGACTTTAAAAAAGGACTCATTTCGACATATCTCAGTTCGACTGTATGGTTTTTTTGTATGTAGGTATATTACGCGATTATTCCGCCAATTATGAATCGATTTTGATGATTATTTTTTTGTTTGGTAGTTCATACTTCAGAGGTGGTCCCATATAAATTTTATCGAAATGGATTTGTACTTTACTCCGAAACTTCGCTGTTTCATTGGAGCGGTGCGTTTAGTAAGCCTAAGGGTAAAGCAGTCGGTTTTTTTAAATTGTAAACTGATACTTGTTTCTTTTTTCTTCTGTCATAGCACTTTCGTGCATTGTGCCAATTCTAATGTTTTTCTGTTACCGCATTATTATACTTTGAAACCTTTTTTAGTGTTTAGGTTTACAAATAATTACGTTAATCTTAAAAAGTCAAATACACACAAGTGTGAGCAATTGGTACAGTGTGGTGAAGCAAGTTGTTGCTTTCAAAAGTCCATCAAAGGTTCTAATAAAGTCACCAGTAGTTAACTAGGGCATGGATTGGACATGACCGTGACTTACTTTAATTGCCTTTGACTGTGACTAAGATTTATTTCAGTTGATTTTAATGTGAGACATTTGAATTTAATGATAATTTTAAAATGGTAGAATACGTGACAACAAAAAAAAAAAAAAGAAAAAATATATCATAAAAAAAAGTCAAGGCTTAATACAATAGATTCTTAATCTGAAAATAGTATTATATTTTTCTCTTTTAAGACAATTTTCGCGATCGTATTAAATGAAAAATTCTGTCTGTCTGTCATTCCCAATTAACATGAATTTGGCTGTCTCTGCCTCAGATAGGAGAAGCGAGACATTGTCTCATGTGTGGGATATGAAGCGATGCGTATGCGTTAATTTTTTTATTTATATTGGCGGTTCCTCTATCAATTATCATAAATATTGAATCAAATACAATTATTTTATTAATAAAACTAATGTTACAAGTCAATTCCGTAATATAATTTCAAATATATCATTAAAAGAGTTTTAAAGAATGTAATACGAAAAGTATATGTATGAAAAAAAGCAGTTTCCATTTACGGCCGCCAGAGGCGCTTTCTCACTATCCATACGTTTTTAATAGTGTAAATTTTGTAAATTCATATGTTAGCACTGCTTTTCACATTATGTTACTAATTAACAAGAGACAAACATTTCGCAAAATTAATGTCATAAAGATGACCGTACTTGACTTTCACTTTTTTTTAAATGTGATAGTATTGAGACGAACGCAGCGCTCTCCTAATGGTAAGAGATAGCCCATGTCCTAGATCACTGCAGCAATACACAGAACTTTGAGTAACAAAACAAAGTCCAGGGCATCGCTGCTTTGGCGCTTATTACTTTGAGAGGTTAGATGGTTAGTCTCAACAGCTCTGTAATTTCACTAGCTGTAATACCTTTTAAACTGAAACGCAGTAATGTTTACACACTACTGCTTGGTAGCTTGTGTGCCTTTGCCTGTCACTCAGATTTATTTTGCTTGAGTGAATTGTCACCAAATACATGAAAATATTGAAATACTTAACACTAGTGAAAGGATTTTTTTTTATGTTACGTAACGGTGCGGTCGAATCTTGTAAGTAGACCTGGCCTGGAATGGAACTGGCTCTGAAGTAAAACTGTTGGAACATACAATCAGGTGCTTGACGGTAATTTCAACTTGAAGTTTGCAACTTTTGTTACGCAATTAGTATTTTATCGTTTCGCAGCGCTTCTCATTGCTAGGGCAATATCTTATTCAAACTCGAAGCGTAGTAAGCGAAAGAAAATATCGGATCTCGCTCAAAAACATGTCTAATGAATGAGTGGGTAGAAATGGGATAAAAGGAGAGGAGAGGGGGTGGATTTCTACCCTCTCCCCACGAAAGGAGGGGGTGATTGAAGCCGAATTGTACTCCTATTATGTATTGTGAGGGCAGTTGTTAGAAGTATCTAGGGATGGCGGGAATTTTATCGATTGTTGATTACATTTTGATCGAGTTTTTTGTGTTATTTATTAGTCAAGTGCGGGTGCAAGTGCTTCACACATGATTAATAATAATAATATATTGGCATAAATGATGAGACAAAGGAGTATCATATATACATATATAAAACTATCGTACCCTGAACCTCGCACTAGGGGAGTCCTGTATCATGAGGTTCAGTGACTTCCTCGTAAATACTTACAATATAATAAAAGGACAATTTTTTTTTAAATATATAAATTGTGTAGTCCAATGCCAAAATATATTTTTATGATGATAGTAACGTATACTATATCTCGAGCTTGGAGCGCCACCCGGTAAGGTGAATACGAATATGTATGTGTGAATTATATTATTTGTGGGTGTGTGTGAGTGTTTGTGTGTGTGTGTGAGTGTTTGTGTGTGTGTGTGTGTGTGTGTGAGTGTGTGTGTGTGTGTGTGAGGGTGTGTGTGTGTTTGTGTGTGTGTGTGAGAGAGAGAGACATTACAGGGCTGTTGAGACTAACCATCGAAGTAATGAGAGCCAAAGATTCGATTATCTCTTATAAAACAGCGAATTTTTTCTTTAAATATCAGAGTAGTGTAGTGCAGTTGTTTATATTGCCAAGCATAATTAACCTTAACCCTGTATAAACAGGGCTATAAACTTTTTTCTACATGATGTGTCTTTTAGCACAGTCGTGTAAAATATATAATAATATTAAAATACTGCCAAGTTTCGATTTTTCAGAACTTCCCTTACTGTTCTAAGTTTCAGTATATCGTACCTACCACTTTCTAAATCTTCCCTGAAGTTCATCGATAAATTATTTATCGTGGTAGTATATCACTAGCCATCACACAGTCACGTGTCACCTGTCTTTGTGTACAGTCGAGCGCAGAACTGGATGCGTCGTCTCTTTATGATGAATATTTTATTCCATTGCATTTAGAATTCTTATCCAGTATTTAGTTTACTACTTTTATGCTAAATGCAATAAAAATAGTTTCACGTTGACATTGGTTGACAAGTTAGGTGTTTGTCTACAGCTCACTTGAGTGATGTCACATATTTTGAAATTTTACATCAGGAAATGAAAACAGTAGTTCCAAAATTAGGTTAATTTCCATTTTTTTTTAATAAATCTAATAAACTAGCCAACAGAACAATTCAAACATTATGTTTATATACAGATAGAGCTGATATTTTTAAGTTTATCATTTTTAGTTCAGATTTCATCTTAATGCTTAAATACATATAATAGTTTTTGCAATAACGAAATTTAGTCAACCCCTCCTACATTTACGTGAGACATAGTTTATAGATGGCCCCTAGTAAAAAGTATAAGAAATATATTACCCCTAATAAAAATAAGAAATTGCATTCATTCAATTTGAAAGTCATATTTGCAATTTTAGTTTTACTTATGCGTGATTACTCATTAATTTTATCGGAAACTCCAACTATAGTTTGCAAGAATAGTATACAAATAATAGTTTATAGTTAAAACTAAAAATAGGAAATAAAAAAGTTGAATTTATTTGTCTCTTTGATTTTATTCCGAGCACAATGTTTTTTTTAGGCTGATAGGTTAGGTTTTTGACCACAGCTTACCTGATATTAAGTAACGGTGTGGTCGTAGATGGTAAAGCACACCTAGCTTGGAATGGAACTGGCTCTCAAGTGAGGCTGCCGGAACACACCGTCAGATGCTAGGCGGCAGATTTTCAACTTGTGGGTGGTAGCTAGCCAGCCGAGTACTAGAAAGTACCCTACCACCACGCTATGGTTTCCTGGCGATGTTTTCCTTCACCGGTAGCTCTAGCTCATTCTTGAGGTTTGAACCCACGCCCTTCGGTATCCAACCGACCGCGCTAACCACTGAGTTATCATCGCTACAAATATACCTCACAAAATAAATACATTTGAATAAATACTTTATAAATACCTCAAATTTGTAAATCGCTTTTACAAATTGTCGACAGGTTGTGACTAAAATGAAATGTCCATTTTTAATCTCTCACGAACGATTGAGCGGTCATTTGATTGTTTATGCTATATTTCACTCAATTAAATCAACCCTCCGTGTTGCCAATTTTTTGCGTGAAACTAATTCGGTATGTAAATTTTTGATTCTAATTCGGTGGTTTGAAGGGTGTTGCAGCGAAATTACGGGGCTGTTGAGACTAACCATCTAGTCTCAAAGTAATGAGCACCGTAGCGATACTCTGGACTTTGATTTGCTACTCAAAGATCTGTGTATCGCTACAATGGTTATGGAATGGCGTTATCTCTTACCATCAGGGAAGCGTCTCGTTCGTCTCATTAAATATAAAAGAATTACTAGTGACTTTGTTGTTATCAATAAAACATTGTATTGTATTATCGCTTCCGTAAGTGTCAGACACACACATCATCAGCCATAGGACGTCCACTGCTGGACATTGGCCTCCTCCTGGGGGGGTTTTGCCAATACTCGCCACGCTTGGCAGGCGGGTTGGCGAGCGCAGTTAGGTGTGATTGTTCAAGGAAGACGCTGCTGCCCATCTTCCGGATTACATCCCTTAGCCTACTCTTACGGCAACCACGGGTAGAGAGGGTGGAGTACTATTCTTATGCCGGCACCACCACGGCAAAGTGTAAAGAACTCCGTAAAGTGTCGGTATGTGTACTATAACGTAACCAAATGCCCTCAATTTTGGCTTCTATATCGAGTCAAAGTCTCAAAAGCTGATTATCCTCTCGAAGGTGCGTTGGTACTTCACGTCGGAACAGTTGCTCACATAGTATCAAGCACAAGTTTGTTCGTGCATGGAATACTGCTTGCAACTTTGAGATGGATCCGCCAAATACCAGCTGGAGGCGATGGAGTCAATTGAGAAGCGTGCCAAGAGACTCATCTGCAACGACTCCCTCGTTCAAGCTAATCTTCATAGTCTTGAATATCGTCGCAAAGTTGCTAGTTTGTCAGTTTTTTATCGGATTCATTTCGGAGAGTGTGTTTTAGATCTGCATGCTCTAATTCCCTTATGCCCATTCTTCTATTGGAGCCAGAAGCTAAGCGATATCGTTTCATGGTTCACTTTCCAAAAACCCGTACGAAACGATTTGAAACCACTTTCATTGTGCGAACGGTTAAAGCTACGTGACCTAAGTGGGCGTTCTCTGATAGATACAATCTGCGTGTTTTTTTTAAGGTTGACATGCTAGTTGTTTGACCACAGCTCACCGGATGTTAAGTGACGGTGTGGTCGAAGATGGTAAAGCACACCGAGCCTGGAATGGTACTGACTCTCAAGTGAGGCTGCCGGAACACACCGTTAGATGCTTGGCGGCAGATTTTCAACTTGAGAGTGGTAGCTAGCCAGCCGAGTACTAGAAAGTACCCTACCACCATGCTATGGTTTCCTCACGATGTTTTCTTTCACCGGCAGCTCAAGCTCATCTTAGGGTTTGAACCCACACCCTTCGACATGCGAACCGACCGCGCTATCATCGCTACGAAAGAATCTTTTCTAAGAAAGAAAGAAAATTTTCATCGGAATCGGTATCTTCTAGGCAAGCGTGCTCCATCCTAGATCGCATTTTCACTTAACATCAAGTGAAATGGCGAAAAAACGAAAGCCTATTCATAAAAAAAAAACATAATCTCACAGTAAAAAAAATTTTTTTTTTTTTATTACAATTCTTTAATCTTTTTGTTTGCAAGTGTACTAAGAAAAATGAATTGAAATGTGGCAATTGAAGAAAAGTTAGGCTCGGAGATTCTTTTAAATACACGTCAAAAGAATAAGCTTTAATATTAATACCTACTTATATTACTAAACAACTTCACATGCCGACATGATGTAGGCCTTCAACGCTTTTAATAATGGAGAATTGGAGGCATGTGAGCGTATAATTCTTTTGAATAATTTCGTTATTTGGTTTTAGATTACTTACCGACTTAATATTTGTTATCCATTTTACTCGACTGCCAAGGCATGGTTATGTTTTCCGCGAGTTTTTTTTTGTTTTTTATAGCTGACAGGCTAGGTGTTTGACCACAACTCACCTGATGTTAAGTGACGGTGTGGTCGAAGATGGTAAAGCACACCTAGCCTGGAATGGAACTGGCTCTCAAGTGAGGCTGCCGGAACACACCATTACATGCTTGGCGGCAGATTTTCAATTCTCGTGTGGTAGCTAGCCAGCCGAGTACTAGAAAGTACCCTACCACCACGCTATGGTTTCCTCACGATGTTTTCCTTCACCGGCAGCTCAAGCTCATTGTTGGGGTTTGAACCCACGCCTTTCGGCATGCGAACCGACCGCGCTAACCACTGAGCTATCATCGCTAAACGCTGTATCTTGTATGTATGTATGTAAATTCTTTTATTACCTCGTATTGTCCAAACGGCCGAATGGAGTACGGCAATTAAGGTATCGTTAGATTCGTCTAACCCAAGTGTCTTTATAGGGTTTAAAAAAATGAAGGTGGATTTTTGGCGCGAAATAGTAATAAAAAAAAAAAAACAATCCTATTAAGTAGGATATCTAAATAAAGGCAATTAAAAGAGGATTACTAAAATATATATAAGTTATATGTTTAAATTTAATTAGGAATAATAAATTTGTTTGTAAAGTTTTTTTCTTTTAATTATGGCTATTTTAATCGCAGTTGGGTTTTTGTAAAAGTGATGTCGATCGAGACGCTCTCCTGATGGTAAGAGATAACGCATGACCATGACCATTGCAGCGATACACAGAACTTTGAGTAACAAAACAAAGTCCAGGGCATCGCTGCTTTGGCGCTCATTAATTTGTGCCTAAATCATAAATCATAAATCATATTTATTGATAACGGGTGTTACAAGTCAGTAAAATTGGATGATAATTAAAATTCAATAGTTAAAATAATATAAAAAGATGTCATAAAAAATAAAAATAATGATAATAATAATAATTAAAAAATGTCAATGTCCTATCGAAGGTTAGTCGCAACAGTTTTGTTAAACTAGAACACAGTAATGTTTACACACTACTGCTTGGCGGCAGAACATCTGGTACTGTGGTGGTAATTCTTAACACTTCTTTAGCAGTCGGGTAAAAAAGTGTCAATTATATATTCAAGAAGTTAATTAGATACACAACTTTGCAGAAGATTCTGTTACAAAAGAGGCTTTTAAGTTAATTAATCATTGTTTAAACAAAGGTCTGGTTTGTTATTTTGTTGAAATTGGATTAAAAGACCGTTTACGGGGTCTGTTTCGCTTATTATGAGACTAGCTACTGCCCGCGGCCTCTCTAGCGGCGATATTACTAAAAAAACTGTTTGTTTTTTTCCGGGATAAAAATTAATTAATGGCAAAAATTTACGTCGATTTCTTGTTCCGTTGCTACGTGAAAGAAGGAAAATCTACTCGATAAAGTATAATAATGTTTCCATCAATAGACAGAGTGATTCAAGAGGAAGGTTTATATATATAATACATGCATATCCACCACATTAGTATCTACATTGCACCCGTGCGAAGCCGGGGCGGGTCGCTAGTCTCTACATAGTATAAAACAAAGTCGCTTCCCGCCGTCTGTACGCTTAGATCTTTTAAACTACGCAACGGATTTTAATGTGGCTTCCATCAATAGACAGAGTGATTCAAAAGGTTTATGTGTATAATACATGCATATGCACCACATTATTATCCGCATTGCAGCCATATTTATATATTTATTTATTGTGTTTTAAACGAAGGCCACCATAAGTGACACTATTTATGTGTTGGTAGGGGACGAGTATACGAACCTCGTTGAATCTCCTGATCAAGGCTCTCACGCTGGTGGTGGGCTGGTTGTGGGCGGGCGCTCGTCTGATCATGGGCCTCTCTGCAGCTCCGCCCAGCGCTCCTTCTCCGCCCAGGTCCAGCGTCACTTGCCTGAGGTAGTCTATCGGGGGCACCTGAGAAAAAACAAAATAAAATTTTGTAGCGATGATGGCTCAGTGGTTAGCGCGGTAGACGTTTGAATCTACCGCCGGCTCGTAATTACACTTCAACTGAGAAGACTCCGGCAAGAAACTCAGCAAGGGATTTTTTTGTGGATCATTCTTTTCATATTAGGTTACAATTTACAGTAATAAATATTAATACATACATTATGCTTACTACAATTGTCACTTAGCCAGGGGGATGCAAGTGCAGAGAGAAGCTACTACAACCATATATTCCTGTCTTCCACGTAATGAGCCACCTTATAGTAGGCTTTGTCAATTAACCTCTGCTTTATAAAATCTTTGAATTTATTATAGGACATTCAATTGTATATTGTTCGTATAGTAGGAGAGATTAAAAAGGAAGGGTTTATACAAAATTAATAAAAATATGTTAGATTAACAAACTTTATTAATTTGAACTTAACTAAATTCGTAAAAATCATTATCATCATCATCATTATACAACTATCTGATATCACTTAATTTTTTAACACAAATATGACTAGATTTTCACATTCAAAATGAAGCAGGATCTTTACTGAAGACCAAAATCTATCAACAATTATCTGTGATATGGTCAAATTTAGTTGTTTGATCTAGCTGTTGCCCGTGCTCTTATTGCTTTGTTTTAGGACACGGCAACGATTGTTCTGCTGTGTACCGTGTTTTTTTGGTAATTGCCCCAAATACCGTACGGCAATTGCCGTGTTAATGGCAACTCTGTACCTAGACGACCTTCTGATAAGGTGCTCCAAGTCAACTTCTAAGTCATTGTTCGCCCCGTCCCTAGAAAGCTTTGATTCGATATCCCGACTCGATTACCGGCGGCATTCGATTACTACCGTCGATTGACCGCCTTTGAACCTTAACTCGTTTACTGCAAGGTTAACTACTTCCCTTTATGTCGGTTAACTTGCTAACAGAAGTCGGCGTTCTGCCGATGCAGGGCGTTGTGTATATTGATCGTTATGTTTGTACGCCATAAGAGGACATCTGTACTTTTGTAGCGATGATAGCTCAGTGGTTAGCGCGGTCGGTTCGCATGCCGAAGGGCGTGGGTTCAAACCCCAACAATGAGCTTGAGCTGCCGGTGAAGGAAAACATCGCGTGGTGGTAGGTTACTCTCTAGTATTGATTAATGGGCGTCCGTGTTGTAATACTTAATAATATAAAAACTTGATACAGCGGTGCTAAATAAAAAGGTTCTGGCAACCATTTTTTTTGCATTTGAGAGCCTTGTTGTCTGGTTTAAGTGCTGTGGAGCGTGGGTTCAATATCCACCCAGAACAAACATTTTGTAGTATAAACAAATGTTTGATTTGTCGTGCTCGCGCACCGAGGGTTCCGTACAAACCTGTAGGTATATAAGTAAAAGTTATGGAATTTATTTAATGGTAATTTATGCTTTTTGCAATTTTTATCTGTGCTATAAGACGTTGCTTCGTACCAAATTTCAAGATTCTGAGTTCACGGGAAGTACCCTGTAGGTTTTGATTCCCTTGCGAGTGTCGAACATTTGCAGCATAAACGGCTGTATCTTTTGATTGCGTTGGCTTAGAAGTTTGATATTTTCACAGCTCCAAGGGACAGTACACCTGAGTATTTAATATAAATTTTAGCTTGATACCTCCACGCGTTCCTGAGAAAAAGGGTCTTGACAGACAGACAGACGGACAACAAAGTGATCCTATAAGGGTTCCGTTTTTTCCTTTTGAGTTACACATCATCAGCTATAGGACGTCCACTGCTGGACATAGGCCTCCTCCTGGGGGGGTTTTGCCAATACTCGCCACGCTTGGCAGGCGGCTTGGCGAGCGCAGTTAGGTGTGATTGTTCAAGGAAAACACTGCTGCCCATCTTCTGGATTACATCCCTTAGCCGACTCTTACGGCGACCACGGGTAGAGAGGGTGGGGTACTATTCTTACGCCGGCACCACCACGGCACAATCTAGATGTAATACTTTTTATATAGTAGGTATATACTATTTATACAGTGGTTCTACTGTTTCCAAGCGCAGATATTATCCCCCGTAATGTTGTTACCGTTCGGAGCGATCTCTCATCGACAGTAATTCAATATCTATTCAGCTTCCGAGTGCTAGGGATGTCTGACTATCGATAATTTTCTACTAGATTTTCTTAGCAGGAGGTTTTCTACTTGTATCATCGCTGTACCATATATTCTGCCGCAAAGCAGTAGTGTGTAAACAAATGCAAATATTTTATTATAACGCCAATGTTACAAGTCAATTCCGGAATATAATTTGTCATTAAAAGAGTTTTGAAATACTGATTACATGTCAATGAATAAAAAACTAAATGTCAAAAATATTGTCAATATTAAAAAAAATCTCTTACCATCAGGGGAGCAAATTAATATTAAAAGGAAATTAACGCGTCTGTCAACTTGCCTTATGGTAAACGATAAAGTGTTCAGGTAACGTGTCGAGTATTAAGTTAGGTTTATTATACAGTTTCTTTATATGATTTTTTTTTTATTAAGTGTTAATTATGTGAATTTCAAGTATTTAGATAGTATTTTTTTATGGCTGACAGGCTGTGTGTTTGACCACAACTCACCTGATGTTAAGTGACGGTGTAGTCGAAGATGATAAAGCACACCTAGCCTGGAATGGAACTGGCTCTCAAGTGAAGCTGCCGGAACACACCGTTAGATGCTTGGCGGTAGATTTTCAACTTGAGGGTGGTAGCTAGCCAGCCGAGTACTAGAAAGTACCCTGCCACCACGCTATGGTTTCCACACGATGTTTTCCTTCACCGACAGCTCAAGCTCATTGTTGGGGTTTGAACTCACGCCCTTCGGCATGCGAACCGACCACGCTAACCACTAAGCTATCATCGCTATAAATATAGTATTTGTTTAAGGTCATATAATTATGTCGCAGAATCTGTAACCACTGGGGTAGACGTGTTCTAGAGTTTAGACCTTGAATTGGCAAACGTAGCGTAGGACGCCTTGAGATTAGATGGAGTGACGATATACGTCGGACAGCTGCCGGTGGATGGAAGCGAAAAGTCGAAGATCGGGTATTGGGAGAGGCCTATGTTCAGCAGTGGACTTTGATACGCTGATGATGACGATAATACTTAAAAATATTGCATTTTTTATGATTAATTTCTAATAAAACTTTTTGTGATTGTATTGAATTTTTAATGAAACTTTTAATAATGACAAATAATAAAAATATGTTTTAAATAAAACGATATCTGTAAAAATATATAAACATAAAATCTAGGTATATTATTATATAGAAAAATAACTCGAAACTAAAAAAAAACATATTGCTGTCCCCCTTTCTATCATTTCTTGATATTTAATAGTGCCACAATTGTGAATTATAACTATATTTTACTACATAATTATAATATTTTAGAAAAAAAAAGAATAAATATATTAATACTCATATAAAGGTTTATTGAATTATCGAATAGTTTATTATGTTTTTCTATCTCTAGTCAATAGGGTCGGCAAGTTTTATGCAATTTAGTAATAAGGCAAATCGGGCGTCAGAAATATGGTAAGCACCCTTCAAAAACTTTTATTCCAGGCTGACCTTCGCTTCGCTCGTGCAAATATAAAACTATTGACGCAATAAGCAAGTTTAATTGCTTCTAAGTTCGTTATTAAGTTAAAGTAATCGGTCACTGTTTGTTCTGAGTTGAAATTAATGGTCGCTTCACACTATTCCAGTCACTGGATCCATCAATGGAAATAAATGTCACATCACAGACACAAACACGAAAGCTTATATAAATCTATCTTATACCTTTAAACGAGCAATTCTTGTATATATGTATATATATATATATATATATATAATCTGAATCGTTTTATCCGTGTTTTCAGACAATGAAAAACCGAGCAAGGCTCGGTCATCCAGGTACTAAACGTAAACTTTGCACTGCGTGAAATGTAACATAAGGTAGCGAGAAAGAGAAAGAATGAATGAGCAATTAATATGTTTGAAAGAGCGAAAGGATATGAAGCTGTGAATGGAACGTAAGGTCATTATAAAAGGGATGCCTAGATGCGAAATAATTGTAAGTATGAAAGAGATAGCTAATTTAGATAACATGTGAAAGGGATAGTATAAATAGTTTTAGAGATGTGTTAAAGAGTAAGTCGCGTAAATTCAAATATGGTAAACATATTGAACCTGGAATATATGGCTGCCGTAACACATTGTTAAGTGCTTGGCGGCAGATTTTCAATTTGATTGTTCGTGGGTTCAAACCCCAACAATGAGTTTGAGCTGCCGGTGAAGGAAAACATCGTGAGGATACTAAAACATGACGGTAGGTTATTTTCTAGTAGGTACCCTCCTAGGTACCACCGTCAAGTTGAAAATCTGCCGCTAAGCATCTAACGATGTGTTCCGGCAGTCTCACTTGAGAGCTAGTTTTCTTTCGGGTTACTTTGCTTTACCATCTTCGACCACATCGTCACTTAACATCAGGTGATCTGTGGTCAAACATCTAGCCTGTCAACTATAATAAAGATAGCTAACTAACCGAGAGCTAGTGTGGCCCTACCCCTTAGAAGTACCCTACCACCATGCTATGGTTTCCTCACGATGTTTTTCTTTACCGGAAGCTTAAGCTTAGTATTGGCATGTAAACCGACCGTTCTAACCACTGAACCATCATCACTACAAACATTCTAAAAGAGTACATTTAAAGCAGTCCAGTGCTGGATTGAAGTTATTCCAGTAACTGGAACAATGTCAACTAATTTAACTGTAACTTTGATTTACAAGGAGTAACACAAACAAACTAGAACTAAGTATATAAAGACAAGTTGTGGGAAGCATGTTGTCTTTGTAGAATTTTGTATAACTACATATTTATTATACGAAAGGCTACGCCCCTGCGGTCGCCAACCCGCAAGTTCAACGTGCTGCAGATCCTGCCTTTGTTGTGAGTTACCAGCTAGCACTGGTACATAGATAAATTTCAATAAAGAAACGTCCCCACTGAACGTTTGTTTGTGGAAATTAGCAAAACCTTTTTGTCAAGTAAGAAATGAGTTGTTGATTATCAAACGCCTGAACTGATCTTGATAAATTATACCTCAGTACCATCTCGAGCCTCAGTGCCTCAAGTCGAAAGTCTTCGACCAGTGTGTGTTACCAGTGATGACTTATGTTGCTAAACGAGCTATGGAGAGGGCTCGGAGTTTCCCTTCGTGATCTAATCAGAAATGAGGAGATCCGTAGACGAACTAAAGTAGCCGACATAGCCCAGCGGAAGCAAAGTGGCAGTGGGCAGGGCGCATAGCACGCAGAACTGATGGCCGATGGGGCTGCAAAGTTTTGGAGTGGAGACCATGGACCGGCAAGCGCAGCGTAGGACGTCCACCCACAAGGTGGACAGACGACCTCATAAAGACCGCAGGAACGCGCTGGATGCGAGCCGCTTCCAACCGGTCTTTATGGAAGTCAATGGGGAGGCCTATGTCCAGCAGTGGACGTCTTACGGCTGAGATGATGATGATGATGACCATCTCGATCACGTCAGCTTTTAAACAAAAAAAAACCGCATCGAAATTGGTCCATTCGTTCAGGAGCTACGATGGCACAGACACGGAAACATACAGCTAAGATCTTGGCTTTAAGAGACCTCGTTTTATGACTTTCCAACGAATACTTGAAACATTTGAATAATGCAGCCCTCCCATCAATTTAAAATTTGTAATCGGACGTTTTGTATGTTATTTGGGCCAGCCCTGGCGTGAACTAAATCCTAGAATAGAGATTAAGTTCTATGAATCCCGCCAGCTTTGTGCGAAACAGCAAACCTTGTCACATATTGATTTTATCTAATTCTGTGCCTAGAGAGGGGGGACACCTGGATGCATAGGATTAGGGGAGAGGCTGTTTGCGGAGTTACTGGCGTGCACGTACCAGACTGTTTTAGATTCAAGTAAACATTATTGGCAAAACTTTGAGAATAATGGCGGGAACGCGGAAAGAGTCGTGTTAACACGTTGTATTTTTTCCAAAACTTCTGTTTTATTGTGTTGTTTTGCCGTGGTGGTAAAATTTCATTCAAATTAATGAAATTTTTCTAGTTATTTTGGTTTGAAAGTCAAACTATTCAACCGATTATGATGAAATTTCTATGTGACTAATCTGAAAGTATATTTCTTTTTATGGTTGACAGGCTGAGTGTTTCAAATCAAATCAAATCAAATCAAAATATATTTATTTGCAAAGTATAGGTGTCGAGAAGTTGGTACATAAATTAATAAGTCACTTTGACCATACTTGACCCAGAACTGGGTGTGCAAAACTGGATGAAATGGAATTATTACATACTTGTTAAATAATGTCATTAGATTAAATAATAGATTTAGATAAGTCATAAGGTCATTAGGTCACCATACAGTGCAAATCAAATTAATAATGTCAGAAATAAGAATTGAAATTTAAATTTACAAATTACAATCAAAATTAAAATAATAATAATAGTAACAACAATTCAATAGATCAACAAACATAAGTATATTTAAAAAGAAAACAGTTATGACAGAATCAAATATTGCCTTGTGCGTTAAAAGGCTTTCTATATGTAAGATATTCTGAGACCTTGTAAAAGCAATGATCCAGCAGGTATTCAGACAACTTTAGTTTGAGCCTACAATGTGGTAGTTCACTACAGCTCACGGGGTGTTAAGTGACGGTGTGGTCGAAGATGGTAAACACAGCTAGCCTGGAATGGAAGTGGTTCATAAGTATGGTTGCCGAAATACTCCGTTAGGTGCTTGTCGACAGATTTTTAATGCTTGTGTGGTAGCTAGACAGCTGAGTACTAGAAAGTACCCTACAACCTTGCTACGGTTTCCTCACGATGTTTTCCTTCACCGACAGTTCAACCTCATTGTTGGGGGTTTGAACCCACGCCTTTCAGCGTGTAAACAGTATTAAATTAAAATTTTCCAAATCGATTTATATGCGGTTGAGAATGAAGTAACAAATATTAAAAAATATATACGTACATAATATACAATCGAATTTAGAAACTTCCTCCTTTTTTGAACTTGGTTAAAAACTATCTCCTGTATACAAACACGGCACAAGATCGCGGCTAAATTCGCGGCTTCTATGGGCTAAATCAGTGCGTGTCTTAAGATATGTACCTGATAGAATAGCTGGTACTCCGTGTCTGTCAGCCTCAGAGCTACTTCTTCTGGAAAGTGCAGCAGACTCCGAAGTGCTAGCAACTCCTCACAGCTGCTGTCGTCATGAGAACCTGGAAGACCATCATGAGCATATTAGAATTCACGCCCAGATTAAGAAACACCTTAGCTGTGATAACGGTCTTCAATTAGATTTGCGGAAAACAATACGTTGCATCACAATTCGTAAAACACACTTCGTCGAAAACACAATTCGTCAAATCACAATTCATCGACAAAATCTTGCGAAAATTATGTCAAAAATAATGTTTTGAAAGTATAGCGTGAAATAGTCTTAGAGATCTTCAACTATAGCGAGACAAATAAATAAATAGTTGTAACTATAGCAAGAAATATTCAGTTATTTTCAAGTGTAACGGGAAATATTTACAGAGATTGTCAACTATAGTAGGAAATAGCTATTAAGATTTTCAATTTTAGTGGGAAATTTCGAGAAATCGTGTTTCGAAGAATTGTGTTTTCGACAAATTGTTTTCAAAGAATTTTCCAAAGGCAATGAAGCTGCCAGTGAAGAAAAACATCGTGAGGAAACCATAGCATAGTGGTAGGGTACTAATAATACTCGGCTGGCTAGCTACCACCCTCAATGATACAGAGGTAGTATTAGTTTGTAAAAAGTTTTTTTTTATAGCTAACAGGCTTGGTGTTTGACCACAACTCACCTGATGATAAGTGACGGTGTGGTCGAAGATGGTAAAGCACACCTAGCCTGGAATGGAACTGGCTCTCAAGTGAGGCTGCCGGAACACACCGTTAAATGCTTGGCGGCAGATTTTCAAAATGAAGGTGGTAGTTAGCCATCCGAGTAAAAAACTGATTACATGTCCAATGAATAAAAAACCAAATGTCAAAATATACAAACATGTCAATAAAAAAAAAATTACAATATAAAAATACTGTAAAATATAAAATAAAATAACATAAAAATGTAAAATACGTCAATAAGAAAATATATGTGGTTATTACAATAGATATATGATTTGTTGCGATGATAGCTCAGTGGTTAGCGCGATCGGTTCGCACGCCGAAAGGCGTGGATTCAAACCCCAACAGTGAGCTTGACCTGCTAATGTAGGCAAACATCGTAAGGAAACCATATCATAGTGGTAGGATACTTTCTAGTAATCAACTGGCTAGCTACCACCCTCAATTTGATAATCTGTCGCCTTGCTACAACTGTGCGGCAGTCTCACTTGATACAGTTCCATTCCAGGCTAGGTGTGCTTATCGACCACACCGTCACTTAACATCCTGTAAGCTGTAGTCAAACACTCAGCCTGCCAACCATAAAAAGAAATATACTTTCAGATTAATCACATAGAAATTTCATCAATATCGGTTCAATACTATGACTTTCAAACCAAATTAACTAGAAAAATTTCATTCAAGTGAAGCTGCCTGAGCTGTTGTCAAACACCAAGCCTGTAAAAAAACTCACCGTCGTCATCTTTTTCGAACTCGAGCCCTGCGTTGGCTCCACTGGGCCCTGGCCTAGAGCCGTCTCGCATTTCACAGCACTTCGCTCAGTACATAGTAAAACATTAAGTCTCTAACTCACTAAACCGGCTTTAATTTAAAACAACGCCATCTACCGGTCTCCGCTCGAATCATCAAAAAAACATTGAAACTAACGCCATCTCTCGACCAAACACGCGAACTTCACCTGGTTTTTAATAGTGTCATCAAATTTGCTTTATTAAAAAAAGCTATTTCGCCTTACTATTAAAAAAAATATGTAATTTTGATTTCACAGCACATCTTTTAAAAACTATTTACACTACAATTTTCACTAATTTAGTTACACGCCATCTAGTGATCGAATCACAGAAGCTAATGTGTTTGGTTTGAATATTTCACGCAAAATGTCTCCATGATTATCTGAAAAAGAAAGAAAAGAGTGTTTTAAACAATAATATAAAGCATAAAACTATAAACTAATCAAACCAAAGTATATTAAACTATTTTTTTTTAAATCTCTTTGAGACAAACGAGACGCTTTCCTGATGGTAAGGTTACGCATGCCCATGACCATTGCAGCGATACACACTTTGTTGTTGATAAAGTCCAGGTCATCGCTGCTTCGGCGCTCATTACTTTGAGACTTTCGATGATTAGTCTCAACAGCCCTGTAATGTCGCTTCTACCTTCTCCTTCTGCATGGAGACAGAATATCTTCGATTCCCGAACAAGACAATCGTTTATGAGGATTAACGATTTTGTTCTACATAAATTATATAGCATTTTTGTAGCGATGAAAGCTCAGTGCTTAGCGCGGTAGGTTCGCATGCCGAAGGGCGTGGGTTCAAACCCCAACAATGAGCTTGAGCTGCCGGTGAAGGAAAACACCGTAAGGAAACCATAGCGTGGTGGTAGGGCACTCGGCTGGCTAGCTACAAATCAAGTTGAAAATCTGCCGCCAAGCATCTAACGGTGTGTTCCGGCAGCCTCACTTGAGAGCCAGTTCCATTCCAAGCTAGGTGTGCTTTATTATCTTCGACCACAACGTCACTTAACATCAGGTGAGCTGTAGTCAAACGCCTAACCTGTCAGCCATAAAAAAAAAATATAAGTATTAATTTCGCTTTCTTGCTGTGTTATTGGCTGGGCCACATACAATATTTCGCTCACTCGTTCATTATATATAAGTATTTTTATTAACCCTCATAATATATCACACAAAACACATTTCCCTCACCTTCCTCATAAGACCTGTCAACTACTAGTTAGTCATAAATGGGCGGTTGAATCGTACTCAATCCGCATTCTATTAATCAATGTGCCCATTGAATATCTCATAAAAACTCTTAACTCTTATCGCGAGTGTGAAGCGAGTCTTATTAAAGCACAGATCGTTGTGTGAATTGTGTGGTAAGCTAAATTTGGTGTACTACTTGTGGAGGAATCTGGACGGTCCAACCAGCACCATTGCATCAGCTATCAGCATTCAAACCCCAACAGTGAGCTTGAGCTGCCGGTTAAGGAAACCATAGCGTGGTGGTAGGGTACTCTCTAGTACTCGGCTGGCTAGCTACCACACGAGAGTTGAAAATCTGCCGCCAAGCATCTAACGGTGTGTTCCGGCAGCCTCACTTGAGAGCCAGTTCCATTCCAGGTTAGGTATCCTTACCATCTTCGACCACACCGTCACTTAACATCAGGTGAGCTGTGGTCAAATAACTAGCCTGTCAGCCATAAAAAAAAAAGCTATCGAAGAAAACTACAAACAGGTATTTTCCCACCTCTCCAGAAAATTTTCCTTTTGTAAGAGTTCTAGTGTATACAATAAAGAAAGAAAGAAATTATTTTTTATTTCGTAACACAAAACACAAAGTGAAGAGGAAGAGGACATAAATACTTGTGGTTTTCGTTCCTATTTGCCGTGGTGGTGCCGGCGTAAGAATAGTACCCCACCCTCTCTACCCGTGGTTGCCGTAAGAGTCGGCTAAGGGATGTAATCCGGAAGATGGGCAGCAGCGTCTCCCATGAACAATCACACCTAACTGCGCTCGCCAACCCGCCTGCCAAGCGTGGCGAGTATTGTCAAAACCCCCCCAGGAGGAGGCCTATGTTCAGCAGTGGACGTCCTGGCCGATGATGTGTGATGTTGTTTCTATTTTAATTAGTACTTTGTTGAATTTGGTTTAGCTTTTAAGTTTATGTCAAATTTAGTTTTAGAAATTAAGTAAGGTTTCGGATAAGTTTTTTAAATTATTGTCAAGTTTTTCAAATTGTTGTCAAGTTTTATAAATTGTTGTCAAGTTTTATAAATGGTTGTCAAGTTTTATAAGTTGTTGTCAAGTTTTATAAATGGTTGTCAAGTTTTTTAAATTTTTATCAAGTTTTATAAATTGTTGTCAAGTAAGTTAAATTTAAATCCTCCTTAAATTTGTACCTTGAACACTCAAAATGAACTTCCGCAAAGTAACGCCTGAATCAATCAATTACACTAGTTTAAAAAAAAAAATTTTTTTGTTCATGAATTTTTTGAATTTTTTATTATTTATTTATTGTTTTGTATTTATGTAAGCTACGGAGGATAATTAAAAAAATATTTTTTTATTTTTCGTAGCCCGTCACAATTCTGAGATAGAGGTCTTTGTTTTATAACTACCCGCAATTGTTTAAATACGTTTATCGTTCTATTTTGTAAACAACTGTGTCATTCAAGTTTTATTTTTGTATAAAAATGTCATCTAGTGTGTGTAAACTACATCCAAAACGATTTTGTCATGTTTGTGGGAACATTGTTCAGTTAAATCTTGGTTATCCTACAACAGAACCATTGCAAGAAGCCTATTTACATTATTTTGGATTTCCGGTGCCAATTCAAGATAAAAATTGGGTTCCTCATGTGATTTGCACTAATTGTAGATTGGTCCTCAGCTCCTGGTATTCAGCTAAAAATAGATCACTTAAAATTTGGTAAACCAATGACACGGAGAGAGCCAACTAACCACGTGACCGATTGTTACTTATGTTTAACAAAAACTTTCGGTTTTAACTCAAGAAATAAAGCATGCAGACGTTCCATCAGTGACTAAGCCTTCCTTCATTCAGAGGATTTAATTCAAGTTCCAGTTCAACATTCGAAAGCCTTTTAACCGATAAAATTCATTTTTTACATTCCGATTTAGATTTTTTTCCAGAAAATCTTGGTAGTGTGAGTTATGAATACGGTGAGCGTTTTTACCAAGACTTAAAATAAAAAAAAAGCAAAATTATCAAGGTTTTTGGGACCAAAATATGCTAGGTGATTGTTGGACTCTTATGAGAGATACAAATGAAAATATTTATAGAAAAGAGCAAAAATGACCCATTTTTAACTGTCTATTGTATACTTAGATGTAGTTTCTTGTAAAAATCTTCATAGTAAATATTTCAAAAAAATTACGTGCTGGAGTTTCAATAGTTTCAAAAGTTTCATAGTAAATAGTCATGCCGAGTCTTAAATTCGACTCTGCTTTCGTTCCAGTATCACACACGGATTTTAATCTAATAAAAAAAGATATATACCGCAACCCACAAGTTAATAACGGAATAAGCATGATGTAACGTAACGAATAACGGTATAACGACGTAATTAAGTGGATGCTCAGTCAAAACAAAAAGTAATTTATTAACGCGGACTGTGGGCTCGACGTGTGGGTAGCGTTCGCAAAACAACTGCATCATAAAAAAATTAAGGGAAAAAAATCATTATGAAAAATACAAGCGATTGTAGCGATTTTAGCTCAGTGGTTAGCGCGGTTGGTTCGCACGACGAGGGGCGTAGGTTCAAACCCTAACAATGACCTTGAGCTGTCGGTGTAGGAAAACAGTGAGGAAACCATAGCATGGTGGTAGAGTACTTTCTAGTACTTGGCTGGATAGCTACCACCCTCAAGTTAAAAAATCTGCTGCCAAGCGTCTGACGGTGTGTTCCGGCAGCCTCATTTGAGAGCCAGTTCCATTAGATTAAGTGTGTTTACCATCTTCAACCACACCAAGAACATCACAGGTGAGCTGTGGTCATACACCTAACCTGAGTTAATTTAAATATAAAATATCTTCTAAGTAATACAACTATGTAATTTTTTTAAATAATCGTGTAGAATAGAATATAATAGAATAGAATAATCCTTATTGTCTCAAAAGTTACATTCATAAAAATTTACTAATTTAGTTAACATAATATAAGTGCTCCTATATGGACTCGTTAAACAGTTTGCACAATTATTATTAAGAGTCAGCTGTATAGGTGCTTCGTCTTTAAAAATTAAATAATAATAATAATAATAGTGTTATTTAAGAACCCACGCCCTACAGCTTTTGAAGCAGACATACTACTTATGAGCTAAATATTATATTACACCGATATTCCACGTTCTTTATTCGCACAGCGAGGATGTGGAACTCTTTGCCGGAGTCTGTATTTCCCGAAAAGTACAATATGGGTGTCTTCAAATCAAGAGTGCCTTCTAGGTAAGTGTGTTCCATCCTAGACCATATCATTGCTTAACATCAGGCAGAATGTGGTCAAACGGGAACATATTCTTTATTATTCATACAAATGAAATAATTTAAATGATTCGTCGTTGTTTGCCGACGGTACAATATGTAACGTATTCGTAACTTTGCCGCAAGTATAGAGGAATCAATCTAACTAACTTGCCTCGGACGTAAATGAGACAAATCAGCGAGATATAGCGCCCTTTGTCTTGCTTTGTTACACGAACCTCCTTTATGAGATTATATTATACTAGCTGCGCCCCGCGGTTTTACCCGCGTGGATGATGATGATGAAAAGTTACTAATCTTATATAGCCTGCATCTCAAAATCCTTTCTTAGGGGATGCCTACGTCATAGTAGCTTTATGCATGCAAAGTCTCAGCCCGATCGGTTTAAAATTGACAAAGTTTCATTCAAAATTTCATCCCCTATTTTATCCCTTTGGGGGTAGAATTAATCAAAATCAGTTTTTTTTTGTAACAAGAGACTTGCTTGTAACATTATTTATGCCCAATAAATATTACTGAATACAATTTACTGACAGATTAAATAGTACACTCAATGTTTCAGCTATTAATAACTTGTATTACTTAGTTACATAAGTTATAGTTACTTAACTAATTACCCTAAAATTACCTTCACCGCGTCCCGATAACAACTTAAGCCGAGATTACTTAGCGAGCTCAAGCAATGAGTAGAATATTGGAAGACATACAACTCTAGACCAAAAACTGTTTATTAAAAAAGGCATGAATTATTACATGTTAATATAAATATGCCAGTGTAAAATACGTTAATGCAACAAAATGTCAATATCATCATCATCATCATCATCATCAGCCATAGGATGTCCACTGATGGACATAGGCCTCCTCCTGGGGGGGTTTTGCCAATACTCGCCACGCTTGACAGGCGGGTTGGCGAGCGCAGTTAGGTGTGATTGTTCAAGGAAGACGTTGCTGCCCATCTTCCGGATTACATCCCTTAGCCGACTCTTTCGGCACGAAAGACGGCTTCTTTACGGGTAGAGAGGGTGGGGTACTATTCTAACGCCGGCACCACCACGGCAAATCTTAGATATACAAGATCTTAGATAGGAAAGATATCTTTATCCATACGTATTACATACCTACATATCTAAATATATATAACTCAAAAGTGACTGACTGATTGACTGACATAGTGATCTATCAACGCACAGCCCAAACCACTGGACGGATCGGGCTGAAATTTGGCATGCAGGTAGATGCTATGACGTAGGCATCCGCTAAGAAAGGATTTTGATTAATTCTACCCCCAAGGAGATAAAATAGGGGATGAGACTTTGTCAATTTTAAACCGATCGGGCTGAGACTTTGCATGCATAAAGCTACTTTGACGTAGGCATCTAGCGAGGGTGAAGCCGCGGGGCACAGCTAGTTATTATATAAAAATCAATTATTAAACATTTTGATGAAACATTTTGTTTTTTTTTTAAATGTAGAAGTAATGATACGAACGAGACGCTCTCTTGATGGTAAGGGATATTGCAGTGATACACAGAACTTTGAGTAACAAAACAAAGTCCAGGGCATCGCTGCTTTGGCGCTCATTACTTTGAGACTTTCGATGGTTAGTCTCAGCGCCCTGTAATTTTGCTACACTATCTTTCACAGTAAAGTTTACACACTACTGCTTGGTGGCAGAGTATCTGGTACTGCATTGGTATTAAATGACCTCTTGCTAAGCACATCTGCCACCAAATATATTTATAATACGAGAGTGATTTTCTGTGAAATATTCTATTCAGTGGCTCAAGTTTCAAGTAAAATAAGGCCGTATTTACACCCACCTGGCTCTGAAAGGCGTATAATGCTGAACATAAATCAGTCACGTCCGAGGGGACCGATTTGGTGTGCGCTCTACTTAAGCCCAGTAGGAAAAGTTCGCTAAAGAGCTTCACTTAGTGGTAATATCTCTTTACAAAGGAAAAATATATTTATTTGACACAAAATATACAGACAAATACAAAAAATAACTAATTTTATTCTTTGGCGCGCCTCTGCAGTTAAACTGACTCGTGTGCCGTTACGGCAAACGGCTTGACGCTCTTTTATGACGTCATGCTTCTACGCCACTTCTCTCGATTCCCTTGTGTGTGCGTCGTATACTTCGTCGCTTCTTTGTGTGAATTGTGTACTGCTTCAATGTTGTTGGTGGGTTCAAACCCCAGCAATGAGGTTGAGCTGCCGGTGAAGGAAAACATAGCGTGGTGGTAGGGCACTTTCTAGTACTCGGCTGGCTAGCTACCACCCTCAAGTTGAAAATCTGCCGCCAAGCATTTAACGGTGTGTTCCGGCAGCCTCACTTGAGAGCCAGTTCCATTCCTGGCTAGGTGTGCTTTACCATCTTCGACCACACCGTCACTTAACATCAGGTGAGTTGTGGTCAAACACCTAGCCTGTAAAAAAAAATGTTTTTGGCACATTTCCTACTGCTTGTATAGCGAAAAGGGACTCTGTACTTAAGGTCTTACATTACAGGCGTAAACTGAGTGTGTTCTCGCTCGGGTATCAAGGGACCGCTACGATTCTATTTACCCGACGAGCAGGGAAAAGAGGAGTGAGGTTTTGGATCAGTTTAATTTAAACTGTCCCACAGCTGGACGTGGGACTCCTCTCATTATGATATAGATATCACGTTAGTAAAGTGTTCACTTGACTACAAGAAAGGAATTACTAAATCCGTTAGAGCTCTGCCTGATTAAGACGCCATGGCGACGTCGCCGGCTACGTATCCAAGCTGTTAATATTGAAATGTATAGTACCTAACTCACTTGGCGACGGTTTGGCAACGTCGCCGAGTTGGAAGCGTGGCCTCGAGCTACAGTTCCCTACGTGGCTTCTGGATACTCTGGCGGCCTGGCGACGTTGCCACTATAATGTGCACGGTAAACTGCACCTCGCCCGCTCAGTCGCCAGTAAAAAAATACCACTCCAGCTTCAATCTGATATAAAAGGATGAACCCATAGTTACTTTTTTTCTTATTTTATTTTTCCATTTTTCTGCGACGTAGATAACAAAGAAGTGCGACTTCTTCTACATCCATTCCTGACGACGTAAACGAACTGACTGTCAAGACGCCATGGCCACTTGACTTGGCGACCTTCGGATGCCAGAAGTAGCCAGGCCTGCGCCACTGGCGACGTCGCCATGGCGTCTTAATGAGGCAGAGCTCTTAAAGTGCTGAGCTAAGCAGGGTTGTCAAATGTCGAATTTTTTATTTCGTACCAGGGTATCTCGTACTTTCAGCACATAATCTCGTACAAGTTCTACAAGTACAGTTCTATAAGTACCACGCTATGGTTTCCTCACGATGTTTTCCTTCACCGGCAGCTCAAGCTCATTGTTGGAGTTTGAACCCACGCCCTTCGGCATGCGAACCGATCGCGCTAACCACTGAGCTATCATCGATACAAAAACGCTGTGACATTGGCATGCTATAAGTGTTTTAAAACTCTTTTAATGATATATTTGAATATGTATCACGGAATTTGACTTGTAATATTGGTTCCAATATATCAATAAAATATTTTTATTTAGGTATATATATTTTTTTTGAAAATACATATTTATGCTCATCACAGAAATATTTGTTTTGAGTGGGAATCAAACCCAAGCCCACTTTTGAAGCTGGTACACCAAGTGAGCTGATATTTAGTAATGGTCACACAGCCAATCTGAGTCTAAATATCCCGGCATCTCATTACATTAACAAAAACTGACCAAGTGCGTGTTGGACTCACACACTGAGGATTCCGTACATACTTGTATACAGTGCATACACTAAACATTGCTCTAACGCAGCCTTTCCCAAAGTGGGCGATAACGCCCCCTTGTGGGCGCTGTAGGTCTAAAGGGGGGCGGTAATAAACCCAGAAAGAAATGGGGGCGTTGTGTACAGGCTTTTGGGGTGATTTGTAATTTTATTTAGCTAGGAGGCCTCTAGGAGACATCGACTGCTGAGCTCTTGACTCTCAACTACAACTTGTGAACATCAACTAATATTAGTTAAGAGATTGCTCAAACATAGCTTTAAGTAGGTGAAAAAATGGGGGCGCTAAAAAATAATTTATTCTCAAATTGGGCAGTAGATAAAATAAGTTTGGGAACCCCTGCTCTAACGCAAAAGATAAACTGGATTGAGGGACAAACTTCTTAGCTTTTTGTTAGAAAAATGTTGTCCCGATATATCAATACAGGCCACTATCTGTTTACCAACTGCAAATAAGTTTAGAATAGTATTTTTTTAAATTATATATATACGATACCTCTACGTGTTCCCGTAGGTCTTGATATACGGACAGACGGACAACAAAGTAATCTTATAAGGGTTCCTTTTTTTCTCTATTTAAGGTACGGAACCCTAAAAAGAGCAGAGAAGCCATGTACTATGCTAATTTGAGTACAATTTAATTTAAAAAATGGTATTTACGCGGGAACGGCGCGCAAAGAGTTTGCCAATATGGCGGCTGCGCGGCCATTTTGGATTTTATTTATTTAGCGGATTGATTCGTTCAATTTCACTTTATTAAGGAAGATGTGTGTGTTTAAATAATTTGATATTTCGGGTTCTATAAACGAAGGGTATATTTCTATTAACGTAAAAAGTTATGGAATAAACGAAACGCTGTCCTGATGGTAAGTGATTATGTCCATGATCATTGCAGCGATAGTGATTTGGTAATTTGGATTTGGTAACACCACAGTACCAGATATTCTGCCGCCAAGCAGTAGTGCGCAAACATTACTGTGAAGGGTACTGCAGTGATATTACAGGGCTGTTGAGACTAACCATCGAAAGTCTTAAAGTAATGAGCGCCAAAGCAGCGATGCTCTGGACTTTGTTTTGTTACTCAAAGTTCTGTGTATCGCTGCAATGGCTAGGACAACATTATCTCTTACCATCAATTGAGTAGATAGGCCCTCATTGTTTTGCACTAGGTTAGAGACCTAGCTACGCCTCTGTACGTGTGTTTATATATAAAGACCCATGATATATCATCGGATTATCACCCCAAGCCTCTCTCTCCTCAAATTCATCCAATTATACAAATAATAATTCTAACAGATAGCTTTAGTTGAAAATAGTTTCTGTTTGTGGTCAAACATTGCGGATTGGAAACGTTTTAGGTGGAATATTTAAAATGAAAGGTTTAATTTTAGCTTTTAGGTTTATTGTAGCAAATATATTATGTAACTTGGTGGTAGATTTCCTTAGCGTCTAGGTAGGTACCACCGCAGTACCAGATATTCTGCCGCTAAGCAGTAGTGTGTAAAAAAACAATACAAACAATTAAACATTACTGTGTTCCGGTTTGAAGGGTACAGCAGCTAGCAAAATTACAGGGCTGTTGAGACTAACCATCTAGTCTCAAAGTAATGAGCGCCAAGGCAGCGATGCCCTGGACTTTGTTTTACTACTCAAAGTTCTGTGTATCGCTGCAATGGTCATGGACAGGCGTTATTTCTTAACATCAGGAGAGCGTCTTGATCGAATCATTACTGTTACATAAAAAAAAAAAAAAAAGTTAATGTTTGTGGAAGGACGTGATGATTGATCGTCAAAATTATTTTCATTCGTTTGTTCAGATAAATTAGGTTTTCTTTTGACGGTAAGATATATCTTCGCATCAAGAGGAAACTCTGTTTATTAACGCGTCTTTTTTGAGTGTAAAAGTAATGACAAGAACTTTACGCTCTTCTGATGGTAAGAGATCGCCTGTCCATGACCATTGCAGCGATACACAGAACTTTGAGTAAAACAAAGTCCAGTGCATCGCACCTTTGGCGCTCATTACTTTGAGACTAGATGGTTAGTCTCAACAGCCCTGTAATTTCGCTGCAGTACCCTTCACAGTAATGTTTACACACTACTGCTTGGTGGAATATCTGGTACTACTGTGATACCTACCTAGACGACCTCTTGCTAAAGAGATCTACCACCAAGTAAATCAATGTAATGCAATAAATGTCCATGACTATTGAAGTGGTATCCAGAACTTTAAGAAAAAAATAATAATAAATATCGTAGGTTATTTCACACAGCGCCATCTAGTTCCAAACTAAGCAAAGCTTGTACTATGGAAACCAGATAACTGATAGAATACGTATATAAGTACTTTTTTTGTAACTTTTTTTTATTGTTGATAGGCTTGGTGTTTGACCACAGCTTACCTGATGTTAAGTGACGGTGTGGTCGAAGATGGTAAAGCACACTTAACCTGGAATGGAACTGGCTCTTAAGTGGGGCTGTAGGAACACCGTTAGATGCTTGGCGACATATTTTAAACTTGAGAGTGGTAGCTAGCCAGTTGAGTACTAGAAAATACCCTACCGTTATGCTAGTTTCCTCACGATTTCCTTCACCGGCAGCTCAAGCCCATTGTTGGGGTTTGAACCCACGCCTTTCGGCTTGTGAAACGTCCGCGCTAACCACCACCCAGATACAGAACAAACATTAATCCTCGTCACACAAATGTTTGTTCTAATGGGAATCAAACCCACGCTCTTGAAGCAGATATGCTACCAAATAAGCCAACAGGGCAGTCGAATTTATAAATTTAAATTAATAGCACAACGCACATAACTGAAATATATTTTCGAACACATGTTTGTACCCCAAATTTGCCGCCCCTAAAATCTGCCACCCTAGACACAAGCCTACCCACTCTGCTTGTAAAATTGCCACTTCCTGTATAAATAACATGTATATTTCGCAATGTTTTTGTACCCCAAATTTGCCGCCCCTAAAATCTGCCACCCTAGACTACAAACCTACACATTCTGCTTGTACATTTGCCACATCCTGTATAAATAACATGTATATTTCGCAATGTTTTTGTACCCCAAATTTGCCGCCCCTAAAATCTGCCGCCTTAGACTCAAGCCTACCCACTCTGTTTGTAAAATTGCCACTTCCTGTATAAATAACATGTATATTTCGCAATGATTTTGTACCCCAAATTTGCCGCCCCTAAAATCTGCCACCCTAGACTCAAGCCTACCCACCCTGTTGGTAAATTTGCCACTTTCTGTATAAATAACATGTATATTTCTCAATGTGTTTGTAGGTTGAGGCATTTTTTACCAAAAACCTTTGGCGTAAAGAAATGAGGTTCCGAGAAAATATGGCGCAGGCCACCAGCTGTGGACCTCTGAAGCGAAATTAAACATCTGAGCGATGTTTTTGTTTTACATTAAAATAGAAAGGTATGTTCTAAAAACTTATTAATTTAATTTTTGCGGGATACAAAGTATGTGTTAATCCAGGGTGTCAGCTACCTCCATACCAAATTTCATCAAAATTGATCTAGCCGTTTGAGCGTGAAGAAGTAATATAAGTGTGATGTCAATATGATTTGTAGCGATGATAGCTTAATGGTTAGCGCGGTCGGTTCGCATGCCGAAGGGCGTGGGTTCAAATCAAATCAAATCAAAAGTCATTTATTCAGTTTAGGCCCTAGTAAGGCACTTATGAACGTTAAGTTACATGTTTGAATCTACCACCGGCTCGTAATTACACTTCAACTGAGAAGACTCCGGCAACAAACTCAGCAAGGCATTTTTTTGTGGATCTTTCTTTTCATATTAGGTTACAGTTTACAGTTATAGATATTAATACATACATTCAAACCCCAACAATGAGCTTGAGCTGCCGGTGAAGGAAAAACATCGTGAGGAAACCATAGCGTGGTGGTAGGGCACTCTCTAGTACTCGGCTGGCTAGCTACCACCCTCAAGTTGAAAATCTGCCGCCAAGCATCTAACGGTGTGTTCCGGCAGTCTCACTTGAGAGCCAGTTCCATTCCAGGCTAGGTGTGCTTTACCATCTTAGACCACACCGTCACTTAAGATCAGGTGAGTTGTGGTAAAACACCAAGCCTGTCAGCGTTAAAAAAAAAAAAAAGATTACAGTCAATAAAAAATTATAATTGAGTCATCGCGGATAAAGTCGCGGGGCAAGCTAGTAGTATATATATATAAATCAGTACCCTAAGCTTATATCCCATTTTTTGAACGGGCATTTTTTGTATATATCCAATCGTTCCCTATACGATTACTAACTGACCCCTCCATCAAAGAGGTACTTCTATCCCCTTCCTATCTATTTTTACCTGCAAAAGGATTCTTTGTGGTATCGCTGAGATATCAAGTAACGGTAACTTTGAAGTACGGTAATATGTAAGTAAGTAAATGATGGGATGTTCAAATACAAATATTTTCATATTTATCTAGGTGTGCTTTACCATCTTCGACCACACCGTCACTTAACATCAGGTGAGTTGTGGTCAAACACCCAGCCTAACAGCCATTAAAAAAAATTGATAACACCAAAGTTACAGGTCATTATTCCATTCATATTTAAAAATATCAAAATCATAATATGTCAATGTCATAATATGTCAATATAATAAAATGTCAATATGATAAAATGTCAATAAAATAATATAATTACTTTTTTTTTAAATACTATATAGGTTTGCGTTTGACCACGCCCTGTCTGTTGATAAGGAGGATACAGTCTACGATGAAGCACGCTAACCTAGAAAAACCTGTTTACTCTGGATTTAAAGACACCCAAGTTGTACTTAGCAGGAAAAACAGACGCCGGCAGAGAGTTCCACATCCTCGCTGTACGTATTAAGAATGTGGAACGTGGTGTCTTACTAGTAATGCAATGCCGTGGTGGTGCCGGCGTAAGACTAGTACCCCACCCTCTCTACCCGTGGTTGCCGCAAGAGTCGGCTAAGGGATGTAATCCGGAAGATGGGCAGCAGCGTCTTCCTTGAACAATCACACCTAACTGCGCTCGCCGACCCGCCTGCCAAGCGTGGCGAGTATTGGCAAAACCTCCCCAGGAGGAGGCCTATGTCCAACAGTGGACGTGTTATGGCTAATGATGATGATGATGAAGATGATGATGATGATGATGATGATGATGATGATTGCAGCGATACACAGAACTAAGTAACAAAACAAAGTCCAGGGCGTCGCGCTTTGGCGCTCATTACTTTGAGACTATCGATAGTTAGTCTCAACAGCTCTGTAATGTCGCTGCAGAATCCTTCAAAGTAATTTTTACACACTACTGCTTGGCGAATATCTGGTACAGCAGCGGTATCTACCTAGATGTCATCTTGAGATCTACCTAGTGATGCGTTTACCATACTTGACCAAACAGTCACTCAACATGAGGTGAGTTGTAGTCAAAACCTTGTTTACCAACCTAAGTAAACATTTCGATAACACAGTCCCTATTCTGGAGCTTTTACACTTGGTAATGAAATCAACAAAATCAGCTTATAGATTTTCCGAAAGCGCGTGTACTGGCAAAAGCGTTTACTACGTGTTTATGAATGAATTTTTGTAGCAAATTGAGTTTTGATATCGGAAATCTTACAAATATTTCGTAATTTTTTGCTTAAGTGACAAAATCAAAATCAAAAAGTCATTTATTCAGTTCAGGCCCTGGTAAGGCACTTATGAACGTTAAGTTACATGTTTGAATCTACCACCGGCTCGTAATTACACTTCAACTGAGGACTCCGGCAACAAACTCAGCAAGGCATTTTTTTGTGGATCTTTCTTTTCATATTAGGTTACAGTTTACAGTTATAAATATTAATACATACATTATGCTTACTACAATTGTCACTTAGCCAGGGGGATGCAAGTGCAGAGAGAAGCTACTACAACCATATATTCCTGTCTTCCATGTAATGAGCCACCTTATAGTAGGCTTTGTTAATTAACCTCTGCTTTATAAAATCTTTGAATTTATTATAGGACATTTTAGTTACCACAAGTGGAATTTTATTATAGAATCTAACGCAATTCCCGAGAAAAGACTTATTAGCTTTAGATAACCTGAATCTAGGTGTCACAATTTTATCTTTATTTCTTGTGTTTAAGTTATGGCGGCTACTATTAATTTCAAATGAATTAAAAAATTTCCGGACAAACATAATGTTTTCATAAATGTACTGTGACGGTAACGTTAATATCTTAAAATCTTTAAATCGATTTCGTAGTGATTCGCGAGGACCCAAACAATAGATTGCGCGAATTGCACTTTTTTGCAGAATAAAAAGTTTCAAAGTCTGCAACTGAGCCCCACAGCAGTAGACTGTAGGACATTTAACTATGGGCATTACGGCAAAGTAAGTAAAATATCTATAAGTAGAACATCTTCGCGATAAATAGGCGATAAAGTGGAAAGAGGCGGTTTGATTCCACGTTCATTGTGCGGACTGCTAGACAGTGGAATGCGCTGCCTGAGTGGGTGTTCCACGTTGGATATAATCTGGGTGTCTTCAAGTAGAGAGTAAATCGGTCCGCATCATCACTTAACATCAAGTGATTTGGCGACTAAACGCAAGCCTATTCATCGTAAAAAAAACACGGACAAGTGCGAGTCAGACTTACTCACCGAGGGTTCCGTTCAAACTAGTAGGTATGACAAATAGTTCGGGAATAGAGTGATTATGTTTTTGGCCCTTTTTTTATGATTAAATTAAAAATGTACATTTTTCAGATTTTTTCCTTTATGGGTACTATAAGACAATGCTTCTTGTCAAATTTCATAGTTCTAGCTCAACGGGAAGTACCCTATAGGTTAAGATTCCCTTATGAGTGTCGAAATATGAGGTTTTTTGCGACTGTTTAAGTCGCAAAAAACCTCATATTTAAAGCTGTAACTTTTTTTTACGATATTTAATAAGTTTGATTTATTCATAGCTTCAAGGAACTATAGATTTGTGTATATGGTTTTAATTTCAACTCGATATCTCCACGCATTCCCGAGATAGAAGGTCTTGACAGACGGACAACAAAGTGATCCTATAAAGATTCCTTTTTTACCTACTGAGGTACGGAACCCTAAAAAAATGCCTCATAAATATTTTGGTTTATTTGATTATTATAATAAATAAATGCTAACAAGTTAAGTCTGTCTAAAATAACAAGGCGGGCACTTGAAATACCACAATCTTTTTTTTTGTTAGAATTGCTTGGTTAGAGACAACTGTATTCGGCGATCTATTTGCTTTCTATTCAAATTACCTGTTTTATTCTGTTATTTCCCCGTAGACTTCACCTTGTTACATTAGTGACATGCGAACAGAAATTACACGTTGGATGAACGAATTGTACGTACCTAAATGTTTAAATTCAAATTCAAATTCATTTATTCTCGCAAAATAGGTATTAACAAATAATCTGGTCTTAAATTTAAATACATATCTCAGGTACTCTATTTTAGCTGTATAGCATGCAAGTAATTGGTCCATTGAAGTTATTATTGTAATTTCATTAAATTATATGATCTATTAGATTTAATATTCAATTTATATTTTATCCTTAAAAAATTCGTCAATATTATAGTATGCTTTGTCAATTAGCATTTTTTTCATTCTAGATTTAAAATGTTAAGTGCGATGAGGCTTGCAACTACGGGAGTGCTGTATGGCATATTTTTTTGGTGTCGAATTTTATGATTATGGTAGCATATTGGTGGCATATTTTATGATTATAGTAGCATATTGATGGCATATTTTATGATTATGATAGCATATTGGTGGCATATTTAATGATTATGGTAGCATATTGGTGACATGTTTTATTTTTATCATAGCATATTGGTGGAAATTTGTTTTATGTCATGAATAAAGTGTTGTTTATTGTCTATTGCGTAATTTATAATTATTGTAGCATATTGGTGGCATGTTTTATGAGTATGGTGGCATAATTTATGATTATAGTAGCATATTGGCGGTATATTTTACGATTATGGTAGCATATTTTGTGATTATGGTGGCATATTTAATTATCATTATATTTTTTAGGGAAACCCTGTAAGGACGATGTGAAATGTTGTAAATAAATCAATAAATAATAATAATAATTAAGGTGGCATATTTCATTATTACAGCAGCATATCTTCTAGAGAAGCATATTGAATGAATGAAATGAATGAATGAACAACTCTTTATTGTACACACTTAAAATTACATAATACAAAAGAAATTAACTAGTTAATAGGTGTAACAACTGGCGACCTTATCGCTAAAAGCGATCTGTTCCAGGCAACCTTAGGATGGAAAGGATTAGAGGAAGATAAAAACAGGGTGTGTCAATAACGAGGATATGCATATATGAAACATACCTTGTGATTGTGGTGGCATATTAGTAGCATATTGAATGATTATGGTGGCATATAGGCGGCATATTTTGTTATTACAGCACCATGTCTACTAGAGCACCATATTGACGACATTTTTTATGATTACGGGGCGGCATATCGGCGACGTAAAAGATTTAAAGCATGGCATAAGGAAATAGATTCAAATTTTTCAAACTACATATTTTAGCTCTCCGACCTGCACGACATCTTGTCGAAGTAGTCAATCGAATCTAACCTAACCTAATGGAAATATATCTAGTTCTTGAAATGGACGCTTTATTGGAAACACAAGTGCTATCGACAGAAGCTGTGTCACGAATTCTTTTAATAATGCAAAGGTCTCGCTAGCGGAGTAATTTGGACAGTCGTTATTAGGGCAGGGGTACACTGAGCACTATATGATTGATTTCCATTAAGTATGTATGAATTTCGTCTTAGTCAATTGTATGTTGAATCTCAATATGAATAACGAGTTACCTGCGATGAAAAAGTTTTGTTCATTTCGCAGAAATAACGAAAAGTAACATTAAACAACAAATAAAACAAACACAACAACAACACTAAACAACACAACAACTACAACATTAAATTTTTTCGGTTCATTTATTACGTTAGTAAATTATTGACAGTTTTTTGACCCCTCTTCTAACATCCAAACATTTAAACATACAGACTTTCACTTTTATAATATTACTAGCGGCCCGCTCCGGCTTCGCACGGGTATAAACCTAAAAAATAACAGTATTTCTCTACTATTTAATGGATGTTATTATACAAATAAACCTTCCTCTTCAATCACTCTATCTATTTAAAAAAACCGCATCAAAATCCCTTGCGTAGTTTTAAAGATTTAAGCATACATAGGGATATAGGGGCAGAGAAAGCGACTTTGTTTTATACTATGTAGTGATGATTAGGATGGCTAAATGACATAAACAGACGCCGAAAAATTAAAAAAAAATAGCTGTCACATTCTTAAATCATGCCTAATTTAAATATTAGGTATTTTGTTACCCGACTGTGGTAAAGCAAAAAAAGGAAGGTTAAGTTTTTTTTATATTAAAGTAATGAGACGAACGAGACGCTCTCCTGATGGTGAGAGATAACGCCTGCCCAAAGCTATCGAGCAATACGCTTGAGTAGTAAAACACGAAAGTCCAGGGCGTCGCTGCTTTGGCGCTCATTACTTTGAGACTTCCGATGGTTAGTCTCACCAGCCCTGCAGTACCCTTCGCAGTAATGTTTACACACTACTGCTTGTATATCCGTCCCTGTGTTCCCTCGTAATTACAAAATAACTGAACCGGTTTTAATTAATATGTTTTTAGATTCGTGTTCAAAGCGCGAGTGTCATAATTTTTTGCTACTAACATAAAAATCAAAATGGCGGATTTTTGGCGTCAAAATGTATTGTAATTATAATTCTATTTTATTAATTGGTTTTTTGCCGTGGTGGTGCCGGCGTAAGAATAGTACCCCACCCTCTCTACCCGTGGTCGCCGTAAGAGTCGGCTAAGGGATGTAATCCGGAAGATGGGCGGCAGCGTCTTCCTTGAACAATCACACCTAACTGCGCTCGCCAACCCGCCTGTCAAGCGTGGCGAGTATTGGCAAAACCCCCCCAGGAGGAGGCCTATGTCCAGCAGTGGACGTCCTATGGCTGATGATGTGATGTGATGTGTGTGTGTCTCTATACATAGTTTAGGTTTTATAACACTGTTATAAGCCACATAATGTGATGTTTTTTTTTATATTGTTGACAGGCTGGGTATTTGACCACAGCTTGCCTGACGTTTTGTGACGCTGTGCTCGAAGGTGGTAATCACTTCTAGCCTGGAATGGTACTGGCTTTCAAGTGAGGCTGCCGGAACACACCGAGTAGCCAGCCGAGTACTAGAAAGTACCCTACCACCACGCTATGGTTTCCTCACGATGTTTTCCTTCACCGGCAGCTCAAGCTCAATGTTGAGGTTTGAACCCACGCCCTTCGGCATGCGAACCGCGCTAACCACTGATCTATAATCGCTATAAAAATAAAATAAATGAGACTTTAAAAACAAATATTTCAGTACATAAAACACTAATTTAAAATTGTTAAAAGTCCGTTAACAGAAGACATAACAGTGGCTATAGCCCGGTGTCACGTAGTTAGTTAATAATGCAGGGTCGCGCCGGGCAATTTGGGGCCACTCGCCGACATTAAGCGCCGAGGGGAGGAAGGTAATAACTGTACACCGGGAAGAACTCAAGACTAGGATTTTTCGACAAGTAACAAAGTGTAGGAACAAAAATTCTTTCTCCAACCATAATAATAAATACCATAAGACATTACACACAGCGCCATCTGACCCCGAACTAAGCAAAGCTTGTACTATGGAAGTCAGATAACTGATAGAATACATAAATACTTTTTGGTGTGTTCCGGCAGCCTCACTTTTGAGCCAGTTCCATTCCAAGCTAGGTGTGCTTTACCATCTTCGACCACACCGTCTCTTAACATCAGGTCAGTGGTCAAACATGAATAAAAAACCGGCCAAGTGCGAGTCGGACTCGCGTACGAAGGGTTCCGTACCATTATCTATAAAAACGGCAACAAAATCATGTCTGTAGAATGGGAGCCCCCCTTAAATATTTGTTTTATTTTAATTTAATTATTTCTTACTTTATATCACTGAAATAGCAATCTCTGACTTGCGGCGCATATATATTACCCCTTCCCCGCTAAAATAGCAATCTCTGACTCGCGGCGCATATATATCTACCCCTTCCCCGCTAAAATAGCAATCTCTGACTTGCGGCGCATATATATCTACCCCTTCCCCGCTAAAATAGCAATCTCTGACTCGCGGCGCATATATATCTACCCCTTCCCCGCTAAAATAGCAATCTCTGACTTGCGGCGCATATATATCTACTCCTTCCCCGCTAAAATAGCAATCTCTGACTTGCGGCGCATATATATTACCCCTTCCCCGCTGAAATAGCAATCTCTGACTTGCGGCGCATATATATCTACCCCTTCCCCGCTAAAATAGCAATCTCTGACTCGCGGCGCATATATATCTACTCCTTCCCCGCTAAAATAGCAATCTCTGACTTGCGGCGCATATATATCTACCCCTTCCCCGCTAAAATAGCAATCTCTGACTTGCGGCGCATATATATTACCCCTTCCCCGCTGAAATAGCAATCTCTGACTTGCGGCGCATATATATCTACCCCTTCCCCGCTAAAATAGCAATCTCTGACTCGCGGCGCATATATACCTACCCCTTCCCCGCTAAAATAGCAAGATAAAAGTAACTCAAGTCACTCTTCAGCTTCATTACGGTTAGTATGTATACGGATTTTCTGGCAAATTAGACATACGGATATTATACGGATTTATCAAGATCCCAAACGGATTTCGCTTCGAATATGGCTGGCAACACTGTGTGTGAGCTAGTTTCATGGCTATAAATAAAAGCCACATTGTATTTTGTAAAGCAATATAAGTTAGAAGTTACAATATGTAAGTGCCGAGGGACGCAGGTGCTGTGCTTTTACTGTACAAACTAGGTCACTTCAATCTAGACTAGAATATAGAGGGGACAATTTGCTCTTGTTCTCTAGTTTAGCTAACTAGCTTGCGCCCGCGAATTCGTCCGCGTTGACATTAGAATTGGGTTCAAAAAATCAAAATCAAAAAGTCTTTTATTCAGTGTAGGCCCTGGTAAGGCACTTATGAACGTTAAGTTACATGTTTGAATCTACCACCGGCTCGTAATTACACTTCAACTGAGAAGACTCCGGCAACAAACTCAGCAAGGCATTTTTTTGTGGATCTTTCTTTTCATATTAGGTTACAGTTTACAGTTATACATATTAATATATTATGCTTACTACAATTGTCACTTAGCCAGGGGGATGCAAGTGCAGAGAGAAGCTACTACAACCATATATTCCTGTCTTCCACGTAATGAGCCACCTTATAGTAGGCTTTGTCAATAAGAAATAAACCTAGCCTGTATCTGTATAACTTGACCACAGCTCACTTGATGTTAAGTGACGGCGTGAACGAAGGTAAACACTCCTAGTGTCGAATGGAACTGGCTGAAATTCAAACTGGCAAAAATTTTACATTTCACTAGATAGAATTTACATAAGATAATTGTCTTATCTAAATTCTATCTACTCTAAGCAGTAAAACACAATTGCTGTCCGCCTGTCTGTCTCTCCTCTTACTACTTCCAAACCACGCGACTTATTTGGATATGGTTTTCAGTGTCATTTAGATATCTTTTACAAAATTTTTGTATGAACAATACATTGTAATAAAATTTTAGTATAAGTAAAGTTCCAAGTGCGAGTTGGACTCGCGCACGAAGGGTTCGGTACCATTATCTACGAAAAAGGCAAAAATCGCGTTTGTTGTATGAAAGCCCTTAAATATTTATTTAATTTTGTTTTTTGTTATAGCGACAACAGAAATACATAATCTGTGAAAATTTCAACTGTCTAACTATCGCGGTTCATGAGATACAGCCTGGTGACAGACAGACAGCGAAGTCTTAGTAATAGGGTCCCGTTTTATCCTTTGGGTACGGAACCCTAAAACATAATTTTGGCTTAAATTACCAAAATAAATTGGAACCGAACGATACGAGGAAGGGTCGCAAAATAAAAATTTGAAGCCAGTATATGCTATGGCAATTTATTCAGAAGTGTAAGTGATGGTTATCTAGTTGGAAGTCTGACTTACAATCTGTAGGGCCTAGGTTCAAAGGGGTTAGGTTCTAGGTTTGTTACTATTTTTAATCTTTTGAACCGTTCCAAAGGAAGAAACAAAACTTTTTTTTTTTTTCAATATATTTTTATTCAATATATCCAACTAAAACTAAATACCAATAGACACGCAAAACACACGTTTATAGAAATTGTGCGCGCCGTGTCCCCATAATCTCGGGGAGACTCGGGTGCCGTCAGTCCGGGCCTTGCCGTGAGTTTGGTCGCGCGCGTGCCAGTACGCTGCACGCCCGCTCGCATGCGCCTGCTCTCACCGACCACTTTATTATTTACACTTTACCGGCCATTTTATTTAGCGCAGTTTTATAGTGCTGCTCATAATAAGCAAATAACATTTAACTAAAAATAAAAGTGCCAACCCTAAGCGTCAACGCAAGAGTTGGCTATTAGCTCGCCGACCGGCGTAAGATGAACTACTTTTCTCAGTGTACTGGCTTGCAGCCAACGCATAATCAACCTTCACTTGCATGAGTGAGTCACTACCATTCATACAAGTGAAGGAAGAGTGTGAAATATTTTCCGAAATATATTTGATTCCGAATTGCCGCCTCCAAAATCTGCCGCCCCAGGCTCAAGTTTGCTCAGCATGCTGGTAAATCCGCCACTGATTAAGCTATACTTTTAAATTAAAAAACCGGCTAAGTGCGAGTCGTGCTCGCGCACCGAGGGTTTCGTACAAACCTGTAGGTATATAAGTAAAAGTTATGGTTTTTTTTTAATAGTAATTTATGCTTTTCGCAATTTTTCCTGTATCTGTGCTATAAGACGTTGCTTCGTACCAAATTTCAAGAATGTGAGTTCACGGGAAGTACCCTGTAGGTTTTGATTCCCTTGCGAGTGTCGAAAAATTACAGCATAAACGGCTGTATCTTTTGATTGCGTTGGCTTAGAACACACACACAGCTCCAAAGGACAGTAGACCTGTGTATTTGATATGAATTTCAGCTTGATACCTCCACGCGTTCCTGAGAAAAAGGGTCTTGACAGACAGACAGACGGACAACAAAGTGATCCTTTAAGGGTTCCGTTTTTTTTTGAGGCACGGAACCCTTGAAAAACGCTTCAAACGTACAACAGTCCATGTTTTTAAAACCTATCTGTGTTTAGATTAATATTTTAAGAAGAGTTAGGCTTTTGAAAGCATTACTCTGAGAGCTGGCTTAGAACGACCTCTATATTCAGGATTAAAACTTGTAGTTAGTAAGAATTAAGCTGGCTTTACTTTGGGCTCTTCCTTCTCGCATTTTCAAATATAAAATGTGAATTTCTAAAAAGTATATTAATTATTTGTAACACGTGTAAGTCCGCGTTTGAACACCAACGTGTCTGATGGTAAGCGGATGATGTGATGATGACGGAATACCCAGACATATCTATTCACTCTGACCTTGAAAGATCTAGATAATAGAAACAAGGAAGCCGGCAGCTTATTCCATTCCTTGGCCACCAGGTGAGCTGTAGTCAAACACCTAACCTAAGCACCTGGTGGTAGAGCTCTTTAGCAGGAAGTTGTTTAGGTAGATACTACAACAATACCAGATATTATACCGCCAAGCAGTAGTGTGCAGACATAACTGTGTTCCAGTTTGAGACTAGACAAGGCTGTTGAGACTAACCATCGAAAGTCTCAAAGTAATGAGCGCTAAAGCAGCGATGCCCTGGACTTTGCTTTGTTACTCAAAGTTCTGTGTATCGCTGCAATGGTCATGGACAGGCGCTATCTCTTACCATCCAGAGAGTGTCTCGTTCGTATCATTACATTAAAATTAAAAAAAAAACTGTAAAAAAAACCGTCTTCAAGAAAAAAACATCAGCACTAAAAAGCGAAAAATAAACTTACTTTACAAAGTATTATTATACCTGCTAGGTACCTACTGATCTGTTTGAAGTCGGTGCTTAGCCTAGCCTAGGTGCCGGTGCTTGGCACCGACTTTAAACAGATCAGTAGGTACCTAGCAGGTATAATAATACTTTGTAAAGTAAGTTTATTTTTCGCTTTTTAGTGCTGATGTTTTTTTTGAAGTCGGTTATACTTTTTTTTAATTTTTTTGTTAATTTATGTTCACGCCAAGAAACACTTGATTAGAGTCTAGCTTGTGACGTACCTACTGCGTGAATTAAAATAAAAGAGGGAGTTAAGCCGCCAACAATTTATTTGCCACAGGGCACGTAACACAGCCGGTAGAAAGGGGAAAAAGGTGGGTAAAGAGCCTATACAGTGAGAGTGATTCTGTTCCTTTCCTCTGGACCAGCACTCTCCTGACGTCACTCGCTGCTGATGAAGGTGGGCGCTCGAGTGATGATGGCCAGGCTCAGGTCGGAGTCTTGCGTAGTTCGTGCGTCAAGGGCCTCGAGGATGCAAGTTGCAAGGCGGACTTTGGACCCTGTAATGCGCCGAAAGCGAAAGCATTATAACTGGCCACAAACTGTGAGCACCCACGGCAACGGACAAGAAGCAAAGCGCATAGTATGTGGCTGTGTTGCAGTGGATGTTCACTATCAGACACGGAGATTACAAGTTTCGAGAGAAATGAGCATAGAATGAAATGATTTTATAATGTGGGTAGAAAATGAAAAGTAATTTAGCGTTATCTCGAAGAAAGTTGGAAATAACAATAGCAGTCAGGTTACCTACCCATTGTTAAAATTAGGCTGGAAAATTAAATTAGAAATACGACAAAAGAAAAATTAAAAACGTTAAAATACGTGATTAGCAAAACTACTTTATAAAATAATAAACCACTTACCCAGAACTGGGGTTAAATCCACAAAGTACCTCAACAGAGGTTGTGATAAAAAATGGAACGACGTCTAACCACGGTTACACAAAAATATATTAATTTTCGTATTAAAGACCGCGGAGCACAGAGACGTGCGTTCTGTTTGGGAGTAGAAATCGTCCTGCTGGCGGTCGTCGGCAGTCGGCTGACCGGCGCGGGAGCCGGCCGCGCCGCGAGAACAATAGGACGGTCTTGTGGGAAATAATATGCTGCTAACTCAATACCAGCGTGTTGATAAATTGTAACTTACGTAACGTAATTTTAGAAATTGTTTGTAATTATAAGTTAAGTATTTATAAGTTTTCATAAGTTTTTATAAGTTTTTTATAAGTTAATATAAAAATATAAATCATGTAACTCATAACGTTACATTACCCCGCTCGTCTCAGAAAGGGTTTTGTTCTTAAATAAAACCCGTCTATAAGTAACTACTAACTAGCACTACACTTTCATACATTCTCTTTCAAATTCCTTGCATAATTACAAACATACAACCTGACAAAATAGCAATAACATAATAGAAATACTGTTAACGCGTCCTTACAAAAACAGGTCAGCTGTGATAATTAACACAGAGGACCAATGCTAGCCGTACCTTATTTTGACAAGTTTTTTTTTTTTTTTATAAATTTTTTTTTAACTTATTTTTTTTTAAACTTTTATATATTTTTATTTATGGAAAATAAAGAATATATTGTTCCTATCTATTTAAAAAATATTTTTAATATCTAGTGTTTTTCATATCTTTAATATGCCAAGCACCTATGTTTTTTCCTGACATATCTTCCAAAACATACACAAGAGGAGATCGTTTCTCAATAATGCGACATTTTAAAAATTTTGGTGCCAGCTTTTTGCTAAAGTACTTATCCTTGTCGCTTAATACAAAAGCTCGCTTATAGACTGTGTCGCCTACGTTAAACTCAGCTGGCTTTCTACGCAAGTTATAGTGAGCAGCATTTTTTGCATGGGTCTGCCACAATGAGGCCTGCACGTCATTAAATACTGACCGAAGACAACCTCGATTTTCCGCATACTGATCACGTGGAAGAAACAGTACTTCATCGCCTAGATCATTATCAGTATAGTGTGATCCACATAAGACTAGTTCCCTACCGTAAACTAAGAATGACGGCGTATAACCAGTAGTTTCGTTGACAGAATTGTTGATCGCGAACTGTACTTTGGGAATATAAGTGTCCCATGACCTATGGTCGTTACCTACAAATGTGGACAAACTAGTTACAATCGTCTTGTTATATCGTTCTACAGTATTTACTTGTGGTGTATACTTTGGCGTGAAAAATATGTTCGGAATGTTATATTTTTTAAACAAAGTATCTGTAGCAGAGCTTATAAATTGCGTTCCGTTATCCAAAAATATAGTTTGTGGTATTCCGTGAACCAAAAAAATAGAATCTTCTAGGATTTTGATTACAGCATCGGAAGTTGCACGACGTAGTGGGAAAATATTGCAAAATTTGGAAAAGCAACATGTAATAACGAGCATGTAACAATTTTGTTTACGTGTTACCGGAAGTGGGCCTACAAAATCAATTGAGATCATTTGGTAAGGTCTCGAACACTGTTTCGGACGCCCCATTTCACCCAATATAGTGTGATTTTGAGCCTTATAAGATAAGCAAACAGAACAGGCACCTACAAATTTTACGACATCTTGGTGCATACCCGGCCAGTAGTAATTTAGTGACAACCGCCGATAAGTTTTAAAAATACCAAGATGTCCAGCTGTTGGGTTTGAGTGGTTTTCTGCTATAATGTCTTCGCGAAATTCACTTGGTACAACTTCCTTCCAGTCAAATTCAGAAGAAAACTGAGTATTCGTGTTTTTTGTGAGACGGAACAAAGAGTTGTTTTTTATCATAAAATTAGGAAACTGGTTAGGAGTGTTAAGACAACCATTCATAATTTTCTTATACCAGATATCATCTGTGTTGGCGTTAGCAAGAGTAATCGCGGATACAGGAAAAGCTCTTGACAGGGCATCAGGAATAATATTATCAACACCCCGACGGTGCTTTATAATAAAGTTAAATGATGATAAGCGAACTCCCCATCGCGCTAATCGTCCTGTAGGATTGTCTAATGTTAAAAACCATTTCAAAGCGGAGTGATCAGTGTACACCGTAAATGTTTGGCCGTTTTCTAGATAGCACCGCCACTGCTCGAGAGATATTAACACAGCAAGAGTCTCTCGTTCGGTAATACTGTAATTCTTCTCGGGGCTGGTGAAAGATCGACTCATATAGGCGATTGGGTGTTCTTTACCATCAACAGTTTGCGTTAGCATTGCGCCAACTCCGTAGCTACTCGCGTCAGTATGAACTTCGAAGGGTTTTGTATAATCAGGGCAAGAAAGAACTGGTGCGGAAACGAGGCATTCCTTTAAGGCATTGAAGGCCACATCAGCTTCTGGTGACCACTGGAAAGGAGGAGCCTTTTTTCCGTTAGCAGTGAGCTTATTAAGTGGACCAGCTACTGTGCTAAAATTTGGTACAAAACGTCGGTACCAAGTTGCGGTACCGAGAAAGCGTTTCAATTCCTTCCTGGTGGTGGGGGTTGGGAAACTCAGAATAGCCTCAACTTTATCTGGATCTGTGCGCAGACCATGAGAATCAACAACATAACCAAGGTATTTGAGTTCACTCCGAAAGAACTTACACTTTTCGAAGTTTACGGTCAAATTTGCAAATTTTAGTTTGTCCAAAACGCGTAACAATCGTGACACGTGATCTTCGAAGCACGAGCTGATTATAATGATGTCGTCTAAATAAGCAAAGGTTTTAGACTCCATGTCACTAATCAGGAAATCGACAAGGCGTTGTTGCGTAGCGGGGGCATTCGTCAACCCAAACGGTGTGGTTTTAAAACGAAATGTGCCACGGCCCGGGACGTAAAAAGCGGTCTTATCGCGGTCTTCTAAAGCTATCGGTAATTGCCAGAAACTCTTAGACAAGTCGATGCTAGTTAGGTATTTAGCATCGCGAAGGTTGTCTAAGATCTCCGATACATACGGCAAATTATAAGCATCGCGTTTGGTTATTGCATTTAACTTCCGGCTATCTAAACAAAATCTAGGTTGTCCGTTCTTTTTATTAACGATGAGCACGGGAGAAGACCAAGCGCTCTCGCAAGGTTCAATAACATCAAGTGACAGCATTTCGTCAACCTGTTCTACCAAAATTCGTTGCTTTTCGGGAGACATCCTGTAATAGCGTTGTTTTATAGGTTGAGCGTCACCCGTATCTATGTGATGGCATATTAAATTTGTCCTACCTAAACCTTTCTCTTCGGTTGAAATAGAGCTAAATTGAGCAATAATATTGTCAGCAATACCTTTTTGTGATTCAATCAAATTATCATACGAGCGGATAAAAGGTTCATCGCTATTTACTTTAATTTCTGCCAAAGAGGTATTTGACATATGAATACTACCTAAATATTTTGGACAAATCTGGAAAGCACGCCAAAAGTCGACACCTAATATAATAGAGGTTTCCACTTTAGGCACTATGAAAACCTTAATAATGTGAAACTGTTCCTCAAATGTCACTGGTAAATACATGTAACCAATGCTCTTTAAAGGTTGTCCACCAGCGGCAACCATATTAATATTGTCATCCTGGTGCAAAGTACAGTCAACTAAGTGTAAATGAGAATTATTACCAAGAATTGAGACTGCAGCTCCAGAATCTAACAATCCACAAGCATCAGCGTTGTTAATTTTAATGTTTACATATGGCCTAGTATCATTTGTTGGTTTCGATTGCAGAATTGTAGAAACCTTATAAGTAGAAGAAAATGTTCTAATAAAGTCAAGCCACGTTTCCCAGTCGTGCTTGTCAAATTTTATACAATTCTGCTCTATTAGTTTTTTGGATTATTCTTATTATGACTGCAGTTAGGGCAGTCAGGCGTTTTTACATCTTTCATGCCACATTTAAAACATACAATGTCTCGCGGGGACTGGCATTGTCGAATGTGATGAGTGTTATTACGACACCTAGGGCAATAAGGTTCCCTTATACGTTTAGTAACTTCTACAGCGTGTACATAAGACTGATTGTTATTAGTTTGTTTATTATTGTAATTATTATTTCTATATTGATATTGATTGTTATTGCTGTAGTTATTATTCTTATTTTGATTATTTGTATTATAATATTTGTTTTGACTATAGCTTGTGCTAGCTTTATTTGCAGTTTTATTAGCATCCTTATTATACGCGAACTCTGGTGCTAGTGTGTCTGATGTAACCTTGGGTGGTTCTTGAAAATGAGACAAACGAGATTGAATGATTTCGTAATTGCGACACAAAGAACGCAAGGTGTCTATCGTCGATATCTGCGGAGCTGCTGCTAATGTGCTTGCATAGCAAGGTCTTATATTGTGAAGTAGGATCTCTAGTTGATCCACTTCGGAAAGGGGCTTAGATAGACGCGAAAACATCCCATTCATAATCGAGAGATAAATAGTAATATTTTCGCGTTCTCCCTGAGTGCGTGAGCGGATTTCAGAAATAAGTCTGTAATCGTAATCTGTTTGACTAAAATCTTCTTGTAACAAAGCTGCCAACTCTTGCCAAGAATTTACCTTGTCTCGCACTGCACGAAACCAGTGAAGGGCATCGTCTTGAAAAATTTCGGAAGCAAAACTTATAACTTTATGCGATGGAATATTTCTTGCTTGTATAAATTCATCAACACGCTGTATAAATGAGCGAACGCATGTTTTGCCCGCGAATTTTAGTTTACCTAAATCAGCTGTGGTACGGTCGCAAGACACTGAAATTACGTTCTGTAGTTCAGGCACAGAAGTTGTAGCATCTCTGACAGAACTTGTACCACAAGAAGTACTAGAAGGAGGCTTTTTAGCTAGAAGAGCAGGAAGCCTTTGTGAAAAAATTTTGTAAGCACTCGTAATATCATCATATTCTTTTTTAATATCGTGGCTACATGTTATCCTTTCGATACGATTATGTAAATGATTTAACATATTTTGCGTTCTCATTAGTGTAGAAACACTTGGGTCAGATACGTCAAGGTTCATTTGTATTTTGGTAAGAACTTCTAAACAACCCTTAAGATCCTGCTTCACCTCAAGTGGAGACTCTAAAATATACTCCGATGGTAAATCAGGTGACAATTTAACAATTTGCTTGCGTAACTCCTCAACAGAAGTAGCGGGAGTAGCACCTCTAATACGCACTTCATATTCTAACTCCGACTTTTGCAAGGACAGAAACTTAATGGGCAACATGATGATAAATTAAGAAAAATTTACACAAAAATGGCGGTACCAGTTGGATAAGTGGTGCAATTAATAACCAAAAAAAATAAATACGCGTTCTCCGTTCTGTTACAAATTATAATTTACTGAACGTCTGGTTTTCTAGTATGATGATGTTCCAGATGATATGATTATGAAATGATGTGAATGAAAACAAATGTTCAGGCAATGATTGAAAAAAAAAAAAAAAACAAATATGCTACTAATGTGTACTAATCATACAAAGACAATATTCCTTGTTCAAAACAATATATTAAACAAAACTAAATAAATTTGAAAAAAAAAACGGAAGTGGCATTTTAGTGCTCAAATCATAAAATTTTACAATGAAATATTTTTACTAAATAAGTATCAGAATGACTAAAATGATGTAAAAATTAATGTTATTGTGTATTAAGTGACAAATATTCATATACTTACAGTTATGTCAGCACAATAGGTACACTTTAGTAACGGTAAAACCAATAATTGGACGTTTTACACTACACAAACACCGACACACAAACCACAACCAAGAAGAAAAGAAAAGAATCAACTGTATATCCACCACGATAAAGGGCGCCAGTGTGACGTACCTACTGCGTGAATTAAAATAAAAGAGGGAGTTAAGCCGCCAACAATTTATTTGCCACAGGGCACGTAACACAGCCGGTAGAAAGGGGAAAAAGGTGGGTAAAGAGCCTATACAGTGAGAGTGATTCTGTTCCTTTCCTCTGGACCAGCACTCTCCTGACGTCACTCGCTGCTGATGAAGGTGGGCGCTCGAGTGATGATGGCCAGGCTCAGGTCGGAGTCTTGCGTAGTTCGTGCGTCAAGGGCCTCGAGGATGCAAGTTGCAAGGCGGACTTTGGACCCTGTAATGCGCCGAAAGCGAAAGCATTATAACTGGCCACAAACTGTGAGCACCCACGGCAACGGACAAGAAGCAAAGCGCATAGTATGTGGCTGTGTTGCAGTGGATGTTCACTATCAGACACGGAGATTACAAGTTTCGAGAGAAATGAGCATAGAATGAAATGATTTTATAATGTGGGTAGAAAATGAAAAGTAATTTAGCGTTATCTCGAAGAAAGTTGGAAATAACAATAGCAGTCAGGTTACCTACCCATTGTTAAAATTAGGCTGGAAAATTAAATTAGAAATACGACAAAAGAAAAATTAAAAACGTTAAAATACGTGATTAGCAAAACTACTTTATAAAATAATAAACCACTTACCCAGAACTGGGGTTAAATCCACAAAGTACCTCAACAGAGGTTGTGATAAAAAATGGAACGACGTCTAACCACGGTTACACAAAAATATATTAATTTTCGTATTAAAGACCGCGGAGCACAGAGACGTGCGTTCTGTTTGGGAGTAGAAATCGTCCTGCTGGCGGTCGTCGGCAGTCGGCTGACCGGCGCGGGAGCCGGCCGCGCCGCGAGAACAATAGGACGGTCTTGTGGGAAATAATATGCTGCTAACTCAATACCAGCGTGTTGATAAATTGTAACTTACGTAACGTAATTTTAGAAATTGTTTGTAATTATAAGTTAAGTATTTATAAGTTTTCATAAGTTTTTATAAGTTTTTTATAAGTTAATATAAAAATATAAATCATGTAACTCATAACGTTACAAGCTAGACTCGCTAAGATTCAAAAACGTCTTACCAAAGACAATTACATCGTCCACGTAAACAAATATATTCATAAAATGAAAACAACCGGGCCAAACTATGTTAAATTTTTATAAGACCAAATGGCAACTATTCCGCATTAAACTAAAGAAGAATCACGTAAATCAGATCATAAATCTCAGAGTAATCGGTGTACATACATTTAAAAAAAACAATCAAGTCGAGAACCTCCTCTTTTTGAAGTCGGTTAATAAAGAAAACTTTGTCTACGATTAAAAGTTGTCTGTTCCAATTCTTTTTATCCATATTTGTATTAATAAATTTATTATCATTTAAAATGTTCTTGTAAGGTCAAAATATTAATATGTCCAGGTGAAGTATGAGTATTTCACTTGAAAGGTAAGTTCCGGAGGCGGAGGCGGCCCGGTCGGAGCTTCCGGCTTCCGGCAGCCGGAACCAAGCGGATTGGGTACTGACCAGTGGAAAACAGTGACTTATTTAGTACAATTTTATTTCTGCCACACAAACAAGCATAGTTAGTTAGTAGCGTAGCGTAGTTTTGTAGCGATGATAGCTCAGTGGTTGGCGCGGTCGGTTCGCATGCCGAAGAGCGTGGGTTCAAACCCCAACAATGAGCTTGAGCTGCCGGTGAAGGAAACACATCTTGAGGAAACCACAGCGTGGTGGTAGGGTATTTTCTAGTACTCGGCTGGCTAGCTACCACCCTCAAGTTGAAAATTTACCGCCAAGCATCTAACGGTATGTTCCGGCAGCCTCACTTGAGAGCCAGTACCATTCCAGGCTAGGTGTTTACCATCTTCTACCACACTGTCACTTAACATCAGGTGAGCTGTGGTCAAATACCTAGCCAGTCAACCATAAAAAAAGCGAAGCGAAAGACTCTGTGGTAAGACTATGCCCTGGACTTTGTTTTGTTACTCAAAGTTTTGTGTACCGCTGCTATAATGGACATGCGTTATATCTTAACATTAGGAGAGCGTCTCGCTCGTATAATTAGCAAAAAGCTGAGCTTTGTGAAGGCTCGCATAGTTTTTCTAACGGGTAATAATTTTTAAAACAGTTTTTTTTAATTATTATAAAACCTCCAAGTTGGGAACACTGATTACGCCTGATTGTAGTGGCGTCATCTAGTATTAAGTAGATTAACTACGATGTATTTGAGTATTGAGTTCAGTTCTGTTGCAGCGATGTTAACTCTTTGGTTTCCTAACAGATGGCGTTAGTAGTACAATAACATTCTGTCCAATGAATACAAAATTGTTATTGTTCATCTGTTTTAATGGTTATAACATTATGTTTTTTTTGACAGATAACACATCTAGATATGAAGTTAAATTACTATGTTAAAGCACAAATCTATACGGGTGATAGTTTTTCAGTGAAGTGTACCACAAAAACGCTCAGGTCGTGAAATAGTATTAGGGCTCGCTTCGTTCACAGTTCAAGAAACAGATTCACTCACGACTCGAAGGCACCCAGATTTTATTTATCAGGGAACACTCACTCGGGTAACAAAAACCTTAGGTACTGATTTCAAATAAACTTTGTTGGAATATAATGATAATTAATAGAATGCGTCAGTAATTAAATGTATCTTTCGTGTAGTATATTAATTATTAGTATATTGTCTAAGCCAAGCGGAAAAAAAGTTTTATATTAGATATTGTTATAGTAAATCTTGCTTTTAGTTGTGTGTAAAAAAACCGGCCAAGTGCGAGTCGGACTCGCGCACCGAGGGTTCCGTACAAACCTGTAGGTATATAAGCAAAAGTATTATAGGTATTTATATTTGGTTTGATTATGTTTGTTGTTCTTTAATTTAATTTTTATGTCTGTATGCGTATATATTTGTCTCTTTTTTTTGTTACCGCCCGGCACTCTCGTGCGTGACGTCACCTGCCGGCCTCGACGGAAGACCAGCGCCGGCTGGTTGCAGTCGGCATTATGCTGAGTTGAGGCCGGTTTGTGACATAAAATGTATTTCTTTCTTTTTATGTTTGTTAAATGTTTTATGTCACTAATAAAGTGTTGTCTATTGTCTATTGTCAAAAGTTATGGTATTTTTTTAATGCTTTTAGCATTAGCAATTTTTCCCTTATCTGTGCTATAAGACGTTGCTTCGTACCAAATTTCAAGATTCTGAGTTCACGGGAAGTACCCTGCAGGTTTTAGTACATTTGCAGCATAAACGGCTGTATCTTTTGATTGCGTTGGCTTAGAAGTTTGATTTTTTCACAGCTCCAAGGGACAGTAGACCTGAGTATTTGATATGAATTTCAGCTTGATACCTCCACGCGTTCCTAAGAAAAAGGATCTTGACAGACAGACAGACGGACAACAAAGTGATCCTATAAGGATTTACGAATTACGAAGTACGTATTGAGAACCTCCTCCTTTTTTTGAAGTCGATTAAAATGTCTCAACTGCAGAGAAAAATCTACGTACTAGAAAAGGGTTCCTCAAACTTGTAGCTCCACGTATCTGTTCGACTTGTAAGACCGAATCTCGCTTACAAAACTGACTACAGTAATGTTCAATCTCTACATAGTATAAAACAAAGTCGCTTCCCGCCGTCTGTACGCTTAGATCTTTTAAACTACGCAACGGATTTTAATGTGGCTTCCTTCAATAGACAGACTGATTCAAAAGGAAGGTTTATGTGTATAATACATGCATATGCACCACGTTAGTATCTACATTGCACCCGAACGAAACCGGGGCGGGTTGCTAGTTAAAAAAAACAGTTTATGCTCAGGTAATATATCAATACTTTTTATTAGAGAACACCCAAAAACAACAAACGTTGGGAGAGTGATTGAAAGGAGTATAAGACTAATTACAGGTCTATTTTGTTGTGGTTGACAGGCTAGATGTTTGACCACAGCTCACCTTGTATTAAGTGACGGTGTGATCGAAAATGGTACACACGCCTGCTGCTGGAACGCCGTTAGATGATTGGCGACAGATTTTCCTCCACTGGCATCGCAAGTTCATTATTGAGATTTGAATCCATGTTCTTCGGTGTGTGAATAACCTTACCACTGAGCTATCATAAGGTTAAATAAATATGTAATCGTTCCACGCATTTGTCCTAAAAACATTTCCCTCTAGTATTTTCAACCAACAATACGGAATTTTTACTGTTTTTTGCCTAAAGCTATACAAATATTTCAACGAGAAATAAACTCGCAATATACTCGCTTTCATGTTGATCTGATAAAATCTGAGCACTAGGGTTGTGCTTGCACAGGTGTTTTATCGATAGACATTCATCATTTTTTTTTTTTTTTAAATGTACTATATTTGTTTTGTGTGTCCATTCAATTCTTGTTTTATGGCTTTTGTGACAATGTTTCACAACTCCGCCACTGTCGCGTAGAAAGATAGACCATCAAACGCAAGAATTTGTACGCTGCTGAGCCACGCTGTTCGGTGAATTGGCATAGCAGAGGTTTTTGTTTGTTACCCTGAAACCAAAACATTTATCTAACTACAAGCGTTTGTGTGTCAAAGTTCATCCAAATCCGTTGAGCCGTTTTTTCGTGATTGACTAACAAACATCCGAACATACAAACTTTTACATTCATATTATTAGTAAATAAATAAATGAATATAACAATTCATAACATTTAGATAAATTATCTTCAACTTTAACACACCCGGTTGTAACCTTGAATAATTGTCGATAATATGTGATAAATTCAAAAAAATAAACATAATGACAGTACCATGTCAATACATTTATGAAAACTTGTTGTACACTCATAAAAATATCAATAGTTTCCCTAAAAATAGCGACATACATAATTTAAATACTAGAAATAAGAATAAACTTGCTGTGCCCAAAACTAGGCTAAACAAGATAAATGTATCCTTTAAAGGGCAATGTATACGCTTCTACAACAAAACTCCTAGTGAGTTGCAAAAATTATCAATAAATAAATTCAAACAAATTGTCAAAAATATCCTATGTAAAAAGGCTTACTACAAAATATCAGATTATCTAGACGATAAAAAAGCTTGGGACGAGTTTTGCTCCAACTCGAAAACTAACAATCTAACAAGGTAAAGGTTTCTTGTTCGCTTCTTTACTTTACCTCAAAAAGATTGAAGTGAACGAAAGATCAAAGTGATCACTTTATTTCCTAGTTTTAAGTATGTTTATAATTTGTGACGTGTGACGTGTCCAAGAGTCCTGTAAGGTCTAAAGGAAATAAAGCACTTTGAGTTTTGAGTTGAGTTGAGTTTTGAATAAAATTATCGATACAAATACTTTCACACGGTAATAAGTCGCATCACTACTAATGATGCTGAACCTCAAACATTTTATATATCCCGATAATACTTTATGATTACAAAATGGGGAAGTACCTATGTATTATTATTTACTAGCTGCGCCCCGCGGTTTTACGCGCGTGGTGATGGATGATAATGACGATGATGAGGATGATGATGATGATGAAAGTAGCCTATGTTTATTCTTTATTCCAGGGTCTAAATTAAACTAAATGCAAAACTTCACCCAGATCCGTTGAGTATATAAATGTTAATCCAGGGTGTCAGCTACCTCCATGCCAAATTACATCGAAATTGGTCCAGCTGTTTGAGCGTGAAGAAGTAACAAACACACATACAAACTTTCGCCTTTTAAAATATTAGTGTGATTTAATATTTACATGAATACAGAACCGGCAAACGTAGTGTAGGACGCCCTGATATTAGATGAAGTGACGATATACGTAAAACAGCTGGCAGTGGCTGGAAGCGAAATGCCGAAGATCAGAAGTGGCGTGTCCTAGGAGAGACCTATGTCCAACAGTAGACGATAAGGTTGTTGATGATGATGATGATGAAACATGACGCGCTTCTGATGTACTGAACTGAGAACCTACTCCTTTTTTGTAGTCGGTTAGAGCGTCAGATTGGTTGGTCGTTTGGCACACACTTCTTTAACCTGAAGTTTTCTTCTAGGCACAATAATTGACCTTTCTGATCGACGATGACCAACAAAGGTAAAATTCCACACCAACAACTTCTGTTCAATTAAAATTTTCCACAATAGCAACAGAGATAGTTGGAATCGATGCAAGCTCCTAGATTAACCTATTGTTAAGTTCGTTTCTCTTGCCAGGTGTAGTCAATGTGGGGCCGCAGGAATTTTCACAGCGGGCCTAATAAAAGAGTCACAGTCATCGCAACACAAGGAATCCTGTTGTGATGACTAGTAACTTGATTTTTTTAAATATTTTCTTTTAATCGTTTTATGATAAAATTTAATTCTTGATCAAAAGAATAATTAATATAATGTCTAATTTGTTTTTTTTTTTGTGTATAAAATAATATATTATTATTATAGAAGAGATCAAATTGTAGAGTTAAAAAATAAAATGCAAATAAATAAATCAAACTAATATTATTATAAAAACTACTGAACGGATTATCATGCGAGTTTCACCAATAGATAGAGTGATTCATGAGGAAGGTTTAGGTATATGTATAATTTGTCAGTTTCATGTAGTATCTACATTCACCAACACTTTTGCAATGCCGGTGCTGGTCACTAGTAAAGTATGCACACCAATAAATTTTGGTTTTTTTTTAAATTTTGTAAAAGTATTGTGACGAACGAGACGCTCTCCTGATGTCGAGAGATAACGCTTGTCCATGACCATTGCAACGATACACAGAACTTTGAGCAGTAACGAAAAGGTTTGATTCCACGTTCATTGTGCGGACTGCTAGACAGTGAAATGCGCTGCCTGAGTGGGTGTTCCGTTGGATATAATCTGGGTGTCTTCAAGTCGAGATTGAATCAGTTTCTTCTAAGCAAGCGTGCTCCATCTTAGATCATATTATCACTTAATATTAAGTGAGATAGTGGTCAATCTTATTATAGCTTATTTACTACAAAAAAAGCAAAATACAGACACACTACTGCTTGGCGGCAGAATATTTGGTACTGCGGTGGTACCTAGATGATCTTCTGCTAAGAAAATCTACCACCATGTCTCTAGCTTTCAGTCTATAGCCTACATCCTCAAACACCTAGCTTGTCATCCATAAAAACGTACATACTTTTTAAAGGAAAAACATGACGCGGACCATTTGTCCGACCTACAAGGAAAAAAACTTGAGCGTTACTGCTCCATTGTTTCCTTCGTTCTTTGTGATTAAAAAATCGATTCTCATTCATTTGTAAGTCTCATTCTTTCTATTTAAATGTGATTAATAAAAATGTTACTCCAGTGAATTATCAATGTTATATTGTATTTAATAAGGTATCGTTTAGTTAAGCAACAATATGAAAGCTCACTTTTTAAAAAATTAATATTCCCCGTCTCGGGCAGGCTAAGGCTGTAAGGCCATACTGTCTTGTCCTACGTGATAATAGTATACCATTCATATCGCTATGGTTTTTGTAATTTGGATATAGTCAAAGTCCAGTCCTGGTCGAGTCCAGTCATGCCTTAGTAAAGTAGTGGCGATTGTAAGCTTCGATGGAGTTTTGGAGGCAACACGAAAAGTCATGTTTCACCACATTATATCATTCTCCCACACTCGCGCTTGTAATTTTTGTTGCTTCCAAAACTCCATCCAGAAGCTTATAGTAAAGTCGCCACTACTTTACTAAGGCATGACTTGATTTGACTGGGAGCGACGGGACTTGATCAAGACTAGACTTTGACTGTAACAATAGATGATAAAGAAGCTGAAAAATGGAGACTACTCACAAAATATAGAAACATTGAAACTGGCAGAAAGCACAGAGTGCGATGCCAAGAAGAAAGAGAAGAAAAAAAAAATACTTTTTACATCAGATTTTGTTTATTAAAATTAATTTAAAACTTATTTATTCATTGATAGATTAACAGAGCGATAGATTGACATAACAAATAGACAGATTAATACAAAAAAAATAATTATATAATTAAATTTACAATTTAAAAAGAACCATCAAAATCGATTCATAATTATCGAAATGACCGCGTAACGTACATACAAAAATAAAACAAACAGCTGAATTGAGAACCTCTTACTTTTTTGAAGTCGGTTAAAACACGAAGCGTCGATTTGCAAAGAAGAATGAGGTTAAGCTTAGAATGAGTATTTCGTGAGGAATATACGTGTCATTACTAACTGTTCCTAAATTCTACGAAATGAACCAACTTATTGTTAAATTCCACTAGTATAATTATTATAAGTATGTATTTAAAACCCACAAGGTGGACAGACGACCTCATAAAGACTACAGGAACGCGCTGGATGCGAGCCGCTTCCAACCGGTCATATCATATCATATCATATCATATTTTTATTGGTAAAAAATAAATTTACAAGGTCTTTATGGAAGTCAATGGGGGAGGTCTATGTCCAGCAGTGGACGTCCTACGGCTGAGATGATAATGATGATGATGATGTATTTAAAAAATTTGAAAATATTGTAATGAAAAATAATTTTCTTAAAACTTAATACATTTTACAGATGGGACAATTTCAGAAATTTGGTAAACGCCATTGTCAGCTGAAAGTCACGCGAATTTATCTCGATTTTTACTTTAATCGAGACGATTCACTTTCAAAGTTTCAAAAAGTCAAACACGCCCGTGGAAAGGAGGTCATTCGGTGCCGTATTTACTGTTTCATAGCCATTAGCTCCCCCACCACTCTCGCTGTTTCCGACGACAAAAGGAAATGGTACGTCTCGCTCTTGGCGGAAATCGCTTTTCGACTACTTTTTGAGATATGCCTTTATTGTTATGTTCTCTTTTAACCCGACCACGAATAAGCTTAATTTTTTTTGGCCAGCTAGGTGTTTGACCTATGCTCACTTGATATTAAGTGAAGCTGTAATCGAAAATGAAGCATATCTAGCCTCATGTGGAACTGGAACTCAAGGTGCTCTGTGGCAAATTTTCAACTTGAGGGTAGTAGTGTGGAAACCATAGCGTGGTGGTAGAGTACTTTCTAGTACTCGGCTGGATAGCTACCATCCTCAAGTTGAAAATCTATCGCCAAGCATCTAACGGTGTGTTCCTGGCAGCCTCACTTGAGAGCCAGTTCCATTCCAGACTATGTGTGATTTACCATCTTTGACCACACCGTCACTTAACATCAGGTGAGTTGTGTTTAAGCACCAAGCCTGTCAGCTGTAAAAAAAAGAATAAATATATTTTATATGCAAAATTTTGTAAGGCAGTCTGTTCATACAAAATCATTTTTAATTAATAACATCGCCATCTAGCGCCAAACTAAGCAAAACTTGTACTACGGGAACCGGATAGCTGATAGATTTTTTTCGTGTAAAAGTAATTAGACGAACTGGACGCTCTCCTGATCTCCTGAAGAGATGACGCTTGTCCACAACCATTGCAGCGATACGCACTTGCGATGGTCATTGTCGTTTACCATCAGGAAAACAGACCGCTTATCTAATTACTTACACATAAATAATTGTGCCTACCTTACCTATCCGGAACGAAGTAATTCGCCAGAGAACTAAAGTCACCGGCATAGCTCAGCGTATTAGCAAGCTGAAGTGGCAATGGACTGGACATATCTGTCGCAGAACTGATAACCGCTGGGGTAGACGTGCTCTGGAGTGGAGACCGCGAATTGGCAAACGTAGCGTAGGACGCCCTGAGACTCGATGGAGTGACGATATACGTAGGACAGCTGGCGGTAGATGAAAGCGAAAAGCCGAAGATCGGGCTTAGTGGCGTGTCTTGGGAGAGACTTGATCGTGGCGATAGGCTGATGATGAAATAATTGTGCCCTGCCCTGTTAGCTCAATTGGTAATATATCTGCTTCAAGAGGCGTAATGCGTGGGTTCGATTCGCACCAAGGCAAACATTTATGTGACAAAAAACATTGACAATGACAAATTCCAATTAAGTTCTTGTTTATTATTTAGTTTGAATTAAGGTTAGGTAATTACTACCTGCCTCTCCGCTGACAGTTGTTAAGATAATTCCATCGGAGTTGCCTTTAAAACAACTTATTTATATAGCGATGATAGCTCAGTGGTTAGCGTGGTCGGTTCGCATGCCGAAGGGCGTGGGTTCAAACCCCAACAATGAGCTTGAGCTGTCGGTGAAGGAAAACATCGTGAGGAATCCATAGCGTGGTGGTAGGGTCTAGTACTCGGCTGGCTAGCTACCACCCTCAAATTGAAAATCTGCCGCCAAGCATCTAACGGTGTGTTCCGGCAGCCTCACTTGAGAGCCAGTTCTATTTCAGGCTTGGTGTGCTTTACCATCTTCGACCACACCATCACTTAACATCAGGTGAGTTGTGGCCAAACACCTAGCCTGTCAGATATAAAAAAAAAAAAATCTTTGATATAAAAGTTTTCACCCTGTTCATAAAGGGATCATATATCTTAATTTTTTTTATTATATGACTTATTTCGTAACATCCACTTTCACTCACATCACACACACACATCACATCATCAGCCATAGGCCGTCCACTGCTGGACATAGGCCTCCTCCTGGGGGGGTTTTGCCAATACTCGGCACGCTTCGCAGGCGGGTTGGCGAGCGCAGTTAGGTGTGATTGTTGAAGGAAGACGCTGCTGGCGGATTACATCCCTTAGCCGACTCTTACGGCGACCACGGGTAGAGAGGGTGGTTTTGTGTAAATTGGTTGAATTATGAACAGATTAGACCTACGACAGACAAAACATGTAGGCGTAATATGCTCTATTACCCGCGCGAAGCCGGGGCGGGTCGCTAGTAATGAATATATCTACGTTTGGCTACCAACTCGCCTGATGGGAAGCGACGGTGCGGCCAAGGATGGAGCACGCTGATCTAGAAGAAATCAATACACTAAACCCTTAAAAACGTCCAAATTGTAGTTGTTTTTTTTTTATATAAAAGTAATGAGACGATCCAGACGCTCTCCTGATGGTAAGATAACGCCTGTCCATGACCATTGCAGCGATACACAGAACTTTGAGTAACAAAACAAAGTCCAGGGCATCGCTGCTTTGGCGCTCATTACTTTGAGACTTTCGATGGTTAGTCTCAACAGCACTGTAATATTGCTGCAGTGCCCTTCCAATAATGTTTACACACTACTGCTTGTCGGCAGAACATCTGGTACTACCTAGACGACCTCTTGCTAACCAGATCTACCACCAAGTAACTTTTTTTTATAACATATGGTCTTTGATCGCCATCTCGCCTGATGTTAAGCGATGATGCGGTCTACGGTGGAGCAAGCTCGTCTAAAAGAAACCGACCTACACCTAGGTGATGTAACGCGCAAGCTCATTGTTGGGGTTTGAACCCACACTCTTCGTCGTGCGAACCGACCGCGCTAACCACTGAGCAATCATCGCTACAATGTTACTTACTTACCCCACGTACATACATGGGCGAGAGATAACCTAATTACAGATGCTTTCAGGTTCTCTAGAAGGCTATTACACTCAATTTAGATAGGTACTGTATTGTTTGAACAGTTGATAAATCAGCTTTGAAACGCTGCGTTGTGGGAACGTAAAAAAAGTCATGTCCCATCGTATTATTATTATTAATGTAGATACTAATGTGGTGCATATGCATGTATTATACATATAAACCTTCCTCTTGAATCGCTCTGTCTATTGGTGGAAGCCGCTGCGTAGTTTAAAAGATAGTACCTGGTTGACCGAGCATTGCTCGGCTGAAAACATGGATAAAACGACGTTTTCTGAAGATGAAATCTAGCTAGATCGATTTTTCGCCCCCGTAACCCCCTGGATACAAAATTTCATGAAAATCGTTGGAGCCGTTTCCGAGATTCAAAATATATATATATATACAAGAATTGCTCGTTTAAAGATATAGATAGATAGATAGATAAGCGTACAGACGGCGGGAAGCGACTTTGTTTTATACTATGTAGAGACTAGCGACCCGCCCCGGCTTTGCACGGGTGCAATGTAGATACTAATGTGGTGCATGTGCATAAGAGTCGGCTAAGGGATGTAATCCGGAAGACGGGCAGCAGCGTCTTCCTTGAACAATCACACCTAACTGCGCTCGCCAACCCGCCTGCCAAGCGTGGCGAGTATTGGCAAAACCCCCCCAGGAGGAGGCCTATGTCCAGCAGCGGACGTCCTATGGCTGATGATGGGATGTGATGTGACACAAAACCTTGACAAACTTTATATATAAACCTTCTTCATGAACTGTATCTGAGCTAGCATGATAATCCATTGAGTAGTTTTTAAGTTTATTGTTATTATTTATTTTATAACTTTGATTAGCAAAACAAAGTCCAGGGCGTCGCTGCTTTGGCGCTCATTACTTTGAGTCTTTTGATAGTTAGTCTCAATAGTCCTGTAATTTGTATTTCTTAAATGATAGTCTTGTTAAATAGAATTATTAATTATTTAAAGGTAGACGTTAAGTATTAATGATTCTGAAGTTAATTCTATCACTCACAAAGCGTTTCCAATCAAGGGCTTATGTTCAAAGCCGGCTTCTACGCGGGTCTGTACCGCCTTCGCTGTAAGTGAATTAATAATTACATCTGGTATATGGGGCGTTCCATTGTTGAACATTGAGATATGAGCGAAAAAGCGGCGATGTCGTCATCGTTGTTTTGGTACTCAAATTCTGAGTACCGCTGCAATGGTCATGGACAGGTGTTATATGTATCGAATCAGAAATGAGGAGATCCGTAGATGAACCAAAGTTACCGACATAGCCCAGCGGATTAGCAAGTTGAAGTAGCAGTGGGCAGGGCACATAGCACGCAGAACTGATGGCCGATGGGGCTGCAAAGTTGCAAAGGGAGACCACGGACCGGCAAGCGCAGCGTAGGACGTCCACCCACAAGGTGGATAGACGACCTCACAAAGACCGCAGGAACGCGCTGGATGCGAGCCGCTTCCAACCGGTCTTTATGGAAGTCAATGGGGGAGGTCTATGTCCAGCAGTGGACGTCCTACGGCTGAGATGATGATGATGAAAAAGTACACTATATATTAATTCAGGTAATATTATATATGTGTGCAATCCAAATCCGTTCAGCTGTTTTTGCGTGATTGAGTAACAAACTAATATTGTCATTACCCGCGTGGTGTGATGGATGATGATGATGATGAAAAGTATCCTATGTTTTATTCCAGGGTCTAAAGTATCTACATGCAAAATTTCATCCAGATCCGTTCAGCCGTTCTGGCGTGATTGACTAACAAACATCCATCCAAACTTTCACATTTATAATATTAGTGGGATAGTAGGATAGGTTTGCGTTTGACCACACGCCTAATGTAAAGCAGTAGTGTGGTCTAAGATGGAGCACGCTTACCTAGAAATAACCTATTTACTCTAGATTTGAAGACGCCCATATTGTACCTAACAGGGAACACAGACTTCGGCAGAGAGTTCCACATCCTAGCTGTGTGAATAAAAAATGAGGAATCGATATTTTGGTTGACGTTAGACAAATGACAGCCCTCATCAAATGCCAGGCTCATTGGGAGTATGTCTGCCTGAGCTGTAGGGCGTGGGTTCGATTCCCGCCAAGGACAAATGTTTGTTTGGTATAAGCAAATGTTTGTTCTGTGTCTGGGTGTTCTGTATGTATTATAAGTATGTATTTACAAAAAAAAGTATTTATGTATCCTGTCAGTTATCTGACTTCCATAACACAAGCTCTGCTTAGTTTGTGGTCAGATGGTGCTGTGTAATGTGTAATTTATTTAATGCTTCAAGATACTTGTGTGCGCTTAGGACTTATAAACAAGTATATATTTTAGGCCTTAGAAGTCTTCATTTATCTTTTAAGCAATATTTTATCAATTTGTGGGAAATTAGGCGAAAACAATTCCACGAATGTCAATTCGTCGTGTTTTCAAGGAATTGTTTTCGACGAATTTTCCACAGATGATTTTATCTGTATTTACCTCAATGGGTTCTGTACCTCAAAAGGAAGGTCTCTTCTCATTGTGAGAATGATTAGGCTATAGTCCACCACGGTGGCCAAGTTCGGGTTGGTAACAAGAAAAAACGGAACCCTTATAGGATCACTTTGTTGTCCGTCTGTCTGTCTGTCAAGATCCTTTTTCTCAGGAACGCGTGGAGGTATCAAGCTGAAATTCATATCAAATACTCAGGTCTACTGTCCCTTGGAGCTGTGAAAAAATCAAACTTCTAAGCCAACGCAATCAAAAGATACAGCCGTTTATGCTGCAAATGTTCGACACTCGCAAGGGAATCAAAACCTACAGGGTACTTCCCGTGAACTCAGAATCTTGTAATTTGGTACGAAGCAACGTCTTATAGCACAGATAAAGGAAAAATTGCGAAAAGCATAAATTACCAGTAAAAAAAATACCATTACTTTTACTTATATACCTACAGGTTTGTACGGAACCCTCAGTGCGCGAGTCTGACTCGCACTTGGCCGGTTTTAGCCAAAAATATGTTTATCACAGAAACATATTTTTCAAAATCAAATTTGTTTTGTCAATAAAGTTCTTTTTCGTTTTTATTTTTAAGTATTAATCAAAAATGTTCTGGAGTGGAGACCGCGAATTGGCAAACGTAGTGTAGGACGCCCTGAGACTCTATGGAGTGACTATATACGTAGGACAGCTGGCGGCGGATAGAAGCGAAAAGCCGAATATCGGGCTAAGTGGCGTGTCTTGGGAGAGGCCTATGTCCAGCAAGGGAATGCGATAGGCTGATGATGATGAATCAAAAATAAAAAAAATAAAAACTCGAAAAGTAACTTCAAATTTCACCTCGATCAGACCGGTGGTATATGCTCCCACCCATATATTCTTCAAACGGCTGAACAGATTTTCATGAAACAGCTTGATCACACCACCTTATAAAAACTAAAAATTTAATTACATCAAAATCGGTACAGCTGTTTCGGAACGACGCCATAGACGGACAGATATACATGATATACTTCTGTTTGCACCGGTTAAAAAATGGTCGAGATTCGAACACAAAACAGTCAAAAGCACGTTACATCCAATAAGTTGTACTATTCATTAGTGACGGAATTCGATCAATACAAAAATAAAAACTTGATGGACGGTCGACCCTTAACCTAATTATTATAGTGTAAGAGCTGTTGATCAAACTGTGTCAATAAAATGACCATCTTTTTAACCATGTTAAAATTCGCGTTTGACCACGAACTCACATGATGGTAAACGCCAAAATGTCAAAAGATCTTTAGAGATTTTGTAGCGATGATAGCTCAGTGGTTAGCGAGGTCGGTTCGCATGCCGAAGGGCGTGGGTTCAAACCCCGACAATGAGCTTGACCTGCCGGTGAATGAAAACATCGTGAGGAAACCATAGCGTGGTGGTAGGGTACTCTCTAGTACTCGGCTGCCTAGCTACCACCCTTAAGTTGAAAATCTGCCGCCAAGCACCTAACGGTGTGTTCCGGCAGCCTCACTTGAGAGCCATTTCTATTCCAGGCTAGGTGTACTTTACTATCATATCGACCACACTGTCACTTAACATCGGGTGAGCTATGGTCAACACATAGCCTGTCAGCCATAAAAAAAAGGAGAAACCACTGATCACAGTAAATTTTCACCAAGTTTTTTCAATGTATTAGTAATGAGACGAACCGGACGCTTACCTGATGGTAAATGATATCGCTGCAATGGTCATGGACATCTCCTTGACCATTGCTGCGATACACAGAACTTTGAATAGCAATACAAAGTCCAGGGCATCGCTGCTTTGGCGCTCATTATTTTGAGACTTTCGATGGTTAGTCTCAACAGCGCTGTAATTTCACTAGTTTTACACTATTTAGAGAGGATGGTTTAAATATTCCTACAGAATATTGTGTTCTGCCTCTCTGCCTACAATATTCCTGCCGTTGGTGATAAAAAAAGGGAATTTATGCGCACATGGCTGTAGTCACGCACGTTATATTGAATCCACCCATAGCTATTGTAATGAGGCCTTTGCCACGGGTAGAAAGTAAAAATTAAACAAAAAAAATTGTCAGATAAGCAGTTTTAATGTCAAAGTATTTTTTTTTTATTGTTGACTGTCTAGATGTTCCAGCAGTGTTCCAGCAGTGGACGTCCTATGGCTGATGATGTGATGTGTGTTAAAAAATTAAATTACAATAAAAAATTAAGTCGAATTATAAAAAAAACATAAAGAGCAGGCACGCGCTGGATGCGAGCCGCTTCCAACCGGTCTATATGGAAGTCAATGGGGGAGGCCTATGTCCAGCAGTGGACGTCCCACGGCTGAGATGATGATAATGATGATAAAAAAGGTAATCTATTAATTTTATATAAATATCATAATTATACGATTATTATTATGTATATTCTAGCGTGTTATTGTTGTTGTGACATAATAAATCTAAATTTTTTTGGCCGGTTTGTGACATATTTTTTTTTGTAAAAATTTATTTTTGTTATTTCTTTTTGTATGTATAGTTAAATGTAATGAAATTTGTAATAAGTATCCTAACAGTATACCTACTGTTTTTTGATTTAAATAAATTAAAAAAAAAACGTAATAAATTAATACAATAAATATCGTAGGACACACAGATAGAGTCAGATAACTGATAAAATACATTTTTTTTTTGTAAATACTTATAATACATACAGAAGAACACCCAGATACAGAACAAACATTTTTGTTTTTATCACAAAATAGCTATTTGTCGTGAATAGGAATCGAACTCAAGGCCAACAGCTGTTCGTTTCCCACCGGGACAAAAATATATGTATGTGACGATAAATAAATGTTTGTTCTGTGTCTGGGTGCTGTATATTTTATTTACTAAAAAAGTATTACCTTATTCTGTCAGCTGTCTGGTTTCTATAGTACAAACTTTGCTTAGTTCAGGGCTGTGTGAAATGTCCTCCAAAATTTATTACAACAATTTAAATTTTCATCAAGTTCCATACAGCCGTGTAGTCGTGAAAAGTCAGACAGAAAGAAAGGCAGACTTACTTTTTTTTTCTCTTTCTTCTTGGCATCGCACTCTGTGTATTCTACCAGTTTAAAGTCGGTCCCAGTCAAATCGAGTCATGATTCAAGATTCAAGATTCAAGATTTTATTGTTAAATGTGGGTGGTAAAGATCTTATACAAAATTATATATACATGTTTCCATACAAATTACCTCTTTCAGAGGTGTACAATAATGTCATTTATATTTTACACATTTTTATCGTTTAAATATTCTGGTATTGTGTAATAACATTTGCTCAACAACCAAGAATTTAGTTTATTTTTAAATGTTCTATTAGGTAGCTTTTTTATTTCGACCGGGAGTTTATTATAGACTGTAATTGCCATTATGTAAGAGTTTCTCTTGTACAACTCGAGCTTACATTTTGGAAAATACAGCTTTTTGTAATGTATTTTTCTGACAGTATTTTTTGGTACTTTATCTGACTGAAAGTCAAAATATTCGGGATGTTCTTGGACAAATATACATATTTGTTTAATATACATACAAGGTAATGGCAAAATATTGAATTTTTGGAAAATAGGCCGACAGCTATCGATAGACCAGGCTCCACAGATTGCACGCACGCACTTTTTTTGTGTTTTGAATGCCCTTTCTATGTCGACTGAGTTGCCCCACAAAAGTAGACCATATGCTAACGTTGAAGATACATAACCGTGGTAAGCACTTAATGCGGCTTCTCTCGATACTGAAAGTCTCAATTGTCTAATGGCATATACAAATCGGTCAAGCTTACTATAGACATTAGCTACGTGACACTTCCAATAACAGTTCTTGTCAATGAATATACCCAGAAACTTACACGTTCAACGAGCGTATTTTGATATTTTATACTTAATTTGTTTTCTTTAGAGTGATAAGATTGGAATTGTATTACATTACTTTTACCTATATTAATTGCCTTAGTAAAGTGGTGACTTTACTATAAGCTTCTGGATGGAGTTTTGGAAGCAACACAAAAAGTCATGTTTAACCACATTACATCATTCTCCCACACTCGCGCTTGTAATTCGGCACTTTATAAATAAAACACCACTATTTTTATGCATAAAAACTCGAAAAAAACAAAGAAAACGTCGTTTTATCCATGTTTTCAGCCGAGCAATGCTCGGTCAACCAGGAACTTTAAAAATAAAATGTGCTTTGATAAAATCAAATTGCATATCACGTACCTATCTTTTTAAATTATGTTTACTATTATTTAGAGAATTTCTTCTAGAAGGTTTATATGTCCTTGCAGAGTCGGGACAAATCATTAATCTTGATTCTAACTCTGCTAATAAAATAAAAGCGAAAGTAAGTCTGCCCAACACAATTTGATGGAGTTTTGGCGGGAACGCGGTGAGCGTCGTGTCGCCCCATTGTATTTTTTTTCTAAAACTAGTGTTTTTTCGAGTTTTTATGCATAAAAATAGTGGTGTTTTATTTATAAAGTGCCGAATTACAAGCGCGAGTGTGGGAGAATGATATAATGTGGTTAAACATGACTTTTCGTGTTGCTTCCAAAACTCCATCCAGAAGCTTATGGTAAAGTCACCACTACTTTACTAAGGCATGACTCGATTTGACTGTGACCGACTGGACTTGATCAAGACTAGACTTTGACTGTAACTATAGATGATAAAGAAGCTGAAAAATGAAGACTACTCACAATATATAGAAACATTGAAACTGGCAGAATGCACAGAGTGCGATGCCAAGAAGAAAGAGAAGAAAAACCCTTAAAATTGTCTAAAGAGTTTTAATCGTAAAAAGAATGTACAGGAATGTAATATTTCGAAATGGTTTTGGAATCAGTAAAGTTTTTTTTCTTCTTTACATGCCTAATTGGGCTGTAACAACTGTCAAATTGATCGGTCAAGTTTGTACAATATATCGAAAAATATGTTATTAGTTAAATAAGTTATAGCTAGTTAATAATTAGTACCTGGATGACCGAGCTTTGCTCGGGTGAAAACACGGATAAAACGACGTTTTCTAAAAATGAAACCTAGCTAGATCGATTTATCGCCCCCGATACCCCCTGCATACTAAATTTCATGAAAATCGTTGGAGCCGTTTCAGAGATTCAGAATATATATATATATATATATATACAAGAATTGCTCGTTTAAAGGTATTAGATTCAGATATCTTTCATGTCTAGTGGCTTCAGCCCCACTTCCATTAAAACTTTGAATTGTCTCTACGGACCGGCGCCATTTTGTTTTTCTTACGTCACCGCTTCGCAACTTGTCTCACTTCGTGACTGAAAACGCAGACCAACCATTCATTCATACGTTTAAAACCAACTTAAACGGGATTACAGAGTTCTCAGCAATCTAGTGTGTGTGTGTGCGTGGGTGCTTGTGTGCGTGTGTTGGTATATGATGCCTACATGTGTGTAGTAATTCGATATGGGATTATAGCTTGGGGAAACTCTTCAGATATTCTAAAAGTATTTAAAGCACAGAAAATGTTCGAGCCATGTTCACTATCAAATGGTCACAATCTTGTAAACCTGTTTTTAAATCACAAAATCTTTTGACGGATGTATCTACATTTATGAAATGGCTAAATTTGTTAGAAGCAACTCATCTTTGTTTCCTGCTTATGATAAGTTTAGTAAGCGATCTGGAACGCAAGTGCAAAAAAATGCCTACAGTCTCGCTGGAATTGTTTAGAAACTGTGATTACATGGCGCCACTTATATATAATTCTATTCCTGCCAACTTAATTGAATTGCCAAACAATAAATTTTATGCAGAACTAGCTGTGCTTCGCGGTTTCACCCGCGCTAGATGCCTATGTCATAGTAGCTTTATGCATGCAAAGTCTCAGCCCGATCGGTTTAAAATTGACAAAGTTTCATACAAACTTTCATCCCCTATTTTATCCCCTTGGGGGTAGAATTAATCAAAATCCTTTCTTAGCGGATGCCTACGTCATAGCATCTACCTGCATGCCAAATTTCAGCCCGATCCGTCCAGTGGTTTGGGCTGTGCGTTGATAGATCACTATGTCAGTCAGTCAGTCACCTTTGAGTTATATATATTTAGATTAAAGAAGTGGTTGGCGCAAGAAAGCTTCTCTACAGTGAAGGATCTTCTTAACAAGGCATCGTGTCGGTTTAAAGTATACCAAGGCAAATAGGCTTTTTAAAATTGACTTTAAATTATATACAATTATGAAAATAAGTTTGTCATCTGTTTATTAAGTATGCTATTATAATCTTTTGACATTCCTAAGTATTAATTTATTGACGTTATAATTCCTTTTTTTTTATTTACCCATTGTTTTGATTTTGTGACTAATTAGTACTATTATTTATCTTCGAAAAGTATGTTCACATGTCGAGTTATGGCAAAATTATTAATTTTAAAAGATCTGTATGTTACCCTTTTTATGTGAATAAATGATAATTGAATTGAATTGTGTTTGTGTGTGGGTGCGTGCGTATGCTCACGTATGTGTCGTATACATATAATCACGTCACAGTGGTTCCCTCAAGACGACAAACGATCTCCTGGATGGCCCAGACGGAGATGGAGGGACGAACTTGACTCCTGTATGAAAGGATGGACTCTTGCAAAAGATGGAGAAAGATGGAAGGAGGGAAGGGAGGCCTTTGTCCCTGCATTGGGATAGTACAGGCTGATAATAAACGAGCAACTCTTGTATATATATGAATATATATAATCTGAATCTCGGAAACGGCTCCAACGATTTTCATGTAGTATGCAGGGGGCTTTGAGGGCGATAAATCGATCTAGCTAGGTTTCATTTTTAGAAAACGTCGTTTTATCCGTGTTTTCACCTCGGTCCAAGCTCGGTCATCCAGGTACTAATTTTTTATTAAGACAATTTTAAAATTAATAGTTCCTTCAGAATCACCAATATAAATATATATATATATATATATATATATATATATATATAATTATATGCATATAAAATTATTACACAAAAACACTTTAATAATAGTGTAGATGACATTCTAAGATTATTTTTACTGAGAAAATTTATCGCAACAGTTTGATAAAAAAAATACAGTTCCGTTTGATGTACCAGATGGAGTATTATATATTTTTTGTTTAACAATATTAGCATATAAGGAGAATAACACTAATTTAAGAAATTATTCTATGATTTATTGCAATTGAGAAAATTTGTCTAATTCTTTTTTGAAAACAACAATCCCCTGTATCATTGAGATAATTGTCTTTTTTTTGGCTGTATTAAAATGTATTAACTTAATGTTTACTGAGACGAGATAATTGCTTGTGTTTGAATATTAAATAACATCGTTGTCTGTCTCAATTCTGCATGTAAAGAAGATAAAACTTTACTGATTTCAAAACCATTTTAAAATATTACAGTCCTGTACATTATTTTTACGTTTAAGACTTTTTAAACTATTATTTTAATAAAATACATAAAGTTAACTTGTTTTAAACGTGGACAGACTACCTATTAAAGACCACAGGAACGTGCTGGATGCGAGCCGCTTCCAACCGGTCTTCATGGAAATCAATGGGGGAGGCCTATGTCCAGCAGTGGACGTCCTACGGCTGATAATGATGATGATGATGAAACTTGTTTTTTAATTGACCTCTTGCAGGCATACGAGGCAGAATGGCTTTACGCCTTTAGCCTGCCCGATGGGACAAACTAAATTTAAAAAAAAAACTTTCTCCACCTTACATATTATGTCACCGCGGACTTGTCTGTAGATCTATAAAAGAGGAATATCCCGCCATGCATTGTTTTGTTATATCTCAAAGGGATTAGGCAGCGTTTTCGATGAAAGCTCGCAGGTGGCTTGACTTTTTCCGACACTTCCAACAATAATCATCATATTTCAACCAATTTACACAAAACCTTGACAAATAATATACCTAAACCTTCCTCATGTATCACTCTACCTATTGGTGAAACTCGCATGATGATCCGTTCAGTAGTTTTTAGGATTATCGCGAACAGACAGACGCGGTGAACGACTTTGTTTTATAATATGTAGTGATGATAAAGTATATATGATAATGTTTCAAATAACATATGTGATATTTATTATATAGATATTTAGTAAAGGACATATATTTTTGATGTTTTTTTCTTTATTTAATGACATAGTACATTTATTTTATTGAATTAGATTTATACACACGTATTAAAAAAAAAAAAAAAAGTATCTTTTTCGGGGAGTGTGCATTTGAACTGCGCAATTTGGTTCCCCTGCACCTTTCTACTACCGGAATGAGAACTGGATCTCAAGTGAGCAACATGCACGGCATACACTTTGCATACAGTAATCTCAAGCGTGGAGGTAAGGTATTTCTCTAAAATATCATCTTTGTATTTTTTTTGTTATTGCTGATGGGCTAGATGTTTGACCACAGCTCACCTGATGTTAAGTGACGGCGTGGTCGAAGATGGTAAAACACACTTACTACTGGGTACTAGCTAGCCAGTTGGGTACTAGAAAGTACCCTACCACCACGCTATTGTTTTGCTCACGATGTTTCCCTTCACCGGCAGCTCAAATTCATTATTGAGGTTTGAACCCACGCCCTTCGTCATGCGAACCGACCACTCTAACCACTAAACTACCATCGCTACAAAAAATTGTCAAAATTGAATTTCTATTGATAGGTTCAAGCAGAGTGTGGTCTAACGAGAACCTATTTTGAATTTAAAAAAAACCGGCCAAATGCGAATCGGACTCGCGCACGAAGGGTTCCGTACCATTATCTATGAAAAAGGCAAAAAAGTCGCGTTTGATGTATGGGAGGCCCCCTTAAATATTTATTTTATTTTGTTTTTAGTATTTGTTGTTATAGCGGCAACAGAAATACATAATTTGTGAAAATTTCAACTGTCCAGCTATCGCGGTTCTTGAGATACCGCCTGGTGACAGACAGACGGACGGGCAGACAGACAGTGAAGTCTTAGTAATAGGGTCCCGTTTTTACTAGAACCCTAAAAAGCACTACCCTTGAACAATTTTACTTCACAAACTCATTATACATACATTTTATGTTTAATTTAAAAGTAGTTGAAATAGGAGTGAGAGAAATTCCAGCAGTCTTTGTTAAACTAGAAATAATCTCACAATGTTGTCTAACAACTTATTTCAAATATGAATGTCTCTATCCCTTGGCCTGGGCCGCCCACACGTGGGCCTTCAAATATTATATGTACTTTGCATGTGTAAATATTCGCAATGTAGCTAAGAATGACCTTGTTCGTCATCTAAGTGTCGCCGTAAGTATGATCGTTTGATCATACCATACTTGAAATTATAATCAACTAAATAAAATTTCATCGCGCTTTGTAAATGATAGCTCAGTGATTAACTTGTTTGGATCGCACGCTACAGGTGTAGGGCCAAATTTCAAAACAAAAAAAAAAAGCAACATCTTGCTTGGAAAAACAGCAGTACTGTTAAATATCTAGATTTTTAGCTAGCTAGCAAGCAAGAAATGGTAGTGTGTTTTAATCTGCCGCCAAGCATCTAATGGTGTGTTCCCGCAGCCTCACTTGAGAGCCAGTTCTATTCCAGGCTAGGTGTGCTTGCTATCTGCAACCACACCGTCGCACCACACTGTGATTAAAAAAAGTAGGCCATCGCGCTACTTGTATTACCTCGTGACTATTCCATTCAGGGCATCGAAACTCGGTTCAATTTTGAAAACCCGGGTTTTCGGGTCTAAGAGTAATCAAAACCCGCGTAGATCGGTTTTTCGAGCATTTCGATCTATTTATTGTAATTTTTTAAAATACACTAATTTGCGTTTATATATCGATTTCCTACAATGAGTACAAAATATAAAGGATGAGGAAGAATTTAAATAAATGAAACAGTACTTTACAGATTACAAAAACAGTTTTAATGTTTAAAAAAGTGATATAGATTTATTTTTTCTATTAGCGCGACGAGCTTCGCTACACCCTCCCCTCTCCACTGCTCCACACTTCACCCCATTCATGTCCTGAGATGGACGCGCGCGTTCCATTTGACTTGCATGGCTTGTTTTATTGTTAGGAACGTAGCAACGAAGCTACTTTTTACGCAATAAATAATAATTTATCAAAGCGTGTTTTTATTCCATTTACTTATTATTGCATTCGAAGTGGCTTAAACTTAATAAGTAACAAAAACAAAACTATTATTAAAAACCCCGAAAAACCCGAGTTTTAAAAATTAAAACCTGTGTTTTTTTTGTAATCCTCAGAACCGGGAAAACTCGGGTTTTTTTGGTCCGGGTAAACCCGGGCTCGATGCCCTAGTTCCATTGCTTTTGTATTCTACGGCCACGCCTACGGGTTAAACAATGTGGCCTAACCAAACAAAGGTTCGAGCATGTAAGTTTTAAGCTAGCTGCTAAACTAGATGTGTTAGTTAAATCATAATTTCTGAGCACAGTAACCTGTAGTCAAATGCCTACTTTAAGAGACGAAATTACAGTGATAGCCACGTAATTATTTTTTATTAATAGTAATAAATTTATTAATAGATCCTAACGCTTTGTGTTTTTTTTTTATTTAGTGGCAGATGTACCCCACCCTCTCTACCCGTGGTTGCCGTAAGAGTCGGCTAAGGGATGTAATCCGGAAGATGGGCAGCAGCGTCTTCCTTGAACAATCACACCTAACTGCGCTCGCCAACCCGCCTGCCAAGCGTGGCGAGTATTGGCAAAACCCCCCCAAGAGGAGGCCTATGTCCAGCAGTGGACGTCCTATGGCTGATGATGTGATGTGTGTCCTTAGCAGAAGATCGTCTAAGAAAGTACCAGATATTCTGCCGCCAAGCGGTAGTGTGTAAACATTACTGTGATCCAATTTGTAGGGAAAGCCACTCCAGCGAAATTACTAGGCTGTTGAGACTAACCATCGAAAGTCGCAAAGTAATGAGCGCCAAAGCAGCGATGCCCTGAACTTTGTTTTGCTAATCGAAGTTTTGTGTATCGCGGCCATGGTCATGGACAGGCGTTATCTCTTACCATCAGGACAGCGTATCGAGCGCATCATAATATTTATATTAAAAAATAAGCTAATTGACAAAATTAAAATAAAACAATGACAGTGCGACTCTCCCACCGAGGATTCTGTACAAACTAGAAGGTATAATAAATTCTTTGATTTAATTGGTTGCCTGGAAGAGATCGCTCTTAGCGATAAGGCCGCCACTTGTGGCACTAGCTCATAAGATTCTGTACTCTTTTTCTTTTTCAGTGTGCACAATAAAGAGTTTCTATCTAGCTATCTATAATCAATCTGATGGGGTTTGAACCTTTGAACCTTCGGCATGCGAACCTACCGCGCTAACCACTGAGCCATCATCGCTACGAAAAACCCTCGACACCAATCGCCGAGGTAGAACACTCCAGGGTGTAGGGCGTCATTAGGACGGAGAATCCTACATAATCACCCTGCCCACCCCAGGGCAGCAATGGAAATTAAAAGATTCCGACCAATTGAGAACCTCATCCTGTTTTGAAGTCGGTTAAAAAAGTGTTTACGGACACGAGACTTAATAATGTTTTTTTTTTAAGACTGACAGGCTAGGTATTTGACCACAGCTCACCTGATGTTAAGTGACGGTGTGGTCGAAGATGGTAAAGAAGACCTAGCCTGGAATGGAATAATGTATGTATATAATTATAATTCATCATCGTCGAAATAAATTAATACCTCGTATTGTATTGTTTCAAAGAACAATAAATTATAATCATTATTATTTTAATATTAATAATAGGTTTTGTTACCTATAATCGTGTTCTTTGTCTTTATTAAATTCAATAAACCAATTTTAATGAATACTTTTTTGTAATTTTTTCTACATTTAGCTTATGTATCAAACTAAAGCGTCAGCTACCTCCATACCAAATTTCATCAAAATTGGTCCAGCCGTTTATAAAATTTGAGAGTTGCCTTCGATATTTCTGGAATCCCATCATTTCTCTAACTCGGTGCCTACTGGGAAGTATACCTTTTTAAACAAGTTCAATTTCTCGCATCGGTCCAGGCGAGTAATTGGGGAACATAATATAAAAAAATTATTCCGACAAATTGAGAACCTCCTCATTTTTTGAAGTCGGTTAAAAAGACAATCAAAGATTCTTAACCTGAACAAAAACTTTACGTATTGACTACATAATGGAAAGTTATTTAAGTTAGAATGAGATCGGAAGAGAGACCGACCTTCACGGCTAACTTAGGTAGCGTTCGCAGAAAAAACAACTTTTAAGTCTGTTTTAAGTCGATGTTCAGTCTTTTAAGACTGAACATCGCCGGAAAGTAGCAAGGCACCAACTTTCTATAGGATTTTAAATTTTTTATTATTCACAAGCTTTGCCCCGCGGTTTTACCCGCTGGACGATGATGATGATGATGATGAAAAGCATCCTATGTTTTATTCCAGGGCTTAAAGTAACAACATGCAAAATTTCATCCAGATCCGTACGTACAGCCGTTCTGGCGTGATCGAGTAACAAACATCCACCCATCCATCCATCCATCTAAACTTTCACATTTATAATACTAGCTGCGCCCACGTGGTTTTACCCACGCGGTGATGGATGATGATTATGATGAAAAGCATCCTATGTTTTATTCCAGGGCTTAAAGTAACAACATGCAAAATTTCATCCAGATCCGTACAGCCGTTCTGGCGTGATCGAGTAACAAACATCCACCCATCCATCCATCCATCTAAACTTTCACATTTATAATACTAGCTGCGCCCACGTGGTTTTACCCACGCGGTGATGGATGATGATTATGATGAAAAGTATCCTATGTTTTATTCCAGGGCCTAAAGTATCAACATGCAAAATTTCATCCAGATCCGTACAGCCGTTCTGAAGTGATTGAGTAACAAACATCCATCCATCAAAACTTTCACATTTATAATATTAGTGGGATAGGCATGCGTTTGACCGCCATCTCGCCTGATGTTAAGCAAAGATGGAGCAGTCTAGAAGATTTCTACCCTTTAGTTCGAGTTTAAGGAACATCTAACATGAAGCGATATTGGTTTTTATAGCAGCCTGGCTGTACGATAGGAGAATAGACAGGGAAATTAAGTCATGCAGATGTGAAACGCATTCTCCAAAGTGTATCCGGTAAAAAATCGGCAGACAAGCCACTTAACAATGATGGTCCAGCTTTGGAGCCTTTTCAGGACAAGAGAGTCATTGCTAACGAGTTATCTAGCACGCACCGCAAGTGACTCCAACTCTTAATTTCGGTACTAAGCTGTACAACCTTGTAATAAAACCCCCTTTTTACTACAGGACAAGTAGTATGACGGTTCACTACCACCCATACATAGTGGAATTTCCTAAAGTACGTACCAAACGATTTGATACTACGTTCTTCATCCGTATGGCCAAACTGCTACTTAGATTCTTGAGGGAAATACTCGTAATCTGAATATTTTTAAGATCAGAATTAAAGGGTATCTTCTACTAAATCATCATCAGCCATAGGACGTCCACTGCTGGACATATGCCTCCTCCTGGGGGGGTTTTGCCAATACTCGCCACGCTTGGCAGGCGGGTTGGCGAGCGCAGTTAGGTGTGATTGTTCAAGGAAGACGCTGCTGCCCATCTTCTGGATTACATCCCTTAGCCGACTCTTACGGCAACCACGGGTAGAGAGGGTGGGATACTATTCTTACGCCGGCACCACCAAGGCTTCTATATATAATTTTATAATTGATTGATTCAGGCGTTACTTTGCGTAAGCTTATTTTCTTTTTGGCTGAAAATAACCATCTAACCATCGAAAGTCTCAAAGTAATGAGTGACAAAGCAGCGATGCCCTGGACTTTGCTACTCAAAGCTATGTATATCGCTGCGATGGTAATGGACAGATAACTCTTACCATCAGGAGAGCGTCTAGTTTGTCTCATTACGTTTACATAAAAAATAAGGCACACTCGAAGAGTCAATATGTTCTGAGGATGCCTCGTTTTGAAGTAACACACGTCTGGGCAACTGGTTACTGCAGCGAGAAGGGGATATAGGAACATTCGTGGTTAGTTTGACAAACACACACAAACGTTCGCTTTTATAATATTAGTTTTTTTTTTTTTTTTTATGGCCGACTGGCTAGGTGTTTGACCACAGCTCACCTGATGTAAAGTGACGGTGTGGTCGAAGATGGTAAAGCACACCTAGCCTGGAATGGAACTAGCTCTCAAGTGAGGCTGCCGGAACACACCGTTAGATGCTTGGCGGCAGATTTTCAACTTGAGGGTGGTAGCTAGCCAGCCGAGTACTAGAACGTACCCTACCACCACGCTATGGTTTCCTCACGATGTTTTCCTTCACCGGCAGCTAAAGCTCATTGTTGGGGTTTGAACCCACGCCCTTCGGCATGCGAACCGACCGCGCTAACCACTGAGCTATCATCGCTACATAAGTTTTATGATAAATTAGTATGATAAAACCGGCCAACTGCGAGTCGCACGAAGGGTTCCGTGCCATTATCTATAAAAAGGCTAAAAAATCGCGTTTGTGTATGGGAGCCCCCCCCTTAAATATTTATTTTATTTTTAGTATTTGTTGTTATAGCGGCAACAGAAATACATAATTTGTGGAAATTTCAACTGATGGACGGATACAGACAGCGAAGTCTTAGTAATAGGGTCCCGTTTTTACCCTTTCAGTACGGAACCCTACAAACGGGCTTCTTTATGGTGGTAGGTGACATTGCGGTCTTGCTAGTGAGTAGTAGTAAGTAATACAGAAGTTGAGTGAATAATTTATTTTTACTAATAAATAAAATCTTTTTTTTTTGTCTAACTCTACAAGAATGTCAACACGTCAGGTCGTTACTGGAGTTCATAAGGCGTTGTGACGTCATTCCAGCTGTTATCTGATGCTGGAATTACACGTGTGTCTCGGTCGAGGAGGCAGCACTTACAGACAGTTGACGTGTTTAGTTTCGAGTTGTTATTTCATATTTTTTTTGAAGAATCTCTCCAGATTTCCGAACAAAGAAATTTTTTGTCTCACTAATGCTATAGCGGTCTACCATTGAAGTCAATCTTTTGGTTTTAACGAATCCTTCGGTCGGAACCAAAATTTTCAAATGTTTTTATTTGTAACTGTCTAGGTATTTGACCATAGCTCAGCTGAGTTCAGCGACGATGTGGTAGATGATAGTGAACATATCGAGCCTGGAATAGAAACTGGCGCTTAAATAAGGCTGCCGGAACACACCGTTAGGTGCTTGGCGGCTGATTTTCAACTCTCGTGTGGTAGCTAGCCAGCCGAGTATTAGAAAGTACTCTACCACCACGCTATGGTTCCCTCACGATGTTTTCCTTCACCGACAGCATAAGCTCATTGTTGGGATTCAAACTCACGTTATTTGGTGTGTGGACCAATTGCGGTAACCACTGAGCTATCATCGCTTTAAATCATGTCAATTACTTGGTGGTAGATTTCGTTAGCAGGAGGTCGTAGGTAGATACCACCACAGTACCAGATATTCTGCCGCCAAGCAGTAGTGTGTAAACATTACTGTGTTCCGGTTTGAAGGGTACTGCAGCTAGCGAAATTACAGGGCTATTGAGACAAACCATCTGGTCTCAAAGTAATGAGCGCCAAGGCAGCGACGCCCTGGACTTTGTTTTGCTACTCAAAGTTCTGTGTATCGCTGCAATGGTCATGGACAGGCGTTATCTCTTAACATCAGGAGAGCGTCTCGTTCGTCTCATTAGTGTTACATAAAAAAAAAATATGTCACCACTACTTTTCCTGTGGGTTTACTATTTTCAATCACACTGTTTCTTAACATCGGGGAGCTGTAGTCAAACACCTAACTTATAAATATCTGCGTTTCCGAATACATATACCAGTTAGATGTCTGGATGGCACTCGATGTAATAACATACCTGGAACAGGAGAAAAGTAAAAATTAAATAAATAAATTCCTCTTGAATCACTCTGTCTATTGGTGGAAGCCGCATTAAAATCCGTTGCGTAGTTTAAAAGATCTAAGCGTACAGACGGCGGGAAGCGACTTTGTTTTATACTATGAAGAGACTAGCGACCCGCCCCGGCTTCGCACGGGTGCAATGTAGATATTAACGTGGTGCATATGCATGTATTATACATATAACGCCTGTCCATGACCATTGCAGCGATACACAGAACTTTGAGTAACAAAGTCCAGGGCATCGCTGCTTTGGCGCTCATTACTTTGAGACTTTCGATGGTTAGTCTCAACAGCCCTGTAATGTACCTTTCAAACTGGAACACAGTAATGTTTGTACACTACTGCTTGGTGGTAGAATATCTGGTACTGCTGTTATACCTAGCTAGAAGACCTCCTGCTAAGGAAATCAACCACAAAGTAAACTACCATTTAACATCAGGTAAGCTGTGGTCAAACGCCTGTAGATTTTTTGTACTACTTTTTGTAGCGATGATAGCTCAGTGGTTAGCGCGGTCGGTTCGCATGCCGAAGGGCGTGGGTTCAAACCCCAACAATGAGCTGCCGGTGGAGGAAACCATAGCGTGGTGGTAGGGTACTTTTTAGTACTCGGCAGGCTAGTTACCACCCTCAAGTTGAAAATCTGCCGCCAAGCATCTAACGGTGTGTTCCGGCAGCCTCACTTGAGAGCCAGTTCTATTCCAGGCTAGGTGTGCTTTACCATCTTCGACCACCCCGTCACTTAACATCAGGTGAGTTGTGGTCAAACACCTAGCCTGTCAAAGTTAAAAAAAAAAAAAAATTGCTTGTCATCCATAAAGAAAATCGTTAAAAAAGAAGATTATCTAAAAATGCGATTTTTATAATGAAAAACAAAATCTGGACAAACTTAATATTTGAAATACCTTATTTACAATTGTATAACATATTTTAACAATTTTTTATAAGCTAGATACATTTATAATGATAAAAATATCTGAATTTATTGTGACATTCCTAAACAATAGCTAATTTTAAAATTATATAGGTACTGTTTCCACATGTTACAAAATAGATGTATTAAGCTAATTTTTTTATGTTTGACAGGCTAAACTAACCAGCTCACAGCTGGTAAGTGATGGTGTGGTCGAAGATGGTAAAGCACACCTAGATTGGAATGGAACTGAAATTGAGACTGCCGGAACACACCGTTAGATGCTTGGCGGCAGATTTTCAACTCTCGTGTGGTAGCTAGCCAGTGAGTACTAGAGAGTACCCTACCACCACGCTATGGTTTCCTCACGATGTTTTCCTTCACCGGCAGCTCAAGCTCATTGTTGGGGTTTGAACCCACGCCCTTTGGCATGCGAACCGACCGCGCTAACCACTGAGCCATCATCGCTACAAAATATATTTTACTAGATTGTATTCTTTCGCAGTAGGTCGTCTTGGCACCAAATCAGTATCAGACATTCTGTCGCCAAGTAGTAGTGTGTAAACATGACTAGTATAAAACTATAAATATTTCAAAAAGTAATTAATACGCCATCTGGCCCTAAAGCAAAGCTTGTGTTATGGAAGTCAAATAACTGATAGAATACATAAATACTTTTTTGTAAAATATATACTTATAATATATACAGAACACCCAGACATACAACGAACCAACGCCCTGTTCTGTTCTTTGTTCTGGTGGCAATCGTACCCACGTCTTACAGCTCTTGAACCGGATATTCTACAATATAAGCTAACAGGGCCAATTATGAGCAAAACAAAATATTTATTTAAATTTAAATTTGATTCATAAGTCATTTATTCAGTTTAGCCCCTGGTGAGGCACTTATGAACGTTAAGTTACATGTTTGAATCTACCACCGGCTCGTAATTACACTTCAACTGAGAAGACTCCGGCAAGAAACTCAGCAAGGCTCCTCACAATGTTTTCCTTCACCGACAGCTCAAGCTCATTGTTGGGGTTTGAACCCACGCCCCTCGGCATGCGAACCGACTACGCTAACCACTGAGCTATCATCACTATAAAACCCTTTTAATGATACTACGGAATTGACTTGTAACATTGGTGTTATTAAATATCTGTATTCAAATCACGCTAGTAAAATTGTGGAGACGCTGCTTTAGAAAATTGTAAGAGTGTTTTCCCACGTTTTTGGTTAGTTAATATATTATATATGACATTATAAATTGCTTGTATTATCAGTTAAAAACTAAATGTATTACTTCCGAAAGACTATTTTGTAATTATACCTCGTACTAAACAGGTAAGTTCGGAAAAAATCAAATTTATTTATTTCTTAAATTAAAATTATAAAGGGTATTAGAGCGAAATTATCGATATTATTGGGGTATTTATTTGAGTACCGGTCAAAACTTAAATGGCTGATGATCCGCGAAAGAAGAAATGCCAGGATTTTGGGATTGCTGTACACTGTCCTGAATGATCCCAAATCTCCTTCCTATCTAAAAGAATTTTTCACTTGCCTCTCTGATATCCATTCCAAACCTCCTAGATCTAGTAGATTTCTTCTTCTCAGTACTCCTACTCATACCACGTCTTTCGTTGGCGACTCTTTTAGGGTTGTGGCGGTGCGCCTTTGGAATGAGCTCCCAATTAAAGACGGCAAGCGCCGTCTAAACCAATTTTTAAAAGGCTTGTTCGCGAATATTTTTTAAAACTGAAAAAGTAATGCTTTAATTTTTGTGCAATTGATTCATCATCTGACAGGGATGCACATATTCATGTCAATTTATGTTTATTTATGTGTATATTTTATTTTATAATAGTTTGGTATATATTTATTAATATTTAGTACTATTATATTTGTATGTTGTACTTTTATTGTTATTTATATATATGTATACATACATTTGTTTTGATGCGCGCCTACAACCACATCTCAATTACTGTGGGGATGGCTGGCAGAAAATGCTGTAGCATTAAGTCCTCCTTTTGTACATATTATTTTAAGGGTGCAATAAAGAATGAAATAAATAAATTAGAGGGCTGTTGAGACTAAACATGGAAAGTCTCAAAGTAATGAGCGCCAAAGCAGCGATGCCCTGGACTTTGTTTTGTTACTCAAAGTTGTTGTATCGTTGCAATGGTCATGGACAGGCGTTATCTCTTACCATCCGTAGAGCGTCTAGTTCATCTTATTACTTTTATATAAAAAAATACCAATCAAATTGAGAACCTCCTCCTTTTTGAAGTCGGTTAATAAGAGCTTGATGCTCATGGAATGGATTGGTCCTCGATAGCAGCAAATATAGAAAAGAGGACTAGAAGCTTTTTCCCAGCAGTGGGATAAGATGGGCTAAAATAATAATAGCTATTTGTACATTATCCAAAGTGATACTGCCTATAAATATTTTGATTTAAAAAAAACCGGCCAAGTGCGAGTCGGACTCGCGCACAGAGGGTTCCGTACAAACCTGCAGGTATATAAGTAAAGGTTATGGTTTTTTTATAGTAATTTATGCTTTTCGCAATTTTAAGACGTTGCTTCGTACCAAATTTCAAGATTCTGAGTTCACGGGAAGCACCCTGTAGGTTTTGATTCCCTTGCGAGTGTCGAAAATTTACAGCATAAACGGCCGTATCTTTTGATTGCGTTGGCTTAGAAGTTTGATTTTTTCACAGCTCCAAGGGACAGTAGACCTGAGTATTTGATATAAATTTCAGCTTGATACCTCCACGTGTTCCTGAGAAAAGGGGTCTTGACAGACAGACAGACGGACAACAAAGTGATCCTATAAGGGTTCCGTTTTTTCTTGTTACCAACCCGAACTTGGCCACCGTGGTGGACTATAGCCTAATCATTCTCACAATGAGAAGAGACCCACGCCCAGCAGTGGGCCAGTTTATAACAAACTAAAGATCTATAACCCGACTGCTTTTAAAATAGAGAGAAAATAAAGTTTTTAAATTATTTTATTATTCTCATTAAATTTAAACATATAACTTCTATATATTTTTGTAATTCTCTTTTAATTGCCTTTATTTAGATACCCTACTTTTTTTTAAATTAACATCCAACATCTTGTTTTTTTTTTAAACCACCCTCTAAGGACACTTGGGTTATTGAGACGAATCTAACGGTACCTTAATTATTATTGTCGTAATCCATTGGGCCGTCTGGAAGATAAGAGATAATAAAGAAATTTACATACATACATACAAGATATGCGCGAAAAACATATCCCTTCCTTGGCAGTCGGGTAAAAGGTTTTTTTAATTATATATTTGTTAACATTTCAGATAAACAGAATGGCGTCGGATTCCAAAGATAAATCTTCAACAGACATTTCCGACGAAAAGTTAGAGAAGCTGGTGGCTCCGCAGGCGGGCCCGCGCACGTATGAAGTGACTTGGTACCGAGTGGCTTTGTTCGCGTATAAGTACGTCGCAGCCATTTACGGATTGTATATGCTGACCACAGTAGCTGCTTGGGCCACTGTCATTTTCAGTAAGTTTTCCCTGTTAGCTCTGCTTCGTAAGCGTAGGACGTGAGTTCGATTACCACCCCGAATATTATGTTTGACAGGCTAGTTGTTTGACCTCAGCTCACTTGGTGTTAAATAAAGGTGTGAATGAAGATGGTAAACACACCTAAACTGGAATGTAACTAGCTCTCAACTGAGTAGCTAGCCAGCCGAGTACTAGAGAGTACCTTACCGCCATGCTATGGTTTCCTTACGAAAATACTAGAAACTTTTACGTGTACAATTTTAGTGAGAAATGGGATTAGATATCACTAGATATTTTAAAACAAAGGCGTCCGCCGCGTCTGTCTGTCTAATCGAGATAAACTGACAAACTACTGAACGGATTATCATGCGAGTTACACCAATAGATAGAGTGATTCACGAGGAAGGTTTAGATATATAATTTGTCAAGGTTTTGTGTACTATATTGGTTGAAATATGATGATAATTATTCGAAGTGTCAGAAAAAGTCAAGCCACCTGGGAGCTTGCATCGAAAACGCTGCCTAATCCCTTTGAGATATAACAAAACAATGCATGGCGGGATATTCCTCTTTATAGATCTACAGACAAGTCCGCGGTGGCATATATTTATTCGCTTCCCGCCGTCTGTACGCTTAGATCTTTTAAACTACGCAACGGATTTTAATGCGGTTTCCATCAATAGCTAGAGTGATTCAAGAGGAAGATTTATATGTATAATATATGCATATGCACCACATTAGTGTCTACATTGCACCCGTGCGAAGGCGGGGCGGGTCGCTAGTTAGATATAAAGATAAAAGAGCTACTTTTTTTAGTTATTTCAATTGTTTCTTTTAAATTTTTCAGACTGCGTTACTTTCTACCTGAGCGTGGTGTCGGTGTGCGCGGGCGCTCACCGTCTGTGGTCCCACCGCTCGTACAAGGCCGCCTGGCCTCTCCAGCTGTTCCTCATGCTGTGCCACTGTATCGCCGCCCAGCACACTATCTTCATCTGGGTCAAAGACCACAGGTGAATATATTGTTTCTTGTAAACAACATTCTACTGGTGGCAGGTCTCCTTAGCTTCTAGTTTACCTAGGGTACCACCGCAGTATTAGATATTCTGCCGCCAAGCAGTAGTGTGTAATCATTACTGTTATAGGTGCTGCAGCTACATTACAGGGCTGTTAAGACTAACCATCTAGGCTCAAAGTAATGAGCGCCAAAGCAGCGACGCCCTGGACTTTGTTCCATTATTCAAAGTTCTGGGACTCTTTATTGTACACGCCAGAAATAATTGATGTACATTGTACAAAATATTAATGAGTAAGGTTGGGTGAATTCAAAGATGGACGTTCAGAGTCTAGGAATAACAAGCATCTAAATTGCTTTTATTTCATCTCTCTCACACTCATATCCTCAGAGGAATAACAACTATCCCTTTCACACTTCCTCTTTCTCTTTCATATTTGTAATTATCTCACATCTAGGCGTCTCTTTCATATTAACGTTACCATTCATATCTTCATATCCTTTCGCTCTTTCACACCTATGTATTACTCGTTTATTCTATCTCTTTCTCGCTACCTTACGTTCCATTTCACGCAGTATCTTACAAATGTATTTTTGCGCGTGTGTGTGTTTTAATGTGCTGTGTAACACACTAGCATGTGTGTTTGTTTTGTTGCGAGTTTAATTTTATATTTATGTTTATTAAAATAAATAACTAACGGCAATACCAATATAGCTTGTTTGCAACGGCTATATATTGAAAACGCTTTATAACGATATGCTACTTTTAAAACGCCTATTATTTTTTATGCTATAATATATTACTTCTCTTCGTAGAACAACGCGTTTCAATATTATCGTTGTAAAGCACGCCGCTGTTAAACCTTAAAAATATAAAATATCCCAATCATCCCAAATGACACCGCCTATAAATGTATTACTAATAAAACTTGTGGACACAGTGGTGAGCAAAACACATGATTATGGTAAGATCATCGTTCCAGGTTGCACCACAGGTACAGCGACACGGATGGCGACCCGTACAACGCTAGCCGTGGGTTCGTGTTCTCCCATATCGGGTGGATTTTCGTCGCCCGCCACCCGGAGGTGCAGAAACGTGGCAAGTTGGTCGATCTGAGGGACATGTACGCCAACCCTATTGTCATGTTTCAAAAACGGTAATCACTTTATAAATATTCATAGCAGGGGGTCGTGGAAGTAGTTATCACTGCAGTGCCAAGTAGTAGTGTACATGGCACGAAGAACTGATGGCCGATGGGGCTGCAAAGTTTTGGACTGGAGACCATGGACCGGCAAGCGCAGCGTAGGACGTCCACCCACAAGGTGGACAGACGACCTCATAAAGACCGCAGGAACGCGCTGGATGCGAGCCGCTTCCAACCGGTCTTTATGGAACTCAATGGGGGAGGCCTATGTCCAGCAGTGGACGTCCTAAGGCTGAGATGATGAAGTAGTAGTGTGCCAACATTAATGTGAACGGTACTGCAGCGACATTACACAGCTTTTGAGACTAACCATCGGAAGTAACCACTTAAAAATGTATTTGAAAGCAATCAATAGTTAAGTGATTATAATTATGTCAATGTCATTCTCGGAATCTTCATTTATGTATAACACATAAAGAGAGTCTACCCTGTAGATGAAGTATGTTCGTTGTTGTTAACTTAATAATTAATTATATAGCTTCATTTAACATTATTTTTCTTTATGGTCAATAATTGTTACAGACTGATGGTCTTAAAGTAATGAGTTTCAGCGATGCCCTATTGGTTTGTTACTCAAAGTTCTGTGTATCGCTGCAATAGTCATGGACATGTGTTGTCTCTTACCATCAGGAGAGCGTCTTGCTCGTGTCATTACTTTATTACAAATATACAGAAAGCTTTGTCTCAGTACCTCTTCAATTCCAAACAATTGTTTGTTTTTGTTTTACTTATGCGGAATTACTCATGTTTAATTTTATCAGAAGCTCCGACTATAGTTTCGGCCACGTCCGGTGGCACCTAGCCTGGAATAGTACTGTCTCTCAAGTGAGGCTACCGGAACACATCGTTAGGTGCTCGGCGACGGATTTTGTTCGTCTCGTTCGTATCAATAATTTTAGTATCCAATACCTATTTACTAATGTTGATGTTTTCCTTTTCAGACACCAACATTGGCTCAACTTTCTTCTGGGTTTCGTCTTGCCAACAGCAATACCAATATACTTTTGGAACGAAACTTTTTCCGTTGCGTTCCACGCAAACATGTTCCGATACATGCTTAGCTTGAACGGGACTTTTAGCATAAACAGTTTCGCGCACATGTTCGGCACGAGGCCCTACGACAAAAACATATCGCCAACTCAAAATATTCTCACGACTCTGACAACTTTCGGGGAAGGCTTTCATAATTATCATCATACTTTTCCTTACGACTACAAAGCGGGGGAATTTGGCAGTTTTTTAAACTTTTCCACAAGTTTTATTGATTTTTGTGCTAAAGTTGGTTTGGCGTATGACTTGAGAGAGGTTTCTAAAGATGTCTTGGAGCAAAGGATGTCGCGAACTGGTGACGAGACTGATGATAAGTACGGATTTAAGTTCCTAACATAGGCTGTATTCCACACGCTAGCCCGTTTCGAGCTGGCAGTTTACTATAGTGTACAGTTTAATATTACACATGGTTTTAAGCATAGGATATAAACCGAAAGGAAGTCATTGTCAACAACTTTTGCTATGACCACAACTCTTAAATAATGTTAAAAAAATCTTCCTTACCATACTGGTATGTAAGCTTATTTTACAGCGTAGATATCTGCTTCTAGAACTTTGTGTGATAATTTTATTAATGTATTTATTTTTATTTAAAAGTAATCAAACGTACGCTTTCTTGATGGTAAGAGGTAAAGCCTGTCCTAACCTTTGCAGCGATACACTGATCTTTAAGTAACAAAACAAAATCCAGAGCATCGCTGCTTTGGCGCTCATTGCTTTATAGACTTTGGTGTTTAGTCTCAACACTGTAATCTTGCTAGCTGTGTGACACACTACTGCTTAACGGCAGAATATTTTCTACTGTAGTGGTACCTAGACGACAAAAATTAATGTTTTTTTTTGTGTGTGAGTGTTCTGTATGTATTAAAAGTATGTATTTACAAAAAAAAAAGTTTAAGTATTCTATCAGTTATCTGGTTCTCGTAGTACAAGTACGTTTTCGAATTCTTTACAAGCCAAAGTTTCCTGGCAGAAATAAATGGTAAAGTTTTTTGTATTTATTTTTGAATATTTTAGCCTTCTATACATTAATTAATTTTTAATACGTTTTGAAACTTTATATAGCGATGACATTATTAAGTAGGCTTAATATATATATGCCCATACCATGTAAAACAAAAAAGTATACAAATACAAATAAATTTATTGGTTCATAAAAATCGTACATTTATGTATAGTAGCCCTGCCTGCAGCTGTAGCCTTCGCTGTGTTGCTGCAGACAGTGTCTTCCCACTAACGGTCTAATAATATTGAACACAATAACTTAAAAAGTACCTAAACGTAATACGTCATAACGTCGGCTGAATATCCATAGTAGGCCTTTGCCATGTAAAACAAAAAAGGATATTTTGACACATTTGTTTTGACTTTGACAATTGACATGAAGAATTTTTTTTCTTTACATACCGAAACCATGCGTAACAATTATTTTTTTAGTCTTGGATGACTTGGTAGTCTTAACAGCCCTGTGAGCGACGATGTGGTCGAAGATGAAGCAGGCAGACTAAGATAACTTCACATTGACCTTGAAAAGATTTAGATTATATTTCTCAGGAAACAAGGAGGAAGCTTGTTCCATTCCTTGGCCGTACTGATGAGAATCGTAGAGTCAAAACGTTTGGTACGTACCCAAGGAAATTCCACTATGTATGGGTAGTAGTGGGCCGTCGTACTACTTGTCCTGTAGTAAAAAGGGGATGGAAGTACAAGGTCGTACAGTATGTTTAGGGGAACAACAATATATGCCGTTTTACTTATTAAAAAAAGTAAGTAAATTACATCCGAGTTAATTATTAGAAAAATAATAATATTTATTTAATTGATAATTTTTTTATGGTCGAGAGGCTAAGTGTTTGACCACAGCTAACCTGATGTTAAGTGACGGTGTGGTCGAAGATGGTAAACTTAGCCTGGAATGGCTCTCAAGTGGCTGTCGGAACACACCGTTAGATGCTAGGCGGCAGATTTTCAAATTTCGTGTGGTAGCCAGTCGAGTATTAAAGAGTACCCTACCCCCATGCTATGGTTTCCTCAAGATGTTTTCCTTCACCGGCAACTCAAGCTTATTGTTGGGGTTTGAACCCACGCTAACCTGGGCTATCATTGCTAAAAAGAAACATAAATACAGTACAGTGAAGTTAGTAGACAATTAAAATATTACTAATAAGTTTTACGTCAAATTTTCCTCGTACAAAGCCAAGGCCAAGCCACATAAAGATTAGGTAATTTATCTCATACTAGGTATAGGTAATGGATTGCTTCAGGCTTTACCTTGCGGAAGTTAATATTGAGTATTCAAGAGATATATTTTTAGTACCTATATTCCTGTTTAAAAGTCGTTTTGATAACAGCAGTGACGAAGATTAAATTAAATTTGAATATCATTACCCAACTGCCAAGGAAGGGTTATGTTTTTCGCGCGTATTTTGTATGTATGTAAATTTATTTATTACCTCGTATCTTCTAAACGGCCGAATCATCATCATCATCAGCCATAGGACGTCCACTGCTGGACATAGGCCTCCTCCTGAGGGGGTTTTGCCAATACTCGCCACGCTTGGCAGGCGGGTTGGCGAGCGCAGTTAGGTGTGATTGTTCAAGGAAGACGCTGCTGCCCATCTTCCGGATTACATCTTAGCCGACTCTTACGGCAACCACGGGTAGAGAGGGTGGGGTACAATTCTTACGCCGGCACCACCACGGCAAATAATTTATGCCGTAAATTTATTTAATTTATTTATTATGGCCGAATGAATTACGACGCCAGAGATAAAAAAAAAACTTTTTTGTTTAACGCTACAAGAATAACGCGTTAGGCCATTACTTGCGTTCGTAAGGTATTGTGACGCCATTCCACTTGTTATCTGATGCTGGAATAAGGCGTGTGTCGCGGTCGAGGAGGCAGCACTTACAGTTGACGTATTTAGTTTCGAGTAGTCACTTCGTTTTTTTAACATCTTTCTCTGTAGATGTCCAAACAAAGATTATTTTTATCTCATTAATGATATAGAGCTGTACCATTAAAATTAATCTTTTGGTTTTAACATATACTTTGTTTTCGGAATCAAAGTTTTCCAATTTTTTATTTGTAACAAGCTAGGTGTTTGACCATAGCTCAGCTGACTTATGTGACGGTGGGAATTGTCTCTTAACTAAGGCTAGAATGCACCATTAGACGAATGGAACCCATTGCCGTTTGTTCTGATTCCTTTAAACTACAATTTGGACGTTTTTAAGGCTAGAGTGAATATTCTAGATTCGCGTGCTCCATCCTCGGCCGCACCGTCGCTTTCCATCAGGCGAATCGGTGGCCGAATACTATACAGTACCTTACCGACATGTTTTCCTTTACCGGCAGCTGAAGCTCATTGTTGGGGTTCGAACTCACAGTATTCAGTGTGTGAACCGATTGCGCTAACCACTGAGCTATCACCGCTTCAAATCATGTCGTCGCTACTTTCTAGATTAACCGTCTTTTAACATCAAGTGAGATGTGGTCAAACACCTAATTAAACCTTTAAAAAAAATCTGCGTTTCTGTATACATATACCAGTTAAAGATCTGGATGAAGCTCGATGAACATACCTGAAACAGAAAAAAAATACATACTTAATTACCTTCAAACTACTACTCAACCTACTTAGCAAGTAGTTCGTCACAGAAGGTCGTCTAGGTAGGTACCACCGCAGTAGCAAATATTCTGCCGCATATCTTCTCTAAATATATATAACTCAAAGGTGACTGACTGACTGACATAGTGATCTATCAACGCACAGCCCAAACCACTGGACGGATCGGGCTGAAATTTGGCATGCAGGTAGATGTTATGACGTAGGCATCCGCTAAGAAAGGATTTTGATTAATTCTACCCCCAAGGGGATAAAATAGGGGATGAAAGTCTGTATGAAACTTTGTCAATTTTAAACCGATCGGGCTGAGACTTTGCATGCATAAAGCTACTATGACGTAGGCATCTAGCGCGGGTGAAACCGCGGGGCACAGCTAGTCTGGTGTATATGTATTATGTTAAAGGTATTATGTAATAAGTTATTTTGGTTCAAAAATCAAAGTCTGAATCGATTTTGATATAATTCCTATGTAAAACAACATGAAAGAAAACAAAATACATTCAAATAAATAAAGAATCAGTTCATAAATGACGTAGTTTTGAGATAACAGACATTATAAAAATACATCTGAATTGAGAAACTTCTCGTTAAAAATTAATCTATACTTTTTTTATGGCTATGTGTTTGACCACAACTCACCTGATGTTAAGTGACGGTGTGGTCGAAGATGGTAAAGAAGACCTAGCCTGGAATGGAACTGGCTCTCAAGTGAGGCTGCTAGAACACACCGTTAGATACTTAGCGGCAGATTTTCAACTTGTGGGTGGTAGCTAGCAAGCTGAATACTAGAGAGTAACCTACCATCACGCTATGGTTACCTCACGATGTTTTCCTTCACCAGCAGCTCAAGCTCATTGTTGGGGTTTGAACCCACGACCTTCGGCATGCGAACTGACCGCGGTAACCACTGAGCTATGGTCGCTACAAGTTGTTTTACGAATCTCATAGTAAAAGCAATGAGACGAACGAGACGCTCTCCTGATGGCAAGAGATAACGCCTGTCCATGACCATTGCAGCGACACACAGAACTTTGAGCAGCAAAACAAAAACATCGCAGCCTTGGCGCTCATTAGGGTTTTAGACAAATAAATCATTCATTCATTCGTTCATTCATTTTTTTTTTAAAATGAATTAATTATCTATATGTTTCCTTCAGAAGCCTAACCTGACCATACATAAAATCATTTTCCTTAAGCTTAACTTTAAATAATTCGACATTGTTTTCCACTTCTGTAAATAGCAGACGCATTTAAATTACTTTATATTAATAAACTCTGATGCAGTCAGACGGAGTCAGGCTCGTCCGCCGAGGGTTCCGTACAAACTAGTAGGTTTCTATAAATAGTTCGGGAATGAAGTGTTGAAGTATTTTTTTCGAGATTTTTCTAAAATTCAGTTCACATATCAATTACTTATCTATCTATATCTTTAAACGAGCAATTCTTTTATATATATATATATACATTCTGAATCTCGGAAACGGCTCCAACGATTTTCATGAAATTTAGTGTGCAGGGGGTTTCGAGGGAGATAAATCGATCTAGCTAGGTTTCATTTTTAGAAAACGTCGTTTTATCCATGTTTTCAGCCGAGCAATGCTCGGTCACCAGGTACTCTGTATTATAAGACAATGCTTCTCGCCACATTTCAAAGTTCTAAATCAACGGGAAGAATTTTATAGATTTTGATTCCTTTATAAATATGCGGCTTTTTACAACATAAACGGCTTTTTTTACCCTCACGCGTTCTTGAGATAGAAGGTCTTGATAAACTGACAACAAAGTGATCCTATGAGGGTTCCGTTTTTTTCCTTGTGAGGTACGAAACCCTAAAAATGAAGCAAAATACAGGTTAAGTATTACTGTAAAAAAATTCACACCTACAGTTGTTAATTATTTTTCATTTAATACCTGACCTTTACGTCTGTGGTTGAAATAAATTATTGTTTTATTTTTCACAGATATTTATTTATTTTAAATATAAAAAAAAAACATAAATAATATATGCTCGAGCCCCAGGCCGTGTCAAGGATCACTGTCTTTTGGCTCTGACCCTTGACTCAACCGTCTAGCGAGAGCCTCTTAGGATGTTGGTCGAGATTCTTCGCTGAAAGATCGTTCACTGTGACGACTATCTGGACAATGATCGTCGAACCAACATCCCACATGGCGGTGGCGTGAACCAAGTCAAGGTTATTTGCTGAGCTTATCCTTCTTATTATCGTTATATAATATTACGTTTTTAAATAAAAAGTAAGAAATGTTCAAAGCGAATCTTAGAAACCTGAATTTGCTTCCAGAAATCATAAACACTTTTTTTTTTTTGAGAATTTAATTGTTTTTTAAGTATTTGACTTCCATCTACGTCACTTGATTGCTCTGTTAGCTGATTTGGTAAATATAGATCTCCTTCATGCTGCTGTAGGGCGTGGGTTCAATTTTCATTCAGGACAAACATTTATGTGACGATAAATGATTGGGTGTTCTGTGTGTTACAACAAAAAAAGTGTACAAGTATTCTATCTGTTATATCATCATCATCAGCCATAGGACGTCCACTGCTGTACACAGGCCTCCTCCTGGGGGGGTTTTGCCAATACTCGCCACGCTTGGCAGGCGGGTGGGCGAGCGCAGTTAGGTGTGATTGTTCAAGGAAGACGCTGCTGCCCATCTTCCGGATTACATCCCTTAGCCGACTCTTACGGCAACCACGGGTAGAGAGGGTGGGGTACTATTCTTAAGCCGGCACCACCACGGCAAATAAATAAATCTGTTACATGGCGGCTACGGAAAATTCGTCGAAAGTAAGTAAGTATTTTCAGCTTTCCTATGAATATTTCTCGCTTTAGTTGACAATTTCTATAAATATTTCTTGCTGTAGTTGGGGTCTTTATTACTATTTTCCACTCTATTATTATGATGAATTGTGATTCGGCGAATTGTGATTCGACGAATTTTCCACAAATTGTTATTTGGTTCATAGTAATAGCTTTACTTAGATTAGAGCTAGATGGCACTGCGTGAATTATTATGCGATATTTATTAATCTCACGTGATGTTAAATGAAGATGTGGTCTACGATGGAAGACGTTTGCCTGGAAGAACCAATTCACTCACGGCTTGAGGGAACCCAAATTGAAACTATAGGGGAACACCCACACGGGCAGCGAATTCCATTGTATAGCGGTTCGTACAATAAAAGTGGAATCGAACTAGTTTTTAAAACTTGCTAATAAAAATACAATAATATTTTTGTTTCAATCATAAATGTCTATAAGTAATGAGCGCCGAAGCAGCGACGCCTTGGACTTTGATTTGTTACTCAAAGTTTTGAGTACCGCTGCAATGGTCATGGTCATTTTCGATTAATGCCATTACGTAATTTTTTTATTACTGTCTTTATTTATATTATTTTGATGCTCAATTTAATAATCACTACATAATATAAAACAAAGTCGCCCGCCGCGCATGTCTGTCTGTTTGCGATAAACTTAAAAACCGTCCAAGTGCGAGTCGGACTCGCGCACGAAGGGTTCCGTACAATTATCCATAAAAAGGGTAAAAAAATCATGTCTGTTGTACAGGAGCAAGAAATAAATATTTATTTTATTCTGTTTTTAGTATTTGTTGTTATAGCGTCAACAGAAATACATCATCTGTGAAAATTTCAACTGTCTAACTATCACGGTTCATTTGATACAGCCTGCTGACAGACAGATGGATAGACAGACAGACAGACGGAAAGCGAAAGAGAAAGTGTTAGTAATAGAGTCCCATTTTACACGTACGTAGTACGTAGTTACGTAGGTACGGAACCCTAAAAAACTACTGAACAGATTATCATGCGAGTTTCACCAATAGATAGAGTGATCCATGAGGAAGGTTTAGGTATATAATTTGTCAAGGTTTTGTGTAAATTGGTTGAAATATGATGATAATAGTCGGAAGTTCCGGGAAAAGTCAAGCCACCTGGGAGCTTTCATCGAAAACGCTGCCTAATCCCTTTGAGATATAACAAAAGCTCCATGTAAACCCGTGTGCAGTAATTTTATATATTAACGAATAATAAAAATTGGACCATTATTAATAAATATATTCATGACGTTAAATAAAAGGTGATTATCTAAAAATGGAAATGTTATTACAATCGTGGGATAAACTTAATTTAGTTGTTTTTGTGTAAAAATATTTAAAATAAGTTACATAGCTTAAAATAGCAATTATAACTTTAATAGTTTAAATAAGTGCTGTTTACACGGATAATTTTAACGCTAAATTTGCAACACTGTTCAGCCAATCAGTAAGCAAAGCCTGCATCGCGCAAGCGAAGTTTTTACCACATACTAGTAACTAGTTAAATTACATAATCTTATCCAGTGTTCAATATACATCAGAAGGTTTTGGCGGGAACGTGGTGAGCGTCGTGTCGCCTCATTGTATTTTTTTCTAAAACTAGTGTTTTTTCGAGTTTTTGTGCATAAAAATAGTGGTGTTTTATTTATAAAGTGCCGAATTACAAGCGCGAGTGTGGGAGAATGATATAATGTGGTTAAACATGACTTTTCGTGTTGCTTCCAAAACTCCATCCAGAAGCTTATAGTAAAGTCGCCACTACTTTACTTAGGCATGACTTGATTTGACTGGGACCGACTGGACTTGATCAAGACTAGACTTTGACTGTAACTATAGATGATAAAGAAGCTGAAAAATGAAGACTACTCACAAAATATAGAAACATTGAAACTGGCAGAATGCACAGAGTGCAATGCCAAGAAGAAAGAGAAAAAAGTAATATACATCAATAAATAAATGAATTTAAAAATGTTTGCTGTCGTTTGACATTTAGCTGGAGGTTTGACAGGTAAATGGTGGCCCCAAAGAGTTCATTCAACAAATCGTACATTTTCAGATCCGTAAAAAAGTAGAAATTTCAATTTCCGTGCCAAAATCGGGCTATTAAAAATCGTGGAGATGCTGCCTTAGAAAATTATAAAGGCTCTTTCCCACGCTAAAATATGGTAGTTAATATACATAAACGACTTACTTCTGAACGTATAAGTGATTATCTTTTGTAATTATATATATATATATTATATATATATATATGTATTCGTTTTAAATAGGTTAGATCGAAAAAAATAACCTTTTTCATACTAGCTGCGCCCCGCGGTTGTACCCGCGTGGTGATGGATGATGATGATGGTGAAAAGTATCCTATGTTTTATTCCAGGGTCTAAAGTATCAACATGCAAAATTTCATCCAGATCCGTTCAGCCGTTCTGGCGTGATTGAATAACAAACATCCATCCATCTATCCAAACTTTTACGTTTATAATATTAGTGGGTTTTCCATTCTAAGGTTGCCTGGAAGAGATAAATTTTAGCAATAAGGTCGCCAGTTGTAACTCCTGTTAATTAAGTTTATTTCTTCTGTATTGTATAATATTGGTGTGCACAGTAAAGATAATCAAGGCTATTGATAAAGCCTACTATAAGGTGGCTCATTACGTGGAAGACAGGAATATATGGTTGTTGTAGCTTCTCTCTGCACTTGCATCCCCCTGGCTAAGTGACAATTGTAGTAAGCATAATGTATTAATATCTATAACTGTAAACTGTAACCTAATATGAAAAGAAAGATCCACAAAAAAATGCCTTGCTGAGTTTCTTGCCGGAGTCTTCTCAGTTGAAGTGTAATTACGAGCCGGTGGTAGATTCAAACATGTAACTTAACGTTCATAAGTGCCTCACCAGGGGCTAAACTGAATAAATGACTTATGAATCAAATTTAAATTTAAATAAATATTTTGTTTTGCTCATAATTGGCCCTGTTAGCTTATATGGTAGAATATCCGGTTCAAGAGCTGTAAGACGTGGGTACGATTGCCACCAGAACAAAGAACAGAACAGGGCGTTTGTTCGTTGTATGTCTGGGTGTTCTGTATATATTATAAGTATATATTTTACAAAAAAGTATTTATGTATTCTATCAGTTATTTGACTTCCATAACACAAGCTTTGCTTTAGGGCCAGATGGCGTATTAATTACTTTTTGAAATATTTATAGTTTTATACTAGTCATGTTTACACACTACTACTTGGCGACAGAATGTCTGATACTGATTTGGTGCCAAGACGACCTACTGCGAAAGAATACAATCTAGTAAAATATATTTTGTAGCGATGATGGCTCAGTGGTTAGCGCGGTAGGTTTGCATGCCGAAGGGCGTGGGTTCAAACCCCAACAATGAGCTTGAGCTGCCGGTGAAGGAAAACATCGTGAGGAAACCATAGCGTGGTGGTAGGGTACTTTCTAGTACTCGGCTGGCTAGCTACCACCCTCAAGTTGAAAATCTGCCGCCAAGCATCTAACGGTGTGTTCCGGCAGCCTCACTTAAGAGCCAGTTCCATTTTAGGCTAGGTGTGCTTTACCATCGTCGACCACACCGTTACTTAACATCCGGTGAGCTGTGGTCAAAGACCTAGTCAGTCAGACATTAAAAAAAAACGAATAACGCACAGCGCCATCTAGCCACAAACTAACCAAAGCTTGTACTATGGGATACTGATAAAATACTTTATTTTTATTATTACTCATTATTTCAACCTATTTTGTCCCACTGCTGGGCAAAAGTGTCTCTTTCTTCTTTCTATGCCAGTCTGTTTGGTCCTATTATGATCATCAAGCTTATCTTTCTACCGTCTGATAAAATACTTAAATACTTTTTTAAATAACTTTCGTTACATGTTTGTCTGGGAATTGTACTCACGCCCCACAGTTCAGAAAGCAGCTAGCCAAATAATCTAACAGGATAATCATCATTAGAGTTTCACTTTTCCCAAATGAAACAGAATCCTAAATCTTGATAAAAATCATTTCGCATTGTATATAAATAAATGCATTACAGGTTTTTTATTAGTTAAAATCTTAAGATTTCAACTAGAAGTAATAAATTAAGAATTTTGAACACAAAAATATCACGACTAAAATAAGTCACTAAGTCCGGTCGCGTGTGGAATATTGCTGCCGACTTTGGGACGGTTCTGCCAAGTACCAGCTTCAAGATCTTGATTCGGTGGAGCGGCGCGCTGTTCCACTGTTCCACTTATTAGTGAAGAAAAGTTGGTAGAAAAACATTAAGCCTTAACACTGCCGGTAGGTAGCAAGTCTGTCAATTTTCTACAGGATTCATTTCAGAGAGTGTGCTACTGAGCTGTACAACCTTGTACTTCCATCCCCTTTTTACTACAGGACAAGTAGTACGACGGCCCACTACTACCCATGGTGGAATTTCCTTGGGTACGTACCAAACTTTTTGACTCTACGTTTCAGGAATGGATCAAGCTTCCGGCTACCTTGTTCCCTGAGATATATAATCTAAATCTTTGCAAGGTCAAAGTGAATAGTTATTGAAATTAGTTAAAAATTCATTTCAGTAGACCTGAGTATTTGATATGAATTTCAGCTTGATACCTTCACGCGTTTCTGAGAAAAAGGGTCTTGGCAGACAGACAGACGGACAACAAAGTGATCCTATAAGGGTTCCGTTTTTTCCTTTTAAGGTTCGAAACCCTAAAAATTACCAAACCTACCAAGCAGGATATTATAAATAAAGGCAATTAAAAGAGAATTACAAAAATATATGTAATACAACTTACATATATTTTTGTAATTATTTAAATTTAATAAGGAATAATAAATCGGTTTACAAACTTTTTTCTTATATTTTTTTATTTGCAGTCGGGTTTTTTTTATATTTTTTATTGTAGGACTCATCACACACAGCGCCATCTGACCCCAAACTAAGCAGAGCTTGTGTGATGGAAGTCAGAGAACTGATAGAATACATAAATACTTTTTTTGTTGTAAATACATACAGACACAGAACAAACATTTGTTTATACCAAACAAACATTTGTCCTCGGCGGGAATCGAACCCACGCCCTACAGCTCAGGCAGACATACTCCCAATGAACCAACAGGGCTGTTATAGATTTCGTAAACTTTTCCGCCTGTTAAATTTGGGTCTCTCCAGTCTGTTTTGCATGTTAGGTACAATATCTTGAAATCTAGAGTAAATAAGTTTCTTCTAGGTAAGCGTGCTCCATCTTAGACCGTACTGCTTAACGTCAGGTTGGGTGTGGCCGGCAGGTAGTAAAAAGGGGCGGGGGGATCAAGTCGTACAACTCCAAGACACAATCCTTGAAGTGTATTCAGTAGAAAGTCGAACAGTAGACAGGAGATAGACTCGAGTTTGCTGCTAAGACTTGACCAAAGTGTCATAGCCTGTCAACCTCTTCCGGCCGGCGCTCAGTGACGGCACGGCATGGCGTGTCATGGCAAAGGATTTTATTACTAATCAAGTTATTTTGAATCTTATTTCAATAATTTTAGAATTCTTTTTACTTTATTTCGATACCACGATGCCGCGAAATGACGCGACGTGCCGCGGGATGCTGCGGCATGACGCGACGCGCCGCGGGATGCTGCGGCATCGTGGTATCGAATTGCATCCCGCGAGACGTATGGGTCACATTATGTCTAGGAGTTATGATTGCTAAGCTAGTTGAAATAAGGTTGAAACTTGTGCAGCGGTAATTTCGGTTAATGGGGTGCAGTCCGGTTGGTGCGCGGGGGCAAGGGAGGGAGAAGACGCACTGGCGCGCGCGTTTTTGTCTCCTACAATGAAAAAGCATAACTGATTGATGCCAGAGTGCCTGGGCTTTCAGCAGGATGCCACGGCATGTCACGGGATGCCGCGGCATGCCGCAGCACAACCTGCCGCGTCATGCCGTGCCACGCCGTCAGTGAGCGCCAGCCCTTAGCGCGCCTCTCGACTGACTCCCCTTGCTAAGGATATCTACCACCAAGTGTTAATGGTGTCTGTTGTTTGCTTAAGAAAATAATAATAAAATATTAAATTAAAACGCTATTGTATATCACGGGCCCCAGAATATATAGCGAGCGATGTGTTTTTGTGTCAAAACATACATAAATACCTATGAGTAAATATCTTTTATTTATCAATTTCCATTGAAAATATCATAATTTCCATTGCAAACATTTGTGTAAACACTCCACACATATGCTAAGAGAAATATTATATTGTCGGATATCAATTGAAATGTCAACCACATTTAGTAGACACTGACAGACAGTTTACTTAGTGTCCTATTAACGACGAAGATATTTTATCCTCCTACCAAAGTATTGTCAATCATAAATAATATGATAAATGCGAATGTAAGTTTGTTTGTTTGTTACGCCTTCACACGTAAACTGCTCAACGGATCTGGGTGAAATTTTGCATGTAGATACTCAAAATCAAAGTCATTCAGTGTAGGCCCTGGTAAGGCACTTATGAACGTTAAGTTACATGTTTGAATCTACCGCCGGCTCGTAATTACACTTCAACTGAGAAGACTCCGGCAACAAACTCAGCAAGGCATTTTTTTGTGGATCTTTCTTTTCATATTAGATTACAGTTTACAGTTATAAATATTAATACATACATTATGGTTACTACAATTGTATATTCCTGTCTTCCACGTAATGAGCCACCTTATAGTAGGCTTTGTCAATTAACCTCTGCTTTATAAAATCTTTGTATTTATTATAGGACATTTTAGTTACCTCAAGTGGGATTTTATTATAGAATCTAACGCAATTCCCGAGAAAAGACTTATTAGCTTTAGATAACCTGAATCTAGGTGTCACAATTTTATCTTTATTTCTTGTATTTAAGTTATGGCGGCTACTGTTAATTTCAAATGAATTTAAATTTTTCCGGACAAACATAATGTTTTCGTAAATGTACTGTGACGGTAACGTTAATACTTTAGGCCGTGGTATATGATATAGGATACCTTCATCATCAACATCTATCACCACGCGGGTAAAAACGCGGGAGCAGCTAGTCAAATATAGTTTAATTGTTAATATGAAATTATTTACTTTAAAAAAAACTCAAAGTTCTGTGTATCGTTATGCAATGGTCATGGACAGACGTTATCTCTTACCACCAGGAAAGCGTGTTGTTTGTCTCATGACTTTTATATAAAATCACTACAACAAAATCGTCCGCCGTGTCTGTCTGTATGTTCGCGATATACTTAAAAAATACTGAACGGATTATCATGCAAGTTTCACCAATAGATAGAGTGATTTACGAGGAAGGTTTCGGTATATAATTTGTTAAGTATTTGTGTAAATTGGTTAAAATAGGATGATAATTGTTGGAAGTGTCGGAAAAAGTCAAGCCGCCTGGGAGCTTTCATCAAAATCCCTTTGACATAGAAAATAACCGCCAATAATCATAATGACAATCATAGATCCCAACTTTTTTTTTTAGAAAGAAATGGCTCCTAACTCGTCTGTCGACGATATATTTGTCAGAGAAGAAAATACCTTGAAGAAACTAGTGGCGCCGCAGGCGGAGCCGAGGAAGTTCGAGATAGTGTGGCTAAATGTTCTGGCATTCGCATACTACCACGTCGCAGCATTATATGGGCTATATTTAGCCGTTACTTGCGCTATGTGGTCAACTATAGGATTCGGTAAGACTTGCTTTTTACATAATTAAGGATTTGCAGCAAATTCGTCGAAAACACAATTCATCGAAACACAATTCATCGACGAAATCTTGCGGAAAATAAGTCAAAAATATTGTTTTAAAACTGTGTCGTGAAATATTCTTAAAGATGTTTTTGTAGCGATGATTGCTCAGTGGTTGACCACAACTCACCTTATGTTAAGTGACGGTGTGGTCGAAGATGTTAAAGCACACTTAGCCTGGAATGGAACTGGCTCTCAAGTGAGGCTGCCGGAACACACCGTTAGATGCTTGGCGGCAGATTTTCAACTCTCGTGTGGTAGCTAGCCAGCCGAGTACTAAAAAGTACCCTACCACCACGCTATGGTTTCCTCACGATGTTATCCTTCACCGGCAGCTCAAGCTCATTGTTAAGGTTTGAACCCACGCCCTTCGGCATGCGAAACTACCGCGATAACCACTGAACTATCATCGCTACAAATCATCGCTAATCATCGCTATTTATTTCAGCATGCGCGATGTACGTGCTGAATGGTTTGGGTGTAACAGCTGGAGTGCACCGTCTGTGGTGCCACAAGACTTACAAGGCCAGGCTGCCGCTCCAGATCTTCCTCATGCTGTGCCACTCGCTGGCCAACCAGCACTCCATCGTACACTGGGTTAGAGACCACAGGTATATTGTCATACAATGATAAACTAGCGAACTATATTTGTAGCGATGATAGCTCAGTGGTTAGCGCGGTCGGTTCACATGCCGAATGACTTGTGTTCAAACCCCAACAATGAGCTTGAGCTGCCGGTGAAGGAAAACATCGTGAGGAAACCATAGCGTGGTGGTAGGGTACTTTCTAGTACTCGGCTGGCTAGCTAGCTGGCTCAAGTTGAAAATCTGCCGACAAGCATCTAACGATGTGTTCCGGCAGCGTCACTTGAGAGCCAGTTCCATTCCAGGCTAGGTGTGCTTTAATATCTTCGACCACACCGTCACTTAACATCAGGTGAGTTGTGGACAAACAACAAGCCTGTCAGCCATTAAAAAAAAACTGTGATAGATTTCACTTTTGACTTTTTTTAAACCAACGAGACACTCTCATGGTAAGGAGATAACGCCTGACTATTGCAGTAATATACAGAACTTTGAGTAACAAAATAAAGTCCAGTATCTATCCAGTATCCAGATAAATATAAAATTCCATGACATCGTTCTGTTAAACTGGTTCGGAAACTGACATATTACGACTCAAAGGTACTAAGGCGCTTAATGCGCTTAGTCCAGTTCTTAGCAGAAGATCTTGCCTGAGTAGTCAAACTGAATTAAACATTTACTGCACCTTGGTCCGGCCCTGTATAACGTACGCGTGTCCAGTCTGGTGCACCTGTCCTTACAACTTAAGCAAGCTACAAGTCTTTCAAAATAGAGCACTGAAATATTCATTCACTACTCCCTTATGCACTAACCTCAACAAATTGCACTTGAATGTAGTTGCCTAATTTGACAGAATATATCTTTAATCTCTCTGTTCCCTGATGGATAAAATCTGGGTGCTTTCAAGCCGCGAGTGAATCGGTTTCTTCTAGCATGCTCTACCGTAGACCGCATCTTTGCTTAACATCAGGCGAGTTGGCGGACAAACGCAAGCCTATTCGGTCAAGCAAGGTACTTGGTGGTAGATCTCCTAAGCAGGTCTTGGTAGGTGCCAGATATTCTCCCACCAAGTAGTAGTGTGTAAACATTACTGTGTTCCGGTTTGAAGGGTACTGCATCGAAATAACAGGGCTGTCGAGACTAACCATCGAAAGTCTCAAAGTAATGAGCGCCAAAGCAGCGATGCCCTGGACTTTGTTCTGTGAGTATATACACACAGAACACCCAGATACAGAACAACATATATCGTCACGTAAATTTTTGTCCTGATGAGAAGCGAACCCACGCTCTACAGCTACTGTACTTTCCGGCAGTCTCACTTGAGAGCCAGTTCCATTCCAGGCTAGGTGTGCTTTACCATTTTCGACCACACCGTCACTTAACATCATGTGAGCTGTGGTCAAAATGCTATCTTGTCAAACAGAGTTTGTTGCCGGAGTCTTCTCAGTTGAAGTGTAATTACGAGCCGGTGGTAGATTCAAACATGTAACTTAACGTTCATAAGTGCCTTACCAGGGTCTAAACTGAATAAATGACTTTTTGATTTTGCTTGATTTTCATTTTGATCATCGTTGGAGTATGAACCCGCGCCCTTCGACGTGTGAACTGACTGTGTCTATAAAGAGTTTCTTTAAGTTGAACACTCCCAAAGCTTGTAACCCTCTATTTATTTCGTTTCCAGACTCCATCATAAATACAGTGACACGGACGCAGACCCCCATAACGCCACCCGTGGTTTCTTCTACTCCCATATCGGCTGGCTGCTTGTCAAGAAACATCCAGAAGTAAAGAAGAGAGGAAAGTTATTGGATCTCTCAGACCTATTTAGCAATTCTGTCGTCATGTTTCAAAAACGGTCAGTATTTCCAGGAGCGGATCTATATGTGGCGATGATGGCTCAGTGGTTAGCGCGGTAGGTTCGCATGCTGAAGAGCGTGGATTCAAACCCCAACAATGAGCCTGAGCTGCCGGTGAAGGAAAACATCGTGAGGAAACCATAGCGTGGTGGTAGGGTACTTTCTAGTACTCAGCTGGCTAGCTACCACCCTCAAGTTGAAAAATCTGCCGCCAAGCATCTAACGGTGTGTTCCGGCAGCCTCACTTGAGAGCCAGTTCCACTCCAGGCTAGGTGTGCTTTACCATCTTCGACCACACCACTGAGCTATCATCGCTATAAAATACTAATCACTAATCGCTATCGCTGTGTGTAATATCCTATGATATAGGAGTTCAGCAGAAATATTTTTTTTTTTTTATGTAACAATTATGAGACGAACGAGACGCTCTCCTGTTGTTAAGAGATAACGCCTGTCCATGACCATTGCAGCGATACACAGAACTTTGAGTAGTAAAACAAAGTCCAGAGTATCGCTGCCTTGGCGCTAATTACTTTGAGACTAGATGGTTAGTCTCAACAGCCCTGTAATGTCGCTGCAGTACCCTTCACAACAATGTTTACACACTACTGCTTAGCGGCAGAATATCTGGTACTGCGGTGGTACCTAGACGACCTCCTGCTAAGGAAATCTACCACCTACTTGTTTTCTTTTTACAGGAACGAGCTCTGGTTCATACTTTTCATGGCATTTGTTGTTCCAACGACGATACCTTTAGTCATCTGGAATGAGTCTTTCACTTCAGCGTTCCACATAAATATGTTCCGCTATATATGCGGTCTAAATTCCACTTTCCTAGTGAACAGCGTCGCCCACATGTGGGGCTGGAAGCCCTACGATAAGCACATATCCCCCGCTCAAAATATACCGGTAGCCATCGCCACGTTGGGGGAGGGATTCCACAATTATCATCATGTTTTCCCCCATGATTATAGAACTGGAGAATTGGGGAATAATGCATTGAATTTCACAACAGCTTTTATAGATATCTGTGCTTGGTTGGGCTTGGCTTATGATAGAAGAACGGTGCCTGATGATGTGGTGGAGAAACGGATGATGAGGACCGGTGATGGAACGGATCTTTGGGCTAACGAGAAGAGTGAATGGAAATATGAGTGAACGATAGATTGAAAATAAAAAGATAGATGACAAACGAAGAAACACATATCTTTATATATAAAAATATCGCCGTTGTTTGTCCGCGATGAACTCCTCAACTACTGAACCGATTTTAACCAAATCTTGCACACTGTGTGCAGTTTGATCCAACTTGAAAGATAGGATAGTTTATATCTCAATTTAATTACAAATTATTTGTTTATTATACGACAAAGAGGTATAATTATGTGTGAGTTCAATAAAATTCTAATAGATGGCGGTGTAAGGTAATTTATTAACTGGATTGAGTAAGTATCCAATAGATGGCGCTACGTTTAAAGTCCAAACGTAGATATACAAAACAATGCATGGTGGGATATTCCTCTTTTATAGATCTACAAAAAAGTCTGCGGTGGGATATATGTACTTTTAACAATGAGTTCACTATACCCATAGAGTCACAAACGCACGAAATAAATGTCAGAACCAAAAGAGTGCACCGCTACGCAGTATGCACGCTTTTTGGTTAGTTGTAAGTCAACCGTGGACCGACTACAACGCCACGCCATGCCTAAATGCTCGGTAACAAACTGCTCAAATAACACAAATTACGTGCGTAAAAAGGATGGTGTTTCATATTTTAGGTACGTATTATAACAAATTAACGAATTTATGTTACCACAGTGTATGTTTCTATTTTATTTTAAATAATTTTAATTTTCTTGGCACAATTTAATGGTAATAGTTCGACTACAGCGCTGCGATAGCCTGTCTCTCTTACACGCCAATCAAATAAGTAAGAGTAAACGAGACACATGATATCGCCGTTTTGCTCAAGAGCGAAGCGTGTTCGAGAGAAGAGCTATGGCGTTCAAACGACAGTGAACACTATGTCTAGACGTATAACATCTAATTTCGAAAAACATCTGTCAATGTGAACTATATAGTTGATGTATAGGTATGTAATACGGCGCACGGACACTTTTTGACTGTTCTTACTTTGAGACTGTGACTCTATAGTATAGTAAACTCATTGACTTTTAAGGATAGCTTACTGTACCCATTCTTACTGCCCGTGCGAAGCCGGGGCGGGCCGCTAGTATACGTATAAATAAGATAAGAAATGTTTGCCAATTTATTAATGGTTGACAGGCTAGGTATGTGACCACAGCTCACCTGATGTTAAGTATTGTATTGTATTTAATTTAATTTAATTTGTATTTAATTTAAGTAACAGTGTGGTCAAAAATGGTAAACATACTGTTAGATGCATGGCGATAGATTTTCAACTCTCGTGTGGTAGCTAGCCAGTCGAAAGTACCCTACCACCACGCTATAGTTTCTTCATGATGTTTTCCTTCACCGGCAGCCCATCATTGTTGGGGTTTGAACCCACATCCTTCGGTGTGTGAACCGCCTGCGCGCACCACTGAGCTACCATCGCTACAATGGGGATAAAATAAGCTTTATTAACAAGAATTGTGAATCGAGTTTTAGGCAAGCATTGTTTAAGTTCAGTTCTGGGTGCCGCTGCAGTCAAAGCCAAGCATTTTACCATCAGGTGTAGCGATGATAGCTCAGTGGTTAGCACGCTCGTTTCGCATGCCGAAGGGCGTGGGTTCAAACCCCAACAATGAGCTTGAGCTGCCGTTGAAGGAAAACATCGTGAGGAAACCATAGCGTGGTGGTAGGGTACTGTCTAGTACTCGCCTGGCTAACTACCACACGAGAGTTGAAAATCTGCCGCCAAGCATCTAACGGTGTGTTCCGGCCTCACTTGAGAGCCAGTACCATCCCAGGTTAGGTGTGCTTTACCATCTTCGACCACAGCGTCACTTAACATCAGCTGAGCTGTGGTCAAACATCTAGCCTGTCAACAATAAAAGAAATGAGTGTTTTGTTCGTCTCATTATTTGAGAAAATGTATCAAGTTTGATTTGTACAAAGTATTGTTTTATATTGCTTATATTTCATACTTAATTTGAAAATAAAAAATATAATCTATTTTGTTTTTTATTACCCGACTGCCAAGGAAGGGTTATGTTTTTCGCGCGTATCTTGCGTATCTTGACAATTAAGGTAGGTATATTTAGATTCATCTCAATAACACAAGTGACCTTAGGGGGTGGGTTTAAAACATTCAAGATGGTGGATTTTTGGTGCGAAATAGTAATACATTGATTTAAAAAAAAAAAACCGGCCAAGTGCGAGTCGGACTCGCGCAGCGAGGGTTTCATACAAACCTGTAGGAATATAAGTAATAGTTATGGTATTTTTTTAAATGGTAATTTATGCTTTTCGCAATTTTTCCTTTATCTGTGCTATAAGACGTTGCTTCGTACCAAATTTCAAGATTCTGAGTTCACGGGAAGTACCCTGTAGGTGTTGATTCCCTTGCGAGTGTCGAACATTTGCAGCATAAACGGCTGTATCTTTTGATTGCGTTGGCTTAGAAGTTTGATTTTTTCACAGCTCCAAGGGACAGTACACCTGAGTATTTGTTATGAATTTCAGCTTGATACCTCCACACGTTCCTGAGAAAAAAGGATCTTGACAGACAGACGGACAACGAAGTTATCCTATAAGGGTTCCGATTTTTTCCTTCTGAGGTACGGAACCCTAAAAAAATAACCAAACCTATCAAGTAGAGTATCTAAATAAAGACAATTAAAAGAGGATTACAAAAATATATATAAGTTTATGTTTAAATTGAATTAGGAATAATAAATTTATTTAAACAGTTTTATAGCTATTTTTAGCACAGTCTTTTTAGTTTAAAGCAATCAATTCGGTAAATTTAATATCACAAGGTTAAAATCTTACTTAAAATAAGTATATTTTCGTTGTTACTTGATGCGTTCTTTAAATTTCTAGTTTAGAAGCTTTTAGGTTTTTTAATTATTGATAGGCTTGACGTTTGACCACACATTGACATTGACATTGACACACCTGAAGTTAAGTTTTTATCTGATGAGCTTGAGCTGCTTGATTGACGGATTTGACTGGCACGGACTGGACTTGACCAAGACTGGACTTTGACTGTAACTGTAGATGTTAGACATACATTTCAAAAACTTACGACGAGGCAGGATGACTTTACAGTTTTAGTCTTTCCGATGGAGAAAATTAAACATATTAAAAAATTATCATAACCTCTTAAAGGAGATGTCAGAGTCCGAGTAACGTTTAAAGCATATATGGGCAACAACAGGCCCGCGGGCCGGATTCGGCCCGCCTCTGCACTTGACCCGGCCCGCGAGACATTATGAAATTTCGCGCGAAGAGAAATACAAACAACTGAGAGAGTTCGCGAGAAGAATTGTTTGCGTTTTTGGAAGTACATATAATGCGAACAATTTTCCTCGATGATGAAGACTAATAAGTCGAAATGCCGTAAGAGAGTCACAGATGAAAATCTGGAAAACTCGTTACGCCTCTGTACAAGTGGATTTTGAACAAACTTGTTTCTGAAGTTCAAACACAAATATCACATTAACCGTTACACGTAAATTTACTTCACCAATAACCTAATAAAATTAGCTTTTTTATTTTGTGTTATGGCCCGCGACTGCATTAATACAGTAAGTTTGGCACGCAACTAGCCAAAGGTTGCCCATACCTGGTTTAAAGTAAAATAACCCAGATATTTGTATCAATAAAGCGAAAAACAACTCGACGCACGTGTATGGAAGAGGATATTATATACAGATTTTGTTTTGGTTTGCCATTATTTTTTTTAGGCACTGAAAGTAGCTCTATACAACCTACTATGTGACGTCATTAGAGGTCAATTGAAAGATAAGTTTATTTTATATATTTAAAAAAAAAATGTTATAATAAGTTTTGAACGTAAAAATTATGTACAGGAATATAATTTGGGGATAGATAGCGCTGTCTGTAATATCCCCCGATATTTATTTAAGTCTGACACATTGCTGAACACATCTTACTTACAAATAAATTGTACATATATTTAGGTTTATAAGTAAATATTAACACTTGTTTATTCAGATGATATTATTAAACATATTTCCTATTTTTATATGTAAACATTCAAAAGGGAATGACATCATTTGTGAATTTAATTTGCCGAGTATATGTACTTCTTGAATTTATAACAGACGAGACGCGAGCCAGATAGCCCGACATCAACCAACGTGAGTAACCCCGCATAACTATCTAAATATCAAAGGTGACTGACTGACTGACATTGTGATCTATCAACGCACAGCCCAAACCACTGGACGGATCGGGCTGAAATTTGGCATGCAGGTAGATGTTATGACGTAGGCATCCGCTAAGAAAGGATTTTGATTAATTCTACCCCCAAAGGGATAAAATAGGGGATGAAAGTTTGTATAAAACTTTGTCAATTTTAAACCGATCGGGCTGAGTCTTTGCATGCATAAAGCTACTATTACAGCGCGGGTGAAACCGTGGGGCACAGCTAGTACTAGTATAAATTTACGCCATGACCCTTAGCCAACTAAACGCACTGCTCCAATATAACAGCAAGGTTTTGGAGCAAACCATAATCACATCAATATATACAATTTTTAGATTTTTGTTAATTTTTTAAAAACCGCTCGACCGATTTCGATAAAATTTAAATGAGACCTGGAAAGCCCTTTGAAATAAAAGAAGAATTTTCCAAATCGGTTCCAGCGTCTTCGAGTTATCGGTGAACATACATAAAAAAAAAGATTCAGACGAATTGAGAACTTCCTCCTTTTTTAATTTTTGACAATAAAGGTGTTTTACCACAGCCTACCTGATGTTAAGATAGTCAAAGATGGTAAAGTACACCTAGCTTGGAATGTATCTGGCTCTCAAGTGAGGCTACCGGAACACTGTGTTAGATGCTTGGCGGTAGATTTTCAACTCTCGTGTGGTAGCTAGCCAGCCGAGTACTAGAAAGTACTGTAGGGCTGCTATCAGGAGGTTAAGTGAAAACTCGAACTGTCGTAATACTTCATAGTCAATTTATTTCTCGTCTCTTATAAATATTTATAACTCGCAAGCTTAGTGGTAGGTTCATGCAGTCAATTCGTTACTGCGAATGATGATGATGGTGCGAGTGAAACGGCTTGTCGCTCCGTCTCGCTCGCACGACTATAAATATACTAGCGAGGGCCAGCGCGCGCCAGTATGCGCGCGCCGCTCGCATGGAATGGTTAATGTCGCTCGCAGTCACCACAGTACCCTACCACCACGCAATGGTTTTCTCACGGTGTTTTCCTTCACCGACAGCTCAACCTCATTGTTGGGGTTTGAACCCACGCCCGTGGGCGTGCGAACCGAACAAATTTTCTTAAAAAAGCTTTCGGATATATATGTGAAATATGCCAACATGCACTTTACCAGTGTGGTGGACTAGAGCCTTATTCTTCTCACAATTAAATTAATTAAAAAAAAAAAAAAAAACATTTATTTCAGGCCTTTTAACCCATAATGTTAAAATTACAATCATTACAAAATTCAATTCAAAATAAAATGTCAAAAATACATAAATATAAATCATGTCAGAAATAATTAATTCAAAGTCAACAAAAATAACAATAAAATAAGTCATTAAGATAATCAATGAGACAATAAAAAAAAACAGAGCTGATTCGGAAGTATATATATACATTATTTTACGTAATTAATTTCTGTTTTTTACATATTTTTACTGTCATCTCTTTTCGTATCTTACCATCAAGAGACATTTGCGCCTTGTTCGTCTTATTACTTTATACATAAAAAACCGACCATGTGCATGTCGGACTCGCGCACGAAGGGTTCCGTGCCATTCACATTAAAACGCTCGCTAAAACGGCTAGACCAATTTTAATAAAATTTGATATAGAGTTAGCTGATATCCTGGATTAACACATAGGCTACTTTTTATTCCCAAAAATGTAGCGAAGAACACCGCGGGGCGCAGCTAGTAAATCATAAAACTTCATGCAAATATTTTCCCAAACTGGTTTATGTTATGTAGTGTTTCAAGACCGTCTCCGTCTCGCAGCTGACCGTTTTTAACCGACTTCAAAAAAGAGAAAGCAACCTGTTTTTTTATGTATGTACTATTTCTTCATTTGTGGATCAATCCCGGCGGTCCTTTTTTGAAGTCAGTCATGTGATGAAACTCTAAATTGGGATGTTTTTAAAATACTCGTTACCTTCGTCATTAATATACCGATTTGGAAAAATCTTTCATTATTTGACATGACATACTTTCAGATTGATTCCGTAGAAATTTCAACAAAATAGGTTTAGTAGTTTGATTTTTAAACATACATACAACATACAGAATACCCAGATAAAAATAAACATTTATCGTCACATAAATGTTTGTCCTGAATGGAATTCGAACTCATGCCCCACAGCTCTAAAGCAGATATACTACCAATGACGAATCGAGACTGCTAATGTTGGGATTTGAACCCACGTCCTACAGCGTGTGAACCGAACGTGCTACCACTGTGCTATCATCGCGATATCAGTCAGCTGTTTGAAGACTATTATCAGCTTTATTCTATTTATAATAAAGATGTGAGTCTTCCACAGGTTCGATCGAGTTGGAACTTGATGTTCCGTGACTCCTACAGCGGAACATATATTTTTTAAATCCACCTATCTGTAGAACAAAAGCTATATCTGCAAAAACTCAACTTTACAAGAGAGCAAAGAATTTTCTTTACTTTCCGACTTAAATTGCAATTAAAAAGGTAGAGCAAAATTATTTTCTAAAACCCTTCAACTGCCTTGTAAAGTTGAGTTTTTGATGTAACTTTGTTCTACAGATAGTTCGGTATATTTGTTAACATTTCAGATAAACAGAATGGCGTTGTTCTACAGATAGATCGGTATATTTGTTAACATTTCAGAAAAACAAAATGGCGTCGGATTCCAAAGATGAATCTTCAACAGACATTGCCGACGAAAAGTTTGAGAAGCTTGTGGCTCCCCAAGCGGGGCCGCGCACGTATGAAGTGACTTGGTACCGAGTGGCTTTGTTCGCGTATAAGTACGTCGCAGCCATTTACGGATTGTATTTGCTGACCACAGTAGCTGCTTGGGTCACAGTCATTTTCAGTAAGTTTCCCCTGTTAGCTCTGCTTCGTAAGCATAGGACGCGGGTTCGATTCCCACCCAGCACAAATATGTTTTTACCGAATATATAAATAATAATAAATATTGTAGGACATTACACACAGCGCCATCTGACCCAGACTTAGCAAAGCTTGTACTATGGAAGTCAGATAACTGATAGAATACTTAAATACTTTTACATCTGTAATATTATTGAGAAATGAGATAAGATATAAGGGTTCCTTTTTAGGGTTCCGTACCCAATGGGTAAAACGGGGCCCTATTACTAAGACTCCGCTGTCCGTCCGTCTGTCGCCAGGCTGTATCTCATGAACCGTGATAGTTAGACAGTTGAAATCTTCACAGATGATGTATTTCTGTTGCCGCTATAACAACAAATACTAAAAAACAGAATAAAATAAATATTTAAGGGGGTTCCTAACAGACATGATTTTTTGCCGTTTTTTATAGATAATGTTACAGAACCCTTCGTGCGCGAGTCCGACTCGCACGTGGTCGGTTTATTTTCTTTTAAAGTTTGGAACCCTAAAATACAATGTTTTTTTTTTAATTTTTCAGACTGCTTTACTTTCTACCTGAGCGTGGTGTCGGTGTGCGCGGGCGCTCACCGTCTGTGGTCCCACCGCTCGTACAAGGCCGCCTGGCCTCTCCAGCTGTTCCTCATGCTGTGCCACTGTATCGCCGCCCAGCACACTATCTTCATCTGGGTCAAAGACCACAGGTGAAACCATTGTTTCTTGTTAACAACATTCTACTGGTGGCAGGTCTCCTTAGTAGGTTTTCTACTTTACCTAGGGTACTACCGCAGTATCAGATATTCTGCCGCCAAGCAGTAGTGTGTAATCATAACAGTTATAGGTGCTACAGCGATATTACAGCGAATCTACACATCATTCCAAATGACACCGGCTATAAATGTATTACTAATAAAACTTGTGGATACAGTGGTGAGCAAAACACATGATGATGGTAAGATCATCGTTCCAGGTTGCACCACAGGTACAGCGACACGGATGGCGACCCGTACAACGCTAGCCGTGGGTTCGTGTTCTCCCATATCGGGTGGATTTTCGTCGCCCGCCACCCGGAGGTGCAGAAACGTGGCAAGTTGGTCGACCTGAGGGACATGTACGCCAACCCTATTGTCATGTTTCAAAAACGGTAATCACTTTGAAAAAATCTGTTAGCTCTTCATAGCAAGAACTCGTGTAGGCAGTGCCAGATATGTATAAGAGTTTAATGGAATAATAAATAAATCTAAATTATAACCTTGTATATGACAAATTACAAATATCTATATAGGTACTAATACTGACATTTTTCTTTTCAGACACAAACTTTGGCTAAACTTTCTTTTGGGTTTCGTCTTGCCAACAGCAATACCAATATACTTTTGGAACGAAACTTTTTCCGTTGCGTTCCACGCAAACATGTTCCGATACATGCTTAGCTTGAACGGGACTTTTAGCATAAACAGTTTCGCGCACATGTTCGGCACGAGGCCCTACGACAAAAACATATCGCCAACTCAAAATATTCTCACGACTCTGACAACTTTCGGAGAAGGCTTTCATAATTATCATCATACTTTCCCTTACGACTACAAAGCGGGGGAATTTGGCAGTTTTTTAAACTTTTCCACAAGTTTTATTGATTTCTGTGCTAAAGTTGGGTTGGCGTATGACTTGAGAGAGGTTCCTAAAGATGTCTTGGAGCAAAGGATGACGCGAACTGGTGACGAGACTGATGATAAGTACGGATTCAAGTTCCTAACATAGGCTGTATTCCACACGCTAGCCTGTTTCGAGCTGGCAGTTTATTATATGCGCAGTGCGTCTTCGGAAAATTCGTCGAATCACAAATTGTGGAAAACAATTCGTCAAAAACACAATTCCTCGAAAACACAATTCATCGAATCACAATTCGTCGAATTCTCCGCTATAGTTAAACATCTCTAAAAATATAACCCGCTATAGTTGACTCTCTATAACTTTTTTCCGTTATAGTTCAAAACTGTGATTTGTGAATTTTCCGCGGACGAATTGTGTTTTATTTAATTTTATTTTATTTTCTTGGGGAAACATACAGTGCTTATGATTAAATAAATTAACATGAGCGATAACTATGCACCATTTATATGTTTCCACTTATGAATGTCTATTTTACACTTGTTTCACTTTTGATTGTTTTACACTTGTTACAGCTATTTTACACGATGTGATTTGACGAATAGGATGTAAATAAATCGAAAGGGAGTTATTGTCACCAAATTATTCTCCGACAACAAGCCTGTCAAAAAAATTATATGACAAAGTAACCAATCTGTCTTTTTTTACTCTGCACTGTTCTTGACCCTATTATCGACTGGTAGTGTTCAGGGGAACTACTATACAGGCCGTTTTACTTATTAAAAAACTAAACAAATTTTAACAACAAAAGTTGGTAACAGTTGTTGTTGTATAATGTACCTTATTTCCCGTGAATTAAGATTGTGAATTTAGTAAGATAAAAATGAATTAAATTAATCTATAGGTCTTGTCTGTTTGAACAGCCTGTATATGTTTACGAGGCGATAAGACTGTCAGCCTTTCTGCTAATGGCTTTAGAGTGCACCAGTGTTCGATAGCTTTCTAGCGTAACTTAAGAGGCAACAAGTTGTCATTTTCTTCATACAAACGTTTTCCCCATTTTCCTTCCAAGATTTTAAAAGAGCAATAATTTTTAGATAGGAAGTAGATACTTGCTAGTTTCATGTCCCTCTGTTTTGATTTTTTGATATATGTTTTTTTTATAAGAGCTAGGAATCTTCAAAAATCTTAAAATTTACCTAGTTTCAACGCTGTGTTTCAACGTCCAAATTCCCAATCTAATAGACATAACCTTAAAAAAATAAAACGCACAGGCAAAGAACACATCCTTCTTATTTATTTGTTAAAAGAAATACTAAAATCGGTCTAAATTTGGAGGAGGAAACAGAGGAATACGAAACCTCGATTTTGCTCATTTTATTTCGGGTTAATGAGCCCGAGGTGCAGTTGTCCCTTTCGCTCAGTATGTACGCGGGTGCTGCGTGCGGCGCGACAGAAATAGCTTGGTGAAATACATAATTTTCAAATGTTTCAATTGACTGCTTTCCTCTATGACTTAAAAATATATATATTTCGTTTTATTACTTTTACTTAAAAACATGTTTTTGTCTCATTACTTTTATTTCAATTCTTTTTTCATTTAATTACTTATACTTTAAAATAAGTTTTCGTCTTGTTAGTTTTAGTTAAGGGTATTACAACCGATTTATAATTAAAATAAAATATTGTCTCATTATTTTGACTGATAAGAACATATTTTCATCTCATTATTTTTACTTTAAAAACACGAACAAGGGAAAACAGGTTTCGTATTGTCGTTATTTCTCAATCAAATCGCTCTACCGAATCGGAGCTGTGGCAGTTCTCTTATTTCGTTAAGTAAAAAGAAGAAAGAAAACTAATAAAAAGCCGGTGTCAAGTTTCCTATACTTTGGAGGGCGTTTCGTACTGTGGGGCGTTATTACTCTTGTACGGCTTTATCAGTTAGATGAATACAGCGTTGGACATGAAACAATTGTAAACATCACATCTCTATTAACAGGCTTACGTAGTGGTAGATCTCCTTAGCACTTAGGAGGAGGTCGTCTAAGTACCACCACAGTACCCAGATATTCTCAAGCAGTAGTGTGTAAACATCATCATTGACAAAGCCTACTATAAGGTGGCTCATTACGTGGAAGACAGGAATATATGGTTGTAGTAGCTTCTCTCTGCACTTGCATCCCCCTGGCTAAGTGACAATTGTAGTAAGCATAATGTATTAATATTTATAACTGTAAACTGTAACCTAATATGAAAGAAAGATCCACAAAAAAAAATGTCTTGCTGAGTTTCTTGCCGGAGTCTTCTCAGTTGAAGTGTAATTACGAGCCGGTGGTAGATTATAAAATGTAACTTAACGTTCATAAGTGCTAAATAATTATAGTAATAAATGTAACTTAACAATTACTAGGGCCTAAACTGAATAAATGACTTTTTGATTTTGATTTTCGTTACTGTGAAGGGAACTGCAGCGATATTATAGGGCTGTTGAGATAATCGAAAGTCTCAAAGTAATGCTCAAAGTTCTGTGTATCGCTGCAACGGTCATGGGTATGCGTTATCTACTACTTTTTAGGAGAGCGTATCGTTCGTTTCCTTACTTTTACATAAAAAAAACTACATCTCTATAATACAAACTATGAAAAAACCTACCCCTTTTCAGACTCACGGATTGTTCGATTAATATATCAATTTTTTTTCAAATTAAGCCATGATGGTACACCTAGTAGATATGAAATATTTAAAAAGTACACAGAACACATAGACAAGCAACGAAGTGTATAGCTATACGAGCACGCTCACTCACAAGGGAATCGATGCGTCACGCCATTTGCCGTCACGGCATACGAGTCAGTTTAATAGCCAAGGCACGTGAATAAGTATTTGATCTCAAAAATTTCATTTGTTTTTTGGTCCTATTTTTTGACTCCTGACCATGACGTCATAAAGTCTAGAGCATCGTTTCTTTAGCACTCATCAGATTGAGACATGCGATGATTAGTCTTGTGAAGATATGCTGGTAAGATAAAGTATAGGATCAGTCGAGTTCCATGTCCCATATTCAATTTGTTCTTGTATCCTGAAAAAGGTATCAGTTACAATAAGGTGTTATAAAAACAAACAATATGGCTTTTTGTTTCCTATATAAGGCTTTTGATGTTCAGGGCTACAAGCATGGGGTGGCATACCTGAAAGGGGTTCATTGAATTTTTGAATAATTTAAATGAAATTAAATTTTTGAAATGAAATTACCACCATGAAATCTATTTTTTTTTTCTATTAGTACATTTGGTACAATATCTGTTTCAAGAGCGTGGGTTCGATCCCAACCTAGGACGAACATTTATGTGACGATAAATGTTTGTTCTGTGTCTAAGTGTTCTGTGTGTATTATAAGTATGTATTTACAAAAAAAAAATAATTCTGTAAAATAATTGGTTCCCACTGTACTAGCTTTACTATGTGTGGAGCTAGATGGCGCTGTGTGAAATGTCTTTATAATTTATATGTAGCTTGGTTGGTGGTTATCGCGGTCAGTTCACACGCCGAAAGGCGTGGGTTCAAACCCCAACAATGAGCTTGAGCTGTCGGTAAACGAAAACATCGTGAGGTAACCATAGCGTGGTGGTAGGCTACTTTCTAGTACTCAGTTGACTAACTACTACCATAAGCATCTTGTGTTCCGGCAGCTTCACTTGAGATCCAGTTCCATTCCAGGTAAGATATGTTTATCGTTTTCGACGACACCGTCACTTATCATCAGATGAGGTGTGGTGAAACACCTAGCTCGTCAACTATAAAAATAAAACTAAATTACAATTGTAATTCTCAACATCTTTTATATACTTACCCTTGGATTTATGAATAGAATGAATAAATTAATAATGTTATTTACTAAAACTGATCATATATATAAAAAAAACATTAAGTAGAAATGTAGTTTAGCTTGTCTGACTTTATAGCATAAAAAAGAGATGAAACAGATATACGATAATTATCCGGTATCCGGCGTAAACATAAGATCCGGCCAGATACCGGATTTCAAAAAAATTACGACATAAAGATTAGAGGCACTTTATTTAATAAATAAAGATAATCATCAAACTTTTATTACAGAACAAAGAAAATTATACTCGAACTGCTCTAAGGGCAAATTGTATAATAAATACCAATATCTCTACGCTGATAGGCAACATACAGTTTCGCTTGCCATCGTGTACAAGGCCAGCTTCCAAAAAATTATTTCACTGTATACACTACTGCAGGGCACTGAAAGATAAACTCTTTGTTAAGCTTGGGTATTGTACAGCATTAGCTGACCAAATATAAGGACCAATGCGCACTGAATTTAGATAAGAATAAATTTCATGTGCAAACACGTTTTTTCCTTGATCGCGATGTGTTCGGCTAAAACGGCTATGTTCGGCCGGATATCCGACCATCTGGCTTTAAGGTTAGTCGGATGTTCTGTATCCTGTATCCGGCAAAACAACTATCCGTTTCATCTCTAATAACAACACTAAAAATACCTGAGACCTACTTAGAAATTTTCATATAAAAACATGCTAATGAAATAACCGATGAATAATTATATTTACAAAATTTGATAAGACAAACTTGGATTTTGTTATTCTTTAATTTTCAAGAAAACCTGTAAAAAATTGTAGTTTGATGTATGAATTAAACAATCACCATACTGTTGCTCCACTAAATGCAACCCTATTTTAAACAACATTAGACTGATTATCGACCACGAGTGACAAAAAGTCTTAAATAATCTTACTCGTAGACGCGCTACGTTTTCCACTACGACTCGTAGCGAGCTACGTCGTAGCCTCGTAAAAATGTTTGGCCAATCAAATTTCATAGATTTCATTGTTCAAACATATGAATATTTTTCTTTAATTTTCAAAAAAAAACTAAAAAAAAAGTAGTTTGATGTATGAATTAAATAACCGCCACACTGTTGCTTCACTAAATGCAACCCTATTTAACACAACATTAGACTGATTATCGACTACAAGTGACAAAAATCTAAGTAAAAATTTTTGTCTTGTCAAATCCTACGATACTCGTAGACGCACTACGTTTTCCGCTACGACTCGTAGCGAGCTACGTCGTAGCCCAGTAAAAAAGTTTAGCCAATTAAATTTCATAGCGTTCATTGTTCAAACTTTGCATGCTAAATTTGCCTATAAGTTTTAGATATACTTATCTGAAACCAAATCTAGAATCGCGAAATATTGACTGCTTACATTTATTCAAGCGTAACCATCATCATCATCATCCTCATCAACAACAACAACAACCTTTCATAGTCCACTGCTGGACATAGGTCTCTCCCAGGACACGCCACGCCAGCTTTTCGAAAGGCATTTGTCATGGGGAGGATTTGCCCATAGTCGCCACGCTGGGCATGCGGGTTGGCGACCGCAGGGGGCGTAACTTCTTGCACTGGTGACGCTGCTGCCCGTCACTGGTCTGGAATTTAGCTACGCTGTAAGTCATGATGGTTATCACGCCATCAGTCCGCCCTCTTTTAGTAGGCTCCTACTACAGGCAGGGGATAAGAGTACCGTATTCTTCCGCCCTGGTACCAGAGCAACCTTACTTCCAAATTACACTTTACAATAATTAAAATGTGTCATTTTGACTATATTTTTAACAGGCTAGGTGTTTGACCATAGTTTAGTAGTAAATAAAAATTGCTAGCGACCCACGGCTTAGCACGGATGCAATGTAAACACTAATGTGGTGCATATGCATGTATTATACATATAAACCTTCCTCTTGAATCACTCTATCTATTGATGGAAACCGCATTAAAATCCGTTGCGTAGTTTAAAAAATCTAAGCGTACAGACGGCGGGAAGCGAATAAATATATACCACCAGGACTTGTCTGTAGATCTATAAAGAGGAATATCCCGCCATGCATTGTTTTGTTATATCTCAAAGGGATTAGGCAGCGTTTTCGATGAAAGCTCCCAGGTGGCTTGACTATTTCCGGCACTTCCAACAACTACCATCATATTTCAACCAATTTACACGAAATCTTGACAAATGATATACCTAAGCCTTCCTCATGAATCACTCTACCTTTTGGTGAAACTCGCATGATAATCCGTTTAGTAGTTTTTAAGTTTATCGCGAACAGATAGACAGACGCGGCGGACGATTTTGTTTTGTAATATGTAGTGATAGAGTTGAACGATTCTTTAAGATTTTTTTTATATTTCAGATAAATTTTACGACATTTTTACGGCTGACATAATTTTATTTTCAATAAAAGTACTGACTTCTAAGCAATAAAGAGATTGTGAGACTCTTAGGAGATACGGTTGAGAAATTAATGAGTCGAACAAGAGGTTTTTGTGATGGTTAGTTTCGCTTGCAATAGCAGTTGAATGCGACGATTTCCATGTTTTTTTTTATCGCTGACAGGCTAGGTGTTTGACCACAACTCACTTGATGTTAAGTGACGGTGTGGTCGAAGATGGTAAAGCACACCTAGCCTGGAATGGAACTGGCTCTCAAGTGAGGCTGCCGGAACACATCGTTAGATGCTTGGCGGCAGATTTTCAACTTGAGGGTGGTAGCTAGCCAGCCGAGTACTAGAAAGTACCCTACCACCACGCTATGGTTTCCTCACGATGTTTTCCTTTACCGGCAGCTCAAGATCATTATTGGGGTTTGAACCCACGTCCTTCGGCATGCGAACCGACCGCGCTAACTACTGAGCTATCATCGCAATAAAATCTGAAATGGTGGTATCTTTAATACTCGGTTGGCTAGCTACCACACAGTTTCAAAATTTTTGTTAGAATAAATTTAAACAGACCTAATTCATCAAAAATAGTTTAATTATGCTCTAGATTTGTGATTGTATTACGCTAAAGTAATGAAACAAACAAGACGCTCTCCTGATGGTAAGGGATAACGCATGTTCATGACCATTGCAACGATAGAACGTCCAGGGCATCGCTGCTTTGATGGTCATAAACTCTGAAGCTTTGCTTTTCTATTAGACAGCATTAAATCGGTAAAATTAGGAGGTGATTTCTCTAGTTATTCCATTTTACTTGGTTTTTCTTAGCAAGAGGTCATCTAGGTAGATATCACCGCAGTACCAGATATTATTATCTTCCTCTTCTTCTACTTAACATCAGATGAGCAATGGTCAACCAACATGCTTGTCAGAAAAAAAAATCTATTCATCTCCTTATTATGTCCATGTAATAAAATGCCTCTTTTATATTATATAAAAAAAACTGTGAATCAGCAAATGTAGTGTAAGACTCCCAGAGATTAAGCAGGTACCACAGCAGTATTAAATATTCTAACACCAAGCAGTAGTGTGCAAACATTACTGTCAAGGGTCAATATTACAGAGCTGTTGAGACTAACCATCGAAAGTCTCAAAGTAATGAGTGCCAAAGCAGCGATGCCCTGGACTTTGTTTTGCTACTCAAAGTTCTGTGTATCGCTGCAATCGTCATGGACAGGCGTTATCTCTTACCATCAAGAGAGCGTTACGCTCGTCTCATTACTTTCACATTAAAAAAGTATCTATATAAATTTTATTAAATTACTTTTTTAATGACATTTTATTGTATTGATAATACTTTTTATTTTGTCATTTTTGCTATGAATATGAAATCAGTCTTTTTGACATATTTAATAATAAATATTGTTTTTTTTTTTAATACGGTGTAGGGTCATCGTTTATCACAATGACATCCTACCTGATGTTAAGCAACAACGTGGTCTGGGACGGGACACGCTTGTCTAAAACCTGTTCACTCTTGATTTGAAGACACCCATATTGTACTTTTTGGGAAACACAGACTCCGGCAAAGAGTTCCACATCCTCGCTGTGCGAATAAAGAATGTACATTTGAAGCGCTTTATGGGGAACATCCACCATTTACGGGTGACGCTTAATCTTCTAAATATATATAACTCAAAGGTGACTGACTGACTGACATAGTGATCTATCAACGCACAGCCCAAACCACTGGACGGATCGGGCTGAAATTTGGCATGCAGGTAGATGTTATGACGTAGGCATCCGCTAAGAAAGGATTTTGATTAATTCTACCCCCAAGGGGATAAAATAGGGGATGAAAGTTTGTATGAAACTTAGTCAATTTTAAACCGATCGGGCTGAGACTTTGCATGCATAAAGCTACTATGACGTAGGCATCTAGCGCGGGTGAAACCGCGGGGCACAGCTAGTAATATAACAATATAATGGATATTGACTGGCAACTTTGATATTATCAAGAAAATATTTGAAAATGTAATAAAAATCAAATGTTTTTCGTAAGTAAGCGCATACCCTGAGAACGGCTGAACTTATTTAGCTGATTCTATTTTTAACAGATTCGTAATACTTCAAATTGGGTTTATACATATGTACTAGTTATTTTCATCGATTTCGTCCGCGAGGAATCTACTAAAATAATTTCTGAATTTTTCCAATTTTCTGCACAGTTTTCTTTTCACACGAACCTTCTAAAAAGTATTAGGAAACTTTAGAAAAGTTTTCAAAAGAAAATTTTGCATAATTGTTATTATTATATATTTATATATGAGAGGACAAAGGCCGGACATTCAGCTAGTATACAATAATGATTAAAACATAAACTATAATCCAAAAAAAAAACATGGAACTAATTATTTTTAACATAATTATGTCAAATTAAAACAACTTAGCACTTAGAAAAAATGTTTTTTTTACAAATAACAAATACTGTAAGTAATTTTTTAAATGACAATAATAAATATGTGAATTATTGACTATCATTAATGTTACTTTGACATTCAATTCGAATAATTTATCAAATAAAAGCTAGATTTATTGGTAAGTGGTATTGCTAGGGAAAAGCAATTTCCATTATTATCTGTAACCTGTCTTCGTAAAATAAATTATTTGAATTTTAACAATCAATAAATAATTGAAATTAATCTTTCTTTTTTTTAAAAGCCTTTTAAATAAAATGATTCCTTTGTTCGCAAAAAATCTTCCATCAAAGAGTGAAGAGAATAATACTCCATTATTAAGGTTTCAAATTAAAAACACATCTATTTCTATATACGCCCATAAAACCTGTAACGAAGCGGTACAAAATTTTCTGACAAATTTAACTGAAAAACAAGATTTCATTCAGTGAAAAACTTACCTCAATAAATAAATAATTCAATTGTTCACTTTTCACTCACACAGCACTTTTTGTTTGTATAAAAGTGTTCTATACAATGATTGCAAGCACGATTTTTTTTTGAAAAATCATCGGAAGAGCCGCGCACGTCCACCCCCTTCCGCGTCTCAGGATCGACTGGAAAGCGTAGAGCTTTCCTTACTATTTGTATAGGTGTACTTTGTGAGTGTGTTGTGTACGTATGTATAGGGTTGTGTGTGGGCGTAGGTAGAAAGTAACATAAGGTAGAAAATTCAACTTTTTATTTAAGCAATGGGTCAGGGGTGTTATTTTTACCGGTGTCCTACCCTTATAGGGTTGAGTCGTGATAAGGGTCGTAGTTGCGGCAATAATTAGTGAAGGTTGGATTAAATTGAAATTCTGAGATATTTTAGATGGCCAGCGGAGGTCAAATAATAGGTAATAGGGTATCTATTATTTGACCTCCGCTGGCCGTCTATAGGCTACATAATGAAGTCTATCTTTTGATTTATATGTAATACGGTTTTTTTATGTTTTAATGAGACGAGCGAGACGCTCTCCTGATGGTAAGAGATAACGCCTGTCCATGACCATTGCAGCGATACACAGAACTTCGAGTAGTAAAACAAAGTCCAGGGTATCGCCGCCTTGGCGCTCATTACTTTGAGACTAGATGGTTAGTCTCAACAGCCCTTGACCTTGGCCTTGACTTGAGACTGAGCTATAACTCTCATGTATTTATAATTACATGGTAAATTATCTTAGCAGGAGGTCATCTAGGTAGGTACCACCGCAAGCTATCCTGAAAGGTAGATATATGTCACCGCGGACTTGTCTGTAGATCTATAGAAGAGGAATATCCCGCCATGCATTGTTTTGTTATATCTCGAAGGGATCAGGCAGCGTTTTCGATGAAAGCTCCCAGGTGGCTTGACTCTCTCCGACACTTCCAACAATTATCATCATATTTCAACCAATTTACACAAAACCTTGACAAATTATATACCTACACCTTCCTCGTGAAATACTCTATCTATTGGTGAAACTTGCATGATAATCCGTTCAGTAGTTTTTAAGTTTATCGCGAACAGACAGACAGACAGACGTGGCGGACGACTTTGTTTTATAATATTATTATATATTATTTTATAGCGATGATAGCTCAGCGGTTAGCGTGGTCGGTTCGCATGCCGAAGGGCGCGGGATCAAACCCCAACAATGAGCTTGAGCTGCCGGTGAAGGAAAACATCGTGAAGAAACCATAGCGTGGTGGTAGGGTACCTACTTTACCAGCTACCACCCTCAAGTTGAAAATCTGCCGCCAAGCATCTAACGGTGTGTTCCGGCAGCCTCACTTGAGAGCCAGTTCCATTCCAGGCTTTACCATCTTCAACCGTTACTTAGCATCAGGTGAGTTGTGGTCAAACACCAAGCCTGTCAGATATAAAAAAAACTGTAGTAATTATATTTACAAAATAAAACATTTATGTAAGTGTTCTATCTGTCATCTGATTCCCATAGTATGCAAACTTTGCTTAGTATGTGGGTAGAGTGCGCTGTGTGTAATGTTCTCGCGTTCTTCACACTATTAAACGACCGTGATAGATGATGATGATGATGATGATGGTGAGGCATTACAGAAAAGCCTTGAAAATTATCGTTCGACCGCTCAAACTTTACAAAAACTTTATCGACATTAATATTAAAGCTTTTGCTTTCAAATCGCCTTGTGGTATTAACTTTATAACTTTGTCTTGGTTTTGTATAGAGATGGGACATTGTGGTCAAAATTTACTGCTTTGGCCGGATTGGCTAAACACTCAATTCGAATGAAACTCGTAATTTTTTGAAGTCACTTAAAAACACAAGCTTACATTACATCAACGTGTTTTTTTTTTGTGGTACCACCAAAACTCTACAATCTCTTTAGTGAATTTCATTTAACTACTAAAATATAATGAGAGTCTTTTTATATTTTACAAAATAAAATTAGATCTTAGGCAAATGAATAAAGTGCGATTCCAAAAGCAAAGATAAAGGAAAAAGAAAAAGTTTTTGCAGTGAAAGTACATAATAGAAACTTTTCCTTCATTTCACTAAAAAATACTTGTATTTTTTAGGGTTCCGTACCTCAAAAGGAAATTACAGAACCCTTATAGGATCACTTTGTTGTCCATCTGTCCGTCGAGACCCTTCTTCGCAGAAACGCGTTGAGTTATCACGCTGAAATTTATATCTAATCAAAAACTCAGGTCTACTGTCCCTTGGAGCTGTGAAAAAATCAAACTTCTAAGCCAACGCAATCAAAAGATACAGCCGTTTATGCTGCAAATGTTCGACACTCGCAAGGGAATCAAAACCTACAGGGTGCTTGCCGTGAACTCAGAATCTTGAAATTTGGTACGAAGCAACGTCTTATAGCACAGATAAAGGGAAAATTACGAAAAGCATAAATTACCATTAAAAAAACTTAACTTTTACTTATATACCTACAGGTTTGTACGGAACCCTCGGTGCACGAGTCCGACTTGCACTTGGCCGATTTTTTTACTATTCTAATACAAAAACTTCCCTTGCACGATTCAAGTTCTGATGGCTTTGGCTATCGCAGTATATGATTTAATTGAAGTTTTAGCCGGTACACATGTTAAAGGTCTTTGAGTTGCCGGATGTCCCATCTCTAATTTCGAAAGCATCACTGCCAAGTTTTGTTTTTTGCTTATTTCGGCCGAGATATGATTAAAATTTCACTTTGTTATGATTGGATATCTTTGTTTAAAACATTTTTATGGAGTTTTCACTCAGGTATAAATTACTTGTTAAGTAATTATTCTTATTCCTTACTTATTTATTTATGACCAAACTTTTTTTTATGTCTGACAGGCTCGGTGTTTTTTCACAACTCACCTGATGTTAAGTGATGGTTTGGTCGAAGATGGTAAAGCACACCTAGCCTGGAATGTAACTGGCTCTCAAGTGAGGCTGCCGGAACACACCGTTAGATGCTTGGCGGCAGATTTTCAACTCTCGTGTGGTAGCTAGCCAGCCGAGTACTAGAAAGTATCCTACCACCACGCTATGGTTTCCTCACGATGTTTTCTTTCACCGACAGCTCAAGCTCATTGCATATGCGGACGTTTGTAGAATAAGTTCGTGTTTGACCACTTCGTGCCTGATGTTAAGCAACAATGTTGCCTAGGATGGAACACGCTTATCTATAAGGACTGTTTACTCTTGATTCACTTATATTGTAGTTTTCGATAAACAAAGCTCTGGCAAAGAGTTCCACATCTTCGATGTGCTAATAAATAATGTGGATTCGATGCCCTTAGTGCATAGTAAGTATTCAGATGAACGAAATTCTCTCCTGATAGTTAGAGATAACGCCTGTCCATGACCATTACCAGCAGTAGCGAGAACTTTGTGACGTTCGATGGTTAGTCTCAACAGCCCTTTCATTTGCTGCAGTACATTTCAAACTGGAACAAAATAATGTTTACACACTACTGCTTGGCGGCAGGTTATATGAGTATCTATCATAGAGTGATCAATAATAACTGGTCAAGTACGAGTTGAACTTTCACACCAAAAGTTTTATCCTAATTAGTTATGTTTTATATTAAAACTAGCGGCCCGCTCCGGCTTCGCACGGGTATAAACCTCAAAAATATCAGTATTTCTCTACTATTTAATGGATGTTATTATACATATAAACCTGCCTCTTCAATCACTCTATCTATTAAAAAAAACCACATCAAAATCCGTTGCGTAGTTTTAAAGATTTAAGCATACATAGGGATATAGGGGCAGAGAAAGCGACTTTGTTTTATACTATGTAGTGATAGTGATTAGTGATGCAGCGATGCCTTGGACTTTTTTTAAAGAAATGGGCTTACGCTTTATTGCCATCTCACCTGATGTTAAGTGATGATGCGGTCTAAGACGGAGCACGCTTGCTCATAAGATACCGATTCACTCTAGACTTGAAGACATGCAGATTATTCAAAGTTCTGTGTATCGCTGCAATGGTCATGCATTATCTCTTACCATCAAGAGAGCGTTTAGATCGTTTTATTAAATAAAATAAATAAATAAATATCGTAGGACATTACGCACAGCGCCATCTGACCCCAAACTAAGCAAAGCTTGTGTGATGGAAGTCAGATAACTGATAGAATACATAAATACTTTTTTTTGTAAATACATACTTATAGTACATATAGAACACCCAGACACAGAACAAACATTTGTTTATACTATAAAACGTTTGTCCTGGGCGGGAATCGAACCTACTCCCTACGACTCTTAAGGCAGGCATATTACCAATGAGCCAACAGGGCTGACAATTACCATTAAAAAACTTAAGTTTCACAGAATTAAATGTGAGTAAAAGTTCCTATTTCATGCTAGATGTGTTTACTATCTTAGAGCACACAGGGGAACTGTGGTCAAACACCTAGTCTATCATCATAAAAACGCATAAAAATCCACTAAGTAAGCATGCAAATAAGCTATGGTCACCCCCCTGCGAGATAAACGTCACAAAAATTAACAGGCAAATAAGCGAGGTGCTCTGAAGTGCCTACTGGCAAATGGGGATAGGACATTTCATGATTTCACCGCGGTGGAGAGAGGCAAAATTACTGCTAATATACTCTGGTTTGTAGGTGCGTTTGAACGTTCCAGTGCTGGATGACTATTTTACGTTTCTGTTATACTTATGCGGGATTACTCACGTTTAATTTGCACGTGCACAATGAGAGCAATACGAGGCCGCGCACGCGTTGTACTCAGCTTTACCTCCTTGAAAAAGGCCACCGGACGTGGCCGAAACTATAGTCGGAGTACCCAATGTGATTAACCCGGCGTGAATGAGGTCGGGTATCTTATACCCGACGAGTTGTAAAACACTAAATATTTCTTAACTGTGTGATTCCTGGAACTCGGCTGGCTCAGTAGCTGGAGGAGGTGGTTCGGGGAGTGATTTTAAGCGACAGTAACAGTGTTGTGCCGGCGGCGGAGTAAACTACACGTGCGTAAACATAAAGCGGGTACGTAATACCCGACCTCATGGTCGGTGTAACTATTTTGTGTTTTGGTTATGTTTTAATTTTATGCGTATAATAATTAAATTTCCTTGTTTTTAGGTGTGTAAACTCCAAAATGTCTTATAAGAAAAATCAGTGACGACTTGCTCAACTTTTAGAAGCATGTTCTAATGATGAAAGCGGTGAATCAGAGAGTAATGGAGAAATTGATCACTGCTCTCAAAGTGATTCGGAACAGGACGCAGATTTTGATGAAGAAGACGCTCACGGTCACGGGAAAGTATGTATGTCAGATGTAGGACGGCCCTACTGCAAAAAACAGAAAGGACAAAGCATCCTTGCATCACATGCGAAAAGCCAATATGTATGGAGCATGCTCGTTTTGTTTGCAAAAACTGCTTTGAAAAAGAGTAGTTTTTATAGTAATAAGTAAAAGAAGATATTAGAATGTTTTATGTTATGACATATCTAAATTATATAAGACAGATTAATCTTTAATTGTGTGCGCACAGTCGATCTCAATTTTCCAAATTTTTTGATATTATGTCATAGTTTCTAAATATTGTTGATTTGTGTGTAAAAAAATACTACTTCGTTTTATATATAAATATAAATACTTTTATAACTAGAACTGGCTTATTTTATCATGTTACCTCATTTCCCTAATGTTAATTAATATATAGCAGTAATAAGTATAATTCTATAGTAATTTCAGTCATCAAAATCGACAATTCTATATTAGGGTATGTCATACCCACCTCGCAGTCGGTGTAACAATTTTTCACCTCATTTACGCCGGGTTAAACACGAGTAAAAAAAAACGAGTAAATCAATCGAGCCCAAACTCGTTAGGTCCATTTATTGTCACCGAAGATACATAAGTACATCAAATTTGAGCCCGATCTGACATTGCGAAGTGGGTCAAATTTAACTTGCAAGATTCCACCCGAACAAACATACATACATATTTACATTGCAAGTTAATAGCTTGTAAAATGTGTCAAAACCACGTCAGTTGCCCTTGTTTTATTAATTATTATTATGCCTTTATTGCTGAATACACATGATGCAAACAATTTAATACAATATAACTTCTTTTCTGTCTCTAGCCTTTCTCATCCAAGTAGCACCACCGATTTTCCTGATGTCTTCTATCCATCTTTTCGCCTATCTGCCTTTTTTCTTACCATCGCGTGGTTGCCATTCGGTTATAATTTTTGTTCGTTTTGTTCTACTGTCTCTTGTCATGTGCCCTGCCCACCTCCATTTTAGCTGTCTTGCTATCCTTATTATGTCTTCCACCTTGGTTATGGATCGTATATCATCTACTCTCATGCGGTCTTTTATTGTAACACCTATCATGCTTCTTTCCATACTCCTCTGGCATGTTCTCAGTTTTCTTTGATGTTTTTGATTCAGTGCCCAGGTTTAACATCCATATGAGAGACATGTCAAGACACACAAATTGAACACTTTTTTCTGAGCAAATATAGGAAATTGTTTACTCTTAAATAATATCTCCTTAAGTGACCAGTACCTTTTTCATGCACCTTTTTCATCCAATTCTTTCCTTGTAAACTATTTTAAATATGTGTGTGTGTGTGTGTGTGTGAGAGAGAGAGTGTATGTGGGTGAGTGTGTTGTCTAGTGAGATTCAGGTCTTTCGAAGGGTCGAGGTTCCCAAAGGCTCCATAGTGTCACGGCATGTTTGTATAGGATGGTAAGCAGTATTGTGTAGTTTAGTGGGCTTTTGTCTAAGAATAGAAGGTGACTGTGAAATACTGGACTATAAGTGTTAACATAAAGTATAAAATAATGTCGATTCAAATTCAAATTACTTTATTGACATAAAAACGATAAACATTTACATTTGTCACAAAAATCACGATTTTTTTACATTAAAACAATAATAATAATATAATTTAAAAAAAAGTCATGGTTTTTTTCATTACTGTATAGGTTTGCATTTGACCACGTCCTACCTGATGTGGAGTAGGTGCAGTCTAAGATGGAACACGCTTACCTAGAAAAAACCTATTTACTCTGGATTTGAAGACACCCAAGTTGTACTTCACGGGAAAAACAGACGCCGGCAGAGAATTTCACATCCTCGCTGTACGTATTAAGAATGTGGAATTGAAGCATTTAGTCCGTACGTGGGGAATATCCACCATGTAAGGATGGCACTTTGGCCGTGTCTGCCGGCCGTCCGGTAATAAAAAGGGGCAGGTGGAACCAAATTATGCAATTCTAAGGCACACTCTCCGAAATGTATCCGATAGAAGACAGACAAACCAGCGACTTTACGCCGGTGCTCAAGGCTTTGCAACTGAGACTGGTATGCCAATCATCATCATCATCATCAGCCATAGGACGTCCACTGCTGGACATAGGCCTCCTCCTGGGGGGGTTTTGCCAGTACTCGCCACGCTTGGCAGGCGGGTTGGCGAGCGCAGTTAGGTGTGATTGTTCAAGGAAGACGCTGCTGCCCATCTTCCGGATTACATCCCTTAGCCGACTCCTACGGCAACCACGGGTAGAGAAGGTGGGTACTATTCTTACACCGGCACCACCACGGCTTAATAGTGGTAGTTGGCTTAGTGCCAATAATGAATAATTTACAATAAAAAATCTGACGCATTGAAACGTCCAGTTTATTGACTTAAATCTTTTTCATTCTAGTAACTCAACCATCTGAACACCGCTCATTTTAAATGAGGTCCTCTCGACTCCACTTGACATAACAGCTATCTCGTGTAAACGAGGCATCAACCAAATCTGTTTTTAGGTCACCATGCCCGCTCGGAACTCTGTTTCTTTTTAAATAATCATTCTTCGACTAGTGACTAGTTGTGGTTTTTACCCTACGACGCTAAAAGGGGTAAATTTATCAGGTGCAAGTGTATTTATACATATTAATACTGCGTTATATGGTTTCACTCTTATTTTTTTAATTTAATTTTTTAATTTTTTCTTTCACCGGCAGCTCAAACCCTTTGTTGAGGTTCAAACTCACGCCCTTGGCGTGTGAAACGACCGAGCTAACCACTGAACTATCATCGCTAAAATAATACAAAATAAAAATAATAACCTTTTTATGTTAAAGAGACGAACAAGACTCTCTCTGATGGTAAGAGATAACGCCTGTCCATGACTATTGCAGCGATACATAGAACTTTGAGTAACAAAACAAAGTCCAGGGCATCGCTGCTTTGGCGCTCATTACTTTGAGACTTTCGATGGTTAGTCTCAACAGCCCTGTAATTTCGCTACAGTAGGTCAGAACACCTCGGCCAAATGACACCGGGAAAAACATTTTCAACCGACTTGAAAATAATGAGGAGGTCCTCAATTAGTCACTAGTAAATTTTTTTTTGCTTGATTACTCGAAGTTTCACCGATTTGAAAAATTCTTTTTTATTTGAAACGATATACTTTCAGATTGATGCAAACTTTATCCAAATCGGTCAAGTGGTTTGATTTTTAAAACCAAATTACTACAAAAAATATCATCCAAGTAAACGAAATTGTGTGTTTTGCTTGACTTTTCAATGGTCACTAGAATAGTCTCAATGAACTACCCACCTTCCGACTTCATCATCAGATGATGATAAAGCCTTCAAAGCTTCAAGCTGAAATCTTGGCTTCAAGAGACCTTGTTTTATAACTTTGATAATTATTTTAAAACTAGCTGTGCCCCGCGGTTTCACCCGCGCTAGATGCCTACGTCATAGTAGCTTTATGCATGCAAAGTCTCAGCCCGATCGGTTTAAAATTGACAAAGTTTCATACAAACTTTCATCCCCTATTTTATCTCCTTGGGGGTAGAATTAATCAAAATCCTTTCTTAGCGGATGCCTACGTCATAACATCTACCTGCATGACAAATTTCAGCCCGATCCGTCCAGTGGTTTGGGCTGTGCGTTGATAGATCACTATGTCAGTCAGTCAGTCACCTTTGAGTTATATATATTTAGAAAGAGATTATTATGTTACTAGTCAGTAATTACATTTTTAATTATATTGATTTCATTATATTGACATATGTTGATTTTGACATTCTTAATATTATTTCAAAATATGAATGGAAAAATTACATACAACTTTGGTGCTATCAATAAAAATAAAAAAAAAATATTTGTAGTTGTGTTCGTGTTTGTTTTTGGGTTTGTGTTTGTATTTGAAGAAACCCATAAGAGCTATGTAAAAAAACCGGCCAAGCGCGAGTCAGACCCGCGCGAAGGGTTCCGTACCATTATCTATAAATACGGCAAAAAATCACGTTTGTTGTATGGGAGCCCCCTTTAATATTTATTTTATTCTGTTTTTTAGTATTTGTTGTTATAGCGGCAACAGAAATACATCATCTGTGAAAATTTCAACTGTCTATAACGGTTCATGAGATACATGACAGCCTGGTGACAGACGGATAGACAGACAGGCGGACGTTTTACCCTTTGGGTACGGAACCCTAAAATATTCGTATTCCATTCCAGCCTAGGTGTGCTTTACCATCTTTGACCACACCGTCACTTAACATCAGGTGAGCTGTGGTTAAACACTTAGCCTGTCAGCCACAAAAAAATAATTATAAGCAGTGTTTGGGCTCAGCGGATTAAAATTGATTTTTGTAATAATTACCACTTGTTGGTACCCATGATAAACAGCCCTTCCTTTGAGCAGTTGCGCAACAAATCGGCAGGATACAGCCAGCTAATTAAGCACCTAACCACTCGGTCTGGCAGGCTGCGTCCCAAAGGGGGCTCCGGAGCGTGCGCCGTGTTCAATGAACAGTCTTTGATGATCGGCGTGTGGGCTCTGCACACTCTATGAAGTGAAGCAATGTAATGCGATTAAGGATATATTTAGTTTATGTAAAACTAGCGTTCTAACGCGTTCGGAAAGGGGGGACGAAGCTCCGGCTGGGAGAAAATTAAAAAACAAGCTTTTATCTGGAACAATGACTAAAAATTTAAAAATAAATTCTTTTAAGTATTTGTCGTGTAGGTTACCTATATCCTTAAAAGCTTGAGGCACTACCCGTTACAAGTTACAAGTTAGGTACTTAGTACTTACTGTACTTACTGTGCCTTAATCTTTTAAGGATATAGGTGAGTATTAAATATTATAAGGTTCTCCCAAGTAAATGCTTGTTTTTAAAGATTTTTTTTTTAAATAAAATCAAAAGTCATTTATTCAGTGTAGGCCCTGGTAAGGCACTTATGAACGTTAAGTTACATGTTTGAATCTACCACCGGCTCGTAATTACACTTCAACTGAGAAGACTCCGGCAAGAAACTCAGCAAGGCATTTTTTGTGGATCTTTCTTTTCATATTAGGTTACAATTTACAGTTATAAATATTAATAAATACATTATGCTTACTACAATTGTCACTTAACCAGGGGGATGCGAGTGCAGAGAGAAGCTACAACAACCATATATTCCTGTCTTCCACGTAATGAGCCACCTTATAGTAGGCTTTGTCAATAAATTTAAGTTACTGATCCCAAAAATAAGGGCAATCTTTTACATGTAAGTTTTTTAATTTTATGTAACAGTAATGAGACGAACGAGACGCTCTCCTGATGTTAAGAGATAACGCCTGTCCATGACCATTGTAGCGATACACAGAACTTTGAGTAGTAAAACAAAGTCCAGGACATCGCTGCCTTGGCGCTCATTACTTTGAGGCTAGATGGTTAGTCTCAACAGCCTTGTAATTTGGCTAGCTGCAGTATCCTTCAAACCGGAACACAGTAATGTTTACACACTACTGCTTGGCGGCAGAATATCTGGTACTGCGGTGGTACCTACCTGGACAACCTTCTGTTAAGGAAATCTACCACCAAGTAAAGTAAAGTATAACATAAGTAAGAATAAATAAATAATAAACATCTGAATTCGGGACATTGAACCAAAAATCGGAAGATCTACCATAATCCCGTTGAATCGAGTTAAGCACAGTAAACACTGCCGCTATCGAAACGGTAGATATAATAATACACACATCTATCTAAGTATTCCCAAACTATTTTGGGCAAAAGACCCCTTTTTCTGTGTAAACTTTTATTTAAAATTATAGATAGGCTTACGTTTGACCGCCATCTGTACTGATGTTAAGTGATGATGCGGTCTAAGATAGAGCCTAGAAGATACCGATTCACTCTCGACTTGAAGACACCCAGATTATAACCATCGGCGAACACCCACTCAGGCAGCGCATTCACCTCACCTCAGACCCCCATAGCCAAATTTTTCTATTTCTAAACCTCGTCTACCCCCAAAATCAATTTTCGTTTATGTCGATTTTCGATGATAGCTCAGTGGTTAGCGCGGTCGGTTCGCATGCCGAAGGGCGTAGGTTCAAACCCCAACAATGAGCTCGTCCTGCCGGTGAGGGAAAACATCGTGAGGAAACCATAGCGTGGTGGTAGGGTACTTTCTATTACTCGGCTGGCTAGCTACCCACAAGTTGAAAATCTGCCGCCAAGCATCTTCCGGCAGCCCCACTTGAGATCCAGTACCATCCCAGGTTGGGTGTGTTTTATCATCTTCGACCACGCCGTCACTTAATATCAGGTGAGCTGTGGTCAAACACAGTCTGTCAAATATAAAAAAAAAAAAACATACTTAACATCCAGATACAGAACAAACATTTATCGCCACATTTGTTTCGGTGGAAATCGAACCCACACCCCTGATGCTCTTACAGCAGAGTACCAAATAAGCTAACTAAAAACTATTCGAAAAACCTTTGTATATTTTTGTGTTAAAATATTTAAAAAAAAACATTCCGACCCCAAAAGTTTATATTTACAATTCACGCTCTAAAAATCAAACGTGGATTTTAAAAAATCTTTTGTCATGTCTTCACTTAGACGGCCTTTGTGTTAACAAAACCAACCACCCGTGTGGATGATCAAAGCCTTCCTTTGCCACGCTCGATTAAGAAAATAAGCCTGTTACTCTATGGGTAGCGCTGACCAATCATTACGTTCGGTTGACGCGTTCTAAGTTTAAAATTACGACGATGAAATATTCAGTGTAGCGTCAACGCTCGCCGAGTACACTTGTTTACATTTTGCGCTCTAATTATTAATTACCTATGGCTTGCTTTTCTTGTCAAGTCATTTTCTATTTACGTCAAAAGGTTTTCGTACAGAATTAGCGTTGAAAATATTGTTTCTTATTTGTTTTTGGCGTCGTACTTTGTGCATTTGCCATTGTATTTCGATATCTAGTGAAAGCTAGTAAAATAAATTAAAGTCACACAAAGTAAGTCAAAGCCAAGTCCAATCATGCCTTAGTAAAGTGACTTTGTCACAATCTTCGATTGTGTTTTGGAAGTAACACTAAAAGTTTTGTCTGGAAGTAACGTAATACTCTTTATTGGTTGTTTATTTAATACAGTAGAAGAAACACATCTAGTGTAATAAGCAGCCTTATCACTAAAAGTGATTTCTTCCAGGTAACCTTAGAATGACAAAATATCTCGTTTTAAGGATATAACGTTCAGTGTTTTTAGTAAAATGTCATTCACAACGGACGAAATAATTCCACAGTGTTTTGATTATCCAGTTAGGTCAGCTGCAGTCAAGCATCTAACAGTCGCTTGACTAAATACCAGACTCTTACTGTTGCCGTGGTGGTGCCGGCGTAAGAATAGTACCCCACCCTCTCTACCCGTGGTTGCTGTAAGAGTCGGCTAAGGGATGTAATCCTGAAGATGGGCAGCAGCGTCTTCCTTGAACAATCACACCTAACTGCGCTCGCCAACCCGCCTGCCAAGCGTGGCGAGTATATATAATTTTGCGTTTGATTACCAACTTGCCTGATGGTAAGCGATACTGTGATCGAAGAAGAAGCACGCAGACCTAGGCGATTCACAGTGGAATAAAAAATATCCACTAGACAGCACAGGTCAGGTTTTTTATTTTAATTTTGTTATATATATATATATATTCATTTTATGATTATTTTTTTTACATATTTTTATGGACATGTTCCGGAATTAAATAAATATTTAAATTTCTATCTAAAATAAAATATTTATGGGCTTTTCTAAGGATTATATTAAACGTTATTGTTTTAGTAGGTATGTATTTATTTCATCACTACATATTATAAAACAAAGATGTCCGCCGCGTCTGTCTGTTCGTGATAAACTTAAAAACTACTGAACGGATTATAATTCAAGTTTCACCAATAGATAGAGTGATTCATGACGAAGGTTTAGGTATATAATTTGTCAAGGTTTTGTGTAAATTGGTTGAAATATGATGATAATTGTTGGAAGTGTCGGAAAAAGTCAAGCCACCTGGGAGCTTTCATCGAAAACGCTGGCTAATCCCTTTGAGATATAACAAAACAATGCATGGCGGGATATTCCTCTTCTATAGATCTACAGACAAGTCCGCGGTGGCATATATCTAGCTTTTAAGGATAGCTTACTATTATATTATTATTTGATTAATTGATTTATAGGCGTGCCATCTCTTATATTTGTATGCTTGAGGGCAAAGCACGATTACGGGACATCCATCCATATTGCACCAATATTACTCGTGTCAATCAAATAAATTACCATTATCTTTATTGTTAGATTAAGATAAATATATTGTAGGACACACGCCGCCATCTGACCCCAAACTAAGCCAAACTTGTACTATTGAAGTCAGCTAACTGATAGAATACTTTTTTTGTTGTAAATACATACAAACACACCACAAAATGTTTGTCCTGGTTGGGAATCGAACCCACGCCTCACAACTCTTAAAGCAGGTATACCAATGAGCCAGAGGCTGTCAAATATGACATGTAACTTTGATATAATAAATAAAATATTGTCTCACCAGATGATAATAGATAAATGATTTATATGTTAGGATGTAATTTGTAGCGATAATATCTCAGTGGTTAGCGCGGTAGGTTCGCATGCCGAAGTACGTGGGTTCAAACCCCAACAATGAGCTTGAGCTGCCGGTGAAGGAAAACATCGTGAGGAAACCATAGCGTGGTATTAGGGTGCTTTCTAGTACTCGGCTGGCTAGCTACCACACGAGAGTTGAAAATCTGTCGCCAAGCATCTAACGGTGTGTTCCGGCAGGCTAGGTGTGCTTTAGCATCTTCGACCACACCGTCGCTTAACATCAGGTGAGTTGTGGCCAAACACCTAGCCTGTCAGACATAAAAATAAGATAGTTTTTTTTGTTTTTTCTGTATATAAGTATAATATTTATCTAATTTTATGAATAACTAGCTGTGCCCCGCGGTTTCACCCGCGCTAGATGCCTACATCATAGTAGCTTTATGCATGCAAAGTCTCAGCCCGATCGGTTTAAAATTGACAAAGTTTCATACAAACTTTCATCCCCTATTTTATCCCCTTGGGGGTAGAATTAATCAAAATCCTTTCTTAGCGGATGGCTACGTCATAACATCTACCTGCATGCCAAATTTCAGCCCGATCCGTCCAGTGGTTTGGGCTGTGCGTTGATAGATCACTATGTCAGTCAGTCAGTCAGTCAGTCAGTCAGTCAGTCACCTTTGAGTTATATATATTTAGAAGATTTTAGTCTCACCAGATAAACGAACGAAGTCGCTAATTACTACTCGTAACATTGTATATATCGAAGAATAATCGAAGAAAAATCTTTACCACAATCACATTCATACATATTTTATTTTCTGGGTTAACCCTAATACAATTAGGTGCCAAGCCCCTCGAAGGGGTCACTGAGCAACGAAGCTTTTCGCATTTTTGGACCCCAAGCTTAAAGTATTTAAAATATTCAGAAAGGGTCTCTAATTGAGTGCTTACGCAAGAGCGGATGATTTTAGAGGGCCCTGATTTCGGTCAAAAGGTAGCACGGAATAATATAGATTTCTGAGAATGCTTTAACGCGCTTTATTTTCAATATTGGTAGATTTTATTTGGTAAAATATTTCTTCATAGTATCAAAGTTATAGGTCATAGTTTTCCGGTTTGAAGGGCACTGCAACGACATTATAGGGCTGTTGAGACTGACCATCGAAAGTCTCAAAGTAATGAGCGCCAAAGCAGCGATGCCCTGGACTTTGTTTTGTTAAAGTTCTGTGTATCGTTGCAATGGTCATGGACAGGACAGGCGTTACTCTTACCATCAGGGGAATTGGGAACTTACAGAGTTTCGCCTTTATAATAAATCAAAAATCAAAAAGTCATTTATTCAGTTTAGGCCCTGGTAAGGCACTTATGAACGTAAAGTTACATGTTTGAATCTACCACCGGCTCGTAATTACACTTCAACTGAGAAGACTCCGGCAACAAACTCAGCAAGACATTTTTTTTGTGGATCTTTCTTTTCATATTAGGTTACAATTTACAGTTATAAATATTAATTCATACATTATGCTTACTACAATTGTCACTTAGCCAGGGGGATGCAAGTGCAGAGAGAAGTTACTATAACCATATATTCCTGTCTTCACGTAATGAGACACCTTATAGTAGGCTTTGTCAATTAACCTCTGCTTTATAAAATCTTTGAATTTATTATAGGACATTTTAGTTACCTCAAGTGGGATTTTATCATAGAATCTAACGCAATTCCCGAGAAAAGACTTATTAGCTTTAGATAACCTGAATCTAGGTGTCACAATTTTATCTTTATTTCTTGTATTTAAGTTATGGCGGCTACTGTTAATTTCAAATGAATTTATTTTTTTCCGGACAAACATAATGTTTTCGTAAATGTACTGTGACGGTAACGTTAATATCTTAAAATCTTTAAATCGATTTCGTAGTGATTATTATAGTAGGATTAAAATTTGTAATTATTAATTAAGGAATCAAAACTTGACTGGTAGAACAATCAACAAAGAGAGAAAATATTTGGCCTTGTCTTGTATTTAAAGTTTAATTAGACCCACCACATAGCGAGACCTGACAGCGACGCACTCCTCTAACGGTACTACGGTGTAAGGGTCGGGTTACACTGAGAGCGTTGCGGAAACGCGTCGGAGAATATTTTTCTGTAGAATTAATGAGACGCTCTCCAGATGGTAAGAGATAACGCCTGTCCATGACCATTGTAGCGATACACAGAACGAGTAGCAAAACAAAGTCCAGGGCATCGCTGCTTTGACGCTCATTACTTTGAGACTATATAGATGGTTAGTCTCAACAGCCTAATATTGTAACGATGATAGCTCAGTGGTTAGCGCGGTCGGTTCGCATGCCGAAGGGCGTGGGTTCAAACCCCAACAATGAGCTTGAGCTGCCGGTGAAGGCCGCATGCCGACATGCGAACCGACCACGCTAACCACTGAGCTATCATCGCTATAAAACTGTGTCTTTTGGTCGAGCGTCTGGAAACTCTTCCCTTAATGTTTGACCAGACCTTTATCCAGTCTACTTTGAGAGGTCTATATATAATGGTTATCCGATAATGGCCGGGCCATTCAGAAGGCCAGGGGTCAAGTGAGATACCAACGCTTCCTGATAACAGGCTCACGGAAATAAGTCTGTAATTGCAAAACTATATTGTTAACAATTTTTATTTTTTTGCGTTTTTTACGAGAATTATTTTTCAAATTAGCTTTCGTAGCGGAAGGCATAGAGACATGGAGCGATAATAGCTCAGTGATTTGCATGACCGGTTCACACGTCGAAAGGCATAGGTTCAAACCCCAACAATGAGCATGAGCTGCCGGTGAAGGAAAACATCGTGAAGAAACCATAGCGTGTTGGTAGGGTACTTTGTAATACTCCGCTTGCTTTTTGTAAAATTTATAGTAATTTGACAAACAAGACGCTCTCCTGATGGTAAGGGATAACGCCTACCCATTGCACCGATACACAGAACTTTGAGTAGTAAAACAAAGTTCAAGGCCTTGCTACTTTGGCGCTCATTACTTTGAGACTTTCAAAGGCTAGTCTCAACAGTCCAGTAATTTCGCTGCCCTTCAAACCGGAACACAGTTTTCACACTACTGCTTGTTGGCAGAATATCTGGTACTGCGGTGGTACCTACCTAGACGACCTCCTGCTAAGGTTGGCTTGGTGGCACGTAAAATGCCACCCTCAAGTTGAAAATCTGCCGCCAAGCATGCGGTGTGTTCCGACATACTCACTTGAGAGATAGTTCCATTCCAGGCTGGGTGTGCTTACCATTTTCGATCACAGCGTCACTTACCAAAGCGTCAAACACCTAGCCTGTTAACAATTAAAAAAAGCAAATCCAAATTACTTCTTAATATTCAAAAATGTTCACATGTACACACGGCTGAGTATTTTTTATGTTTTGTTTTGCATTTGACCGCCAACTCGCCTTATGAACACGCTTGGCTAGAAGAAACCGATTCACTCGCGACTTGAAGACACCCAGATGTATCTATCAGGAAACACCTACTCTCTCTCCACTGCCCTGTTTGCACCTTTGGTAGAAGGTTGAAGAGCTGGAGGGCGTGGATTCGATTTCAACCACGACAAACTTTTATAAAACGATAAATGTTTGTTCTGTATCTAGGTGTTCTGTATGTATTATAAATATGTATTTACAAAAAAAAAAGTGTTATATCAGTTATCTGGTTCTCAAAGCACAAGCTTTGCTTAGTTTGGGACCAGATGGCGCTTTGTAAAACATAATACAATATTTTACTCTAGCATTAGATTCTACTGTATAACGATTCTTACAATAAAAGTGGAATCGAATCGTTTAGCTCATAAAAGCAGAATAGTGATTTTGCAGTTACGTCTCTATACTCGTGGTCCCACTCGGCAGTGTAGTGCGAAGACTTCCACAGGCCGGCCCATTATCAGCAATATAATTATTATTCTGTATTATTATAACATAATAATAACGGAGAGTGAAAGTTTTCAATAATGATGACAATTATATTGTGACGGATTGAAGTGTTATTTTTTTTCTATAATGAGTTTAAAGTTATTGGTGTTGTTTGTTGGTAAGTTATTCCAAAAGATCGAGATATAAATAACGTTTTTTTTTACTTTGCTATAGGTAGCGGGTAGCTATTCATATAGTTTGTTGGTAAGTTTTTTCCAAAAGAACAAGAAAAAATAATAAAAATATGTTTATTTTTTTATTTTACTATAGTGTGTAGCTATTGATATAGTTTTTCCAAGGATCAAGGGTATTTACTCTTGATCTTTGGAAAAACTTTCTTATATAATAATAATATTATTTTGTAAAGAAAGTTTGTATTTTGTTAAGAAAAATCATATTTTGTTAAGAAAGTTTATATTTTGTTAAGAAAGTTTATATTTTGTTAAATAGAAACAAATTAGGATTACAAAACAGGGGCTCATAAAGAAAAAAAAACTTTCTTTTTTTTAGCTGCCGCAGCTGGCTCGCTCGCACCCGAGACTGGGCTGCGCCTTCTCTTTCCCGCCTCCCAACAGTACGTGTATGACGTCAGAACAAATGTATCAATCAGCACTGAACCAAAAAACAACAAATCGTCACTCTGGCTCCTGGAAGGGACCCTCACGCTGCAGACATATGACAACTATACCAAGGCTCGGTTGCATTTGGATATTAGAAAGGTACCAGAACCCCATTACCAGAACCTTTGCTACTACTTCTTGTAGCAAAGGTTCTGGTAGTAGGGTCGAATCACACGCTAGAAAGTGTAGAGTCTAATCCCAACAAATTGAGCTATAACGGAAGTCATAGCAATGGGTGGTCTCATACTCGCCTGACCACCACACAAAACAAACATTGCCTACACGTCTGTTTGTCTTGATGTATTTGTGTGTATAGATATCATTAACATGAAAGAACTGTAGAGTCAAGGAGTTCCCATCCAATGTACTTTTTATAGTCTGTGACTGGATGCTGTGGTGGTGCCGGCGTGAGAATAGTACCCCACCCTCTCTACCCGTGGTTGCCGTAAGAGTCGGCTAAGGGATGTAATCCGGAAGATGGGCAGCAGCGTCTTCCTTGAACAATCACACCTAACTGCCTTCGCTAGCCCGCCTGCCAAGCGTGGCGAGTATTGGCAAAAGGAGGAGGAGGCTTATGTCCAGCAGTGGACGTCTTAAATGGTGGCTGATGATGATGACGACTGGAAGCTCGTTTTTTCAGTATAATCAAAGTAATGAATGAGCTCCAAAGCAGCGATGCCCTGGATTCTGTGTATCGCTGCAATGGTCACGGACAGGCGTTACCTTTTACTATCAGGAAATCGTTTTGTTCATTTCCCATTTTTTACAATCTTTTATTTAACTTTCAATGTATGTACGGGTCAAATCTTGCAAGTCAAATTTGACCCACTTCCCGGTGTCCAATTGGACTTAAATTTGGTAAACTTATGTATCTTCACTGACGATACAATAATATGGTACCATGGGACTGGTCTGATGATGGAGCCGGATGATGATCATAGGAACTTCTGAACTAAATAAGATAAACCCATCGAGTTTGAGCTCGATTGATTCGTCTTGAGCACTTTATACCTAGACGATATCCAGGGTCTGATGATGAAGCTAGAAGGTGGCCACGGCATCTCTGTGATAAAACAACATAACCCCACCGAGTTTGGGCTCGATTGATTCGATCTAGCAAACAGTTAAAAATAAATTATAAGTAAAAAAATATTTTTATATTCAAGCTTTTTTTTTATCTGGGACAAGGAACTAAAATTAAAAAAAAAACAGTAAGTATTTGGCATGTAAGTACTTACCTATATTTTTATAAGCTTGAGAGAAGTATAGTAAGTACCTAACTTCATTGTCCCAGGTAAGCTTGCTTTAAAAAATATTACTAGTAATTTAATTAATTTTTACTTACTAAACATAATTTAATACAGTTTATTCTGCTTATTATAATTTCTTTGCGTGTTTTAGAAAACTGTGATTGGTAACATTGGATACTATTATCTTTATGCCGTCGAAGGAGACAAGTTCTTCAGAAATCCGTGGGAAGTGGACTACCAGGTAAATCTATCCATTTTGTAGTGATGATAATGGTAATGCAAAGTTTTGGAGTGGAGACCACGGACCGGCAAGCGCAGCGTAGGACGTCCACCCACAAGGTGGACAGACGACCTCATAAAGACCGCAAGAACGCGCTGGATGCGACCCACTTCCAACCGGTCTTTATGGAAATCTATGGGGGAGGCCTTTCTACGGCTGATGATGATGATGATTATGATGATAACGGGGTCGGTTCACACGCGAAGGGCGTGCTTCAGAACCCACAAATAAACTTAAGCTAGTGGTGAAGGAAAACATCGTGAGGAAACCATAGCATGGTGGTAGGGTACTCTCTAATACTCAACCCTCAAGTTGAAAATCTGCCGCCAAGTCACTTCGGCTCACCGGAAGACCAGCGCTGGGCATATCAGCAATATGACCAGCATTATGTTGAGGTGAAGCCTTATTTTGTAAAGAACTGTCCCTTATTTGTCTCTGTTTGTTTGTTTTGTGTTACTTCTTCTTCTACTTAACATCAGGTGAGCTGTAGTCAAACATCAAGCTTGTCGGAATAAAATCTATTCATCTCTTTCTTATGTCTATGTAATAAAATGTTTCATTTTCTATTCTATAATTTAAAAAAGCACGGATCAGCATACGTACCGTAGGATTCCAAGAGATTTAGCAGGAGGTTGTCTAGTTAGGTGCCACAGCAGTATTAAATATTTCTTCGCCAAGCAGTAGTGTGCAAACATTACTATGAAGAGTACTGCAGCGACATTACAGGATTGTTGAGACTAACCATCGAAAGTAATGAGCGTCAAATATATTTTTTTTAAATTTATTTATGTATTTCAAGCAACTTAAAACTCATATTATACTACACATAAATCAAAATTAATAAATAATAATAAAAGTTACAAAAATAAAATAAAAATATCAAAAAACTAAATAATAATATCAAAAAACTAAATCAAAATGTCAATTTTAAAAAAGCAGCGAATATCTGGAGTTTATTTTGTTACTCAAAATTCTGGGTACCGCTGCCATTGTGTCTTACCATTAGTTATACATGTTTTTTTTTTCTTTTTTCAGGAGAATGGATTCATAAAGTCCATATACTACGTCCCGGACGAACCGACATGGTCAGTTAACTTCAAGAGAGCAATATCTGTCAACTTACAGCTCACCAAGACTGTGGCCAAATCTGGCACATATTCTATCAGCGAGGTAATCGAGTCACTTATAAGAACTGTATAGCATGTCATCTAAATCGTCAGAGATTCCGCTTCGAAGCAGTAGTGTGTAAAACTTACTGTGATGATGATTCGGTTTTCCTCTAACTCCACTCTAGGAGATAGGGAATCGATCCCAGGGGGAACGTTATTGCCGAGGCTGGACGCTGGGTGTTCACTGCCTCCCAGGGTGGTAGAAGCTGCAATCTTGATGCCCAGGTCACCAGGCAGATCTCAAGCACCCTCTGGTCTCGGTGGCCGCTTCATGGCTTTGTCCAAATCTTACTGGATTCCAGTTTGAAGGGTAATTCGCCATTTTGTGGCGGCGGCCATCTTGGTCCGATTTGCATCAAACATAGCTAAGAACATTCCCGACTAATTCATCTTTCAAACAAAAAACAAAATCAAAATCGGTTCATCCGTTCGGGAGCTACGACGCCACAGACAGACATACACACACAAACAAGTCAAACTTATAACACCCCGTCATTTTTGGCGTCGGTAGTTAAAAACAAAGCCCAGGGCATCGCTGCTTTGGCGCTCATTACTTTGAGACATTCGATGGTTAGTCTCAACAGCTCAGTAATTTCCCTTCTAATTGGAACACAGTAATGCTTACACACTACTGCCTGGTGGCAGAATATCTGGTACTGCGATGGTACCTACCCAGATGACGTCTTGCTAAGGAGATCTACCCCCAAGTAACGGTTCCTCTTCCAGCCCTGTTTGGACGACATCTGCGTGATGGTGTACACGATGAAAGAGAATACTATAAGGAAGTACACCAGCTACCGCGTCCCTACCACCCGGAGCAGCTACAGCTGGGGATCTGTACCCTGGACCTCAGAATATGCGCAGCGTCCTTATGTAAGTGTTTTGCTGAAATCTATTACTAGCCATTATGGTATGCCATAAACCTTTCCCCAGGCATTTTATCAGGTCAATCTTTAGATTGTTTCAACATGGACATGAACAAGTCGGAATTTGACCACTGACTCACCTGTTGGTAAGTGACGACGTAACGAAGTAAAGCACGCAGATTTAGAAGATGTTTTGGAAATGATAGCCCATTTGTTAGCGCGTTCAGACCACACACCGAGGGGTATGAATTCAAATCCCTAGATAAGGATTTCAACTGGGCTGTCATTTTATCAGCTTGAGCTTCAAGTGACCAGCTGGAAGTGACCAGCTTCAAGTGGGCTGGATGTTGACCAGAGAGCTGGTCAACATCCAGCCCACAAAAAATTGTATTCAGTTTTGCGCTGCTTAAAGCACGTCATCTCTGTACCTGACTTCGGGTGTCCCAGAATACCATTGCCTCCACGTGGTCTCCAGAAATCGTTAGTCATAGAAGACCAAGAACCGATAACCTTGGTTCTTGGTCTTCTATGCCGGATGTTTTCGTCCACAAGTCTCTAAGCTTCATTATGAATACGACTTTTAATGATGCCAATGTTTTTAGGTAGACTCGGTATCTTCAGCAGAAAGGGTGTACGAGATGGATGACCAGACGGGCCTGATCAACTTTGATCTGAAGGGAAAGTACCAGTACAAGACTCATGATCACATCTTGTCCGTCACCTCGGAGTAAGTAAAGGAACTCTTAACAAAAAATATGGCTAATGTGAAAAGGCTATTAAAACTCGCAATCAAATCTTTTTTTATGGGTGTTAAGAATAGGTTTTGACCGCAACTCACACAATGTTAAGTGACGGTTTGGTCGAAGATGGTAAATCACAGTAAGCCTGGAATGGAGCTGATTGTCAAGTGAGGTTGTCCAAACACACCGATAGTTGCTTGGCATCAGATTTTCAACTTGAGGGTGATAGCTAGCCAGTCGAGGACTAGACAATTTAATACCCTACCACCAAGATATGGTTTCGTCACAATGTTTACTTTCACTGGCAGCTCAAACTCATTGTTGGGGTTCGATTCTCTTCTCTTTCTTTTTTTGGATCTGACTCTTGACCTGGCAAGAGCCTCTTTAAAGTATTAGACAATATATTCTTTCAGCTTATCCTTGAAGTTCAAAGAAGACAAACCTTTGGCCAAAGTGGAGAAGTTAAACCTAACGCAAACTACTATTCAGTACGTGGCGGGGGACTTCAGCGATCCCAACAACGGTATAGCCAACTTTACGCAGATGCACTTGACGAATAAGAGTTATAAGGTTGGTACCCATGGTTTCTTTTCTTTGTTTGAGCATCGCGCCTTAGGAATTCTGCCAATCGAGTGGTCCATATTGCCAAAGTTAAAATTAATAACATTAATTTTACATTGAATTAATTGAATTTTTAGTTAATCTATTTATTAGGATATATTATTATTAGAATGTAGATATATTGATGTTAAAGTTTTGTATTCTCCTATATGCATATCCTCGTTATTGACACACCCTGTCTTTTTCTTCCTCTGATCCTTTCGTTCCTAAGGTATACTGGAAGAGATCGCTTTTAGCGATAAGGCCGGCAGGTGTTACACTTGTTAACTAAGTTTATTTCTTCTGTATTATCTAATTTTTAGTGTGTACAATAAAGAGTTATTCATTCATTCATTCGTTCGTTTGTTCGTTCATTCATTCATTCATTCATTCACCTCTCCACCGCATACCGCATCTTCGCTTAACATCAGGCGTGTTGGCGGACAAACGCAAGCCTATTCATAATTTAAAAAAAAATACTTTTTTTAAGCAACGTTTATAAGTAAAGCTAATATACTGCTACACTCAAAGCCACTCTTTTTACGTAGTCAAATAAAAATAGAATTTTGGCGGGAACGCGGAAAGAATCTTGTCGCCCCATTGTATTTTTTTCCAAAACTAGTGTTTTTTTCGAGTGTTAAAATAGTGGTGTTTTATTCATACCAAATGCCGAATTACAAGCGCGTGTGTGGGAAAGAGATATAATGTGATGAAACATGACTTTTTGTGTTGCTTCTAATACTCCAACGAAGCTTATAGTAAAGTCGCCACTACTTAAAACTAAGGCATGTTTGGATTTGACTGGCACGGATTCGACTTGACCAAGACTGGACTTTGACTATAAAGATAAAGAAGCTGAAAATGAAGACTGCACACAAAATACTGAAACATTGAAACTGGCAGAATGCACAAAGTGTGATGCCAAAACTAAAGAGAAATAAAAATTAGTTTGTAATAGGTATTTATAATAGTAGTAAAATGATATTTATATTCCAGATTCTGCTAAAGATAGCTCGTAAAGGCATAGACGCCGACAACATCGTCAGAAATGCTTCTCTAATACATAACTTGGATTTTATAGAGCTGTTAAAGTAAGTACCCATCAAGTTAGTAGAAAATTACTTTATCATTTTTATGGTAACAAGAATGAAAAGTAAAAATAGGGGTGTGCTTGTGTTGTACACGACCGTGTGCACATAAACACGTGTGCATATTTGAATACTAGGTTACTTAGGTTTTCATCACGTAGTCAATATAATGGTAGTTGACTACGTGGTACTAGGGAAATCTTGTCCTTAAATAAATGTGAATATTTTTTTCTTTTTAATGGCTGAGAGGCTAGGTGCTTGAACACAGCTCACCTGATGTTAAGTGACGGTGTGGTCGAAGATGGTAAAACACACCTAGCCTGGAATGAAACCGGCTGGGTTAATTAATGAAAAAATGAATATGAATAAATAAAACTAGATTAAGATTCTTTTCATCAATTTTCATCTTCCCATATTGTATTAAAAATATTGTAATTCCAAGTTAACAAAGGTCACGGACCCCCACAATGCCTGTGGAGTGTAATTTTAAATAAAAAAATTAAAATCAATTTTTGTTTTTGTGTATTAAGTTCCAGTTACAATTAACATAAGTTTTTCTTTTTGATAATATTTTTTTTTGTTTTGTCGGTTTGATAAAAAGTTTCATAAGTAATAATCTATTTTTATAGTACCATGTCCCAGCTAAAATACGAGTGCTTGATCAAGCTGTTCAACGACCTGGTGCTGGGCACCAGCTACGACATGGAGACTTCAAGGAACATCTTCCTGGAGATACTGCCGCATGTCAGGAGCGACGCCTGCGCTCGCTTCATCAAATACCTCGTGTTAGAGAAGAAGGTGATGAAATAATCTCATCACTTCCACCCACTGATCACTCCACACTTTACAAATTTTGCAACTAGATGTGTAGGTTTCGTAGCGATGATAGCGTGGTGTGGTGGTGCCGGCGTAAGAATTGTACCCCACCCTCTCTACCCGTGGTTGCCGTAAGAGTCGGCTAAGGGATGTAATCCGGAAGATGGCAGCAGCGTCTTCCTTGAACAATAACACCTAACTGCGCTCGCCAACCCGCCTGCCAAGCGTGGCGAGCATTGGCAAAACCCCCCCAGGAGGAGGCCTATGTCCAGCAGTGGATGTCCTATGGCTGATTATGTGATAGCTCAGCGGTTTGCGCGGTTGGTTCGCAAACCGAATGAGTTTGCGTTGCTGCGAAAACTTCCTGCGTAAGCCATAGCATGGTGGTAGGGTACTTTCTGGTACTTTACCAATAACGGTGAACAAATCAATAGCCCTAAGGGTGGGTTCTGTGCTGGGATCTAATAAAACACTGTTATTTTAATTACCCAGCTAATTGTTTTTAATTATCAAACCTAAACGAGTTGTGTACGTTGCCGCGAATCTCGTCACCGCGATGCAGAAATCACGACAACGCGTGGCAAAGCCTTAAAGTTTTATACATACATCGCCCACTAAGGGCAAAGTGGAGCTTTGTCCTTACAAAAGTTTATAAAACTTAATTTTATAATAATTACATGGACATGAAATACTACCATGAGACATTTTAATTTCACTTAGTGCAATGGCAACAAAGTTGTGAAATCTAATTTGAATACTAACATTTTTTATACATAAACAAAACTCTACAGTAACGACTAAAATTTAAAACAATATTTTAGTGTAACATAGCAACTTATCACCAATTAACAAATTACTCCTTCGTTACTGGTAAAATGCACAATCTGGATACAGGTCTTTTCAACATACCATTTTTAGTTTTTAAAGTGACTACTCGCACAATATTATCGGGACCTGGATGGATAGCAATTATTCTACCATAGAGCCAACGACACGGCGGCAAATGGTCTTCCTTCACGACCACTACATCCCCAATGCTAGGCTGAGAAGTTTGAGTTGACCATTTGTACCTTTGCATAAACTTGGTTAAGTATTCCTGTGACCACAGTCTCCAGAAAGTTTGCAACATGCGTTGAGCGTGTTGCCATCTCCTCAGAGTTCCAACCTTCAGTTCTTCAAAGTTAAGGTCAGGTGATGTTATCAGCGGCTCTCCTATTAAGAAATGTCCAGGCGTTAAAATTGTGTAATTGTCTATGTTGTTGTCAGTAATGGTAGACATAGGTCTTGAGTTCAGACAAGCTTCAACTTGAGCCAAAACTGTAGCCATTTCCTCATACGTCAATGTAGTGTTTGACACAATGCGTTTCAGGTGATACTTTACTGATTTGACACCAGCTTCCCACAAACCGCCGAAATTCGGTGAGTGGGGAGGTATAAAATGCCATTCACAATTGTTCGTGGCTAGAGCTTCTGCAACTTCTTTCTGCATGGAATTCTGTTCAGTTAAACCATATCTTCTGAGCTCTGCTGCAGCGCCAACAAAATTTGTGCCATTGTCGCTCCACAAATGCGAACAATGACCACGTCTCGCTTGAAACCGCTTGAATGCTTGCAGAAAGCCTTCCGAGGTAAGATCACTCACAACTTCGAGATGTATGGCGCGCGTAGTCATACAGACAAATAGACAAATATATCCTTTATAGGATTTGTGGCCTCTTCCTTTGGTAGCACGTATTTGTATTGGACCGGCGAAGTCTACCCCGCTATGATCGAAAGACCTCGTAGGTGTTACTCGCGCTGGAGGCAGCTGACCCATTAAAGGGTTTTTAGATGCAGCTGTGACTTTTGCGCAGGTAATGCATTTACGAAAGTAAGCCTTCACTAGTTGCTTCGCCCCTAAAATCCAATATTTGGACAAAATGTACGCCAACATTAGTTGTGGACCGCCATGAAGAGTTTGTTTGTGCGCATCTGCAATTATCAGTTGGGTTAGATTCGTTTGTTTTGGAACCAGAATTGGATGTTTCCTCTTTTCGTCCAACTGAGAATGTTCCAGCCTTCCGCCAACTCTCAATATATTGTTCTTGTCTAAAAATGGATTTAAAGCACGTAATTTATTACGTTTTGGTAAGTCCTGTTTATTCTTAACTAAAACAATCTCTTCGTTGAAGTTGTCAGCTTGACATTTTTTTATGCAAAATTCCAATGCGTTGTTTAGCTCTGTTGTGGTTAAAAACTCTACTCGTTTTTCTGAGTTGTTTGTTTTCAGGTTGTGGATAAATCGCTTGCAATACGCTACTACTCGGATCATTCTAACCAATGAAGAAAATCTCTTCATCAGCGAGTCATCGACCGTGGTAGTGACATGGTGAGTCTTTATATTTTCTTCTTCTGTTTTACAGTAAACTTCTTTTGGTTTTTTATAATTGATTATTTCGTTTTGCAGAAACTGTGGTCCATTAAACCACATCGCATTGGCTACTAACTCAGATGGATTTTGACCTCTAGATGCTGCGTCTGCTGGATTGCATTTTGTAGAGACGTGTGACCAGTGGTGAGAGTCTAAATTTGATATAATCTCTGACACACGATTTGCCACAAATACTTTCCAGCGACTCGGGTGGCTATTTAACCATGCGAGAACTACCGTAGAATCTGTCCAAGCGTGCAGGTGAGTCTTTTCAATTTTCATGACTGACGCTATGTCAGTCATCAAACGTGTTAATAGGACTGCACCACACAGCTCCAGTCGTGGAATTGATATTTGTTTTACCGGGGCGACTTTTGTTTTTGCAGATATCAGCGAGACATGGATTTGACCCTGGGAATCGATGACGCGTGAATACACCACAGCAGCGTAAGCATCTTTAGAGGCGTCACTAAATCCATGCAGTTCGATGAAATCTCCTGCCCGAAGTTTAATCCAACGAGGTATGGACACATTGGTTAATAATTTTAGTTCCTTTTTATAAGTTTTCCATTGATTTAATATATTAATTGGGACAGGTTCATCCCAATCCAAGCCTGCCAACCATAAATTTTGTATCATCATTTTTAAAATTATTATGCTTGGCCCTACCCATCCTAGTGGGTCATAGAAACGACTTATATCTGAAATAATTGTTCTTTTTGTTGCAGGTTCCTGTATGTCCACCATGTCGACGTTGTAGCGGAATGAGTCTTCGCTGCGGTTCCAGGTAAGTCCAACTATCTTCATAACTTCATCAGTTTTTATTTTTAACCCTTCTTCGACTTCTTCTCTATCCCTTTCCTTTCCTTTCTCACTATCCTTTAGTTCCTGAAGTAGTTCCTCACTGTTGCTTGTCCACTTCTGTAGACTGAATCCTCCCTCTGCTAAGAGCTCATTCATTTCCTTGAATAACTTTATACCTTCTTCATGAGTTTGAACCCCTGTCATTAGATCATCTACATAAAAATGTTTTAGTGTTTTTTCAGATGCTGATGGATATGCTGCGCTGTGATCCTGTGCCACCTGTTGAAGAGACTTCACTGCCAAATACGGAGCAGATGCTGTGCCGAAGGTAACTCTGGTAAGTCTGTAATGTTTAACTTCGCGTGTTCTTTCATCTTTCCAGAGTATTCTTTGATAATCTGCGTCCTGACTTTTGACCTTCACTTGACGGTACATCTTTACAATGTCTGCTGCCATACAGATCGGTGCTTCTCTCCATTGTGTGATGAGGTGTCTGAGATCTGGTTGTAAGGTAGGACCAACTAAAAGTTGATCATTTAATGAAAGATTGTTTTTTCCTTTGCAGGATGCATCAAATACAACCCTTACTTTGGTGGTGTCTTTGTCTTGCCTGATTACTGGATGGTGAGGTAGGTACACTGCATCTGGATTATCTATCTCAGCTGCAGGTACTTCCTCCATGTGACTCAGCGCCAGATACTCGGCCATCACGTCACTGTATTTTTGCTTCAATTTTATATCCTTATTCAGCCTTTGTTCTAATGACTTTAATCTTTTTTCAGCAATTTCTTTGGACCCTGTTACCTCAAGATTGCCGTCTCTAAATGGAAGACAAACTATGTATCTGCCTTCATCGTCCCTCCGAGTCGTCTCGGAAAAATGCTCTTCACAGCGGTTCTCATCTGCTGTGAGCATCGCTTCACGTGGTAGTTGAATATCCGATTCAAGTTCCCAAAATTTTCTGAGCATTTCGTTGTCATCATTTTGCGTTGTACAACAATGCATAGCCTTTACGGTAGAAGAGGGCTTGGCCGTTGAGTTTGTAATCCCTGACAGGATCCATCCTAAACTAGTAGCTTGTGCTATTGTTGTACCGAGAGGTCCTCTTTCTAGACCGTTTCTAATTATTTTACTATATACATCGGCTCCCAATAGAATGTCAATTTTATTGGGAATGTAATACTGAGGATCAGCAAGCGCTACGCTGATCTCTCCCCATTCGATTACCTCAACTCTCCTCGATGGAAGAAGGGATGTTATGCTGTTAAGCACGTAAGCCTTCACCGGAATTTTGACATTTGGATCAATCCGGGATTGAATATCAATGGTGACCATTGCCTTGGAAACAATATTTTTGTCACCACCCAAGCCTGTCACTTGACTGGTGGCTGGTGATTTCTTTAAACCTAAGAACTGAACTGTGGATTCAGTGATAAAAGATCCTTGTGAGCCCTGATCTACAAGTGAGCGAACAGGATAACGTTTACCGTTATTGGCCATGGCCATTACAATTGCCGTGGCAAGTAAGATTTGCTGTTGGCCTTCTCCAGTGGCAAAACACGAGACTACATCTGAAGTTTCTCCTGCATTCGGAAATGCTGACAGAGCAGCAGCACTGTCTGATGAAATGGCAACTCGCCCACTGTTGTCGACCTCAGCTACGTTAGCACTTAAACTTGACCCAGAACTTGACCCAGAACCCTTAGGGTGTAGCAGGGAGTGATGATTTCGTTTGCAAATTCTGCATTTTAATGTTGTGCGGCAGTCTTTGGCGGAATGATTGCTACCCAAGCAGTTGAAACACACTTTATTATCGAGAACAAATTTGCGTCGAACATCAACCGATTCTTTATGAAAACCTTTACATTGACTTAATCTATGACATTCATTACAAAATGGACATGAAACAGTAGTTTCCTTTGTGACATGAAGTGATTTGACTTTATTGATTTGGCCTTTGTTACTTGTTGTTGGTTTTGTATCCAGAAACTCGATTGCGCGGAACCTCTGAGTCAAAAACTCTTTAAATTGATTGTATGTGGGCAGTTCATCTGACGAGATGTTAGAGGTTACATTGAACTCCCATTGGCGTCTAGTTTCAGGATCCAATTTCAACGACAAGATGTATATAATCAGGATATCCCAACTCCTTACATCGATACTTAAATTGGAGAGGGTTGCCAAACAGTCGTTGGTAGTATCAACTAAATCTTTCAAACTGTTTGCTGATTCTACGACTAAAGACTTTTGACTGAGCAATCGTTTCAATACCTGATGTGAAATATATTTTTTATTGTTGAATCGTTCCTCTAACAGTTTCCAACATCTATCAAAGTTACTTTCTTGAATGGGAATATGTCTAAGAAGTTGTTCTGCTTCTCCAGACAAATAACTTTTCAGGTAGTGTAACCTTTGCACATTGTTCAGATTGTCATTCTGTCCTATCAATGATTGGAACAAGTCTCTAAAAGTACACCACTCAGAATACTGGCCTGAGAAATTTGGAACATTTATCTTAGGTAATTTTACATATTGTGCCGAATTTGTTTGTTTAACATTGCTAGTAGATGAATTATCTTTCTTATTTGGTTGACTAAATTTTGACAAAATTGTTTTTAAATCGCATTTATATTCACTGCATACATCTTCACACTTATCATACATATCAGACTTTGCATAGTCAGAAGTATTCACTTGAGAACCGTAATTTCGCATTAAATCTTTATGGCCAGACAAGAATTCAAACCAAAGTTGATCAACTGATTCTAATCTTCCTTCTACATACTCTTTGGTTAACCTTTCTCTTGGAGATTTTTTAAAGTTTACTTTTGCCTTATTAATACGAGCATACAAATCGTTTTGAAAATTAATAATAGACTCCATTTTAGTGCAATACACAATTCTAAAGATATTTACGCAAAATTAATTAGATAGAGTTAAATTTATTTTCTAAGTTGATGTTCAGATATTACGAAGTTACGAATTATTCTAAGTCGATGTAAAAACTGAGCTAATTTTTCTAAGTGTTTAGACAAGTTTGCGAAAATTTTACAAGTCGATGGTATGATAATTCAAAATATTCTAAGTGTTTGGAACCTTGTCACAGTGAATTCTGATAGAAATTGGCCGTGGATTCCCCGTACCTTCGTTTTTTGTAAAACTATTCTAAGTCCAAACTAGCATGCACACAAATATTACAAGTTGAAAGTTCTTACAAATAATCACAAATTTTATTCAGAAAGTTACAAAAGTTAAATTTAATTTGAAAGTTTCTAAATTTTAATTATTGAAATTTCACCAAATTTCTTCTATCTTCGGCTAAGCCAAATAATTTAATGATGCCAAAAGTACTCACAGTTTCACTTCACTTATCCGTGTTAATTGATGGTGATGATGATAATTCCGCTTCACCTCTTCGCACGTTTCCTTCACGTGACGGGACTCGAACTTCTCCCTGCTCCGTCTGCGTGACCGACTTCGTTGGGTCTCAACTCCGCCGTGATGCTCAATGACGTCACCTGACGTCACTTTAGTAGTATGATGACGTATCGTCGTACTCGCTGAACCACCGGGCGTGGTAAGTGCAGCAGGACGCCCACACCTGGTATGCGGACGCTCCGTGCAATGACCACGTGACCACCGGTCACTAGCTTGGCGATGTTGCGACAGCAATCCGCTATCCACCAGCTACTACTACCTCCTGGATCTTACTATATGATCCGGCTTCAAAGGACCATGAACAAATCAATAGCCCTTTAAGTGGATTTTATGCTGGGATCTAGTAAAACACTGTTATTTTACGTCCCAGCTAATTGTTTTTAATTATCAAACCTAAACGAGTTGTGTACGTTGCCGCGAATCTCGTCACCGCGATGCAGAAATCACGACAACGCGTGGCAAAGCCTTAAAGTTTTATACAAACGGTGTGTTCCGGCAGCCATAATAACCTCTTCCAGGCATGTACATCGAGTTGGTTTTCGCTTTATTGATACAAATATCTGGATTATTTCACTTTTAACGTTACTCGGACTCTGATATCGCTTTTATGAGGCTATGATATAAAATTTCTTTACTTCATGTCATCAATTTTGAAAATCGAAGACGAGGCAGTATGAAAACACAGAAATGACAGTACCATGTCAATACATTTATGAAAACTTGTTGTACACTCATAAAAATATCAATCGTTTCCCTAAAAATAGCGACATACATAATTTAAATACTAGAAATAAGAATAAACTTGCTGTGCCCAAAACTAGGCTAAACAAGATAAATGTATCCTTTAAAGGGCAATGTATACGCTTCTACAACAAAACTCCTAGTGAGTTGCAAAAATTATCAATAAATAAAGTCAAACAAATTGTCAAAAATATCCTATGTAAAAAGGCTTACTACAAAATATCAGATTATCTAGACGATAAAAAAGCTTGGGACGAGTTTTGCTCCAACTCGAAAACTAACAATCTAACAAGGTAAAGGTTTCTTGTTCGCTTCTTTACTTTACCTCAAAAAGATTGAAGTGAACGAAAGATCAAAGTGATCACTTTATTTCCTAGTTTTAAGTATGTTTATAATTTGTGACGTGTGACGTGTCCAAGAGTCCTGTAAGGTCTAAAGGAAATAAAGCACTTTAAGTTTTTTTTTTTAGCATTAGCCAGCCCGATGGGGCAAAAAAAAAACTTTATGTCAACTGTCAAAGTGTGTTATTGTCTTAATCAAATAGCTATATATACGTTTTACATGGCAAGGGCATGTATATATTCAGCCTACTTTATGACGTCATCGCTATAAAAGTTCTAAAACGTATTAAAAATCAAATACCGCATAGAAAGCCAAAATATTGAAAAAAGTTTACTGTCCATATACCGAATTTGTTAATATGTTTAATTGCTCCGGTAACATCATCGCTGCTAACGAGACAAAAATAATATGATTACAGGAAAAAGTTGAAGATGCAGTGCTTCTGTCCCTCATCAGGAAACTCCCATTCAACATCGCCATACATTCCCAGCAGCTGCTTGAACAGCTGGAAGTCTTCTCTAAGCTAGGTCAGTAGCCCTGAACCCTGGAACCAAGGTTTTGGATACAGCTTCGTTTTTTAGGGTTCCGTAACCAAAGAGTAAAACGGGACCCTATTACTAAGACTCCGCTGTCCGTCCGTCTATCACCAGGCTGTATCTCATGAACCGTGATAGTTAGACAGTTGAAATTTTCACAGATGATGTATTTCCGCTGCCGCTATAACAACAAACACTAAAAAACAATAAAATAAATATTTAAGGGGGCTCCCATACAACAAACGTGATTTTTTTGCTGTTTTTATAGATAATAATACGGAACCCTTTGTGCGCGAGTCCGACTTGCACTTTATTTTAATACGTATTAGGTTTGTATTTTACCACATCCTGCCTGATGTTAAGCAACGGTGTGATCTAGAATCGATCACACTTACCTAGAAGGAATCTGTTTACTCTCGATTTGTACTTTACAGGAAACATAGACTCCGGCAAAGAGTTCCACATCCTCGCTGTGCGGATAAAGAATGTGGATTCGGAGCGCTTAGTGCGCACATGGGGAACGTCTACCATGCACGGATGGATTTGCGGAAAATTCGTCGAAAACGAACTGATTATTACACACAAGCATTTTGTAGCGATGATAGCTCATTGGTTAGCGTTGCATGCCGTTGGTTCAAACCCCAACAATGAGCTTGAGCTGCCGGTGAAGGAAAACATCGTGAGGAAACCATAGCGTGGCGGTAGGGCGCTTTCTAGTACTCGGCTGGCTAGCTACCACACGAGAGTTGAAAATCTGCCGCCAAGCATCTAACGGTGTGTTCCGGTGTTGAGAGCCAGTTCCATTCCAGGCTAGGTGTGCTTTACCACATCAAGTGAGTTGTGGTAAAACACCTAGCCTGTCAGCCATAAAAAAACTACTGTTTGGCGGCAGAATATGGTGGTACTTTCTGATCTGGCATATTGTTTAAAACATTATATTTCCATTTTAGGGCTAGATTTCAGTGCAGATATTCGTCATGCTGGGATATTGAGTTTCGCTACCCTGGTACACAAGACAGTGGAGGCCAGACAGGTGAAACAAGATTACTTGGACAACATCGTTGTTAAATACTTCAGGATGTACAGTGGTAAGTCTTTACTTAAAAACGTTGATTAAAGTTGCTATAAATTCTCTATCGACTTCATCCTGATGCTGAATGACACGCTTGAAAACGAGACTGGTTTACCTAAGGATGTGACACATCATCAGCCATCATTTAAGACGTCCACTGCTGGACATAGGCCTCCTCCTGGGGGGGTTTTGCCAATACTCGCCACGCTTGGCAGGCGGGTTGGCGAGCGCAGTTAGGTGTGATTGTTCAAGGAAGACGCTGCTGCTCATCTTCCGGATTACATCCCTTAGCCGACTCTTACAGCAACCACGGGTAGAGAGGGTGGGGTATTCTTACGCCGGCACCACCACAGCAAATGTATGGTTTCCTTCACGCGGGATTACTCACGTTTAATTATATCAGATACTCCGACTATAGTGGCCGGTGGCCTTCTTCAAGGAGGCAAAGTTTAGTGCCTACAACACGCACGCGGTCTCATCTTGCTTCGCACTGTTTTGAGTTTTGTTTTGACTCTTTTTTTTTTATATTTATGTCTGTCAATTGTTAAAAATCTAATACAAATTATTCGTGTCAACGGTGCTTTATTGAATAGCCATTTTATTAACTTTTCGTCTATTTTGCGAACTGAACAAACTTTTTCAAGCGGAAAAAGCGTAAGTAACAGCTAGTGTATTTATATTTATCTTCCAGACTGTCCTCAGTACATCGACCGCATGGTGTGGCTGCAAGGGCTGTGCAATATAGGGTATACTGCTGCATCCTACACTCGCGTGGTCCACGCCGACGCCGGGCGTGACAAGCGTGAGCGGCTGTGGGCGGCCCTCGCTGGCAGTGGCAACATCGACGATCAATATACGGTAAACGTTTTTATAATGACGTAAACATTTTCATAGTTAACAAGAGCAGAAACATAAGAAGATTTATCAGGCTAGTCGGAAGACCGTCTGGCTTTCAATCTGGAGGTTCTGTGTTCGATTTTGTTAGGGTTTCGTACCCAAAAGGTAAAACGGGACCCTATTAAGACTCCGGAGTTTGTCCGTCTGTCACCAGGCTGTATCTCATGAACCGTTAGACAGTTGAAATTTTCACTGATGATGTATTTCTGTTGCCGCTATAACAATAAATACTAAAAAACAGAATAATATAAATATTTAAGGGGGCTCTCATGTAACAAACATGATTTTTGTGCCGTTTTTATAGAATGGTACGGAACGCTTCGTGCGCGAGTCCGACTCGCACTTACCATAGCTCACTTAATGTTAATCAGGTGAGCTATGGTCAAACACTTGTTTTGTTACTAAAAGTTCTGGGTATCGTTGTAACGGTATTTTTAATGTAAAAGTAATGAGACGAATGAGTCGCTCTCCCGATGGTAAGAGATAACGCGTGCCCATGACCATTACAGCGATACACAGAACTTTGAGTAATACACAATGTCCAGGGTATCGCTGCTTGCTGCTACCCTTCACAGTAATGTTTACACACTATTGCTTGGCGGTAAAATTTATCTGGTACTGTGTTGGTACCTCCTGCTTAAGAGGTCTATCATCAAGTGCAAGGTCATGGACAGGCTATCGTTATGGACAGAGATAGACAAAAAGGATGACAAAGACTTACCCCCGCAGATTCTCGAGACCACTCTCCCCATTCTGACGAATGAGACGGAGGATATCCAGCTTCGCATTATCGCTCTGCACATGTTCTTAAGCTCGTCCAAAGTGAGAGAGACAGACTTTACCTTCATCCACAATTACATTATGAGCTCTACCAATAAACATCTGAGAAGTTTCTGGTACTCTACCGTGAAGAACTTGGCAATGAATAGGGACTTCACTGGATATAGAGTTCCGTAAGTATTTATAAACAACATTTCGAGTAGTGTGCGCTAGAGGTGACCATATCCCACCCTCTCCGTTCCACAAGCAGAAGAACGGCACACTGTTATCCATTCTTCATGGACGTTCCCAGTATTTGTACGCAACAAATTGACTCTACTTTCTTGATAGGTACAGCCCATGAATGGAACTCATTGCCAGCTGATCTGTTTCCTTTAAACTACAATTTGGACGTTTTTAAGGCTGGAGTGAATAGATTTCTTCTAGTTTGGCGTGCTCCATCCGCGGCTGCACCGGTGGTTTCTATCAGGCGAGATGGTGGTCAAACGTAGACCTATTTAATTTAAAAAAACCCCAACTCAGGCGTAATCTCATTGGGCCTAAGTCTAATCTCACCATGTACATGTTCTGGCCCTAACTCAATGGCTTAAAAACATCAACAACCAGCTTAATTCAATAAGGACATAATTCTTTCATTTATCGGTTAAAATCTAGGCTGGCGTTTGACCACCATCTCACTTGATGTTAAGTGCTGATGCGGTCCAAGATGGAAGGAGCACGCTTGCCAAGAATATATCAAGCCAGTTTTTTTATTATGCTTTACAAGCTAGGTGTTTGACCACAGCTCTCCTGATGTTAAGTGACGGTGTGAACAAAGATGGTAAAGCCTACCTAGTCTGGAATAGAATTGACTCTCAAGAAGGCTTGTGGATCACACCGCTAGGTGTTTAGCGGCACATTTTAACTTGAAGGTGGTAGCTAGCTTTTCGAGTGCCAGAAAATATCCTACCACCATGCTATAGTTTCCTCACGGTATTTCGTCAATTCCATTGTAGGTTTATAGTACAATTTTCAACATCATTTAATCATCAGTGGCCAAACACGTAGCCAGTAAACCATTAAAAAAAGTCTTACAACCCGCACTTGACCAGGGAAGCGTTTTGTGCGTCTAATTTTTCATTATTTCAGGTCATTCTACATCCCATTCGTGGAGAACCAGGTACCACCTCCAGACCCACTTTACTGGGCGACGAATAACTACATCATCAGCGGCGTGGAGGAAGATGGAGCCCCATCCCTGCAACTGCTGACTGTTGGAGACAACCTAGGGACTGCGCCTTCCTTCTTGGCCCTTAAACTGCTGACTGGAGGGAGAAGGCCTTACAAGGCAGCAGTAAGTATAAACTGCAGAATTAATATTGTTTTACTAGATGGTAGTTTTGTACTCAGTTGTTAGTGCGATCGGTTCGCACGCCGAAGGGCGTAGGTTAAACCTCCGACAATGAAGTTGAGCTGCTGGTGAAGGAAAACATCGTGAGGAAACCATAGCATTATGTTAGGGTACTTTCTAGTACTAGACTGGCTACCCACCACCCTCAAGTTGAAAATCTGCCGCCAAACATCTAACAGCGTGTTCCGAAAGCCTCACTTGAGAGACAGTTCCATTCCAAGCTAGGTGCGTTTACCATCTTCAACCACACCGTCACACAACATCAGGTGAGCTGTGGTCAAACACCTAGCCTGTCAACCAATGGGTCGAGTAGGTACCACCGCATTATGCAATGAACCGCCTACTTCTCAGCTTTATCATCAGAATTGATAATGCCATGATGAGCCATATTTGGGCTTAGGGGAAAGAAGTCTGCTTTTTTTGTAAAAAAAAAATACATGTTATATGTAAGTCTTGTTTTATAATTTACGAGTAGCTTTCCTCTTGTTTTCCAGGTGTACATATTAGTTGATGGCGTGATAGCGAACATCTTGGAGTACAAGCGGAGGTACAACGTGGACCCTCGCGAGATTGACTCTGACAAGCTGCGGCAACTGCTGCAAGCTGTCAGTGGTTGGGCTGCCAAGAGACCAGAAAAGGTTCACTTTCATTTCCATACCTAATATATGATGATAACCGTCGGAGAGAACTTCTGATTGCTAATCAGGAAAACCTAAATTTGAACCATCAGGAAGAAACCTGTACATTTTTGTTATACTTATGCGGGATTACTCACGTTTAATTACATCGGGTACTCCGATTATAGTTTCGGCCACATCCGGTGGCCTTCTTCGTGGAAACAAAGCTGAGTACAACGCGCGGCTTCAAAGAAACGACACGCTGACACGCGGCGCGCTCTCAAGAAGTACTTCTTTTTCCTGTCAGCTAGCCAGCTGAGTACTTTATCGCCATGTTATGGATTCCTTACAATGTTTTTCCTTCACGGACAGCTCAAGCACACTGTTGGGGTTTGAACCCACACCCTTTGGCATGTGAACACACCACGCTGAGCTATCATCGCTACATGATCTTAACTTGGTTTTAAAGCACGCGATGGAAACTGCAGCCCAGACAGAAGCGGGTTCGCGGTTGTATACGATATCCCCAAATTGACGAGCCGTTGCGACGGCGTTACCAGTTGCTCTTTCTTTTTAACCGACTTCTAATTCATTATTCACAACTTCACTCTCAATTCGTCGGAATATTTTTTTTTAATGTATGTTCACCGATTACTTGAAGACGCCTGAACCGATTTAGAAAATTATTGTTTTGTTTCAAAGAGTATACTTCCCAGGTAGGTAGGGTGTTTTTCCCATTTAAATTTTACCGAAATCGGTCGAAAAATCTGATTTTTCTGATTTTTTCTAATATTCTGATCTGAAAGTTGTATACATCGATGATATTTTCGCTGTTTCATTGGAGCAGTGCGTTTAGTTGGCCTACCCATATTATTATAAACACCATTTATCTTTGAAAGGATATGCTAGGCCACACCAATGGCTATTCAGCTAAGGCAGGAATCCAATTGTATCTTATGTTGTTTCAGTTGAATATAGACATCGTAGTAAAACTTCACGACAAAACAGTCTATGCGATGCATTTGAACCAAACCAGATTCGAGAGATGGAACAAGGAAGATTGTAAGTATCGTCATTTCTGGAGTTAACGACTCTCTTCAAGACTGCTTAAGATAAACGTGGTCAAACGCAATCCTACGAATCAGTCTTATTATACGGATAAGTCCGCGTTTGACCACTAACTCGCCTGATGGTAAACGATGATGTGGTTGAAGATGAAACATGCTATTCACTCTTACCTAGAAAAGATTTAGACTATATCTCTCAGGAAACAAGAAAACAGCTTGTTCCATACATTGGCCATACGGGTGAGAAACTTACTACTAATTATAAACAATCGTCGCAATTAAATACTTAATACTAGTGGAACGAATGGCAGTCTTATCACTAAGAGCGAAATCTCAATATACTTCAGTCTAAGCTTCAATCTCAACTTCTTATTGCGTTGGTAAGGTCGTAGTCGACCACGCTGGCCAAGTTCGGGTCGGCACTACACATATCTTAGATTTTTTTACTTTTGTAGGTTTTCTCACTACGTTTTCATTTACCGTAATGTTTGTATACGAACCATGTACTTATGTTGTTTAAATAGAGATAGAAGATAGTTATTGTCACATTTCAATAGATAGCACTGAATCTTTCTAAATTGGATTCATGCGATGTTTTGATTCATTCCGTAGAAAGCACGTGTCAATTAAGTGTTATTTTTAGCATGTATGGTCGTTATTATTTTCATTATTTGTTTTATAATATGAAAATTTATTTTCCAGATGCATACTTAGAGGATGTCTTACTCTTCGGTAGCCATATCAACCAGCAAATCGTCTACTACCCTTTCCAAACGGATGTCCACATACCAACAGAATTAGGTGGGTATTTTAGGATAAAAATCAGATCGAGTAAGAAAAATAAAGTTTTTGGTAAAAATTATAAAAACCAACTAAGCGTAAGACATGCAATCGCGGTCCCAAATGATTTGGACCCAAAACAAAATCTGTAGCAATGTTTTTTACAATCATGTAATAAGTGACGTTACCAACACATAAGTCAAGTAAAAGTAGAAAATATTTAAAAAACACTTTATTTCTAACATAAAAATAATATATAAACACAATCTTAATTTTTCCTATGAAAAATAAATTTTAACCATATTTTTTTTAATATAAGAATAATTAGATGTACGAGACGCTCTCGTGATGGTAAGTAAGATGGTAAGAGGTAACGCCTGTCCATGTTCATTGCAGCGATACACAGAACTTTGGAGTAGTAAAACAAAGTCCAGGACATCGCTGCTTAGGCGCTCATTATTTTGACATATTCTATGGCTAGTCTTAACAGTTCTGTATTTTTTATTACAAATAGGCTGGCGTTTGACCACCATCCAACCTGACGTTAAGCGAAATGCTGTCTTCGATGGAACACGCTTTCCTAAAAAAACCGATTCACTCGCAACTTTAAAACATAGATTGTATTTATCGGGGAACAACTCCTTGGTCAGAAAATTCTAATGTATAGTGGTTTATACGATAAAAGTGGAATCGAACCTCTTAATTTGACTCTTTAAAGCATCGTTTTAGGGCTTCTGGTTGTCTGCTAGTAGAATTGGCAAAAAAGGGGTTAGGCCACCCAGATCTGAAGAACCGCAGATCGAAAGAAAACCGACAGACAAGCCACTTCATTCAAGGCTTTGGAGGCTGTTCCAAACAAAACAGTCATCGTTGTTGAGTTTCTTGGCATATTTTTATCAATAGATTCAAAATAACAATTATTTGTTTTCAGGAACTCCTATCCGACTTCAGTCCACCATATTGTCATTCACATCTATCCGGGGCAACCTGACCGCACCGTCCAACGAAGATGTCACTTGGAGAAATGATCTTCACATTAGGTAAATCTAAAACAAATAGAAAACTCAACTCTAATTCCAAAACTCGTTTGTAGTAAACGATAAACATAATCTAAACTAAATCGGCAATAGCTATATTAAAAAAATCCTAGGACGTTTTTAACAGTGCCATCTAGTCTCAAACTAAACAAAGCTTGTACTATGGGGTTTTTCAACTTTAGCGACGTAAACACATAATTATGTATATGGTCTTAATCGCGCACAAAATACTATGAAATTAGTTTTCAAAATCAAAATCAAAAAGTAATTTATTCAGTTTAGGCCCTGGTAAGGCACTTATGAATGTTAAGGTTACATTTTGAATCTACCACCGGCTCGTAATTACACTTCAACTGAGGAGACTCCGGCAAGAAACTCAGCAAGGCATTTTTTTTTGTGGATCTTTCTATTCATATTAGGTTACAGTTTACAGTTATAGATATTAATACATTATGCTTACTACAATTGTCACTTAGCCAGGGGGGTGCAAGTGCAGAGAGAAGCTACTACAACCATATATTCCTGTCTTCCACGTAATGAGCCACCTTATAGTAGGCTTTGTCAATTAACCGCTGCTTTATAAAACTTTATTTTTTGTTTATATACGTCGAAGTTTCGGCCAAGTTAAGTTAAGACTAAGACCTGGTGATAAACATATATGTGAACCTATATACTTATCTACTTTTCTTTTTTTGTAAATATATATTTATAACAGAACATCCAAACATTTATGCTCGTTACATAAATGTTTTTCCTGATTGAGAATTGAACCCACGTCTATAGCTCTTAAAGCGGGTACACTGCATAACTAGCAGTTTGGTGTTGAGACATCGGGTCTGTACTGCGAGTGTATTTTTTAGTACTTGGCTGGCTAGCTACCACCCTCAAGTTGAAAATCTACCGCCAAGCATCTAACGGTTTGTTCCGGCAGCCTCAGTTGAGAGCCAGTTCCATTCCAGGCTAGGTGTGCTTTACCATCTTCAACCACACCGTCACTTAACATCAGGTCAGCTGTGGTCAAATACCTAGCCTGACAGCCATAAAAAGAAGTTTCTAAGTAAAACCTTATAATTTTGTGAAAAGTTCCTATAACCGATTCGACACTCGATACTTGTTTTTAGGTACCAAGGCACTGCAGTGACGTCACTGTCGACAGCAGCGCCTCTAGTGGAGACTGTGCACATCGCTCGCATCCAGCAATCACTAGTGGCGCATTTACCAATGAGGTTTAACGTATCACTCTCTGGCGCCGATAAAAGTTTAATGTAAGTGTTATTTATAACCTTATGTATGACTAGCTGTTTGTTTGATAAATTCTTCTTAAATTCCATTAACATTTTATCACCGGAATATTGATGTTTTTCCCCGTCTCAAGAATAGTAACAAGAATAATAACAAATGTATCGTATACTTAACAAAAAAATTAACAACAATGGACAGACGGAGCGATAAACATATTCGAGTTCGAGGATTGAAGCACGAATAACAAAATAGTAACGATTTCACGAAATGTTTTGAATCCTTGCAGTGTTCCCAGTCTAAGAAAAATAATTGCACGAAAAAATCTTTGGCTCAGTCTAAATTTGTTTAGAATGACTATCATGCAAAAGTAAATACTACATACACTACTACTACAATTTAATAATTTAAGTGTGCTATTTTTCACTACATAATTATTATAAAACAAATCCGCCGCGTCTGTCTGTCTGTTTGTCTGTCTGTTTGTTCGCGATAAAGTTAAAAAGTATTGAAAGGATTAGCATACGAGTTTCACCAATAGATAGAGTGATTCATGAAGAAGGTTTAGGTGTATAATTTGTCGAAGTTTTGTGTAAATCAGTTAAAATATGATGATAATTGTTGGAAGTGTCGGATAAAGTCAAGCCACCTGGGAGCTTTCTTGCTACCCGTGCGTAGGTGAAGTGGGTTCAAAATAAGTAAAAGAAATTTATATCTCAAACTAGCGACCCGCCCCGGCTTCGGACGGGTAGTAAGAAAGGGTATAGTAAGCTTACCTTAAAAGGTAGATATATGCCACCGCGGACTTATTTGTAGATCTATAAAAGAGTATTATCCCGCCATGCATTGTTTTGTTATATCTTGAAGGGATTAGGCAGCGTTTTCAATGAAAACTCTCAGGTGGGTTGACTTTTTATACACCTAAACCTTCCTCATGAACCAAAGCCCTTTATGATATCGAATTCTGACCTCGGGAATAGATAAAGGTTACAGATTTGAAAGATATCAGCATTTTAGTAAGAATTTAATCTTCAGATTGACGTGGCCTAACCCTGGTGACCAGCAAGCTGGCGTGGCCATGCACTCGAGGGCCGAAGTCACCACTGAAACGAAGACCGAGGGATACGACTACATGCTGACTAGGGGAGAAATCGAGGTAACTCATTGGAGAACCAGTTGCATTCCTCGACCACGTCATAATTTAACATCACGTAGACAAAAACCGAGCAATGGAGAAGGCTATGCTCGAAGTTTCCCTACGAGATCGAATCAAAAATGAGGAGATCCGTAGACGAACTAAAATAGCCGACATAGCCCAGCGGATTAGCAAGTTGAAGTGGCAGTGGGCAGGGCACATAGGACGCAGAACTGATGGCCGATGGGGCTGCAAAGTTCTGGAGTGGAGACCGCAGCGTAGGACGTCCACCCACAAGGTGGACAGACGACCTCATAAAGAACGCAGGAACGCGCTGGATGCGAGCCACTTCCAACCGGTATTTATGGAAGTCAATGGGGAGGCCTATGTCCAGCAGTGGACGTCCTACGGCTGAGATGCTGAAGTGTTTAACCATAGCTGACTTGATGTTAAGTGACGGTGTGGTCGTAGATAGTAAACACACCTAGCCTGGCACGGAACTGGCTCTCAAGTTAGGCTGCCAGAACACATTAGATGCTTGACGGCAGATTTTCATTGTATAGATGAAACAGTTAATCTAATTGTTACTGATTCCAGAACAAGAAGAACAGCATATTTTTCGACTGCGAGCGACCTCTGACCGGGACAGAAGTCATGAACAAACTGCTGGCTTCAAATAACAAGCATCATGAGTAAGTTGCTCTTGCATCTTCATAATGAAAATGGCTAAATTCAAATCTATTATATCATATGTCCATATATTGCAATAACTCATAAAATTAACACCTAGAAAAATTACAGTTCACCAATTAAATTATAAATTAAAATTTTACTTGGTAGTGGATCTCCTTACCAGGAGTTCATATAGGTGTAGGTCGGTACCACCGCAGTACCAGATATTCTGATATACACACTACTGCTTTGTGACCTACCTAGACAACTTTCTGCTAAGAAAATCTACCACCACGTAACGTAAGTAATAATTTAAACACCAATGGCTTTATATAACTTTTTTTTTTGCTCTTCCAGGTTCCTCCACCCCATCCAACCTTCCCTCATCATCCTGAACGCCATAGTCCTGTTCAGCTCGCCGCCCCCCGGGTCCTGCGGGGTGATCCTGCAGCCGAGGACCACGGCTTCCGACGACGTGCTGGAAGTACGGATCCTGTTCGATAAACTTGTCTTTGGAACCAACGGCACTGAACTCGGAGCGCAGTTCGCTTTGAAGTATTATAGGTAAGTTTTCTCTAAACACATTAGAGTTATATACATAATAGAGTCTTATCTTGGCGCTAGGAAATTGCTTGTGATGCAAGCGGTAGAGAAAGCTCAGATAAGTGCCTGGTTCAGGTTCGCCCTGAGTCAGCACAATGACGGAAGGCAGGAGTCTTCCGTCATTCATACATATCTTTGCCTACAACGAGGAATGCAAAAGGTGTGATATCAATGAATGTACACATAGGAAAGCTTGGGGGAAAGTGAAAAACTGGCTGATGACCAAGCGTTATAAGGAAACCCAATAGCTGGTCAAAGTGTATGACTGTTAGGCTTTACCAATTCTGCGACTAAAACATTAGACCCAGGTCATCCAATGCCTTGGCTCCCTAGCTTTGTTCCAACCATAGACATAGAAGAGAATGGACTAAGCAATGGCCTCAAAAAACTGACCACTCTTTAGAAAGAGATAACGCGACTGTGCGGCCAATACCTGTCTCTTTACTGTAGGTCTGATAAAGGCGCGGAGCTTCAAAGCAAAAACAGTGACGTGGACCAATCAGATTTCTAGAAAGAGACAGCTACTGGCCGCACGATTGTTTTGTCTCTCTCATGCTTTGCCATCCGTATTTATATCCGTATTATTCCTGGATAGGGAACGCTCAGTCCATTCTCTATGTCTATGGTTAGTTAGTTAACCATCAGTTATGGAATCTTTCGCACCATTCCCGTTATCCCACTCTATCACCCAAACTACCATATCCCATCAAGCACACTTACAATCTTTCGACACTCAAACACACGCTCATACACAACTCATTCTCAGACACAACTTATTCTCAGACACAACTCACATACATTATGTAGATGCGCGAAACCAACCATAAGAAGCAAGAACTCACAGATACTATACAGTGATAAACTTAATTGGAACTGGGTAGGCCATATGATAAGAAAGAAGACGAAATAATTGACTAAATATCTCACTGTGTGGTATTCTCAAGATGGGGAAAGAAGTAATAGTTTTTAGTTGAGTGGTTACTGCGGTTAATTCGCACGTCAAATGGCGTGGGTTCAAACCCCAACAATAAGCTTAAGCTGCTGGTGAAGGAAAACGTCGCAAGGAAACCATAGCGTGGTGGTAGGGTACTTTCTAGTACTCGGCTGGTACCATCCAAGTTGAAAATCTGCCGCCAAGCACCTAATTTGTTCCGACAGTCTCACTTGAGAGTCAGTTACATTCCAGGCCAGATGTGATTTCCATCTTTGGCCATACCGTCACTTAACATCAGATGAGCTGTGGCCAATCACCTAGCTTGGTTTAAATCTTACGTAACTAAACTTGGAAGATGGATTTGGAGACATTTATCTTTAACAAGCTTGGTGTTTCACCACAGTTCACCTGATAATAAATGACGATGTGATCGAAGATTATAAAGCACATCTAGCCTGGAATGGAACTGGCGCTCAAGCGAGGCTGTCGGAACATACCGTTAGCTAGCCAGTATTTTAATGTTCGCAGTCTAGACAACCCTGAGAACGTATTTCTGAAGATACAAGCGTCAGCTCTGCTGCAGAAGAAGCAAGGTAACCTGGACTTCGAGCTGAAGATGCAGGGTCAATACCCGAACGCCAGTGCTGACGGGAGGAAAGACTGGCAGGTCTGACAGAGAATTATATAATAGTTGCTGAATAGATATATTTTTATGGTTGACAAGCTAAGTATTTGACCACAGCACACCTTATGTTAAGTAACGGTGTGGTTGAAGATGGTAAACACAACTAGCCTCGAAAGAAACTGGCTCTCAAGTGAGGCTACCGAAATACACCGTTAGATGCTTGGCGGCAGATTTTCAACTTGAGAGCCGGTAAGTACTAGAGAGTACTCTTCCACCACGCTATGATTTCCTCACGATGTTTTCCTTCACCGGTGGCTCGAGTTCATTGTTGGGGTTTGCCATGTCCATCACGTGTGAACCAACCGCGGTAACGACTAATCTATCATCATCATTAGCCATAGGACGTCCACTGCTGGACATAGGCCTCCTCCTGGGGGGAGTTTTGCCAATACTCGCCACGCTTGGCAGGCGGGTTAGCGAGCGCAGTTAGGTGTGATTGTTCAAGGAAGACACTGCTGCCCATCTTCCGGATTACATCCCTTAGCCGACTCTTACGGCAACCACGGGTAGAGAGGGTGGGGTACTATTCTTACGCCGGCACCACCACGGCATACATACTAAGCTATCATAGCTTCAGAAATTTTTCAAGATAAAGTTTTCAAGCCAACATCCGTTTCCGCAGTAAAGGAGATACATATAAATGAGATACGAATATAACAACCATTTTCCACCCAGGTATGCTTGAAAGAAGAAGAGCTGACCTATCCTTCATTCCTCAAAGACATATCATCAGACCCCGCTCCCTATGAGGGCTCCATGACCCTGGCCTTCACCGGGAAACAAAGCTGCGAACACAGCGACAGCCAACTTGACATTAATTATAAAGGAATCCCAGGGTTGGTGGAGAAGGTAGTGCTCGTTAAAGTTGTTGGGAAAAACGTAAGTATGTCACCAGACACTTTTATTACACTTTTTTTTAATTATGTCGGATACTTCGTTTATAGTGTTGGCCGCGTTTGATGGCCTTCTTCAAGGAGCCAATGCAGAGTACAACGCGCGCACGGTCACGTCTTGCTAAGACTATACACTTTATTTTGTGATAAATATAGTACTACAGAAAGTCGGGGTATTCTTAAGGCTATGTTTTAATGTCTTGCAGGGGGCTAGATGTTAGTGTAGATATTTGTACGTATGTCAAATCAATTCGTTCAAGTTTTCAGAACTCCATCTAATACAATTCAATGGAATGTAATGAAATAAAGTGCAACGCAATACAATGACATTAAGTGCAATTCAATTAAGTAAAATGCAACGCTATGCAATTCAATTCAATTAAGTTAAATGCAATCCAATAAAATGCAACGCAATGTAATGAAATCAGACGCAGTGCAGTACAATGCAGCGCAACGTCATGGACGCAATGAAATATTTTTCTAAGAATTGTTAGAAGATGTACACACGGTCCACAAAATAGCTACCCCTAATATTGTTTAGAAAGATGTTACCTAAAAAAGAAAAGAAAAAACAATTCAAACCATTTAAAATGTCATCAAGGTCGATTGTGCCGTTTAGTGGTGATGAGGTAACAAACAGAAAGAGAATTTAATATAATATATGTATCTTATTTATTTTATTCAGTCTTGTGCGTCCCTAAAGGTTGGTTCTGAAAACCAGCGCTGCTGAGAAATCGGCAGCATTAATGCTGAGAACCAACCTTTTTTGTCGCACTGGACACTACAGCGACAACTATTACAACTGTTTATTATTATTATTATTTTTGTCATTACTTATAAGAAGTGTTTTGTTGTTGTAGTGTTGTGTGTGTCAAAATAAATGTATCTTTCTTTTCTTTCTTTCTTTCTATAATATTAGATTACTCCATAGGAAGTTTCGGCAAATTAGTTGGGAGACCATCTGGCTTCCAAGTCTTGAGGTCCAGAGTTCAAATCCCACGGCACACACCTCTATTTTGTATTATCGATGACTTCAAACGGTGAAGGAGAACGTACAAAAGTTATTTAAAAATAAATCAAAAATTTGTAAAGTCTGATAGCCTGCACTTGACCAGCATGATGAACTACGTCATTGCCGTTCTCACAATGAGAAGACGCCCGCGTCCAGCAGTGGGACATTTTAAAAAAACAGGGTTAATTTGGGATGTTCTAATTCCCCCATGCTCATTTATCTATCGGACGGCCAGAAGCTCAAAAAAGCGACATCGTTTCATGGTTGACATTCCAAGAACCCGTACGAAACGATTTGAATCTACTTTCTTTGTTCGAACGGCTAAAGCGTGGAATGCGTTACCTGAGTGGGTGTTTCCTGATAGATCCAATCTGGGTGTCTTCAAGTCGCGAATGAATCGGTGTCTTCTAGGCGGGCGTGCTTTATCGTAGATCGCATCTTCACTTTGTAATGTATTAAGATAGATCTCAATAACGGCGGTAGGTCGGGCAAGTTAACCAACCTACCGCCGACAAACAATAAATCAGTCATTGCTTACTACTCACGCTTTTCATTGACGCTCCCGATCACACAATCGATTTATCCCGGATATCCCACACTTAACCTCAGGTGAGATGGCAATCAAACGCAAGCCTCTGAATAATTTAAAAAAATTGGGAGCCCATAGCCCTTGTCCCACAACTGGACAAAAGCCCCTATTCCTTTTATTCGCGTGTTTCTGTTCGGTGCTATAGCCAATTTCAAATATGAGCTATCCTTCTAGGCCTATAATTATTCTCGTATTTATAATAATAGTAAAGATTAAAACAAGGCATTTACTATCGTTATAATTTTCAGATGTCCAGAATGGGTGTCTTAGAGTTAGATCTCGTTAGCCAGTCGACCTGGGGGCAGCTTCTAAAGGCATATAACGAAGAATTTCTAAACATCACCGCAGTTGTCAAGGTAAGTTATTACTTTAAGGGTTTCTTTATAAAAGCAATGAGATAAATGACACGCTCTCCTGTTTATTTCCGCTTAACAGTCCTTCCAGTTACAACAGTAATGAGGATTTAAATTTAACTAACTTGACAACAATTTAAAAAACTTGACAACAATTTAAAAAACTTGACAACAATTTAAGAAACTTGACAATAATTTAAAAAACTTAACTGCCCAAATGGCAAGTGGTTACTGCAACGAGAAGAAGATATAAATACTTGTAGTTTTTTATTAATTTAAATTGGTGCCTTGTTTTAACTTTTAAATTTATGTCAAATTTTAGTTTTAGATATTATTAAATTATTGTCAAGTATTTTAAATTGTTATCAAGTTTTTAAAATTGTTGTCATGTGAGTTAAATTTAAATCCTCATTACTGTTATAACTCAAAGGAAATAAACTAAAAATATATACCTTGAACACTCCAAATGAACTTCCACAAAGATAAACCTAAATCAATCAATTATCCGAAAAACTTGAACAACAAACAATGAGCACACGGAGCGATAAACACGTTGAGTTCGTGGATTTAAACGAATAACAAAATGGTAGTGATTGCACGAAATGTTTCGAATCCCTGCAGTGTTCCCAGTCTAAGAAAAATAATTGCACGTAAAAACTTTGGCTTTGGCCAAATGTGTTTTAAATGACTATCATGCAAAAGCAAAAACTCAAAATGTAATAATTCAAGTGTATCATATTATTCCTTAAAAATAAGTATAACAAATTTATATTTTCATATTATAGATTGCACAATTATAAGGCGGTTTTTTGAGCTGTCAACCCCTTTGTTTACTTTTTAATCTTGAATTCTCTATTTGGGATTAGGTTGTATTTTTTACTTGGTGGTAGATTTCCTTAGCAGGAGGTCATCTAGGTAGGTACCACCGCTGTACCAGATATTCTGCCGCTAAGCAGTAGTGTGTAAACATTACTGTGTTCCGGTTTGAAGGGTACTGCAGCTAGCAAAATTACTGGGCTGTTGAGTCTAACCATCTAGTTTCAAAGTAATGAGCGCCAAAGCAGCGATGTCCTGGACTTTGTTTTACTACTCAAAGTTCTGTGTATCGCTGCAATGGTCATGGACAGGCGTTATCTCTTGACATCAGGAGAGAACATTACTGTTACATAAAAAATAAGTATTGTATGTGACTGTTGACTCTGTCTTAATATCTACAGAATTTATGTGTAACTTTGTACTCTGCTTTCAGGAGAGTAATGGCCTAGCATCTCTAAGTGTGGACAATAGCTCCGAGGTTCAGTTTAAGTTGGACAGCTTCTCCTGGCTTCTGGAAAGGTGGACGGATGTTCAGATTTGGAAAAACTTTGGGATGCATCGTGAGTTTATTTAAAAACAAAAAAAAATGTAAATTCGTATAGATTGAGATAATATATATAGCATTGTTGATTTTTTCTGAATAGGTCTGCGTTTCACCACATGCTGCCTGATGTTAAGCAGTAGTGCGGTCTAAGATGGTGCACGCTTACCTATTTACTCTAGATTTGACACCCATATTGTACCTAAGAGGGACCAAAGACTCCGTCAGAGTTCCCCAACCTCGGTGTGCGAATAAAAAATTTGCGCCAAAACACCTATCTAAAAACACTTGGTTTTTAAGACGAATATTAACTGTTAAAATCCATCCAGATGGAAGATACGAGGTAATAAAGAAATATACATATAAGATACACTCAAAAAACATAACCCTTCCTTGGCAGTCGGGTAAAAAACAGTCGGACCAACCTGTACTTGTCTATAGAATATCAAATTTGTAATTTATTTGAAATGATCTATATTTCTCGCAGGTGAATGCCGCCTCAAAGAGACGTCCATTCAAACTTTATCGGGGAATGACGAAGACTTGCCCACGGCTCAGTGTCCGCAAGACCTTGTACTAGCTGATTGCAATGATAAAATACCTCCAAGGTACTGTTTTTTTTTTTAATGGTTATTATTATAGATTTTTATTTTTCTTATGCGGGATTAATTGTCTCCTTGAAGAAGGCCTCCGGACGTGGCTGAAAGTATAGTTACAAAAACCTTAGCGGGGTCGGTTCACACGCCGAAGGTCGTGGATTCAAACCAACAATGAGCTTGAGCTGTCGATGAAAGAAAACATCGTGAGGAAACCATAGCGTGGTGGTAGGGTACTCTCTAGTACTCAACTAGCTAGGTACCATATGACAGTTAAAAATCTGCCGTCGAGTACCTAACGGTGTGATCCGGCGGCCTCATCTGAGAGCCAGCTCTATTCCAGGTCCCAGGCTTCCATCTTGGGACCAGATAACTGATAAAATACTTAATTATATCCTTTATTTTTGTAAATACTTATAATATACACAGAACAAATATTTATCATCGCATAAATATTTGCGAACCCACGCCCCACAGGTCTTGAAGCAGATATTCAATTAAATTTAGGAAACAAGACAATGTTTGCTCTTATTCACAGATTTGCAGTATTCCGGACTGGCCAGGGTATCAAAGTCTACAGCGGTGGCTACCACGTGAGCCTGAAGACAGTCGGTGGTCGGGCCGAGGTCGACGACAGCAATGCTGGCGACAAGTTCTGGTAAGATTTATAACAAACTAGCTGTGCCCCGCGGTTTCACCCGCGCTAGATCCCTACGTCATAGTAGCTTTATGCATGCAAAGTCTCAGCCCGATCGGTTTAAAATTGACAAAGTTTCATACAAACTTTCATCCCCTATTTTATCCCCTTGGGGGTAGAATTAATCAAAATCCTTTCTTGGCGGATGCCTACGTCATAACATCTACCTGCATGCCAAATTTCAGCCCGATCCGTCAAGTGGTTTGGGCTGTGCGTTGATAGATCACTATGTCAGTCAGTCAGTCACCTTTGAGTTATATATATCTAGATATGTTTTATTTTTTTGACATGTTTGTATATTAACTTACTTTATTTTGAAATTTTGTTTTTTATTCATTTACATGTAATCAGTGTTTTAAAATTCTTTTCATGGTATATTTGTAGCGAGCGAACGCTGGATACTAATGTGGTTCATATGCATGTATAAACATTCCTCTTGAATCACTTTATCTATTTAAAAAAAACCGCATTAAAATCCGTTGCGTAGTTTTAAAGATTTAAGTATACATAGGGATATAGGGACAGAGAAAGCGACTTTGTTTTATACTATGTAGTGATAGTGATGATATTACGGAATTGAATTGTAACATTGGTGTTATCAATAAAATATTTGTATTTGTTTAAATCACGATAGCTTAAAAATTACAAACAAACAAAAAACACAAAACAAAACAAAGAAAAACAACTGTGATAAACATAAGTATGTGTTTAAGACGCAAAAACTTTCAAAATTACATTTTAAAAAAAATCTTTGTTAAATATTTTTACTATTTTTTTTCTATACAGGATCAACGACCACGAGAATATAACTAAAGTTACAACGAAGCACACAGACCTTCTAGTGTACTACAGACCTGAAGAAACGGTGATTCTGTTGCCAAGACTGTTCGTCGGCACCGTCTGCGGCCTGTGCGCAGACATCACCGCTTATAATATCTGTTAGTTGAAATAAACACGTAAAGAAACATTTATTATACCACACACAACAATACAATAACAAAACACTAGTATATACATAATAAAAGATGCAATTGTTATAAACATCAGCACTAAAAAGCGAAAAATAAACTTACTTTACAAAGTATTATTATACCTGCTAGGTACTGATCCGTTAGAAGTCGGTGCTTAGCCTAGTGCCGGTGATGGATAATATTTTTGAAATTAAAGCCTTTTCGACTTAGTAAAATTTCCTACCATTTTACTGTTTATTTAAGATTTACACAGACTCCGAGGTCCATGCCTTTTTAACATTTAACATTTTATTTTTTAACTATTATATATACAATTGTAAATTTAACTAGATTTATATTCTATCTTAGGAGGTATATGAATATTTTTTTAGGTTAAAGCCTTTTCGGCTTAGTATACCCCAAGCTCTATTTTCTGTCTTTTTTTGTCTGTCTTTTCTATTGTAATTTTATGTTTCCATAGACACCTGGGTCCATCCTTTTTTTATATTTCCAAAGACTCCGGGGTCCTTGTCTCTTTTATTTCACATTTTCCTTTTTAACTGTTATACAATTGTAAAATCAACTAGACTTTATATTTTACTTTAGTAAGTTAATGAATACTTATTGAGGTTAAAGCCTTTTCGGCTTAGTACACCCCGAGCTTATTCTGTATAATAATGATCCTTTTCGACTTTGTACACAATAATGAGATTAATTGATTGATATATTTTAGCATTTGTTTAGTATAATTGTAATTACTAATAGAAGTGTAATAATCATTTATGCTGTATAAGTAAGTGCTTGTATTAGAGTCTGAAGTATTTTGTACATATATATGAAGATAAAAGTAATTAATAAATAAGTAATTCAGTATGTGGCGTATTTTTTTAATACCAAACTTTATTTCAGCGTGGAATCTTTTGATTCCAAGCTATACTGCCGCCAAGCAGTAGTGTGTAAACATTACTGTGAAGGGTACTGCAGCGACATTACAGGACTGTTAAGACTAACCATCGAAAGTCTCAAAGTAATGAGCGCCAAAGCAGCGATGCCCTGGACTTAGTTTTACTACACAAAGTTCTGAGTAACGCTTCAATGGTCAAGGACAGGCTAGGTTTTAACCACATCTCGCCTGATGCCAAGTGCCGGTGTAGTCGAAGATGGTAAGCACATCACCTACCCTGGAATGAAACTGGCTTTCAAATGAGGCTGTCGGAACACACCATTAGGGTGCTTGGCAACAGATTTTCAACTTAAGCTAGACAGCCGAGTTTTTTTTTTTTTTTTTTTTGTAACAGTAATGAGACGAACGAGGCTCTCTCCTGATGTTAAGAGATAACGCCCGTCCATGACCATTGCAGCGATACACAGAACTTTGAGTAGTAAACAAAGTCCAGGGCATCGCTGCCTTGACGCTCATTACTTTTGGACTAGATGGTTAGTCTCAATAGCCCTGTAATTTCGCACTACTTTTTTTTCAAGTTCTAGAGAATACCCTACCGCTTGCTATGGTTTACCGGCAGCTCTAGTTTGTTGGGTTTCGAACCCACGACCTTGCAACGTGGGCAACAACGCCAGTAAGCTCGTAGTAAAGGCGCCACTAGTTTACTAGCTCATGACCGACTCGAGATTAATTTTGCCAGAAGTTCAAAAATGCGACATCGTTTCATGGTTGATGATCCAAAGACACGAATGAAACGAAATTCCACGTTCATTGTGCGGACTGCTAGACAGTGGAATGCGCTGCCCGAGTGGGTGTTCCCCGTCGGATATAATCTGGGTGTCTTCAAGTCGAGAGTGAATCGGTATCTTCTAGCGTGCTCCATCTTAGAGCGCATCATCACCTAACATCAGGTGAGATGGCGGTTAAAGGTAACGCTAATAAAATTAATAAAAAAACTCGAGACAAATTAATCATAACTTCTTTTATTTTTACTATAATTTGTTATTTTAAATAGAATCACAACTCAGTGTTAACAAATAAATATAAGTAAATAAAATTCTAAAACAAAACGCAAATTAAGTATTATACAATGTGTTGATTTGTAATTAGTGTTAACATTAATCACGATTATAAAAGCGAAAGTTTGTGTGTTTGTATCTTTGTTACTTCTTCACGCTCAAACGGCTGGACCAATTTTCATGAAATTTGGTATGGAGGTAGATGACATCCTGGATTAACACATAGGCTTTATCCCGACACAATACATACAAAATGTGATCTGCTTAACAGGAGGTCGTCTAGGTAGGTACCACCGCAGTACTAGATATTCCGCCGCCAAGCAGTAGTGTGTAAACTTTACTGTGGTACGGTTTTAAGGTAATTTACAGGGCTGTTGAGACTAACCATCTAAAGCGAAAAGTAGCGATGCCCTAGACTTATGCTAATCAAAGTTCTGTGTATTGCTGCAATGGTCATGGACAGGCGTTATCTCTCACCATAAAGAGAGCGTCTCAATGGTCTCATTAACTTTACAATTTAAAAAAATCGGACTTGATTGTGACTAATTTTTCATCAATTATTTCAAAATAGGTATCTCTATACACAAATAGCAATTACGATTCCAAATCCAAACAAAAAAAATTGGAGACTCTAAACACCATCTTTAGGCTACCAGGACCTTACTTATAAAAGTTTCTTAAATTTATTTATGTATACATTTCAAGTTAACAAAAACTTGCCAGAGAAATTCGCGGGTTAATTTATTTTAAATGAAAATTATGAGTAAAGAACTTAGTGTTGTTTTAGTTGTTATTTTCTATATTTTAATAAGTTATCAACACATTGTATTACAAATTTATAGAATGTTAACACAGAAATTGGGAAAAAAATATATATTTATTATAATTCGTTGATAATACGGTGCATTGGCAGTGGAATTAAATTAAATTAATTTAAATTTAAAACCATAACAAATAAATTTGAACAGTCTCTATTGTAGTACAATAATATAATTAATTAGGGTTATATATAAATATTTTAAAGATAACAATAATTATTCAACATTACACACATAAAATACATGGGAGAAAAAACGTTTTTCAATATACAATATATAATTATATACATATGGGGAAAACCACTATATAATTCAGAAACAAACATATTATTTAGATTGTTTTAAAACCTGTACCTACCTATTTCAGATAAGTGTAAGTTTACGTATAAACTTCACAAAGTTTACGTATAACTTCACCAACTTTACGTATAACTTCACAAAGCTTACGTATAAACCTCACAAAGTTTACGTATAACTTCACTAAGTTTACATATATACTTCAGTAAGTTTAGGTTTAAACTTCACAAAGTTTACGTATGACTTCACAAAGTTTTCGTATAACTTCACTAAGTTTACGTATAAACTTTTCTAAGTTTACGTATAAACTTCACAAAGTTTACGTTTAAATTTCACTAAGTTTCACACTCGGGGTTTTTTGAATGACTTACTACATAATTATGTTGACTTTGACAATATAAAAACCTTAGTTTACGTATAAACTGTACGAAGTCTACGTATTGTTTTATTATTTACAATTTTACATATAGTGCAAAAAAGTTTTTTTGTGGCACACAATCACGCACACGCCGACGTAAATATTTATTATTAGGTATATCAGTATTAATAAAAAACTTGTGCAAGTACGGAACGGCCATCGTTTATTTTGTCGATGAGACAAGATCGACAAACTAAATGAGAATTACGCACCAAACGCTACAAAAAAATCTCAATGGTAAAATGGTAAATGGTAATTGGTGCTTATAATAAGCACCAATTACCATTTATTTAATGGCTTTTGTGTTAGTTTAGTTTGAAAATCTGTTATCTTGAAATCCCAACAGTGAGCTTGAGCTGCCGGTGAAGGAAATCATCGTGAGGAAACCATAGCTGGCTTACTACTGCACGAGAGAGTTGTTCTACCGGTAAGCACCTTACAGTATGTTCCAGCCTAACTTGAGAGAAAGATCCCACTTCGGCGTAGGTTTGTTTCTCACCGTCACTTGACATCAGATAAGCTGTGTTCGAACACCTAGCTTATCAAACATAATTCCTTTTTATTGTATCTATTTTTTTTTCTTGATTTAAATGTAGCTATAATTGTAATTAAGTAATGTTTATTCTATTGTGTATTGACTGCGTGTTTTATTAATATTATATGTTGTAGTATTTTTGGTGTATATAGGTCATGTTACCAGAAATAAATGATTTTGTTTTGCTTATGCGGAATTACTCACGTCTAATTGTATCAGACACTATGACTATAGTTTCGGCCACTTCCGGTGGCCTTCATCGTGGAGACAAAGTTGAGGACAACGCGCGCGCGGCTTCGTCTTGCATAGCACGCGCGTGAAGATAGCGCTTGAACCGCAGAAGTAAAACAAAAACGAGTCAAAACCATATCAGTCACGTCTTTAGTAGGTCAGTTTCCATAGTAAAATAATCTTGACAGTTTTACTATGAAAACAGACGCGGTATTGAAATATTTTGTTTTATTTGTGCGAAGCAAGACGTGGCCGCGCGCGCGTTGTCCTCCGACTATAGTTTCGGCCACCGGAAGTGGCCGAAATTATAGTCGGAGTGTCTGATTTAATTAGTCGTGAGTAATCCCGCATTAGTAAAACAAAATGTTATTGACAGTGTTGTTATGAGTGTAATAGAATTGTTCTGTACTTGCTCAAGTATTTTTATAAAATAAGACTCATAAGTTAGATGTTTATATAAACTTTTATACTCAACAATTATCTTGTTTTGTTATAATTAACTAGCCTAAAATACATTATCTATACGTATAAAACAATACAAATTTCCTACAGTATAATCATCTAGCATTTCAACAAGTTTTTAAACTTTACACTATTGCTAAAGGTTGTTTTTGGCCATTTTTTCTTAATTTAAGGTTAATTAAAAACGACAGAGTAAAGATAAACGAGGTCTTGAAAATTATGCATGTGAATCAGCTGTCACATTATTCGACAAGATTTATTCAATACAAATTAACTTTAAGAGTCGCTTTTAAGTAGATCGTTTTTAATTAAATTATACAGGGTGTAAGAGGGGTTCTATTGATAACATATGTAATAGTGTTGAAGATCAAATAATTATTTATTAGAAATAAATAATGAAAAACATTCGTTACAAATAAGGTTTGCGTGGTGGTAGAGTACTTTCTAGTACTCGGCTGGCTAGCTACCACCCTCAAGTTAAAAATCTACCACCAAGCATCTAACGATGTATTCCGGCAGCCTCACTTGAGAGCCAGATCCATTCCAGGCTAGGTGTGCTTTACCATCTTCGACCACACTGTCACTTAACATCAGGTGAGTTGTGGTCAAACACCAAGCCTGTCAGCCAAAAAAAAAGGTTACGAGGAATGGTACTGCGGATGTTATTCTTGACATTATTATGAACAACTATCACTTATTTTTACTTGGTGGTAGATGTTCTTAGCAGCCCTATCCTCTGGGTAGGTGCCACCACAAACTAACTAACCATCGAAAGCCTCAAAGTAATGAGCGCTAAAGCAGCGATGCCCTGAACTTTGTTTTACTACTCAAAGTTCTGTGTATCGCCGCAATAGTCATGGACAGGCGTTATCTCTTACCATCAGGAGAGCGTCTATTTCGTCTCATTATTTTTACATAAAAAAAATCAGTATTATGAATATATTAATTATAATGATCTTTTTCTGAAGCGCGAAAAATAACTACTGCATACATTTTATTTAGTCAATTATTTTTTATTTTTATTTTAGTTGTGTTGTTTATTTTTCTATTTATTCAAACATTGCACGATAAGTTTTAATATTAAAATTTAACTTAATAGCATAAACACAACGCTATTCACAAGTTACTAGTTACATTAAAATACCTTTTACAGTATACCTATGGTGAAGAATTTTCATAGTTATGAGTATAATAACCCCCCTTTGGCTAACTGCACTTGAAGCTCTGCTGCTAGTAAGATCCATTATTAATTTTGTGAAAATATCTCTAGCTGCAGTACCCTTCAAACCGGAACACAGTGAAGTTCGCACACTACTGCTTGGTAGCAGAATATCTGGTACTGCGGTGGTACCTACCCATACGACTTCCTGGTAAGGAGATCTACCACCAAATACAATGACCCCCTTAAGGGTTAGTGCACTTCAAGCTGAACCTTATAGAAATAAGTCAAATCGTCGCAAACAATATTTTTAGCACAAACACCATATACACTTCACACATTTCATTGTATAGTCATATATATTATTAATACACAAACTGTACAATTCACGTTTCTAGCTACGCAATTATTTGCACGTGTTTTTTCTCACGGGGCTCCTTTAGCACGTACGACGTCGTCCGTCTTAAAGTTCCCGATGGATCTGAAAAATACGAGTATATATCGTGAGTACTCACGTTTGATTAGTTCGGATACTCCGACTATAGTTTCGGCCACATTCGGTGACCGAAACTATAGTATCCAACAGATGCCGACTATAGTTTCCATCACATCCGGTGGCTGACACTATATTACTTATTTGTTTAGTATAGTATAGTTTGTTAGTCTTTTATTTATGTGTGTTGTTTGTAGTATAAAATCTTTTTTTTTTGTATTCTTACTAGAAGACATCAGATACCGACTATAGTTTCCTCACATCCGGTGACTGAGACAAAGCTAAAAGCTCAAAGCTTCTTGTTGCTACTTTTCACTAAATCATGACTGGACTTTGATGTTTATTTATTTTGTGTGACTTTGACTCTGATTTTACTTATTAAACTTGATTATTGACCAGTGTATATGCTGGTATTGTTGAATAAATAGAAGACGTACTGTGTGCATGGTGCGAGTGGGGGCGTGCGGGCGAGGCGGGGGCGGAGGCCGGGCCTCGCGCGTGCCGCTACGACCACCGCAGCTCCTTCAGCTCCACGGTACCGCTGCAGTTCTCCTGGATCTGGGAACGGAGAAATCATTTGTATCTGTCAAAATTTTGGAAGCAAAATCAGTACTCAGAAATCATTTTGACTCTACGTTTCTCATCCGTACGGTTAAGAAATGGCACAAGCTGCTTTCTTGATTCCTGGGGGAATACAATCTGGACCTTTCGAAGGTCAGAGTGAATAGGTATCTCTTAAGTCTGTGTGCTTCATCTCCGACCATATCGTCGGTTACCTTCAGGCGAGTTAGTGCTCAAGTGCGTCAACAAAAACGCTTATCTAAGTTTTTACACATTTCAAACTATGGGTGTACCAAGGAGGTCTTTGTACTCGCTATTACAGATAATTTCTACTATAAGCACAATACTCTCTCAATAAATTAACTGGTCTATAGAAAACAGTTCGTTGACCTTTGATCCAATCTATTAAGGTCCAGTTGTTTCTTACTTATGTAATAATTACTTGTCTTGACTATTTATTTACAGGCCTAAAGAACATCCTGATGAGTGAATAACATTTTTTTTATTGAACAATTGAACGTTGTTTTGTCAATTTTTTCTCATGTACTAATTCCCCAATGCTCATTCTTCTATCGGAGCCAGAAGCTCGAATAAGCGATATCGTTCCATAGTTGACGTTCCAAAAACTCGTACAAAACGATTTAATTCCACATTCATTGTTCGAACGGCTAAAGCGTGGAATACGTTACCTGAGTGGGTGTTCCCTGATAGATACAATCTGGGTGTCTTCAAGTCTAGAGTGAATAGAAATCTTATACGCAAGCGTGTTCCATCGTAGATCGCATCTTCACTTAACATCAGGCGAGATGGCGATCAAACGCAAGCCTTCAAAATTCATTGTCAATTGAAAACTTATCCGAAATATTTCTTAATATTTAATAAAGAACCAGAAAACTGTTAGAAGTACTTCATTTTTGTTGTAAATACATACTTCGTCGATTCTTCTTTTTCGATACGAATAGGTATTTAGCCTTTTACCTCGTATCTAGATGGCGCTGGCGGCACGTGGGTGGCTGGTGAACACCTGGAGCACCCCGGCCGCAGTACTGTTCTACTGGAAGACCCTCCCCGCATCGCCGTCCGTAACTCCTGAAAATATTAATACATTACTCACGTTTAATTATATCGGATCCTACAACTATAGTTTCGGCCACATCCGGTGGCCTTTTTCATGGAGGTAAAGCTGAGTACAACGTGCGCGTGGCCTCGTCTTGCAGGAATCTGAACTGACCGCGCTAACCACTAAGCTATCATCACTACAGAACCATTCCAATTCTGCCGCCAAACAGTTAATTCATTCTGGTTTGAAGGGTACTGCAGCTAGCGAAATTACGGGGCTGTTGAAACTAACCATTGAAAGTGGACTGGACTGGACTTTGTTTTGCTACTCAAACTTCTGTGTATCGCTGCAATGGTCTTAGACAGGCGTTATCTCTTACCATCAGGTGAGAGTCTCGTTCGTTTCATTATCTTTACATATAAAAAAAATACTATAATTTTACAATTATACCTGTCCCATTTCGCTGCAAAGAGACTGGCGCCCTTGGGAGGCATTCTTTCTGGTATTCCAGCAGAACTCCAAGATTGCGACCACAATGGCTAAGGCCAGCCCACAGAGAAGCGTGACAAACACTCCACCTGAAATTAAAAAAGTTATCCAGAATCTTTTTAACAAAACAGAACCAGAAAAGACTTTGGACGCTTTGAAAAGACTGGCTTCTGAAAGGTCGTAGCCTTAAGCCTTGGCGGCAGATTTTAACTTGAGGGTGGTAGCTAACCAGCCGAGTACTAGAGAGTACCCTACCACCATGGAATATTTATTGCGTGAATCCCTTCACTTTTTCCCCTGTTGGCTGGACCCCTGGAGCCAGAGAATTAGAATACGGCTTCGATATGCTTATCGTAAGAGCCAATTAAAAAAGGGCTTATGGGAGGTCAGATTTGGGAATCTATCATTTATTTGATGACGCATAAGAATGACAATAACACAGCGTGGCTTACTTGTGCTATAAGACATTGTATCTTTCATGATTGTAAGTCAAGGGACCCTGTAAGTTCCAATTCCCTTGCGAGTGTCACAATATATGGCATCTTTTATTGCGTTGACATGGAAGTTAAATTTTTTCACAGCTCCAAGGGGTTGCAGACCTGAACATTTGATATTAATTTCAAGTTGATAACTCCTTGCGTTTGTCACCAAAAGGGTCATGGACGGACAGAAGTGATCCTCTAAGGGTTTCTTTTTTACCTTTTGAGGTACGGAATCCCAAAAACAATGGTTTTGAAAATCTTATACAGAAATTTAACCATAAGACAAACACAATAATCGTGGTGGTAGCTATTAATAGGTATGGTAGCTTTTTAAGTATTTACAAAAACATATTTACAATACCATAGGTTTACTCGGAACGGTATTACTAAGCTGGAAGGAGGTCATCATCGTCATCTCAACCGTAGGACATAGGATACAACGGCTCGCATCCAGCGCGTACCTGCAGTCTTCAATAGGTCTTCTCTCCACCTTATTAGTGGACGTCCCAGAACTTTACAGCATCGGCCATCAGTTCTGCGTACTATGTGCTCTGCACACTACCACTTCAACTTACTAACCCGCTGGGTTAGTAAGTTTAGTTCATCTACGGTTCTCCTTATTTCTGATTCGACCTAGTATTTTATTAATTGAAATTTCAAAAAAATATGCACGCAAGCATTTCGTCAAGAATGGTTAAAAAAATTCTATGGAATTTGCTGTCCGAGTGGGTGTTCTCTGATAGATACAATCTGGGTGTCTTCAAGTCGAATCGGTTTCTTCTAGGCGAGCGTGCTCCGCCGTAGACCGCATTTTCGCTTAAAATCAGGCGAGTTGGCGGTCAAACGCAAGCCTATTAGTTTTTTTTTAATTATGATTTTTTTCATCCTCCAGATACTATAGTAGTTTACGATGACATCCCCTCGCCTTAGCGCTACCGTTCCATGTAGCCTTCTATAGTTGATTCTAAATATTTGATGTGACTAAAAAGAACACGTGCCAAAGAATGGTAATATATATAAATATCAGTGTAATGTTTTAGTGCCTTAGCAAGCTACCACCCTCGGTCACGCTGCCACTCACCGTCAGGTGAATTGGTGGTGAAACGCAGATCTAAAACCACAAAACATACATTTTGGTATCGAAAACTTGATACAAATAAATTATGATATTTTCCCCGATCGGTTTTTTATGGTCGACAAGCTAGGCGCTTGACCACCGCTCGCCTGATGTTAAGCGACGGTGTGGTCAAAGATGGTAAGCACACCTAGCCTGAAATGGAGCTGGCTCTCAAGTGAGGCTGTCGGAACACACTGTTAGATGCTTGCCAGTCAAGTGCTATAAAGTACCCTACCACGTTTTGGTTTCCTCGCGATGCTTTTCTTCACCAGCAGCTCAAGCTCATTGTTGGAGTTTGAACCCACTCCCTTCAGCGTGTGAACCAGCCGCGCATTGAGCATTGAGCTATCATCGCTGCTAACTGGCTGTCAACAATGTGACACGTTGCAAAAAATGTAGTTGAACTTTCAACCTACTGATATCTTATGTTACTTCAAAAAGAGTTTCGAGTTGTATTAAGTTTTTCAAGTCGTTGCCAGCCCTAGCTTCAGAATTAACGTGCCACCCGAAGGTATCTTAAGTGGCTTGAAAACAAACAAACAACCCAACAAATAAATGACAAACAACCCGTGCCGACAATTTAACGAGTGGAATTGAAAAAACCCCACTAACGGTCTTTCAAAGACAGATCGGATTGTCTATTGCTTAACATTTGTGATCTAAGCCTGCCAATAGAAATAATAAATGTCAAACTCACCAATATTCTGCACCCCCAGGGGGTTTGCCTTGCTGTCTTTGCCGTCTCTGTTGCAGACATCCCCAGTATTCTTCCACCACTTATCGTACAGAATCTGAATGACACCCTTCTCCTGGAGCTCCAGGATGGCCAGAGAAATCTTGTCGCGCCAAGGACTCCCTTTCCACGTCGCTATGCCGTATCCCTGGGAAATAAAGTTAATTTGCTGTCTGGGGCTGGCTCTAGTGTCAAGATCAGCTTCGCTTATAGCTGTCCTATGAAGTGATATATCATTGAAGAAATAGCGGTGTTAAAAGAGCTCTAACTCTCAAAAACAACCATAACTTCATTGCTGGAATGAGTAATTGAGTACCCAAAGCAGCGTTGGTAGGATCATATCCAATGTGGTAAGGCAGGGGTGGAAGCACGTGAAGAAGGGCTTTGTTTCATATGTAAAGAGGCCCCTATAACTTAACCAAGGACAGAAGTTTGCAACTCAATGGACCTGCCACCCGCAAACTACACCATTAAATTCTAAAAAGTATGTTTGATAGGCTAGGTGCAAGACCACAGCTCACCTGATTTTAAATAGCGGTGTGGTCAAAAATGGTATACAACAAGCCTAGAATGGAACTGGCTCTCCAACGAGGCTGTCGGAACAAACTTAGGTGCTAGGTAAAAGATGTTCTATTGAGGATGGTAGCTACCCAGCCGAGTACTACAGAGTACCACTATGTTATGGTTTCCTTTACCGGCAGCTTAAGCTCATTGTTGGGGTTTGAAACCATGTGAACCAACCCCAGTTTCTTTCCATTCTAAGCCATATACGTAAGCTTACCTTAGAGTCGAGCAAGCCCCCGATCTGCGTTAGATTGCAGTCCCTCTGGACCCGATGGTCCAGCATGGTGGATTCCATGAGAAAAGCGTAGTTCCCTCCTAGAACCCTCCGCACCCCCTCCTCGTAAGAGGACACGAGCGCGGGAGGGGACGCCGTCGACATGTGCTGCCACATCTTCTGGTATATGTCAATGTTGGAGTCCTAGAAAGAAAATTGATTGATTCTGGCGTTACTTTGCGGATGTTCATCATAATATGAACTGGTGTTTAATTTATGTTTTGGTTGCAATAAGGACGAAGATTAAATTCAAAACGTTTATTACTAATTGTTTTCAGGGAAATATTTAATCCATAGAAAAAAGACATGCGATGATTACTCAGTGTTTAGCGCGATCGGTTCACACGCCGAAGGGCGTGGGTTCAAACTCCAGCAATGAGCTTAAGCTACCAATGAAGGAAAGCATCGTCAGGAAACCATAGCATGGTGGTTTGCTATTTTCTAGTTCTCGACTAGCTAGCTACCACCTTACTCTTAAGACCCCTGCTGCACGCTGTGAAATGTTTTACGGTAAGTCCTTTGCATTCCAGGCAGTCCAACTGTGGAATGCGTTACCTGTTGCCATTAGACGTGCTCCATCGATCGCTGTCTTTAAAGAACACGTCAAACTATTCTATCTCTCGCAGTTATAATTATAACTATCTGTCGCTTATTTGTATATATATCCTCTTTATACAAATATTTATTTTATATATATTAGTGTATTTTTAGTTATTCTAATTAATCTATGTACCTATTAGGATATATTATAATTATTAGAATGTAGATATATGTCATAGTTCTGTATTCTCTTATATGCATATCCTCGTTATTGACACACCCCGTTTTTTTCTTCCTCTAATCCTTTCCATCCTAAGGTTGCCTGGAAGAGATCGCTTTTAGCGATAAGGTCGCCAGTTGTTACACCTATTAACTAGTTAATTAATTTTAAGTGTGTACAATAAAGAGTTATTCATTCATTCATTCATTCATTCACCCTCAAATAGAAAATCTGTCGCAAATTACCTAACGGTGTGGTCCAGCAGTCTCGCTTGAAAGCCAGTTCTATTGCAGGCTAGGTGTGTTTATTATCTACGACCACACCGTCACTTAGCATCTGGTCACTTCATTGAGCTGTGGTCAAACACTTAGCCTATGTATCAGTAATATTCAGCATACTCCACTCACCCTGAAGAAGGTCATGGTAGAACCTCCATTCAGCGTGCCGTATTGCACAGTGGTTTGCGCAGCGAGGTCCGCAGCGCTCTGTATGGGCAGCACGGTCCGCTCCACCGTGAGGAACGCAGCCAGGTTGGCTGTATACGAGGACAGGATGATCAGAGTGAAGAACCACCAGATTCCGCCCACTATGCGGGTAGACGTCGCCTGAAACAAATTGATTTTGATTGATTCAACAAGCGTTACTTTGCAGATGTTCATTTTGAGTGTTCAAGATATAATTAATTTAATGTATTTCCGCTTTAAAGTCGTTTTGGCTACAACAGTAATGAGGAACTAATTTATATACATATTTATCTACTTGACGACAATTTTAACCGAAATATTCCATATTATATCTAAAACTAAAGGCATCCTCAGGACATGTTGAACACGAAGATGCCTCGAAGCCACGAAGATGTCGGATCTTCACCAGATTGCATGAAGCAGCTTCTTCACTATTCTTTTCTGTTCAGTTTCGCTCCGATACTTCAAAAACCTGGGATGGCTGGTGGGGGGAAACTCACAATAAAAGCAGGACGTCTGCATAGGACTCGCAGCACCCATCTTCTAAATATATATAACTTAAGGTGACTGACTGACTGACATAGTGATCTATCAACGCACAGCCCAAACCACTGGACGGATCGGGCTGAAATTTGGCATGCAGGTAGATGTTATGACGTAGGCATCCGCTAAGAAAGGATTTTGATTAATTCAAGGGGATAAAATAGGGGATGAAAGTTTGTATGAAACTTTGTCAATTTTAAACCGATCGGGCTGAGACTTTGCATGCATATAGCTACTATGACGTAGGCATCTAGCGCGGGGCACAGCTAGTTCCGAATATAAAGAAGAACATAAAAACTCTTTCAAAATCCTCACCTTAGGGTTTAATCCAGAACCTTGCCTCAGGAACGTCCCGGTGATGAACCAAAATGAGTTGCACACGCTGAATTGGTTTGTGAGCAGTTTGGTTTCATGGCCACATATGTGGGTGCTGCTCGACCTGGAAACAATAAATAAGAACTGCTGATGTTTTTTTATGGTTGAAAAGCTAGGTGTTTGGCCACAGCTCACCTGATGTTAAATGACGAAGCTGTCAAAGATGGAAAAGCATACACAACCTGGAAAGGAATGCTCTCAAGTGAGGCTGTCGGAAGCCGGAACACAGTTAGGTGATCAATTAATCTGCATATCGTAGGCAAGCGCGGTCCATCGTAGACCACATCTTCACTTAACATCAAATTACCTTTGCCACCAAACTTAGCGGCGTGTTCCAGCAGCGTCACTTGAGAACCTGTTTCATTCCAAGCCATGCGTCCATATCACAAAATGATTGTCTGGGGTGGGAATTGAACCCACGCCTTACAGCTCTTAAAGCAGATGTACTACCAATGAGTCAACAGGGCTGTCTATCCGAAATATTGCTTCAAATCTAAAACTAAAATCCAACATTAACTTAAAATCTAAACAATTTAAAAATAACAAATTAATAACGGTGATATTACCACTCATAGGGGGAGAACCTCGCCATGACGAAGAGCGTGAAAGACACGAGAATGTAGGCAGCGAGGACGTACAGCCAGATCTCGATGGCCAGGGGGTTCAGGAAGCTGAAGAGACGCGTCGGCTGGGAGGTCGGAACCTGGGGACGAACGCACTTAGCAGTTTTAGCGGGAACAGTCCAAGCAATATAACGAATGACGCTTTCTTCATAGTAAAAGACCTGTCTATATGCTGTGATACCTGGAACTTTTAGCAAAACCTGGAGTCAAGAGCTAAATTAGCTGGAAAAAACTGGATATCTTGCGTAAAGTCAGGCGATATTTCACACCGGGGCAGCTGCTTGCATTGTATCAAGTCAGAGTGAATAAGTATCTTCTGATTCTGCGTGCTTCATCTTCGACCACATCATCGCTTACCATCAGGAGAGTTGGTAGTCAGACGCGGACTTATCCGTATTAAAAAAAAACAAAGGGTATTGCTGTATTGGACCTCATTTCTTTGGGACATTCTTTGTTGATTCTCAATAGCACTGTACCACCGCAGTACCAGATATTCTATCGCCAATAAAAGATTTTGAGGTTGAATTTTGTAAGCAGTGGTGTGTAATTATTAGTGTGAAAGGTACTACAGCGACTTTACAAGGCTGTTGAGACTAACCATCGAAAGTCTCAAAGTAATGAGCACCAAAGCAGCGATGCCCTGGACTTTGCTTTGTTACTCAAAGTTCTGTACATCGCTGCAATGGTCATGCACGTTATCTCTTACCATCACGAGAGAGTCTCGTTCGTCTAGTTGCTTTTACATTAAAAAAACACTACTATGGTGGTAGCCAAGATCTAATAAAGAGATTTACCACCTGGTATAATGATACTTTGCCGTGGTGGTGCCGGCGTAAGAATAGTACCCCACCCTCTCTACCCGTGGTTGCCGTAAGAGTCGGCTAAGGGATGTAATCCGGAAGATGGGCAGCAGCGTCTTCCTTGAACAATCACACCTAACTGCGCTCGCCAACCCGCCTGCCAAGCGTGGCGAGTATTGGCAAAACTCCCCCAGGAGGAGGCCTATCAGCAGTGGACGTCCTATGACTGAGGATGTGTAATGTGATAATGATACTAGAGGCAGAAAATTGATCGACAGCCCTGTTGGCTCATTGGGAGTATGTCTGCCTGAGCTGTGGGGCGTGGGTTCGATTCCCGCTAAGGACAAATGTTTGTTTGGTATAAACAAATGTTTGTTCTGTGTCTGGGTGTTCTGTATGTATTATAAGTATGTATTTACAAAAAAAAAAGTATTTATGTATTCTATCAGTTATCTGACTTCCATCACACAAGCTCTGCTTAGTTTGGGGTCAGATGGCGCTGTGTGTAATGTGTCCTACAATATTTATTATTTATTTATTCAAAAGACGTTGGTACTCCTTCTACAACAGTTCGCTAAGACGATGCAATTGGAAATGTCATCCATAGAGATTAATAGTTAATTTGAAGATCACAGACGTCAATATTGTCTTACCTTGAACAGTATTCCGATTCCCAGGTTCATGAAGGGTTTGGTGAAGTCGATGACTGCTTCTCTCGCGTAGTTGATTGTCATTGAAGCCACGGCTATGTCTGCTTTCTGGAATATAAAGAAGACCATCTTAAGTCTCAAAATTACTCCAGATCAGGTCTTTAAATATTGTAAAACAAAGTTGCTGATTTCTCCGCTTACTTCTAAACCACACGAAGGATTTTGATATCGTATTCACTGGCATTTAGATATTTTTTTTGTGGAAGCTGTGTATATCCCACTAATATTATAAATGTGAAAGTTTTGATGGATGGATGGATGGATGGATGTTTGTTACTTAATCACGCCAGAACGGCTGAACGGATCTGGATGAAATTTTGCATGTAGATACTTTAGACCCTGTAATAAAAGATAGAGTACTTTTCATCATCATCATCATCATCATCCATCACCACGCGGGTAAATCGTTCTTACGATGGCACCACCACAGCATAAACATATAGCCAATCTCAATTTGAAAGTAATGGACACTCACCCTATCCATGAGTTCCCTGACGATGCCGTTCCAGTGGCCCGTGTTGGGGTCCCTGGCACCGTACATGTTGTCGGGCACCAGCCTGAGGCGGTAGTGGAAGCCGGCGCGCGCGGCCACTCGAGACAGCAAGTCGATGCAGAACCCTTCGAAGCGGGCGTTCCCTTGAAGGTTCCAACCTTCTTTCACCATCACGTAGGGCTTTTCCTGGAAACACACACTTTTTATGGCAAAGTAATGATACGAACGAGACGGTCTCCTGATGGTATAAGGTTACACATGTCCATGACCATTGCAGCGATACACAGAACTTTGAGTAACAAAACAAAATCCAGGGTATCGCTGCTTTGGCGCTCATTGCTTGGTGACTTTCGATGGTTAGTCTCAACAGCCCTGTAATGTCTCAGGACAAACATTTTGTAGTATAAACATGTATTATAAGTAATATATTTACGAAAAAAAAGGTATTTAATCATTCTAATATATATATATAATATATTCTAATAGTAAAGTTCCTCACCTCAACAGTGACAACAGTGAGTGTAACATTGGGTGGGGGGTCCCTCTTATACGCGGCAGGGTCGGTGATCGTGAGGCCGGTAGAGGGGCTCCAGTGGCCGGCCAGGGTAGTGCCCCCCTCCTCACCGCCCTTCAGCCGCATCAGCTGCAAGTGGAAGTTCGTTCGCGCGCCATCTTTGAAAGCTATAGGGCCCGTCAATCCATGCGCTTGAATCTGGAATGTGAATAAGTATAAATTTTACTTGATGGTACAGTAATAAATATTCTACCGCAAAGCAGCCAAGCAGTAGTGTGTAAAGGGTACTGCAGCGACATTACAGAGCTGTTGAGACTAACCATCGAAAGTCACAAAGTAATGAGCGCCAAAGCAGCGATGCCCTGGACTTTGTTACTCAAAGCTCTGGGTACAGCCGCGATAATCTTGGACAGATGTTATTGCATAATTTGGTTCCACCTCCCACTTTTCATTACTGGAGGGTTAGGCAGACACGGCCAAAGCGCCATCCGTATGTGGTGAAGAGTCCCCACGTACGGACTAAACGCTTCGATCCCACATTCTTCATATGTACAGCGAGGATGTCGAACTCTCCCGCGTCTATTTTTTCCGCGAAGTACAACTTGGGTGTCTTCAAATCCAGAGGAAACGGTTTTTTCTAGGTAAGCGTGCTTCATCTTAGACTGCATCCTGCTTAACTAGGCAGGGTGTGGTCAAACGCAAACCTATTTTTGATATATGTTTTATAAAACAAAGTCGTCCGCCGCGCCTGTCTGTCTATTCGCGATAAACTTAAAAACTACTGCACGGATTATCATACGAGTTTCACCAATAGATAGAGTGATTCACGAGGAAGGTTTAAGTATATAATTTGTCAAGGTTTTGTGTAAATTGGTTAAAATATTATGATAATTGTTGGAAGTGTCGGAAAAAGTGAAGCCACCTGGGAGCTTTCATCGAAAACCTAATCCCTTTGAGATATAACAAAACAATGCATGGCGGGATATTCCTCTTTTATAGATCTACAGACAAGTCCGCGGTGGCATATATATGGTGGTGGCTTTTAAGGGTAGCTTACTACACCTATTCTTACTACGAAGCCAGGTGGGTCGCTTGTTTTTACATAAAATAGATTAATGCTAGCGTTTTGAGGTCTGATGGAACTTTTGACCAAAGACCTCTTCGCTTGTGACAAAAGACCTCTTTGCCTACTTACGCTGTTGATGTGCTCCATTAGAGTATTGCCCATACTCCAAGGCACGTCCTTGTCGCAGGACACATTCCCTGTCTGCACACCGTCTGAGAGCGCCACTGCTTGTGCTAGGACCTGCACCGCGTCATATAACAAAGCTGGTTCCGTCTGAAAAGTAATCAGCAATAGTGTCAATGAATATCTCAAAAACCTCATTTTTGTACATGGAAACACATTAATTCTATTTATTTTCAATTTCCTACAGTGAAAACAATATTTGGTTCGATAACTTAGCTGAAATTTAATTTTCAGACGCTCTTTATACTAAATATTGCATGGCCATAAGGGCAGCTCTTGATACCCAATATGATGACACCAATTTGTAAAACACAGCCTACAATAAAAGATTTTGAACTTAGAATTTTGATGAACCTCCTGGTAATGCGAGCTATGATAAGCATCCTTTTAAATCTGAGCCATGACTTAAACGCCCAGCAAAAGCCTCTCAAGATGTTGGTAAAGGCTTTTATCACTAAGCGTTTGGGCCATTGTAACACGCTCACCTTGATGTGTCCGCCGATGAGTATGGACGCGCCGATGGGGTGGAACTTCTCCATGACTGCGAGGGCCTCCCGCACGCGGTCAGAACTACGGTCCACCAGTCGCCAGCCGCTCATGTTGACGCGGTTGTAGTAAAAGTCTTCCAGGTCGAACAACTCCATGTCCTGAGAAACAAGCATCAATATGGTAATAAGGATGAAACGACAGATTCTTCTCATTTTTATATTGAATTGAATTTAACACTGTCACCACGAGCACCACCATTGTGTATTGTGAAACTTTACGACATCTGGTGGTGGGTAATAAGCTCTTGAACATTTTCGATAATGCCACAGGAACCTAGCCTTTTTTAGGCTAATCATTCATCGAACGCATCAAAATAATAAGTTTTGTCTTACAAAGTTTTTGTAATAAATATTTTGTATACTGCAAAAAATATTTATATACTCACAAATGACGTAAAAATGTAATGATAGTCTTCATTGTTCATCTGCAGCTGTAATATCTGTAAAATAAACGTTCATTTTCATATGAAAAAACGTTAAACTTTCTCCCAAGTGTTGAAAATGCTACGTGCATTCAGCGCTGAATGTACTAAAACAGTTCATTCAGCGCTGAATGTACCATTTTAGTTAAATGAACTATTTGCTCTGGATGTTAGAGCACTAAAATAATAAATTCAGTGCTTAAAATATTAAATCACCTCATTCAGCGCTAAATGTAATTTTAGTAAAAAAATGTACTATTTGCGCTGGATGCACTATTTGCGCTAGATGTACTATTTTCGTTAAATAAGCCTAGCCTTTAAAGTTTTATGCACTAGAATAGTACTTTCTGTGTTTAAGGCTCAAAATAGTAGGTACATTTAGTACTTATTGTGTTAGAACAGTTCATTAAGCGCTGAATGTACAATTTTAGATAAATATACTAAGTTAGTTAATATACTTAAATGTACTATTTGCGCTGATTGTACTTTTTTCGTTAAATGTAGATACTTAGTTAAGTGTACTAATTTAGTTAAAAAATTATGACTGAAATAATACTTTCTGCGTTTAAAGCACTAAATTCGGTGCTTAAAATACTAAATCACTTCATTCAGCGCTGATTGTACTATTTTAGTTAAATATACTAAGTTAGATAATGGAAACATACTATTGAATGTACTATTTGCGCACTATATTCGCTATTTGCGTATGTACCTATTATTTTCGTTAAATGTACTAAGTTTAGTGTACTAATAGTTTAAAATTGTATGACTAAACTAGTATTTTCTGCGTTTAATGCACTGAAATAGTACATTTAGTGTTTCCAAAGGAAAAAGGGTTTTCAGGGTCGGCTTAGGTAAAGTTGTTCACATTAGTAGGTACATACCGCTCTCGCCAGATGGCGCATTTTCTTGGGGTCCGTATCTACAATGATATTCCCTATCCCTTGCGCCTTCACCAGCGCCAGAGCCCTCCTGTACTCCTTGCCATCTCGGCAACGGACAGCGTACATGTCGCGTCCGTCACGGCCGATATGCAACATGTTCAGTTCCCCTGGGGAAAGAATAACAGATTTACTATAACCAGTAACAGTACTTGGAGAGCGCGCGTGACTCCGAGTAAGCAGACCATCTTCAGCAGGAATGTCGACATCGCATCTACGAGTAAATCTTCGTTCTTTTCTGTTCGTAGCTTCGCTAACATCAAATCTATAAGATACACGTAAACTTCTGTCACTTTTAATACCTGTTTATTAAAAAGTCACTAACCTATTAAATTTGAACATGAACACCTACCTACGTAACAGAACACAATGACATTGACGTGCTAACCCTGACTACTCGGCCGGCACTCGCGTAGTGATCGCCGGCAAGCGTCCTCGAGGTTAAACGGCCACCAGGCCGACATAGAAGACGGCGGAAAGACGAGCTGGACGCTCATGAAAATTAGACCTCAATAGCACCAAACAAAGGCATGGAAAGGAGGGAGGCCTTTACCCAGCGGTGGGACAAAATAGGCTAAAATATGCTAAAATAATAATAAGAAGAAAACAGCACCTTATTCAAGCGTGACTTCCCCGTGAAAAAGAGGAACTTACCATATCCATAGTCCTCGTAAATTATAGCCATCCTAGTCCAGTTGAGGTAACTGATCAGCTCCAGGAAGGCCTTCATCATCAGCTCACGAGGGGGATACAGGTTCATGGTGAATGATGATTGATTTGCTGGAAAAACCCCGTATGATAATTGCGATGCAATGAACTTTATAATCTTTGTAGTGATGATAGCTCAATGGATAGCGCGGTCGGTTCAAAGGCCGGGCTCAAACAATGAGCTTGAGCTGTTGGTGAAGGAAAACATCATGAGGAAACCATAGCGTGGTGGTAGAGTACTCTTTAATACTCGGCTGGCTAGCTACCATACGAGAGTTAAAAATCTGCCGCCAAACATCTAATGGTAAGAATCTGTTCAGTTTCAGACTAGGTGTGTTTAATATCTTCGACCAACTTAACATCAGATGAGTCAAACACCAAGCCTGTCAAAGATTTAAAAAAAATAGTATTTGTTTGACATTTCACACAGTGCCATCTAGCCCCAAACTAAACAAAGCTTGTACTTTGGGAACCAGATAACTGATAGAATACTTATATTCCTATTTTTTTTGTAAATATATACTTATAATACATACAGGACACCAAGATATAGAACAAACTTGATGGTAGATTACCTTAGCACGACGTCGTCTAGGTAGGTACCATCGCAGCACTAGATATTCTGCCGCCAAGCAGTAGTGTGTAAACATTACTGCGTAGGTTACTGCAGTGACATTACAGGGCTGTTGTGACTAACCATCGAAAGTCTCAAAGTAATGAGCGCCAAAGCAACAATGCTCAGAACTTTGTTTTGCTACTCAAAGTTCTATCGATCGCTGCATTATTATCACTTACCATCAGGAGAGGGTCACGTTCGTCTCATTACTTTAACATTTAAAATAAAATACCTCGTCACACAAACGTTTGTCTTGGTGGGAATCGAACGCTCTACACTCTATATTGAAGCAGATATATTAACACATGATTTAACATTCAGCGATAATAGCTCAGTGGTTAGCGCGGTCGGTTCGCATGCCGAAGGGCGTGGGTTCAAATCCCAACAACGAGCTTGAGCTGCCGGTGAAGGAAAACATCGTGAGGAAACCATAGCGTGGTGGTAGGGTACTTTCTAGTACTCGGCTGGCTAGCTACCACCCCCAAGTTGAAAAATCTGCCGCCAAGCATCTAACGGTGTGTTCCGGCAGCCTCACTTGAGAGCCAGTTCCATTCCAGGCTAGGTGTGCTCTACCATCTTCGACCACACCGTCACTTAACATCAGGTGAGTTGTGGTCAAACACCTAGCCTGTCAGCTATAATAAGCTATAATAAAATAACAGGGCGGTGCACTAGGAAGTATACAGGTGTTACTCACAGTTGGCCGGAGCGGCGTGCATGTGTGGCGTGTTCAGTGCTCGGCACATGGCCGCGAGCGTGGCGCCCATGGCCACGCCTTCACTGCTGAACAGAGCCACTGTCCCGGACTTGATCTGCGCGCACGCTGAAATAGACGAACGAGACACTCTCTTAATAGTAAAAGATAACGCATGTCCATGACCATTGTGACGCCCTAGTCTTTGTTTTGTTACTCAAAATTCTGTGTATCACTGCAATGGCCATGGACAGGCGTTATCTCATACCTTTAGGAGAGCGTCCAAATCGTAAAAAAAAAACTTAACAGTAGGTGAGCTGAGGTCAAATACCTAGCCTGTCGACCATAAAAAGGACGATAATTTACAACTGTTGTTCCAAAATTGCTTTTGTTACCGTAACCATTTTAACCCCGTTTTACCCTGTTGCTCTATTTTACCCCATTGTTCTCCCACAATTACATCTCACTGCGTTCGTCAAAATTGCTTCGTTCATTCGCGAATGAACGAGTCCTTCAATACTACTAAAGCTGGAAAACTGCAACAAGCTGAAAGCCCGGTTGGAGGGCACTCAAGCGTTTCCGGTAAAATTTTCGCACCGTATTGCATTTCAGTTAGACGTTCCGGTTTTTAGTTAAAATGTTGTTTGGTGGGCTAAAAATACGAATTCCTTATGATAATAGACAATAGACAACACTTTATTACTACATATTATAAAACAAAGTCATCCGCCGCGTCTGTCTGTTTGTCTGTTCGCGATAAACTTAAAAACTACTAAACGGTTATCATGCAAATTTCACCAATAGATAGAGTGATTCATGAGGAAGGTTTAGGTGTATAATTTGTCAAGGTTTTGTGTAAATTGGTTGAAATATGATGATAATTGTTGGAAGTATCGGAAAAAGTCAAGCCACCTGGGAGCTTTCATCGAAAACGCTGCCTAATCCCTTTGAGATATAACAAAACAATGCATGGCGGGATATTCTTTTATAGATCTATAAAAAAGTCCGCGGTGGCATATATCTACCTTTTAAGGATAGCTAGTAAGCTATCCTTAAAAAAAATTAGTAATAATGGATATAGTAATATCCATTCTTACTGCCCGTGCGAAGCCGGGGCGGGTCGCTAGTATCACATAAAGAAATAACAAACATATCTCTAAACCAACAAACATGCCTAGATGTAGTTTTGAAAAATTTAAGTTTGAGTTGTATTAAGCTGAAAGGGATTAATTACTAAATTATATGAAGATATTACAGAAATACAGAAGATATAGCAGAGATACAGGAAATATCGCTGATATACAAAAGATATTCCAGATATACAGAAGATATTCCAAATATACAAAAGATATTTCAGGAATACAGAAGATATTGCAGAGATATAGAAGATATTCCAGAGATACAGAAGATATAGCAGAGATACAGGAAATAAAATAGATATACAAAATATATTACAGAAATACAGAAGATAAAGCGGAGATACAGAAGATATTCCAGAGATACATAAGATACAGGAGATACAGAAGATATTCTAGAGATACATAAGATATTGCCGATATACAGGCGATATTGCAAAGATACAGGAGATATTGCAGGGATACAGGAGATATTACAGATATACAAAAGATATTGCTGAAATACAGAAGATCTTGCAGAAAATATTACCTTTCTTATATGTCTTGAAGCTATCCCGTTCAGTGGTATACTGTATATCGTAGACCAGTGTGCTGTTGGGCAGAAGACTGCGCTCCTTGTTGATTCTGTACACGGCGTACTTGAAAGCCAGCTCCGCGCTACCACCTCGCGCTTCCTCCGTAAATATTGCTCCTGAAAATACAAAATAAAATATAAAATGGTAAAAGAAAGAAAAACTTTTTTTTTTTATAAGACAATATCGTCCACGACCATAGCAGTGGTATTACTAAAACTTGAAGGCACCCAGATGGTATCTATTAGTATTTTGTAGCGATGATAGCCCAGTGGTTAGCGCGGTCGGTTCACACGTCAATGGGCTTGGGTTCAAACCCCAACAATGAGCTTGGCCTGCCGGTGAAGGGAAACATCTCGAGGAAACCATAGCATGGTTGAAAACTACCGCCAAACACCTAACGGTGTGTTCCGGCAGATTCACTGGAGAGCCAGTTCAATTCCAGGTTAAGTGTGCTCTACTATCTTCGACCACACCGTCACTTAATATCAGGTTAGTTATGGTCAAACACCTACCTTGTTAAAGGTTTAATAAAAACCCTAATCCGCCTGCCAATTCTACTATCAGACTTTAAAAAGCGACACCGCTTTATGATTGATGCTCCAAAAACTCGAACTTAATGCTTTGATTCCACTTTCATTGTACGAACTGCTAAACAATGGAATTTGCTGCCCGAGTGGGTGTTCCCCGATTAAAATTAAATTAAATTAAATTTGTTTATTGAGGAAAAAATGGATACACCCAGTTACATTTACCTCACAATTGTTAAAAATAGTTCTCTTGGTGGTAGATCTCAGCAAGAGAACCAGATATTCTGCCACCAAGCAGTACCGTGTCAACATTAATGTGTTCCGGTAAATTACAGGGCTGTTGAGAACCATCGAAAGTCTCAAAGTAATGAGCGCCAAAGCAGCGATGCCCTGGACTTTGTTTTGCTACACAAAGTTCTGTGTATCGCTGCAATGATTACGAACAAACGTTTTCTCTTACCATCAGGAGAGCGTCTCATTCGTCTCATTAACATCGGGCGAGATGGCAGTCAAAAGCTTTTATTTGAAAAAAAAAAACAAAGCAAAGTCCAGGGCGTCGCTACTTTGATACTCATTACTTAGAGTCATTCGATTGTGGGACTCATTTACCCTGTAATGTGAAGCATTACGGATTACACGCTTGAGATGGTGAAGCGATCGATACCGAACAGATCTATGAGGAATATCGAGGTATTGTGTGATGCCATGTTGTTCAATGATGTTAGATGTTGTTCATAGTAATGGTAACTCAGTAGCATAATACGAGTAGAATCTCAAGCCAAAGAGAGTGGATTCAAATTTTGATATATTTCTTACTACCCGCGGTTTTAGCCGCGTGGTGATGGATGATGATGATGATGAAAAGTATCCTATGTTTTATTCCAGGGCCTAAAGTATCTTCATGCAAAATTTCATCTAGATCCGTTTAGCCGTTCTGGCGTGATTGAGTAACAAACATCCATCGATCGATCCATCCATCCATCCATCCATTCATCCAAACTTTCACATTTATAATATTAGTGGTATTGTAGACAAACAAATATGCGGGTCACCTGATGGTAAATGATCACCGCCGTCTATAACATCTGCAACAAAAGATGGCTGATGCTTTGCCTACTGTTTTGGGTCAAGAGTTTGAGCAAAATATTTGTATAAAAAATCGTCCTCAAAAAAAAATTCTGCTTGTCAGAGAGTTGGTAATGTTTTTGAAGATATGTGACATCAACCGGCACTTGGCCAGTGTGGAGGCCTAACCATTCTCACAATGAGAAAACGACCACGCCCAGCAGTGGGACAGGTCATAAAAGCTAGGACAGCCAACGCGTGTTTACTCTCTGACGCCTAGGTAATAGAACACGTCAAGTTTTTGGTAAAGACAAGTGGTTTAGTCAAGTCTCGGCTGCAAAGCCTTGAGCATCGACTTAAATTCTCCTGTCAATCAGCTTTCTACCTGGTACATTTCGGGTTTGTGCCTTGGAGTTTCTTCACATCATCAGCCATCGTTTAAGACGTCCACTGCTGGACATAGGCCTCCTCCTGGCGGGGTTTTGCCAATACTCGCCACGCTTGGCAGGCGGGTTGGCGAGCGCAGTTAGGTGTGATTGTTCAAGGAAGACACTGCTGCCCATCTTCCAGATTACATCCCTTAGCCGACTCTTACGGCAAACACGGGTAGAGAGAGTGGGGTACTATTCTTACGCCGGCACCACCACAGCATCCATGGCTTGGCATGGAGTTCCTTAATTCCCCCTTTTTATTACCGGACGACTAAAGCGACACCCGTACATGGTGGACTTTCCCCATATGCGCTCCGACTCAATTTTTTGCACAGCGAAGGTGTAGAACTCTTTGCTGGAATCTCTGGTTACCAAAAAAAAAATATGGGTGTCTTCAAATCAAGAATAAACAGATTGTTTCTGGGTAAGTGTTCCATCTTAAACCACATCGCTAATATCAGGGAAGATGTGGTCAAACACGAACGTTCGTATAAATAAATACGTCATCAAAGTAGAAATAGAAGACCAAGCTTGCGATGGTGAGAATTGGGGCTCCAACCATCTGGAGAACCCAGAGAGGTTCACAACGTTGAGTCCACGTCGTCATAGACGGATGTGGTGTGGGGACAACGTGTTGCTGTCCCCAGAGGAGCGGAACCTCACCACCATGGGATCCCGCAGCCCTCCGGCACCAGGAATGATCAGCGCACCTACCCAGTTCAGCATCTTTTGCAGATTTTGAAGTGTTTATTTCGGGAGTACAGACGCAGGAACGCGCTGGATGCGAGCCGCTTCCAACCGGACTTTATGGAAATCAATGGGGGAGGCCTATGTCCAGCAGTGGACGTCGTACGGCTGATGATGATGATGATGATTTCGGGAGTAACAAAGTAAAGGGTGTCACCTATTTTGACGACGGGCGAGAGTGCAACGACCGCATTCAAAGTGACCATTAGCCATCGCCACTCGCGCCACATGGTGCCGCCACATCACCAGCTGTCGCGTTATCTCGCCACACGATCTGCAACACAATTAACCCTTACCATACTATACATCCTAATTAAACTCATAAGTATACCAGCGAACCACCCCGGCTACGCATGGCTTTACATGAGGCTTTTGTCTGTCTGTCTGTTCGCGAGAAACTTAAAAACTACTAAACGAATTATCATGCGAGTTTCACCAATAGATAGAGTGATTCGTGAGGAAGGTTTAGGTATATAATTTGTCAAGGTTTTGTGTAAATCAGTTGAAATATGATGATAATTGTTGGAAGTGTCGGAAAAAGTCAAGCCATCTAGGAGCTTTCATCGAAAACGCTGCCTAATCCCTTTGAGATATAACGAAACAATGCATGGCGGGATATTCCTCTTCTATAGATCTACAAAAAAGTCCGCGGTGACATATATTTAGCTTTTAAGGATAGCTTACTATACCCATTCTGTGCTGCAGAACATTTAAACTACGCAACGGATTACATCAATAGACAGACTTATTCAAAAGGAAGGTTTATATGTATAATACATGCATATGCACCACATTAGTATCTACATTGCACCCGTGCGAAGCCGGGGCGGGTCGCTAGTAAGACAATAAATACAACTCAAGTTATTGTTTCAAGTAAAAAAATAATTAAATACCGGTGTTTTCTTTCAATCTCCCGCGACCTTTGACATTGCTTTCACAAGAAAAAATGTTTTTTCTGCGTTAGCGAATTTGAAAGCCGTTCGCGCCAAATAAGCAATTTTTAGGGGATTTAAGGAGCGGCGTTCACGCCCTCACAAGTGGTTACAAAGAGGCCATTCATTGTACAAAGACACGTATTTTACCCGACTACAGAAAAACAAAGGAGATGATTACAGAACCTTTTAATGAGACGAAACTTGTTTACACGGATGGCGGGGCCACCGTGTAGCAAACCGGGACCCCGAGCATCGCCATGCCAGCCATAGGACGTCCACTGCTGGACATAGGCCTCCTCCTGGGGGTTTCGCCAATACTCGCCACGCTTGGCAGGCGGGTTGGTGAGCGCAGTTGAGTGTGATTGTTCAAAGAAGACGCTGCTGCTCATCTTCCGGATTACATCCCTTAGCCGACTCTTACGGCGACCACGGGTAGAGAGGGTGGGGTACTATTCTTACGCCGGCACCACCACGGCAATAAAAAAATATATAATTACTAGTAATTCAATAATCTCTTATTTTTAAATAATCGTCAACGTCATAGAACAAGGTCTCTTGAAGCCAAAATCTTCTTAGTTCTGAAGCACACGGTGGCGCGGTGCTTCCCGGACGGAGTCGGGTACACGGGAGACAGTTTCATTGTTTTTTTTTTTTTTTTTATAACTAATAGCGTTTGACCGCCATCTCGCATGATGATAAGCGAAGATGCGGTCTACGATGGAGCACGCTCGCCTAGAAGAAACCGATTTACTCGCGACTTGAAGGCACCCAGATTGTACCTATCGGGGAACACCCACTCGGGCAGCGAATTCCAATGTTTAGCGGTTCGTATGAAGAAGGTGGAACCAAACCGCTTAGTTCGAGTTGTTGGAATATCCACCATGAAGCGGTGCCGCTTCTTAAAGCTTCTGGCTGTCCGATAAAAAAATGGGCAAGGTGGAATTAGGTCATGCAGATCTGAAGCGCACTCTCCAAAGTGTATCCGGTAGAAAACTGACAGACAAGCAACTTTGCGTCGATGTTCCAGGCTTTGGAGCCTTTTCTGAACAAGCGAATCGTTGCTTATGAGTTTCTTTGCACGCTTCTCAATTGACTCCAACGCCTCAAGCTGGTATTTGGCCGATCCGTCCCAAAGGTGAGAACAGTACTCCATGCATGAACGAACTTGTGCTTGGTATAAAGTGAGCAACTGTTCCGGCGTGAAGTACCGTCGCACCTTCGAAAGGACACCCAGCTTTTTGGCAGCCAATTGGGCTTTCGACTCAATATAGGAGCCAAAATTGAGGGTTGGAGTCAAAGTAATGCCCAAAAGCTCAAGGCTGTCACAAATTGGAACGGACACACTGTGGAATGTAGGCGTCAGATCAAATGGTCTCTTTTTGGCGGAAAAGAGACACGCCTGGGTCTTAGCTGCATTGAACTTGACCAAATTGGCATCGCCCCATTCGGAGACTGCCTTGAGGGACAAGTTCATGCGCTCGACCATAGCCTCTCTAAGAGACTGGATTTCCGGTCCACTAGTACGTGCATTGGACATTCCAGGCTATGTGTGTTCGTGTTCCGTCACTGAACATTAGGTGAGCTGTAGTCAAACACCAATTATATCAACCATTAAAAAAAAAATTAAACCTTCAAAATGTAAACCGTAAAAAAGCTTTAACCCAAATATGACCGCACAAAATGAGTTATAGTTGTTCCCCACAGTTATGAGAAATTATTCCAGTTCCGGAACATTTTTCCTACGTTTTCTTATAAAAAGCTTTAAAATTTGACGCTGGGAATACCAAACAACGGATAACTCTCATGTGCTTTTCGACCCAAAACCTATAGAGTACTTCCGGTTGAGTTAGAATTGTCAATTTTAGTTAAAAGCAAGTTCTTACTGCAAAAGTAAAGAGAACATTCCGAAAAATAAAAAAAGTTGAAAGTTAAGGTAAATTTTAATATACCTACTTACAAGTTTTCGTGATAATCTAAATTTCTTGATGAAAATCTTGATTTTTATACACCTAATAGGGACTACATACCTCAGTATCTGGTATAAATTTCAAAGTGCTAGGTCCACCTGTTCCTGAGAAAATCGGTGGTGACACACGGACAGACTTGAATTGAGTGATCTTATAAGGGTTCCTTTTTTACCTTTTGAGGCACGGAACCCTAAAAACGCTCAATACCTACATTTTGACATTGAAAACTTGACGGAAGTTTTCATGAAAATTATCACGCCCTTTGAACGAAGTAAAGCACAATTTTTACATTAGACCAAATCCTTTGTGATAAGCAATTCTTGACAGACACTCAATCGACTGAGCAGGTTTTATTAAATCTTTTTACCTGTCGGTCTAACTAGGGTCATAGTCATTGATGTAAGTACTACGAGATTTGGTACCTACATAAACAAAAAAAAACTTTATTGATTCCGAAACCATTTCGAAATATTACAATCCTGTACATTATTTTTACGTTTAAAACACTTTAAACTATGAGATGGGCTTCATTTTAATAAAATACATAAAATAAACTTTTAAACGAACTCTAATGACGTCACATAGTAGGCTGTATAGGGCTGCGTTTAGTGCCTAAAAAAAGCAATGGCAAACCAAAACAAAAGTTGTCAATGTCAAGTCAACGGCAGCCATAATAACCTCTTCCATACTTGTACGTCGAGTTGTTCGCTGTGATACAAATATCACGATTATTTTACTTTAAAAGTTACTCGGACTCTGATATCGCTTGATGCAATGATAAAAAAATTGTTTACTTCATGTCAATTGTCAAAGTCAATCAAATGAGTCAAAATAGTTTTTTTTCTCTTTCTTCTTGGCATCGCACTCTGTGCATTCTGCCAGTTTCAATGTTTCTATATTTTGTGAGTAGTCTTCATTTTTCAGCTTCTTTATCATCTATAGTTACAGTCAAAGTCTAGTCTTGATCAAGTCCAGTCGGTCCCAGTCAAATCGAGTCATGCCTTAGTAAAGTAGTGGCAACTTTACTATAAGCTTCTGGATGGAGTTTTAGAAGCAACACGAAAAGTCATGTTTAACCACATTATATCATTCTCCCACACTCGCGCTTGTAATTCGGCACTTTATAAATAAAACACCACTATTTTTATGCATAAATACTCGAAAAAACACTAGTTTTAGAAAAAAATACAATGGGGCGACACGACGCTCACCGCGTTCCCGCCAAAACTCCAAAATAGTTATGTATAGCTTTTTTGTTCTACATGGCAAGGGCATATACGTATTCAGCCAACTAGATGACGTCATCTACGTAAAAAATCTCTCTACGTGTAAATCTACAGCGATTAATCATTAACACAGGTATCAAAGCCGTTGTGGTGCCGGCGTAAGAATAGTACCCCACCCTCTCTACCCGTGGTCGCCGTAAGAGTCGGCTAAGGGATGTAATCCGGAAGATGGCAGCAGCGTCTTCCTTGAACAATCACACCTAACTGCGCTCGCCAACCCGCCTGCCAAGCGTGGCGAGTATTGGCAAAACCCCCCCAGGAGGAGGCCTATGTTTTTTTTTTTTTTTTTTTTTTTTTTATAGCTGACAGGCTTGGTGTTTGACCACATCTCACCTGATGTTAAGTGACGGTGTGGTCGAAGATGGTAATGCACACCTAGCCTGGAATAGAACTGGCTCTCAAGTGAGATTGCCGGAACACACCGTTAGATGCTTGGCGGCAGATTTTCAACTTGAGGGTGGTAGCTAGCCAGCCGAGTACTAGAAAGTACCGTACCACCACGCTATGGTTTCCTCACGATGTTTTCCTTCACCGGCAGCTCAAGCTCATTGTTGGGGTTTGAACCCACGCCCTTCGGCATGCGAACCTACCGCGCTAACCACTGAGCCATCATCGCTACAAAACAATTGTTAGTTTTATAACACATTTTACGACTTAAAAGCAATACTCATGGTAAATGTAAAAAATGGTAAGTTTCCCTTTCAGCTCAGTACACCCTAAGCTTATCACCCTATATATACGACAATTATATGCAACCGCCGTAAAATCAACAGTCACACCTTGGCTGCTATAAACGGGCGTATAAACTATTGACTTTCTTTATATAATTATAGTCAGAAGTAACATTAAAAAAACAGCAAAAAGGTCAGATACTGCCCCGCATTTCCCCAACCAGCGTTCATTCCTAAAGCTACACATATAAATGATAATTGATAAATTACAATATGAATCTTATTTACATTTAACTGGAATGAATGATTAGTACAAAATTCACCGGGCGTTTGAAATCTGGGCGTTTTGGACGAAGTTATATTGATTGCAATGAGATAATATCATAAACAAATGAGATTATTTAAAATAAACCTTACATTACTAGTTTTTGAGTTCTTTTTTCACTACCACGACCGACGATTTCATTTACGAAAGAAGTTACATTTAAATCATTACTTTCCTTTTTTTATTAGTTATCAGTGTCCTTCGGAATTGCGCCATCTCGCTCACACCAGAATGTATGCCAATGCGTGCGAACGGGATGGAACAATCACAACAGCTCTTTTTTTGTAGTTTTGATCGTGGTAATGGGCGAGATTATTGTTTTAAGACATCACTCATAACTTCTATTCTATGACTTGTCAAAAAAGTCAAACAAAGCATTCCCAAAACAAAATAGTACGTTATTTAAAACTCTTTAGATATCTAAGCAGTTTGGAATCCCGCACTCTTTTTCGATTGAGAATTTATAGCAATTTACAGATTTTCAATCTTACCAAAAATTAGAACTACTATTTTTTCAATGTAAAAGTAATGAGACGCTCAAGGCAGCGACTGCTATGATTTATGACTGCTATGTCCAGCAGTCTTAAATGATGGCTGATGATGATAATCTCTGAAAGCGCTTGGGTAAGTGTACATTAATGTTATTGACACTGACAACCTTAGACTCAACGCACACATTCGCGCGTGTTCAACAACTACAAGTGTATAGTGTCTGTATGTCGTATGTATTTATAAAGAGACGTTTGTATGGAGATTAGATCGTGTGTCCGAAGTGTGATGTGGTTTCAAACACCAACAATGAACTTCATTATTCAAATAACAATTATAGCACATAAATTGAATAAAATTCTAAATGCTGTACCTACTTGAAATATAAATTACGGCTAAAAACGTTCCGGAATACAAAAAAGTTTGGGAGATTTATTTTACGGCCGGGAAGCGTAAAAATTGTTTGTTGGTTTCTTTGTTGAAATTATTCTACATTAATGTGGAATTTGTTTTACGAAAATTATTGTTCAAAAAGTAGTGTGATGTTTTTAGGTGTTATATTATATACTAACTGTGCCCCGCGGTGTTTGCCGCAATTTTTTTTCTAGAGATAAAAGTAACCTATGTGTTTATACAGGTTGTCAGCTACCTCCATTTTTTTTCCAGTCTCTATTGTCCCACTGCTGGGCAAAGGCCTCCCTTTCCTCCTTCCAGACTGCCCGGTCTTCGGCTTTGGTGGTCCAGTGAGTATCGTGATGATTTAATTCGTCACTTCACCTTCGTCTGGGTCGACCCTGAGGTTGACAGATTTTATATTGACTGTATATTTTTTTAATATTTGACATATTTGTACATTACATACTTTATTTTGACGTTTTGCTTTTTATTAATTGGCATACGTAATCAGTGTTTTAAAACTCTTTTAATGATTTATTTGAAATGATATTACGAAATTGACTTTTATAACATTGGCGTTATCAACAAAATATTTGTATTTCATCAAAATTAATCCAGCCGTTTGAACGTGAAGAAGTAGCAGACACACAAACACATTCAAACTTTCGCCTTTATAATAATATGATGAGATTTTTATTCCGCCATAACTTTTAAATGCCTGCACAGATTTCGATATATGTGACTTTGGTTAAAAAAATATATATAAACTTGGTTTATTATGCATTCGTTTTCAAACGTTCAAACCCCGACAATGAGCTTGAGGTGCCGGTGAAGGAAAACATCGTGAGGAAACCATAGCGTGGTGGTAAGGTAGTACTCTCTGGTACTCGGCTGGCTAGCTACAACCTTCAAGTTGAAAATCTGCCGCCAAGCTATCAATCCAAGCCAAGCAATCTATCGGTGTGTTCCGGCAGCTTAATTTGAGAGCCAGTTCCATTCCAGGCTTAGTGTATTTACCATCTTTGACCACACTGCCACTTAACATCAAGTGAGCTGTCAAATACCTAGCTACCACCATGCTATGGTTTCCTCGCCATGTTTTTCTTTCACCGGCAGCTCAAGCTTATTGTTGGGTTTTGAACCTGCGCCCTTTTCGACGTGTGAACCATCAACTGAGCTATCATCGCAACAAAATCATTTTATTCTTTGGGCACAATATTGAGTAAATTTTGTGTTAGTCTCAAATCTCACATCTCGCCCCGAGGGTTGAATCGAATCAGGGCAAAACATCCCTTGCGGGCTTAATTCAATCGTGTACCAATACGGTGTTCAAAAGCACACTGATTGGGATTTACCCCCAACTCCCGTGTTACTATCACTAACAAGAAACTTTAATAAGATGAAGATTCTTTTGTGTTATTTTTATTTAATGAAAACGAGATGCTCTCCTAATAGTTAGAGATAACGCCTGTCCATGACCATTGCAGCACAGAACTTTGAGTAACAAAACATAGTGCAGAACATCGCTGCAGATTCTTTCATTATATCTTATCTTCCGTTTCGTTTTTGTTCAAAAGTCGATACTAAGTTATCAAAGCGACGAAATTACTCTAAAAACATTGTGTAACGTTATACATCGCTTGCAGGGCTTCCCTCGGTGAAGATTAGGGCTCCATCACAGATTACAAAACATACAGATAGAATGTTGCCTAGAAAACGAGTGAGACTTCTTGGACCTTAAAATTCTTGCTTGTGTTCAACCAAACACTCAAATACACCAAAGCTTTTTCTTTGTTTTTATTATGTCGGATACTCCGGCTATAGTTTTTATTATGTCGGATACTCGGGCTATAGTTTCGGCCGCATCTAGGGAGCTTTTTCAAGGAATTAAAGCTAGTACGACACACGCGTAGCCTCATTTTGCTTCGCATTCAACGCGACTAGTAAAAGTTAATAATATTTGACATATTATTATATTGACATGTTTTATGACTGATATTTTTAATGTTGTTTTTAGCTCTGTATTACTTATGTCGGATACTTCGGCTATAGTTTCGGCCGGACTTGGTAGCCTTTTTCAAGGAGTCAAGACCTCCTGCTACGGGGATCTACCACCAAGTACCAAGCATATTACTGCTGCACTGCAGACAGAATCCAACACCAAACTAAATTGAAATTGGAGAATTCACTTTTTATAAAATATCAATCCATTAAAAGGTTCCTTCAAAACAATTTTTCAGACGCTCTTGCCATAAAAAGGTTCTAAATCGCAATATAAACGTCCCTCGGGGTCTACCTTCATTACTTTTTCCCCCATTTTTTCCACCATTTCTCCCGAAAACTTCGGGACAATTAATCATGTGTCGGGAAATATTGGCTGTCAGTAACGTGCAACACCTTTCCCACTTCGAGATTATTTTGCTCTGATTTTTTCAATTTATTTATTGAGTTGAAGCGATTTTCCTTATTCGTTAATAAGTCTTCATCATCGAGCGCTACAACACTTCGGGGAAGCATTTTTTGCAGTAGGGTTTTCTTGTTGGCAGCTATCTTATTTTATGTGCACAAACATTGAAATCTTTACTCGTAAACATTGCTTAAAGATAAATAATCTTATAACGTAAATACGAATATTTTATTGGTAACATCAAAGTTACAGGTAATTTTTCCATTAATTTTTAAAAATAACATTACATATATTATGTCAAAATCGAAACACATGTCAATATAATATTTAGGTTTAACTTACACGGGATTACTCATGTTTAATTTTATCGGAAACTCCGACTATAGTTTCGGCCACATCCGGTGGCCTACAGCATGGAGACAAAGCTAAGACAACGCGAGACGAGGCACGCGTTGTCTCTGCTTGACGTTGACGTGGCCGAAACTATAGTCGGAGTATCCGATAAAATAAAACGTGAGTAATCCCGCGTAAGTAAAATAAAAACGTGTGAAAACCACGTCAGCTTCATAGTAAAATGTCAATATAATAATATGTCAAATATAAAATGTCAATATGATTAAATGTAAATAAAAAATTATAATTACTTACTAGTAATTCAATAATCTTTTATTTTTAAATTATCGTCAAAGTCATAAAACAAGGTCTAAGGTTGTTTAAATTAGCTTCCATAGCTAAAATTCCATAACAAACTCGGGGAATACAGTTTGGTATTGCAGCTACAATATCTGTCTGCATCCGACATGTGATTACACCACGCGGTAGCTGAAGCAGCGGAGGACTTGAGACATGGAAGAACTTCTTACTGATATAAAGTCCACGACTCTAACACACCCCGATTTTTTTTAATGTTACAGCAATGAGACAAGCAAGACGCTTACCCGATGGTAAGAGATAACGCCTGTCCTTGATCATTGCAGCGATACACAGAATTTTGAGTAACAATACAAAGTCCAGGGCATCGCTGCTTTGGCGCTCATTACTTTGAGACTTTCGATGGTTAGTCTCGACTAGCTTTTGTAATTTTGAATACGCTTCTATACATAATGCTTCCTAGAAGTCTGTGAAAACATCTACTCTAGAACCAAACATGATATTGTGAAATAGTAACAGTAGAAATATGTAACAGCAATTTTTAAACGACTTCAAAAAAAGGAGAAAGTTCTCAACACAATTTTTTGTTTGATTGTTACTTCAGAACTACGTCAAATTTCGTCAAACTTGGTTTAGTAGTTTTTTGTTATAGCTGACAGGCTAAGTATTTGATCACAGCTCACCTGATGTTAAGTGACGGTGTGGTCGAAGATGGTGAACACACCTAGCCTGGAATGGAACTGGCTCTCAAGTGAGGCTCCCGGAACACACCGTTAGATGCTTGGCGGCAGATTTTCAACTCGAGGGTGGTAGCTAGCCAGCCGAGTACTAGAAAGTACCCTACCACCACGCTATGGTTTCCTCACGATGTTTTCTTTTACCGGCAGCTCAAGCTCATTGTTGGGGTTTGAACCTACACCCTTCGGCATGCGAACCGACAGCGCTAACCACTGAACTGTCATCGCTAGTTTGATTTTTAAACCAAAATAACTGGAAAAGTATAGTATCGAAGTAAACTAAATGATTGAATGCCGACTACCATCAAACACCTGAACAGATCATCATAAATTATAGCTAAGAACCATCTCGATCCCGTCTGCATTCAAACAAAAAGAACCGCATCAAAATCGGTCCATTCGCTTAGGAGCTACGATGCCACAGACATACAAACAGAGAGACAGACACGTCAAACTTATAACACTCCTCTTTTTGCGTCGGAGGTTAAAAACAGAGCTGGCCCAGCTGTGACAACTACTTCAATACTTTTGAAACAAAAAGATTTGATTCCACGTTCATTGTGCGGACTACTAGACAGTGGAATGCGCTGCCTGAGTGGGTGTTCCCCTTTGGATATAATCTGGGTGTCTTCCAATCGATAGTGAATCGGTATCATCTAGGCGAGCGTGCTCCATATTAGACCGCATCATCAAATAACATCAGGTGTGATGGAAGACAAACGTAAGCCTATCAATAAAAAAATAACACGGGCAAGTGCGAGTCAGACTCGCTCACCGAGGGTTCCGTACAAACTAGTAAGTATAATAGTTCGGGATTTTTTTAATGATTAAATTAAAAATGTAGTTTTTGGATTTTTTTCCTTTATGTGTACTATAAGACAATGCTTCTTGCCAAATGTCATAGTTCTAGCTCAACGGGAAGTACCCTATAGGTATTGATTCCCTTGCGAGTGTCAAAATATGCGTTTTTTGCGACATAAACAGCTGTAACTTTTTTTCACGATAACTGAGAAGTTTAATTTTTTCACAGCTGCAAGGAACTATAGATTTGTGTATATGGTTTTAATTTCAACTCGATACCTCCACCAGTTCCCGAGATAAGAGGTCTTGACAGACGGACAACAAAGTGATCCTATAAGGGTTCCGGATTTTTTCCTTTTGAGAGACGGAACCCTAAAAACCTTTTCCACATTAACCTGTACATAGACGTTGAATAAGACATCAATGTAACTACAAATTAACACGAATAACTTTAACTTAAATCTACCAATGCTTACAACATATAAGACGAAGATAAAATATACAAGGCAACAATGTTTCTGGCAACAATTGCACTGAACAGGAAAAAAAAGCAATTTAATTAACCTCACAAAATGCCTAATGAAATGTTTTTTTTTTTTCTAAATTGGCTAGACACGGCTAATTATATAGATCACAGTGAAATTCCTTGGAGAAGGTTTTTACCTGAATGACCCCAAATATAATTGGTAAGAGGCATTACATTATTATATACATAAGTATGATTATTTACAAATCGGAATGAAATTAGTGTATATGGAATTAAATAGAGATTTATTATTATAATTTAGCTTTATATGGAACGAATAAATGAATTATTAAACATAAATCTATCTATGTAATACGAGAAACGAAATAATCCCAGCTACGCTTCTCAACATTCATAATGCATTCAAATTAAACCACGCCAAACAATATTCACCATCAATATGCTTTCCAGCTTCAAAGACATGAAACCATTAATTTTTCCTCTTCATATATGCACATCACACAAAAAAAACACAAAAAATGCAAACATTTTCACACTGTAACACAGATAATCGTGTTAATGAACACGGGAATTCTAGTACATGATCAAAATTGTCCGATTTTGGGTGAAATCGACGTCATTTTTAGGAAATAACAGGTTTTTTTTTATGGCACGACACGCTCGCGTCAAGTTTCGGTCCCTACTGATTATTTCATAGCTTACGTATACATGGGTTGTGTAGAACAACTTAATTTCTTCCGTTCAAGCCGGAATAGACGCTATATTCTCTTCTAGTAGGATTGAATTGCAATGGGGGGAAAGAGGGTGGCAAGAAAACACCCTATCGTGTTACTCGGTCGTAGTGATGAGAAATAACGTGACAAGTTATTTGTTAATTTTTTTAGAAATAGCGTATTATAATCTGCTATTTATTGTTGTTTTTTTTTATGTAAGTGTAATGAGACGAACGTGACGCTCTCCTGGTGGTAAGAGATAACGCCAGTAGACGATCATTGCAGCAATACATATGTGTATTGAGTCATCATCATCATTAGCCGTATGACGTCCACTGCTGGACATGGTCTCCCCCATATGGGGGGGTTTTGCCAATACTCGCCACGCTTGGCAGGCGGGTTGGCGAGCGCAGTTGGGTATGGTTATTCAAAGAAGACGCTGCTGCCCATCTTCCGGATGACATCCCTTAGCCGACTCTTACGGCGACCACGGGTAGAGAGGGTGGGGTACAGTTCTTACGCCGGCACCACCACGGCAATGCGTGTATTGAGTAGTAAAACAAAGAAATCATTAGTTTGAGACTTTAACTCTTCTTTTTGACATTGATATTGACGTGATTTAGCTATATTTTGTAGAGATGGTATGGTTAGCACGGCCTGTTCCCACGGCATAGGGCATGGGTTCAAACCCCAACGATATGCTTGAGTTTCCAACGACGGAATACGTCTTGAGGAAACCAAAATTAGGGTACTTTTTAGTACTTGACTGGCTAGCTATTACCTTCAAGTTGTGGCAGCCTCATTTGAAAGCCAGTTCCATTCCAGGACAGGCGTGTTCACCATCTTTGACGACACCGTCACATGACATATGCAATGCTATATTATGGATTGTGTGCTATTTGTTATTTTGTGTCGCTATTAATGACAAACACGCTGTCCTTTACCACATGCCTACCCCTCCCAGTGTTGCCAAATTAAAAATCATACTTCACTAATTGAAACCCCCTTAATAGGTATAGTTATATTTGCCTAATTAGAGGGTGCTTTAAGGGTTGAATTGTAATTTTAACTCCCTGATTGGCCGTATAAAAATGACGGCCGTTGCCCGTTCTGTGGTTCCAATTTTGAATGTTTCAAGATTTTTTGAATAATTTAGAAAATTACTGCGTCTGTGGCGTGGCTTTGAATTTTAATATTTATTTTAACTGTTGGTTGCGATGATGGCCCATTGGTTAGTGCATTGCATGCTAAAGGATATGAGTTCAATTCTAACCAAATTACGCCTAATGTTAAGTGACCATGTCGAATTAAACTGGTTCTCAAGTGAAGCTATCGGAACTTAAGAGCTTGGCGACAAGTTTTCAACTCGAGCGTAGCTAGCCATCCGAGTTCTAGATAGCACCCTATCGCCATCTGTAATATAGCATTGTAGAATACCATAGCAGCTTCGTAGCGATGTTTGTAGCAGCTAAGTCTACGCGTAGTCACTTTGACATATTGTAGCATTATAGAGTACCGTAGCAGCTTCGTAGCCATGGTTGTAGCCGCTAAGTCTACGCGTAGTCACTTTGACATTATCGTAGAATTATAGTGCCGTAGCAGCTTCGTAGCGATGTTTGTAGCCGCTCAGTCTACGCGTAGTCAGTTTGACATATCGTAGCATTATAAAATATATTTATGTACATCACGCAAATGTTTGTTCTGAATGGGAATTGAACCCACACCCTATCAACTCTTGAAGCAGATACTTTACCACATGAGCTAACAGAGCAGTCAAAGTAGTTGAAAGTTCACAGAATATACAGCAGATAGCCTAAATTTTTATTAATTAGTAGGTTTTTAGAATGTATTTATATATATTATATGTTTACTAGCTGTGCCTCGCGGTTTCACCCACGCTAGATGCCTAGTCATAGTAGCTTTATGCATGCAAAGTCTCAGCCCGATCAGTTTAAAATTGACGAAGTTTCATACAAACTTTCATCCCCTATTTTATCCCTTTGGGGGTAGAATTAATCAAAATCCTTTCTTAGCGGGTGCCTACGTCATAACATCTACCTGCTTGCCAAATTTCAGCCCGATCCGTCCAGTAGTTTGGGCTGGGCGTTGATAGATCACTATGTGAGTCAGTCACCTTTGAGTTATATATATTTAGATTATTTTCGATTTTGCGCTAGCATAGAAACGATAATCAACACACGTCAAACTTAGTGTAAATAATCTACGTAAGAAATTTCCTTACTGTATATAAAGTAATTAGCAATTACAAACACCCTACGGGTCTACTAATTAACAACTTTGCATAATCCTTTTTATCTCACGGAACAGACTTAACCGATCTTGTTCTCTGTTTCGTAAACCAGAGGAAGAACAACAAACATTTAAGAATTTGCGTTATACACCTACTGTATAAGTATATTATTTGGAAACTGGAACAGCAGCGCCTCGCCAAATATTAAAACAAACTTAGTTAGGATAATTAAAAAAAAAACACGAACATGTGCGAGTCAGACTCGCCCACCTAGGGTTCCGTACAAACTAGTAGGTATGATAAATTCTTGTTCTCATTCTTTGAATAAAGTCCCTATTTTTTTTTTTGTGATTAATTTAAATGGTGCAGTTTTCGGATTATTTTTTTATGTAACCTATATAACAAAGCTTCTTGCCAAATTTCATGGTTCTAGCTCAACGAGAAGTACCCTATAGGTTTTGATTCCCTTGTGAGTGTCAAAATATGTTTTTTTTTTTTTGTAACATATACCACTATAACTTTTAGGATAACTGAGAAGTTTGATTTCACAGCTGCAAGGGACTACAGATCAGCGTATAATTTTAATTTCAACTCAATACCTCCACACGTTTTGAGATAGAAGGTCTTGACAGACGGACAACGAAGTGATCTTAAAAGGGTCCTTTTTTTTCTTTCGAGGTGCGGAACCCTAAAAATACAATACAATTTACCACCCTACTCTCAAGTGAGGCTGCCGGAACACACCGTTAGATGCTTGACGGCAGATTTTCAATTTGATAGCCAGTTCCATTCCAGGCTAGGTGTGCTTTACTATCTTCGACCACACCGTCACTTAACATCAGGTGAGTTGTAGTCAAACATGAAGCTTGTCAGCAATAAAAAAAAGAAAAAATTTCAGTTCACATGAGAGACAAAACTAATAGTTTTTTCAAAGATTTTATGTTCTGACTGTCTAGATTACACAATGCGATTAATTTCTTTAACAAAAGAATACAGTAACACCGCAGTATCAAATATCCTTTCACCAAGCAGTATTGTGCAAACTACGTAGGTATAAGGTGTACATACTTAAACTTTTTTGTCAACATAAGAAAATATGTAATTTTTACTTAGTGTAAGTCATCGACCTATCTAAATGATATTTTCAACTTTTCTTTTTTACTGGGCTAAACGCTATGTATTCTTTGTAGTGATAAAAAACACTCAATGCGCTAGACCGACTTGTACTTATATAATATTATTTATAAACATGTGAAAGCCCTTTGCATGAATGTGTAAAAAACTATGACTGTTCCTTTTCATGAAACAAATCAATGATATTCTACAGAATTATGTTAAGCCACAATTTAAAAAAAAACCTACAAGATCTAGAATGTCATTATCAAACAAGTTATTTAGGGTCCGAAATATGCTAAAAATAATATTTAGGTCAATAAAGCAAGTAAAAGCTAAAGCGATACCAAAAAAGTTGTATCGTACCCTAGCATGAATTCTAACTAGCTGATGTTGGATCAATAGCTATAATGATGTAATTCAGACCGCTTAAAAAGTCATAATATTATAAATCTTATACTAAACCTAACCTCACATTAATGTAATAGAAAATATTTTGCAAGGATATTTTGCTCTATATTTCTTGTGTAGTAACACAAAAAATAATCCTTTATTCGCCTGGAAGAAACTTAAACAATGAATATAGCCCGGCAAATTTGCACGGCGAACCATCACAAGTTCGGCCGGAGTCTCTACAGGCAATTTCGAGTCTCAACATCAAACTATGAATCCGCACCATCTCAGCCACAGGTACAAGAAGAGAAGTTCGATTTCGAAGATATACAAGTTCTAGAACGAACCGAGCGCCGGAAAGATCCAATACAGCCGTTTATGAAGAACTGTTTCGTTTCAATTTTCAATCGAGATTTACTCGCATTTCCTGAGATAATAAATAAAGACGAGACTGAAGACGTCGAAAGACGAATTGAGGCTATCAACAAGATCTTTACCGATGAGGGCAAAACAAAAGACGACCGCAGAGAAGTGCTCAAACGCACCAAAATGTTCGCTGCACCTGTGAGTTTCACAAAAAATGGTTTAGCAGTCAATTGCACGGAAAGTTTGAGATTTTTAGAAGTGATTGGTGAAGATTTTGAGCTCGGACAGGAGATAAGCGATCACTGGGTAGGATTAGAAGCTTTAAAACATGGTTTGACCGAAGAACAGTTCAATGGTGTGGTCAGCGACTTAACATCTGGTGAAAAGACAATCTCTTTGTGTATTAAAGAAAGGGTGGCAGAGAGGTTAACTCAAGCGGATTTCAGATCTAAAGCAGAGATGGATAAAGATGGTGTGTATGTTATATAATGCTAAGACTTTAGTATACAGGGATATAAGCATTACAAAATTAACTGTTCTGTAGCAAACAGAATAGCTGGATGGAAACTATAGTCAGAGTGCCTGATATAAATGAATGTGAGCAATCTTCTTCTGTTTTTGATGTCGCAATTTGTGCATTATCCAGTGTCAAATATTACAATAACTTCAAATATGAGATAAATCTAGTAAAATAAGATTAAGTCTGGCGGTAGCCACAGTATAGAATATCCACACAAGGTGGACAGACAACCTAATAAAGACAGGAGGTACACACTGGATGCGAGTCGCTTCTTTATGTTATTTATTGGAGGAGGCCTATGTTCAGCAGTGGATATCCTACGACTAATGATGAAGTCTAAGTCACACAAAGTAAGACAAAGTAAAGTCTAGTCATACTGTAGTAAAGTAGTGGCATCTTTACTACAAGCTTCAAGAGAGTTTTGGAAGCAACACAGGCACATTTAACGATTCACGAGAAAAAATTCATCTTGATTCTCTAACATTAAAATACAATGATATTTTTCTATTGTATGGTATCTTCATAAAGTAAGACATCATCATCTTCTTTATATTTGGCATCACACTTTGTTTAAGTTATTTTTCAAGTATTTTAAGATAAATCAAGTAAAATAAGTCTAATGTAAGTCACATTCAAAGTCCACAGTTGAGATAGCGATGATGGCTCAGTGTTAGCGCAGTCAGTTCGCATGCCGAAGGGTGTGGGTTCAAACCCTAACAATGAGCTTGAGCTGTCGGTGAAGGAAAACATCGTGAGCAAACCATAGTGTGGTGGTAGAGTACTTTCTAGTACTTGGCTGGCTGGCTACCACCCTTAAGTTAAAAATCGGTCGCCAAGCATCTAACGGTGTGTTCTGGCAGCCTCACTTGAGAGCCAGTTCCATTCCAGGCTAGGTGTGCTTTACCATCTTCGACCACACCGTCACTTAACATCAGGTGAGTTGTGGTCAAACACAAAGTACACTGTCAGACATTAAAAAAAAAAAAAACATTTGTAGTATGTCTGCTTTAAAAGCTGTAGGATATGTGTAATTCCCACCTAGAAGAAACATTTTGTGGTATAAACAAATGTTTGTTCTATGTCAGGGTGTTCTGTATGTATTTACAAAAAAAGGTATTTAAGTATTCTATCAGTTATCGGACTTCCATCACACAAGCTCTGCTTAGTTTGGGGTCAACTGGCGCTGTGTAATGTCCTACGATATTTATCTTGTTTTTCTAGGGTTATGGCAAATAACGGGCGAAAAGGTCTGCACCCATGACTCTGGATACATGCTGGTGCTGGCCACGGTGGAAGCCATGAGGCTGAAGGCATTCCTTGTGCACCCTGGTGTAGCAGGGATCAAGTACGATGGGAAATTTGTACAGTTTACAAATACACCTGGTAAATAATCTCTCTTCTCAATTATGGGGATGACTGGTGTATAAATCATTTAGCATTAAGCCCTATATATAACTATGCAATGAAGATGTCATTGTTTCACGGTCGCTGTTACAAAACTATTTGATTCTACGTTCATTGTGTGGACCACGCTGCCTGAGTGGGTGTTCCCCAGTGAAAACAATCTGGACGCATTCAAGTCGAGAGTGAATAGGTATCTCCTAGGCGAGCGTGCTCCATCTTAGTCCACATTATCACTTAACGTTGACACCCTCAAGTTGAATCTGCCGCCATGCATCTAATGGTGTGTTCCAGCAGCCTCACTTGAGAGCCAGTACCATTCCAGGCTAGGTGTCTTCGACCACTCCGTCACTTAACATCAGTTGAGCTGTGGTCAAACACCTAGCCTGTCAACCATAAAAAAAATGTATTATAAGTATGTATTTACAAAAAAATTACACAAGTATTCTATCAGTTATCTGGTTCCCATAGCTTGCTTGCTTGGTGTGGGGTCAGATGGCGCTGGGTGTAATTTTTTTTTTTTTACCTGACCGGCTTGGTGTTTGACCACAACTCATCTGATGTTAAGTGACGGTGTGGTCAAAGATGATAAAGCACACCTAGCCTGGAATGGAACTGGCTCTCAAGTGAGGCTGCCGGAACACACCGTTAGATGCTTGGCGGCAGATTTTCAACTTAAGGGTGGTAGCTAGCCAGCCGAGTACTAGCAAGTACCCTACCACCACGCTATGGATTCCTCACGATGTTTTCCTTCACCGACAGCTCAAGCTCATTGTTGGGGTTTGAACCCACGCCCTTTGCCATGCGAACCGACCGCGCTAACCACTGAGCTATCATCGCTACATGCTGTGATTCCTACGAGTATATACTCTATTCCAGCGACACCCCTGGACCATGTGACGGAGACGGAGCTAGCGCGCGTGCTGTCCTTGTCGCGCCTGCACGCGGCGACGCTGTGCCGCGCGCGGCTGGCGCGCGCCGTGCGGGCGCTCGTCCACTACGTCACGCCGCGGGCCTTCACTGGTGACTACGATACTTTCACTCTCATCATCATCATCAGCCTACTTCATTCCACGCCTTCTAGGCCCTCTATCTTCGTCTTTCAACTCGGATTGATGATATAGTTAAGACTGTGGGCTGTGAAGATTGGACTATTCAACAGATATATTTTCTGTGTATTTCTAATTCAAAGTAGTTTGGGTTACAGCAGTGGTGAAGATTTAATTTAAATATTTATCTAACTTGACAAGTTTTAAATATCTATTCGAAATATTGCCTAACTAGCTGCTGCTTACGTTAATTTTAGAACTAAGTTCAGGGAGAAATGAAGCGTGTAAGTAACAAATAGGCAATAGTCATGAAACGCGCTATTTTATTATCAATCGCTATTTTGTCATTGATCAATCTGACATTTGTCAATTTGTCATTGATCAATCTGACATCTGCCAATATGACGTCGGTCAATCTTCATCTATCAACCTGATATCTCACATCTGTCAACCTGACATCTATCAATCTGTCAATTTGATTATCCGTCAATCTGACTTCTGTCAATCTAATATCTGCCAATCTGATATCCGTCAATCTGACATTTTTCAGTCTGATATCCCTCAATCTGACATCTGACAAACTATCAATCTGAAATTTTTACTGACATCTGTCAATCCGTCAATCCGTCAATGAATAAGGAAGCTTACAAATGAAATAAATTTATTAGTATTCTACTCGTATATGTTAATCCAGGTAATAAGTTATGTGTATGTCAAATTTCATCCATATCCATTCAGCCGGTTTTGCGTGATTGAATAATAAACATCCAAACATACAAACTTTCACATTTGTTATATTATAGTAGCAAAGAGTAGTAGTATTTAGACCGCAGGAATGTGCTGGATGCGAACCTCTTCCAACCAGTCCTAATAGAATCAATGGGGGAGGCCTATGTCCAGCTACGTACTACGGCTGAGATGATGATGGTGAGTTAGGATGTGAGTGAGGAAGGATATCCAAAAGTATTAGTAGTGTGTTTAAGGATATACAATACAATACAATACAACTTTATTATACACCAAACATTATAAAAATACATACAAAAATTAAAAACAGAAGAGAAAGAAAGTAACAACAAAAAATACAACATAGAAACAACAAATAAACGGTGTACAAGGGCGGCCTTATCGCCTAGAGCGATTTCTTCCAGACAACCTTAGGATGGAAATTAAAAGAATAGATATTTAAGTTGGTGTAAAAAAAAAGCAAATAATAATAATTATATAAAATGACAGAGAGAGAATATTTATATATATACAAACAGAAAAACATACTATAAATAAATAAATAAAAAATAAAAATAAAAACTTACAATAAATATACAAAAAATATACATATAGAATACAAATATACATTAACATGCAGATAAATAATGTTTATATACTAAATTATTAAATATATTAACAGAATTAGCCTGTCTGATACTGGATATATGTATATATACATAAATATGAACATTAAAGTGATGGCTTACCACAAAAAGGAGGCAGAGAAAATCATGAAAATTCTGTTTTTTTTTTACTAAATGTATGTTTTTTTTTTCATTGTCTGTTTGTAGGTAAACCTCTGTCAGAGTTGTCTACGATCCGCGCGACAGTGGGCGACGCCCTGTTGGACATGTACGCTTGTGAGAGCGCTGAATATTTCACCGCTGGCCTGCTCGACGGGTACAGGGACCCCGACGCTGAAGTGGAGGCAGCAATGTGCAGGTGATGCCGCATCTCTCGCAATACTTTAATAAATAGGGACTATTTTATTGTTCAGAATCATTAACATATTAAATTAACTAGCTGTGCCCCGCGGTTTCACCCGCGCTAGATGCCTACGTCATAGTAGCTTTATGCATGCAAAGTCTCAGCACGATCGGTTTAAAATTGACAAAGTTTCATACAAACTTTCATCCCCTATTTTATCCCCTTGGGAGTAGAATTAATCAAAATTCTTTCTACGCGGATGCCTCCGTCTTAGTAGCTTTATGCATGCAAAGTCTCGGCCCGATCGGTTTAAAATTAACAAAGTTTCATACAGACTTTCATCCCCTATTTTATCCCCTTGGGGATAGAATTAATCAAAATCCTTTCTTAGCGGATGCCTACGTCATAACATCTACCTGCATGCCAAATTTCAGCCCGATCCGTCCAGTGGTTTGGGCTGTGCGTTGATAGATCACTATGTCAGTCAGTCAGTCACCTTTGAGTTATATATATTTAGAAAGAAAGATAAATTGTTCTATAATTCACAGTATTTTTCGATGCAATATTCAATTGCAATTTCGATGTGTAGCGATGATAGCTCAGTGATTAGCGCGGTCGGTTCGCATGCCGAAGGGCGTGGGTTCAAACCCCAACAATGAGCTTGAGCTGCCGATGAAGGAAAACATCGTGAGGAAACCATAGCGTGGTGGTAGAGTACTTTCTAGTACTCGGCTGGCTAGCTACCACCCTCAAGTTGAAAATCTGCCGCCAAGCATCTAACGGTGTGTTCCGGCAGCCTCACTTGAGAGCTAGTTCCATTCCAGGCTAGGTGTGCTTTACCATCTTCGACCACACCGTCACTTAACATCTGGTGAGCTGTGGTCAAAAACCTAGGCTGATAGATATTTTAAAAAAAAGTAATAAGAATTATAGTAAGCTATCCTTAAAAGATAGATATATGCCACCGCGGACTTGTCTGTAGATCTATAGAAGAGGAACATCCCGCCATGCATTGTTTTGTTATATCTCAAAGGGATCAGGCAGCGTTTTCGATGAAAGCTCCCAGGTGGCTTGACTTTTCCGACACTTCTAACAATAATCATCATATTTCAACCAATTTACACAAAACCTTGACAAATTATATACCTAAACCTTCCTCATGTATCACTCTACCTATTGGTGAAACTCGCATGATGATCCGTTCAGTAGTTTTTAAGTTTATCGCGAACAGACCGACAGAGAGACGCGCTGGACGACTTTGTTTTATAATATCTATCTATCTAATACCTTTAAACGAGCAATTCATGTATTTCTTTTGACAGCCCTGTTGGCTCATTGGGAGTATGTCTGCCTGAGCTGTAGGGCGTGGGTTCGATTCCCGCCAAGGACAAATGTTTGTTTGGTATAAACAAATGTTTGTTCTGTGTCTGGGTGTTCTGTATGTATTATAAGTATGTATTTACAACAACAAAAAAAAAGTATGTATGTATCCTATCAGTTATCTGACTTCCATCACACAAGCTCTGCTTAGTTTGGGGTCAGATGGCGTTGTGTGTAATGTGTCCTACAATATTTATTTATTTATTTTTTATATTATATATATAATCTGAATCTCGGAAACGGCTCCAACGATTTTCATAAATTTCAGTATGCAAGGGGTTTCGGGGGCGATAGATCGATCTAGCTAGGTTTCATTTTTAGAAAACTTCTTATTATCCGTGTTTTCAGGCAATGAAAAACTGCTACAATATCATTAGAATACGAAGGTAAACCAACCTTCTACAAGGTTACAATAGCTCAGTTGGGAAATCGGGCGGTCCCGAATCTAGAAGACCCTGGTTCGAATCCAGGTCATTATTTTTTTTCCTATTTTTCAAGTTCCTTAAAAAACCGAGCAAAACTCGGTCATCCAGATACTGGTAATTATTTGTATATGAACGTAGGAATTTCATGGCAAACCATGGCCTGATCACCATGCTGAAGTTGCTAGCCATCCCGGCGCTGGACCAGGAGGAAGAGTGCAGCCGTATGCTGGCCGACATGCGCCATCTAGCCGCGAAGGGGGAAACTCTCGACAGCATCAACATGTTCATTGGTAAGACGCCAATGTGATGAAGTTTTCGAACTACCCGCAATTTTTCCGGATTTTTTTTAAATGTTTGACTATGTATTTGACCACAGCTCACCTGATCTTAAGTGACGGTGTGATCGAAGATGGTAAACACACTTTCATATATAAGTCCTGCATGATTGATTGAAATCACTAGGTACTTAGCAGGTATAATAATATTTTGTAAAGTAAATTTAATTTTCGCTTTTTAGTGCTGATGCTTTTTTGACTGTAAACTATAAAGTGTGTCACTGTAAAGTCCAAGACATGTCCCGATTTTGAGTCACATTTCTCATTCCAGCGTTGAACGGTATACACCACGCCGGCAAGGTGATGTCAGAAGAGATCAAGCAGATCCGGAACCCGCTGCTGCATCCCGCCTTCATCATCAAGAAGGCATTTAAGAACAGACACCAGGTGAGAAATAATTGTCTTTAGAAAAAGTTGACTTTTTTATGTTGATGACAATCTAGGTCGACTACAGCTCACCTGCTGTTGAGTGCCAACGTGGTCGAAGATGGTAAAACCTAACTTGGAATAAGAACAAGCTCACGCTGCTGTTAGGTGTTAGTTCTGTTTTCAGGTCCAGAGTAAACAGGTTTTAGGGAAGCGTGCGCCATCCTAGATCACATGTATCGTTTTTCTTCTCCGGCAGCTCAAGCTCATTGTTGGGATTTAAACCCACGCCCTTCGGTGTGTGAATCGTCTGCGCTAACCATTAATCTATCATCGCTACCTAAATATTTAACTTAGCCTATATATTTTTTTAGGAGAAAGACGACCCTAAGCTGGATCTGTACCTAGCGGAGCACTTGCACCCGTCGCTGCGCTTACCATCTGAGCAGCTCGAGTACTGCGTCATCCGGCTCCGGTACGCATGCGAGACGCTCATGGCCAGACACGGGAAGAAAGTCGCCGAAGCCCACACGTAAGTTACATCTCACTATAGAAACTAAAGTAGTTTTAACAATGCTAGTCAAAACGAGGCCGCGCGTGCGTTGTACTCTGCTTTGACTCCTTGAAGATGGTCACTTAATAAAAGTATAGTTAAGCTACAGTTGGACTATCCGGTGTAATAATACTAAATAAAATGAATTAACAAACGTATAGTCCAACTATAGTCGGAGTATCGGACGTAATTAACAAACGTATAGTCATACTATAGTCGGAGTAACGGACGTAATTAACAAACGTATAGTCATACTATAGTCGGAGTAACGGACGTAATTAACAAACGTATAGTCATACTATAGTCAGAGTAACGGACGTAATTAGCAAACGTATAGTCATACTATAGTCGGAGTAACGGACGTAATTAACAAACGTATAGTCAAACTATAGTCGGAGTATCCGACGTAGTTAAATAAAATGAATTATCCAGAGTATAGTCTAACTATAGTCAGAGTATCCGACGTAATTAACGAATAAAATGAATTAACAAGAGTATAGTCTAAGTATAGTCGAAGTATTGGACGTAATTAAACCAAATAAAATTAATTATCAAGAGTATAGTCAAACTATAGTCGGAGTAATGGACGTAATTAACAAATAAAATGAATTAACAAACGTATAGTCATACTATAGTCGGAGTAACGGACGTAATTAACAAATAAAATTAATTACTAAGAGTATAGTCTAACTATAATCGAAGTATCGGACGTAATTAAACCAAACAAAATTAATTAACAAGAGTATAGTCTAACTATAGTCGGAGTATCGGATCTAATTAAACTAAATAAAATCACTAGTAAAGAAATAATATGAAACAAATACTTTTTAAATTAAATTATTATTTTATTAAAGACAGCTGCCCTGTAGCTTTGGACAAGTGTCAACGAATTTTTCCTGTGAAACCTAATCTCCTTTTTGAAGTCGGTCCTAAATATGCTAAATGTCTTTGTTCATATTTTGTTACAGGGAACTGTCGAGGCTTGCGGAAGCCGGGACAGAAATACTCGCCATGACTGCGGTGCTAGCGAGGGCTTCCAGGTAACCTAACTATACATACATTCTATTCTGTTCTATTCTGTTCTGTTCTATTCTCTTCTAGTTTAGTCTATTATATTATTTTACTCGGTGGTCTTATATTGACACTTTGTATAATTACTTTTGACATTTGTATAACCTTTATGACATTTATAAACCTAATTTATTTTGACATCTGAAGATATTTTTTTAAATTATGAAATAGATATAATTGATTAGAATAGTCATTTTTATCACAATAAATGAATAAATAAATAAAATCTTTTTAGCAGGAGGTCGTATAGTATAGATAAGTACCACCGCAGTACCAGATATTTTGCCGCCAGGCAGTAGTGTGTAAATTTTGCTGTGTCCCAGTTTAATTTGATTTGATTTTGATTTTGTTTAATTTGATTGTAATAGATAACGCTTCACGTTCGTCTCATCATATTCACATAAAAAAAAGTTTCGCACGGCGTGACGTCACTTACCGCCCTACATTTTTTTAAACAATTATAATGCATATCTTTTATAATAGATAATGTGTATCTTTGTCTACATTTCAATTTAGTAATACAATATAGTAATTTTTAGGGTTCCGTATCCAAAGAGTTAAACGGGACCCTATTACTAAGACTCCGCTGTCTGTCTGTCCGTCTGTCACCAGGCTGTATCTCATGAACCGTTATAGTTAGACAGTTGAAATTTTCACAGATGATGTATTTCTGTTGCCGCTATAACAAATACTAAAAAACAGAATAAAATAAATATTTAAGGGGGCTTCCATACAACAGACGTGATTTTTTTGCCGTTTTTATAGATAATGGTACGGAACCCTTCGTGCGCGGGTCCGACTCGCACTTGACCGGTTTTTTTTATATGTACAATTATTTTTAACATATTGTCTAGTATCATCCAAGGGTTCAAGAATTACGTAAGCACCAAAGGGGGGCTTTGCTTTGCTTCAGGAGAGGGTAGTAAGAGCTTTGCTTACTTTTGCTGACAAGGGGGAGGGAGGGGTTAATAAATTCTGCTTACGTAATATTTTGTGATGATTTATCATTGAAAACTAAATAAATATAAATATATTCTAGGACACATTACACACAGCGCCATCTGACCCCAAACTAAGCAGAGCTTGTGTGATGGAAGTCAGATAACTGATAGAATACATAAATACTTTTTTTTTTTGTAAATACATACTTATAATACATACAGAACACCCAGACACAGAACAAACATTTGTTTATATCAAACAAACATTTGTCCTTGGCGGGAATCGAACCCACGCCCTACAGCTCAGGCAGACATACTCCCAATGAACCAACATGGCTGTCAACCAACTAATTCGTTGTTTAATCTATTCCTGGCAGAGAGAGTCATATCGAAAGAAACTTTAATCTAATCTCTTTTTCAGGGCATACTGCGTCGGTTTAAGGAATGCGGAAATAGAAATGAAGTTGGCAGCCTGTTTCGTAGAAAAAACTAAAGACAAAGTGAAGAAATTAATTTTAGAGATAGACGACGGGGAATATCTCAATTTGGATCGTTTCAGGATCGAGTTTGGTAGGAAAGTTCTAGAAACCGATTCGTTTTTGACTGAAAAACCTACTGCTAGGGTCTTTTGGTAAAATTAGGTTAGCTGTTATAGTCGGAAAGGGTATGCTTCGCCGAAAGGGTTGTCATGAAAGAAATTATTTGCTAACATATACAAGGTTATAAGTTTGAGGTGTTGATCCAAAAGGAAGCTATTGTATAGTAAGTACATAATGAATAATTTTTACGAAAAAAAAGTTCAACTAAAACATAAAAGTATTTTTTTATTCGGAAGAGGGTAGTTTTGAAATAAACTAACAAAATGCAGAATAAAAGTCGCGTATGTGCCTAAAAACAATTAATTTTGATGCAAAAAATTATTTTAGTCCATATTTGTAACTTATTTCATTTCCAAGTTATATAATTAAATGTTTAGTAAAAATAAATAAATAAAAATTAGTTTTTTAATTTTTTTTTACAGGTCAATGTATTTTATTTCTATTGAACAATAAAAAAACTGTTTCCTTTAACGAGTGAGTTGAGTAATAATTTTTTTGAGTCACGGTTAAGTCCAGTTCATGCCCTAGTAAACCGTAAAGTGAACTGTGATGTGAACGTGCTTCGTAGTTTTTTTTTAATAATAGATAAACTTTCGTTTGACCGCCATCTCACCTGATTTTAAGTGATGAAGTGGTCTAAGATGGAGCACGCTCGCCTAGAAGATACCGACTCTAGACTTGATTGATGATTGACTTTATTCCGATTCGTTCTTACGGAATTCCGGGAACGAATTTCCGCTTTATATTTGTACTATAATCTTGGGAATACAAGAGTCTTTAAATCTCTCACGTCTACTTTTATCTACCAAACATAATTAAGGAGTTTCGGGAACGCAATTTTTTTTTTTTTTAAAACACATATCGCATCTGAATGAGTTTAAAACTGTTTATTGTAATGATTATATTGAGAATAGCATACCCTTTGGGCTCGTTCAAGTATTGCGTAAGCACGGGGGTCTTTGCTTTGCTTAATTTTGGTAACTTTGGGAGGGTCCGAATTATAAATATAAATTATGCTGATTAGATCGCTTTTAGCGATAATGCCGCTAGGTGAACCAATGTCAACGTAAGCATAGAAGGGGGGTGTAAGAGCTTTGCTTACTCTTACTGACAAAGGGGAGGGAGGGGTTAATAATTGCTAAAATTATGCTTACTTACGATATTGCTTATTTTTGATGATATTATCTGAATGGTGATAACGTCAGCAATGATATATAAATTATGTTGACTGTTTATTTTCTTTGGAAAAGCGATAAGCCCGCCAGTCAAACGAATGCTTACGTAAGCATAGGAGGGGGGAGTAAGAGCTTTGCTCACTTTTGCTGCTTTTGGGTTAATAATTAGTAAAGTTCTGGTTATGTTATACTTGGATGGCCTTTTCCGACAAAAGTAATTTTAGTAAATGTATATAAGTATGAGAGTGTATTCGCTGAGAATACATTTGTTTTGTAAATAAATAGTTGTTACAAATTTCGTTGTTTTATTTTATTTATGACGTGAACATTTTTTTTTAATGTTTAACAAGCTAGGTGTTTGACCACAGCTCACCTGATGTTAAGTGACGGAAGTGTAGTCGAAGATGGTAAAGCACACCTAGCCTGGAATGGAACTGGCTCTCAAGTGAGGCTGCCGGAACGCACCGTTAGATGCTTGGCGGCAGATTTTCAACTTGAGGGTGGTAGCTAGCCAGCCGAGTACTAGAAAGTACCCTACCACCACGCTATGGTTTCCTCACGATGTTTTCCTTCACCGGCAGCTCAAGCTCATTGATGGGGTTTGAACCCACGCCCTTCGGCATGCGAACCGACCACGCTAACATGTTTATGAGCTTCCATAGCGGGAGGTAATTCAGGAAACTGATGATAATAAACTCTGGGAATACAGTTTGGAGTTTCAGACATGTCTTTCTGCATCCGACACCACGCGATAGCTGAAGGAGTGAAGAACTCATTACGACGAGCAAGGAACATGGAAATCCAAACTTTTTAGTGTTTTTATAAATGGACACGTGTACAATAACACACCCTGATTTTTTTACAGCATTGCAACCATGCTATGGTTTTCTCGTTGTTTTCCTTCATCAGCAGCTCAAGATCATTGTCGGGTTTTGAATTCACACATTTCAATGTTTCAACCGTGCTAAACACTGAGCTTTCTTTTTTTTTATAGCTGACAGGCTTGGTGTTTGACCACAACGTTAAGTGACGTTGTGGTCGAAGACGGTAAAGCACACCTAGCCTGGAATGGAACTGGCTTTCAAGTGAGGCTGCCGGAACACACCGTCAGATGCTTGGCGGCAGATTTTCAACTTGAGGGTGGTAGCTAGCCAGCCGAGTACTAGAAAGTACCCTACCACCACGCTATGGTTTCGTCACGATGTTTTCCTTCACCGGCAGCTCAAGCTCATTGTTGGGGTTTGAACCCACGCCCTTCGGCATGCGAACCGACCGCGCTAACCACTGAGCTATCATCGCTATCATGACTACAACTGACTGCTACTAGAATCACCTCACCGTCTTACCTTAATCAACGTAGTAATTACAAAATTATATAGTCACTTCGCAGTAACGACCTACAGCTTGCGTCGGGGGGCGGGGCGCCGCGCCGTATGCCTAAAAACTTGCTGTACACACGACTCACGACAAATACTTGACTACTCTTTTTTATGATTGACAAGTTGTGTTAGTCTGATTTTATGTCAAGCTATTTCGAGTCTTAAATCCTACATTTTTAGGGTTCCGTACCTCAAAAGGAAAAAACGGAACCCTTCTAGGATCACTGTTGTCTGTCTGATGATTATTTCATTAATATCACACACACACATCACATCATCAGCCATAGGACGTCCACTGCTGGACATAGGCCTCCTCCTGGGGAGGGTTTTGCCAATACTCGCCACGCTTGGCAGGCGGGTTGGCGAGCGCAGTTAGGTGTGATTGTTCAAGGAAGACGCTGCTGCCCGTCTTCCGGATTACATCCCTTAGCCGACTCTTACGGCAACCACGGGTGGAGAGGGTGGGGTACTATTCTTACGCCGGCACCACCACGGCAGTTTAATATATAATTATATAAATATAGATAAATAATGATTTTTTTTAATTTGTTTGGCAAAATGAAATAACGATTTTAATATTTAATGTTCACATTTATTATTCAAAGTCGGACATAAATGAACGCTTTAAGGGGATAGTTGGACTTGTAAGATACCAGAATTTCTAGATGAATACTATTTTAGATCTAACATTAAAGATCCAAATAAGATATGAATTATGTTTTTATACCTGCTTGGCAGGTTTCTAATTTAACTTAATTAACCAGTTCTTGAGCAAAAACATAATTTGTTAAAAACTCAATGTCATAGATACAGCATGTTGTAAAACTGGCCTGGAATTAGGAAGGAATTAGAATTGGCCTTAATAACGTCGTGATTTTAAAACTTAAAGCAAATTGCGAAATAACGTAATTTCCAATTTTTTTTATTTCGATGACACAATGTAACTACAAAAACAAAATACAACAAACTTCAGTTACAAGAGTAAGTAGATAATCTATGACCCGACTGCGATTAAAATAGCTATCATTATCAGCCATAGGACGTCCACTGCTGGACATGGGCCTCCTCCTGGGGGGGTTTTGCCAATACTCGCCACGCTTGGCAGGCGGGTTGGCGAGCGCAGTTAGGTGTGATTGTTCAAGGAAGACGCTGCTGCCCATCTTCCGGATTACATCCCTTAGCCGACTCTTACGGCAACCACGGGTAGAGAGGGTGGGGTACTATTCTTACGCCGGCACCACCACGGCAGTTTAATATATAATTATATAAATATAGATAAATAATGATTTTTTTTAATTTGTTTGGCAAAATGAAATAACGATTTTAATATTTAATGTTCACATTTATTATTCAAAGTCGGACATAAATGAACGCTTTAAGGGGATAGTTGGACTTGTAAGATACCAGAATTTCTAGATGAATACTATTTTAGATCTAACATTAAAGATCCAAATAAGATATGAATTATGTTTTTATACCTGCTTGGCAGGTTTCTAATTTAACTTAATTAACCAGTTCTTGAGCAAAAACATAATTTGTTAAAAACTCAATGTCATAGATACAGCATGTTGTAAAACTGGCCTGGAATTAGGAAGGAATTAGAATTGGCCTTAATAACGTCGTGATTTTAAAACTTAAAGCAAATTGCGAAATAACGTAATTTCCAATTTTTTTTATTTCGATGACACAATGTAACTACAAAAACAAAATACAACAAACTTCAGTTACAAGAGTAAGTAGATAATCTATGACCCGACTGCGATTAAAATAGCTATCATTATCAGCCATAGGACGTCCACTGCTGGACATGGGCCTCCTCCTGGGGGGGTTTTGCCAATACTCGCCACGCTTGGCAGGCGGGTTGGCGAGCGCAGTTAGGTGTGATTGTTCAAGGAAGACGCTGCTGCCCATCTTCCGGATTACATCCCTTAGCCGACTCTTACGGCAACCACGGGTAGAGAGGGTGGGGTACTATTCTTACGCCGGCACCACGGCAAGTAGCTATAATTAAAAGTATTTTTTTTTTTAACAAATTTATTATTCCTGATTAAATTTAAACATATGACTTAGTATATATACATATTTGTAATCCCCTTTTCATTTCCTTTATTTGGATACCCTTCTTGATAGAATTTGTTATTTTTTTAAATTAATATATTACTATTTTGCGCCAAAAATCCACATTCTTGATATTTTTTAAGACCACCTTCTAAGGACACTAAAAGTTATTGAGACGAATCTAACGATACCTTAATAATTATCGTAATCCGATTTGGAAGATACGAGGTAATAAAAACATTTACATACATACATATATAAGTTAAAACATAACCCTTCCTTGGCAGTCGGATAAAAAGATACTTTTTAGTATTACATTTTAAATCACGCTGTAGATTATGTTTATATTATTTTATACAATTATTTATTAAACTGACGCGAGTGGTTAGTACATTATCGCATGAGGTTAAAGCCAGACATGTCACGGGTGTGGTTCATTTATACGTTGTTTATGTGTGTGTGCCGTGTGTACTGCGACCTGGATCTACCTGAAGGTATGTCTTGCATTCACCCTTACATTAATCCCACGAGATTTCTGCTCGCGTAGCTTGGATACAGTTCTTTAGAAGTAAGAAGACTTTTCGATCAGCTGACTATATGTTGCAAGGCGCTTAGAGGGTCAGTTGAGTCATTACACTTGCATAACTTTGACAGCCCTGTTGGCTCATTGGGAGTATATCTGCCTGAGCTGTAGGGCGTGGGTTCGATTCCCGCCAAGGACAAATGTTTGTTTGGTATAAACAAATGTTTGTTCTGTGTCTGGGTGTTCTGTATGTATTATAAGTATGTATTTACAAAAAAAAGTATTTATGTATCCTATCAGTTATCTGACTTCCGTCACACAAGCTCTGCTTAGTTTGGGATCAGATGGCGCTGTGTGTAATGTGTCCTACAATATTTATTTATTTATTTTTATTTTATTTATTTTAACTCTTTGTGCATGTTGTTCGTACTAGATAACCTCTGGGTTTGGAGTTTTGGCGGGAACGCAGAAAGAGTCGTGTCGCCCCATTGTATTTTTTTCCAAAACTAGTGTTTTATCGAGTGTTTATGAATCAAATAAGTATTTTATTCATAAAGTGCCGGATTACAATCGCTAGTGTGGGAAAGTGATATAATGTGGTGAAACATGACTTTTCATGTTGCTTCCAAAACTCCATCGAAGCTTATAATAAAGTCACCACTACCTTACTAAAGCAGGACTAGATATGACTGGACTTGACCAAGACTTGTCTTTGACTATAAAGAAGCTGGAAACTGAAGACTGCACACAAAATATAGACACATTGAAACTGGCAGAATGCACAGAGTTCGATGCCAAGAAGACAAGAAAAAAAACCTACGGGTTCCTGTGAACACACGCGTTCGGAGGGCCTAGACAAGTAGCATTCGCTACAAAATGATTCCATTTCGTTTGCTATCGCTCTAAAGATAATGCAATTTGATTGGTAGACAAAGTAACATTCGTTCAGTGATCGCTAAGGCGATTCGTTTATAAGACAACTCTACCTTTTGTCTATGATCTGTTACTTAAACGAATTAAACGTCAGGAGTTTTGGCGGGATTTCTGTGATATTGTTGAATGAAGACAGTTTTTTTATTAATTCTAGTTTTGAAACGCGCTTTTTACTGTAAGTAATAAGTAACATATTTTTTTCTAAAGCAACATTACTGGATGTAAATAATGGGGAATGTCACGAATGCAACGTTTTTTTACTTGGTGCGTGGCGCGCATCGATTGGGCCGGGCCTGGTCGAGGCCTAGTAGGTTCACGTGGGCCCCTAATCGGTGCGGGGCCCCTAGGCAGTTGCCTTATCCGCCTTATGGATAATCTAGCCCTGGGTGCATTGTATGTAGATACTAATGTAGTGTATTATACATATAAACCTTCCTCTTGAATCACTCTGTCTATTGATGGAAAGCGCATTAAAATCCGTTGCGTAGTTAAAAAGATCTAAGCGTACAGACTTTAAACTCTTCAGTTTGTTTGTAAAATTATATCTAAGTTTGTTTTTAGGAAGCACATGCACAGCCAATGGGAAAAACGGACAGTGTGTCCTCTACAACCGATGCCTGTCTCTTATACAAGACAGAAAAGATGGAAAACGACCCGAGGTAAACATTTATCCCCTAATGCAGAACTATATTCTCACTTAAGCTATCATAAGTCTTCTACCTGTCATGGCCTACGGAGACGAAACGTGGACACTCACAGCGGGTGATCAGTTCAAAATCGCTCAGCGAGCTATGAAAAGATATATCTATGCTTGACAGACTCGCCAGAGATCTAAAGTCACTGACATAGCTCAGCGTATCAGCAAGCTGAAGTGGCAATTGGACATATCTGTCGCAGGACCGATAACCGCTGGGGTAGACGTGTTCTGGAGTGGAGAGCGCGAATTGGCAAACGTAGTGTAGGACGACCTGAGACTCGATGGAGTGACGATATACGTAGGACTGCTGGCGGTGAATGAAAGCGAAAATCCAACGATCGGGCTAAGTGGATCGGGTATAAACTATCTTAAAACCACTTTTTTGAATTTTTTTTTTTGGCTGACAGGCTAGGTGTTTGACCACAACTCACCTGATGTTAAATGACGGTGTGGTCGAAGATGGTAAATCACACCTAGACTGGAATGGCTCTCAAGTGAGGCTGCCGGAACATATCGTTAGATGCTTGGCGGCAGATTTTCAACTTGAGGATGGTAGCTAGCCAGCCGAGTATTAGAAAGTACCCTACCACCACGCTATGATTTCCTCACGATGTTTTCCTTCACCGGCAGCTCAAGCTCATTGTTGAGGTTTAAACCCACGCCCTTCGGCATGCGAACCGACCGCGCTAACCACTGAGCTATCATCGCTATAAATAATTTTAATTTAAAATAGGTTTGCGTTTGACCACACCCTGCCTGACCTAAATATACCTGATAAAAAACCTATTTACTTTTGATTTGAAGACTCATATTGTACCTAACGGAGAACACAGAGTTCCACAACCTCGCTGTGCGGATAAAAGATTTGGAATCAAAATGCTTTGTGCGTACATGGGGAACATCCACCATGTATGGAGGACGTTTTCGTCGTGTTTGTCTGGCCGTCCGGTAGTAGAAAGGTGTAGGGGGAACCAAATTGTGCAGTTCAAGTGCACACTCTTCGAAATGTATCCGGTAGAAAACCGACAAGCAACTCTACGACGATGCTCAAGGCTTTGAAAAATGTCGTTGCCAATTAGTCTCCTGGCGCGCCTGTCGCTCGACTCCAAAGCCTCAAGTTAGTACTTGTCAGAGCCGTCCTATGCACACACATCACATCATCAGCCATAGGACGTCAACTGCTGGACATAGGCCTCCTCCTGGGGGGGGTTTTGCCAATACTCGCCACGCTTGGCAGGCGAGTTGGCGAGCGCAGTTAGGTGTGATTGTTCAAGGAAGACGCTGCTGCCCATCTTCCGGATTACATCCCTTAGCCGACTCTTACGGCAACCACGGGTAGAGCGGGTGGGATACTATTCTTACGCCGGCACCACCACAGCACGTCCTATACGTCCGAACAGTACTATATCCATGATCTTACTTTTATGTATTGAATAACATTTGTTTGCAGGTCTGTTCGTACAAACAGAGAGTTCCAGTGGTATGCTGCACCGACTGTTACCTGGTTGAAGACATTGAGTGAGTTTTAGTAACGACTTGATCTTTCGTATCGTCCGCAGCTTATTTAAAGTTGACAGATGTTTGACCAAAGCTCAGTCGTTTAAGCGTACAACGAAATACATTTTCAAGTTTTAAATATCGCTGAAGTGAAATTTTATTGAACATTTTAAAGCAGCCTTTCCCAAAGTGGGCGGTAACGCCCCTTTGTGGGCGCTGCAGGTCTAAAGGGGGGCGGTAAGAGACCCAGAAAAAAATGGGGGCGTTGTGTAGAGGCTTGGAGGGTAATTTGTAATTTCATTTAGCTTGGAGGCCTCTTAGACACCGACTGAATGAGCTCTCGACTCTCAACTACAACTTGTGAACATCAACTAATATTAGTTAAGAGATTGCTCAAACATAGCTTTAAGTAGGTAAAAAAATGGGGGCGCTAAAAATTATTTATTCTCAAAGTGGGCAGTAGACAAAATAAGTTTGGGAACCCCTGTTTTAAAGTGATTCATAGCAATGTTTATAACTGAACGCACTTAATAGACGAGCTATGAAAATTTGAGTTAATTCAAAATGTCATTGTTATTTGAAAATAAATATTATTGTTTCAAACGCTTGATCAGACAAAGAATCAAAACACTTCATCAAGCAGCCCAAACAAATTTATAACGATGATAGTTCAGTGGTTAGCGCGGCTGATTCATACGCCAAAGGGCGTGGGTTCAAGCCCCAAGAATAAGCTTGAGCTGCCGGTGACGGAAATCATTGTGAGGCAACCATAGCATGGTGGTAGGGTATTTTCTAGCACTCAGGTCACACGCCAAGCATCTAACGGTGTGTTCCGACATCCTCACTTGAGGCTTGACAGCGCTACTTAGCATCCGGTGAGCTGTGGTCACATATCTAACCTGTCAAACATTTACAAATAAAAATCTATCGAATGTCTCAAAGTAATGAGCGCCAAAGCGATACACTGCACTGATGCTGGAATGGTCATGGACAAGCGTCCTACTTACCATCAGAAGAGTGTCTCATTTATGTATTGATACCATGTGATCTAGCGACATCGTTCGCAAATCCCTAATGTCAATGTGTTTACTAGATAGTTTGTATAGCGATGATAGCTCAGTGGTTAGCGTGGTCGGTTCGCATGCCGAAGGGCGTGGGTTCAAACCCCAACAATGAGCTTGAGCTGTCGGTGAAGGAAAACATCGTGAGGAAACCATAGCGTGGTGGTAGAGTACTTTCTAGTACTCGGCTGGCTAGCTACCACCCTCAAGTTGAAAATCTGCCGCCAAGCATCTAACGGTGTGTTCCGGCAGCCTCACTTGAGAGCCAGTTCCATTCCAGGCTAGGAACACTTATTTAGGTAAAATAATGATGTACTTTATTTCCAGTAAAATCGTGGTGGATCCTAAAGTCGGTTACCGCTATAAAAATGGCTCTAAATCTTGGGACTGTGAGTAACTTTTTACTTGTCTTACTGGATATTGTGCCGCCAATCAGTAGTGTGCGAACATTACTAGTTTACTGTTATTACCACGGGCAGGCGTTATCTTTTACCATCAGGAGAGCGTTCTATTCATCTTATTACTATACAAGTATTACTATAGCAGTATTTTAGTAATTATTAACCTCCTTTGTCTGCAAAAGCACAGAATATACAATAGTACAGAACAGATTCACTCCGCAAACTCAAAGAAATATGGACTCCTTTTTTTTTTTTTTTTTTTTTTTTTCTTTTAATGATGTATCTGTTTGTTTTTAGATACCTCATTGTTATTACAATCTAGCCAAGTTGAGACTAATAAGTAATATTATTATAACTTAAATTGCTAAGTTGAGTAAATCTAAGAATGTGTCCATCAACACTTACTGTCTCTATTAAGGGGAAGACACTTTGTTCATGTGTTCTATAATATGTAGTACTCACTGCACGGACATTAACTAACTTAATACACTGACTCAAAAGGTTTTGTCCTTTTTAGTCTTCTCACTATGTCCGTGTTGTCGAGGAGGAGGATATGGACTCTTGCTACCAAACAATTAAGTGCAATTCAGATCGCACGGCGGTCATATACTTATAGTTATATACACCTAGAAGTTGCCTCTCTTTCTATCGCGTATCTCTTACCTCTTCTGACGACATTAGGGTTGTCTTCTTTTAAAGAATAGTACCTGGTTGACCGAGCTTTGCTCGGCTAAAATCACAGATAAAATGACGTTTTCTAAAAATGAAACTTATATAGATCGATTTATCGCCCCCATAACCCCCTGCATACTAAATTTCATGAAAATCGTTGGAGCCGTTTCCGAGATTCAGATTATACAAGATATACAAGAATTGCTCATTTAAAGGTATTAGAATTTAATCTGAATACATAAAATTATTCTATTTATGCCAAACTATAGGATGTACTTAGTACATACCTATTTCTCTAGCGAACACTACGAACCTATGCTAGCGAACAGAAAAAATGTACTTAACTATTAGGTAGGTACTTATAAAGATCGTCAATCTCAGACATCAGAAATTCCTTTATTTCTAATTAATTCGTCAAAGAACCAAGTATACCTAGTATACTTGCGTTGCCACCTATTTTCGCTTTTTTTAATTATTTATTTCACAAATGAAAAATGTTTTGAGCTAACTGGCATATCACTTTGACCGTAACTTTTCTTGACATTTCTTTGTGTATATAAAATATCTAATATTTTTGACCAGAGTATAGACACAGAGGAATTTTCTGGTTTTATAAAATAACGAATCTGATTGTCGCGGACTCTTTGACTAAACGACTAAACTTTGACTAAAATGTTATTTAAAAAATTTAAACACAAATGAATCTATAAGAAACTTTAATTGCGCGATGCAGGTTCTCTTCGCTGATTGGCTGACGCGGCGCATGTTGACGGTGTCGTTAGATAGATGGCGTTGTGTTGTAATGTCTGTATAAAAGTATTTTTTTGCAGATTGCTTGACCAGTTATCAAAGCTTGCCTTACTTGTGCAAGAAACATTTCTTGGTCAAGTTGGTGCGTGATTGGAACGAGACTCGGCAATGCCATGACGTTCACCTGGCGGCGGTGGGGGCGGCGGGGGGCGTCGACGCCACCAGGGAAGAGTTCCCACATATGGTGAGGAAGGATTCCGGGCTACGCAAAACGTTTGTAACTTAACTGGAAGGGGCTCAATGTGACAACTTTTAAATGAACAACCTGAAAATGCGAAAGAAAATGTAGTCTTTTTATTATGATTAACAGGCTAGGCGTTTAGCCACAGCTTACTTAATGTTAAGTGACGGTGTAGTCGAAGATGGTAAAGCACATCTAGCCTGGAATAGAACGAGCTCTCAAGTTGACAGCCAATTTCAATTTATGGTTGACAGGTTATGTGTTTGACCACAGCTCCCTGATGTAAAGTGACGTTGTATGAGAAGATGGTAAAGCACATCTAGCCTGGAATAGAACTAGCTCTCAAGTGAGGCTGCCGTAACACACCGTTAGGCACTTGGTTGTAGCTAACCAGCCGAATACTAGAAAATACCCTACCACCATGCTGTGGTTTCCTCACGATTTTCCTTCACCGGCAGCTCAAGCTCATTGTTGGGGTTTGAACCGCCCGCGCTAACCACTGGGCTGTCATCGCTATTGCTAATTTCAGGCGTTGCTGGGGTACGGTGATGAGGAGGACGCCATGCAGTGGCTGTGTGGGGGATCCCTTATCAGCGAGCGATACATCCTCACCGCTGCGCACTGTACCGCCGGCGCTAATATGTCAGTTCCTATACATTGTTTGTGTACTATTTAGGGTTACCCAGAAAGATACTACTAAGTTGAATGAAGCCTATTGTATCTATCATCCTATTAATAAGCTTCCATAGCGGGGGTAATTTAGATATCTGATAATAAACTCGGGGATGCAGCTTGCAGCTCCGTGTCTGTTTGCATCCGACACGTGATTACATCACGCAATAGCTGATGGAATTTCCATGTTTCAAGGAAATCCGAAAGACTTATTTGTGTTCAAACACACCCCGTTTTGTTGGAGGTTCCACACCTTAAAAAGAGAAGAGATTTTGGTGGGAACGTGAAAAATTCATGGCATCATCATCACTTACAGCCCGTAATCCAATGCTGAGCATAGGCCTCTCTTCTTGTGCGCCATTCGTCCCGGTCCTGTGCTAACCTTGTCCAGGTTCGAGCTGGTGGGCGTCCGACGGTTCGTTACCTAGTTCGCAGCCGCAAATCCGTCAATGTTTTAGTCCACCTGCCATCACTCTGCCTGGCAACATGTCCAGTCCAACTCCATTTGAATGAATGAATGAATGAATGAATGAATAACTCTTTATTGTACACACTTAAAATTACATAATACAGAAGAAATTAACTAGTTAATAGGTGTAACAACTGGCGACCTTATCGCTAAAAGCGATCTCTTCCAGGCAACCTTAGGATGGAAAGGATTAGAGGAAGAAAAAAACGGGGTGTGTCAATAACGAGGATATGCATATAAGAGAATACAACATTTTGACATATATCTACATTCTCATAATTATAATATATCCTAATACATAGATTAATTAGAATAACTAAAAATACACTAATATATATAAAATAAATATTTGTATAAAGAGGATATATATACAAATAAGCGACAGATAGTTATAATTATAACTGCCAGAGATAGAATAGTTTGACGTGTTCTTTAAAGACAGCGACCGATGGAGCACGTCTAATGGCAACAGGTAACGCATTCCACAGTTGGACTGCCTGGAATGCAAAGGACTTACCGTAAAACGTTTCACAGCGTGCAGCAGGGGTCTTAAGAGTAAGGTTCTCCTTCGACCTGAGGGGCAGGGAATGAGTATTGTGCCAGAAAGTGAAATTTTCTTTAAGATAGCATGGAGTAGAGGGGTTAAAAAGAACGTTATAAAGAAGAGAGAGCAAATGAGCATTCCGCCGAAGGCGAATAGGTAACCACTTGAGTTTAGTGCGAAATTGAGATATATGGTCATACTTACGTAGGCCATATATAAATCTAATACAATAATTCTGGAGACGCTCAAGTTTGTTAAGCTGGTCCTCGGATAGATCTAAATAACATGCATCTCATGCATCCATTTCAGTTTCGTGATTGTTGTTCCATGACATATCGTACAATTTTACAAGTGTTTTTGTATACACTTTTATTTAGACGGTTCTGGGATCCGTCCCTTACTTTTTTTTAATACTGATAAGTCCGCGTTTGACCACCAACTTGCCTGATGGTGTGGTCGAAGATGAAGCACGCAGACTTAGAAGATACCTATTCACTCTGGCCTTGAAAAGATCTAGATTATATCTCTCAGGAAACAAGGTAGCCGGCAGCTTGTTCCATTCCTTGACCGTACGGATGACAAACGTAGATTCAAAACATTTGGTACGTACCCAAGGAAATACCAGTATATACTATTCTTTTTACTTGTCCTGTAGTACAAGGAGATGAAAGTACAAGGTCGTACAGCTCAGTAGCACATTCTCCAAAATGAATCCTGTAGAAAATTGACAGACTAGCTACCTTCCGGCGGTGTTCAAGGCTTAAAAGTTTTTTTTCTACCAACTTCTCATCACCAATAAGTCGAACAGCATGACACTCTACCTAATCAAGAGCTTGCAGTTAGTACTTGGCAGAACCGATCAACTTTATGAATGACTTTTAGTTAGTACTAAAGGTATTCATAATAATAGTGGGTTTCTTTTAGCTTTTTTTAATAAATAGGCTTATGTTTGACATCCATCTCATCCGATGCTAAGTGATGGTGCGGTATAAGATGGAGCACGCTTGCCAAGAAGATACTGATTCACTCTCGACTTGAAGACACCCAGATTGTATCCAACGGGGAACACCCACTCAGGCAGCGCATTCCACTGTCTAGCAGTCCGCGCAATGAACGTGGAATCAAATAGTTTCGTTCCAATTTTTTGAACGTTGACCATGAAACGATGTCGCTTATTCTAGCTTCCGGCTCCGATAAAAGAATTAGCATGGAGGAATTAGACCATGTAGTTCCGAAACACACTCTGAAATGAATCGGATAAAAATAAACTAGCAACTTTGGGATGATGTTAATGGCTATATTATTTAGCTTAACAAATAATGTTTACCCCCATTCAATCCCCATACCATCATTTCACATCATCGTCGCCATTCTTTTCATCCCCAGAGGTCCGGTAACGTACGCCGCGCTGGGTATCCTGAAGAGGTCCGATCCCCCGGAGCTCTGGCAGAAGTACAAGATAGAGGAGATCATCCCCCATCCGCAATACAAGTCTCCGGGGAAGTACCACGATATTGCGCTGCTGAAGACAGAACGACCGTAAGAACAGCCTTTTCAATGACACCAGTTTTTAACCCTTTGTTTGTAATGATAGCCCAGTGGTTAGCGCGGCCGGTTCGCATGCCGAAGGGCGTGGGTTCAAACCCCAACAATGAGCTTGAGCTGCCGGTGAAGGAAAAACATCGTGAGGAAACCATAGCGTGGTGGTAGGGTACTTTCTAGTACTCGGCTGGCTAGCTACCACACGAGAGTTGAAAATCTGCCGCCAAGCATCTAACGGTGTCTTCCGGCAGCCTCACTTGAGAGCCAGTTCCATTCCAGGCTAGGTGTGCTTTACCATCTTCGACCACACCGTCACTTAACATCAGGTGAGTTGTGGTCATAAAAAAAACCCCCCATGGCAAACAAAGGGTGCTATTTTTTTGCAATTTGCAATTTATTATATTTGGTTAGTGACGAAAACTTCTTAGCATATTAGACAGCCACTCGAACAGCCAATTCCAATCAATAATTCTATTTTGTTTATTGGTTCATGGCTTACAGGCTACTAATTTGACCACAGCTCACCTGATATACAAGAAATAAAGATAAAATTGTGACACCTAGATTCAGGTTATCTAAAGCTAATAAGTCTTTTCTCGGGAATTGCGTTAGATTATATAATAAAATCCCACTTGAGGTAACTAAAATATCCTATAATAAATTCAAAGATTTTATAAAGCAGAGGTTAATTGACAAAGCCTACTATAAGGTGGCTCATTACGTGGAAGACAGGAATATATGGTTGTAGTAGCTTCTCTCTGCACTTGCATCCCCCTGACTAAGTGACAATTGTAGTAAGCATAATGTATTAATATCTATAACTGTAAACTGTAACCTAATATGAAAAAAAAAGATCCACAAAAAAATGCCTTGCTGAGTTTGTTGCCGGAGTCTTCTCAGTTGAAGTGTAATTACGAGCCGGCGGTAGAATCAAACATGTAACTTAACGTTCATAAGTGCCTCACCAGGGCCTACACTGAATAAATGACTTTTGATTTTGATTTTGATAAGTGACGTCAGACACACATGGCCTGGAACAGAACTGTTTCTCAGCTGAGACTGCCAGAAAATACCGTTACATGTCTGACGGCAGATTTTCAATTTAAGTGATAGCTAGAAAGTCTAGAGTACCCTACTAATTCTGTTGTTTCCTTACGATGTTTTCTTTCACGGGCAGCTCAGCGCTAATTATTTTCATTTTTTTTTTAATTTATAGCAATGAAACGAGCGAGACTCTCTCCTAATGGTAAGAGATAACGCCTATCCATGAGTATTGCAGCGATACACAGAATTTTGAGTATTTAGTGTTTTGTTGTTGTTCTGTTGGTTTTGTGTTTTGTTTTTTGTTGATGTTTTTGTTGTTTTGTTGTGTTTTATGTCACAAATAAAGTGTTGTCTATTGTCTATTGTCAAAATAAAGTTCAGGGCATCGCCGTTTTGGCGTTCATTACTTTGAGTATTTCGATGGTTAGTCTCAACAGCTGTAGTTTTGCTGTAGTACCCTTCAAACCGGAACATAGTAATGTTTACACACTACTGCTTGGCGGTAGAATATTCATGTTCCTCTTATGTTTCCAGAGTAAAGTTCTCGAGTGCCGTGCTTCCCGCTTGTCTTAATTCTCGAGACACTATGGAGAGCCAGTTCAAGTGGGCGCACGCCATGGGGTGGGGAGCGCTGGGGCACAAGCGTCCCCTCGCTGACACGCTTCAAAAGGTACGCCTGACACTCTACCCATCCTTGCACCAGGTAGACCAGGGTCTCTTAAACTGTGGTTCATGGACCTCTAAGGACTCTGAGTAATGAGTGCCAGGGGTCCATGGCAAGCCTACCTCTTTATTTATTTAATAGTCGAACGAGACGCTCTCCTGATGGTAAGAGATAACTTTTGTCCATGGCCATTGCAGTGATACACAGAAATTTGAGTAGCAAAACAAAGTCCAAGGTTTCGCTGTTTTGGTGCTTATTAGTTAGAGACTTTCCAAACCAAAGCATGGTGGTAGGGTACTCTCTATTACTCGGCTGGCAAGCTACCATACGAGAGTTGAAAATATGTCGCCAAGCACCTAACGGTGTGTTCCAGTAGCCTAGCTTGAGAGCCAGTTCCATTCCAGGCTAGAAATGTTTACCATCTTCGACTACACCGTCACCTAACATCAGGTGAGCTGTTGTCAAACACCTAGCCTGTCAACCATAAACAAAAGCTTAATAACTTAAAGTATACATGTATAAAATACATAACCTGATCGAGGATCCAAGCTCCTCCACAAGATGCTTTGGCTCTGTGTTCTATGATGCCGCTGTTTCGACCGCAACAGAACGTAACACCAATTTATAACTTGGTGGTAGATGGTAGACGATCTCCTTAGCAGGAAGTTGCCTAGGTACCACCGCAGTACCAGAAATTCTGCCGTCAAGCAGTAGCGTGTAAACATTACTATATTCCGGTTGGTTTGAAGGGTTGCAGCTAGCGCAATTACAAGGATGTTGAGACTAACCAGCAAAAGTTTCAAAGTAGTGTTTTGCTACTCAAAGTTTTGTGTATCGCTGCAATGGTAATGAACATACGTTATCTCTTACCATCAGGAGAGCGTCACGTTCGTCTCCTTACTAAGAAAATACGTAATAAATTCCAGGTGGTAATCCAGCAGTTCACAGCAGAAGAATGCTCCGAGCTTTACAAACCACACCGACACCTTCTGAACGGGTACGACCACACCACGCAGATGTGTTACGGAGACCGCGAGGACGTTAAAGACACTTGTCAGGTGAGGACTGAAGATGAAAGCTTTTGAAATGTGGTGCAGGAGATACGAATTCCATGGACCGTACGTCGCACCAACGTCTCGATTTTACGAACTAATATTTTGTTTTTGTAGTGTTGATGGCTCAGTGGTTAGCGGGGTAGTTTCGCATGCCGAAGGTCGTAGGTTCAAACCCCAACAATGAGCTTCAGCTGCCGGTGAAAGAAAACATCGTGAGGAAATCATAGCGTGGTGGTAGGGTACTTTCTAGTACTCGGCTGGTTAGCTACCACCCAAGTTACTATCAAGCTACTATCAAGTTGAAAATCTGCCGCCAAGCATCTAATGTGTTCTGGCAGTCTCACCTGAGAGCCAGTTCCATTCCAGGCTAGGCGTGCTTTACCATCTTCGACTACACCGTCACTTAACATCAGGTGAGCTGTGGTCAAACACCTAGCCTGTCAGCCATAAAAAAAAAAGAACTCGGAATAACCACCAGGCTGTCCAATATCTGGTTCCATAGCCATATACTTAGGCCACGTTGCTTTCAGAAACTATGATAGCCTAGAAAAGCTGACAATAATTGGTTTTCGTTAAATTAATGAGGCGAACTAGACACTCTCCTGATGGTAAGAGATAACACTTGTCCATGACCATTGCATCAATAAACAGACTTTTGAATAGCAAAACAAAGACCAAGGTTTCGTGCTTTGGAGCTCATTACTTAAAGACATTTGATGGTGTCCCACTTTTTTTCATTATTGACATGTTAAGTGTTTTGACCACAGCTCATCCGATGTTGTGACGGTGTGTTTGTAGATGGTAAACACAGCCTGGAATGAAATTGGCTCTTAATTGAGGCTGCTGAACCACACCGTTAGCTGGTGCTTGGCGTCAGATTCCCAACTCTTAGGTGGTAGCAACCTGCTGAGTACCAAAGAATACCCAACCGCCATGCTATGGTTTGCTCTCGAGTTCTTTCACCGGCAGCTCAAGCTCCTTGTTGAGACTTGTACTCACGCCTTCCAGCGTGTAAATCAATTGCGCTAACCACTGGACCATGAGCATACCACTGAGCAATCATCACTACAAAAGCACTCTAATGTCGCTGCAGCATTCTTTATAATGTATACACACTACTGCTTGGGGGCAGATCCTGCTCAAAATATCTTCCACCTAGAGAATTTTGTTGCAGGGTGATAGCGGCGGGCCGCTGGTGACGGCCAGCGGGTGCATGTACGACGTCACGGGAGTCACGTCGTACGGGCGCGCCTGCGGCTTCCCCGGCCAGGCGGGCATGTACACGCGCGTGCGCCCGTACGTGCCCTGGATCGAGAGCGTCGTGTGGCCCGACCCCTAGACCTCTACATAGTTTACAACATTTTATACATTTTTATGTTTGACAATAGACAACACTTTATTCTGTGAAATAAAAACAATATACAAACTTAAAGGAACAGTAAACATTAATAATAAATTGTCGGCGCTTTGATATTTTATTAGAGTGGCAAGAAACTGTGTGTGCGGTGCCTTCAAGTCGCGAGTGAATCGGTTTCTTCTAGGCGAGCGTGCTCCACCGTGGACCGCATCATCGCTTAACATCAGGCGGGTTGGCGGTCAAAAGCAAGCCTCTTCGCCTCGCCCGTGGCCTCAATTTTGTCCATTTGTTGTTCCTTGGTGTTTGTTTCATATTATTTTGGTTTTTCGAGTGAAAATAATGTGTTTCCCCTGGATAGTACACCCTGTCCTTCACTTTGTAGAATTCTTTTCACACTGAGGTTGCCTGGAAGATAACCCTCGGCGCAATGTTTTTCATTCATTAATGTTTGTAATTGGTGTGAGTATATAACCATACATGCATTTTTTGTTGTGGTGTGGTCTAACACCTAACCTGTCTATCATAAGAAAAACATCTATGCTTGTGCCCATAGCAAAAGTTGTTGATAATCCCCTTTCGCCTTGATAACTACACCTCAAGCTTCTATCTTACACTATACCTAAATAGGATTCTAATTGATATGATAATGCATTCAAATTCATTATTAGTAAGTACTTAATATTTATTAAAAAATATAAAAGAAAATCTTATAACTAATTATTGCATTAGAAGTATATAAATTCGTAGAAAGAGCTAAGTGTACTTTGAAACTACATTTTGATATTTTAAGTTTACGTGACACTGGCAAAGAAAGACATGTGCAAACGCCCTGGTGGAAAAAAAATGAGGTCCTATCTAAAGCGGTTAAGTTATATTCGCATAAATAAAAAAAGCAAAATGTTTGGAGTTTTAGCGGGAACGCGGAAAAAGTGATAGCTTTTTTTTCAAAACTCGTGTTTTTTCAAATGTTGGTGTTTTATTCATAAATGGTCGAATAACACGAGTGAGTGTAGGAAAGTGATGAAATATGGTAAAACATGACTTTTCGTGTTGCTTCCAAAACTCCCAACGAAGCTAATAGTAAATTTGTTATTAATTTACTAAGGCATGACTGGACTCGACCTGTAGTTAATTTCTGTGACTTTCACCGTGACTTATTTAACTTGAGTTTTTAAGATATCTGTGAAGATGAAAAAGTTTAAGATATCTAAATCTGGCAAATGCACAAGTTGCGACGCCAAAAACGAAAAAGAAGAATATAAATCTGTCAAAACCACATTTTCTATTACTCTTGAATAATTTACCGCTTGTTTAAAAAAAGTAGCGCAGTCTATTGTATTTTTGAGAATTGTCTAAGTCCTTTTTTATAATTAATTGGCAACACAGTCAACCTTCCCCTCTTTCCTATCCACTTGTGTGCACAGAAACAATAGATTAACTGGATTTTTGTGTAACAGAGCGCAAAACTCCTATTTTGTAATGGCCATGGGCACGGTGGGCACCATGGTCAGACGAAAAACTGTATTAAATTTCAGTACACACTACTGGCCCTATACAATAACAAAATGTTGACATAAATTATTTTTGTCAAAACTTTGTGAAAAGTGTCACGGAAAATGTCAGTCAAAGTTAGAGAGAGAGTGATATCAACAGATTGAAGGCTTGTTGACAGCCACGCTGCACACTACTGCTTTGAGGTTGGTGAACGCTTCATCTTGCGTTGCTTGGTCGAATGTCTGAAAAGAATTGATAACGTTATATAGAGAATGTATGTCATTTTTTTTTATGTTTGATAATCTAAGTATTTGACCACAGCTCACGTGTTTTTCTTCACCGGCAGCTTAAGCTCATTCTATGGGTTTGAACACATGGCCTTCGGCGTGTAAACCAATCGCACTAACTATTGAGCTATGTATCAAAACCACGCCAGTTTACATAGTAAATACCACTAGATGGCAGCACATGTAGTTTATAGAAAAGTTGTGCAGTAATTCTCGCTAGATGGCAGCACATGTAACTTAGCGAAAATCTGTGCCCCAGTTCTCGCTAGGTATCAGCACATGTAGTTTTGCGAAAAGTTGTGCAGTAATTCTCGCTAGATGACAGCACATTTAGTTTATCGAAAAGTTGCACTGCAATTCTCGCTAGATGGCAACACATGTAGCTTAGCGAAAATCTGTGCACCAGTTCTCGCTAGATAACAGCACATATAGTTTATCGAAAAGTTGTACACTAATTCTCGTTAGATGGCAGCACATGTAGTTTATAGAAAAGTTGCACATTAATGCTCGTTAGATGGCAGCACATACCTCGTTAATCACCACAGTGGGGACGAAAGCCAGCGGCCGCAGTACAGCGTCAGTTTTGTCTCCATAGCTGGCGAGCAGGTTGTCGCCTTGTACGCTGCTCGCGCAGCGTTTGAGTCTGTCTGACTCGCCAGACATATTTGAGCCCTGCTTGCCTACTTGGGCGAGGCACTGAGGAATACAATAACTTCGTTATAAAAGATTGACACAGCCAGTAATCTTGTTTCCAGGAGGACATCGATACTTCAGAGAAGAAAAGTCGTAAAGGCCAAAGTATAAACTTTACAGGAGAAGCAAAAAACGTTACTTGTTACTAAACGTAACCTTAATTTTACTTGGTGGTAGATCTCCTAGCAGGAGGTCGTCTAGCTAGGTACCACCGTAGTACCAGATATTCTGCCGCCAAGCAGTAGTGTGTAAATATTTATTATATCTATTGAAGGTACTGCAGCGACATTACAGCGCTGTTGAGACTAACCTTCGAATATCTCAAAGTAATGCGCGCTAAAGCAGCGATGCCCTGGACTTGATTTTTACTTGACTATACTTTTACTTGAGTTTCGTTATGATATATGAAAACTATCTACGAGAGATTTTGCATTAGTCTAAATTATTAATTACTAGCCGCGACCCGTGGTGATGAATAATGATGATGAAAAGTATCCTATGTCTTATTCCAGGGTCTAAAGTACCTACATGCAAAATTTCACCCAGTGACGTTGAGTAGTTTACGCGTGAAGGCGTATCAAACAAACAAACACACATTTGCAATTTATAATATCTATATCTTTAAACGAGCAATTCTTATATATATATATATATTCTGAATCTCGGAAACGGCTCCAACGATTTTCATGAAATTTTGTATCCAGGGGTTTCGGGGGCGAAAAATCGAACTAGCTAAGTTTCATTTTCAGAAAACGTCGTTTTATCCATGTTTTCAGCCGAGCAATGCTCGGTCAACCAGGTACTTACTTAAGATATGTAATCACCTGATATCGTGAATCTTTACATAAATAATCTTTACAACTTAAAATCAAAATCCATTATGTTAAAATATCTTAGGTAAAGAATAATTGTCATTTGATATTTACCGTATCGAGAGATTTGTCCGGGCTAGCTTGGCTCATCAGACAGATGATCAGCTCCATCTTGTCCGTGTCGTGGAAGCTGCGGTCCTTCAGGATGCACGACTGGATCTGAACGGAAAAGCAGCACATTCTGTGACTGATAGCTGGACACAGTGGAGGAAGGTTGTAACAAAATGAAAGGTACAGTAAGGTTGCCCAATTACAAGATGAGTGTACGATATAGGCATTTTTCTGACGGGAAGAGATCGTCTAAATATACCTGGATTTTATCCAGGTTATGTTTTTGATATACAACATCTATTTGCACGTCTTGACAGTAAAATTGACATGTATGCCATGACGGCAAACAGCGTGACGCTCTCTACGCCCTTTTCTCTCGATTCCCTTGTGGGAAATTTCATCTAAATCCTTTTAGTAGCTTTTGCGTGAACGAGCAACAAACATCCATCCATCTTCACAAACTTTCTCATTTAGTTTTTTCAAAAAGTAGTAGTAATTATTTTGTTTTGGCGGGAACGCGGTGAGCGTCGTGTCGCCTCATTGTATTTTATCTAAAACTAGTGTTTTTTCGAGTTTTTATGCATAAAAATAGTGGTGTTTTATTTATAAAGTGCCGAATTACAAGCGCGAGTGTGGGGGAATAATATAATGTGGTTAAACATGACTTTTCGTGTTGCTTCCAAAACTCCATCCAGAAGCTTATAGTAAAGTCGTCATTACTTTACTAAGGTATGACTTGAGTTGACTGGGACCGACTGGACTTGATCAAGACAAGACTTTGACTGTAACTATTGATGATAAAGAAGCTGAAAAATGAAGACTACGCACTCAACCGTCCATGGTTACTGTGTTAACCAGTTTGAAATTCCGGTCTTACGTCCATGGTTAACACAGTAACCAATCGCTCACGTTTCAAATAATTCTGAAAAGTAGCACCTAGCGAATTACTTTTGAATTAAATCACAATATATATCGATAGTCTATGAAATAGTTTACTAGAAAATACAAAGATGTCATTGTCGAAGTAATTTATTAAAGAGAGTAAATTTTTCGAAACTCAGTTTGTTGGTATATGCGCGTGTAAATTTTGGTTTGGCAAATATGTCGTTAGTTTTTTTAATATATTATGTATTTTAACAATTGTATTATATTTAAATTATGTTGAGGATCTTTACTGTAGGATTAAGTTAATTTATCAGTGTTTGAAGTGGTATATAATTAACGAGATCAACCTTAAAATGGTACGCGCTCGGAAACGATAGTTGGTTAGCGCTTTTTGTCAATTTTTTGTGATAATTGCTTTATTTTAGTAAAAATTTGGTAAAATATTAAATAATGTTTCATAAATATTGTCCTGATTTACTTTTCGAATCGTATTATTAAAAGATTTACAAAAAAATTAAGGAAATATCGACGCGTTCCACAGACTTTTCTTCCGTACGACTTCAATATCACACCAACAGAATGTGATGACTATGTCTAAAGATTTGATTAATTTACTTCTTTTAAGTAAATAAAACATAAACATCATAGTACCATTAGAAATGTAGAATCCTCTTCTTTACATTTTAACAAGCACATTTAAAAAATAAGGTTTAATTAATAACATTATTCTATAAATAAAAAAAATATTACGTGTTTTTTATCAAATCCTACTCAGTTTTTAAGGCTTAAGATTAAAATCCAAGAGTAATCTTAATATAAAGTTTGAATCTGCGTTTTTTGTAGAGTTTTTACATATTTTTTTATATTCTGTAGCTACTATAGTTTAGCCATAATCACGGGTTTTGTTGACAAGGTTATGCATAGCAGGCTACGGCGCTCGCGCGCGAAAACGCTGGACGTATGACGGTAAAGTCGATTTAGAGGTCGGACGGCCAAGTGGCTACTCACATAATATAGAAACATTGAAACTGGCAGAATGCACAGAGTGCGATGCCAAGAAGAAAGAGAAAAAAAAACTAATTATTTCATTTGTACAGGACATTATCACTTGCGAAATGTCATAAAATATCTAAGTAGGTAAAGACCATTAAGTTAAACCAGTTCGGGGCGTCTAGCGATACGAAACCCGATTTTACTCGGGTCTCGAGGGAAAATTGTGAAATTCACGATATCAACTGAAAACTGATTTTTAAGCTCTTCGGCTTGTTTTAAATCTAGCAGAGTTGAACCGTCGTACTATATCCTAGATCGTTAAACTAACTCTCCGCCAGTAAACACCAATTATTCTGTTTGTCTGTTGAATTACGTATATTAATGCAGAGCTCGTCAGTAGCGGCGTCTGTACAGCGGTGACGCAACATTCAAAGTGACAGATCTCATTCGCGATCGGATGATCGTTGACAGCTGTCAGTTGCAAAAGAAACCGAATAAGAACGTGGAGTTTTTGGCGGGAACGCGGTAAGAGTCATGTCGCCCCATTGTATTTTTTTCCAAAACTAGTGTTTTTCGAGTCTTTATGAATAAAAATAGTAGTGTTTTATTCATAAAGTACCGAATTACAAGCGCGAGACTGGGAAAGTGATATAATGTGCTGAAACATGACTTTTGGTGTTGCTTCCAAAACTCCATTGTATCTTATAGTACAGTCGCCACGCCACTACTATACTAAAGCATGACTAGATTTGACTGGCACAGACTAATTATTACTAATTACTAAAGATTACAAAAAGTATTCTATAATATGTTAATTCAGGCTCTAAACTATATGTGCCAAATTTCATCCGAATCCGTTCAGCACTTTTTGTGTGAAAGAGTAACAAACATTCATCCAACCTCACAAACTTTCACATTATAATATTATTCGCATATTCCACAACGTGCGTTTCTTCGAGTGTTTATGTATTAAATAAGTAGTATTTTTGTTCGTAGTGTCTAATTTCTAGCGTAAATGTGTGAAAGTGATGTAATATAGAACATCTCATGTTACTTCCGAAACTCTCGAAACTTCTAGTAATGGCATTATTTAACTACGGCATGACCGGACTTTTTCCTGACTTAGGCACTTTATGTGACTTTGGTTATGACTTAAACTTATTGACGTGATTTTACTTGTTTAAATTAGCTTCCATAGCGGGAGATAATTTAGAAAACTAATGATAACAAAGCTCTTATATCTATATAATCAATAGCTCTAAGATATCAACTGACGTGTGGAATTACGACAAGACCGCTTTTGCGCTCACAAAAACACACGGGAAATCGGAAAAATATCTTAAAAATATCATTGTTTAAATTGACATAATCTTCGAGGCTTCTATTACAAAAAAGATGTCAAATTCAAATTGAAACATAATGAAACTCCATTGAAAGCAGCGCATTAAAACCTTTTCAGACGAAAATCACAAAGCCCGGGGAAACTCATGACAGCTGTCAACGAAACAAGATGGCCGCCGGCTCATTAGCGGCGAGAGGATTACAACGGATACACAACGTTCATCCAGCGCCAGGGGCGCGTTTAGACACCCGATACCAAGTACCCCTCATGACGTCATTATCACCAATGAGTACAGATTAACTTTTTTAAATAATTTTTGTAAATTAATGTGTTTTTGTAAATTTGGTTCGGAACGAAGAATAGTCACTGCATTTTAAATAGTTGAAAACATGAGCTTTTTCGAGTTAATATTTAGAAGAAAAAAAAAGTGGTATTTTAATTATTAAATTCCGAATTAGTAATAGTTTTTTCGTGTATTTTCCAGAACTCCATAGAAGCTTTTAGTAAAGTTATTTTATCACTTATCTAGCTTCTTCCTAGGGCGATGTCTAAACTTAACTGTGGCTTATTTTATATAACTTTTTTTAACAACTTACATACCTACATCTATAAACATTACGAGGTGTGTCAATGCTAAATTTAAAAAAATACTAGCTCATAACTTTATAAACGCTATAGCTATGCGCTTGTTCAACAATTAATTTCATGTTAGTTGGTGGATCAGGGGCCAAACTTGAAAAGTAGGAATGAAGAGCATACAATCTGTGTATCTTACAGACGAGAGTGAATTGGTATCTTCTAGAGAAGCGTGCTCCATCGTAGATCGCATCTTCACTTAACATCAGGTGAGATGGCGATCAAACGCAAGCCAATTCATCATTAAAAAAAACCTTCGTCTTGCTCTTGTCTTACACCTAGCTAGTTCCCAGACAGAAGTTGTTGTTCGTTCTAGAAGTTCCGGAGTCGTCCTGAATGCAGCCCTGTTCGCCCGCAGAGGACATGGTAATGCGTCACCCGCTTTGTGCCGTAATTACTGTTTTGATTACAGTTTGGAGCTGTGTACGCGAATTTGTGTTAATTTAAATGGAAATCGGGATTAGCGTTATAATACGACCAATTTTTAAGGCTTTATTGTCAGATCTTAACTTATAAGTACTAAAAATGTTGATGTCTTTTTCGTTGTGCATAAGATAAGGACAGCAACAAATTTAATTAATCGCGCACAAAGTACATGTTTTTTTTTTATGGCTGACTGACTAGGTGTTTGACCACAGCTCACCTGATGTTAAGTGACAGTGTGGTCGAAGATGGTAATGCACACCTAGCCTGGAATGGAACTGGCTCTCAAGTGAGGCTGCCGGAACACACCGTTAGATGCTTGGCGGCAGATTTTCAACTTGAGGGTGGTAGTGGGTACTCTACCACCATGCTTTGGTTTCCTCACGATGTTTTCCTTCACCGACAGCTCAAGCTCATTGTTGGGGTTTGAACCCACGCCCTTCGGCATGCGAACCGATCGCGCTAACCACTGAGCTATCATCGCTATAAAAAAAAGAAAAAAAAATCGCTAAGATTGAAAAATTGCCCCTATCATCCGAAACCATTGACTGTTTGTTTTACTTTTACTGGTGGTGGGAGACATCTGTTGTCTAGTAATCTAAATAAATATGATTTAAGTCACTTCATGGACATGTTACGTTTTATATAATTTTCATTCTGTGTTTGTACAGTTTCTATATTTTGTATTTGTGTATGATATTTTGAAGGCCTTTGCTTACTTTTGCTGACAAGGGGGAGGAGGGGGTCAAAAATTGAAAAAAATCTGCTTACGTAATACTTGAACGGCCCCTAGGATAGGAAGTAGAATAGGATAGGATGATTTAGAGATGAGGTACCTTGTTGCCATTGCACTCGTCGGGGCCGTGGTGACATTGGAACTCCCACTTGCCGCCAACTTTGTCGCGCTGGAACAAAAGTGAATTTACATTTGAATTTACTGTAATGCAATTTAAAGAATGAATTTAATGTAATGTAAGTGCACCAATGCTAAAAAGACTTAGCTGATTTTTTTAAAGTTTGTAATATTTCGTATGTTGTAATAGATATGAAACCGAAGGATGACTGACGTGTGTCCAATTACAGCTTGTTCCATTCCCGGCTAGGTGTGTTTACCATGTTCGACCATACCATCACTTAACAGAGTTTGAACTTGAGTTGTAGTCAAACACCTAGCCAGTCAACCTTACTAAAATATAAATAAACAGGTACTCACGGTGCTCTTCCCGTAAGGCACGAGTTTGACCTTGATGGCGCCTCGGAAGTCGCGCCACACTGGCGCGAGCTGCTGCGTGATGAAGCGCTTGCTGTCGGGGCACAGAGCCTCGTAGTACACAGCTATCTTCACCTGGGACAAAGTAAGTAAAACATCTATAAGTAGAACATCTTCGCGGTATAGGCGACACGAGTAGGAAGAGGTGGCGCGGCGGGGGCGGGGACGCTTGCCGGCGATCAGTACGCGAGTGCCGGCCGAGCAGGCGGGGCTAGCACGTCAATGTCATTGTGTTCTGTTACGTAGGTTTATGTTCAAATAGGTTAGTGACTTTTTAATAAAGAAGTAGTTTACGTGTGTCTTATAGATTTGATGTTAGCGGAGCTATGAACAGGAAAGATCGATGGAAGATTAGTTCGTAGCTGCGATGTCGACTTCCCCGCACGCGGCGCGCGCTAAACCTGCGGGAAGCGACGCTAGCAGGGAAGATGCTCTACTTACCGGGGGCCGCGCGCGCTGCAAGTACTTTGCCTGGGATACAAAGCTTCGCGTCAAATTAAACTAGATGGCGCTAGTAGGTACACCTTAAAACGCGCAAACGCTTTCTTCAACTGATTAACACGAACACATCGCAAGCGACGCGTGGACTATTTTAATTACTCTTAGACACGCGATTAGCAAACCTGCAATCAGTAATAAGACGAACGAGACGCTATCTTGAAGGTAATCATACAAATATACATTTATAACGTATGCCTTTTCGTTCGAAAAACTCTTAATCAAAATATCCATACAAACATATGTTTTACAAAATACAAACAAATGACCAAACGTAGCACTCGACGAGCTAGTTTTCTAGTCTTACCAAAGGTAAGAACAAACAGTGGCAAAAAAATGATAACATTTGAAGGAGCGCAGCTTTATAATAAAATATAGTATAATACCCTCACACATTAAAAATGTGAACTCATTTAACGCGTTCAAGTCTCAACTAGCTCAGTACATAATAGCAAATCATTCTCTTTTGGACAAATGAATGCGTTATGTGGGTAGTTAATAAATTTATAAATCTAACAATTAATTTCAATCATCGACGAATGTTTTTTGTGAATCCATATTTAAGTAATCCATTGTTTCTCAAGTAAGTGACAATTGTCTTATTGAGAATAAATTCTTTAAACCTAAACCTAAGAGATAACGCCTGTCCATGACCATTGCACAGAACTTTAAGTAGCAAAACTGTAACTAAGTCCAGGGCATCGCTGTTTTGGCGCTCATTACTTTGAGACTCGTTGGTTAGTCTCAACAGCCCTGTACCCTTCAAAGTAATGTTTACACACTACTGCTTGGCGGCGGAATATCTGGTACTGCGGTGGTACGTAAGTAATCACTACATACAAAGAAAAACATCCAAATTAACCAACATCACAAACACATATATTGTGCTCGTATATTACAAAGAACCCACCTCTGTCTTTTAAATGGTTAAATAAATAGAAATTCGTGCAGACCAAAACCAGAAAAAAAATTCATGAGCTAGTACCACAAGCGGCGGCCTTATCGCTAAAAGCGATCTCTTCCAGGCAACCGAGAATGGGAAAACACATCACTGATTAAGAACAGACTGGAGATGTTGGAACACTATTAAGTTCTAAAACATATACTAATATATACATTTATAAATATACCTACATCACAGCATATTACATATGAAAGAAAAAATCGTCTGTCTGTTCGCGATAAACTTAAAAACTACAAAACGGATTATCATGCGAGTTTCACCAATAGATAGAATGATTCACAAGGAAAGTTTAGGTATATAATTTGTCAAAGTTTTGTTTAAATCGGTTGAAATATGATGATAATTGTTGGAAGTGTCGGTAAAAGTCAAGCCACCTGGGAGCTTTTATCGAAAACGCTGCCTAATCCCTTTGAGATATAACGAAACAATGCATGGCGGGATATTTTACCTTTTGAGGATAGCTTACTATACCCATTCTTAATACCCGTGCGAAGCCGGGGCGGGTCGCTAGTATATTTATATAATAGTAATATTAAAAGTCGGACGGCCAGAAGTTCGAAAAAGTATGGTTGACGTTCCAAAAATCTGTACGAAACGAATTGAATCTACTTTCATTGTTCGAACGGCTGAAGCGTGGAATACGTTACTCAAGTGGGAGTTCCCTGATACAGTCTGGGTGCCTTCAAGCCGCGAGTGAATCGGTTTCTTCTAGGCAAGTGTGCTCCATCGTAGCGTCTTCGCTTTACATCAGGCGAGAAGGCGATCAAACGTAAGCCTATTCATCATACAAAAAAAATATTCAACTTACTTTATCATCTGTCTTCTTGTTTTTAGCGATGACACCGCAGAACAGCGCCACAAGGCAGATTGCCAGAATACTCCGCATTTTGTTCTGTAATAAGAATTGTTATTACTTGGTGGTATTGATATGATTCAGATAAGCTTTTTTTTATTGCTTACAGGCTAGGTGTTTGATCACAGCTCACCTGATGTGAAGTGACGGTGTGGTCGAAGTTGGTAAAGCACACCTAGCCTGGAATGGAACTGGCTCTCAAGTGAGGCTGCCGGAACACACCGTTAGATGCTTGGCGGCAGATTTTCAACTTGAGGGTGGTAGCTAGCCAGCCGAGTACTATCAAGTACCCTACCACCGAGCTATGGTTTCCTCACGATGTTTTCCTTCACTGGCAGCTCAAGCTCATTGTTGGGGTTTGAACCCACGCCCTTATGAGAACCTACCGCGTTAACCACTGAGCCATCATCGCTACAAACAAAGCTGTGGTCAACACCAAGCCTGTCAAATAACAAAAACTAAAAAATGCCAGTACCAATACCAGATATTCTGACGCTAAGCAGTAGTGTGTAAACATTACTGCGTAGAGTACATTACAGGGCTATTGAGACTAACCATCTAGTCTCAAAGTAATGAGCGCCAAAGCAGCGATGCCCTGGACTTTGTTTTACTACTCAAAGTTCTGTGTATCGCTGCAATGGTCATGGACAGGCGTTATGCCTTACCATCACGAGACCATCTTGTTTGTTTACTTACTTCTTACCACAAAAAATAGTAAAAGTTTTTATACAATGCATAGTTAAGTACATTTTAACGCCTTTCTGCGTAACCTTCAAGTTATAATTAGTCAATATGTTTAATACACGAAGGAAAGAAAAAAAACTAAATTTAGAAAAAATATTATTATTATTATTATGCCATATTGCTTTTTTATTATTTGAATATATCGTGCAATTAATACGAATCTAATGTCATTCTTCAAAATCGGTTCAGCCATTTAGGAGTTACGAGGGAACATAGGAAGGAACAACATAAACATATTTGACCTACTGGACAAACACATACCCTTCCTTTTTGGCATCGACGCAATCGGGTAAAAAAGTTGCCTTACTACTACTTTACTAGAGCATATATCGACCGTAGCAAATAACATTGTCGGATCTACATTTTTGCTATTTTCATTTTATTGCATTAAGTAAAGGTCTTAGAATAAGTCTAAAAATGCCCCCACAAATTATTAAATTCCTAAAATCAAACATCTTGATTTTTTCAAGTGGAAAAAGTTGTATGTGTTCAGTGCGCACGATTAATATTGTCGTATAGTACGTTGAGACGGTAACTACCCAGGCCCAGGAGCAGAGAAGACGCGCGGGTCTGCCTCTTCGGACAATGTTACCGGGAGGAGCGCACTCGTTGGTTTTGTTGATGTGCACTTCTACAACTCAACATTGTATTACCTAAGTCCCCGAAATAATTTAAGAATAAAACAATTATATCTTACGGGCGATAACGTATTAAGTGGTACATCCAACATAAATAAGATTTCAAAGTCCAGGGAATACTGTGGGTAGTACCACATCCGACCAAATTCAGAAATCGTTCGGCTAACAATAATGATGGATCTGCCATTTCCGACAAAATAATTGCATGATTTGGCGGTCAACAATGTTGCATGTGCAGTTTCTTATATTTTCGATACATTTTTAATAAATTTGTATATACTATTATATCAGGTAATTCATATTTATATGACATACCAAATTTGGTTACGGTACATTGACTATTGTTCAGTTTATAAACATTTGAAACTTTGAACGGTCGTACTCTAAAGTAGCGATTTTTCACATACGACTATGTTAATTGCTACGGTCGAAATAGCCCTTATTCTGACTTACTTGTGATTGTTAGACACTGGTAATACACACAGAGAGAGATGTCAAACACCTTTCTTATTTAGACGAAAACTCACTGAGTCAATAACTTTGGCCAGTGTCGAGTATCGGGCTTGATTAGCGAGGCGGGTGTCGCGTCGCGTGGTTGAGAGAGCACTGCGGTGCAATTGGCTGTACTGTTAAATCGCAAGTACGTGGGTAAACTACTGAGAGGGCGCTGGGACGCTGACAAGCGGAGCGGTAAGCGGAGCGATCAGCGTTTTTTAAAATGTAACAGTAATGAGACGAACGAGACGCTCTCCTGATGTTAAGAGATAACGCCTGTCCATGACCATTGCAGCGATACACAGAACCTTGAGTAGTAAAACAAAGTCCAGGGCATCGCTGCCTTGGCGCTCATTACTTTGAGACTAGATGGTTAGTCTCAATAGCCCTGTAATTTCGCTGCAGTACCCTTCAAGCCGGAACACAGTAATGTTTACACACTACTGCTTGGTGGTACCTACCTAGACAACCTCCTGGTAAGGAAATCTACCACCAAGTAAAAACAGAAGTATAGTAAGTACTTAACCTGTAACGGGTAGTGCCTCAAGCTTTTAAAGATATAGGCAAGTAACTACACGCCAAATGCTTACTAAAATTTATTTTTAAATTTTTAGTTCGTTGTCCTAGACAAAAGCTTGTTCTTAAAAATATATCTTTTTATTTTAATTAATTATTATGTGTTTGTCTGTTTTCCCACTAATATTATAAATGTGAAAGTTTGGATGGATGTTTGTTACTTAATCACGCCAGAACGGCTGAACGGATCTGCATGAAATTTTGCATGTAGATACTTTAGGCTCTGAAATAAAACATAGGATACTTTTTATCATCATTATCATCCATCACCATGCGGGTAAAACCGTGAAACGCAGCTAGTATGTTATAATTTTAATTTATTTTTCGTAAATAAACCTTTCGATTTCTTTTCTTCGTTGTTTTTTTTTTAATTTCGATTTCTTTTCTTCGTTGTTTTCTTAGCGATGATGGCTCATTGGTTAGCACGGTAGGTTCGCATGCTGAAGGGCGTGGGTTCAAACCCCAACAATGAGCTTGAGCTGCCGGTGAAGGAAGACAACGTGAGGAAACCATAGCGTGGTGGAAGGATACTTTCTAGTACTCGGCTGGCTAGCTACCACCCTCAAGTTGAAAATCTGCCGCCAAGCATCTAACGGTGTGTTCCGGCAGCCTCACTTAAGAGCCAGTTCCATTCCAGGCTACCATTTTCGACCACACCGTCACTTAACATCAGGTGAGCTGTGGTCAAACACATAGCATGTCAGCCAAAAAAAACAACATTAATATCCGCTCCCGCTCCCGCTTCTCCACCGCACCCGCGGCGTGTGCCGCGAGGTCACAAGCTTGACCCAATACCCGGGGACCACAGACCGGCCAGCAGTCGCCAGTGTTGACAACACAAGTACCTACTAAACACGCGTGAAAGTTACTTTCTTAAAATTAGGAAACCGGTACAAGCAGATAAAAGTGAATATTACCGGAAATATGGAAACGTAATCAAGCAATACTTGTTATAATATTTGATGTCGCATGATCTTCGTCATTAATTTGATTACTATATGCACCTGACCTAACTTAAAAAGGCTTACTACAAAATATCAGATTATCTAGACGATAAAAAAGCTTGGGACGAGTTTTGCTCCAACTCGAAAACTAACAATCTAACAAGGTAAAGGTTTCTTGTTCGCTTCTTTACTTTACCTCAAAAAGATTGAAGTGAACGAAAGATCAAAGTGATCACTCTATTTCCTAGTTTTAAGTATGTTTATAATTTGTGACGTGTGACGTGTCCAAGAGTCCTGTAAGGTCTAGAGGAAATAAAGCACTTTGAGTTTTGAGTTTTTTGAGTCTTATAGAACCTCACATCTCTTTTATTTTTATAAATACATACAGAACACCCGGACACAGAACAAACATTTGTTTACACCACAAAATGTTTGTCCTGGGCGGGAATCGAATCCACGTCTTACCGCTTTTAAGGCAAACATACTACCTATGAGCCAACAGGGTTGTCCCGGAGCTGTCCAGACTTGGTCATAAATAGTTCAGTTTTTAAGGGTTCCGTACCTCAAAAAGAAAAAATGGAACCCTTATAGGATCACTTTGTTGTCCGTCCGTCTGTCTGTCAAGACCCTTTTTCTCGGGAAAGCGTGGAGGTATCAAGCTGAAATTCATATCAAATACTCAAGTTTACTGTCCCTTGGAGCTGTGGAAACATCAAACTTCTAAGTCAACGCAATCAAAAGATACAGCCGTTTATGCTGCAAATGTTCGGCACTCGCAAGGGAATCAAAACCTACAGGGTACTTCCCGTGAACTCAGAATCTTGACATTTGGTACGAAGCAACGTCTTATGGCACAGATAAAGGAAACGTTGCGAGCCCCCTTAAATATTAATTTTATTTTATTTTTAGTATTTGTTGTTATAGCGGCAGAAATTCATAATTGATAAAAATTTCAACTGTCTAACTATCGCGGTTCTTGAGATACAGCCTGGCGACAGACAGACGGACGGACAGACAGCGAAGTCTTAGTAATAGGGTCCCGTTTTTACTCTTTGGGTACGGAACCCTAAAAAACAATTGACTTCAAAAATTGCATCATAAAATTAAATAAAATTGTTAAACAAATAATTGTATAATAATTAAATAATTATTATTACATGACCAATGTCATTACCATATAAAAACACAGTTCAAGGTCAGTTGTAAAACCTCACTAAAGACAGATCGTCAAACTTATAGAAAGATTGTTCGATAAGCCAGTTCCTTAGTTACTAAACTATCAAAACTACCAAACTATCCATGGTTGAAAAAAAAATCTGTCTTTTTACACAAAGAAGTGTAATTTTTAAGGATTCATGTACGCATGTATGTGTTTCTTTATTCCACACATAGACAGTGTGTCTGTTTTTTTATATCTGACAGGCTTGGTGTTTGACCACAGCTCACCTGATGTTAAGTGACGGTGCGGTCGAAAATGGTAAAACACACCTAGCCTGGAATGGAACTGGCTCTCAAGTGAGGCTGCCGGAACACACCGTTAGATGCTTGGGGGCAGATTTTAAACATGAGGGTGGTAGCTAGCCAGCCGAGTTCTAGAAAGTACCCTACCACCACGCTATGGTTTCCTCACGATGTTTTCCTTCACCCACAGCTCAAGCTTATTGTTGAGGTTTGAACCCACGCCCTTTGGCATGCGAACCGATCACGCTAACCACTGAGTTACCTATTTTTATCATACAGTACTCTTTCCCAAGCCAGAACTGGTTTCAATAACACTAAGTATAATTTAACCAGTACATAAGTAAGTATGAACAATCTAGAGCAGGGCTGCCAAACCCAAATACGTCAGGGCCATTAAAAATTACTATATAGAATAGAATGATTCTAAACAAAAATATTTTTTTAGTGTAAAAATTTATGACGAGAGCTAGACGCTCTCCTTTTGATAAAGACAACGCATTTACATGGCCATTGCAGCGGTACACAGAACTTTGAGTAGCAAAACAAAGTCCAGGGCGTCGCTGCTTTGGCGCTCATTACTTTGAGGTTTTCGATGGTACTCAACAGCCTTGTAAAGTCGCTCTTCGAACCAACATAAAAATTAGAAAATTTGTTAAATTATATAAAAAGGTTAAAGTGGACGGTTCACACGCCGAAGGGCGTGGATTCAAACCCCAACAATAAGCTTGAGCTGTTGGTGAAAGAAAACATCGTGAGGAAATCATAGCGTGGTGGTAGGGTACTTTCTAGTACTCGGCTGGCTAGCTACCACACGAGAGTTGAAATTCTGCCTAACGGTGTGTTCCGGCAGCTTCACTTGAAAGCCAGTCCCATTCCAGGTTAGGTGTGCTTTACCATCTTCAACTATACCATCACTTAACATCAGGTGAGCTGTAATCAAACACCTAGCTTACCAACTAAAATATATACTTATACATACATATACATAATCACACTAAAATTATAAAGGCGAAAGTTTGTGAGTGTGTTTGTATGTTTGCTACTTATTCACGCTCAAACGGTTGGACCAATTTTGATGAAATTTCGTATGGAGGTAACTGACACCATAAATTAACACATAGGCTAGCCTGGAATGGAACTGAATCTCAAAGGCTGCCGGAACACACTATATGTTATTTATTCTTAAATCTTTTTAATTATCAGTTCAGCCGTGCTCAGGGCAGCATGCGAATTGCGGGCCGTGCTCGGGGCGGCATGCGAGTCGCGGGCCGCGGTTTGGGCAGCCCTGATTTAATTCACTCGCAGCAATCTAGGTTGCCTTAATGGTGTACTGTTACAGCATTTGTACTTTGACTCGAGCATCACACATTCCAGTCCAATGACTGCAGAATGGAGACAAGTGAACTAGTTGTTGGATTAGATGTCGGGATTAAATTAAAAGTTTTTTTTTTAAATCGTGTTTTTTTTGGGACTATGAACTAAAAATGTAAAAATAAATTCTAGTAAATATTTGGCGTGTAGGTACTTACCTATATCGATAAACGCTTGAGGCACAGAAGTACAGTAAGTACTTAACCTGTAGCGGGAAGTGCCTCAAGCTTTTAAGGCTATAGGCAAGTACCTACACGCCAAATAAACAATAAGTAATAAAATAAATAATTTTTAATTCATAGTCACAGATAAAAGCTTGTTTAAAAAAAAATATACTTTTAATTTATTTTTTAACTTTTAAACATAAAGATAAAGATAAAGATTTATTTATTTTTTGGTAGAGTATTTTAGAGATTGCTCCTCAAAACGAATCAATCGAGCCCAAACTCGGTGGGATTACATCATCATCATCATCAACCATAGGACGTCCACTGCTGGACATAGGCCTCCTCCTGGGGGGGTTTGCCAATACTCGCCACGCTTGGCAGGCGGGTTGGCGAGCGCAGTTAGGTGTTATTGATCAAGGAAGACGCTGCTGCCCATCTTCCGGATTACATCCCTTAGCCGACTCTTACGGCAACCACGGGTAGAGAGGGTGGGGTACTATTCTTCCGCCGGCACCACCACGGCAACGGTGGGATTATGTTGTTTTATTACAGAGATGCCGTGGCCACCTTCTAGCTTCATCATCAGACCCTGGATGTCGTCTAGGCATAAAGTGATCAAGACGAATCAATCGAGTCGAAACTCGATGGGTTCATTTATTTTAGTTCAAAAGTTCCTATGGCCATCTTCCGTCTCCATCATCAGACCAGCTCCATGGTACCATATCATTGTATTGTCACCAAAGATACGAAGATTGAGTCCAATCGGACATCGGGAAGTGGGTCAAATTTATCTTTCAAGATTCCACCCGAACAAACATAGTTACCTACATACATTGCAAGTTAAATAAAAGACTGTGTTGGCACTTTTATTTATTTTTTAAATTATGGCTGGCAGGCTAGGTTTTTGACCACAACTCACTTGATGTTAAGTGACGGTGTGGTCGAAGATAGTAAAGCACACCTAGCCTGGAATGGAACTGGCTCTCAAGTGAGGCTGCCGGAACACACCGTTAGATGCTTGGCGGCAGATTTTCAACTTGAGGGTGGTAGCTAGCCAGCCGAGTACTAGAAAGTACCCTACCACCACGCTATGGTTTCCTTTACCGGCAGCTCAAGCTCATTGTTGGGGTTTGAACCCACGCCCTTCGGCATGCGAACCAACCGCGCTAACCACTGAGCTATCATCGCTATAAATATTATGTAGTTATTCAAATTCTTCAAAACACAATACTAATATTTAAAAAAAACAGCAGTGTCATATATGTTGGTCAAATTCAAAGTACTTTGACATTTGACCCTTAATTGCTATTATTTGCCACTAAAACTCGCGTCCATTCAACTAGAAAACAGACAAGATTAAACGACAGATTCCCTTGAATCTAGCTAAGAACATCCTCGGTCGTGTCACCTTCCAAACAAAAAAAACTAAACCAAAATCGGTGCAGCCGTTCCCAACAAGCACACAAACACACACGTTAAACTTACAAATATAAATTAACAATTAAAAAACCAACTTCATGCCGCTAATCTAGCACACGGCTAGGTTTTAGGTATTATGGTTTAAAATCAAATTAGTCAACCGATTTTTGTAATTTCTATGGGACCAATCTGAAAGTATATCCTTTACAATAAAAATATATAAACATATTATGCGACACTATAAAATTTGAGGGTTACCCTAGATTTTTATGGGATCCCATCATTAGATCCTGACTTGATGCCAATGGGAATCTTGAATCAACCCAGGCGTTTATGTAAAGGTATTGAGACGAACGAGACGCTCTCCTGATGGTAACAGATAACGCCTGTCCATGACGCAGCGATACACAGAACTTTGAGTAACAAAACAATCTCTAGGGCATTACTTTGACACTAGATGGTTAATCTCAATTGTCCTGTAATTTAGCCGGAACACAGTAATATTTCCACACTACTACTTGGCGGCAGAATATCGGCGGTGGTAAAAAAAAAAAGATAAAGAGAACCTCATTTTGTTAAAAAGTAAAACACTTCTTTGTTTGCGTCGAGGGTTAAAATAATGAAATACAAACCTTTTTTAAAACTCTTAATACCGCTTTGATCATAGAATTCACTGCACTTTTTACGAGTTAAATATACGAGCAAATACAAGCGTTCCTTGCAAGCAAGTAGTTGGTACTGGTGTGGAGATATCAAGTTATAATTAGGTATATATTAAGTTACTTGACCTGTGGCCGAACAATCACATGATAAAACTGCAGAGACAGTTTTATAAAAGTACATGAGTAAGTGTTATTTTAATGGAGCCGTGTTGTACCTAATCAATTTTTTATATTTTTTAATATTGTTTTGGCGTAACAAACTTTGTGCGATGTTTTCACTTGGTTGTAGATCTACGTAATTAGAAGTCGTCAAATACCACCGCAGTACTAGGTAATGGAGCTACGAGCTAGTACAAGCTATGGAGAGGGCTATGCTCGGAGTTTCTCTACGAGAGCGAATCAGAAATGAGGAGATCCGTAGACGAACCAAAGTTACCGACATAGCACTACGTATTAGCAAGTTAAAGTGGCAGTGGGCAGGGCACATAGCACGCAGAACTGATGGCCGATGGGGCTGCAAAGTTCTGGAGTGGAGACCACGGACCGGCAAGCGCAGCGTAGGACGTCCACCCACAAGGTGGACAGACGACCTCATAAAGACCGCAGGAACGCGCTGGATGCGAGCCGCTTCCAACCGGTCTTTATGGAAGTCAATGGGGGAGGCCTATGTCCAGCAGTGGACGTTCTACGGCTGAAATGATGATGATGATGATGATGATGACTAGGTAATCTGACGTTAAGCAGTAGTGTGAAAACATTACTGTGTTCCGGTTTGAAGCAGCGAGATGACTAACCATCGAAAGTCTCAAAGTAATGAGCGCCAAAGCAGCGATGCCCTGGACTTTTTGTTACTCAAAGTTCTGTGTATCGCTGCAATACAATAATTTAAGAATACTAATAATTACATTTAAGAATATTAAATACTGAACAAGAACGGTCAAGCGCGAACCGAATTCACACTGCTAGATTTGATTCCGTTCCAGCACAGGTTTGATTCCGTTCCACCATAAGACACAAAAAAAAAAGTGTCAACAGAACCTCTAGTCCTTCGAGCCGGATCTTTGTGATCCCAATAACTGGTCCTTTTGAGCCGAACCTTTGTTATCTGAAGTTTCTGCCTATCGCCACTTCAAGAAAACAGCAATGCTGCAGACCAGAACACAGCGCAATGAAGCAACAAAGGCGCCGTCCCAGAAACTCATGTAGATATACTCAAAATCATTTTCTATTTCCTTTGGCATCACACTCTATGCATTCTACCAATTTCAACTTTCAAAAATGTTTATGATCACATTATGCTTTATATTTTATGCATCAAGAAAATTACAATTTTACAAAATTGAAGGATACAAAAACTATTACGTTTGTCTTGGTATCTTAATACTTGTAAAAAGGAGAAATGATAAAACACTTAACAGCCAAAAAACTGACTTCACGCAACACGGTTTTTTTTTTTTTAATTTATATGTTGGGAGATTGGCTTAGGAAGAAAAGTTACCAAGCAGTAGTATGCGAACATTACTGTGTTCCGGTTTGAAGGGTACTGCGTGAAATTACAGGGCTGTTGAGACTAACCATCTAATGTCCCAAAGCAGTGACGCCCTGAACTTTGTTTTGCTACTCAAAGTTCTGTGTGTCGCTGCAATGGTCATGGACAGGCGTTATCTCTTAACATCAGGAGAGCGTCTCCTTCGTCCCATTACGTTTTACATTTAAAAAAAACTGCTAATTAAAATTGTATTGTACAAATATTTCTTTTGTCGATGACAGTAAAAACTTTTTAAATCAATCACTATTCCGCCACAGATAACATAACATCAGTTTGGAACTCTTATCACAGCTAGCGCCAGGAAAATGTATATAAATATTACTTATTATCCTGTACTTATTCTGATAAACGTCACACTAATAATAAACATCTTATCAAACAAAGGTTATCTAATATAGATTGATTAATAGTTGCAAACTACGTAACTATGGCCACAGATTTTTTTTTTGTTAATTTTTTCCCTTTCGGGAAAGGCAAAGGGTGTCAAGCCCATACAGCCATCGTCTGATGTTGTTAAATTAATGCTCTCAATTTGTTTCTTTTTCTTTTTGGCGTAGCACTTTGTAAATTTGCCATAGTCGAGCATTTCGATTTAAAGTTTCGGCAACCTTGGGAGACCGTCTGGTTACCAATCTATTGGTTCTGGGTTCGAATCCACGGCACGCACACGTATTTCTAAGCTATTTAAGATGTATGAAATATTCCACCCTGCACTTAATCAGTGTGCTGTACTATATTTTTTTTATTTCAAGCTGCTTACCCATATTATTTAATTTTATACAAATCTAAATTAAAACTAATAAATTGTTACAAATATTTAAAAAAAAATGTCAAGAAAATAATAAAAATGTGAAACAAGCTTTCTCAAACATATAAGGAATCAATATTATGATTTTGACGTCTCTAAAGCTGTTGCCAAAGGGCAGTTGTTCCAGATTTGCTCCCCTTAGATACGGGGCAGGCCCTGACCCCAAACATCAATGAATCACATAAAAGTGTCCTCAGCGGAAATCGAACCCACGCCGTACAATTCAAGAACCATAACCACAATATGACTAACATCAATTGTCCAGTTACCTAGCATCACAGACCTCGGTGACTATTCAATTACTTCTACAACGAAGGTCATATAAAATGGTCGTGTTCTCCAATCTAACGGCAGCTGTCCGGTCGTGCAAAGTTGAAAGGCCTGCAGGTCAAGTTATACTAGTTAGGTTTCCGTCGATTGGTGTCGCAAGGGTCGTCCATTCACCCTAGAGATTGAGAAAGATTGTGACCTCTGGATAAGAAATTGCTTCGTACTGGTCTCGTCCTGTGACCACTGACTCTATGTCTTCTGTCTGTATGACTTTTCCTTTTGAACCTTGTTAGACAGCTTAATAGCAGTTAGCGCCGGATCTAGGGGGGCGAACCGGGACACCTGCCAGAGTTCATCTGATCAGAGGCATCTTCACGGGGCGCCAAAATCATAACGTATGTTCCTCATATGCTTTAATAGAAAGCTAGTTTCACAAAGCATCCAGCGCATTGTTCTATCGATCATAAAACGCCAGCTGGAAATTTTATCTTCAGGAAAACGCGACGTTCCAAATTTTAAATTGTATACCTATATGTTAACGGCAATGTATGTAATCCGTCATTGTACACAATTCCTAGGAAATGTATATAATTCCTTAAATCGCACGAACATGTGTGAAATAAATTATATTAAACACATTTTATAGGAAATCTACACATTTCCTAAATAGCAATCGGAAATGTTTATAAGAATAATATAAGTCGATTTTGTGATAAATACACTTTAAAAGTTAATAGATAGTTGATTTTTGAAGCTTTAATTAGTAAGATAATATGAAGATATTATATTTTACGGTATGATTGTTACCTGATTGTCTCAACGAGTGCTATAATGAAAATTATTATTCTCATTTTAACAACGTGTTTTATTACGGAAAACATTATTTTTATGCATTTCTAAATACGATATTGGAATTATATACATTTCCTAAATAGCTTCAGAATTGTATACAATTCCTAGGATTTGTATACAATTCCTAGATTTCAAACATTTCCGTTAACACCGAGCAAAGCTACTGACTAAGTACATTACAAGTGTACATCTAAGAAAGGGTACTTATTCTTCCGATAACAAAAATGCCACCCATATATTTGTGAGTTTTTTTTTAATTTATTACAAACTGGAGGGCGGGAGCACAGGAGAGCGGTTCGACCGTCCCATTATACAAAATTGACCTACTTTCACAAAATATAGCTGTGGTCAAACACTTAGTCTGTCAACTATAAAAAAACGCGCGAACTTATCCTAACCTAAAATAAGGTTTCTCCGCCAGCGAGACATTCACTCACATCACTTGACGACATCACCAATTTAAAATACATATACAGTAAGCAGTTGGATAGTAGTTAGATCCAATGCATACGAGAACGTGAAGTGCCGTATAATGACTGACCCAGACAGGCGTGACCCGGGGCAGCGACACACGGAGCTCGATCTAACGACTATATTACGTATAAAAGTTTTGACCAGGGTTTGACCAGTGGTAGCTAGCCAGCCGAGTACTAGATAGGGTTATCACCACGCTATGGTTTCTTCACGTTGTTTCCCGGCAGCTCAAGCTCACTGTTGGGGTTTAAGCCGCGCTAACCACTGATCTTGATTGTAGCGATGATAGCTCAGTAGTAAGCGCGGTCGGTTCGCATGCCGAAGGGCGTGGGTTCAAACCCCAACAATGAGCTTGAGCTGCCGGTGAAGGAAAACATCGTGAGGAAACTATAGCGTGGTGGTAGGGTACTTGCTAGTACTCGGCTGGCTAGCTACCACCCTCAAGTTGAAAATCTGCCGCCAAGCATCTAACGGTGTGTTCTGGCAGCCTCACTTGAAAGCCAGTTCTATTCCAGGCTAGGTGTGCTTTACCATCTTCGACCACACCGTCACTTAATATCAGGTGAGTTGTGGTCAAACAACTAGCCTATCAACCATAAAAAAAAACTATTGGCCTTTTTGCACACGCTTCTTTATTCTGAAGTTGTCCTTCAGGTAAAAGTCCTTGTGCGTGGTAGCCAAAAAACTAGCTAGAAACTGCCAAAGTAAGTAAAATATCTATAAATAGAATATAAAAATAAATAAATAAAATAAATATTGTAGGACACATTACACACAGCGCCATCTGACCCCAAACTAAGCAGAGCTTGTGTGATGGAAGTCAGATAACTGATAGGATACATAAATATATTTTTTTTTGTAAATACATACTTATAATACATACAGAACACCCAGACACAGAACAAACGTTTGTTTATACCAAACAAACATTTGTCCTTGGCGGGAATCGAACCCACGCCCTACAGCTCAGGCAGACATACTCCCAATGAGCCAACAGGGCTGTCAACCCACCACTGTCAACCACTTGCGTCGCCTATGTATCTCCGCGATATATAGGCGACGCAAGTGGTAAGAGGCGGCGCGGCGGGGGCGGGGGACGCTTGCCGGCGATCAGTACGCGAGTGCCGGCCGAGCAGGCGGGGCTAGCACGTCAATGTCGTTGTGTTCTGTTACGTAGGTTTATGTTCAAATAGGTTAGTGACTTTTTAATAAAGAGGTCGTTTACGTCTGTCTTATAGATTTGATGTTAGCGAAGCTACGAACAGAAAAGATGGAAGATTTGTTCGTAGCTGCGATGTCGACATCCCTGCACGCGGCGCGCACTAAACCTGCGTGAAGCAACGCTAGCAGGGAAGATGCTCTACTTACTGGGGGCCGCGCGCGCTGCAAGTACTCTGGCACTGTTATTTATTCTGGGTCTTAAGTATTATTACAAAACCAACAATAGTTAAGCATGACACGGGTGAAGCAAAATTCCCAGGCGTTCGACCTTGAAGTTATCTGTTCACTTTTAACCGGGCTTTTGTTCTTATATCTAATGTATGACACATAATAAATAAAATGTAATGAACTTAACACTGTGTTCTCTAACTTAACATTACTTGTAGATATGTGACTTATTTATAACTAACGACTTGCCCCGGCTTCGCACGGGCAGTAAGAATGGGTATAGTAAGCTATCTTTAAAAGATATATGCCACCGCGGACTTGTCTGTAGATCTATAAAAGAGAAATATCCCGCCATTAATTGTTTTGTTATATCTGTAGACAGCCCTGGTGGCTCATTGGGAGTATGTCTGCCTGAGCTGTAAGGCGTGATTTCGATTCCCGCCATGACAAATTTTTGTTTGGTATAAACAAATGTTTGTTCTGTGTTCTGTATGTATTTACAAAAAAAAAAAAGTATTTAAGTAGTCTATCAGTTATCTGACTTCCATCACACAAGCTCTGTTTAGTTTGGGGTCAGATGGCGCTGTGTGTAATGTGTCCTACAAATATTTAAATATCTAATAATATCCGACGATATTAGTTTATTTATTTATAAATGTTTGTCCTAAAATGAAGTTAACAGTACCGTGTTCCGGTTCGAAGCAAACTGCAGCTGGTAGGTTTTAAACAGATAAGTATGTGTTTGTTGAGAAGAATGTCGGGCGGCTGGGATATACTAGCCTGCACTATAAATAAGCATTAAGCACAAATGCAATGAGGATACCAATGTAGACAATTTAAATAACGACAACATAAAGGTGTTTTTTATGATGAAGTATTGAGACGTAGAAAAACCTGATGGTAAGATAAAACGCATGACCATTGCAGCGATACACAGAACTTTGAGTAGTACACGTATAATAAGACGAATTGAGAATCTCCTTCTTTTGTTGAAGTCGGTTACAGGGCGTCGCTATCATGGCGCTCATTACTTTTTGAGACTTTCGATGGTTAGTATCAACAGCCCTGTAATTTCACTGCAGCGCCCTTTAAAACGGAACACAATAATGTTTACACACTACTGCTTGCAGAATATCTGGTACTGCAGTGGTGCCTAGACGACCTCCTATGCTAAGGATATCTACCACAAGTTAAACTAGGTTTATCAATATAGAAAAGACTTATCTTCAAATGAATAAAGATATTTTCATAAATTATGGCTAATAACAATTTATTTACATATTACACAAGGTGGACAGACGACCTCATAAAGACCGCAGGAACGCGCTGGATGCGAGCCGCTTCCAACCGGTCTTTATGGAACTCAATGGGGGAGGCCTATGTCCAGCAGTAGACGTTCTACGGCTGAAATTATGATGATGATGATGATGATGACTAGGTAATCTGACGTTAAGCAGTAGTGTGAAAACATTACTGTGTTCCGGTTTGAAGCAGCGAGATGACTAACCATCGAAAGTCTCAAAGTAATGAGCGCCAAAGCAGCGATGCCCTGGACTTTTTGTTACTCAAAGTTCTGTGTATCGCTGCAATACAATAATTTAAGAATACTAATAATTATATTTAAGAATATTAAATACTGAACAAGAACGGTCAAGCGCGAACCGAATTCATACTGCTAGATTTGATTCCGTTCCAGCACAGGTTTGATTCCGTTCCACCATAAGACACAAAAAAAAAAGTGTCAACAGAACCTCTAGTCCTTCGAGCCGGATCTTTGTGATCCCAATAACTGGTCCTTTTGAGCCGAACCTTTGTTATCTGAAGTTTCTGCCTATCGCCACTTCAAGAAAACAGCAATGCTGCAGACCAGAACACAGCGCAATGAAGCAACAAAGGCGCCGTCCCAGAAACTCATGTAGATATACTCAAAATCATTTTCTATTTCCTTTGGCATCACACTCTATGCATTCTACCAATTTCAACTTTCAAAAATGTTTATGATCACATTATGCTTTATATTTTATGCATCAAGAAAATTACAATTTTACAAAATTGAAGGATACAAAAACTATTACGTTTGTCTTGGTATCTTAATACTTGTAAAAAGGAGAAATGATAAAACACTTAACAGCCAAAAAACTGACTTCACGCAACACGCTTTTTTTTTTTTAATTTATATGTTGGGAGATTGGCTTAGGAAGAAAAGTTACCAAGCAGTAGTATGCGAACATTACTGTGTTCCGGTTTGAAGGGTACTGCGTGAAATTACAGGGCTGTTGAGACTAACCATCTAATGTCCCAAAGCAGTGACGCCCTGAACTTTGTTTTGCTACTCAAAGTTCTGTGTGTCGCTGCAATGGTCATGGACAGGCGTTATCTCTTAACATCAGGAGAGCGTCTCCTTCGTCCCATTACGTTTTACATTTAAAAAAAACTGCTAATTAAAATTGTATTGTACAAATATTTCTTTTGTCGATGACAGTAAAAACTTTTTAAATCAATCACTATTCCGCCACAGATAACATAACATCAGTTTGGAACTCTTATCACAGCTAGCGCCAGGAAAATGTATATAAATATTACTTATTATCCTGTACTTATTCTGATAAACGTCACACTAATAATAAACATCTTATCAAACAAAGGTTATCTAATATAGATTGATTAATAGTTGCAAACTACGTAACTATGGCCACAGATTTTTTTTTTGTTAATTTTTTCCCTTTCGGGAAAGGCAAAGGGTGTCAAGCCCATACAGCCATCGTCTGATGTTGTTAAATTAATGCTCTCAATTTGTTTCTTTTTCTTTTTGGCGTAGCACTTTGTAAATTTGCCATAGTCGAGCATTTCGATTTAAAGTTTCGGCAACCTTGGGAGACCGTCTGGTTACCAATCTATTGGTTCTGGGTTCGAATCCACGGCACGCACACTTATTTCTAAGCTATTTAAGATGTATGAAATATTCCACCCTGCACTTAATCAGTGTGCTGTACTATATTTTTTTTATTTCAAGCTGCTTACCCATATTATTTAATTTTATACAAATCTAAATTAAAACTAATAAATTGTTACAAATATTTAAAACAAATGTCAAGAAAATAATAAAAATGTGAAACAAGCTTTCTCAAACATATAAGGAATCAATATTATGATTTTGACGTCTCTAAAGCTGTTGCCAAAGGGCAGTTGTTCCAGATTTGCTCCCCTTAGATACGGGGCAGGCCCTGACCCCAAACATCAATGAATCACATAAAAGTGTCCTCAGCGGAAATCGAACCCACGCCGTACAATTCAAGAACCATAACCACAATATGACTAACATCAATTGTCCAGTTACCTAGCATCACAGACCTCGGTGACTATTCAATTACTTCTACAACGAAGGTCATATAAAATGGTCGTGTTCTCCAATCTAACGGCAGCTGTCCGGTCGTGCAAAGTTGAAAGGCCTGCAGGTCAAGTTATACTAGTTAGGTTTCCGTCGATTGGTGTCGCAAGGGTCGTCCATTCACCCTAGAGATTGAGAAAGATTGTGACCTCTGGATAAGAAATTGCTTCGTACTGGTCTCGTCCTGCGACTCTATGTCTTTTGTCTGTATGACTTTTCCTTTTGAACCTTGTTAGACAGCTTAATAGCAGATAGCGCCGGATCTAGGGGGGCGAACCGGGACACCTGCCAGAGTTCATCTGATCAGAGGCATCTTCACGGGGCGCCAAAATCATAACGTATGTTCCTCATATGCTTTAATAGAAAGCTAGTTTCACAAAGCATCCAGCGCATTGTTCTATCGATCATAAAACGCCAGCTGGAAATTTTATCTTCAGGAAAACGCGACGTTCCAAATTTTAAATTGTATACCTATATGTTAACGGCAATGTATGTAATCCGTCATTGTACACAATTCCTAGGAAATGTATATAATTCCTTAAATCGCACGAACATGTGTGAAATAAATTATATTAAACACATTTTATAGGAAATCTACACATTTCCTAAATAGCAATCGGAAATGTTTATAAGAATAATATAAGTCGATTTTGTGATAAATACACTTTAAAAGTTAATAGATAGTTGATTTTTGAAGCTTTAATTAGTAAGATAATATGAAGATATTATATTTTACGGTATGATTGTTACCTGATTGTCTCAACGAGTGCTATAATGAAAATTATTTATCTCATTTTAACAACGTGTTTTATTACGGAAAGCATTATTTTTATGCATTTCTAAATACGATATTGGAATTATATACATTTCCTAAATAGCTTCAGAATTGTATACAATTCCTAGATTTCAAACATTTCCGTTAACACCGAGCAAAGCTACTGACTAAGTACATTACAAGTGTACATCTAAGAAAGGGTACTTATTCTTCCGATAACAAAAATGCCACCCATATATTTGTGAGTTTTTTTTAAATTTATTACAAACTGGAGGGCGGGAGCACAGGAGAGCGGTTCGACCGTCCCATTATACAAAATTGACCTACTTTCACAAAATATAGCTGTGGTCAAACACTTAGTCTGTCAACTATAAAAAAAAACGCGCGAACTTATCCTAACCTAAAATAAGGTTTCTCCGCCAGCGAGACATTCACTCACATCACTTGACGACATCACCAATTTAAAATACATATACAGTAAGCAGTTGGATAGTAGTTAGATCCAATGCATACGAGAACGTGAAGTGCCGTATAATGACTGACCCAGACAGGCGTGACCCGGGGCAGCGACACACGGAGCTCGATCTAACGACTATATTACGTAAAAAAGTTTTGACCAGGGTTTGACCAGTGGTAGCTAGCCAGCCGAGTACTAGATAGGGTTATCACCACGCTATGGTTTCTTCACGATGTTTCCCGGCAGCTCAAGCTCATTGTTGGGGTTTAAGCCGCGTTACCCACTGATCTTGATTGTAGCGATGATAGCTCAGTAGTAAGCGCGGTCGGTCCGCATGCCGAAGGGCGTGGGTTCAAACCCCAACAATGAGCTTGAGCTGCCGGTGAAGGAAAACATCGTGAGGAAACTATAGCGTGGTGGTAGAGTACTCTCTAGTACTCGGCTGGCTAGCTACCACACGAGAGTTGAAAATCTGCCGCCAAGCATCTAACGGTGTGTTCCGGCAGCCTCACTTGAGAGCCAGTTCTATTCCAGGCTAGGTGTGCTTTACCATCTTCGACCACACCGTCACTTAATATCAGGTGAGTTGTGGTCAAACAACTAGCCTATCAACCATAAAAAAAAACTATTGGGCTTTTTGCACACGCTTCTTTATTCTGAAGTTGTCCTTCAGGTAAAAGTCCTTGTGCGTGGTAGCCATATATAGCCGCGATATATAGGCGACGCAAGTGGTAAGAGGCGGCGCGGCGGGGGCGGGGGACGCTTGCCGGCGATCAGTACGCGAGTGCCGGCCGAGCAGGCGGGGCTAGCACGTCAATGTCATTGTGTTCTGTTACGTAGGTTTATGTTCAAATAGGTTAGTGACTTTTTAATAAAGAGGTCGTTTACGTCTGTCTTATAGATTTGATGTTAGCGAAGCTACGAACAGAAAAGATGGAAGATTTGTTCGTAGCTGCGATGTCGACATCCCTGCACGCGGCGCGCACTAAACCTGCGTGAAGCAACGCTAGCAGGGAAGATGCTCTACTTACTGGGGGCCGCGCGCGCTGCAAGTACTCTGGCACTGTTATTTATTCTGGGTCTTAAGTATTATTACAAAACCAACAATAGTTAAGCATGACACGGGTGAAGCAAAATTCCCAGGCGTTCGACCTTGAAGTTATCTGTTCACTTTTAACCGGGCTTTTGTTCTTATATCTAATGTATGACACATAATAAATAAAATGTAATGAACTTAACACTGTGTTCTCTAACTTAACATTACTTGTAGATATGTGACTTATTTATAACTAACGACTTGCCCCGGCTTCGCACGGGCTGTAAGAATGGGTATAGTAAGCTATCTTTAAAAGATATATGCCACCGCGGACTTGTCTGTAGATCTATAAAAGAGGAATATCCCGCCATTAATTGTTTTGTTATATCTGTAGACAGCCCTGGTGGCTCATTGGGAGTATGTCTGCCTGAGCTGTAAGGCGTGATTTCGATTCCCGCCATGACAAATTTTTGTTTGGTATAAACAAATGTTTGTTCTGTGTTTGTGTTCTGTATGTATTTACAAAAAAAAAAGTATTTAAGTAGTCTATCAGTTATCTGACTTCCATCACACAAGCTCTGCTTAGTTTGGGGTCAGATGGCGCTGTGTGTAATGTGTCCTACAAATATTTAAATATCTAATAATATCCGACGATATTAGTTTATTTATTTATAAATGTTTGTCCTAAAATGAAGTTAACAGTACCGTGTTCCGGTTCGAAGCAAACTGCAGCTGGTAGGTTTTAAACAGATAAGTATGTGTTTGTTGAGAAGAATGTCGGGCGGCTGGGATATACTAGCCTACACTATAAATAAGCATTAAGCACAAATGCAATGAGGATACCAATGTAGACAATTTAAATAACGACAACATAAAGGTGTTTTTTATGATGAAGTATTGAGACGTAGAAAAACCTGATGGTAAGATAAAACGCATGACCATTGCAGCGATACACAGAACTTTGAGTAGTACACGTATAATAAGACGAATTGAGAATCTCCTTCTTTTGTTGAAGTCGGTTACAGGGCGTCGCTATCATGGCGCTCATTACTTTTTGAGACTTTCGATGGTTAGTATCAACAGCCCTGTAATTTCACTGCAGCGCCCTTCAAAACATAACACAATAATGTTTACACACTACTGCTTGCAGAATATCTGGTACTGCAGTGGTGCCTAGACGACCTCCTGCTTAGGATATCTACCACAAGTAAAATTAGGTTTATCAATATAGAAAAGACTTATCTTCAAATGAATAAAGATATTTTCATAAATTATGGCTAATAACAATTTATTTACATATTTATTTTATTTTATTTTTATTATGATAGGAAAACTTACAGCTAGGAACACAGACAAATACAATAAATAAGAATGGAAGGCCAATTAAAAGTTTTCACAGGTAAATAAAGAAGAATATGGTAGGAGACGACAATTTTAATCAAGCAACCTTTAAAGAAAAAAAAACTAAAAACTAAATTCGATTTAGCCGTTTTAGAGCTACGAAACCACAACAAACAAGACAGCATCACGCGACAATTATGTTTGCATCGGCGGTCAAAAATGTTCAATTACACATCAACAACTATCAATAATTAAAGACAGTATACCTATTAAAAAAAATAAAAAATTTAAATACCAATTTTTTTTATAGTTAGGAATAAAAGGAAGAGCGTTTTTTTGACAAACAAAACTATGCATATTTCTCACGAAATAAATTAAAAGTTGTATTAGTTATCAAAATAAAGTGAGTAATACCTTTATATAGGTTTGTTACGTGCCTACAATGCATTAAGATCAAAAGATATCACTAATTAAAACTCGGTAAAATACTTTTCACATGGGCACGGGTAAATAATAAAAACAAAAACTTACCCGTTGACGATAATATCAAGGTAATCGACCTCTTTGCAATCGCCTGGCTGGACACAAAAACGCGCCAAAAAAAAACCTAAACGAAAAAAGTTTGCTTTTTAATTTAACTTTTTTAGTGACGCGCGCGACACCACTGCTCCGTCGACAGTGACTGGCCAGTACTGCGATTGCGTAGATAGTCAACTAGTTAATTACAAAAAAGTATGGTTAACCTTTAAATAAGTGGTTGATTCAGACGCAGCTAGTAAATAAAGATCAATTTTAAAGGCTTGACAGATTTAAACTTTCGTTGCTGTATCGACTGCATTGAAAAAGACGGCAACTTTTTTTACCCGACTGCCAATTAATAATTGTGTTTTTCGCGCGTATCTTGTATGTAAATTTCTTTATCAATTTGTCTCAATAACCCAAGTGTCCTTAAGGCGTGGTTTAAAAAAAAACATGATGGTGGATTTTAGGCGCGAAATAGTAATACGTTAATTTAAAAAAAAACCTATCATGTAGGGTGTCTAAATATAGGCAATTAAAAGAGGATTACAAAAATATAATATATAAGCTTTACATTATGTTAAAATTTAATTAGGAATTATAAATTGGTTTAAAATGTTTTATTCCTTTAATTATAGCTATTTTATTCGCAGACAGTTTATTGATTTTTAGTAGATCTGCTAAATAGGCCTTAATATATAAAGAAACAATTGCCGTGGTGGTGCCGGCTTAAGAATTGTACCCCACCCTCTCTACCCGTGGTTGCCGTGAGAGTCGGCTAAGGGATGTAATCCGGAAGATGGGCAGCAGCGTCTTCCTTGAACAATCACACCTAACTGCGCTCGCCAACCCGCCTGCCAAGCGTGGCGAGTATTGGCAAAACCGCCCCAGGAGGAGGCATATGTCTAGCAGTGGACGGCCTATTATAGATCGGGCTGTATGTACAAAGCCGAAAGGCCAAACTCGTTTTCGTAATTGTCTACAACTTTTACAATAGATATATATATATATATATATATATATATATATATATATATATAGATATAAACTTTTTATTGTTGTAACTGTGCCCGTTATATTTTCCTTCGCATCTAATTTTGTAGGTACATAAGTATAATTAAAGTAGTACCTAAGTATAATTAAAGTCCGTCGTGTCGAGTTGATTAGACGGACAAATAATCGCCGTTGGATACGCACTACAACCTTTGCTGATTCTGTGTCAAAGAAGCTTTTTTCTTTGTTTATGGCAAAGCACTTTGTGTATTTCGTCAACAATTTAGTTGAATCAAGTTACTTCTACTATCTGTCGATTCGCTTCGCTTTGATTCCGGTGTTCCTTGCTAAAATAAGAGTCCGTGACCACTCACTCACAGATAGTGATGTTTTTAGGGTTCCGTACCTCAAAAGGAAAAATACGAAACCCTTATATGATCACTTTGTTGTCCGTCTATCTCGGGAACGCGTGGAGGTATCGAGTTGAAATTAAAACCATATACGCTTTTATCATCTTTTACGGGTTTTTGTTTATATTTTATGTGACGTGACGTTTTCTATTTGTCCCTAGCAGTAGATGGAAATTAATAATATATCCAGTAACAAAATAATACAAAAATTGTAATTCAAATATCTGCCAAATTTTACACCAGACTACCTACTGTAGTCTTTTTTTTTTTTTTTTTTTTTCTTTCTTCTTGGCATCGCACTCTGTGCATTCTGCCAGTTTCAATGTTTCTATATTTTGTGAGTAGTCTTCATTTTTCAGCTTCTTTATTATCTATAGTTACAGTCAAAGTCTAGTCTTGATCAAGTCCAGTCGGTCCCAGTCAAATCAAGTCATGCCTTAGTAAAGTAGTGGCGACTTTATTATAAGCTTCTGGATGGAGTTTTGGAAGCAACACGAAAAGTCATATTTAACCACATCATATCATTCTCCAACACTGGCGCTTGTAATTCGGCACTTTATAAATAAAACACCACAATTTTTATGCATAAAAACTCGAAAACACACTAGTTTTAGATTAAAATACAATGGGGCGACACGACGCTCATCGCGTTCCCGCCAAAACTCCTACTGTAGTCTTACATGTGAGCACCGGACAACTTACGGCAGACATTCACAAAATTATGGCATCACCACAAACCTAGGAAGGAAAAAAGATAAGTTGATTCAAATAGGTAACTATGTAAATCATATATGGGCAACAACCGGCCCGCCTCGGCATATGACTCGGCCCGCGAGACATTTTGAAATTTCGCGCGAAGAGAAATACAAACAACTGAGAGAGTTCGCGAGAAGAATTGTTTGCGTTTTTGGAAGTACATAAAATGCGAACAATTTTCCTCGATGATGAAGACTAATAAGTCGAAATGCCGTAAGAGAGTCACAGATAAAAATCTGGAAAACTCGTTACGCCTCTGTACAAGTGGATTTTGAACAAACTAGTTTCTGAAGTTCAAACACAAATATCACATTAACCGTTACAAGTAAATTTACTTCACCAATAACCTAATAATATTGTTTTTTTATTTTATTTTGTGGTATGGCCCGCGACTGCATTATAAAAGACACACAGGTTAAGATCATATATATACAGTTATTATAATTACTAGACGTCATACTACACAGTATATACACACACATTTGGAACGATATTACACATACAATTCTTCGTCAATTATGTTTCACCCACTTACTTGTAACCAATACGAAATAAGGTTCCTAGAAATAGTATCGCTGTACTATTTCAGACAGACAGCCTTAGGCACGTGTGTTCTTGACGACGATCAGGAGCCAAGTGACTGCCAGCGGTAGCACCGCGACAAACGAAGAGGATCGAAAGCGCCTCGGTTTCCGTTACGGTGATATTCGTCAACAGTCGGCGGGTAGTTTCCGCTACAGACTTCGTTCGAAAAGGCGGCAAATACAAGTGCGATAACAATTAATATAGTAAGTTTGGCACGCAACTAGCCAAAGGTTGCCCATACCTGATGTAAATGATAGTTGCACAAATTAAGCTAAAATAAGGTTTGATCATCATCATGATTTCCGTCACCGATAACTCAAGCTCATTGTTGGGGTTTGAAGCCAGGCGTGTGAACCGACCGCCCTAAACACTGAGATATCATCGCTACAAAACCATAACGTCACTAAACCATTGTAAAGCTAGTCACGAGTGTCACTGGATCAACTTAAACAAAGCATCACATGGAGGCAGCCGTGTGTGCCGTTTCATTGATTAGTCTACCAGATAACGACATAAGCTTTGTGTAGCGATGATAGCTCAGTGGTTAGCACGGTCGGTTTACACTCCAACGATGAGCTTGAGCTGCCGGCGAAGGAAAACATCGTGAGGAAACCATAGCGTAGTGGTAGAGCACTCTCTAATACTCCATTAGCCAGCTACACGAGAGTTGAGAATCTGTCGCTAAGCACCTGTGTGTTCCGGCAGCCTCACTTGTGAGCTAGTTCCATTCCGGGCTAAGTGTGTTTACCATCTTCGACCACACCGTCACAACACCATAAAAAACATCAACATAGCTTTGAATACCTAAATCTAACTTTTTTCCAAATTCTTTAAACTTCTTGTAATGTTGGTGCATTTGTCCCACGCAGACACTAAATATATTCTATCAAAACTACTGGACCGATTTTCGTGAAACTACTGTGGGACCAATCTTAAAATATAAACATTGAAATAAAAAAATATTTTTTCAAATTACGTGAACAGGATTTAAGTAATTATAAATCCCTCCCTCCTCCTTATCAGCAAAAGTAAGCAAAGCTCTTACCCTAATATACTTAAGGTAAAGGCGCCTATGTTGGACGCGGACCAGCCATGGACATTTGTATATTTTACCTCCAAAATTAAGCAAACGTGTAGTATTTTTTTTCAAATGTCAGCACCGATCAGTTGTGCTAATATTTTAGCCGTCATACCAACTGTTTTTAACAGCCGACACCCATTTTGATTGCGGCTATAACGGTTTTTAGTTACGTGGTGTCTTTTGGTGTCGGGAATCGTAATTTATTACAAGAATCGCGATGCAAGTAAGTACACTTTACATCTTATTATGTGTCAGGTGTATCGTCGTTGTTGAAATTCATATTATTTAGTGATTTATCATTAGTAATACATTACTTTTATAATATAATTCATAATGTCATTGTTATTCGAACCCTAAAATTACCGGTGTCAATAGCTGGATATTATTTCAGCACGTACACCCAATCATGGACAGAGTGTCCATAAAGTGAACTTCCTTATTTTAATTTTTTTTTCATGTATCATACGTCTGTTCTAGTATATCTTCATGTGTCTCTAGAAATCTGCAAATTATTAGTCTATCCAATAATGGACATTCTGTCCATGACTGGTTGTCTGTAATGGGTTCAACGTATTTCTAATACGAAAAAAAATATTTTCAACCTAGGAATGGCACCAAGAAAAGACTAGGCAAAAGAACAAATAGCCAAGGCTATCGAAGAAGTAAGAAAAGGAGAGAAAATATCTGTTGCAGCTACATGATACGGAGTCCCAAAGATAGACATTTAATTTAAGTTCGTGTCTTATTATGACCTAATTGTTTTTGAATGATAATTGTGCAAAGATGTTTTATTTTGCTTAAAGTTGGCTTTCGAATATTGTCTTGATATATAAGACTGATATTGATAATAATGTTAGATTGTTTTTATTCAAATATAAATATAGCTGACCGGTTGGCTTAAAGAGAAGCATTTCGTTAATAACAAATACTTTTGTCCTTTACTTGATTATATTATTCATATTTCCATAAGTAGCTGTTCATAATTAGGGGTCCTGCACTGAATTATTACTGTCCATTGATGGTTGTTCATAATTAGATAATGTCCATAATTGGGGGTCCTACACTGGATTATTACTGTCCATTAATGGTGTCCAAGAAGGACTGTTGCTTATTTATAATATTTTATTGTACTGAGTACTAAACTGAAATTAAAGATTGAATACTGATTAATAAAAGAGCTTTTCATTTACCTCCAAATCCCAAAGAATGTATTTTAAAAAATGAAGAAATTATTAAGCAAATACAAAAAAATTACGCTTATACTGTCCATGATTGGTGACTTTACCTTACGTAAACATTGGTTGAACTAGCGGCGTTATCGCTAAAAGCGATCTCTTCCAGGTAAGCCAAGTACATATAGAAAAAGTGGCGTGCCAATAACAAGTAAAATTAACAATCAGCATATTGGAGTTTTGGCGGGAACGTGGAAAGAGTCGTGTCGCCCCATTGTTTTTTTTCAAAAACTAGTGTTTTTTAGAGTGTTTATGTATCAAAATAGTGGTATTTTATTCATAAAGTGCCGGATTACAAGCGCGAGTGTGGGAAAGTGATATAATGTGGTGAAACATGACTTTTTGTGTTGCTTACAAAACTCCATCGAAGCTTATAATAAAGTCACCACTACCTTACTAAAGCATGACTACATTTGACTGGACTTGACCAAGACTGGACTTTGACTATAAAGAAGCTTAAAACTGAAGACTGCACACAAAATATAGACACATTGAAACTGGCAGAATGCACAGAGTGCGATGCCAAGAAGAAAAAAAAAAATAGCATATATTATATGACATTGCTATTACCATTCAGATCCCCCATGTCATAAAAAATAAGCAAAGCAAAGACCCCCACCCTTTGATGCTTACGTAATACTTGAACGGCTCCTTAGTTCATAAATGACGGAGTACCGAGGTAACAAAAAAACTACCAAATTGAGAACCTCCTCCTTTTTAAAGTCAGTCAAAAAGCGAAGATTTTTTTCTTTTCTTCTTGGTATCGCACTCTGGCTATTCTGCCAGTTTCAATGTGTCTATATTTTGTGTGCAGTCTTCAGTTTTCAGCTTCTTTATAGTCAAAGTCCAGTCTTGGTCAAGTCCAGTCAAATCTAGTCATGCTTTAGTAAGGTAGTGGTGACTTTATTATAAGCTTCGATGGAGTTTTGGAAGTAACACGAAAAGTCATGTTTCACCACATTATATCACTTTCCCACACTCACGCTTGTAATCGGCACTTTATGAATAAAATACCACTATTTTGATACATAAACACTCGAAAAAACACTAGTTTTGGAAAAAAATACAATGGGGCGAATCGACTCTTTCCGCGTTCCCGCCAAAACTCAAAAGCGAAGATATAGGTAAAATAAAAAGCCAAAACAATTGGAATGTCTATATTTACACTTTTCCAACAAAATTATAATCCAAACTTACATAGAACAGTTAAGAGAAGTAGAAACATTCAGCTTTCTGTCCCGCTCTAATTCACGAAGAATATCTCTCCTCTTTGTCGCACTCACAACTTTCTGTCCCGCTCTAATTCACGAAGAATATCTCTCCTCTTTATCGCACTCACAACTTTCTGTCCCGCTCTAATTCTCTAAGAATATCTCTCCTCTTTGTCGCACTCACAACTTTCTGTCCCGCTCTAATTCTCTAAGAATATCTCTCCTCTTTGTCGCACTCACAGCTTTTTATCTCCCTTAAAAAGTTCGTGTATCTTACATAGAGCTTAAATTCGAATAAGAAGAAAAAAAATTACAAATCCATATTGATTTCATATATGTCAAAACTTTTTATTTACAATGACAATATGAGAAAAAATCACAAGACACGAGTCGCCTGTCCATGACCATTGCAGTGACACACAAAACTTTGAGTAACAAAAGAATCATCATAATTGGCGGAATGATCACGTAACAAACAAAAAAAAAAACAAACAGTCGAATTGAGAACCTCCTCCTGTTTTTGAAGTCGGTTAAAAACGAAGTCCAGGGCATCGCTGCTCTGGCGCTTATTAATCTGAGACATTAGATGGTTAGTCTTTTCAGTGTTGTAATTTAATAAAATATTAATTAAAAAAATTAGACTCGCAAAGTCGATTTGGATTGGATGCTTGTTACTCATTCACTCAAAAACGGCTGAACCGATTTAGATGGAATTTGGCACACATATAGTTTGTTACATGATTTAAAACGTAGGATACTTTTTATCCTGAAAAAATTCATGTTCCTGTATGATTATTACAAAAACAAATGTATTGTGGTATCGTTTTTTTTTTTAACTTACACAAGTTTCATTTCTGTCGACGCGGACATTATTAGCCGTTTGTAACTCAAAATTGTCATTTTCACGGGCCAGGAATTGAACCCACGAGACCTCACGAGTGGTACGTCTAACCACTGGACTAGATTTTTTTATTAAGACTTGCGTTTGACCGCCATCTCGCCTGATGTTAAGCGAAGACGCGGTCTACGATGGAGCATTCTTGTATTGAAGAAACCGATTCACAGCGCGATTCGAAAAAACCGGAATTGTGATATAAAGAAACATTTTATTATGGCAGCCTTAACGCTAAAAGTGTTTTTATTTAAAAAAAACATAAGGAAGCTGTATATCTGAGTTAGCAACGTTCTCGTTAGATGTATGACCCACAACCCGCACTTGACCAGCGTGCTAGACTATAGCCGCGCCCTTGGTGCCATCCAAGTATTACGTTAAAAAAAAAAAAACATTTTGAAACCCCTTGTCAGCAAAAGTAAGCACAGCTTGTACTCCCCCTCCCCCTCCTATGCTTACGTAAACTGTAAGCACAGCTTTTACTCCCTTCCCCTTCTATGGTTACGTAGAAAATAAGCACTGCTTTTATCCTCCCCTTCTATGCTTACGTAAAACGTAAGCACAGCGTTTACTCCCCCTCTATGCTAACGTAAATATTGGTTTAACTAGCGGGTTTCTCGCTCTTCTAGTCAACCTAAGTATTGAGAGGATTCAAAAAGTGGAAAATAAAATGAAATATGCCAATAATAAGAAAAATAAACAATAATTATTCCGAATTGTAATCAAAAATAAGCAAAGCAAAGACACCCCCCATTGGTGCTTACGTAATACTTGAACTTGTCAGAATGAGAAGAGGCCCACGCCCAGCAGTAGGACAGTCAATAGAGCACCGGGAGTAGTGGTAAGTCGTTCAGGGTACATATTCATCATCATCCTCATCACCGTCATCACCGTCGTGTATTCTTCTTCGGTGACGTTTCAAGTCCGACCTCCTGTTAGTTTTGTACCCGCACATTTTACATTTATATTTTTTATCAGATTCGCTCACTCTGCTCCTTTCGCTCGATCTGCTTTTTTTGCTTTTTTCGCTTTTTTCGCTTCTCTCGTTGGCGGGCTCGTACGTGCCGCATATAGCCAGCTCGACCTCGTTCATTCCGCTGCTGTGTGTTTTCATGTGATAAACCAAACTCATTTTATGTTTTGCGCTGTAATTACATCTGTTACATTTGAACTTTTTTTCGTTTTTATGTTTCTGCTTGTGTTTTTGTATCTGATGTTTGCTAGAAGTGGTGAAGCCGCAATCCTGGCAATACTGTATCACTTTGTGCTGCGAGGGCAGGCCGGTGTGTGTCGCCATGTGTTTCGTATAATCAGCCGCGTTGACAGTTGTATATCTACAATGTACACAATAAAAATCTTTTCTTCCCCACAAAAGTTTTGTAATTAAATTTTTCGTGCGTTTCGCCGAGAGTTTCATTCTTTTCGCTTCATTCTGGCTTGATTTGCTTGAAGGTTTGACGAGTTTGACGAGCGGCATGTCGTCCTCGGACGTGTCGCCCGACGACACCTCCACGGTGTCGTACTTGGGCTCTTGTATGATGACGTCATCCTCGTCGCTCGACGTGAGAAGGCTGATCGGGTCTTCTTTCCTGGAATTAATCAATATTATTTTTAATTAAAACATGAATTTTCTATCCTGAGGTTGCCTGGAAGAGATCGCTTTTAGCGATAAGGTCGCCAGTTGTTACACCTATTTACTAGTTAATTTCTTCTGTATTATGTAATTTTAAGTGTGTACAATAAAGAGTTATTCATTCATTCATTCATTCATCTATAATCGCTACAATCGAATTTTCTAAATGAAACATTATTTAAAGAATTGAAAAGATTTTTTTTAAATGACACATTATTTTTTGAATTGAAACATTAATCTGAAATGATATATTTTTTTTAAATAAAACTAAAGATTGATATGAAACTATTTTTTTTTTGTAAATTAAACATTAATCTAATATGACACAATAAATTCTGAAATGAAACCTTATTTATTGCATTAATTCTTCAATTGAAACTATATTTTTTAATTGAAACATGACTTGAAATTATTCATTGTTTTTTTTATTTTAAATAATCATTAATATTTGATATGAAACATTGTTTTTTTCTAAACATAAATCGAAAACTATACAATAATTTTCGAGATGAAAAATTATTCCTTGAATTGATACATAATTTCATTAATACATTTAAAAATACACACACACACATACACACGCACACACACACACACACGCTTCTTAAGTCATGAATTTTGAAACGAGACAATCTCCAGATGATAAAAGATGACGCGTGTCCATGACCATTGCAGCGATACCCAGTCAAAAATCCAGAACATCGCTGCTTTGGCGTTCAAACAATTCCATCACTTCGTCTCGTAAATTTGCTACAAATTTACGCCTCCAGGGATCATTCTCTATTCGTACGACATCTTACTTCCGCGGGACGATTTCTATTTCATCATCTTCGTCATCGTCCAGGTCCACCTGCACCATGTTCGCTTCATCTTCTTCCCTGGAAAGCACATTTACTTCAATTAACACGATGTTCTCTGTCACAGCAATTTTACATTTCTATTTCATCATCATCATCAGCCATAGGTCGTCCACTGCTGGACATATGCCTCCTCCTGGGAGGGTTTTGCCAATACTCGCCACGCTTGGCAGGCGGGTTGGCGAGCGCAGTTAGGTGTGATTGTTCAAGGAAGACGCTGCTGCCCATCTTCCGGATTACATCCCTTAGCCGACTCTTACGGCGACCACGGGTAGAGAGGGTGGGGTACTATTCTCACGCCGGCACCACCACGGCACATTTCTATATACTAAAACATAAACATGAACAACTGAAGCGAAGTAAGACGAGGCCGCGCGCGCGTGACACTCAGTCTCCTTGAAGAAGGCCACCAGATGTGGCCGAAACTGTAGTCGGAGTTTCCGATATTATCAACGAGAGTAATCTCGCGTAAGTAAAACACTAGTGTGTTAAAACCACGTCAGTTTCAATAGATAAATAATAATTATACTTATTAATATAGATTTAAGGAGTTATTTATTTTTCTGAAGCTTATAGTGTTAGTGTATGTAAGTGTGTATTTATACAATACAATACAATATGTATAATATTTTATTGATAACACCAAAGTTACAAGTGATATTTCCATTCATGTCTAAAAATAACATCAAAAAAGGCAAAATAACAATACATGTCATTATAATTAAATGACTATAAAAAAATTAAAATATTCGCTAGTTAATCGTCATTATCAAATTAATTTGTCATTATTTTTATTGTTCCATGACTGGGTTCTGATGCACGCGTGTGTGCATCTGTGTGCTGTGTGTATAGTGTATGTGTGTGTGTGTGTGTGTGTGTGTTTTTGTGTGAGTGTGTGTGTGCGCGTGTGTTTTTGTGTGAGTGTGTGTGTACGTGTGTGCATGTGCGCGTGTGTGTGCGCGTGTGTGCACGTGTGTGTGCACGTGTGTGTGCGCGCGTGTGTTTGTGAGTGTGTGTGTGCAATCGTGTGTTTGTCTTTAAAGAGTTAATCAATGAAGCTCATAGCCGCGCGCGTACCTGGCGGCGAGCAGTAGTGTGGGGTCCACGTCGCACTGCACGCTCTCCAGCACCATGAGGCAGTCGCTCTCGGCGCCGGCGCCCGGCCCCGCCGCCGGGCCCGCTGCGAGACCACACACTATTACACTGACATGTGGCTGTGATAGTATAATGGTCGGTTCACGCGCCGAAGGGCGTGGGTTCCAACACAAATAAAATTAGCTTGTCAACAATTTAAAAAAAAAATGGCGCAGTCAGTTAACCGACTGCAAATAAGTTTAGTCAAGTTTATAGTCGCATTTTTTTTATTTTCGGTTTATGAATTTCCCTTTGCTTGTTCTATAAGACGTTACTTTTTTCAAATTTTATGATTCTAGGTCAACAGGAAGTACCCTATAGGTTCCAATTCCTTTGCGGGTCACAAAATGCGGCACAAACGGCCGTAACTTGTGGTTGCTTTGGCTTGTGGCGATGATGGCTCAGTGGTTAGCGTGGTCGGTTCGCATGCAGAAAGGCGTGGGTTCAAACCCCAACAATGAGCTTGAGCTGCCGGTGAAGGAAAACATAGCGTGGTGGTAGGGTACTCTCTAGTACTCGGCTGGCTAGCTACCACACGAGAGTTGAAAATCTGCCGCCAAGCATCTAACGGTGTGTTCCGGCAGCCTCACTTGAGAGCCAGTTCCATTCCAGGGTAGGTGTGCTTTACCATCTTCGACCACATCTTCTCTATCTTGAGTTTTTGATATTAATGCTATTATAAATTAAACTCGGGATTTCACACATTACTGAAATACAAGGTCTTGACTCATAAATAAACAAACAGACAGAGGGTTTATTATTTTCTTTAGAAGTATGGAACCCTAATACTAAAATCTTTTTTTTTTAATATCTGTCAGGCTAGGTGTTTGACCACAACTCACCTGATGTTAAGTGACGGTGTGGTCGAAGATGGTAAAACACACCTAGCCTGGAATGGAACTGGCTCTCAAGTGAGGCTGCCGGAACACACCGTTAGATGCTTGGCGGCAGATTTTCAACTTGAGGGTGGTAGCTAGCCAGCCGAGTACTAGAGAGTACTCTACCACCACGCTATGGTTTCCTCACGATGTTTTCCTTCACCGGCAGCTCAAGCTCATTGTTAGGGTTTGAACCCACGCCCTTCGGCATGCGAACCGACCACGCTAACCATTGAGCTATCATCAATTCGCAGTTGCACCCGCATTGTGCGTCGCCAAGCAACTGAACACACACCTTGTCCGACCGAAAGCTCGATGAAGACTGGCGCGTTCAACTCGAGAGGTTCAACTTCCACCTCCTTCCAAGACTCCTCCGATCGCTTCTCCTGAAAAAATATTGATTGCGCGATTTAACAAATATTGATAATTCACACAGCGCCATCTAGATTCAAACTGAGCAAAGCAATATAGGAATCAGATAAGTGATAGGATATTTGAAAAGGGTAATAAGCTTACCGAGCAATTATACTGGCTTATTGAGCAAATATACTGGCTTAACGAGCTAATATACTGGCTTAACAAGCAAATATACTGGCTTATCGAGCAGATATACTGGCTTAACGAGCAAATACACTGGCTTAACAAGCAAATATACTGGCTAATCGAGCAAATATACTGGCTTAACGAGCTAATATACTGGCTTATCGAGCAAATATACTGGCTTAACGAGCTAATATACTGGCTTAACGAGCTAATATACTGGCTTATCGAGCAAATATACTGGCTTAACGAGCTAATATACTGGCTTAACAAGCAAATATACTGGCTTATCGAGCAGATATACTGGCTTAACGAACAAATATACTGGCTTAACGAGCAGATATACTGGCTTATTGAGCAAATGTCCCGGCTTAACGAGCAGATATACTGACTTATCGAGCAAACATTTTATGAGATTATTGAATTAATAAAGATATATTAAAGAATTATTAAATTTGTTGTATTGTACTCAATATTTTTTTTTTTGTTAATTTATAATTGAAATGTTATTTTGTATAATTATACAAAGGTATACTTTTTTTAATTGACTTGTAATGTAATATTTGTTAATAAAATACTTTGACTTTAAGTCGAAAAGAGGAGATTGGTCTTATCATGACAATCATTTAAAAGATGAAATTACATTGAATTATGAAAAAACAATCAGCTATTCTATAAAACAAATTAATTGGTCCTTCACCAAATGTAGTGTGAGCTGATTTTTTTACGATTTATTCATAATGAAGCGTACAATAACCGTCTTTAGGCTTGGTCCACCCAAAGCTTATAGCCCTATACGTATAAACAAAGAATTAATCTTTTTTTAAATAAAGAAATTACTGCATTTAGTAATTTCAGAAAGTATTTTTTTCCACGTAATGGGTTCGCAATTGACCACATCCTGCGTCAGGTTAAGCAATGATGTGGTCTAGGATGGATGCTTACCTAAAAGTTGCTTGTTTACTCTTAATTTGAAGACACCCATGCCAGCCATACTGGCCGCTATATATCGCTTTGTCGCCCTACTCATTCAACCTTGTCCATGCGATGTTGAGAACAAAAAAAAATATTTCCTTTCGGTTTACACCCTAAGCTAACCCTGTATACTAAATGGCAGCAGACCTGTTCGTTGATGACGTCAGTCATAGCGGCGACTTGTCGCTCCGTTTTCTTGTTCTCTATGTAATAGTGTTGCAGTGCCTCTTCTATGTCTTCCTTGCCGCCTTCCAGCTCTGGGCGAGGACTGCAAGGCATACACTCCACTCAGGCAAGGACACAACACTTTGTTCAAATCAGAAAGAATCATTAAATAAAATTATAGTGATTGCTAAAAGAGAAGAATATGTCTTTGACCTAATTATGCCAAAAAGAGTTTTGATTTTAATTCGTCTACCAAAAGGAGTTTGGATTTTAACCCAAATTCTACCAAAAGGAGTTCTGATTTTGACTCAATTCTATCAATAGGAGTTCTGATTTTGATCCATTTCTATCAAAAAGAGTTTTGATTTTAATTCGTCTACCAAAAGGAGTTTGGATTTTAACTCAATTCTACCAAAAGGAGTTCTGATTTTGACTCAATTCTATCAATAGGAGTTCTGATTTTGATCCATTTCTATCAAAAAGAGTTTTGATTTTAATTCGTCTACCAAAAGGAGTTTGGATTTTAACTCAATTCTACCAAAAGGAGTTCTGATTTTGACTCAATTCTATCAATAGGAGTTCTGATTTTGATCCATTTCTATCAAAAAGAGTTTTGATTTTAATTCGTCTACCAAAAGGAGTTTGGATTTTAACTCAATTCTACCAAAAGGAGTTCTGATTTTGACTCAATTCTATCAATAGGAGTTCTGATTTTGATCCATTTCTATCAAAAAGAGTTTTGATTTTAACTCAATTCTACTAAAGAGTTCTGATTTTGACTCAGTTCTACCAATAGAAGTTCTGATTTTGATTCATTTGTATCAAAAGGAGTTCTGAATTAAACTCAATTCTACGAAAAGGAGTTGAATTAAACTTAATTCTACCAAAAGAAGTTTTGATTTTGGTCTAATTATGCCAAAGGAAGTTATGATGTTGACTCAATTCTACCAAAATAATTTATACTTTGGACTCAATTATGCCAAAAATTATGATTTTGACCCAATTATATAAAAAGGAGTTTATTTTGACTCAATCATACCTAATTATATCATTGTAAATGCGAAAGTTTGCTACTTCTTCACTCTGTAACGACTTAATTGATTTGGATGAAATTTGTAATAACACATAGGCCAAAACTCGAGTGAATCTACGAGGTGCAGCCTAGTAATAGAATAAAGCAATTGAACAGTTTTTTTTGAGTGACATTGAATTATGTTGTATGTATAATCAGTATATAAGTATGTATAAATCAATTGAAATTGATTTTCGTGAAATACTAGACACTGTAAATATTTGGAAAGGGTGATGCCAAAAACAAAAAAAAAAACTTACCTACTGTGTACGCTATCACTATTAGTACTATCGCTGCTGAAGCTAAATTTTCTCCTTCCATTAATAGCTCTCATAGCTGTTATTTTACATCGAGTCTTCTTACCAAGGACTTTTTTTTCATTCTTTTCGTTATCATTATTTACCGTTTCATTATCGTTATCGTTATTTGTTATTTCCTTATCCTTATTTAATTGCTCATTATCAATATTTGTTTTGCCATCATTCTTTGTTAACATTTCAATATCGTTATTTAATTTCCCTACATTATCAATTAACTTTCCATTATCGTTATCTTCATTATTTAGCCTGCTATTATAATCAGTATTAACGTTTTCAGTACAAGATTTATCTTCTGTGGGGCCATTTTCAATTCGGGTATCTTTATTTCTATTTTCACTATCTTTTTCTTCGTTTCCATGATCGTTAATTAGTTTTCCATTATCGTTATTTATTTTTGTAATATCGTTATTTATTTTTGGAATATCGTTACTTATTTTTTCTTTATCTTTATTAACGTTATGGGTTTCATTATCGTTGGCCGTGTCTTTTTTTTGTGTTCTCTCGCTTGTACTCGAGTCTGATGAGTCTGATTCAGATTCTTCACTATTTTCATCGTCAGACTGAAAACAAAAAACCTTATTACTCGCAATAATGTCATTAACGATGATTACATTTGGTACTTCTTCACGGTTAAACGACTGGAAGGAATGAATATAGCTTATAACTTGGTTTTTAAGTTTAAGGTGAAAGGGGTTCTTTCACTATGGAAACACGACTTATTTTTGACACATTTTTGTTTTACGTCTGCGGGGTTACTCACGTTTAATTACGTCGGATACCTCGACTATAGTTCCGACCATATTAAGCAACCTTCTTCAAGGAGTCACAGATTAAAACGCGCGTTCGACTACGTCTTGCTTACGCACCTCCCGACTGTAGAGGATAGTGGAAAGTGGAAAATGAATTCTGGAATATTCCTGACATACAGGGCTCTAGAGCGCACCGGCGCAGCACTACACTCTATCCGCCCCCACTCCAGCTATCTCTCTCTCTCTTGTGCGAAGACGAGGCCGCGCGCGCGTCTTATTCCAGTTTAACTTCTTGAAGAAGGATGTGGCCGTAACTATAGTCAGACATCTGTAGTCCGAAATTGAATCCCACGTTATGAAATATGAGTAATTAGTAAAAAGTCATTAGTGTAGGGTATCATTATTTTTTTAAAATTATGAACACAAATCTGAAATCTACCGCAGCCGCCGGTTCAGAGGGCGTGGTTTCGAATCCTAACAATGAACTTAAGCTACCGGGAAGGAAACCGGAAGACCAGCGCCTGCATTATGCTGAACTGAACCCCTATTTTGTAACTATCTCTTATTTGTCTCTGCTTTTTAGTTTTTGTATTTGGTTTTGTTTTACAAAATAAAAAATAATTTCTTTCATTGCGTGGTGTTAGGTTACTTTCAAGTACTCTGATAGCTAGCTACAACCCTTGAAAATCTGCCGCCAAGCACTTAACACTGTATTGCATCATTTGAGAGCCAGTTCCATTTCAAAGCTAGGTATGTGTACCATCTTCGACGCCGTTACTTAACGTCAAGTGACAGGTTAGACTGTCAACCAAAAAAAATAAAAATTATAACGATCTTTCCATTGATTATGATGTTCCATCATCTACGTGTTGGTAGGTCCGCTGACGTGATGGCGAAGCGTTCTGACCTCTCGTATCCTGCGGCTGGGCACGGAGCGGCTGCGCAGCGTGGCCGCACCGCGCACCACCTCGTAGTCCTCGCGCGCGAAGTGCCTGATGCACACCGCGGCTCCATCATCAGCTGATGAACAGTTGATGGCGTCCAGCCACCGCTTGCGGAGAAGACGGCTTGATGGTAACCTGACATACAGGTTTTTCTATTTGATTTTGTGATTTATATGCAGTAGAAGTGGGAGCGAGAAGAATTGTAGCATTACTCTATCATCTGCTAAAGGACATCGGCTCGCCAAGAACATCAATATTCTAAGACTAATCACACAGCGCCATCTAGCTCCATACTAAGCAAAGCTTGTACGATGGGAACTAGATAACTGATAGAATAATTATATACTTTTTCATTTGTAAATACATACAGAACACCCAGCTTGTTGCATGTTTTTCCTGGGTGGTAATTGAACCCACGCCCTACAGTTCTTGTACACTTCAGGTACACTACCAAATGAACCAACAGCAGTCATTTCAATTCATTGCTAGTAAAAGTATTCAGCATTCTATCAAAAGCGTTGGTAGGATTATATTAGAGATGAAACGGATATCCGGTAACTATCCGGCCTTGTTTTTACTATCCGGCCAGATACCGGATAGTAATTCAGGATCCGGCCGGATTTCGGATAGTAAAATTTTAAAAAATCTTATTATTTTACACAAGGCTAATCATACCACAACAGGCTATGGACACCGTTTATGTTTATAATCGCACGTCAAAATGTATGTTTTATTAATTAGTTTAGTACTCAAAATTAACAAGTGGCAAATTGTGGTGAATGAATACCAAATTTTTCGCATTTGTTGGTAAGAGGCGACTCCGCTTGGCTTCGTATACCAGACCGGCTTCTGATAATAGCCTTTCTTAACGCTACTGCCAGGTGAAAGATAAATTCTAGCAAACCTTGACAACTGCGGGTACTGATTCAAATTAACTGACCACCACATGTATGGGTCGTGATTGCAATCGATTCGAGATGTCTTTAAGAAAAAGTCAATCTTATTAGCAATTGGATTTTGTTTGTCGTGATCGCGATAATCACTACTATTATCCTTTGCCACTTAATTGCATTAACAGCCGAATATCCGGCGCTCCGGCCCCGTAGCTTGCCATATATCCGGTATCCGGCCAAACCACTATCCGTCTCATCTCTAGATCATATCAAATGTGGTTAGGCAGGGATGGGAGCTCGCTAAGTGAAGATTTTATAGCAATCATAACTCAGTGGTTAGCGCTGTCGGTTCACACGCCGAAGGGCGTGGGTTCAAAACCCAACAGTAAACTTGAGCTGCCGGTAAAGGAAAGCGTCGTGAGGAAACCATAGTATAGTGGTAGAGTACTTTATAAAACTCGGCTAGCTACCACCCTTAAATTGAAAATATGTCGCCAAGCATCTAACGGTGTTCCGGCAGCCTCACTTGAGAGCCATTTCCAATCCAGTTACTGTAGCTAGTAAAATTACAGGGCAGTTGAGACTAACCATCTAATGTCTCAAAGTAATGAGCGCCAAAGCAGCGACGCCTTGGACTTTTTTTTTTAAACGCATACAGGCTAGGTGTTTGACCACAACTCACCCGATGTTAAGTGACGGTGTGGTCGAAGATGGTAAAGCACACCTAGCCTGGAATGGAACTGGCTCTCAAGTGAGGCTGCCGGAACACACCGTTAGATGCTTGGCGGCAGATTTTCAACTTGAGGGTGGTAGCTAGCCAGCCGAGTACTAGAGAGTACCCTACCACCACGCTATGGTTTCCTCACGATGTTTTCCTTCACCGGCAGCTCAAGCTCATTGTTGGGGTTTGAACCCACGCCCTTCGGCGTGCGAACCGACCGCGCTAACCACTGAGCTATCATCGCTACAACTTTGTTTAGCTATTCAATGTTCTGTGTAACGCTGCAATGGTCATGGGCATGTGTTATCTCTTACGATTAGGAGAGCGTCTTGTTCGTCTCATTACTTTTACTTTTTTTATTTTAGATTGGCTTGCGTTTGACCGCTATCTCGCCTGATGTTAAGTGAAGATGCGGTCCACGGTGGAGCACGCTCGTCTAGAAGAAACCGATTCACTCGCGACTTGAAGGCACCCAGACTGTATCCATCAGGGAACAAACACTCGTTCATAAAAAAAAGCTAATTAACACATGTGAAAATTAAACAATGTTTTCTTTACATATTGTATTTATGTGAGTACTTACTCGAAGAACACCGGGTCGGGTGTGCCGGGTCCCTTGCAACCCAAAACACAGCAGACCTTCATTTTACTCCAAGAAGTTTACACCATCTGGAAATATACACACAAGAACACGTCAATCGACGGAGTTGACGGAAGGGAGGAAACAAAACATTTTTTGTTTATATCTAATCTATCTATCTAATACCTTTAAACGAGCACATATCACATCACATCATCAGCCATAGGACGTCCACTGCTGGACATAGGCCTCCTCCTGGGGGGGTTTTGTCAATACTCGCCACGCTTGGCAGGCGGGTTGGCGAGCGCAGTTAGATGTGATTGTTCAAGGAAGACGCTGCTGCCCATCTTCCGGATTACATCCCTTAGCCGACTCTTACGGCGACCACGGGCAGAGAGGGTGGGGTACTATTCTTACGTCGGCACCACCACGGCACACGAACGAGCAATGCTTCATATACATATATATATATATATATATATATATATATAATCTGAATCTCGGAATTTTTAAGCAATGAAAAACTGCTATAATATCATTAGACGAAGGTAAATTTCGCCGTCTTCTACAAGATTATAGTAGCTCAGGTGGGAAATGGGGCGGTCTCGAATCCAGAAGACCCTGGTTCGAATCCAGATGATAATATGTTTCCCTTTTTTTCAAGTTCCTTAAACCGAACAAAGCTCGGTCATCCAGGTACTATTTTTTATTTGATCTCGTTGGGTCAGTTGACTTATATAACTACCACCGCAGTACCAGATATTCTGCCGCCAAGCAGTAGTGTGTAAACATTACTGTGTTCCGGTTTGAAGGGTTTGCAGCTAGCGAAATGACAGGGCTGTCGAGATTAACCATCTAGTCTCAAAGTAATGAGCGCCATGGCAGCGATGCCCTGGACTTTGTTTTACTACTCAAAGTACTGTGTATCGCTGCAATGGTCATGGACAGGCGTTATCTCTTAACATCAGGAGAGCGTCTCGTTTGTCTCATTACAGTTACACAAAAAAAAACAACTCGATGTGCGATTACCGGATGTTTGCAAAAGCCTGGGGGGCTTTTGCCCCTGGGGGCGTGGGAGGAGCTAGGCGAAAGACGGTAAGTATTTATATGATTTTTGCTCACTTTTGCTGACTTAGAGGAGGGAGGGATTAATGATTGTTAAAATTCTGATTACGTAATACTTGAATACTTTTGTAGCGATGATAGCTCAGTGGTTAGCAAGGTCGGTTCGCATGCCGAAGGACGTGGGTTCAAACCCAAACAATGAACTTGAGCTGCCGGTCTATGAAGGAAAACATCTTGAGGAAACCATAGCGTGGTGGTAGGGTACTTTCTAGTACCCGGCTGGCTAGCAACCACCTTCAAGTTGAAAATCTACAGCCAAGCATCTAACGGTGTATTCCGGCAGCCTTACTTGAGAGCCAGTTCTATTCCAGGTGTGCTTTACCACCTTCGACCACACCGTCGCTTAACATCAGGTCAGTATGGTCAAACACCCAAATTGGCAGCCTATAAAAAAGTCCCCTAGGTGTGCTTAACATCTTCGATCACATCGTCACTTGACATAAGGTGAGCTGTGGTCAAAGACCTAGCGTAAACACCAATGAAAAGTCACAGGAAAACAAAATACGCAATTTCGTTTAAATACTTAAATGATAGATTTAGATTTTTTTTTATTTGAAAGGATATGTTTTTATATTAGTCCCATATAAATTTCATCAAAATTGGTCCAGCCGTTTGAGCATGAAGAAGTAACACACACACCCACAAACTATCGCCTTTATAATATTACTAGCTGCGCCCCGCGGTGTTACTCTACATTTTTTCGGGATAAAACATAGCCTGTTTTTTAATCCAGGATGTCAGGTACTTCCATACCAAATTTCAACAAAATTGGTCCATCTGTTTGAGCGTGAAGAAGTAACAAACATAAAAACACTGTCATTAACTTTTACCTTTATAATAATAGTAGGATACAATTTTTGGGATTCCACACTTGTGCCTATAATATTGTTCCTAATGTTGAGTACCCCTATTCGGCTAAGTACACCCTAAACTTGTAACCCTGTTAGTACAATGATATGTTTAGATTAGCTTTATATTATATGAATACAGAACAATGTAAAGTACTAAATACACAGTAAAATCTACTTTTAACTACTTGAAAGACTGCTGGCATCGTGCCATGCAGCGAGCCAATGGTGCCAGCATACAGGCCACACATCCCTCCTTTTACTCGGACTTTTCAATTATTTTTAAGGGATTTGTTAATATTAATTGGTAGATATTCATTATAAGAAATTTTAAAGTGTTTTATTGTATTAATAATTATTTTGTGTAATTAACTACCTATAATGTAGTTAAATATTACTTATTTAATTAGTCCATCCCGTGTATGAGTTTCTGTGTGTGTAGGTGTGTGTGATTTCATGCGAGTGTGCGCGAGTTTGAGTGTGTGTTTGTGTGTGTGTTTGTGTGCGCGAGTGTGTGTGTGTGTGTGTGTGTGTGTGTATATACATAAGTATGTGCGCGTGTGTTTGTATATGTGTGTCAACTTTTACATACGTACATATATGTGTGTGGGTGTGTCACTTTGTGATCTAGCTTTAGACAAAATGTGGAATGTGGCTATACCCTAAATTAAAACATAGACAACTTTCTATCCTGGAAAATGCAAGGTATAACATTAATTATATTATAAGAACTTTAATTTTTTTGTCAAAACTTGCATACATATTATTAAGTTTGTTGCAAGTGTTTACAGTGAAACTTGCGTGCAGAAGTCGACTTCTGCAAGTTTTTTGCAGTATTTTTACCACTTTCATTTGGGGATTATTTAAGGTCGGGCAGAATATTGTAATGTAAGCATTAATCCCATACAGAAATATATCCCTGTTCAGACTTGGGTAGTATTTAAAAATGCATAACTTTTTTATCATTGAATATTGAAGTTATGTAATAATAAAGTGGTTTATATTTAATATTTATTTAAAAAGGAACATTTTTATATTTCCATCATTTTTTAAACTTATTAGGCAAGTATATCATTTAAGGCAAAATAATAAAATAGTTAATGAAACTTTTTTAAAGTAGATAAAAATCAGTTTAATAAAATCTTACCCTCGCATTAAACTATAATAATTAATCTATATGTTTCTGGATGTATACAAAGTAATACACAAATACTTTTTATAATAAAAGCGTTCATAATTATTTTTTTTCCTAAAGTGCGTGAGTAACAAAAGCAATTTTCAAAAAAAAATTAAGTAGCTTATACTGAACATGGACAAATTCAATAACTTGTGGATCCGTATTCTGGACCGGCGACATCGTTACGACTACGAAACAAATCTTCAACTTTAATCCCCTACAAATAAGGTCTATTTTATAAAACCCTCGATTCTATTTCGATATCGCGCTCACGAATTGATCCCCAGAATAAGTATGCATATTAATTAATTCCGAGTGAATTAAAATCAATCAAAAGCGTCAAATATTAACAAAAATAATACTATGCAATGTTTGTAAACAAGACAGAACAAATTTTACGCGCGAAAACACCACCGGGAAGTTTAGATCTACAAAAATATACTTTGCAGACTTACCTGTGATTTTACGTCACACGGCGCATTATACACTTATAAAATATGTTAAAAATGTAATATGCTACGCACTTTTACACATACTTAACATTTAATTAGGAAATATTCACTGAATCTCGGGAAAACAAGCTATTTGAAAAATATTTACTTGCGCAAATTTTTTTTTTTCATTGATACTTTTTTTAGTGATGGAGCGATGCGTTGTTTGTAAGCACAGACTAAAATTTAGTTCAGCCAATCGAGTAATACGGTTAATCGAGTCGTCATCATAATCATTGTAACTTTTAAGTTCAAGTCATTTATTCGCGATAAATTGTTTACATAAGGTCTTATGTTATACCTATGTACAGCACAATTATAGTTTTAATAAGCATGCGAAGTTTTAAATATAATACTTAAGACTAATATAAAATATGTTAAATTGGTATGGCACTAAACTTATATCAAATAATTTCTTCTAATTATAATTTCTTTCTTATTGTCATCAACTCGTCGAATAGATCTCTATCTAGATTCTAGAGCAAAGTGAAAACAGAAAAGCTGTTTTACGCTAGCAATGCTTGTCCACGGAATATCCGGGATTCCACAACTGAGACAATTTTCTCCTACCAATGGTCTTCGAGTTTGTCAATCTTCATAAGTAGCAAAAGTTGTTGTTTCTTATAGCGCCGTACAATCCGTTGCCTAAGATACACAATTTTGATTCGTTCAAAATCTCACAATACTCCAACAGTTTGTGCTTCGTAACCTGGTTCATCGATTACTTACATTTTTATTGTAATTTTGAATAGTTCGTAAATCGTTTGGGACACGAAATTTGAATATCGTAACGGCAAATTTCATATATTTAAATATAGTCTCAATTTAATTAATACGTTGTAATTTTTGTCTCAATATTTTGTACGTTACGCAATAAAAATACAAAAACTTACTATAATAGAAATACATAAACTTTAATCCTTCTCATACAACACTATTTTCTTCACTCAAAACTTTAAAAGCATTCATTTCGTTCATTCATATTGTTTCCTTTTAAAATTATGAGATAATTATAGTTCTTGGATATACGTTGCAGCTTAATGTTAAACAGACAAAATACTTTGAATACTTAATTATATTAACGACCTAATCAAAGAATTGTAAGTACAAACCCGTAGCCAACTTATTATAGTATTACTACCGGAAATTCATTTTTCAATTTTATTTATTTTGTGAGTGATAAATATAATGATAGCCACTACAGTCATAGCATAACATGACTAGACTGTGCTATCACCGACTGAAATTGGGCATAGTAATGAAAGTCTTATTTCATTGTCATTTTCAGTGCCAAGATGGAGGAATTAGAAGTAAAAGCTGAATTACATCTAATTAGTGAAGAGTATGTCTCTAACATTCAAGAAACACCACAATCATCTGAAAAACCAGACACACAAGAGTCGAAAGAGGTTGTCGCTACGGCCATGAAGAAACCCAAAATGGAAATAGAGTTAGACTTTTCATTACTGAAAAATGAGTATTTTAAGCCAAGACAAAGACATGCAGTAAAAAGATACCAGTAAGTGCATGAAAACTTCTGAATCACCATGTGGGTGCTCGGGCCAGCCTGTTGCAACCCTTGTGTAGGTTTAAGGGTCCCTCTAAGTAAATATAAACATTTGTATGATCATAATATCTATTTAGCTCTATCGTGTCTTAAAGGATGTTTGTTTAAATTTATTTTTTACTATTTAATTGACTTGTAACTGATGTTATTAATAAAAAACTATGACGATGACATGGTACAGTGAGTACCACATTACCAAACCTGGAAGACGAAACAACCAAGTCCTCAATAGTGTGTTTTACATATATGTAAGATGGGAGTGGGGCTAGCTGAAAATTGAAAATCATGTTAACCGAAGCTCGGAGAGCCCTATCATGTCTTATTTTCTGAAGTGTCAGCAGTCTAAAGCCGTATTAATAAATGTTATTTCTTTCAGGGATATTGTGCTGCTCGAAGCTGAAAGTAAAAAGAAATTGATTGACGATGCAAATTATTATAAAAAATCTATTGGAAATAGTGATAATGAGTTATTGAAGTGTGACATGTGCGATATGCAGTGTTCGACAGCTAGAGATCTCAAAATACACAAACAGCAAAAGCATTTTAAAAGTTCTACATTCACTTGTGCGCTGTGCTCCTCGACATTCGACACCAACAATGAGTTAAAAAAGCACAAAATCACTCACCGGGACAAAGACAAGAACTTTTTGTGCATGAAATGTAAAACAGCTTTCTCTGACCATTTAGAATATTTGAAGCACAAATTGTCACATGAAAAAGGTCCGAGTTACTATTGTGTGGAATGTGGGAAAGAATTTGACTACAAAAATGGTTACCTCATACATATAGAAACACATTACGATAGATTAGTTGAATGTGACATATGCCACCGTGAATACAATGTAAATAGAATAAAAGCACACAAAAGCAATCACAATAAAATTGCTTGTGTTGAGTGTGGCAAGGAATATGACAAGAAATCTCTTACCTACCACATGATATCTCACACGGGAGTCAAACCATACCAATGTCTCTACTGCGGGAAGGGTTTCAGTAACGCATCACAAAGGGATGTGCATACAAGAATACACACAAATGAAAAACCATATGGATGTAAAAAATGTCACCGTACATTCCGTCAAACTATTGACTTGCAACGACATATGGAGCGGCATACATCAACTGACAATCCGCTGAAGTGTGCGGTCTGCCATAAGTCATTCAAACACAAACAGTCTCTCAAATACCATATGGATATACACAACAACACACATAAGTATGAATGCAACATTTGTGGTTTTAAAGTCAATACAAATACGGGCTTGAGAAGTCATTTTATGAGACAGCATACAGAAAAGAAGTTTGAGTGTGAACCATGCGGAGTCTCGTTTAAAACTCCTTCAGACTTATTCAAACATAAAAAGTGGAAAAAACATTTGAACAATGTGTATGGTTATAAGAAAAAAATGAAAGATGGAGTCAAATAGAATGAGCTGACGAACGGTAGGACGAGACGCTGGTACCACTGCAGTGTCAGATTCGGCCACAAGCAAAAAACATTTATTTTTACATACTTACTGATTTTCTTAATATAGTTGACCACACTTCGTCCAGTAATAATTTTGAAATGTTTAGGTTAAGGACCTCGAGGTCCTCGGGCCACCATCTACGATGAAAGATGCTAAAATCTGTGTAGGGTAAACATCCTCACCAACCAGACTAAAAATGTATCTGGATAGGTTCACAGCAAGAGACTGGGTTTTTCACAACTACCCTCATTTAATGTAATTTTTTTTTGTTAAAGTAATGAGACGTACAAGACACTCCTGATAGTTAGAGGCAACGCATGACCATACAAAGGTACAGAGAACTTTAAGTAACAAACGGGTTTCTTCTATCCAAGCGTGCTCCATCGTAGACCACATCTTTGCTTAACATCAGGCGAGTTGACGGTCAAACGAAAGCCTCTTTGAAATGAAAAAGAAAAAAAAATTACTGCTTGGCTGAAGAATATCTGGTACTGCCTACCTAGGTGACTTTTGACTAAATATTTCTATATTATTCCAACTTTGACACATTGCCGTGAGTGGAAAGAGTTCTATCCACGGTGCATGTGAAACCGGGGAGAATTTTCATCTATACTATAACTGTAGGAACTTAATATAAGGAATTGTTAACCATTGTAAAATCCATAATTAATTAAAATAAAAATTATATTTGTATTCTTATGCAATTAAATGTAGTTTTTATTTACAAACAATGTATACACATATTTAATTAACCTACGAGTAACAGTATATTGCATATACATCTTGATGCCCGGTCCACTAACCTTAAAAAGTTGATATAGGTACTATATAAAATTGCATATGCAATTTAAGCAGAGTTCAAACCAATTTTAAAACTTCAGTTGACAGGTCTAAATTTTGTGACACTATTGCTTTCTTTTTCAATTTAGTCCGTTTTACAAGGACAGCAATATATGTAACAAGTTTAAGTTACAATTTCGTTTACCTAAGTCAAACGATCTAAAGGCCAGCGCAGACAACTGACTAAAGCATTCACAGACATTTGCTTCAGTCTTTCAGCAGATATTATGTATGATAACAACAAATATTTCATTATTATTTCGGTAAAATTAATATTAGGCATACAGTCACGTAACCGTGAACACTGAACAGTGACGTCACGCCGTGCGAAACACCACTGCTATGGACATTTTCATAGAGCCACTGCCACAGATGATTGTTTCGTACAGCGTGATGTCATTCAGACGCAATGACAGTCCTAACTAAATATGCGTTTTTTTTTAATAACACGTTTTTGAGGTAGGTAAACTAAAAATTTTTTTGGTATTTGACACTAACTATTTTTATATGTTGTGTGGTATGTATTTATTCATATAAATACACCGAGATTGTGTAAGAGACACCAGAATCATTAAGCTATTAAGTTTTCTCTTACTATCGCAAGCCAAGTAGTATATACAAAATTAAATATATTTCTATGATTTTGTTTTTTACAGTTAAGTTGTGGTTTTCAGAAGTTGTAAACGGTTTATATAATTACAGCTTTCAGAAGTTAGAAACAGTTTACATAAAAACAGTTTTCAGAAGTTGTAAACAGTTTGCAGAAGTTACGAAAAAGTTAACATATTTATAGCTTTTAGTAATAAGAAACGTTTCACAGAAGTTGCAAGCAGTTAGCGAAACCATAGTTTTCAGAAGTAGACAACAGTTTACACTTTAAGAAGTTGTAAACAGTTTAAATAATTAGAAAAAGTTTTTAGAATATCGTTGTTTTTATAAAATTCACAGCTTGCGAAGTTTGTCATCTCTGCTGGACCTTTAACCATTTTGTTAGACTAAATAAAAGGTTTAAATTTGATTCACAAGAACTTTGTCCCGCTCGCTTTACTGCGGTGAAAGCAAGACTTACTTTAATACATAAAAAAAAAGTTATTATTATACTCAGAATAGTATATGCCTCTCGTTGAAATGCCTTTGATAAAATATAGTTTATCCGTTACATATTTTTACAAGTATTTTTATATACATATAATAACAATGGAAGGGTCTTGCCTGGCTCTAATGAGCTAATTTGTAATCTAAAATATTTATGTAATAATTATCTAAAGGTACATAGATCTCTACCAGATAATTTTCAAATCATTAAAAGCTTTTATATCACAAAAAAAAACATTCTCCTTTTAAAAACAACAAAATGATTGCAACACTCAAACATCCTTAAATATTTAACCTTTTAAAAACACTTGTACATCCTAAAAGGACACTTTTTAACCCTAAAAGCACTTTTTTCAACATTCTATAATACTATCTTCATATCGTCGTAAAACACTTTTCAAACACTTTTACACACTTGAACCCCCAGATATACTTCTATACACTTTTTACCACACTCTTTGCATGGTGAACAAAATAAACACACTCTTTAACCCCTCAGAAACTTTTGAAGCACTATTTCATCGATAGATAGACATTTGAGACCACCAGAAAGATATTTCAACTGCTATAAACGAATCGAAACACTCAAGATAGTTATTTTTAAACTTGAAACGTGTGTGGTGTACTAGAAGACCCTGTCCTGGTACGTGGAGTCCTGGAGCGGCTGCGCGGGCTTGGGCGCGGTGCCGGCCACGTGGTGGTGGTGGCGCAGGTGGCCGGGCCGGCGCGGCGGCGCCAGGTACTCGAACATACTCTGCGTGTGCTGGGCCAGCATGTTGGCCAGATCGCACGGCATCGGGTCCGTCCAGAAGAAGTCGTGGTTCAACGCCGTGTCGGCGTCGTATCTAGGAACGACACCAAATTTAACTTGTTAGCTCATTAAGTGGGTTCATTTCCCATCCACAACAACAATAGATTGTTCTGACACATAAAATTACAACTATGAGTATGAGTACTAGAAAGTTTGTAGCGATGATAGCTCAGTGGTTAGCGCGGTCGGTTCGCATGCCGAAGGGCGTGGGTTCAAACCCCAACAATGAGCTTGAAAAACATCGGGAGGAAACCATAGCGTGGTGTTAGGGTACTTTCTAGTACTCGGTTGACTAGCTGCCACACGAGAGTTGAAAATCTGCCGCCAAGCATCTAACGGTGTGTTCCGGCAGCCTCACTTGAGAGCCAGTTCTATTCCAGGCTAGGTGTGCTTTACCATCTTCGACCACACCACTGTCAGCCAAAAAAAAAAAAGGTACCCTACCACCATGGTATGGTTTCCTCACGATGTTTCCCTTCAACTGCAGCTCAAGCTCATTGTTAAATAAATAATAAATAAATACCGTAGGACATTACACACAGCGCCAACTGACCCCAAACTAAGCAGAGCTTGTCATTGTGTGATGAAAGTCCAGATAACTGATAGGATACATACTTTTTTTTTGTAAATACATACTGATAATATATACAGAACACCCAGACACAGAACAAACATTTATGATTATACCACAAAATGCTTGTCCTGAGCGGGAATCGAACCCACGCCCTACGGCTCTTGGAGCAGACATACTACCAATGAGCCAACAGTCAGAGCAGTCAGTTGTAGTTGGAGTTTGAACCGCACCCTTCAGCGTGTGAACCGACCGCACTAACCACTGAACTACTATCGCTAATAAATAAAAATATTCAACAGTATCCACGCCTTGCTTAAAATCACTTGTGCTGTCCCCTGTACTTAAGTTAAGAAAAAAGACATCTCAACAGAACCAGTCTTTTCAAGTTTACCTTTTAGCAGGATCCAACTGCAATAGCTTGTCGAGGAGGTCACAGCCATAAGGGTCCTTCACGTAGGGCTTCAATCGTTCCTGTCAATAAGAAATGTCATTATTAGTTTATTCTTTCTCGTAGAACAGGGGTCGGCAACCTGCGGCTCGCGGGCTGCATGCAGCACTTTTTAACCGACTTAAAAAAAAGGAGGTTCTATGTTCGACTATATGTTTTTTTAATATATGTTCATTGTTCACCAATTTCTCCCCCATTTGTGGACCGATTCTCAAAATTATTATTTTTTCCTGTCTCTCTTTTCCCTCGTGCGGGCGACACCTTTTGGTCTACCCATGATGCTATAAATGAAATAAAAATTGAAAAATAAACAAACTTAAAAAAAAAACATCAGCACTAAAAAGCAAAAAGGTGCCAAGTCTATTGGGCTTGACACAAACTTCAAAACAGTAGGTATAATAATACTTTATTTAAATGAATAGTTAATAGGTAAAAATTATCGCTGTAATTGTGTAAATAATTCATCATAATTTGTAAATTAAAACATTTCTATCCTTTGAATTAAATGTTTATTTTTCGCTTTTAAGTGCTGATGTTTTTTTTTTGAAGTCAGTTTTACTTTTTTGTAAGTTTTTTCATCATAACCTTTAAAGATCGGGCAATTGATCCATGAGAGGGTACCATTTCTATATCTTAGCCACTTCTAGTTATTTTATTATTCTAGCTAAAATACTTTAGTATTTTTACTTCTTAGTCGTTTGCACACCGATGACCACGATCACATGTCCACTCTGGTTTATTTTGTGCTAAAAACATTTGTGTGTGCTATAATGTTTTAACAAACTTTTTTAGTTGCTCTTTAAAAACTTGTAAATAAGAACATTATGGCTCTTCCGTCTTAAAAGGTTGCCTACCCCTGTCATATAATGATTAACATTTTTTTAAATGTAATAGTAATAAGACAAACAATATGTTCTCCTGATGAGATAATGTATGAACATTGCAGCGATACACAGAACTTTGAGTATAAAAGCAAAGTGCAGGGCATCGCTGCTTTGGCGCTCATTACTTTGAGACATTCGCTGGTTAAGTCTCAAAAACATGGAGATCAAAGTATGAATGAAGATGGATAGTCACATGCTCTCATAAAGTGCTTATGATGTACCTTGACTTTCCTCTTCTGTCCTTTCGGTAGCTCCATCTTGGTGTAGAGGTCCAGGCTTTCGACTCCGGGCCACACATCCGGAGTGCACGACCCACACAACTGCGATATCAGGATCAACTGCTGCTGCTCTGTGGGACCCTGGACAAGATAAAACAATAGTAATATGATATAGGTTGGTAAGCAACCCAATAAAAAAAAACTTTTTGTAGCTATGATAGATCAAGGGTTAACGGTTCACACGGCGAAGGATGTGGAAACAATAGTAGGTGGGGAAAACTTCGTGAGAAAACCATAGCATGGTGGTTGGATGCTTTCTAGTACTCGGTTAGCTGACTACCACCCTCAAGTAGAAAATCTGCATCTCACAGTGTGTTTCAGCAACTCACTTGAAATCCAGTTCCCTTCCAGGCTAGGTGTGCTTTACTATCTTCGACCACACTGTCAATTAACATCAGGTGAGCTGAGGGCAAACACCTTGCTTGTCAACCATAAAAAAAACTTCTATATACATTCAAATATAAATATTTTATTAAAAACACTAAAGTTCTAAGTCAATTTTCCATTCATTTAAAAAAATGTCAAACTCATAACACATGTCAATATAATAATATGTCAAATATTGTGGTAACCGTTGGTAGATTCAAAAGTGTAACTTAACGTTCATAAGTGCCTTACCAGGGCCTAAACTGTATAAATGACTTTATGATTTGATTTGATTAATATCTTTCGTCAATAGATAAAACCATTCATTATTATTATATTATCTCCATTTTCAGTGTGTACCTGCATGATTGGGGATCTGGTCCACATCTCTGCCATAATACAGCCAGCGCCCCACATGTCCACAGGTGGGCCGTAGTTACGATCACCTGACAAAATAAAGTTAAACTAATCTAGAAAATACAGTTTGAAATACTTATTTCTTCAAAGAAGCACTTACATTTTCTTGTTGAGAACATACAAAATATTCTCAGTAGCAAGAATTTTAATAGTTAATAAAATTATCCATTGTATATTTATTATTAAGTTAGGTATAAGCTAATGGCGGATTTACCAGCAGGCTAAGCACTGTAATAAGTTGTAAAGAATACCATAAAATGAACATCCATAACAACTCAAGTAAGGTAGATAAAACAATTTTATTAATAATTAGATTTTTTAGCATCTTATGATAAAATAAGAGTTGTGTATCATATATATTTCATCAAAAATTCATTCACAATAGAGTAAAATTACTTAATACATATAAAGTATAAAAAAATAAGGGTAATTAAAAATATTTTTAGTAAAAAGTTTTAAGGAATATTATTGCAGTAAAGGGGCACAGGCACAGGACACATGATCAAGACTGACGGGCATAACAAAGAAGAGGCCTGTACCCAGACATTGACATATATGTATATTCATTATACCTAGGTATAGAACATGAACATTACATGTACTTAAAAATTCTTTGACTGTATAAATTAGTAATGACTATATTAATTGTCTTAGTAATGACTATATTATAATAATAATAAACATTTATTTCAGGTTACTAAGACCCATATGTAACTAAGTACAAAAATTAAAATACAGAAAAATTAAATTAAAATTAAAAATAATTAAATTCTTAACATAATAATAATTAAAAACGTGCGATTGAATGTCAAGAAAAATTAAATAATAAAAATAAAATAAAATTTTGAATTCATCATAATGTCAATATAAATAAGTGCCGTAACACATGTGAAGTTGCGTGGCATGCGTGATGATGGGGCATATTGCTTAGCAATGACTGAATCAATCAATTACCTTATCTATAACAGCATCAAGTCATTATTCTTACCTAATAGCAGTTCTGGTGGCCTGTACCACAGAGTTACCACTCTGTTGGTGTATTTATTTACTTGACCCGACTTGGCGACGCTAAAAGCTCTAGCCAGACCAAAATCTGCGAGCTTCAGTACTCCATTCTTAGTTATTAGCACATTGGCAGCTTTCATGTCTCGGTGCAAGATTTTGTTGCTATGTATGTAATATAAGCCGTTCAATAACTGTTGCATCACCTTCTTGATCTCTCCGAGGCTGAACTTAACGTTTACATTAGATAATAATCCAGCTAAATCGTGCTCACAAAAGTCGAAAACCAAGTAAAACGTCGATCTATATTTGTTGTGCGATGTCGCCTTCGTTCGACATATCTCGATCAAATTTACAACATTTTCGTGTTTCAGGAGTTGCAAGATCTTTATTTCTCGCAGCGCTGTGATAGGAAAACCTTCTTTTTCATTGTCCATAAGGACTTTTTTCATGGCAACGAATTTTTTACTGGTGTTTCTGGCGCGCGCTTTGAACACCTCTCCGAAAGTTCCCTGGCCGATTTTGGCAACTTTCTCGTATTTAGAAGATTCATCACAGAACGGAAAATCAAAATCTTCGATGTATTTCTCTTTGTCTCTCATGCTGAGGATGGTAGAGTTCGTACTCAAGACTGGCTGCGTGGGCTCGCGGGGAGCGCTCACGCTTTGCATTTTGGAAGCAATTTTGGTGGTTTAAATTAACTTCTGGAATGAACACATGTGGTATTTGAAGTATTATAGATTTTGGCACAATAATATCACGTCTTATCAAAGTTGAAGCACGGGCCTTTTTAATGCAGAATAATAAATGAAACGAGATCACTTATAAAAACACCACGTTATGTACACTACACACCAACAAGACGCGACGTTTCATTTGAGCGACAGTAATCGTACTACAGATTATATGACTGAATTGACTGAACATGAACGCCACATGAATGAATGTAATTAGGGCTTGCTAGAAAAAATCGACTTGAACAAGACAGAACGTTCCACTTCACGTTTTTTTAATTTGATTTTTGCTACTAAAATTTTTAACTGTCTACCTATAGAACTAAAAAAAATAAATGGTAACAAATTCAAACAAAGCTTGAAAGATTGGCTAATTTCTAAAACATTCTGCGATTTAAAAGAATATTTTGATGTTAATTTTTAAGTTTAGAATTTTACTATTTATGCACATGTGCCATTTAGTATAGGATAGGACAGGTATAAATTAAATTACTCATTGCATGTGGCGTCGTAACTATAATTAAAGTAATATAATATTGTATATCCGTTATGGATAACACCCTTGATACCTACATTTGTATAACATCTTTGTTCACAGTGAAACAATACAAAATATTCTGATATGAATTTCACAAGACCTGTCACATAATTTCAATTCATCACGTGGAAAGGAACGTTAAGTGTCAGTCAGCTATTCTGCGACAAGCGACAGCATTCTGTCATGTAGGCCGTGATTTAATTTCACTATTTTTGTTTTTGTCTAAAATTAAACACCGAGAAACGGCTACAAATTAATTATACTGTAAGTTGACGTTACCTTTCAGTAATATTCTAATGTTTCTTCCGTATCCATAGCTCAGTAAACCCTAATTTTGTGACATAGCAATATTATTGATCGGCAAAGTAGGACATATACGAATTTCGTAGGTATTGTCGGTTCGCTGCATTTGTTTGGTATCTAAAATCGTTATCGTCACTGAAACGGGAACAATGAGATAGTTACGCCGTATGTGGCTAACTGTATTTGTAGTGAAAGTTGGTGCCGGTACATAATACGCCCCCTTTTTACTACTTTTCAACTTGCTACTCTTTGTATTATTATTGGAGCTGAAAACTTTCTTAGTGAAACTTACTTTTAAAAGTAGACTACATTGTATTTTTAACTAAATATAACTGGTCAATCCGCTTTCAATTCTTTAATTCAATTTAAATTCCCAATCGCTTGCTTTCATATGGGGAAAAATAATTTATCAACAATTTTTTTTTTCTTTTTTTTGGTTGACAAGCCGGTTGTTCGACCACAGCTTACCTGATGTTAAGTAACAGTGTGGTCAAAGATGGCAAACACCTAGTCCGGAATGAAACTGACTTTTGAGTGAGGCTGCCGGAACACAAGATTCAGGGTTAATTTGTGTGTGTTTCTTTATTCTACCATAAATTGTAAACACCTGAACAGATTTGGATGTATGGGGTATCATTAGAATCCTTACATTACCCTGAGTGGGCTGGTTGTAAATTTTTACGATAAAAAAAGGAAATCATTTGTCATTAGCCATTCATATTTTTTTATTTCTTCTGTCAGATCCATCATGAATCAGCATTATTATTGTCTCAGTTTTCATATTGCTCCTTTACTATTGGATTAAAAAGGAGCTACAGGCAAATTAATCCAAACGTAGGAAGTGTCTGTAATTTTCCTGTTTCCTCTTTCTATTTTAAGCCCTCAACATCATATATTAGTGACTGCATGCTGCGTTTTTGCTTGTTTTTAAGATATAAGTAGACTGTGCTACTTTCTTTGGGATATATTCTGCATACTAAATTTCATTTACTTCTGTTGAGTTGTTACAGCAAGTAGAATTGATACACATATATACTTTCACATTTTTTTCTAATATAAATTTGATCTGATATTATGTTTAGAGGCGGACCAGGAGTCTGTGCGCCTCTGTAGGGCTTGCCTAAATAATCATCCAATTGCCATTTTGTCCCGTTTTCAATAATATAATGTGTACCAGGAATGCGAATTAGGATCGATTCGAATCAGGGCAATTGAAAGGTTTATTTATTTAGTAGGTACGTCTGAAACATACAAACAGCAACTGGGAGACATTATCGCAAAAGAAATCAGCAGGTTATGTGATATGTTAATTATCAAGCGATACTTTGGAATTTTTGCGCTGCAATTGATTATATTTTTTCTTTGCTGTATTAATAACGGCAGGGATATACAAAAGATTGAACATTAATATATATCTTTTGTTACACATTGTAGGATCTAAGTTTTGCTCTTAATTTACAACCAAGATAGTAACGCCAAACATAGAAATAAACACCAACAACTCAAGAAAAAAGTACCTATTAAGATTTTTCTCACTTTTAAACTTCAACTTAGAAATTAAATTGTATATTGTATTGACATGTTCATTCACTGAGCTCCATGATCTCCTCTTCATATTTGGTCATTAGAATAGTCCCGATGAACTACCTGCCTTCTGGTTTCATCATCAGGCGATGATGAAACCTGAAGGTAGACACCGGAAATAATAAAGCAATGTGACCTAGCTGTGTTTGGGCTTAGAGAAACAAAGTATTTTTTTGTAAAAATTATTGACTTTTAAACATTATATTACAGAGAAATGACAAGTGAAAGCAGCTCAGCAATCCTAGACCTGAATGATGCAGACACGGAAGACACGGAGCCCCCGAGCGTCACGGACGACGCTCGGGACGGAGAACCCCTTATCATGGAACAGGGATATGACATCGCTGTTAAGGTCGGTTTCGTTCCACCTCGACTACCTTATACTCATTCAAATTTTCCATTACTTCAGTTTTTTTTTATGTGAAAATAATGGGACGAACGAGACACTCTCCTGATGGTAAGAGTCCATGACCATTGCAACGATACAAAGAAGTTCGAGTAGCAAAACAAAGTCCAGGACATCGCTGATTTGGTGGTCATTACTTTGAGACTTTCGATGGTTAGTCTTAACAGCCCTGTAATGCAGTACCCTTCACAGTAATACACACTACTGCTTGGCGGTAGGATATCTGGTACTGCAGTGGTATGTTTATAGCCTGATAGCCCAGTGGTTAGTGCGGTCGGTTCACACTGAAGATTGTGCAACAATGAGCTTGAGCTGCCAGTGAAGGGTAACCATAGCATGGTGGTTGGGTACTTTCTAGTACTCGGCTGGCCAGCTACCACACATAACTTGAGAGCCAGTTCCATTCCAGGCTGAGTGCTTACCATCTTCGATCTTCGAATTGTGCTCAATGCTTAGCGTGTCAATCATAAAAATAACCTACCTAGACTTGGCCTACAAAGCTGGGCTCTGAACATGTTTTGGCCTGGTTGTGGGCTGGGCTGGCCGTGGTCGCCGCTGATGCCGCTTGTGTGGGCAGGTGGACGCGCCGATGAAGCAGCTCTCGACCCTGGAGACGTTCGTGACGTACCGCGTGCGCTGCGTGTGCGCACGCTGGCCCACGCCCTCACACGTGCGGCGACGCTACAACCACTTCAAGGTAAAACTCATTACTCCACTACACAAAAAAGAGGTTTTTTCTTAAACAAGCTTAAGGGATTCCTTGTAGTCATCATGAGGAATATTAATAACCACCCACAAGTTGAAAATCCATCAATCCTCTCCAAACCATCTCCCCAATCCCAGCCATCTCTCCACTTCAAAATATCCCCCCACTCCCAACCATCCCCCCACTTCAAATCCTCTCCTCTTCAGCACACACACAGTCCATCGACGTTATGCAGAGTGTGACCCCCGGCAGAGAAACTTCACCAAAAAGCATACCCATTCACCAACTTTTGGAAAATGCAGAAAGTGGAGTGCCGGGAATCAGAATTCGCGGTGTGGCTCTCTTCATGGACAGCAACAAAGAAAGATTCGGAATAAGCTTTTGTCTTGCCCGGAACCGGAAACGCGTTCGCCTATCGCCCGGACTGGCTTGTCTGCTCAACGGGAATACCGCTAAAGTGACCATGAAGCGGAAATTCTACGACACTATGCCAGTATGCGAAGTAGACGGCCACCAATTCAGAGTAGTGCGATCGAAAAACAAAACGATTGCACTATTCGAGTGGGCGGCACAGTCACCTTTTGCGCAAGCTAGCTCGCTGCTTGAGTGTCTGAGCGGGGAAGTGAACAGCACGCCCCGGGTAGTAAGCGTGGATGCAATGATGGTGGAGTTCTCGAAAGCGGAAGTCGCAGACCGGCTGGGTTGCACCAAGGCCTCTGAATACCATGAGGTTGTCGTGTATGAAGACAGGGGAGAAAACTTAAGTTTTCTCAAGGCTCCTACACACGACCGTATAAGTGCAACAGACAGCTGGGGACACCCCGTTCCGAGTTCGACCAATCAATCCGGCTCTGAAAGGGCGCAACAAAAAGCAGCCGCCGAGAAAGCCGCAGTTTATCCAAGTGGTTGCCGAAACGAAAGAGATGGCCACATAGCAGCTTTTGTAACAGCTTTTGGCGCTGCGGCGCAGAGCTTGTTCCGAATCAAGCCCACATCACCACGTCCTCTAACAGTAGTGGCTCCGAGAGTAGCGTCACAACCTCAGACAGCACGGACGAGAGCCGACATGGGACAGGTCGATTCACCCCGATACATCTTGGCCTCGGGGCCACAAGACCACGCGAAAAACGCCTTCCTTGAGTTCCTAGCCACATTGAGAGCGACAAGACAAGTCAATCTCAGGAACTGCCATAGTATCTTGCAGTCCTTTAGGCTAGGAAGTGAAAGTCTACTAAAAGAGGGACTTGAGGAGGCGGAAGCAGCCATATACAACAACGTCACTTCCCAAGTCATCAGGGGAACAATGAAAGGACAATATATGGCAGCTTATAGCGCAGAAAATGGCTTTGTGGCACTGAACGAGGCCGAGACGGAGCGGACAGGAAGACCAAAATACGCGATACCATCGAATGACCCAATTGTAGTCACCGCCAAGTGCACCAAGATAATGCTGGATGACAAGATCCTCGAGATGGCTAAAACTATCAAAGGGACCTCAGATGTCGAAGCAAACTGGAACAACTGGGTGGTGCCAAAGATGCAATGGGTCAACGGAGTTCCAGGATGTGGCAAGACAACATGGGTGATCAGACACTTCGATGTCGACAGGGACGCTATCATCACCACAACAACGGAAGCAGCAAAAGATCTAAGGGAGAAACTATCGCACCGCATAGGAGACCTGGTAAAAACCAGAGTGCGAACCATGGCTTCCTCCCTCGTAAATGGTTTTGGAAAAAATAGCTTCAGCCGCCTTTTGGTGGATGAAGCTCTTATGAACCATTTCGGATCTATAGTAATGGTTGCACGGCTGTCTGGTGCTAGCGAGCTTGTCCTTATTGGAGACGTCAATCAGCTACCTTATATCGACAGAGAAAACATCTTCGAAATGAGGTACCATCGCCCAAACCTGGTTACAAACATCAGTCAGGAGTTGCTTTGCACACACAGGAACCCAATGGATGTTGCGTATGCGCTGAGGAAAATATACTCCGGTATATATTCCTCAGCTCCCCGTATTAAGTCTCTTGAGCAAAAACGGTACAAGGGAGTGCAAATACCCAGCACCCTCCCCAACACTCTTTTCTTAGTGCACACGCAGGAAGAAAAGGAAACCCTCATCAGCCAAGGTTATGGGGGAGGCACGGGGTCGCGCACTCTTACCATTCATGAAGCTCAGGGGCTAACGTACGAGTCGGTAATCGCCATAAAGACCAAGCCAAGGATGAAGCTGCACGAGAGCGTGTCGCACGCAGTCGTTGCAGTATCACGGCACACCGGGACCTTCGTCTACTACGCTGACGATATTGAAGACGATGCTATCAGTCGGTTTGTGCGTCGAGCGTCGGCTGCGTCGCCGAAGACCATCAAAGAGTACAACCTGCAGATGGCCATTAAAGACCGAAACGTGGCGGTGATGAGGGCCCTGGGCCGAGAGGAGGCGATTTAAATTCAAATGTAAATTGTTAATCTGTAATTAATATATATTTGTTAATGTAATTATTAAATGTAAAATGAGGACTGTGTGTATTCCTCGAGCATTCATGCTCACCATCGAAGGCTCCTTCTTGCGGCGGCGTCGTGTGTCGGGTCGCTCTCTTCCCTCAGATATGGTTGAGGAGGGCGATGGCTGGCACATGCGTCATACTCGTGATCGGGTGCTGCTTGCGGGTCGCTGGTCTGCTCGCGGTATACACACAATCTAACATTTTATCCCTAGATTAAACCCTAGATTAAGATTAATTTGACTAATATTCCTCTTCCCATATTGTAAAAAAAAATTAAAAAATTGTTTTTCAAAGTTGTCAAAGGTCACGGACCCCAGTGTCTGTGGAGAGTAATGTTAAAATAAAAAAAATAAAAAATAAAAAGTTGAAAATCTGCCGCCAAGCATCTAACAGAGTGTTCTGACGGCCTCACTTGAGCCAGTTCCATTCCAGGCTAGGTGTGATTACCATCTTCCACCACACCGTCACTTAACATCAGGTGAGCTGTGGTCAAACACATAGCCTGTTAACAATAAAAATTAAATTAAAAAGCAATTGTATGGCGGACCAACGATGGTGGATGGCCGGCTCAGGCCCACTGTAGGGAGGGGGCTTTCTGTCCTGGAGCGCAGTATTCTTATTCTTTGTGTATAAGTTGCACTCCTGATATACGCTTCATGGCTCACTAGCATGCTCCCAGAGCGAACCTCTGATTTTTTGTCAGTGACCAAGTTAAAGCGCCATATGTGAGGGGGGGGAGTAACGTCCATGAGTTTTCGTTTTAAGGAGAGTGGCATAGGTCACTTCGTAATATCTTTCATGGACCAATAGCTCTTAAAATCAAATTACAACTAGCACAAAGCTGAGCTCTGTGAGGGCTCGCGTAGTTTTTCTAACGGGTAATAATTTTTCAGACAGTTGTTATTTTACAACCTGATTCTAGTGGTGCCATCTAGTATTATGTAGCCTGTTACTTATTTGAAACCTATATAATGAGATATGACAGCGCTTCCGCTTTGACTTTAGTTGCTAATTGACTCTCCCTGCCTAGTCAACTGATTGTTTTTCCGTTTCGTTGGCGCCACTGTGCAGCCAGTTTCGAGCACGTGGACTCTGTGGGCTCGAACGATTCCTCAGTTGGCATTTAACTTTCGTTACGACTAGTTGGCTACAAACGACATTGTCGTTCGTTATTAGAAAAATATTTATTTTTTTAAACGTTAAAAGTATTGCACAAGGTAGTTAGTTCAGAAATGAGCGAGGAGAAAGTGCAAGACGTTCGTGACTCTCCCGTGGCGGGAACAAGTGGAGTACGGAGGATCAACTATAAGCGGCCACGACGCTTATACAGCAGTTCGGACGACGACAACGGCGACGATGAGGAGATGTTTCCGCCACCCACAGTGAAACGTGTGTGCGCCGGGACTGATTTTTCGGAACAAAGGTTAGACTACCTTCAAAAACAGGTTAGTGAGATAAAATACCTTTTGACCAACAATTCTCGAAATGTTACTGGCACGTCGGAGGGCATGATAGACGAAATTGCCCTATCTTTCGAAAACGATAACGCTTCGGTTTCTTCTGCGTTAATAAAACCGCTAGCGGTGGATTTTCAATGGGAGGAGGAGACAGTGGCCTCCGAATCTATTAAGCGCACATCTGAGGCAAAGCTTAATTATTTGCGAAAAGTACAACACTTTGATAGTGACCAGTGGAATAATGTTCGGTACACTGAAGTTCAAAAGAAATATCTAACCACCCCAGGCTTTACTAATCTGGCGTTGAATGATGAACTATTGGCATTTGAATCCAAGTTTAATAATTTGAGATCATTGGATGAGACTTTTGGAGCTCTAACCAATATGCTAATGGCGCAAAAAGAGGCGTTACAAACTGCCTTGAAGGGATTATTAGAGTGGAGTGATCACACTAGCACGCAACTAACGAAAGCATCTCTTTCGGATAAGGTTCGAGATATCTTCTCTAACTCGTGTGCTTATAATGGTATTTCCAAAGATATCCTGCAAGTCGTCTGCGGCAGACGTGCTAATGTGATTGAACACCGAAGAGACAGTGCTATCTCTGCCGTAAGAGACAAATGCAATAAAACAATCCTACGAAGAATACCTCCGAGTGCCGATTACCTGTTTCAACCGAAGGAGTTCAGCGATGCTGTGGCGAAACTAGGAGGAGGATCGAGGGTATTTCGTAAACCGTATCTACCTACCGAGGGTAGCCAGGTTATGCAAAACAACAATAGGCCGTACTTGCCTACCGAGGGCAACCAGGCCGCACCAAGGTGGTTATCCAACCCCGCGGTGCCGTTTCGCGGCAACAATCGCAACAAATTCCAGCAAGCACCCGCTTCTGAAAAAGGCAAATCCATTGCCGGTAAACGCAGCTATTCAGCCGCAAAGAACAAATCTTATCCGAGATCAAGAGATGACGCTCGGGACCACCGAAGACAATGACTATGCCATGATATTCGAAGGCGGTCGATTGCGCCGGTTTCGACACATATGGGAAGATATGGGAGTTCCTACCCACATTTTAAAAATAATAGACCTTCACCAGGCTTACTTGCACGCCGCAATTTCAAAGTCACACCGGCGATTCCTAAGGTTCGTTTTCGACGACAAAAGTTACCAAATGACCTGCTTACCGTTCGGTCTGGCGAGCGCACCAAGGACGTTTGCCACTTTGTCAAATTGGATGGCCCAGAAACTACGGGAAAGAGGAATGAGAATTCTGGTGTACCTGGACGACTACCTTCTGGTGAATCAGTGCCCTCGAACTCTAATGAAGCACATGAGGCAAGCCATCGACTTCATGACCACCGAGGGATGGAAAATAAACAAAAAGAAGTCGTCCACGGAACCTACTCAGCACATAGAATTTCTGGGAATTCTTTGGCAAGACAGGACGAGGTCGAAGACGCTGATGCAATTGACGCGTCTAATTTATCACTATCTTCAATCTTACAACATACATCTGAACCAGTTACCAATCATAACCAGTTACCTACCAGATCCTCTCAACGGAATAGCGGACGGGCTGTCAAGATACAGAGCAACAGCAGAATGGCATCTACTCCCACCAGCCTGCCAGCTGATATTCAACAAGTGGGGGACACCTCACATAGATTTCATGGCATCCAGACGAGCTCATGTTGTGGCCCGGTACGTGACTCAAGATCTCAAGGACCAGCAGGCAATCTTCCAAAATGCATTCAGCCAAATTTGGCATTACAGATTGGCGTGGGTATTCCCACCACCATGCTTGATGTACAGGGTCTAAGCGGGGTTGAAACAAGCACAGGGGACGTACGTAGTGATATGCCCCAGGTAAAAGAACGTCTTTTGGTGATCGGACCTAAAGAAAAGAGCAGTGAGCCCGCCGTTTATGATAAGGAATCTGGGGTCATATCTGATAGACACAAGGACCAATTGCCCCCCAGCGCGAGTAGACGACCTTGTATTGGAGGCATGGAAATGTCGGGGTGGGACGACCTTTTAGGCAACTGGTCGCGGGCCGAAGTTAATGTGATCGAATCTAGCTGGAGGCCTAGTACATTGAAAACATATAAGCCGGCATGGATACGCTGGCTAGCGTGGTGCAAAAATTCTGGAGTAGACAATAAAAATCCAGGAGGTCACGGTTTGGCCAAATATTTGATTTATTTACACACTGTACAAAAATTAAGTTACAAGACAATATTGGTACATAAGTCAGTGGTATCTTCCTTTTGCCAGCCAGGTTTGGAGGTTAAACTGAGTTCTCATATTTTGGTCCGACAAGCGTTGAAAGGCATAGCAAACAGCTGTTCTTCTGGAAATAAAGTTAAACCACCGGTTTGGAATCCGCAGCTCGTCGTAGATTGGCTTTTGCGTACAAAATCAAACAATAACAGTTTATTTGATGTATCGCGACGTTGTGCTACACTGCTTATGTTGGCTTCTGGCAGACGAATACACGATTTGACGCTTTTATCTGTGGAAAAGGACAAATGTGTAATTGAAGAGAAGGCTATCACATTCTGGCCTCTATTTGGTTCGAAAACTGACACAATCGGCCACAAACAATCTGGTTGGTTATTACTATCTGGGGGTAACCAAAACATTGACCCTGTATTTTGGATTAAGCAACTAATAGAAATATCGCAGCCACGTCGTCTACAAGGTGAGGGAATACAATCCTTATTTGTAACAACAAGAGGAGATCCGAAGCCTGCTAGCCGGACTATTATCGCGGGATGGATTAAAACGGTCTTAGTGGATTCTGGAATTCAAGACTCACCTGGGTCGGCTAGATCAGCAGTCGCATCACTAAACTGGGCGAATGAAATGCCTTTAGAAGACATTTTGGCTCGTGGCAACTGGAAAACCCCAAATACTCTGATCCGGTTTTATAGGCGGCCTTTAAGAACACAAGTTTCCAATGTACCTTCTCTCGTGAATAGTTTCACGCCTTTATAATATTGATAATATCAAGTTATGGTGATTAAGTGTTTGCAAATTACAAGTTATTATGATTTAAGAACTTAACCTAAAGAAATTTGAAATAATTTATGTTATGAATACGGTCGGTGTTACCTTTTCTTAAAATGTGTAATATTATTTCATGTTATGCTTATGACCTATCTTGATTTATAATAAACACGGTAAACATTAACAAATTTTTTAATTTTTTATGTCACAGTTGGCATTCTTTTTTAAAATGACCTAGTCAAGCGCCACCATGCGAAAATAGACAAGTCTCATTATATAGGTTTCAAATAAGTAACAGGCTACATAATATAAGAATTTTACCTGAAATAAAATTACTTATTATGTACCTAACTTATTTGAAACCTAGGCGAGGGCTGCATGGTGAATGAGCCTAACTGAGGAATCGTTCGAGCCCACAGAGTCCACGTGCTCGAAACTGGCTGCACAGTGGCGCCAACGAAACGGAAAAACAATCAGTTGACTAGGCAGGGAGAGTCAATTAGCCACTAAAGTCAAAGCGGAAGCGCTGTCATATCTCATTATATAGGTTTCAAATAAGTTAGGTACATAATAAGTAATTTTATTTCAGGTAAAATTCTTATATTAAGTAGATTAACTACGATGTATTGGAGTATTGAGTTTGGTTCTGTTGCAGCGATGTTAACTCTTTGGTTTTCTAACAGATGGCGTTAGTAGTACAATAACATTCTATCCAATGAATACAAAATTGTTTTTGTTCATTTTTTTAAATCGTTATAATGTTTTTTTTTTTTGACAGATAACACAGCTAGTTATGAAGTTAAATTACTATATTAAAGCACAAATCTATAGGCGTGATAGTTTTTCATTAAAATGTACCACAAAAATGCTCAGGTTGTGGAATAGTGTTAGGGCTCGCTTCGCTCGCCCTGACAACCTATTTTAATTGCTTTGCTTTTCTGTGTGAGCTGGGTATTTTTTAAATGTTCCTCGTCTGCTGGCTTAAATTACTCAGTCGGCGCATATCGCTTTAATAGGTTATTTATTTTCTTGGTAGTTACTGCACAAGCGGCTGGCGTCCCACCCGTGGGTGGCGCCGCCGCCGGCGCCCCCGCTGCACACGGCGCGCCAGCAGCTGGACCGCTACTGCGCCGCCTTCGTCACGCTGCGCACCCGCGCCCTCCACGCCTTCCTAGGTAGCTACACAAACTATATTTAAGCTAAATCAGCGATGCCCTGGACTTTGTTTTGCTACTCAAAGTTCTGTGTATCACTGCAATGTCTTACCAGCTACTTACTTATCTCTTACCAGCGTCATTCAGCGTCTTCCTTGAACAATCGCACCTAACTGCGCTCGCCAACCCGCCTGCCAAGTGTGGCGAGTATTGGCAAAACCCCCCAGGCCTATGTCCAGCAGTGGACGTCCTATGGCTGATTGATTTGATTATAGTGAAGCTACGAACAGAGATCGATGTAAGATTAGTTCGTAGCTGCGATGTCGACATCCCTGCACGCGGCGCGCGCTAAAAGTACCCAACAATAAAAGATCATATACCCATAATTTTAGTTTGAGATATGCAGACACGCGTGTGCTTCCTAGGGTAAGATTATGCAAAACACAAAAGCAAGGTGTTTTTAATAAAATACTCATGTACAATAAGTTGCCAGTTGATTTAAGAGATTACCAATGCCTGATTTCAAACGAAAAATTAAAAACTTTTTCCTCCGGAACGCATTTTATAAGCTTAATGACTTTATGAAAGTTAATTGGAATAAACAATCGTTTGCATGTGATGTTGAATAATGTAATTTGTAATGTTTTTCTTAATTTATTATTTAATTAATTAATTGACCCAATATGACATTCACATGATATTTTATGACATTTTAATTTTAATTTTATCTGATTAATAGCATTATATTTTTTAACTGTATTGAATTCTCGTACCTAGTATAACGAAATTCTATTATAAGGCGAATAAATAATCTGAATCTGAATCTAAACCTGCGGGAAGCGACGCTAGCAAGGAAGATGCTCTACTTACTGGGGGCAGCGTGCGCGCTCCAACTACTTTGCCTATATTGTTTTTGACGCCCCCTGATGCTAAAGAGCGTCAAGTTCGTCTCATTACTTTTAGATAAGAGATTGTGCCCCATTCCCAGATCGTGTCGCGAGGCATCCCATCTTTTCGCACAGCGAAGACTTTCGTTTATTCGTCACAACAGCCGATGAAGATTTCGACAAGGTATACACGACTACAAAAACGGTCAAATGCGAGTCGGGTTCGCGATGATTTCGTGTCATTAAACAAAATTTCATTAATATAGGGTTATAAGGTTAGGGTATACTGAGTTCAAAGGGGGTTAGTACGAACTGTTCTATAATAAAAAAAGGTCGTTGATTCCTAATGGTAATTGAATCTTACGTGATTATAGAATTAGGATCATAATTAAAGTTGTTTGTAATGTGTTTAAACGTAAACCTATCTTTATCATACTAATATTATAAAGGCGAAAGTTTGTATGTTTGTTACTTCTTCAAGCTCAAACGGCTGGACTAATTCTGATGAAATTTGGCATGGAGGTAGCTGACACTGACTTATAACTACTATTAAAACATGGTACTTTTTATCCCCAAAAAATTTTGCGAGTTACTCCGCGGGGCGCAGCTAATAATATTATAAAATCTTAGGGTTCCGTGCCTCAAAAGGAATAAAACGCAACCCTTATAGAATCACTTTGTTGTCCGTCTGTCTGTCTGTCAAGATCCCTTTTCTCAGGAACGTGTGGAGGTATCAAGCTGAAATTCATATGAAACACTCAGGTCTACTGTACCTTGGAGCTGCGAAAACATCAAACTTCTAAGCCAACGCGATCAAAAGATACAGCCGTTTATGCTGCAAATGTTCGACACTCGCGAGGGAATCAAAACCTACAGGGTACTTCCCGTGAACTCAGAATCTTGAAATTTGGTACGAAGCAACGTCTTATAGCACAGATAGAGGAAAAATTGCGAAAAGCATAAATTACCATTTAAAAAAACCATAACTTTTACTGATATACCTACAGGCTTGTACGGAACCATCGGTGCGTGACTCCGACTCGCACTTGACCGTTTTTTTTTTACTGTAAAAAATGTAACAAAATATATATGTATGTGTTTTCAATATACAAATTTGATGGTATTCATATTTCAGGTATTTAAAAGTGAGAATAATGCCCTCAACCTGTGGGGGCTTAGCTCCGCCATCTACGGCTCCGGAGAAGCCAAGCCGGCCGCCAACGGGCCCAGGTAACACCGCGACAACGCCAGCCCCGGATCCAGGGGCGGATCTAGATAGGGCTTTTTGGGCCAGGGCCCCGTTGATATAAAATACTAAAAATAACCCCTTAATCCTTATTGAATTTGGCTCCAGTATTCTTAACGCCTATCATACATACACACACCCACACACACAAATACACGCCCACGCCCACATACACACAAACACACGCCCACACCCTTATTTATTATGTAGCCCTTAACATTGTAGTAATTCCATTTATTTTCCATAGAGTATTTTATGTTCAAACTATATTTAGACAAAAATTTTGAAATGTATCAATTAATTGATTTGACTTCATTTTTAAATTGTCGATAACTGAGAAGACTCCGGCAACAAACTCAGCAAGGCATTTTTTTTGTGGATCTTTCTTTTCATATTAGGTTACAGTTTACAGTTGTAGATATTAATACATTATGCTTACTACAATCGTCACTTAGCCAGGGGGATGCAAGTGCAGAGAGAAGCTACTACAACCATATATTCCTGTCTTCCACGTAATGAGCCACCTTATAGTAGGCTTTGTCAATTAACCTCTGCTTTATAAAATCTTTGTATTTATTATAGGACATTTTAGTTACCTCAAGTGGAATTTTATTATAGAATCTAACGCAATTCCCGAGAAAAGACTTATTAGCTTTAGATAACCTGAATCTAGGTGTCACAATTTTATCTTTATTTCTTGTATTTAAGTTATGGCGGCTACTGTTAATTTCAAATGAATTTAAATTTTCAATTAATCAATTAACCTCTGCATAATATGAGTTATATAAAATATTAGTAGTTAAATAGACAAAATAGACAATATTTTATTATGACATAAAACAAATTTCTTAGACATTAACAAAATAGGTACTACTAGGTAGGTTATTAGTACATACCCTCCCTGTGTGTTGTGGTGAAGCGTGATCGGGATATTGTTGTGTCAGGGTGAAGGACCCCGAGTGGAGCTCGTATGCGGAGTACCTGACCTCCCTCCAGCAGAAGCTGACGGCGCTCTGTGCGCTCACCACCAAGCTGCACAAGGGCACGCTGGCGCGGACTAACGAGATGATGAAGTGAGTACACACGACCATGCGCCGGCACACACACATGCACGCACGCAGGATACACGCCTTAACATTTTTGAGAGCCAAAGACACCTACACGAAATATTGAAATAAAAAACATGGATTCTTATTCAAGCAATTTGTTTACTTTGGGCCTCGGCGTACAGGACACGGGAATGCGTTTGTGGCGTGGCGCTCAAAAGGTTAAGCTACCCACATACCCGCACACACACATACCCGCGCATGCGTTGGCACACACGCTTGCACGCAGATACACGCCCATAAGCTCACACACACACGCGCATGCGTTGGTACACACGCTTGCACGCAGATACACGCCCATAAGCTCACACACATACGCGCATGCGTTGGTACACACTCGCACGTGTTGGCACACACGCAGGTACATGCCCACAAAAAACCGCTCGCGCTCACACACACACATACTCGAGCACGCAACCGAGCGTACATAATTATACTGCACACGCGCAGGCACGCAGACTCACGCACACTTACATACATACGTATAATACGCAACATTCAACATTTACAATGTACAAGGAAAATATTACATGGTTGTTCACGTTCCCGTCTAAATTGTAAACAAGTGAGGTGTTTGTTTGTCAGTATGAAGCGCGCGTGCGACGCGTGGGCGTCGCAGGCGCGCGGGGCGACGGCGCGCGCCGCGGCCGCCGTGGCGGTCGGCGCGGCGGCCTGCGCGCGGCCCGCGGCCTGCCCGCGCACGCACCGCGCCGTGCTGCCCATGCTGGCGGCCTACACCGCCGCGCACGTCCAGAAGATCCGCCACCGGGACCAGTTGCACGGTCCGTTAATTAAACAATAAAACCAAACATAATTAATACAATTTAAATAAACTATCAAAAAGGGTTCTAACGGGTAATATTTTTTAAGACAGTTGTTATTTTACAACCTGATTGTAGTGGTGTCATCTAGTATTAAGTAGATTAACTACGATGTTGAGTATTGAGTTTAGTTCTGTTGCAGCGATGATAACTCTTTGGTTTCCTTACAGATGGCGTTAGTAGTACAATAACATTCTATCCAATGAATACAAAATTGTTAATGTTTTTTTTTTAATGATTATAAAATTTTGTTTTTTTTACAGATAACACATCTAGATATGAAGTTAAATTACTATGTTAAAGCACAAATCTATAGGCGTGATAGTTTTTTAGTAAAGTGTACCACAAAAATGCTCAGGTTGTGGAATAGTGTTAGGGCTCACTTCGCTCGTCCTGATAACACGAATTCCCACTAGTAAAGACAAAAAATTAGTTATAAGGGAATTTTGTACACTCGGGATGATATAAAGATTGTAATGACACTCCATGCATCCAAAACTGTTCAGACGTTTAGAAGTTATAGCGGAACAAACAAACACACGTGAACCTTGAAAACATTACTCTCCTTTTTCTAAACAGTTGTGTAAAAATCACTAATGAATAATTTCTATTATAGCGGCTTACGTATCCGGAACCAATGCTACGGGAGAAATGCATAACAAGTGAGTATATTGCCAAAATACAACACGAGGTCCCCAGTAAGTAGAGCATCTTCCCTGCTAGCGTTGCTGCACGCAGGTTTAGCGCGCGCCGCGTGCAGGGAAGTCGACATCGCAGCTACGAACTAATCTTCCATCGATCTCTGTTCATTCTTCGATAACATCAAATCTATAAAATTATTGTCACTTTTTAAAACCTTTTTATCAAAAAGTCACTAACCTATTACATTTGAACATGAACCTATACAACAGAACACAATGCCATTGACGTGCTAACCCTGACTGCTCGGCCGGCACTCGCGTACTGATCGCCGGCAAGTGTCCCCCGCCCCCGCCGCGCCGCCTCTTACCACTTGCGTCGTCTATTTATCGCGAAGATGTTCCATTTATAGATATTTTACTTACTTTGATATTACCGCAATTACATATGGTACCAATTTATTTTATTATAAAAAAAACTTAAACTATGTTTTTCCTTTACTGGCAGCTCAAGCTCATTGTTGGGGTTTGACCCCACGCCCTTCGGCGCGTGAACCGACGCGCTAATCACTGAGCTATCATCGCTATTATTTGCAGACTAGAGCAATGTACAGAAGCGCTCCGGTCGGAGCTGTCCGACTGGCTGCCCAAGACGCGCGCCGAGATCAAGTCTCTGTTGCTGGAGCTGGCGGACTCGCAGGTGGCCCATAACACGCAGATAGCCATGGGGTGGGAACGCGCGCTTAGACAAACACAGGTTGGTTTTCGATAAGTCCACATTTATCGCGAATAAGTCCACATTTATCGCGGATAAGTCCACATTTACCGTGGATAAGTCTACATTTATCGCGGATAAGTCCACATTTATAGCGGATAAGTCCACATTTATCGCGGATAAGTCCACATTTATCGCAGATAAGGGACCATTCAAGTATTACGTAAGCAGAATTTTAGTAATTATTAACCCCTCCCTCCCCCTTGTCAGCAAAAATAAGCAAAGCTCTTACTTCCCTCTCCTATGCTTAAGTAAATATTGGTTTAATTAGCAGCTATGTCGCTAAAACGAGGTGTGTCGATAACAAGGAAACCAAACAATCGGCATAATTTATACGACTTTGCTGATATTATCACCATTCAGATCGCCTCATCCCCAATGTCGTCAAAAATAAGCAAAGTAAAGTCTTCATTTATTGCGTATATATCGACATTTATTGCAGATAAGTCCTCATTTATCGAGGCTAGATCTACATTTATCGCGGATAAGTTTATATTTCAAACAAATTCTTTTGTTTTCTTTGCCTTAGATTTAGATATGTCATAATTTTGTATTCTCCTATATGCATATCCTCGTTATTGACACACCCCGTTTTTTTCTTCCTCTAATCCTTTCCATCCTAAGGTTGTCTGGAAGAGATCGCCTTTTAGCGATAAGGTCGCCAGTTGCTACACCTATTAACTAGTTAATTTCTTCTGTATTATGTAATGTTAAGTGTGTACAATAAAGAATTATTCATTCATTCATTCATCTCAAAGATGATTTCGTAAACAGTCGAATGCTGACTTAAAATTCATACCAAAAAAGCGCCAATACAAAAAAATCCAACTTATTAAACTTTTTGACACGTTCCCAGGACGCGAATGTAGAAGAACTCTTCAAAACTGTATCAAAAACTGCCGTCCAGAACTTATCTCCGTCGAGATGTCGCGCCGACCTGACTCCGACCGAAACTGAACGAGATTTGGACGACTTGGAGAACTACAGCAACGACTCGGATTCACTCATCGAACAAACCAACGAACGAGTGAGTGAACAAATGAGTGAAGTGAAGACCGATTGGGTCGAAGTCAACGAGAAAGACCCTCTGAACATCAACAGCGTAGTGAAAGCACACGAGAAAGATGATTTTCTAAGCGAAATTTTAGACGATACTGAACCTTCTGGAAGTAAAGACGACAAGGAAGTCAAGGACTCTACGTCGTTGGAACAGAGTCTAAAATCGGATGTAGTTTCCGATCCCTTGAAAGAGTTCTCAGATGTGGATCTATCATGATTGTACGACGTCGTTTTCGCTGGCTTCTTGAAGAGTTTCGAGTAATCGTGTGTTTTGTCTTCTTTTCGCTGAAGGGAACTGTGATGCGCGGAAAGAGACGGAAGATTTTGCTGTCACCCTTATTGGGTGTTTTTTAATATACAGCAAGATTTGAATGAATTGGAAGATTGGGTTTGCAGGATTGGGACTGAATTGGGAGTAATAGATATTCTAGCGGTCATCCATAAACGACGTCACACGAATTTAATTATTTTTTTACAAACAACCCCCCACCCCGCTCCCCCTCCTGAGGTTTATCTTTAATCTTAAAATATCCTCTAGAATAAAACAAAAAAAAAATTCAGTTTTTTGACTCGTCGTCAGTTGTCCTCCCCTCTCTTTTACACGCACGATATCACTTTGTACAGAATGCTGTGCTTGATTTAATGAAACTCCAGCTCAATTTGCTGATAAATTAGTGTTTCTACAATAAAATTATTGGTAGTGAAGTACAAAAGCAATATTAAGGCCAACAGAGAGGTGTTAGGTTAAGGAAAATTTATTACCTACTAACTGTCATTGTCAAAGTGACATTAGCTTTTTTTTTACTATTTGGCCTTTGCATATCTCAGCTTCGACTTATACACAATTTGTTGATACATCCCCACCCCCTACCCCCTAAAGTGTGCCGCAATTTATGGGTGGCCCCTCTATACGCGTCTAAGAAATATCGAGTGACAGAATAAAGGCCAAAAATTATATTAAATTATTAATTTTTAAAAAGTTTTAATATATCAGCCCTTGTTGTTTCAAATTATTTATAATGTAAACTTAATCCAAAGCAATGTATATTATATTTTGTAATAAAACTCGATTCATAATTCCCGGGGCAAGACCGGTGTAGTTAGAATCGTTCTTAATACTTAATAATACAGGGTTATAAGCTTAGGATATACTAAGCCGGAAGGAAGTGGGGAGTTGTAATATTGTACACATCATCAAATAATGTTTAGCATGGATTTGAACTTGCGAAAATAAATCAGCTATTTCATAATACATATATTGGGTGAAAGGTCAACGACCTTTTTTATGGTTCCATACTCAAAGGTTAAAACGGAATTACTAAGACTCCGCTGTCCGTCCGTCTGTCTGTCTGTCAGTCTGTCAGCAGTCTGTATCTCATGAACCGTGATAGTTAGACAGTTGAAATTTTCACAGATGATGTATTTCTGTTGCCGCTATAACAACAAATACTAAAAAACAATAAAATATTTAAGGCGGCTCCCATACAACAAACATGATTTTTTGCCTTTTTCATAGATAATGGTACGCAACCCTACGTGCGCGAGTCCGACTAGCACTTGGCCGGTTTTATTGCAATCCCCGTGATACGAGTCCAATGACCCCCTTTTGGCTCAGTACACCCTAAGCTTGTAACCTTCTTTTTGTCATATCAAAATAACTGCTATTTAATAATTTATATTGTATAAATAGAATAACGATATGTGTTTTTGTAAAAAAAAATGTAGTTATTTATCATCCATTAATGGAATATAAATTTTTTTAATCGACATTTCATATTAATAAAATAACATTAAACTTGACATTAATATGAAACACTTGAAAATTATTATTAAAAAAAAATTCTTAATGATTATTAAAAAACCTATCCCGAAACTTTACTAATAATCTAGAACTAAATTTCACATTTAGGTGATAGGTTTTTTAATAATCTTTTTTTTTTTTTTTTATAGCTGACAGGCTTGGTGTTTGACCACAACTCATCTGATGTTAAGTGACGGTGTGTTCGAAGATGGTAAAGCACACCTAGCCTGGAATGGAACTGGCTCTCAAGTGAGGCTACCGGAACACACCGTTAGATGCTTGGCGGCAGATTTTCATCTTGAGGGTGGTAGCTAGCCAGCCGAGTACTAGAAAGTACCCTACCACCACGCAAATATTGTGTTTCATATTTATGTCAAGTTTAAAAAAAATTAAATCCTCTTTTCTGTTGTAGCTGGAACGACTGTTAAGAGGAAATAAACTAAATATATACCTAGAACACTCAAAATGGACTTCCGCAAAGTAACGCCTGATTCAATCAATTAAATAAACAATAGTTTTATTCATCAAAATCATAATCAATCAAAATCAAAAGTCATTTATTCAGTGTAGGCCCTGGTAAGGCACTTATGAACGTTAAGTTACATTTTTGAATCTACCGCCGGCTCGTAATTACACTTCAACTGAGAAGACTCCGGCAACAAACTCAGCAAGGCATTTTTTTGTGGATCTTTCTTTTCATATTAGGTTACAGTTTACAGTTATAAATATTAATACATTATGCTTACTACAATTGTCACTTAGCCAGGGGGATGCAAGTGCAGAGAGAAGCTACTACAACCATATATTCCTGTCTTCCACGTAATGAGCCACCTTATAGTAGGCTTTGTCAATATCATCATGGCATCATGAAACTTGCGCTACCTAATTACCTACATTACTATAAAGGACACCCTTTATTCCGGAATAATGTTCCGTCAGGCACATCTATACTAAATTCCAAGTGGATACGTCCTGTAGTTAGTTTTTTGATAATCCCACAAGAACTAAAAGATTTTCTTGGAATAAAAAGTACCCTATATGTTTATCCAAGTAATAAACTACATGTGTGCCAAATTTCATTCAAATCCGTTCAGCCATTTTTGCGTGATTGAGTAACGAGTAACAAACATCCAAACTTTAACATTTATAATGTTGCCCAAGTTTAAGATGACCAATATTAATTTCTCATTTTTGTCTAACCGAAGAGATATGTAAGTAAATATACAAAATTTCATCAATATCAAAAAAAACTTGGGCTGGAAATTTGCCGGATTTAATAATAAATAAATAAATCATAATTTAAAAAAAAAATGTTATTTTTTATTGCTATTTTCTGTTTTTGTACAGTCTTACTATATGAAATATTCTGTATACTTATTTTAAGTGATTTCTTTTAAAAAAACTCCCATTTTATTAATGACTAACTCTTTATTCAACCTGTGTAAACAGGGTTATAAGCTTTGTGTATACTCAATCGAAAGGGGTCTTTGAACAAATTATCACGAACAACTTTAAAATTACGAAAAAAACATCACAATAAACACACTAATATTATAAATTCGATAGTTTGTGTGTGTGCTTACATGTTTGTTACTTCTTTACGCTCAAACGGCTGGACCAATTTTGATGAAATTTTGAAAAAAACAATTAAGCTGCTTTTTATCTCGAAAAAAAAAAACAGCTAGTTTTCTCAATAAAATCCAGTTCTCATTCCAGGTAAAACACATTTATGTTTTCATCTTCAACTACACTGTCACTTAACATCAGATGAGCTGTGGTCAAACACCCAGCCTGTGACCAGTAAACATATAGAACTGTTTTTTTTAAAACAGCTGGGTATTTGTAAAGATTTTATTTGAAAGAAATACAATTTATATTTTGTAACACAAAACCAAATAAGAGACAGCTGGTCTGGTTTAAGTTTTATGACCAGCGCTGGACTTCCGGTGCAGCCCTTGTAGGTAAAGCAAAATACAGATATAAAATAAACGAATTGTAAATGTTGTATAATGATGGACAGTAAATACCCTTTCGCCATAGTACAGCCTATGCTTAGAACCCTACTTTTTTTTTTTCGTTTTCATGTAATGTACCTAGTATTTTAAAAATATACCTTTTTATGTAAATAATGCAATATTAGAACAATAAATTACCTACTTAATGTTTTTTTTTTGTATATACAGAAATATTTATTGCAATATATGGTTAGAATTTGTAATGTTGTGTTTTTATTTCTCCTGCACTTGTTACGCGGAATGAGAATATTCTAAAGTAGTTTCTAGCGATTATAGCTCAGTGGTTAGCGCGGTCGGTTCGCATGCCGAAGGGCGTGGGTTCAAACCCCAACAATGAGCTTGAACTGCCGGCGAAGGAAACCATAGCGTGGTGGTAGGGTACTTTCTAGTACTCGGCTGGCTAGCTACCACCCTCAATTTAAAAATCTGCCGCCAAGCATCTAACGGTGTGTTCCGGCAGCCTCACTTAAGAGCCAGTTCTATTCCACGCTAGGTGTGCTTTACCATCTTCGACCACACCGTCACTTAACATCGGATGAGTTGTGGTCAAACACCTAGACTGTCTGCCATAAAAAATAAGTAATGAGTGCCAAAGCAGCGATGCCCTGGACTTTGTTATTAACCCACGACGCAAAAAGAGGGGTGTTATTAGTTTGACGTCGATGTCTGTCTGTCTGTGTGTGTGTGTCTGTCTGTGGCATCGTAGTTCTCAAATGGATAGACCGATTTCGATGCGGTTTTTTTCATTTGAAAGCCAGTTTCCTTGCGGTGGTTCTAAGCTTTGGTTAATTGCGTAGAGGGTTTTTTAATTCATACTACTTGGCTGCGCCACATACCTACTCATGCATACAACTCTATACATAAATCTCACTCATCTATTCATTTTATATAATTATTTTCATTTACCCTCTTATTAACATTCTTTCCTACCCTCACTTTCCTCACAATACCTGCCACACAAGCCAGTCGTGAATTGGCGGTTAACACGTACGCAATACGCTTCCCTTACCTCGTCATCGATATCAAACAAAACTCTAAAATTCTAACCGCGAGTGTGATAAAACCTAAGAACATTGTGCCAATTGTGTGATGAGCAATATTTAGTGTGAAACTAAAAACGCACTACTTGGGTAGGAACCGGGACGTCCCGACCAGCACCGGCCATCGAACAAAACTACAACAGGTATTTCCCGGCCTGTCCACTACTCGAAGTTCTGTGTATCACTGCAATGGCCCTTCAGCGGAAAATTCATCGAAAATACAATTTGTCGAATCAATATAAATTAGTTTACCGCTATAGTTGTACATCTCTAAGAATATATTCCGCTATACTGCTGTGGGGCTCAGCTGCAGACTTTGAAACTATTTTTATTCTGCAAAAAAGTGCAATTCGCGCAATCTATTGTTTGGGTCCTCGCGAATCACTACGAAATCGATATAAAGATTTTAAGATATTAACGTTACCGTCACAGTACAATTATGAAAACATTATGTTTGTCCGGAAAAAATTAAATTCATTTGAAATTAACAGTAGCCGCCATAACTTAAACACAAGAAATAAAGAGAAAGTTGTGACACCTAGATTCAGGTTATCTAAAGCTAATAAGTCTTTTCTCGGGAATTGCGTTAGATTCTATAATAAAATCCCACTTGAGGTAACTAAAATGTCCTATAATAAATACAAAGATTTTATAAAGCAGAGGTTAATTGACAAAGCCTACTATAAGGTGGCTCATTACGTGGAAGACAGGAATATATGGTTGTAGTAGCTTCTCTCTGCACTTGCATCCCCCTGGCTAAGTGACAATTGTAGTAAGCATAATGTATTAATATCTATAACTGTAAACTGTAACCTAATATGAAAAGAAAGATCCACAAAAAATGCCTTGCTGAGTTTGTTGCCGGAGTCTCCTCAGTTGAAGTGTAATGACGAGCCGGTGGTAGATTCAAACATGTAACTTAACGTTCATAAGTACCTTACCAGGGCCTACACTGAATAAATGACTTTTTGATTTGATTTGATATAGCTGACTATTATTGTGAATAGTTCGTGCTGTTTATTTGAACATTAACTGAATTTTTTGAGAATATATTTCGCTATGGTTGATAAAAACTTGGAGTATTTTCTGCTTTGTTTATGTCCCGCTATAGTTGAAACGGTCCATGACTTATGATTCGAAAAATTTTCAGCAAATCGCACTTGCAATGGACAGGCGTTATATCCTACCATCAGATGTCTTATTACTATTACATAATTACAGCGAGGATGTGGAACTCTTTGTCGTGGTCTTTTTCCTTAAAAGTACAATATGTCTAAATCAAGAGTAAAAAGGCTCCTAGGTAAGCTTGTTCCATCCTAAACCATATCGTTGCTTAACATCAGGCAGGATGTGGTCAAACGGGAACCTATAAAAGGAGAATTAGAATTCGTTAAAACCAGGTTGTCCATTAAAGCCATGTTTAAAATTTTGAAAATATCTTTTTTTTTATATTAAATAGATCTACGTTTGGCCACCAACTCGCCTGATGGAATGCGACGGTGTGGCCGAGGATGGAGCACACCGATCTAGAAGAAATCTATTCACTCTAGCCTTTATTACCCATTGCCTTTATTATTGTCTGCTTTTATTACCCAACCTTCAGTATAGAGCAGTGAAACAAAGGTTCAAAGATCAACAATTTATTCTCAATAATGAACTTTGAGTTCTCTTTAAATAAAAAATATATTTGGATGGACGAGCGATATCACTTAAAAACATTACAAACAAATTATAACCTAAGATCGGCTACGTGGTGAAATGACCTTCAATCTAATATTGTTTAAAGACTTAGCTTAATCCTCTACAACAATGTTTGGGGGGGCTTCCATTAATTACGTTAGGTGTTTAAGTGGGGGAGGGGTCGAGCCGAATTGCACCTAATTCCACAGAGGATGATACTCGGCAAATATCACGTAATTACTTTGCCGCAAAAAATAGTGTACAACTGTTTTAAATTAAGTAAAACATGTTTCAAATTAAGTAAAACATGTTTAAAATTAAGTAAAACATGTTTCAAATTAAATAAAACATGTTTCAAATTAAGTAAAACATGTTTCAAATTAGGTAAAACATGTTTCAAATTAAGTAAAACATGTTTCAAATTAAGTAAAACATGTTTCAAATTAAGTAAAACATGTTTGAAATTATGTTAGAACTCTACACAATTTAAGTATTTTATATTTTCGCACTGTGACAATACTTACTGTCTACAATACGTAATAAATCTAACGCAGTCAAGTACAGTTAAATATTTAAACAAAAAGCATTTTGAAAAGGGGGATGTGTTTTAGTTAAATTTCACGACAACTCACCAAAACGAGAAAAAAACTAAAAAATTGTCTCATTTAATAAAAGGACGCCCCCTTTTTGGCGTTCAGTTTCCTCACGTCACTTTTAATATCTGTGGTAAGCTCAGATCAAACACGTGGTAAGGCTACCTGACAGGAATTGACGAAGTGATAGATAACTTAAGTGTACCCCAGACAGAAACACAACACGCGACAGCGGCCATGTGACGCCATGGCTTTTGTACTAGGAGAATTGTTTCTACAGTATACTACAGCTGTCACTTATCATTAGTTAGAAACAGATCACGTAGAACGTTTCATTCGCAAAATGTCCAATTCGCAAAACGTCCCATTCGCAAAATGTCTCACACGCGTAAAACATCCTATTATAAAAAGGTGCCATGAAAATTAACGTAATCATTTAATCTTACAGTATTCTGTCAAAGGAATAAAGGATTCCCATCCATCGGTCGAAGCGTCTCCCACCAAGAACTCCGCCAAATTGCTTCGGTATGCAGCAGTTTTCTACGTATTCAGACACGTTCGGCTATCGTTCGCGTTGACAAACAGTACCTTAGTTAATTTTGTAAGTATTAACCTTTCAGTTTAGAGTTGTCTTTTAATTAAACACACATCAAATTTGATGTGTGTCGCCAAAAGTGTATATCTGTTTCTTATATCGATAAACAGAGTGCGTGGGACATTTTGAGAAAGACACTTTTATGCACAATAATTCAGTTCTTTTTAGATAGAAACTCTTTATTGTGCACACTGAAAAAGAAAAAGAGTACAGAAAACAAAAGAATCTTATGAGCTAGTGCCACAAGTGGCGGCCTTATCGCTAAGAGCGATCTCTTCCAGGCAACCAATAATTAACCAATAATAACCAATTTTTATTACATGTTCTATTATTATAGTGTAGGTGTATTGTTTATTTCTTAAATATTTAAACATACTGGTACTAGAAAATCATCGTACTAGATTTGACAGCCCTGTTGGCTCATTGGGAGTATGTCTGCCTGAGCTGTAGGGCGTGGGTTCGATTCCCGCCAAGGACAAATGTTTGTTTGGTATAAACAAACGTTTGTTCTGTGTCTGGGTGTTCTGTATGTATTATAAGTATGTATTTACAAAAAAAATATATTTATGTATCCTATCAGTTATCTGACTTCCATCACACAAGCTCTGCTTAGTTTGGGGTCAGATGGCGCTGTGTGTAATGTGTCCTACAATATTTATTTATTTATTTTAGATTTGCTTACATTTCGAGGGTTGTCTGGAAAAGATCGCTGTTATACGATAAGGGGGATATGACCCTATTTTATATTATTTTTGTAATATCCCTTTCTGTGGTATCAATATAAAGTTATTGTATTATAATAAGCTGATAAGTAAACACAGTTCTTGCAGTAGTACGGTGTAGGATGAAGCAAGTTTATCTAGAAAAATCTTGTTTACTTTGGATTTGAAGAGACACTAAAGCTTTCTGATAACACAGACAGTACAATGACGTGCGACGTTTTGCGAATGCGACGTTTTGCGATTGTGACGTTTTGCGAATGACACATTATCACCACCGCAGCCATTTACGAATATTTAAATTGCTGCTATTAGACCGGTATTAATTTAGCGCGCTCCGGGAACAGCTCCTGCAGTATTCTGTACGCATCCTCCCAGGGTACCACGCGCGCTTGGATCTGGGGGGTGTCCGACGCCAGGGTCTTCTTGATGAGGTCTTCCATCGGGTAACCCTTGCGGGGGAATACTGTCGCCTGGAACAATACCAATTATTAATTAATTACAACACACTCTTATTTACTTTGTTTTAAGATAAATATTGAAAATTGAGTTTCTTTTTAAATAAAATTAACTGTGTTTCCATTAGTTGTGTTTACCATCTTCGACCACACTTTAACATCATGAGAACTGTGGTAAAATAACTAACATGTCAAACATCAAAAATCACCCGATTTTTTATATGGTTGACAGGCTAGGTGTTTGACCACATCTCACCTGATGTTAAGTGGCGGTGTGGTCGAAGAAAATACATTTAACCTGGAATGGAAATGGCTTTTAAGTGAGACGGCTGCCGTTATATGATTTTCTGTTTCCGATTTCAGTCTTGTGTCTACTGTATATATACGTATATTTTTAATAATGAATATAATGGCCCACATTTGGAATAGTATACCCAAAGCTTACAACCCTAAGTAGATATCTAAACACATGGCATACAATCAGACTATTAAAATCCATTTTTTAGTAGGTATGTGACGAGCGTGACTCCTTCCAGAAGGTAAGAGATATCTAAAACAATCGTGTTAATGAAATTACGATGCCGATGTGAGGTGACGTTCTATCACATCAATATTAATGAAAACTCGACGCATTTGAAAATAACCTTGGTTATACCTATATGTACTCACTGATACGACGCGGAAGACGTTGCTTGAACGCGCTAATCATTGTTTATGTAAAGACGAACGAGACGCTCTCCTGATGGTAAGAGGTTACACATGTCTGTGCAGAACTTTGAATAGCAAAACAAAGTCCAGGGCATCGCTGCTTTGGCGCTCATTACTTTGAGACTTTCGATGGTTAGTGTCAACACCCTGTAATGTCGCTGCAATACTTTTCACAGTAATGTTTTCACAGTTTGCGCGAAGAAGAACTTTTAAAAGAAATTTCTCGATTAAAATTGGAGAATTGTTGTTGTTAATTTGCCCTATCGGGCAGGATAAAACTATGAAGCCATACTGCCTTGTCTTCAGTTTTTGCAATTCATGTCTTACGTCTATAGTTACAGTCAAAGTCCAGTCTTGGTCAAGTCCAGTCCGTACCAGTCAAATCAAGTCGTGCCTTAGTGAAGTAGTGGGGACTTTACTATAACCTTCTGGTTGGAATTTTGCAAGCAACACGAAAAGTCCTGCTTGTGCTTTACCACATTATATCACTTTCCCGCACTTGCGCTTGTAATTCGGCACTAATTAAATAATTATTTTATAAACACTCAAAAAAATACTAGTTTTGGAAAAAAAATACTATGAGGTGACACGGCTTTTTCCGCGTTCCCGCCAAAACTCCAGAATTTGAGAAGGAACACAATGAGATAGATAATCACAAGATGGAAAAAAAGTCTTAGAAAAAGAAACTTAATCTGTTAAAGGAAAGAAACTTTTTACAAAAGCAATGAATAAAATTAAAGTAAGCAATTTAAAAATAATTACACTTAAAAAGCGAAGTTATTATTCAAGAAATGATTAGCTCTGAGAAAAAAATACTAGAAGATTTGTATCGGGGCGCTAAACGATTCCCAATATAGCGAATTAAATGCAGGGATTCAAATCCAGCCACCACCAAAAAATACCAGTAATGAAACTTGTGAAGTAAGACCGGAATCAGACGAGACCGCGCGCGTTGTACTCAGCATTGTCTCCTTGAAGAAGGCCACCGGGCGAAACTACAGTCGGGGTATCCGTCGTAATTCACATCACACATCATCAGCCATAGGACGTCCGCTGCCGGACATAGGTCTCCTCCTGGGGGGGTTTTGCCAATACTCGCCACGCTTGGCAGGCGGGTTGGCGAGCGCAGTTAGGTGTGATTGTTCAAGGAAGACGCTGCTGCCCATCTTCCGGATTACATCCCTTAGCCGACTCTTACGGCGACCACGGGTAGAGAGGGTGGGGTACTATTCTTACGCCGGCACCACCACGGCACCGCCGTAATTGAACGTCAGTAATCTCGTGTAAGTAAAAACACGTCAACTGTTGACACGTGACAGAGATTAGCGGAAAAACTTACATGTTGTGGCAGGTTAGTCGCCGGGCAGTAGTCGTTCCTGCCGTCCCCTGCGTAGACCACCGCCCCGTACCCGGGGCGCGCGGCGCACCACTGCGCCAGCGCCAGCGACTTGCACAGGTTGGCGGGACAGCGCGAGCACACCGCCTGGTTCATGCACGGCTCGATGCACAGCCGACCGTTCTTCCAGAAGGCGCGGTTCGTTATTACAGCTGTAATGTGTTTCTGGAAACAAAATACATATTTTTTTTATGGCTTGGTTCAACCATTTTTTTTTAATGGCTGACTGGCTAGGTTTTTGACCACAACTCACCTGATGTTAAGTGACGGTGTGGTCGAAAATGGTAAAGCACACCTAGCCTGGAATGGAACTGGCTCTCAAGTGAGGCTGCCGGAACACATCGTTAGATGCTTGGCGGCAGATTTTTAACTTGAGGGTGGTAGTTAGCCAGCCGAGTACTAAAAACTACCCTACCACTACGCTATGGTTTCCTCACGTTTTCCTTTACCGGCAGCTCAAGCTCATTGTTGGGGTTTGAACCCACACCCTTCGGCATGCGAACCGACCGCGCTAATCACTGAGCTATCATCGCTACAAAAGGTGCTGAGGTGAGCCCCTTACTTACGCGGGATTACTTACGTTCAATTATATCGGATATACTTTAGTTTCGACCACACCCGGTGCCCTTCTTCAAGGAGACAAAGCTGAGTACAAAACGCGCGCGGCCTCGTCTTGTTCGCACAGCTATAATCGAAGTATCCAAATTTCGCATACAGTACTTTGTAACTGTAATTTATTTGTCTCTTTATTTTTGTGTATTTGGTTTAAATACAAAATAAAAAAAAATCTTTTAGTGTAGTCTAGTAGATTCACACTACATACATACATTTTAGGAATACACAATGCGACCATTCCAGGCTAGGCGTGCTTTACCATCTTCGACCACACCGTCACTTAACATCAGGTGAGCTGTGGTTAAACACCTAGTCTGTCAACCATAAAAAAATAAAAGCATAATGCAACAACCAAGTCCACAAATATTTGTGCCGAGTGGGAATCGAATTTCCAGTATGAACTGCAAACAATTAGACCCAGAGTCGAGGGTTTTCACGCGCAAGTGACAAAATAATAAGACAATGCCACTTGCTGACGTCACCAGTCGTGACTGTAGCCTTTCTGATGTGGTGTCAATTAACATATCAGCTGAGTTTGTTGTTTCATCGCAGCTGGAAATGCGTCGTTTGATTCGCTAAATGCCTTGTAATGATTTTTAGCAGGTTTTCGACAACAATACGCTTTAAGAATTTCTTTTCATTTTAAGCGAGACGCTCTCCTGATGGTAAGAGACAACGCCTGTCCATGACCATTGCAGCGATACACAGAACTTTGAGTAGCAAAACAAAGTCCAGGGATCGCTGCTTCGGCGCTTATTGCTTCGAGGTTTTAGATGGTTAGTCTCAACAGCCCTGTAATTTCGCTTCAGTGCCCTTCACAGTAATGTTTACACACTACTGCTTGGCGGAATATCTGGTACTGCGGTGGTATCTACCTAGACGACCTCCTGCTAAGGAGATCTACCACCAAGTAAAGTTTATAGGATACTTTTTTATATCAGAAAAACTTTAGATTCTTATGGGATTACCAAAAAACTAACTTGAAATTTGGCATAGATGCGTCTTATTGAACACTAGCTGTGCCCCGCGGTTTCACCCGCGCTAGATGCCTACGTCATAGTAGCTTTATGCATGCATAGTCTCAGCCCGATCGGTTAAAATTGACAAAGTTTCATACAGACTTTCATCCCCTATTTTATCCCCTTGGGGGTAGAATTAATCAAAATCCTTTCTTAGCGGATGCCTACGTCATAACATCTACCTGCATGCCAAATTTCAGCCCGATCCGTCCAGTGGTTTGGGCTGTGCGTTGATAGATCACAATGTCAGTCAGTCAGTCACCTTTGAGTTATATATATTTAGAGATTATTCCGGGATAAACGGTATGCTTTATCTTAATCTAATAATAAAACAGCGCAAGTTTTGACTATTTGTTCCTAACACATATTTTTTTTTTTGGCTGACAGGCTTGTTGTTTGACTACAACTCACCTGATGTTAAGTGACGGTGTGGTCGAAGATGGTAAAGCACACCTAGCCTGGAATGGAACTGGCTCTCAAGTGAGGCTGCCGGAACGCACCGTTAGATGCTTGGCGGCAGATTTTCAACTCTCGTGTGGTAGCTAGCCAGCCGAGTACTAGAGAGTACCCTACCACCACGCTATGGTTTCCTCACGATGTTTTCCTTCACCGGCAGCTCAAGCTCATTGTTGGGGTTTGAACTCACGCCCTTCGGCATGCGAACCGACCGCGCTAACCACTGAGCTATCATCGCTACAAAAATCAATCGCTACATGCTTCATTTGTCTCTGAAACTAATTTTAAAGATAGTAAAAGAATCAAGAGCTTTAATATAGATAAAACATAGATGTTGTTACCTCCAACCCGTGCGCGCTCAGCCAGTGTCTGACGAAGACCGTGTTGGCATCAGTCAGCACCAGAATGTCCCAGCCTTCCGCCGCCAGCGCTGTGATCAGCTCCTCGATCCCGGGCGTGGGGCGCATGGCCGCGATGCAGGACAGGATGTCGTCCTGGTTCAGACCAGCGGAGTGCGCGTGCTCGAACACCTGGACGGAAAAGACGGAGCTAGAAATCGACAGAATGAAGTTAACTACCGACCAAAGCGTCACCCGGTCTTGGCGGGAACGCGGTGAGCGTCGTGTCGCCTCATTGTATTTTTTTCTAAAACTAGTGTTTTTTCGAGTTTTTATGCATAAAAATAGTGTTTTATTTATAAAGTGCCGAATTACAAGCGCGAGTGTGGGATAATGATATAATTTGGTTAAATATGACTTTTCGTGTTGCTTCCAAAACTCCATCCAGGAGCTTAAAGTCGTCACTACTTTACTAAGGCATGACACGATTTGACTGGGACCGACTGGACTTGATCAACACTAGACTTTGACTGTAACTATAGATGATAAAGAAGCTGAAAAGTTAAGACTACTCACAAAGTATAGAAACATTGAAACTAGCAGAATGCACAGAGTGCGATGCCAAGAAGAAAGAGAAAAAAAAAGCGTCACCCGTGCGTGGTGGACGTCCCCCACGTACGCACTAAACGCTTCCAATCCACATTCTTTATCCGCACAGCGAGGATGTGGAACTCTTTGCCGGAATCTGTGTCCCCAAAAGGGGAAAGTTCTAGGTAATCCTGTTCCATCCTAGACCATATCGTTTCTTAACAGCAGGCAGGGTGTGGTCAAATGCGAACCAATTACGTATTAAAAAAAAAATGATATTTGAAAATTTTATGACACATGATTTATATATATCTATAAGTAGAATATCTACTACTATATATAACTACTTGTCCCAGATGTGACCACGCATATTAATGTGCGAAAAAGAAAGATATATTTTATATGTTTTTCTTTTTCCGTTGGCGAGACGGGCGATCCTATGCTATGAAGTGTGCGCGAGCCAAATGAAATAGTATTTCCTAACTACCCACCTAAATTTCACAAAGTTCATTCACATCCTAATTCTATAAATTCGTGAAATGTTAATGAGATGATACCGACGAATAATTCTAAGTATTTTTATTTTTAGGCAATCGATAAATTTTTCTCAAGTACTAACAGACTTTCTTTAGACTCTAAAAAATGTAGAGCAATTTGCTTTATCTATCTATCTATCTAAATATATATAACTCAAAGGTGACTGACTGACATAGTGATCTATCAACGCACAGCCCAAACCACTGGACGGATCGGGCTGAAATTTGGCATGCAGGTAGGTGTTCTGACGTAGGCATCCGCTAAGAAAGGATTTTGATTAATTCTACCCCCAAGGGGATAAAATAGGGGATGAAAGTTTGTATGAAACTTTGTCAATTTTAAACCGATCGGGCTGAGACTTTGCATGCAGAAAGCTACTATGACGTAAGCAACTAGCGCGGGTGAAACCGCGGGACACAGCTAGTTTGCCATAAAAATATATATTGTTGACTTTCCGTTCCGAAAAAATTGTATTTGATGTTCATTAAGGCGAAATTTATATGGTATTAACGAAGAGAATTCAACTGACTTGTCTAATCTTCGAACCCATATTTTTTTTATTTGCTTTCGTTATGTTTAGTACCTGGATGACCGAGCTTTGCTCGGCTGAAAACACGGATAAAACGAAGTTTTTTGAAAATCAAACCTAGCTAGATCGATTTATCGCCCCCGAAACCTCCTGCATACTAAATGACATGAAAATCGTTGGAGCCGTTTCCGAGATTCAGATTATATATATATATATATATATATGTATACATATATATATATACAAGAATTGCTCGTTTAAAGATATGTTTATATAAACTTCCAATCATAATTTTACAAGCTACATTGAACACCGCCGGAGAGCAGCAAGTCTGTCAATATTCAACAGGATTCATTTCGGAGAATGTGCTACTGAGCTGTACGACCTTGTACTTCAGGGCAAGTAGTACGACGGCCCACTACTACCCGTACATAGTGGTATTTCCTTGGGTACGTACCAAAGGTTTTGACTCTACGTTTCTCATCCGTCCGGCCAAGGAATGGAACAAGCTGCCGGCATCCTTGTTTTCTGAGATATAATCTAATCTTTTCAAGGCCAGAGTGAATAGATATCTTCTAAGTCTGCGTGCTTCATCTTCGACCACATCATCGCTTACCATCAGGCGAGTTGGTGATCAAATATCCTTATTTAAAAAAAAGTTTCAACCAAATCGATCAAAGCGCGTTTTTTTTTTTATAAACAACTTTTGTTAGTTGTTTGTGAACCGATTGGAATAAAACAAACACTAAATGTTACGGGAAACTTGCTACAATACATCAGTGAAATCCGCACTCAAATCGGTTTAGCCATTTCTGAGATAAGCGTGCACGCAGACAAACAAACGAACAAACAAATATTCTAAAATCTATATACATATATAAACATAAAAAATGTAATGTACGGACACGGCTTCTTTATGATTTTATTATATGTATGTACCTATGTATGAATAGATGAATTTTTTTTTTGCAATCTTCCAAGAATAGATCTTTAATCACTTCCTGAATGATATAAAACTGTCGCCCGTATACAGCGCGACACTAATCCTAATGTACGTGGCAAAATGCGGAACTAAAGCTGCTACAATCACATTTTTACCCTATAAATAAATGACGAAATAAATCAATCAAAATCAAAAGTCATTTATTCAGTGTAGGCCCTGGTAAGGCACTTATGAACGTTAAGTTACATGTTTGAATCTACCACCGGCTCGTAATTACACTTCAACTGAGAAGACTCCGGCAACAAACTCAGCAAGGCATTTTTTTGTGGATCTTTCTTTTCATATTAGGTTACAGTTTACAGTTATAAATATTAATACATTATGCTTACTACAATTGTCACTTAGCCAGGGGGATGCAAGTGCAGAGAGAAGCTACAACAACCATATATTCCTGTCTTCCACGTAATGAGCCACCTTATAGTAGGCTTTGTCAATTAACCTCTGCTTTATAAAATCTTTGTATTTATTATAGGACATTTTAGTTACCTCAAGTGGGATTTTATTATAGAATCTAACGCAATTCCCGAGAAAAGACTTATTAGCTTTAGATAACCTGAATCTAGGTGTCACAATTTTATCTTTATTTCTTGTATTTAAGTTATGGCGGCTACTGTTAATTTTAAATGAATTTAAATTTTTCCGGACAAACGTAATGTTTTCAATCGACTTTGATTAATAAATCATCATATTTCACAGCGTCAGAAATACTAGAAAGTACCCTACCAACACGCTCACGATGTTTTCCTTCACCGGCAGCTCAAGCTCATTGTTGGGGTTTGAACCCATGCCCTTCGGCATGCGAACCGACCGCGCTAACCACTGAGCTATCATGGCTACATCGTGATCATTTAGAGGCGTGACGCGTTGTATTTATAAGTAAATCACGTGGCTTCCCTAAAATAGCGCTCGTGAGACACGAGGCCGAGTCGCTGGAGTACTTCCGTTCCAACTCACTCAGTGTCACTGGAAAACTACCTGCTTGCAAACCAAGCAGTAGTTGATTTGTAAGGCTCCCTTTCAAGCGAGTTTGTAAATATGCCGAGTGTAATGTAGATGTGTTTTTTTTATGGCTGACAGGTTTTTGACCATGCTCATCTGATGTTAAGTGACGGTGTGATCGAGGTGGTAAACACACCAAGCCTGGAATGGAACTGGCTCTCAAGTGAGGCTACTGGAACAAACCGTCAGCTAGCCAGCTGAGTAGTAGAAAGTACCCTACCACCACGCTATTATTTCCTCAAATCATTGGGGTTTGAAGCCACGTCTTTTGACGTGTGAACCAACCTTGCTAATCCTCGCTACAAAAGCTGTCTTCGCTACAAAAGAAACTGGAACACAGTTATGTTTACACACTACTGCTGGGCCACGGAAACAAATATCTTGATTTTCATAAAATACTTGAAACATACACACATATATGTTGCCAAAAACAAAGAAAAAATTATATCTTTTTAAATCTATGCAAATACCAAACGTAGATAATTTTAGTGAATTTCGTCAAGCTAGAAGTGTCATCCGTCCTAGAGAGGAGTCATTGCCAACGACCACTCCGGGGGCGAGGCCACTAGGGCTTCCACGCGCGCGGGAAACCGAAGACGTCAGACGTCACGAGAGGCTAATTCAATTTATACTCGTGTATTACTAACGCAATGTTATTTGTAATGCTTGCTGCTTGCTAAGTTTGTTGCCGGAGTCTTCTCAGTTGAAGTGTAATTACGAGCCGGTGGTAGATTCAAACATGTAACTTAACGTTCATAAGTGCCTTACCAGGGCCTACACTGAATAAATGACTTTTTGATTTGATTTTGATTTTGAATGCCGTCTCACAATTTATTAAGATCAACTTTTTCTACGAACAAGACGCTCTTCTGGTCCTCTCTAGAGCGAAGCGGTACTTCACACCAGAACAGCTGCTTTTGTATGAAGAGCAAGTAAGGTCGTGTATGGAGCACTGCTCTCATCTATGGCACTATCTGCTAATATCAGCTTGAGGCTCTGGAGTCAATCGAGAGGCGTTAGGAGGCTAGTAGGCGACGACACTCTGGCCATGTCTCAGTTGCAAAGCCTCGAGCACCGTCGTAAAGTCGCTAGTTTGTCTGTCTTCTATCGGATACATTTCGGAGAGTGTGCCTTGGAATGCATAATTTGGTTCCACCTGCCTCTTTTTATTACCGGACGGCCGGCAGACACGGCCAAACTGCCATCCTTACAGGGTGGATATTCCCTACGTACGGACTAAACGCTATGATTCCAGATTCTTAATACGTACAGCGAGGATGTGGAACTCTCTGCCGGCGTCTGTTTTTCCTGCTAAGTACAACTTGGGTGTCTTTAAATCCAGAGTAAACAGGTTTTTGTAGGTAAGCGTGCTTAAGACTACATCCTGCTTAACATCAGGCAGTGGTCAAACGCAAACCTATACAGTATTAAAGTCGTATGTTTGTGTTTTTGCACAAAAATATTTTATGGAGACAAAAGTGAGTAAAAAGACATCGGAACCACTCCGCTTTGTCTCCATGATGAAGGCCACCGGTTGTGGCCGAAACTATAGTCGAAGTATCTGATATAGTTAATAGTGATGCACCACCACGGCAATATGCGGATATTGCCGTGGTGGTGCCGGCGTAATAATAGTACTAGTAGTAGTTATTTGTAGCGATGATAGCTCAGTGGTTAGCGCGGTCGGTTCGCATGCCAAAAGGCGTGGGTTCAAACCCCAACAATGAGCTTGAGCTGTCGGTGAAGGAAAACATCGTGAGGAAACCATAGCGTGGTGGTAGGGTACTTTCTAGTACTCGGCTGGCTACCACCCTCGAGTTGAAAATCTGCCGCCAAGCATCTAACGGTGTGTTCCGGCAGCCTCACTTGAGAGCCAGTTCCATTCCAGGCTAGGTGTGCTTTACCATCTTCGACCACACCGTCATTTAACATCAGATGAGTTGTGGTCAAAACACCTAGCCTGTCAGACATAAAAAACAACGTTTTCAGAAATAAATAATTAGTAATTTGTACATAAAAAAATATCTCAAAAATCAAGTAAATGATGGTTTCCCCAGTGATTGCCGGTTTGTTGATCTGAAGCCAAGTTCACCGCGGCACATTAGTGTCAGGTTATCGCATCAAAATGTTACAGGAATTTGCCAACACAACCAACATCGATCGGCCGAAATATACAATAAACTAGCTGTGCCCCGCGGTGTTGCCCGCTACATTATTTCGGGATAAAGAGTAGCTAATTACCTAGTGGTATGAGATATACTTTACGACCAAATATACAAGAAAAAAACACAAATATCGGTCCAGCTGTTTCTAGATTATTATATGAATAACTAGCGACCCGCCCCCGCTTCGCACGGGTGCAATGTAGATATTAATGTGCTGCATATGCATATATTATACATATAAACCTTCCTCTTCAATCACTCTATCTATTAAAAAAACCGCATCAAAATCCGTTGCGTAGTTTTAAAGATTTAAGCGTACATAGGGATATAGGGACAGAGAAAGCGACTTTGTTTTATACTATGTAGTGATGATGATAGTGATCACAACTTTGACTAGTTTTTTTTTAATGTTTGACAAGCTAGTGATTTGACCACAGCTCATTTGATGTTAAGTGACGGTGTGGTAGAAGATGGTAAACACACTTAGACTGGAATGGAACTGGCTTTCAAGTGCGGCTGCCGGAACATACCGTTATTGGCGGCAGATTTTCAACTTGAGGGCTAGCAAGAGCTAGAAAGTACTCTTACCATGATATGGTTCACGATGATTTCCTTCACCGACAACTGTTGGGGTTTGAACCCAAGCATTTGGGCGTGACCGCTTTATCTACTGAGCTATACTCGTTGCGTGAATTTGTGTAATTATTATTTAATTTCTTTCCTGTTTAGCCAAGAATTAGAGAAATTAAATAAATATCGTAGGACTTTTATAAGAAATAGGCTTACGTTTGACCGCCATCTCACTTGATGTTAAGTGATGATGCGGTCAAAGATGGAGCACGCTAGAAGATACCGATTCAATCACGACTTGAAGACACCCAGATTATATCCAACGGGGAACACCTACTCGGGCAGCGCCTTCCACTGTCTAGCAGTCCGCACAATGAACGTGGAATCTAATTATTTCGAGTTTTTGGAACGTCGACCATGAAACGATGTCGCTTCTTTTGAGCTTCTGGCTCCGACTGAAGAATGAGCATGAGGGAATTAGACCATGTAGTTCCGAAGCACACTCTCCGAAATGAATCTGTTAAAAAATCGACAAACTAGAATACTTTTTTTGTTGTAAACAAACATTTATTGTCTCACAAACGTTTGTCCTGAGTGGGAATTGAACCCACGCCCTAACTTGTACATGTGTTCATGTACACACGATCGAACACTAGTAACTCTGTTGTAATTTAGTACGAAAATCGCAGTATAAAGCACAGCCTCTGTTTAACAGATTACGAGATTATCTCAACTGATAGCGTTAACTAAGGTTAATTATCTTCAGTTAACTCACTACAAATAAGAGAGATAACTTTTTGACTGCCCTGGTCATTTGGTAAAGTTCTGCTTCGAGAGTTGAAGGGAGTGGGTTCGATTCCCATTAAGAATTAACATTTGTGTGACTGACATAAAAATGTTTGTTCGGTATCTGGGTTTTCTGTGAGTATTTACAAAAAAAAAATTCTTCTTGGCATCACACTCTGTGCATTCTGCCAGTTTCTGTACTTTGTGTGCAGTGTTCAGTTTTCGGCTTATTAATCTTTATAGCCAAAGTCCAGTGCTGGTCAAGTCCAGTCATGCCGTAGTAAAGTAGTTGCGACTTTAATATAAGCTTAAACATAAAAACTTTTTAAGACATTTCTTATTTTAACCCAAAACGAATGATAAAATAAAACAGTAAAAATTATGTATTTTTTTTAACATTATTTACCATCTTGGACGACATCACTTAACATCAGGTGAGTTGTGGTCAAACACCTAACCTGCCAATAATAAAAAATACTTAACAATAAATAAAAAAAACTTAGAATTAATTCTGTGTAGATAGAATTAATTTACAAATTTAAAAAAACGGCCTAATCTAAAAGTCCGTCAGAGGATGGAAATGTGGTCAGAATGCTGGCGGCATTGCCGCGCAGGATGGCAATGCTAAGCTTCTGACCGAAGTCGATGCCAGTATTCTGGTCACCAGCCCCACGGACCTAAAGTTTGAACCCCAAACGGCATAAGATAATATTCTATATAATTAAATATATAATTATATAGTTTGGAACCCATGTTATGACAGATACACCGACATTCTTGAAAGGCCCCAAAGAAAGTTCCTTCGATTTATTAACTTCAAGCTAATATTATGAGCTCTGACTTCAACTACGACGAGGTCTGCTACCACCATCATCTGCTGCCGGTCCGCGCCGGGAGGGCGGCGGCCGACCTGACGTTCATGCACAATATTATCTGATAGGATTGACTGCCCTTCATTGCTGTCTCGGGCGGGTCTCGAGACTCCTCTGAATACAACTCCACGTCGGCCCAGTCTCCAGCTCCACTCCCCGCGCTACGATACTATCGTAAAAAATCATTTTTTATCCGTACGCTACTTAATTATAATTACAATTATTCAAGGGACGTCGACTTATTTATGATGAGGCAAAACACTTCTAAGAATGCTATATCAAAGCAATTTTTTGTAAACACTAAAATTAAATACCACAAAGACTTTGATAGCAAAAAAAATTAAAAGAAAGAATATATTATTAGCAATGAAATTTTTATAAAACTTCTATGGCTTATATTGTCAATCTATTATTTATTTATCTGTTTTTAATTTAACATTTTGTTTAAATTTTGAATTTATACTTACTTACGAGTGTATAATAATATGGTATTCTTACATCTGTCCCCGCGCCGGTTCGCGCTCAGGGCACCGAAACCTAATCTAGTTAGCATGAGTGAAAGCTTTTTTGTCTTTAGTGTTATCACTTATCTCCTATTTATTTTACCAATTAGCAGCTGTTTGTTTTCCATGTAAAATAAAATAAAATAAAATAATACGGCTTACATCGCTCATGTAGGGAGTCCAGTCGTGGTTGCTGGCCTCCCACTCCGGCGGGGGCTGCTTTTCCCTCAGCCTGTTGATGATCGTGGCATCGGAGTCTTCGTTCACTATAGTGCGGTCGAAGTCAAATACAGCTAACGACGCCATTTTTTGCTTTAGAACGCGTGGTCGCGGGGACGCGGTCGCGTGAACACTGAACACTGCTGTAAACTTAACGCCGCTGGGATGTCGGTTTCAGCGCGCGCAGTGCTGGCTCTGCCTGCAAGTGATGTGGAGTTATGATATGAACGGTATCAGTGACCCGTGTCACCGAATACTACGATCAAAAGAATCAAAATCAAAAAGTCATTTATTTAGTTCAGGCCCTGGTAAGGCACTTATGAACGTTAAGTTACATGTTTGAATCTACCACCGGCTCGTAATTACACTTCAACTGAGAAGACTCCGGCAAGAAACTCAGCAAGGCATTTTTTTTGTGGATTCTTTTCATATTAGGTTACAGTTTACAGTTATAAATATTAATACATTATGCTTACTACAATTGTCACTTAGCCAGGGGGATGCAAATGCAGAGAGAAGCTACTACAACCATATACTCCTGTCTTCCACGTAATGAGCCACCTTATAGTAGGCTTTGTCAATAATCAGATTAATGATCAGGGAATAACATAAATTTTTTTTTTTTAGCTCAGTGGTTAGCGCGGTCGACTCACACGTCAAAGAGCGTGTGTTGAAAACTAAACAATGAGCCTGAACTGCCCGTGAAGGAAAATATTGTCAGGAAACCGTAGCATGGTGGTAGCGTACTCTGTAGTACTCGACTGGCTAACTGCCGCATGAGACATAAAGTCTACCACAAAGCACCTAACGGTCTGTTCCAACAGTCTCACTTGAGAGCCAGTTCCGTTCCAGGCTGGTATGGTAAACAAACCCAGCCTGAGATGGAACTAACTCTCAAGTGAGGCTGCCGGGACAAAAGAGTTAAAAAGGACATTTCCGTTCAAAACGGGACGTATGGTCACGTTACCTATACATCGAGAAGACTCAACTCTTTAGTTCTGAACTACGCACATCACTAAAGTTAACGTTTATGAGTCAAAAGCTTACGTCATAATGACAAAAAGTACGAAGAAGCAGAGTGGAGGTTTTCAAGCATGATGTAATTTTTGGCTTTAGAATGAAAGGAAAAATTTGCGATTAGCAAAAATTTGTGTTTGTGATCTTGTGCACGCAGTCATTCATCAACCGATCAGCTGTTATTGCAGTGACAGTGACAAGTGACAACAAATAAAGGGAGTTTTGGCGGGAACGTGGAAAATTATGTCACGACAAAACTTAAAATATGTTTTGTCGAATGTTTATGTTAATAAAAAGTGCTGTTTTAATATACAAGCGCATAAGTGTGGGCAAGTAATATAATGTGATTAAACATAACTTTTAGTGTTGTTTCTAAAATGTAATAATTAATCGTTAATTGACCTATGTATTATTATTTTATGTGTAGAATAATAGTAATAAATTTATATTTTAATAATCAATTAATAAATTTGCACTCGTAATTGTTAACAAATAGTCCTTTTACACCTGTTGTCACGTAAATAAAGAATTTTGACTTTGACTTTCGGAAAGATTTTAATAAAGCCACTACTACTTTATTAGGGCTTAAATGGTTTAGATTGTGATTAAGACTTGTTTTACTTCAATTTATCATGAAGCACTTGAAAATATGAATTACTTTCATGATACGAACTAAGCAGTGAAATTTGCTTCTCGAGTGGGTGTTCCCCGATACACGCTAGATCTAAGTGCCTTTAAGTCGCAAGTGAATCAATGTCATTTCAGTAAGCGTGCTTAATCGTAGACTGTATCAATGTGTTTAATTGACATTTGGTGAGTTGGCGGTTGGCCATATTTGACCGAATAATAATAATATTTGAATATTTCTCAGGAATATTTACATAATATTTTTTTTCTTTCTTCTTGGCATCGCACTCTGTGCATTCTGCCAGTTTCAATGTTTCTGTATTTTGTCTGCAGTCTTCAGTTTTCAGCTCCTGTCTTTTTAGTCAAAGTCCAGCCTTGGTCAAGTCCAGTCCGTGCCAGACAAATCTAGTCATGCTTTAGTAAAGTAGTGGCGACTTTACTATAAGCTTCGATGTAGTCAAAAAGTCATGATTCAACATATTATATCACTTTCCCACACTCGTGCTTCTAATTCGGCACTTTATGAATAAAACACCACTATTTTTAAACATAAACACTCGAAAAACATCAGTTTTGGAAAAAAATATAATGGGGCGACATGACTCTTTCCGTTTTTCCTCCAAAGTAGTTGTAGTTATCATTACATAGTACCATTGACCACGTCAAAATAAGGAAAAATAACTTCCCCTTTCTTCATGAAGCTATAATAGCTTCATGCCTTTCTTCAATGATTTGTGAATGAATGAACAAAACGGTATTGAAACAGAAAGAAAGCAAGCTAGTGTTGGGCCATTTAAATCGACTTCAAATTATTTTATTTACACTGTACATCTGTGGTCAATTGTCAGTCTTCTGTCAAGATAAAAATTTTAAAAAAATTTGGAATTTGGACATAACCTATTTTAAAGCAATTAAATTTCAAGAATTCAACAAAGCTGTGAATTTTTAAATACAATGGCTTCTTTAAAAGTGTATTCGGTGGGGCGTTTAGCGCGATACGTTACCGAATCGTCTTTGCGGAGTCTCCGGTCGAATTCGTACAGGTATGAGTTGCGCAACTTAACTTTCATATGTAACCTACAAATGTAGTTGTTATTGACTTGTATTTCTTGTGTTTAACTGAAAAATCAGTCTTGGAGCATATACAGCACATCTTTAAAAGCTTGTGCAAATCTTACCCTCAAGAACCTTTAAATGTCAAAGTACCAAACGATACTTGACGAATGTTGTAAAAATTATTTAAAAACACAAAATAATGAAAGTATTTGCAATTTTTAATTTCTTTACTGATTCGCTGCCTAACGAGGGCTGAAATACCAGCTGAAAAATAAAAATCTCACCATGAATTACATTGGGTAAATATTGCATCATTTTCTTGTAAGAGATTTATTGACTGACTTTGTAAAAGGAGGTTTTTTATTCGACTCCTATGCCATGTTTAAGTATGTTCCTTGGTTTTCCTTTTGCCTCGTTTCTGCATTTATACAAACTTGACAGACTAAGTGTCTATTCAGCAAACATGCTATAAATGTATTTTCTATACAGCGAGGCGCTACTGCGCCGACATTAAATGAAAACACATATCCAGTTCCACGTTCTCATACATTCGGTATGCTTTAATTTCATTAATTGTTATTATTTACTGAATTATTCACAATTTTCAAAAATACCGTTTGGAGCAACCTGTATCTAAAAAACTGCAGCTCAAATGTCATTAGCCGGAGACAGATCAAAACGTATTATCAATTAAAAAAGAAATACTATTAAATTGAGATAGACCTGTATTTTAACAGCAAACGGTGCACAGAACCGTGCAAAGACACGCGTGTGCGCGTTTCTTAAATGCAAACGATTAAGAAATACTTACTGAATGAGCTGAAAGCTCGCACAAACTTGACCGCGCTTCCTATTTTCTTTTTCTCATAAATAACTTTGCTAACAGACGGTGCGGTAAAGGTCTGATGTGAAGCTAGGAGATGGTGGTAGTACTCTAATTTTTATTCATGAACCATTACTAATTCACAAAGATTTTGATTCTTGTAAACAAACAATAAATAACAAACTCTGACAATGTCAGTACCTGATAGACTAGTTCTTACAAAGAGATGAGTTTGCAAAAAGTTTACTTATAAAAAAAAAAATCCAATTAAAACTTATTGTTACTTTGTGTTGATAAGATCGTGTTTTGTATGTGACCGTGTAACATAAGTAGTTATTTTGCTATTGATGATGTCAAATTCACAGCATTACACCATCATTTAAAATATTATTAAACCATGCATTATACTGCAAATGCACGAGTTTACTATAAAATAAGTTTAAAAAGGTTTTAACAAACTTATACAAACTGTTTGAAACATTGATCTATTTGTATGAACCAATCTATTTGCTGACATTGGCAGTATCATTGTTGACGTTTGTCTGTCATGTTTTATTTACAAAAGTGTGTGCTTATAATATTAAAAGAATTCCCTCGATTTCTCCTGGATTCCATCATCAAATCCAGACCTGATACCAATGGGACCACATGGGAAGTACACCCTTTCAAACAAGAAAATAATTTCCGAATCGGTCCAGTAGTTTTCGAGTAATCGGTGAACATACATAAAAATAAAATAAGAAGATTCCGACGAATTGATAACCTCCTCCTGAAGTCGGTTAAACATGAGAAAGTGTTAATAGTGATTGTGAATGCGATGTATATCATATCTAGTGCTCTGAGCGCTATTATATAATATATATATATTCTCCACTCTGCCTATACAAACTTATTTGATAATTCTAGAAGTACATCACACCGGTACAGTACAGAAGAGAAGGAAAAGAAGGTAGACCCTGAGTCAGACAATAAGCCGACGAGCCTGGAAGACTGCCACAAGCAGATTGAATCCCTCACCAGTGACCTCACCTCCCTCAAGCAACAGATCAAGGATTATGAAGTTAGTAAAATGTTTTAGGGTTCCATACCTCATATGGAATGAGGAAACCCTTCATTATCTGTAAAGACCAAATAAATTAAAACCCATTTACCTAGAATCATGAAATTTGGCCTAAGAATCAAGGGGTCTTATAGTAAATGCTCAAAACTAAAAAAAAACAGACACTACAACAACCACTTTATTTACTATTATTGTTATTATACATGTTGTCTTTTATTATGTACTAGCGTCCCGCCACAGCGTCACATGGGCATAGTAAGTTCTATTAAAGAGGGATATCCTATCTCAAAGGGATAAGGCAGCGTTTTCGATGAAAGCTCCCAGGTGGCTTGACTTGTTCCAACACTTTCAACGGTTATCATCATATTTCAACCGATTTACACAAAACCTTGACAAATTATACACCTAAACTTTCGTCATGAATCACTCTATCAATTGGTGACACTCTCATGATAAACCGTTTAGTAGTTTTTAAGTTAATTGTGAAAAGACTGAGATAGGCACGGCGGTTGATTTTATTTTATAATATGTAGTGTATTCTTTTTTCCATTCTTCTTTTTATCAGCCGTTCACCTATTCACTAAACACATGCTGGAATTGCATCCAGTTGCCTGAAGCTCTTGAATGTTCAGAGGGGATGAGGTATCTGCGTCTGTAACAATTTTAAACTGTATGTTTTGCTTCAGGACAAGTACAAGCGCGCGCTGGCCGACGGCGAGAACGTCCGCCGACGAATGATGAAGCAAGTGGAAGACGCCAAGTCCTTCGCCATACAGAGCTTCTGCAAGGACTTACTTGACGTATGCATAATTACATTTATTTTAATGGTTGACAGGTGTTTGACCACAGCGCACCTGATGTTAAGTGACGGTGTAGTCGAAAATGGTAAAGCACACCTAGCCTGGAATGGTACTAGCTCTCAAATGAGGCTGCAGGAACACACCGTTAGATGCTTGGCGGCAGATTTTACAATTTGAGGGTGGTAGCTAGCCAGCCGAGTACTATAAAGTACTCTACCACCACGCTATGGTTTCCTCACGATGTTTTCCTTCATCTGCAGCTCAAGCTCATTGTTTGGGTTTGAACTCCCTTCGAGTATGATGGTAAGTCTGTTCATGACCATTGCAGCGATACACAGAATTTTGAGTAACAAAACAATGTCCATGGCAAAGTGTCTAAGGGAGAACTTGACTCCATTTTTTATCTGGTTAGTAGTCACCCTTGGCCTGGACTAGGACCGCTCGGGAAAAATATCTCAATTTTTTTTTTTTCTTGCCTATATATTTTTTTTTATATTAAATGGGCTTACATTTGACCACCATGTCACCTACAATACCCGAGGCATTGTCAGCACGTTGCTTTTTTTTTTTCAATTAAATGTTGATGCCGTCTAAGAAGGTCGCAAGCTTGCTTAGAAGATTCACTTGCGACTTGACACAATACTTCACATATTATTGTGCCTTGAAATTCAAACTCACGACATCAAATAGCGCCATCTATCGAATTGTTGCTTCACTATTGCGAAGTGAAGCTAAAACAAGTTCAGTGAGTGGCGCCATCTAGTGCCTGCCGTAACACCGAGTTTGTATAGGGTGTATGTGTAGGTACAGGTTGAGTAATACGTGATGATAACGGGTGTCAGGTGGCCGACACGCTGGGGACGGCCGCGGAGTCGGTGCCGGAGACGGAGGTGACCGAGGGTAGCAACACGGCGTTGCGCTCTCTGCATGACGGCGTGCGCCTCACGAGGGCCATGCTCACACAGGTGAGAACATACAATTTTTTTTAAAGTTTTGACAGGGTGTTTGACGTGACCCCCGTGGACCTCTAGGCAGTTGCCTTATCCGCCTTATGGACAATGCGACCCTGGCCACTCTCAAGTTGAAAACCTGCCGCCAAGCACCTAGAAATGCTTTACAATCTTCGTGCCTCAGCTCACGAAGATTGTAAAGCACTTCTAGTCTGGAATGGAGCTGGCTGTTAGGTGCTTGGCGGCAGGTTTTCAACTTGAGAGTGGCCAGGGCCGCATTGTCCATAAGGCGGATAAGGCAACTGCCTAGGGATCCACGGGGGCCACGCACCAAGAAAAAAAACGTTTCATTCGTGTCATTCCCCATTATTTACATCCGGTAATGTTGCTTTTAAATCGACTTTTATAGTAGAAAAAATATATTTTTAAAAAGTAGGGAAAGGGTCCCCGAGAATTGCATTGCCTAGGGGCCCCGATTGGGTAAATCCGGCCCTGAGAGTGGCTAGCCAGCCGCGTACTAGACAGTATCATACCGCCATGCTATGGTTTAAAATCCACGCCCTTCGACATGTGAACCGACCGCGCTAGCCACTGAGCTATCATCGCTACAAAAAGAGACTAAACAATGATTTTCTTTTAAAAGGTGTTCCAGAGACACGGCCTGCAAGCGGTGTCGCCGCTTCGCGAGAAATTCGATCCGAACCTGCACGAAGCTTTATTTCAACAGGTTAGTGCAAACCGGTCAAGTGCAGGTCTGACTTGTGAGTGTGTTGTTAGGAAGTGGGTTAAGACGGGCTTTTTAAAAAACGACTTTATAGAAATGAACCCTTTTATTGAAATAGGAGATACAAAAGCTCACAAGGAAGTCTGATTGTAATCTGCTCTAAAGAGAATTACCAACTATAATGAAATGTTTGAATTACGCAAATAACCAACTACGTAATGTCCTAGACGCGTTTCTTTACCCGGGAGTTTTGGCGGGAATGCGGAAAGAGTTGTGTCGCGTCATTGTATTTTTTTCAAAATTAACACTATTCCACAACCCTAGCATTGTTGTGGTACACTTTACTGAAAAACCATCATGCCTATATATTTGTGCTTTAACATAGTAATTTAACTTCATATCTAGATGTGTCATCTGTCAAAAAAATAATAATTTTATAAACATTAAAAAAAATTAGAAAGAAAGTATTAACCGTTGAGTCAACTCTGTTTTTATAAACTGACTCACAGCTGGGCGTGGGCTTCATTGTGAGATGGATACGGCCGCAGTCCGCCACGTTGGCCAAGCGCGGGTTGGTAGACTTCACACATCTTCGAGAACTTTTTTTTTTAATACATGTAGGCTTCCTTCACCGTTTTAAAATTATCGCCAATACGCACATAACTATGAAAAGACAGGTGCGGCGCGGGATACGAACCCAGGACCTAGATGGGAAGTCAACTAGGCTTTCAACATTTCAACCGTGGTTTATACAACATATATATATATTTTAAACTGTTTATGTGTATTTCGTGTTCGCATTAGAAAGTTCGAAGCAGTAAAGAATTATAAGCATTTAAATATTGTAGTTATTTTATTTAAAAAATGCTGGTTTATATTGAAACCAAAACATCGGTGCGCGAGACCGACTCGCACTAGACTAGTTTGTTTTTTGTATTTACTGTAGCATTCTGTCCAAACGAAAATTGTTGATAAAAGTAGTTGGTAGTAAGTCGTTGTTTTTTTCCAGGAGGTCGAAGGTGCAGAATCTGGAACAGTGGTCGCTGTTAGTAAGGTGGGCTACAAGCTGCATGAGCGGTGCGTGCGGCCCGCACTGGTGGGCGTCGCCAAGTGATGCCCCCAGGGGGCGCCGCTGTGGGACTGACAGACTTGCACAACTACTAATATTTAACTGGATATTTAAACTGTAAATTTTGTTACCTACCTTCAATATTGTTTGTTTTTGTATGTGAAAGTAGCCTTTTCACAAAAATATGTGTATAAAAGTGACATTTTTCTATTGTAAAATTGCATTTCTCTAAGCTAGTCACCATTTCATACATGAAAGTGACATTTTCATAGTGGAAATTGCATTTTCTTATACTAAAGTCACCGATTCATACATGAAAGTGACATTTTCATAGTGGAAATTGCATTTATTTTATTAAAGTCACCGTTTCATACATGAAAGTGACATTTTCACTGTGGAAATTGCATTTTCTTATACTAAAGTCACTGTTTCACAGACAAATATCACTTTTTCATGAATGAAAGTGACATTTTCAAAGTGAAAACTGCATTATCTCTATCGAAAATTCCTTGCTTGTTGAATTTTTGTTATTATTTTTGGGGGAAGTAGTTATGGGGAACAGGGGGGGTTGCAATACGGATTCTCCATTCCCCTGTAGCAATGCGCCTGAAGCCTTTTCAAATTTCGCTCTATGTAAATGATATGCTAGAGATAAGAAATGCTATTTTCACAATACTTATTATTTTTTCAACATTACTAATTATTTAAAACGTGCATTTAAATACAAAAGCAGAAAAAACCCACTATTTAATGTGGTTGGCCTTTGGAAAGTAGAGATTTAAACAATAACCCGACCACATGTGTCTAAGACTTAAAATATCATTTCTAAAACAATTATTACTTATTTAGTCTTACAAACGCTGTTTTGTTGTTCAATTATTTGGAACTTCATCCCAAAGACTTATGCTGTACATAATCAGGTTATATTTAACTGAATAATATTAGTTATATATAATATTTTGGGTAAATAGTGTTAATTTAGTTATAGATTGGCATAATAAATGATTAGAATGAAGCCGAGGCTAAACCTGGCTAAATAATGTTGTGTTTAAATTTAATTTTCACGTTTCATACAGTTTTGTGACTAAAATTACACGTTTTCAGATTTGTTGCAGCCTACATTCATCCAGACAGATATTTATTAGTGTAACAACAGAATTACAATATTTATTATTTCTCGTTATTTTATCTCGCGTGTATGAATATGAGCTATAACTGATGAAGTTTTAATAAGAGATTTATGAACGAAATTGTGTAGATTTATCGATAGATATCGATATAAAAATATTTTGTTAGCTCATCTCTATTTTACGATGTGATAAAATTATCCTGGAAATTTGTTATTATGTAAAAGTTAAATAATTAGTCTTTAAATTGGGTTTTTAAGATTCTGCATCTGGTTTCACAAAATACCTGATATTTGGCGTTTAAATATAAAAAATGTACAAAGAAATCGCTGTTTACCTTGCTAAGAGATCCTTATTAAACTGCCGAGTCTACAAAACTAAGATGTTCAGCTCACAAATATATGGATTCCACGTGTGTATTTTTGTATGTTATATGTTTGTGTGAGAGGTGGTAGTTGTTGAATATAGTCGAATTTATTGTTATTACATGCGTTTTATTTGTTTTCTACGTGAATAAGTCATTAAATTTGCTTCCCATTCAAAAAAATTACAAATACAATACCGCGTCGAGCGGACTTGAACATGGAAATGCGAATGACTTCGTAGTGTTCAAACATGTACACGAACACGACACTATAACACAGTTCAAATTTTTCCATCTGTTATGCGAAGGCCATGATACAATGCAGCCTACACATCTTATACCTTTAAACGAGCAATTCTTGTATATATGTATACATATATATATAATCTGAATCTCTGAAACGGCTCCAACGATTTTCATGAAAGAGGTAACGGGTTTTCGGGGCGATAAATCGATCTAGCTAGGTTCCATTTTTAGAAAACGTTTTATCCGTGTTTTCAGCCGAGCAAAGCTCGGTCATCCAGGTACTTGCTCATCAAGTGAGATGTTGGCCGACGAAATACAAAGTATTCATTTTCAATGTAAAAGTAATAACACGAACTAGACGCTCTTCTGATGGTAAGAGATGACGCCTGAACATGGATAAGCGATCGTCTCCAAAGTAGCGATGATAGCTGTGGCTAGCGCGGTCGGTTCGAACCCAACAATGAGCTTTAGTTGCCGGTGAAGGAATCCATAACGCCGTGTTAGGATATTTTCTAGTACTCTGCAGACTAACCACCAACCAACTAAAAGGTGTTTCAGCAGCCTCACTTGGGAGCCAGGTGTACTTTACCTTCTTCGACCACACCATCATTTACCCAGGTGAGCTGTGGTCAAACTTAGCTCATCAATCACTAATAGAATACATAAATACTATTTTTTTGTAAATACATACAGAACACCCAGACACAGAACAAACATTTGTTTATAACATAAAATGTTTGTCCTTGGCGGGAATCGAACCCACGCCCTACAGCTCAGGGAGACATACTACCAATAAGCCTACAGGGCTGTCTACTAAAGTTCACATGTTAAGGAGGATGCTGGGAAAGGCTAAAGGCCTTCCTGCTGTCCAGTATTGGTCTCAGGTGTCCAGGTAGACGAAATAAATAAAAGCACAATAGTAATTTTTTTGTAGGTTTTTTAATAATTTATATACTAAAGTGTCCAGTTTATTCGTTCTCCTGGCTGCGGAGCCTGGCAGCCGCGTTGGTCACCCTGATGCTCAGCTGCTGCGCGCGCTCAACGATCACCTGTACAGACAGTGAAGGTAAACTTCTGGATTCCAGTACCATGGCATGCTTCATCTATTCTAAGTTATTATGTCAATTAATGTTCTCAAACATGTGCAAAGACTACCAACCTGCACTTGGCCAGCAGGCTATGATTTTAGTACATATTTCATAAACATAAATAAAAGGTGCGAGCAGTGGTATTTGAACACATTTCCAGAATGGAAGTCAGACAGTCTCCCGACGAGGTTGTTAAAACTTCAATAATGGATATACAAATAAAAAAAAATTTATATGCAACTACACCCCAATTATATTGACGTACAAGTGAGCACTGGAGAGAAATATACTTGTGCACACTACTGAGTCGGCATTAAGAATGCTTTTCACCATCCTCACAATGTACAATACGATTTTTTAATTTCTTTTTACATATTTAAAGAATGACTTTCAGGTTTATATAAAAGCATTGGTTGCCGTCTTCAAATAAAATGTATCCGCCAATATGACCCGATAGCCATGTTATAGCTTCAGGAATAGGGTTTGGTAGATTTACTGTAGCAAGGTAACAAATTGTAATTATCATATTGAGTATGCATAACACAGAGTGCCCTTGCAAGGTAAAAGTTTCATAAATGATCTTTTATTACGATAAGGATAGCTCGACAAATAATCTCATTACAATCTCTTTTACTCAAAAAAAAGTCCTCATAAATATTACTATTCTTTCTTCATTACATAATGCTGAGCTTTAGATAAAATAGTATATACTACTTAATGAAAACTAATTTTAAAAAGTTTTTACCTTCCGCTTCTTAGAGGAGACTCCGTGGGCGATCTCTGCGCAGTACTTCCTGTTTTGCATCATCAGGATTTCCAACTCACGGACATTGTGGACAACAACCTGGAATTGTAAGAATTACCAGTTTAAATATAATATACCTTAATCATTCTGAAAAATAGGTGATAGGTTTGCCCATCGGTGATTTTTTACCATTTATCAGGATAAAAACGAAATTAATAACATATTGTTTTTTATTTTCTAAATAGTAGAAGAACATATGTATATGTAATTGCATATAAAGCATCTACAGTTTTTTATATCATAATGATGTCCAAAAAAAATTTACCCTCAAAGTTAAAAGGTAACTTTTCTATACATTAGAAATACATTAACATAATACCTCATGAATTATTTAAATTAGTCAAAAAAAAAATTTGGATAAAATTTCAGGACATTGTTTCATGTATTGTTTTGAGATCAAGAAGAATTGAAATCGTTGGGCAATATCTATTAGTTTTATATTAATGATTAATCCAGGACTATATGCTACCGCAGCTGGAAGCCATTCATATAAGCAATGTAAATACAAGTTTAAGTACTGTCATATAGATATATTTGGATATTAGCAATGATGTGGAATGAAATAATAAATTCATACTGTAATAAGTCAATTGGTATTGGCGCTGTATCATGAGTTGTAAGGTGTGGGTTTGTTTCCCGAACTATCTCGAAAACATGCAAGCAGAAATAATGGAAAGATTTTCTCTTCACTTTTTCTATCCTTCCATCTTGTCATGTTTTTGCATGAGAGAATGACAATCCCCTACTGCGTATTTGGATATGTATGTTCATATCATTAATGTATATCCAGTTCTTTTGATAACTCTACTGCAGTTAGGGCTGGTTACACAGGCTGCTGATGCAATAAAAATGTTGCTCATTTGTCACCTCTGTGATGAATTTGCACAGCTGATTGGCGCTTCACTCTTACTATAAAGGAACACACACAAACGGAAATGACTTATGAGCACTCACTTTGCGGAAACCGTTAGGTAGCATGTGACGGGTCTTCTTGTTTGATCCATAACCGATGTTGGGCATCAGGTACTGACCCTTGAAGCGCCTGCGCACCCTGTTGTCAATACCTGGAAATTATCACCGCATATTCTTAAAAGTCGTTGAGACATGTATTTCTAGAAACATACTTAATATATACTTAGTGACACTTCAGAAGAGAAATCAAATGGTTTGACACTACTGTAACCTGAGCTGATAGGCATTCGTAAAGCATGTCTACATACATTTCATAATGACAGTATTTTTAACTGTTATAAATTATATTGTAGTTTGTCATACAAACATAAATGTATCCGCCAATATGACCCGATAGCCATGTTATAGCTTCAGGAATATGGTTTGGTAGATTTACTCTAGCAAGGTAACAAATTGTAATTATCATATTGAGTATGCATAACACAGAGTGCCCCTGCAGAATGAAACACATCTATCCTAAAACTTCACAAATGATAGGAATCTAGTGTCCGTTACTAGATTCAGATATTTCATATTAGATTTAATAAACAGGCACAATACGAAACTTTCAGATTCTGTACCGCCAGAATTCCTGATTGGTGTCTCGCAAACATAACCTAACACGTGAAGCAAATGTTGGGACACACCGATACGATATAAATTAGGCAAAAGTTCGTGTAAAAGGTATAAATGTTGTTGATTAAACATAAATAGATCTCTAATTAATAAAAATAAGGGAGAAAGGTTAATTTTCAAAATGTAATCAATCAGCGAAACATGCGACTATACCTCTGGGTTTACGCCAGTTTCTCTTGAGTTTATCATAGCGATCCGATTGATGGCGGATGAACCTTTTCGTCCTCTTTTTGACGATAGTGGGTCTGTATACTGGTCTGATAGCCATTTTGATTGTTTCTTCAAGAAACGCGGCAGTGAACCACGCGGTGACACGGCCGCACAGAAAGGAAGGAGGAATAGACAACGGTAGCCATTGCTAGAGTTTTGACAATTTCGACTGTCAGATTTGACATTAAATAATTATAAATATTGTTTACTCTATGAAATTAAGCAAAATATTCACCATGCCAATACCACGTTAAAAAAGTGATAGTTTAGAGTAGGCAAGTATTTTATTCGAAAGATAAAAAGTTATTACTATAATGTGATACAAAATTATGATTTCAAAATTTTGTTAAAGTCTTGTCTTGGTCAAGTCCAGTCCGCACCAGTCAATTTTAGTCATGCTTTAGTAATGTAGTGGCGACTTTATTATAAGCTTCGATGGAGTTTTGGAAGCAACAGGAAAAGTCACCTTTTATCACATTATTTATTTTATTTTACATGGAAAACAAACAGCTGCTAATTGGTAAAATAAATAGGAGATAAGTGATAACACAAAAGCCAAAAAAGTTTTCACTTATGCTAACTAGATTAGGTTTAAGTGCCCCGAGCCCGCACCGGCGCGGAGACAGATGTAAGAATACCACACATTGTACATTATATCACTTTCTCACACTCGCGCTTGTAATTTGGCACTTTATGAATAAAACACCACTATTTTTAGATTAGTAAGTATTAAGATTTACAAAAATAATAAAAGTGTAGGTACTATCGGCGTACTATATTTTTGATTTTTTTTACTATATTTTTCAACGTACCTGAATCTAACCCTGCTTCAGCCTTCAACGCAAGGAGTTTGCTCGGTATGGTGTAAGCTTTCAATACCCCTATTTTCTGTTACTAGAATTGCAACGAGACAAGTATTGCAAAGCTTTTTAAGTGCCTGACAAAATTATAGTCTTTGGAAGTCCTGTGCCGGTGACATAATTATAAGAGGGCCTTCAGAGAAGTCTTAATTTAAGAATGTGTTTGATGGCTCTATAGTGACTTTACTGGCCCAGGACTGATCTAAGATAGTAGGCTATCTTGTAGCGTGATATTTACGTTAAAAGTAAAGTATTCATGTTTTATTACATGGACTGGAGTAGTTTTTATAAAACCGCCTTCTACACGCTTTGTGAAAATATGCACTTTGTCTTATCTCAGTTATTTAAGACCTGTTACTTTGGTGTTATCAATAAAATATTTGTATTTTGTAAATGGCCAATTCTATTAAAGCAAAAGTTACATGATTCAAGGTTAGAAGCAAGGTTTTACAGCTTAAGTAAAAGACTTATAACGTAATAATAGATTCACAAATTTTAATATACCAAATGATAAGAAACACGAAGAAGTGCAAAATGGGAGAAAGTCTTCGGTTCTACATTTTTGTGTGATAGCTTGGTGTATTAACGTGAGTCTTGTGTAACTAAGGAAAAAATATAAAGTACAAGAGTCTATTTACATACAAGTTTGTAATGAACCCTCGACGTGCGAGTAAGTTTCGCTTAAAGTAGTTTCGAGAAAGTATTATTAAAAAAATATAGCTGTAATTTTTATTAAATAAATTAAAATTTATTAGTTTGTGTCAAAATACTTATCCATTAATTTTAATTTTAACATTTGTTTAAAACGATCGTTTCAATACCTGTAAGGAACAAGTCAACATAATTTTGAATAGATGATGGTCATGTAAACAACACAAATACTTAGTGTTATTATACAATATGTACTTGGTACCCGATAATGTAAGGTTACTGACAATAGACTCTCCAACTATTTATCCAGTAGAACGGCTTTCAATAATTTTTTTATAGCCTGTGTAAATTCATAGACAAATATTTATGACAGCTGAGTTTGATAAAAAAGAAAACAAACTAGTTTCTCTATGCCACAGACGCTAAATGTCGCCATCGATCAATGACATTTTGTGTAGTTGAATTTATTGATATAAAGCGTTAATGTAAATAATAAACAATTTCCTCATAAAAGTCGGCTTTCAGTCGATATGTATGCCAAGGGCAAAGGCTCTACAGTGCCTTCGGACGCTCAGGCTCGCGAGAAATTGGCACTGTATGTGTACGAGTACCTACTACACGTCGGTGCGACGAAAGCGGCACAGACTTTCCTCTCGGAAATACGATGGGAGAAGAACATAACACTCGGCGAGCCGCCCGGGTTCCTGCACTCGTGGTGGTGCGTGTTCTGGGACCTGTACTGCGCGGCGCCCGAGCGCCGAGACACATGCGAGCACTCCTCGGAGGCTAAAGCTTTCCACGACTATGGATTCGTCAATTCAGGCTACGGAGTCAACGGCATCGGTCACAACGCGGGGCCGGCGCCGCCCAACGACGGTACGTACCCCGAAACTCCGCTATTTGCGGCCTCAACCCCGTTTGTGTACCTCTCGAATGAGTCCAGTAGGACACGATGTTTCTTATCTCGAAATGTAAATAAAACGGGAGATTTGTGCTTACGAGACGTGAATTATTGCTGTTTTTCAGCGTTGATTGGCTTTTCTGTAGTTCATTTCGCATTTAAGCACTGTTTTAGAGAGATAGGCGAAGCAAGGTTGCCATGAACAATGTTACAAATTTTACTTATTAATTTGAAATTAGGCCAGTATGAAACCTTGAGAGTATGCAACACTCAAACGGCTACTTAATTTCGATGGAGTGATTGTGAAAACTGCCTGTAATGCCTTATTTATATTTTAAGTTGACGGATGCCCTATATTTTCAATCCATACACTGCATTTGCCATCTAGGATACAAATATATATATATCACTGGAAACAACTTCCAGTATAATTCAGATGTATGTAGACATCAAGCCTTCATATAAACATCCCATTTAAAAAAATTGCATTACTTTTAAAACTACTTATGTGGTTCGATTTTCAGTGTCTCAGTTCTTAGGTCAGTAGATTTAATGTACATCGGAAAACCTGTAACGATTAGGGATCTAGATTAATCAGGTCACTGAACAATTATCTTTCTTTTTCTTCATCTGTTTCCAACACGGGTGAGTGGCAGAACTTTCAATCTTCAATTATAATGAGCATATTAAATTACAGACATGATATTTTATATGTAGACTGTATGATATACTCGGTAGATTTTGGTATGCAGCCATAAAAACAACAATTATAATTTGGCCTTATTAAAATTTCAACTTTCTTTTTTGGTTGGGTGTAAAAGTGTACAGCTCAAAGAAAGAATGTCACATACATACATTTGGTTACACAGACATATGGAAAGGTAAACATAGTTTCATACATGTATTTATTTAAGAACAATTAAAAAAACTGACCCCATGCCCCCTAAACTCAAACACGGCTAGGTTTTAGGTATTATGGTCTAGTATACTCAATTTATTTTTCATGGAACTCCTATGGGTGAAACGGGAGTTTTTTAAACATTTGTTATTATTATGATTTGTGACATTTTAAATTTAAAACATATAATAATTGTTGATTGTGTTTGACATAAATAAGTGTACATTTTGTACCTATATTTAAATAATGAATTGAATTAAATTTGAGTTGTGATGAAACACCTAGCCTGTCACCCATAAATACAATGGAATGAGGCTCTAGGCTGGATGGGAATCGTTCTAAGCTCTTGGTTATTTGTGAACTTTTTTTTTTATGGCTGACAGGCTAGGTGTTTGATCACAGCTCACCTGATGTGAAGTGACGGTGTGGTTGTAGATAGTAAAGCACTCCTAGCCTGGAATGGAACTAGCTCTCAAGTGAGGCTGCCGGAACGCACCGTTATATGCTTGGCAGCAGATTATCAACTTGAGGGTGGTAGCTAGCCAGCCGAGTACTAGAACGTACCCTACCACCATGCGTTTTGCGCCAAAGATTGATTGTAGTAATACTTGTTTAATATACATGTGATACATGATTGTAGTAATACATGTTAATACTTGTCGAGTGTGCGGGTGGAGTGTCATGAAGCACGTAACTGCTCCAGGTATGGGCGGCGGCATGCCCCCGGGCTTCTTCCCCAACTCGCCGCTGCGGCCGTCTCCGCCCGCGCCGCACCCCGGCCCGCAGCCCTCCCCGCACGGCCCGCAGCAGATCATGGGCTCGGGGCAGCCATTCATCGGGCCCTGGTACTCGGGCGGCGGGCCCCGCGGCGCCGTCCGGATGGGGATGGGCAACGACTTCAATGGACCACCAGGTTACCTACATTTTATCTCTTGTGATATATTTATACTATTTTTTTGAAGTTTATTGTTGTATGTATATTTTTACATTAACAATATTGTTACATCAAATTGACAATATTTTTTATATTTTCATACTTTATTTTGTCATTTTGTTTTTTATTCATTGACATGTAATCAATGTTTTAAAACTATTTTAATGGTATATTGTTATATATAAAAAAAAACATGTAGGCATTTTATGGTCTAATACACTTGCGAAGTCGGGGCTGTATGTTTCTGCTGCTCTCAAATGAGGCTGAACACACTGTTACATGCTTGGCGGGAGATTTTCAACTTGAGCGGTGCTGACCATGTTTTCCTTCACCAGCAGCTTGTGTTTATTGTTGGGGTTTGAACCCACGTCCTTTGCCATGCGAAACGACCGCACTAACCACTGAGCTAATATCGCTACAAAAAAGAAAAAAGAAAGTATTGAGTGTGTTCGGTATGTTTGTTCAGGTCAGGGCATGATGGGGAACTCAATGGAGCGCGGCGCCGGCGGCGCGCTGCTGGGCGGGCCGCGCATGACGCCGCCGCGGCCCGGCTGCGGGCCTATGTCCCCCGGGGCCTACGCCGCCGGCATGCGGGGCCCGCCGCCGCAGGGGCCAGGTACTCACTGGACTTCGTATCACACGGAGCTCATTTTTTAGACCTTCGTCGGCCAAGACTGCTCTGTAAGAGTAGAAATAGCTCGTAATATTTGTCGTAGGTAGGAACCGAACCGGCTAAAATATTAGCGTGTTTGTTAGCCGACTTCAAATTAACAAAAAAAAATCTGACTTCAAACAGGAAACTAACAAGTAAAAGGTTCCCCTCGATTATTATTATTGTTTATTAGTAAGACGGCATGATGCGCCAATTACAATAGTCCGTAAAAATATCGAATTAAAATTAAAATTGTATAAACAAAGAGTCTAAACAAAGTCAAAATAAAAAATATAAAAATGTCAAAAATGTTTAAAATAAATTACTTAATTGAACAAATCATAAAATTATAAATACACAAACTCAAAACATTAAAAAATTTAAGATTAATTACATAAAGATTACATAGAAATACATATATTACATACACATTAAGATTTACATAGATATCGATTAATAATCAATCAAATAGATCATATTCACTATTATCCATCTCGTTCTCCTTGCATTCTCCTCAATTTCTCTGGGATGCCATCGTCAGATCCTGGTTTCCTTGTCATTGTACCACCCTTGGGATATCTCCTTTCCAACAAATAATATATATATGTATGGTCGAATTGAGAAACCTCCTTTTTTTGAAGTCGGTAAAAAAGAAAGATTTTCAATTCGACTCGTGTTTTTTATATTGTTTGTAAATACACGATTAATTTTGTTTTTTCTAAGCAAACATGCTTTATCGTAAATCGTACATCAGGCGAGATACACTCAAGCCTATCGTCAATTTAAAAAAAAATAGAAATCAAAGTGCTGTCTTGTCTGTCACTTATTGTTCCTATTTTTTTTTAAACTGGCTTTGATACTATGTCTATTTGTCCAAAGCTGGCAAGCAATTGTAAAAAAAAAGAAGTCGATTTATTAGGGCTTTACTTATAATCAATGTTTAAAAATTTTAAAAAACATTTATTGTAGCCTGTGTTTTATAAGTTGGAGTCATTCCCTGTTTGGGCATACAACCCCACTAATATAATAAATGTGAAAGTCTGGATGGGTGCTTGTTACTCAATCACGCCGGAACGGCTGAACGGATCTGGATGAAATTTTGCATGTAGATACTTTAGGCCCTGGAATAAAACCTAGGATACTTTTCTTCATCATCATCATCCATCACCACTCGGGTAAAACCGCGGGGCGTAGCGAGTGTTTAATATATTAACAAAATCACTACATAGTCGTTGTCTCTGTCCCTATATCCCTATGTATGCTTAAATCTTTAAAACTACTCAACGGATTTTGATGCGGTTTTTTTTAATAGATAGAGTGATTCAAGAGGAATGTTTATATGTATAATATATGCATATGCACCACATTAATATCTACATTTTAATCGCTGACAGGCTTTGTGTTTGACCACAACTAACTTGATGTTAAGTGACGGTGTGGTCGAAGATGGTAAAGCACGCCTAGCGTGGAATAGAACTGGCTTTCAAGTGAGGCTGCTGGAACACATAGTTAGATGCTTGGTGGCAGATTTTCAACTTGAAGGTGGTAGCTAGCCAGCCGAGTACTAGAAAGTACCCTACCACCACGCTATGGTTTCCTTCACCGGCAGCTCAAGCTCATTGTTAGGGTTTGAACCCACGCCTTTCGGCATGCGAACCGACCGCGCTAACCACTGAGCTATCATTGCTATATCTTTATTGCAGTGATTTTTGAGGCACTTCCCGATCACCTAGGGAACTAAAACTTTTTTCAAAGGATTCATGTCGTCAATTTTGAGAATATGCAAATATATTTTGCATTCATCAAAACTTCCACATTTATGGGATAATTAAAAAAAAAAGGCCTTATTATTCTTATTCTTATTCGGAATGGGGGCGATGGGTCCTGCACTGACGTCCCGCTTGGGGTGTATTGTGCATTTCCCCCTACCAGCGTCTACCTGAGCCAACCCAGCTCCTTGAAGTATCGGAGCGAGGCTCTGGGTCGCTGGCATAGTAGCTCCAGTGGGTGAGATGGAGTTATGCATAATGGCGAAAAGCAGTCTATCTGTTGCGGTGATTTAGATGTGAATGTGGAAGCTGCTTCATGCAATCTAGTGGAGATCCTAGTTACTTCTGTGGCTTTGCAATGCCACAGCACATGCTCTACAGTTTCGTCATCCACCAAACAGCCACGGCAAAGCGGACTATCTGTGGCTCCTAGCTTGTACAGATGGCTATTTAGATTGCAATGACCGGTTATGAGACCTACCATAAGACGGAGGTCCTGTCGTTGCAATCTCAGTAGACTGTTAGTGAAAAAAAAAGGCCTTTAAAGCACTTTCGTTCCAACCGGGTGTCCATTACACACATCTCAATATTTGTTAAAATTTGTCACTTTTTTTTAAATACAAGTAGGTATGCATTTGTCAGCGTTTTTTACTCATTGGTAGTACATCTGCTTTAAAAGCTGTAGGGTGTGGGTTAGATTCTCATTCAGGACAAACAATTTATGGGTGTATTTTCCAAAAAAAGTATATAAGTATTCTATCAGTTAGTCAGATGGCTGTGTATTACCCGACTGCAGCGAAGCAGAAGGGAGGGTAGTTTTTGATTAGTATGTGTGTATGTATGTTCATCTGTTCCCTCATAACTTTTAAACCAGGGGTTCCCAAACTTATTTTGTCTACTTCCCACTTTGAGAATAAATTATTTTTTAGCTCCCCCATTTTTTCACCGTCGTCGAAGAGGCCTCCTAGCCAAATGAAATTATAAATCACCCTCCAAGCCTCTACATTACGCCCCTATTTTTTCTGGGTCTCTTTCCCTTTAGGCCTGCAGCGCCCCCGAGGGGGCGTTATCGCCCACTTTGGGAAGGGCTGTTCTAAACTATATCATAATATGACAATTGAGAAGTCGTTGGAAGCGTCATGTTATATATTTTTTTTAAAGAAATTTCTCCTGTTTTTAAGCGAAGATGCTAATGTTGATTGAAGTTAACTATCTGCCTGAGTCTGTGTCTTTAATTCTAGAGTTAACAGGTTACTTCTTGGTAAGAGTGCTCCATCCTAGACTTCATTGTTGCTTAACTTTAAGTGGGATGCGGTCAAATGCGAACCTATTAAAGGAAACTAAAAACTTTTTAAAATCTAAATATATATAACTCAAAGGTGACTGACTGACTGACTGACTGACATAGTGATCTATCAACGCACAGCCCAAACCACTAGACGGATCGGGCTGAAATTTGGCATGCAGGTAGATGTTATGACGTAGGCATCCGCTAAGAAAGGATTTTGATTAATTTCACCCCCAAGGGGATAAAATAGGGGATGAAAGTTTGTATGAAACTTTGTCAATTTTAAACCGATCGGGCGGAGACTTTGCATGCATAAAGCTACTATGACGTAGGCATCTAGCGCGGGTGAAACCGCGGGGCACAGCTAGTATTGGTATAAACTTAAAATATGACTTTTTATATTAGTGATAACTTGACAGCCCTGTTGGCTTATTTGGTAGTTCTTCAAGAGCCGTGCCTGGGTTCGATTCCCTCAGGACAAGCATTTTGTGGTATAATCAAAAATGTTTGTTCTGTGTCTGGGTGTTCTGTATGTATTTACAAAAAAAAAAGTATTCTATCAATGTTCGGGTTTCCATAGTACAAGTTTTGCTTAGTTTGAGGCTAGATGGCGCTGTCCTACGATATTTATTTAATAAGCTTTTTATAAGTGAATCTTAGGTAATGTTGTTGGAAATCGATTAACGGTCGAAATTAATGTGTGTTGTTTGTGTGGGCGCAGGCATGCCTCCGATGGGCATGGGGCCGCGCGGCGCGTGGGCGGGCGGGGGCGCAGCGCCGCTCAACTACTCGGGCGGGTCGCCGGGCGCGTACGGCGCGCCGCCGGGCTCCAACGGGCCTCCGGGCCCGCCCACGCCCATCATGCCCAGCCCGCAAGACGGAAGCAACAGCGGTACGTCACCCGACACACACCTCTACAGGGTCATGAGCTCTAAGTGCACCAATCCGGGAGGGAATAATTGTACATGTTGAAAAAATTGTATTTTTATTGCGATTTTTTTAATACAATTCTCCAGTTTTCCAAATATTTGGATTTTTCTATAATGTAAACGATTCTGGCATATTGGCGAGAATTATCTAAATATATATAACCCAAAGGTGACTGACTGACTGACATAGTGATCTATCAACGCACCAAACCACTGGACGGATCGGGCTGAAATTTGGCATGCAGGTAGATGTTATGACGTAGGCATCCGCTAAGAAAGGATTTTGATTAATTCTACCCCCAAGGGGATAAAATAGGGGATGAAAGTTTGTATGAAACTTTGTCAATTTTAAACCGATCGGGCTGAGACTTTGCATGCATAAAGCTACTATGACGTAGGGATCTAGCGCGGGTGAAACCGCGGGGCACAGCTAGTGTAGTATGTAAATGATAGTCATGTTTTTAAAAAAAAAAAACAGTTTCCATTTACTTCCGCCAGGGGCGCTGTCCTACTTTCCCTTTCATTTGAAACATAATATTTGTTTGCAGCAAAGCAAACCCTTTGTTGTTATTGGTCAAAAATATTTCGCCACTTACCAACGTATGATTTTAGCAATGGTCGATTGCATTGTTAACTGGTTTGGATGCTTTTGTATTGTATTGTTTTGTTGACAAGCTAGGTGTTTGACCACAGCTTTACCTGATGTTAAGTGACGGTGTCGTCGAAGATGGTAAACACACCCATCCTGGAATGGAACTGGCTGTGAGTGAGGTTGCTACCTACCACCATGCTATGGTTTTCTCGCGATGTTTTCTAAGCTCATTGTTGGGGTTTGAACCCGCGCACTTCGGCGTGAGAACCGACCGCGTTAACCACAGAGCTGATCATCGCTACAAAAATCTGAATTCATCGCCAGCCTTATGAGTATTTCCTTTTTTTTTATAGCTGACAGGCTTGGTGTTTGACCACAACTCACCTGATTTTAAGTGAGGGTGTGGTCGAAGATGGTAGAGCACACCTAGCCTGGAATGGAACTGTTTTATCATTGGCTCAAAATATGGGCCTCTGTTGTTCAGATAAACCCCGCTGCATTAGATATTTGTTTGATGAAGTTGAATGATGTGAAGTGATGACGCGGCGGTGTGGTCAGGTCTGGGCGGAGTGGACGGCATGAAGTCGTCCCCGGGCGGCGTGGGCGGGGGCCCGGGCACGCCACGCGACGACTCCGCCTCCGGCATGGGCGACTACAATCTCAGTCAGTATACTAACTTATTTTTCTTCTTCTATCTTACATTAATCGCGCACAAAAAAGTTGTTGTTTTGTTTAAAAAAGTTGTTTTGTTACGTTCATCAACACTATACATATGTACATTGAAAAAAAACTTACACAATGAATAGCTAAAAGTTATTATTACAGGATTAGTGTTAATTTAAATAAATATGTTGTACTTTTGTATAAAAATTTTTGGTGTTAGGTTTAAAAAAAATTCAACAAAGGTTCACCAACACTACATTGTCAAAAACTTCACAAACAATGAATAGCTAAATTAAGAATAATTGAATATGTTGTTGTTATTTTGTTTAAAAATGTTGTCGTTTTGTTTGAAAAAATGTTGTAGTTTTTTTGTTATAGAAACATTGTTGCCGTTTTATTTAAATAATAATGAAAACGTTGTCGTTTTGTTAAAAAAAAATAGGTTTTCTTTTTATATAAACGGTTTTGTCATTTTATTTAAAAAAAAAAGTTGTAACTTTGTTTAAAAACGTTGTTGTTGTGTTTAAAAAAGTGTTGTACACTAATATTATTACAATCGTCGATGTAATTATGTTAAACAAGCTAAAAAGTTAAAAAAGGCTATAACTTATTTAGGAACAACTTAACTATAAATTAAGTAATAACTTAGCCTATGTCACCCGGAGCATAATAACGAATCGGCTGACACCTCGATCAGTAGATTTGACGTTACGGTGGAACACACATATAAACATACATAGACTGCTGAACATAAAATAAACATATTAATTTCAAATGTCTAATCAATGTTTCATTTGACGCATTCAACTTAATATTTTTCATTTTCACAATATTGCGTTATATTAATTTTTAATGACAGTTGCAAGATTAAGACAAATAGTTTAACGTAAGAATCACCAAACTCGGCCCATCCTTTATGGCTTTGCCGTAGACGTAAAGTTGTTTTGAACAATTTGACGTTACGACCATGTAACAGTAACAACTATTTCGTGCGCGATTAAATTCCAGTGATAAATATATTTATATGTTCAAATAGCGAAAGCATATAATTATATAACATTATTACATTATTTGTTTTTGGCATCGGACTTTGTGTATTTGCCAGTGTCAAGTATTTCTATATTAGGTAGTGTTTTCTTTTTTGTGAAAGTAATGAGACGAACAGGATTATCCTGATGGTAAGAGATAATATGTCCATGACCATTGCAGCGATACACAGAACTTTGAGTAGCAAAACAAAGTTCAGGGCATCGCTGGGTTCAAGACATTCTGTGGTTTGTAACGTCGCTGTAGTATTCACAGTAATGATTACACACTACAGCTTGATGGTAGAATATATGGTTAAATTTCACAAGTATTTGATGATAAGTCTAAAGCACAGTCATAGTCACACAGAGTAAGTTTTAATCGAGTCCGGACTATATTACAATTATGTTTTACAGCATTATATTAAAAATTTGTAAATAAAACATCTCTTTGTTTATGGTATATTTTGACAAAAAAATTTGATCCATTCGCTGCCAAACTTCACAGCATCACTCGCTGGGCTAATCTACATATTGCTTGAAAATTTCATCAAAATAGGTCACGCCGTTTTGGAGTCTATAAGGAACATATATATATATAGATTTACCTTGTGTTTTAGTAGCTGTTCGTTCTTTGACCGTCAAAATTGGTTTTGATTTTGACTTTAACCGAGCAAACCGAGGTTTGGTTCCCACTCGGGACTAACATTTATGTTTAATGATATATGTTTGTTCTTTATGTATTTTGAAAAAAATATATATAAGTATTGTATCAGCTATCCGGTTCCCACAGTACAAGCTATGCTTAGTTTGGCGCTAGATGGCGCTGTGAAATGTCCTCCAATATATCCTTTATTTTTCACAATTGTTGTTAACGCTAGTGGAATATTTGGCGGCCTTATCGTTTAGAGCGATTTCTTCCAGGCAACCGCAGTATGGAAAGTATTCTTGCAAAACATTTCACACAGCTTAACATTGAGTAATAGAACCTGTGCCGTGGGAGCCAGACAGCCGACAGAATACTTACATAGTTTTTTTTTTTGTAATTACATACAGAACATGCAGACACAGAACCGACATACCTACAGCTCTTGCAGCAGAGATATCAAATGAGCTGACAGTAAAATATAATAATGGATGGGGGATGCCCCGCAGGTTTTGGCGGGCCGGGCGGCGACCAAAACGATCAGACGGAATCCGCCGCCATCTTGAAGATAAAAGAGAGCATGCAAGAGGAAGCGAAACGCTTCGAGAAGGACCCGGACCACCCCGACTACTTCATGCCGTAGGGCCGCGCGTGGCGCTACGAGCCGAACGGCAAACTACTTTTTCTACATATATTTTTTTTTTTAGATATTTTTTTGAATGTACACGTCCGAGCGTTTCCGTGAAATTCGTTTTTGTTACTCAAACTTTTGGGTCCCGTTAAAACGACATATTCAAGAGTTTTTTTTTTTAAATGTATTTCCGATTCGTTTGGATTTAATAATTTTGTTCCAAAACTACTTTAAAAAAATTTCTTGAATACTCAAAATGAACTTCCGCAAAGTAACGCCTGAATCAATTGTAATTGCCATATAGAAAAAAAAAATGACGTTACTTTTTCGTTCGTAAATCGATTATATTAAAAAATGAAATAATGTCTTTTTGTTTTTTAATGAGACAGAAAATTGTTTATTTAATTTTGATACAAAAAAATGTTTAAAAAAAAAGTTTTGTGTGAAGGTTGTTTAGCGCATTGTTTCAATCTACTACGCGTAAATTACACCTAAAACAAAAAACAGTAGTGTGTGTTTGAATTTAGACGCAAATTTGGTAAAATGGTTAATACCGAACATTTTGAATGACATATGGCAATCGTTTAAAACCACTAAAAGAATTAGTAAAAGCATTTATGCTTTAGACTTCCTAGATTCCTTCTCATTAAATAGAATAATGCGATGCCAATTCAAAAAAAAAAACATGGGCACGTATGTAACTGTCAAATTTAGTTTCGCTATTCGCCACGGGACTCTCGTAGTAGAACGCTTCTATAAAAGTTTCATCACCAAGTCTTTGGGAGAATTTTGTCGTAAAATAGAATTGATATAATTAGACGATGTGGAATTATCAAATCGCAATCTAGAGAAAAGATATTGGTTTTAGTTCATTCATTCATTTCAGTTCAGTGACTGGTTCTTTTTTCATCTTGTTGCCTTAATAAATTCGTAATTCTAATTTTGACAGATGACATTTTGATATGTCATTTCACTTTTCTTTAGTGTTATCTTTAAAATCGATTCCATCGAATTATTTTGTGGTATAAACGGTTGCTTTAAACAAGCAGCTGCAGACAAGCAAACGGTCCGCTCGATAGTAAGCGCGCCATCGCTTAACGACTACAAAATGCTTCTCCAACCTGGAAAATCTTTGTCAAACTTCAACAAATAATTCAACATTTGCCAAAAACGTGTTCGAAATTCAAAGCACACGCACCAAGGCCGCCAACTTGCCAAAAAATTTAAAAAAAGAAAACTAAATTATTCCGTACCAAATTTTTTCAAGTATTTAAGTGATCTCATACCTTTTCGCGTTTTGGTAGGTTGGCGTTATTTTTTTTTTCAACGATCTGAGTATAAAAAAAAAAAAAGATTTTTATATGGTATCCCTGAAATGTTCCGTGATTATAATTTATTTTTCTTTGTAATAGACAGCTGTAGTTTTTTTTTCAGGACTTAGGTTATATGTCGAGGGTCGTTTTAATTTTCTTATTTGTTGTTTGTCTGTCACTTGGGAATGAATTTAAGAGAAAAATAATCTCGGAAATATATAGTGCACTCAGTAAAAATGAAATAGTGGAAGTATAGTGTTTTTCTTCTATGTATTAATACATGATAATTAGTTGTTTTTAAATAGATTCTTTTTATTTAGTTTCAAATAAAAATCTATGTATGGACTATTTTCATAATATATTTGTATGGTTAGTTTGGACGACGGTGTTTGTGGCTGCAGTAACATTGCCAAAAAGGATTTTAAATAAAACATAAGTATGTGTTTTTTCTGTCGTATCGATTTAAATCTTTAGAAAATATTTGACTATTAAATTAATTTATTTGTTCCATTTTTCTCTTTTACGATTGACGCACATTTTTTTTTTATAACTATTAATGTATAGTAATATATTGAATCGCTAAGGTCATCCTTAAGTGACGTCACATAGTAAGGTAAAAAAAGTGTCACTTTAAATTTCGTGACATTTTCTTAAAATCATCTGTTATTTTGATTTGATGGCTTTTGCTAGTTACGTGACGTCACACAGGGGTCAGATGAATATGACACACGTGACATAAATGTGGCACACGTGACATAAATGTGGTACACGTGACACAAATGTGGCACCCGTGACAAATGTGGCACATGTGACACAAATGTGGCACACGTGACATAAATGTGGCACACGTGACATAAATGTGGCACACGTGACACAAATGTGGCACACGTGACACAAATGTGGCACACGTGACATAAATGTGACACACGTGACATAAATGTGGCATACGTGACGCAAATGTGACACACGTGCAACAACAACAGGGTTCGATTCCAAATCATGAAAGTCGTGTGACGTAATTGATAGATGAACTATACAAAGTTGCCTAGCTTCGTCCAAGCCAAGCAAACCTTACTAGATATTATTGTGTGGTCTAAGACGGTAACACGCCTAACCTGGCCATGTTACTGCATTCAAAGCAATATTATTAATTTTTAAGACACGCACCATTTTTGACGATCATTACTATATTAATCAGTGCTCCTAGCACGAAAACTATTAAAAAAAATATATCACGTATAGAAAAATATACCTACACACCAGAATAACAAAGCGCCTCTATCGGACGTGAAGGAAAACTAATATTTTCTATTGAATTCGTACTTTGTGTATTTTTTAAAAGTTTTTGTGCTTGGTGTATTTTTTTTTTTTTTAAATAATATGTCGTGCAAAGCCTTGACGTTACTTAAAACTATTGGTTACATTTATTCGCGAACTAAGCGTCTACGAATTTATTTAAAAAATGATTTTTGAGCCGTTAGTAAATTGTTGAGACAATAAAAAATTTGAAAAGGAGCATCTTATTTTTTTCTCAAGCTTAATGTGATATGTACTTTTTCTAATCTATATTTGAATTTGGATTCAAATTTGTCCGTTGAAAACGGTCCGAAAGACTCCAGTTTCAACATGCCAGTGCCCATTCCAGGGTTAATTCATACACGACGATTTTTAAACAACAAATTACACGCTACACGCCAGGGTTTCATATAATGTCAAGGGTTAGACAATCTTAAATATTGTGTTATTTTAAAATAAATATTTTTGTGGACGGTATTTGATATTGAAGTAGCAACTACTTTGGCATCGATAAAACAATCTATTGACACGTCATCTAGTTGAATTTAACAACCTTGCGTAGTAAGCGTTTCAGTTAGAGCTTACACTTTACCAAGCTTATGTTTGGCGTGAGGGGGTATTGGTACCATCAATCAATGTCAAATATTCGTCCGCAGGTCGTAAAGAAATGAGGGATTCGCCCCAGCATACATTACTTTGTAAGCCCTTAATGTTCCTAGATTTGTATTTTGTTAATTTAAGTCCAAATATCGTTTTTTTTTGGGGAATGAATGCGACAGCTACATATAGCCGCCAGTGTCGATCGACAGTTTTGATATTTCGACACAACCAGCCTTACATCGGTACCAAATGGCGTGTCGTAACAAATACTCTTTTGGTCGAATATAAATATCAAATTTGTCGTAAGATGTATTTGCGGCGCGAGCCCAGAAAATTTATGAGTTCTTCCTTACTCTACATTATCGATCTAGTATCATATATTTTTACAGATTAACTACTTATTGTATTATATAGTAGCTACATTTATAATAGTGTGACGAAGAGTTGTAAGCGATTCACACCAGTGTGAAACGCACGCGGTGTGAATCGCACGCGGTGTGAAACCCCACAGGACCCATATTTTTTGACAATTACTTTGAATCAATATTTATAATCAATTTTACTTTATTTGTAATATAATTTTACATACATATTATATATTGATTTATTTTCTCAATAACGATATGTTTTTTTTTTTAAATAATATATATTTTTCTACAACCTTCCCGACGTGTGTAAATGAAGATAATAGAATAAGCATTTATTCAAGTTTATATTTTTTTTTGTCAAATAAATTATTAACAATTAAAAGAAAAATAACAAAGGAGGCCTGTTTTCAGAAAAAAAAAGGTGTTATATAAAAATTTAAATAGGAAAAAAATGGCAGTTAGAACAAAGTGTATTATTACACTTTTTGTACAAACATGTATTGTTTTGTAATGTTTTTAATTTTCATTATACAAATATGTATTTCATTTCGAACATTTTTTAATGTCAACTCCTCAGGTTGACTCGAAAAACAGGTCTCCAATTAACGTGTTTAAATAAAATGAATTAAAATATCTGTACATAATTCAAAACTGATATAATTTCTGATAAGGACTTTTACTATTACTGATTGTTTTGCTCGAAACACGAGAGAAATGCAATTTGCAAAAAATGCCGTCGGCTTACCAGAAAATATATCAAATTGTACAAAACGTTTTTGAAGCCTCGTTTACACAAAGGCAAGTGACATGTGCAAGTTACTAAAACGTAAAACATACAACTCGCCTTCTCATTGGCTTGGTAACAATATTAATTTACGTTCAATTGTTTTATTGGGGTTCTAAACTTAAACGCTTGTGAAAATTAACTTAGCCAGTCACGTTTCGCGTCAGCGAACAGTTGACAGATAATTTTAATACAAAATTTACAAGCGAGCCCCTTGTTTAAAAACATCGCTTAAATTTAAACGCTAGTAGTTGATATTGCGCACTACCTTTTACTCTGTTAAAGATGTTGATTAATTTACGCATTGTTTTTTTTAGTGAGGCCATTATTTGTTTTGTGTTACCAAAACGCAATAAAATACTCTGTCAAACTTTCAGTCTAGTAACGATAGACGATATTACCACTTGCACAGACACTGGAATGTGTAAACAGGTGCACAGAAACCATCTGTCACTTCGACATAAAATGTTTCTTTTTTTTTATATTTAAATTTGGTTAACAACAGGATCTTTTATTTTTCTTTAATATGCAAATATTTAATATAAGGCTTTATTGATTATTTTGATTTTTGTCAAAAGTACGAGATTTCGATTTACGTCGCGGCGGGAGACGGCTCGGAACCCGCGCTTTGCGAGGTTACGTAAGTTACTATAGGGAAAAAAAAAGATTTTTTGTATACCGCGAGACGACGTGTGGTTCTGTTCAGTTTATTTCAATGTAGTATAGAATTATTATTATTTTCTGAGGTGTATGGAAAACTGTATAATATAAAAATAGTATATTTCTAATAGAGATTTCGGAGGTAGATTTTTAAGTTGTATGGAGCGCTAGCTCCGTCGATAGCGAGCAAGCTTGGGTTCTTTTAGTGAAAAAAAATTATCAATAATAAAGAACATGGAATCTCGACTGAAATGTTCGATTTCAACAGATAAAATCTATAAAAATTGTAAATAAAATCAATTCGAATGAATGATCCTCATATTTCTTTCTAATAGTTTATGTGTCAAAAATGAAAAAAAAAAAAAAAACTTTTTTTAGCGAATTATACACTAAACGGACCCAAAAGTTGTAAATTTAAGCAGCGTTTAATAAAAAAAATATTAGAAATTAAGTGAACTTTAGTAATAACAGAAATAGATTTCAATGCAAGAGTTTTTTTTTTTAATAATTTAATCTTTTTTTTTTTTTAATTTAAAGAATTACATTGTAGCGCGAGGTTGTACGTTGTTTTAAGAAATATTATTTTCCTTCATTTTGTGAGTTAGGTAAATTAATTATTTTTTTCTTATCGATGTAATGTTTATATACTTACATAAATAGTTATTATATATTAAATATCGGTTGTTTTATTTTCATCATTATCATCGGCCTAGCGAAGTCCACTGCTGGACATGGGCCTCCTCTAAGGCTCGCCATACACTTTGGCTTTCTGCCTCCATACATCATCATCATTTTCTTGGTGATAGATCTTAGCAGGATCAACTAGGTAGGTACCACCGCAGCACCAAATATTCTGCCGTCAAGCAGTAGTGTGTAAAGGGTACTGTAGCGTCATTACAGGGCTGTTGAGACTAACCATCTATTGTCTCTGATAGTTTTATGATTAAATAACACTCGATTTTAGTGTTAAAGTTTTAATTTCAAGCTCAGCACTCAGACATTGAACACCGTTCTGAGTTAATCTTTTTTGACAGTGACAGTTTACAATATTCAACAGTCTCAAAGTAATAAGCGCCAAAGCAGCGATGCCCTGGACATTGTTCTGTGTATCGCTGCAATGGTCATGGAGATGCGTTATCTCACCATCAGGAGAGTGTCTCGTTCGTCTGTCCTAGGTATATCATCACTCCATTTAGTGACAGTAATGTCCTATGATATTTATTTAATAATTCATTCTATGTGTGTTTACCGTCTTTGACCGCACCGTCACTTAACATCAGATAGTCAAACGTATAGATAAAAAACTGGTTTTCGCATGGGTTTCCGGTGCGCCGAGCCCAGTGTGTGTCGGCCCTTAGCCCGTCGCATGTCGGGCGCGCCCAGTGTGCGTCGGCCCTTAGCCCGTCGCATGTCGGGCGCGCCCAGTGTGCGTCGGCCCTTAGCCCGTCGCATGTCGGGCGCGCCCCGTGTGCGTCGGCCCTTATCCCGTCGCATGTCGGGCGCGCCCAGTGTGCGTCGGCCCTTATCCCGTCGCATGTCGGGCGCGCCCCGTGTGCGTTCCCACGCACATTAGAATATGAAATCACCGCAAACGACGAGCTTGTCGTGAATATTGTATCGGAGGTACAGACGCGGAGAAAACTGCAAACATATACTAAGATTACAACAACACACTCATATTATAAACGACCCGCGCCCCGCGGTTTCACATGCCTTCTTCAGGATAAAAAGTGGTCTATAAACCCAGGTTATAAGTTCAACTCAACTTCAACACTTGGTAATTATGGTCTTTGCGAAGATACTTCACAATTCTGTCAATGTCAGGTGGAACGATAGACTGCCACACAGAGATTGGGTCAAGTGTCAGGTTATAAGTTACCTCCGTTCCAAATTTCTTCCAAATCCGTGAAGTCGGCAGAAAGAAGTAACAAATCTTACAAAAAAAAGATTATGTTGTTCGGAGTTCCATTAAAGGCTTTTTTTTAAATTATAAAATACTTTTGCATATTCTCAAAATAGTTAATAATTTTGATTTCCTAGATGATCGGAAAGTGCCTCAAAAACCTCAAAAAAGGCAGCGAATTTACAGGCCTGTTGAGACATCGAAAATTTCAAATGAGCGCCAAAGCAGCGATGTCCTGGACTTTGTATTGCTAATTAAACTTCTGTGTGTCGCTGCAATGGTCGTAAACGGGCGTTATCTCTTACCATCAGGAGAGTGCCTTGTTCACCTCATTACTTTTACATAAAAAAACCTTGGCTTGCCAAGAACAATCAATAATTAATTGCTGGGATGGGTAATCAAAGCAGCGTTGGAAATCATATCAAATGTGGGTAGGTAGGGATGGAAGCACGCGCAGGGAAGGTGGGCGTTGCTGCGTGTGCAAAGGGGTTCCTTAGCCTGCACCTGGGCCGCAAGCTCTAGGCGCTGCTCGGGCTCCCGTCCTGCAACACGATTGCCCCGCCATGCGTCACCCTCACGCCCAAACGTTCAATATCGAAGTTTTTTTTTATCGCTGACAGGCTAGTTGTTTGACCACAACTCACCTGATGTTAAGTGACGGTGTGGTCGAAGATGGTAAAGCACACCTAGCCTGGAATAGAACTGGCTCTCACGTGAGGCTGCCGGAACACACCGTTAGATGCTTGGCGGCAGATTTTCAACTTGAAGGTGGTAGCTAGCCAGCCGAGTACTAGAAAGTACCCTACCACCACGCTATGGTTTCCTCACGATGTTTTCCTTCACCGGCAGCTCAACTCATTGTTGGGGTTCGAACCCACGCCCTTCGGCATGCGAACCGACCGCGCGAACCACTGAGAACATCGCTACAAAAGTTAAGCTTAGTTAAGTTAAGTGAAGTTTATCTTGTTAAGCGTTTCGTGCTCGAGTGTCCGTGTCATGAACAAAGTAAAGACAGTTATGAGGCTCCTCCTTTGTTTAAGCTTTATTTGCTCGGTTCACTTAATAATTTAGAAACAGGACAGGTTTCCCTGCGACTTCACTCATTTTTAATATTTTTTAAATTACTTCGGAAAACTGTCTTTTTTTAATAGCTGACAGTCTAGGTGTTGATCACAGATCACCTGATGTTAAGCGACGGAGTAGTCGGAAATGGTAAACACATCTAGCCTGGAATGGAACTGGCTCTCAAATGAGGTTGCCGAAACACACCGTAAGATGCTTGGCGGCAGTTTTTGCTCTGTAAAACCACGTCAGAGCCATAGGACATATATTTTAACCATAGCAACCAGGACCATAGAAAACCATAGCATGGTTGTATGGTATTCGCTAGTACTCGGCTGGCTAGCTACCACCCTGAAGTAGAAAATCTGCCGCCAAACATCTAACGGTGTGTTCCGGCAACCTCACTTGAGAGCCAGTTCTATTCCAGGCTAGGTGTGCTTTAACATCAGGTGAGCTATAATCAAAACCTAGCATGTCAACCTTAAAAAAAACTATCTTAATTATTATTAGTACCTGAATGACCGAGCTTCGCTCGGCTGAAAACACGAATAAAATGACGTTTTCTAAAAATGAAACCTAGCTAGATCGATTTATCGCCCCCGAAACCCCCAGCCTGCTAAATTTCATGAAAATCGGGAGTCGTTTCCGAGATTCAAATTATATGTAGTACTTACCTGGTTGACCGAGCATTGCTCGGATGAAAACATGGATAAAACGACGTTTTCTAAAAATGAAACCTAGCTAGATCGATTTATCGCCCCTGAAACCCCCAGCCTGCTAAATTTCATGAAAATCGGGAGTCGTTTCCGAGATTCAAATTATATGTAGTACTTACCTGGTTGACCGAGCATTGCTCGGTTGAAAACACGGATAAAACGACGTTTTCTGTAAATGAAACCTAGCTAGATCGATTTTTCGCCCCCGAAACCCCCTGGATACAAAATTTCATGAAAATCGTTGGAGCCGTTTCCGAGATTCAGAATATATATATATACAAGAATTGCTCGTTTAAAGGTATTTGGATAGATAGATAACAACTTGACGTTTGCCAGCGTGTGACGAACACCGGAAGTGTTAAAGAAAGATTTCCTTACCTCGCTAAATATGGGCTACATGACGATGTTTGGTAAAAGTAATTTACATTTCTCGGCAAAATAGAATGATAAAAATGTACTCAATCCCCTTTGTTATTTCGCCGTTTTACACTTCAAGTAAGTACACGAAAGCATAATTTTGTGAGATGTTTATAAAGCACGTGTTGCGCTTCCAGCGGCCATACATCGACTGAAACGTATTGAGAGCCGGCGCTCATTTGACAGTCTTCACAATACATGTCAACTGCGTTTTCCATTCACTTTACTATGGTCGAAGTTCCTTGTAACAATAATAGCAAGACAAACCGACACTCATTGTCCAATCTATATTAGATAGGTTGTGCTATAATGTTTTATGCTTCGCTTTACATAAGGACTACCATTATAATTCCAAACATCTCGACTAACGAATTACAATCTTGACCGCATCGCTCTTGACAAATATTTAGTAATATTTTAAAATACATAGCTTAGATATCTGGGTTTATTGAAAACAGGTTTTACACTAAATAATACGCGCTGAATTTAAATCACGGAGGGAGTTTCTTTTTAAATATTCGTGAAATATTTGGCTTCGCACGTATTTCGCGATCTGCCGGAAAACTTTGGAGAAATGGATTTTGTTTTTGTTTAATCAATTTATTATGTTTGAAAAACTGAGGATATTATTTTATATTTTCTTAACACTGTTTATACCGTATCTCCTGCAGGAATTTATTTCCGCCATTTTAATAAATAAATTAAAAACGTGCAATAGTTGCAGGTCGTGTGGTTAACATGGAGTTGTTGTATATGTCGGTGTTTTTTTTTGGGCTGGGGAGCGTCGTGTCTGAGATCAGTCTGCGGTTTGGTGAGTTTTATTATTTTCATGAATAGCGGGAACAACGCGCACTGGGCGCGCACACTACTGATCTACTTTAGTTTTTATTGTTAAGTGTGTGATGGATAGAAATTAAAAAAAAGCATTCTTTTACAATCATTCTTTGTCTTTTGATTACTGGGAGATTAAGTTGCCGGCTTCCTTGTTTCCTGTGAGAAACAATCTAATCTAATCTATATAATCTAGATCTTTTCAAATTTAGAGTGAACAGATATCTTCTAAGTCTGCGTGCTTCATCTTCGACCACATCACCGCTTACCATCAGGCGAGTTGGTGGTTAGCGTAGACTTATCCGTAAAAAATAAAAACGGCCAAGTGCGAGTCGGACTCGCGCACCGAGGGTTCCGTACAAACCTGTAGGTATTATATAAGTAAAAGTTATGGTATTTTTTTTAATGGTAATTTATGTTTTTTGCAATGTTTCCTTTATCTGTGCTATAAGACGTTGCTTCGTACCATATTTCAAGATTCTGAGTTCACGGGAAGTACCCTGTAGGTTTTGATTCCCTTGCGAGTGTCGAACATTTGCAGCATAAACGGCTGTATCTTTTGATTGCGTTGGCTTAGAAGGTTGATTTTTTCCCAGCTCCAAGGGACAGTAGACCTGAGTATTTGATATGAATTTCAGCTTGATACAACCACGTGTTCCTGAGAATAAGGGTCTTGACAGACAATATAATAATGCGTTAATAAAAAAAATATCCAAACCTATCAAGTAGGGTGTCTGAATAAAGGAAATTAAAAGAGGATTACAAAATATATCGTATATACACAAGTTATATGTTTAAGTTTAGTTAGTAACAATAAATTCGTTTAAAAGGTTTTTTCCTTTATATATACCTACTAGCTGTGCCCCTGCGGTTTCACCCGCGCTAGATGCCTACGTCATAGTAGCTTTATGCATGCAAAGTCTCAGCCCGATCGGTTAAAATTGACAAAGTTTCATACAAACTTTCATCCCCTATTTTATCCCCTTGGGGGTAGAATTAATCAAAATCCTTTCTACGCAGATGCCTACGTCATAACATCTACCTGCATGCCAAATTTCAGCCCGATCTGTCCAGTGGTTTGGGCTGTGCGTTGATAGATCACTATGTCAGTCAGTCAGTCAGTCAGTCAGTCACCTTTGAGTTATATATATTTAGATTTTAATCCCAGTCGGGTTATAGATATTTTAAACTTCAACTTATTATATTTATCACTCCGCGCCCGATGGATGTCCTCAGGTACCTCTTTAGGAAAACATCACGAACTAATCAGTAAAAAAAACCAAAGAGGTAAATTCAAATAACAAAATCGATTAAAAAAAAATCAAGGCGACTTTTTTTACCAAGTTTTTTTTTATGGCTGACAGGTTTGGTGTTTGACCCCAACTCACCTGATGTTAAGTGACGGTGTGGTCGAAGATGGTAAAGCACACCTAGCCTGGAATGGAACTGGCTCTCAAGTGAGGCTGCCGGAACACACCGTTAGATGCTTGGCGGCAGATTTTTTAACTTGAGGGTGGTAGCTAGCCAGCCGAGTACTAGAGAGTGCCCTACCACCACGCTATTCCTCACGATGTTTTCCTTCACCGGCAACTCAAGCTCATTGTTGGGGTTTGAACCCACGCCCTTCGGCATACGAATCAATGAGCCATCATCGCTACATACATACACACGTCAGCGAGGCCACGGGTAAAATCTAATAATTTACATTTGTGTTCAAGTAGTTGCTGAAGTAGTTGTTGAAGCGCAAGTTGTAATTGCTTTCTTTTATTCAGTATTCATCGTAGAGTCCCACGAGCGCGAGTTGTCTGGAACCATCGGCCGGGCGTTGAAGGCCGCCGAGACCCGGAGCCCTGGAGCCAGGCTGGCTGACGACGTCGTCCTCCTGGACAGAGAAGATGAGGACCAGAGCTATCGAATGCGTGAGTATATGAATGGATTTCTGAAGACTATGCTATCAAATGAGTGCCGGCACTTAATACGTCTTAGTCATTCTCCGAACGTTGCTACACGAGCTGGGATAAAGTCGAAGATGGTTAAGCTCATCTGGCTTGGAATGGAACTGGCTCTCAAGTGAGGCTGCCGGATTACACTGTTAAATGCTTGGCGGCAGATTTTCAACTCTCGTGTGGCAGCTAGCCAGCCGAGTACTAGAAAGTACTCTACCACCACGCTATGGTTTCCTCACGATGTTTTCCTTCACCGGCAGCTCGAGCTCATTGTTGGGGTTTGAACCCACGCCCTTCAGCGTGGGAATCGACCGTGTTAACCACTGCGCTATTATCGAATCAGTTAAAAAAGCGCAAGTCTTGGAAAATAATATTTTACGGTGACATGACCGCGTTCTCGGCAAAAACAAACCACATATTTTTTTTTGCAAAAAAAAAAGTAATTTTTATTCTTTTTCTATTTTTAGCTTAGACCGAAGTATGCATTTATGTTCGGTTTCTGCATTTGTCTAGTTTAAAAAAGTATAGAAGAATAAGTATTTCAACACGACCTTCCCATCCTCCCAGTGTGCTCCTCCGTGTCTAAAGGCGTGTCCGCCATCGTCGACGTGAGCTGGTCTCCGTGGGAGCCGGCCGCCGAGCTGGCCGCCGCCGCCGGGGTGCCTCTGGTCCGGAGCACCCTGGGCTCGCAGCCGCTGGTGGCCGCTATAGATCAGTACCTCGGCTACAGGAACGCCACTGATGCCGCCATCATCGTGGAGACTGAAGCCGGTGCATTTGAAATACATTGCAGAAATATTACGGACATTTTCAAATATAGAATAGATTGAAATAGCACGGCATGGCATGAGATGGAATAGCATGAAATGGAATAATATTAGATGGAATGGAATGGCATAGGATGAAATGGCATGGGATAGCATGCCATGGAAAGGAATAGCATGGGATGAAATGAAATGGAATGGCTTGACATGGAATTGAATGTCATCACATGGAATGCCATGGAGTGGAATGACATGGAATAGAATGGCTTGGAATGGCTTGAAATTAAACGGCATATAATGGAATGGCATGGAATGGAATATACTTTTATTGTACACAGAAAGACATACATATTTTTTTTATGGTTGACGGGCTAGGTGTTTGACCACAGCTCACCTGATGTTACGTGACGGTGTGGTAGAAGATGGTAAAGCACATTTAGCCTGGAATGGTAGTGGCTCTTAAGTGAGGATGCCGGAACACATCGTTAGATGCTTGGCGGCAAATTTTCAACTCTCGTGTGATAGCTAGCCAGCCGAGTACTAGAGAGTACCCTACCACCACGCTATGGTTTCCTCACAATAATTTCCTTCACCGACAGCTCAAGCTCATTGTTGGGGTTTGAACCCACGCCCTTCGGCATGCGAACCGACCGCGCTAACCACTAAGCTATCATCATTACACACATTACATCTGCGGAACATACTCGTAATGTTCCGCAGATGTAGACAAAACGCTGTACCGGCTGCTGGGGGCGTCCAGCACGCGCGTGTGGACGCACGCAGGGCTGACGCGCGACAGCGCGCGCGTGCTGCGCGACATGCGGCCCGAGCCCGCCTTCCACGTCCTGGTGGGGGGCACCGATTTCGTCATGGACGCGTACGCCAGGGTGAGTCGGACCTACGTTACTAATAACTTCCTTTCAGAACATAAAGATGTAACGGAGGCCATTTTATCGGAGGCGAAGATGCAGAGCTTCGCCACCGCTGTAGAATAGAATGAAATAGAATGAGATGGAATGGAACGGAATGGAATAGAATAGGCTTTATTGTACACCAACAATAGAAAGAAAAAACTAAAAATAACAAAACAACATCGACTGAACTATGGTAATACAACGGTGGCCTTATCGCCTAGAGCAATTTCTTCCAGACAACCTTCGGTTGGACAAAAATTATGGTATAGCTATTATGGTCTTTGAGCTCCGCCCCGCGGTGCTATCCACTGTTCCCACGTGAACACTAAATTTATTCGGAATAAAAAGTCTATGTGTCAATCCCGGGTGCCAACAACGTCCTAACACAAATTTCATCAAAATTGGTCCAGCCGTTTGAGCGTGAAGTAGTAACAAAAATACTTTCGCTAAGGCAGAGGAAGAGTCCCGATGGAGATAGACAGTAATGTTTACACTACTGCTTGGCGGCAGAATGCTGCGGTGGTACCGACCTATAACCTCGACGTGGTCAGCCGAGGCCAGGTCGTGAGCTCGCGCCTCCTCCCGCAGGCCGTGAAAGAGAAGCTGGTCCGGCGGCCGCACCGCTGGAGCCTCGTGTTCACCGACTACCCGGGGCCAGCCCTGGACTTGTCGTCCCTCGTGCTGCCGGCCTCGATCCTCTACGCCGACGACGGAGAATGCTGCAAGCTGACGGGGGCGAGAGACGAGTGCAGCTGCCCTTCCGACTCGCAGGTACTAATTATTCTTCAGTTCGTGATACACCACACATCACATCATCAGCCATAGGAGGTCAACTGCTGAACATAGGCCTCCTCCTGGGGGGGTTTTACCAATACTCGCCACGCTTGGCAGGCGGGCTGGCGAAGGCAGTTAGGTGAGATTGTTCAAGGAAGACGCTGCTGCCCATCTTTCTGATTACATCCCTTAGCCGACTCTTACGGCAACCACGGGTAGAGAGGGTGGGGTACTATTCTCACGCCGGCACCACCACGGCAAATATAGTATAGTCATATGAGTTGTGGTTAAGCGCCTAACTGTCAACAACAAAATAAGTGTCAGCTCCTGTCCGTTTGTAAATTGTATGTACACGTTCATTCGTTCTTTCAGAGCTGCAACCCTTTCTGGGGGTCGACCTCCTGCATCTCCAGTGTATGTAGGTTATCATCTTATTCCAGCGCCCCCAAGTACTCCTCACCGCCCTCATCCACCACCTGGTCACCGCGTACTCCAAGCTGGAGCGAGACGAGCCGCTCACCTCCAGGGTCTCCTGCCAGCAGCCCCGCCCCGAGCTCAACTCCAGCAGCCTGCTGCAACAGCTGGCTGATGATGGAGACAACGAGACGCTGTTCTACTGGGATGGAGACAAGTAAGCTCGTGAATGAGACTCAACTTCGCATGTCAATACTGCCACCATTCTTTCAGTCCCCCACACAAGGTGGCAGGAGGTTGTCTAGGTAAGTACTATCGTGGCACCTGATATTACCGCCACCGCCAAGCAGTAGTGTGTAAATATTGCTAGGTTCCGGTTTGAAGAGTACTGCAGCGACATTACAGGGCTGTTGAGACTGACCATCAAAAGTTTTAAAGTAATGAGCGCCTAGTACTATTTTAGCATTAAAAATGTGTCTGGGAAAGACTTGATTCTTATAATGCTAATAAATATACCCAGAAAGTAGTATTTTTTACCTATAAAGTATATGTTCTTATTTTTAATATCAACTATGAGCTTGAGCTGGCTAGCGATGGAAGACATCATGAGAAAACCTAACCATGGCGGTGGGGAACTCTGCGGAGTCACACACGGCTGGCCAGCTGCTACATGAGAGCTAATACATTTTTAATCAGACCATCATTTAACATCACGTGGTGTTATACCATGCAAAACTTTCAGTTTCCTCCAACCTCTTTCTCCAGGTCATCATTAGAGCTTCGGTCCCGTTTCATCCTGTCGACGTACAGCCGTGACGAGGGCCTACAGCAGACCGCAAGCTGGTCTGCGGGTGAGGAGTTCCACCTCCTTCCGGGGGTGACCCTGGCCCCGCTAAGGATGTTCTTCAGGATCGGAACCGCCCCTGTGAGATCATTTCCATTTCGAATTAATCTGTCTTTATATCTTTAGAACAAAGCTTGCGCCACATTGATGCACCCAATCAGCTCAAACCTAACTGCCGCAGTTTGCGGTGAGAGACGCAGCAAGTCTTAGCTGCCAACGTTTCCTGAGGGTCCTCGAGCCTCACCTGGTGTTCTATAGGCGTTTACAGCGATGATGGCTCAGTGGTTAGCGCGGTAGGTTCGCATATGAGCTTGAGCTGTCGGTGAAGGAAAACATCGTGAGGAAACCATAGCGTGGTGGTTGACTACTTCCAGTATTCGGCTGGCTAGCTACCACCCTCAAGTTGAAAAAATTTGCCGCCGAGCATCTAACGGTGTGTTCCGGCAGCCTCACTTGAGAGCCAGTTCCATTCCAGGCTAGGTGTGCTTTACCATCTTTGACCACACCGTCACTTAACATCAGGTGAGTTGTGGTTAAAAAACCAAGCCTATTAGCTATTAAAAAAAAAAAAAACGCTCTCTCCTTGAGGACAGAGTCCTGCAGCACACAGGTATAAAAAGGTTCCTCAGGACTGAATTCCTACCTCACCTACGGAAAGGAGGAAGAACAACGATCTATAGATGTGGCAATAGATACATAAACTTGTTCCACACAAACACGGGGTGCGGTTGCGACAAATTCATGCCATCAAGCCCGCGCCAGTGTAAGGCAGGGTTAATAAGCGTGGACTAAATCAGTCTTTTTTACTGTCCCACTGCTGAGCGTGGGCTTCTCTTCATTGTGAGAAGGGTAACACCGTGGTCCACCTCGTTCGCTAAGTGCAGATTGGCTCTTTTACAAAAAATGAGGATTTTAATATTTGTAGGCTGTTCCGTGGACCATGCCGAAGGTAGACCCTGGCACGGGCGAGCTCATGATGACGGAGGATGGGCAGCCGGAGTACGAGGGGTATTGCGTCGACCTGGTCGCCAGACTGGCCGAGGTGAGGGAAGTTCTGAATAGTCGGAAGATAGAAAAACGAAACTTGTTAGCATGGAATGGTATCGGCGTGCGGGTGGCGGGTCCTTCCATTGTAGTGACGGGAGCCCGAGCAGCGCCTAGGGCTTGCAGTCCAGGTGCAGGTTTTAAGGAACCTCTTTAAACACGCAACAGTGCTCGCCTTCCCTGCGCGTGCTACCATCCCTGGCTAACCACATCTGATATTATCCTACCAACACTTTGGATATTCTTCCCAGCGATTTTGGTGTAGGCTTATGTGTCTTTATTGATTAGTTGTTTCAATATCTTGTCGCAAAGCAGTAGTGTGCATACACTATTTGGTTTCAGTTTAAAGAGTAGGGTACTGCAGCGAAAGATGTTTCAGGGCTAATGAGACAGGAGGAACGATCTACTCCTAGACTCCCATTGCAGTTGTTGATTCTGTAAATATATTTTTTTTAATGTAAAATTAATGAGACGACGCTGAATGATGAATGACACTGATGGTAAGAAATAACGCCTGTCCATGACCATTGTAGCGATACACAGAACTTTGAGTAGCAAAACAAAGTAGGGCGTCGCTGCTTTAGCGCTCATTACTTTGAGACTCCATGGTTAGTCTCAACAGCCCTGTTATTTCGCTGCAGTATAAACCGGAATACAGTTATGTTTCCACACTACTACTTCGCGGCAGAATATCCGGTACTGCGGTAGTACCTACCTAGATTACCTCCTGGTAAGGAGATCTACCACCAAATAAAACTGCGATGGTTTATATCTAAATGTATCATCAGGTAAACTGTGGCCAAACACCTAACTTGGAACCAATAAAAAATAAAATGTTTTACAGCGGTACCCAGAGCTTTTGCTTTGACTAACAACGTAGTCCAGCTCGAGTATTCCGCTGATATCACGGTTCATTTTTCCAGACAATGGAGTTTGACTACGAAATAATAACTCCAAAAACTGGTGCCTTTGGCAAGAAACTGCCGAACGGCACCTGGGACGGCGTGGTGGGGGACCTCATGAGAGGGGTAAGGCTACATGTTAAGCAGAGGTATTATTCTTAACTCAAAAACTACCACTGCGAACAAAGATTGGAATAATAAAACCGAACCAGACTTAAGTATGCGGCACCAGCGTGGAATGCGCTGAGCTCGGAAACCCAGAGGACGCGACTGCAGTTCGTCCAGAATGTCTCCCTACATATTTGCACGGGAGTCGGATGCTATGTGCGTAACGAAGTGATTGCCAAAGATGTAGGGATTGAAACAGAGGGGGAGTTTGTGGCCCGGCTGGCGCGTCGTATGTACGAACGGGCCACACCCACACCTGAGAAGCATCGCACTGCTGCACGCGCGCCTGTCAAGTAAAACGACCATTTAAATGCCCTTGAGAGGCAGCTGTAGAACTGCCAATCGCAGCGAGCAATTTCCCCAGGAGTCGTGGCCTCTGGCGCCTAGCTTCGGCAAAGGGGAAAAATCCTCGAGGCCAAATCACCACGCCATACCAAAGAAGGTGGTGGAAGGACTGGACTGACTGACTGGTATTATAATGTCTGTGACGTCGTAACTCCCAAACGGCTGCACCGATGGCTGACTGCAAAATATCTTCAGCCTTTTTAATATAAATTTTGTAACGATGATAGCCCAGTGGTTAGTGAAACATAAAGCGTTCGAGCTGCCGGTGAAGGAAAACATCGCAAGGAAACCACACATGGTGGTACTGTCTAGTACTCGGCTGGTTAGCTACCACCCTCAATTTATAAATCAGTAACGATGTGTTCTGTCAGCTTCACTTGAGAGCCAGTTCCATTCCAGGTCAGGTGTCTTTACCGTCTTTGACCACATCGTCACTTAACATCTAGTTCATGAATGGGTGTGAGCTCTGATCGACTAGGGATTTGTTTAACTAGTTTCGGGGTATTTTAAATGTTTGATTGATATTTGTGTATTGGGTGCCTAAGGAAACCGACATGGCGGTGGCTGCGCTGACGATGACCGCGGAGAGGGAAGAAGTGATAGACTTCGTGCCGCCCTACTTCGAACAAACAGGCATACTCATCGGTGAGTGTTCGTGTACAGGGTCACAAGCTTGCGGTGTAGCAAGTCCAACGAGAGTCATTGTGCTAATCATTTTGAACAACTTTTACAAAAGGAACAACTTTGAAATAGCGATAAAAATCGGCCACAACCTGAGCATTTTCGTGGTACACTCTACTGAAAAACCATCACGCCTATAGATTTGTGCTTTAATATAGTAATTTAACTTCATATCTAGATGTGTTATCAGTCAAAAAATATAAAATTTATAACCATTAAAAAATTAATAACAATTTTGTATTCATTGGATGTAATGTTATTGTACTACTAACGCCATCTGTTAGAAAACCAAAGAGTTAACATCGCTGCAACAGAACTAAACTCAATACTCAAATACATCGTAGTTCATCTACTTAATACTAGATGGCACCACTAGAACCAGGTTGTAAAATAACAACTGTCTTAAAAATTATTATTACCCGTAAGAGAAACTACGCGAGTCCTCACAAAGCTCAGCTTTTTGCTAGTTTATAATTCTAATCCTAATTAACCGATGACATAATTAACTTTTATATGAATTCTCTGGTGACTTTTTAAATATGTAATTACAATGTAGTAAGTCACCAATACTCAATATTATTTTTTGGATTGTGACTTTTTTGATGTTTTTTAAAGAGCAGAAACAATAGCAGAATGCACAGCGTACGAAGTCAAGTCAAGGAAAAAAAAGGTGATTGTAATATCACGTTGCAGTGATCCGCAAGCCGACGCGGAAGACGTCCCTGTTCAAGTTCATGACGGTGCTGCGCACGGAGGTGTGGCTCAGCATCGTGGGCGCGCTCGCGCTCACCGGCTTCATGATCTGGCTGCTGGACAAGTACTCGCCCTACTCCGCCAGGAACAACCCTGACGCCTACCCCTACCCCTGCAGGTACTCGCACTACCTACCCCTACCCTTGTTGGTACCCACAGCGCCTACTCTTACTCCTGCTGAGGGCCATAGCGCCTTACCTTACCCTTGCAGGGACCCACATCACTTACCATTTACCCTGCTGTTCGCCTAACGCCTAACCTTACCCCTGCAGGGACCCACGCCACTAACCCATACCGCTGCTGATGGTCATAGCGCCTAATCTTACTCCTGCGGGTTCCACAGCGCCTACCTTTACCCCTGCTGGTAGCCACAGCGCCTACCTTTACCCCTGCAGCCTCAGCACCTACCCTTAGGTACCTTTTCTGATAGCCGTAGCACGACATACCTACCACGTGTATACATTGCTTCATGAATGAATAACCTGATAGTTTTTTACCTACGCAAAAAGGACATCAGGGTGATTCAGAAGTAGACACACAGTATACGTTTTGAGTGTACACTGTACATTGAGCTGGAAAGGGAAAATTGTACATAACATACAACTTTTGTACCAAGTGCAGCTCTGAAATTGGGGCTGGGTCTTGATCTAGTTTAACGTTGGGCCACCGAACACCGACAACATTAGTACTGACTCGTGTCATGTCAACAAGAAGCGCCATCTATCGAGTTGACGCTTTACCACTGCGAAGCGGCCGACGTAGGTAAAACACGCTCAGAGAGTGGCGCCACCTAGACCTCGTACGTAACTTTATGAGCTTTTCTTTGTCCTTCCGTGTCCGACAGAGAGTTCACCCTGAAAGAGAGCTTCTGGTTCGCGTTGACGTCGTTCACGCCGCAGGGCGGGGGCGAAGCGCCCAAGGCGCTGTCGGGGCGCACGCTGGTGGCCGCCTACTGGTTGTTCGTGGTGCTGATGCTGGCCACCTTCACCGCCAACCTGGCCGCCTTCCTCACCGTCGAGAGGATGCAGGTCGCCATCTGCGTAACTTATTGCACCCGACGCGAACAGACAACTTCTTACTTCCTACCCCGACTATATGACGTATATACTCATAAAGGAGAGTTGGGATTGTTACGCATTTTTTGTCATTGACTTTGTAATCATTGTTTACAATTGTTTGGTACCGGAAAACCATTTTTAAATGAAATTGAATTGAATTTAAATAAATATTTTTTTTTAAATAGAAAATGTTATTACGAAATTTGACTTATGACTTTAGTGTTTCCGAGTTTATAAATCGCCCACAGCTGGGCGTGGTCCTGTTTTCATAGTGAGTAGGGTAAAGCCATATCCACCACGCTGGTGTGCCAAGCCAAGTCCGGGTTAGCACACTTCACATAAATATCTTTGAGAACTTTTTTTGTCTCTTGAACTCTCAGAAATGTAGATTGTAGAAGTAGTTTATTAAAACACACACACACACACACACTACACACACACACACACTACACACACACACACACTACACACTATATCTTTATTGATTTATTTAAATATATCGGTAAGTTACAACCCTGCGTTCTCGCAGCTGAGCCGGTCTTGAGACAGCGATGCCCGACCGAATATGGACACTGATGCCGAACAATAAGTTTCAATTTCGCGTGCAATTAGGTGACAGTCGTAAAAATGATCCTTCTGTACGCTAGTTACTATTGGTTGTTCTGTGATGTCGCGCCGCAGACGCCGGTGTCGTCGCTGGAGCAGCTGGCGCGCCAGTCCCGCATCAACTACACCGTGGTGGAGGGCTCCTCCATCCACCGGTACTTCATCAACATGAAGTTCGCGGAGGACACGCTGTACAGGTACTGGCCACCGTTACAACCAGCGGCGGGGTCACCAGCAGCTTCAGTAGGTTCGACTCTAGAGCGGTAGATTTTAGGGGCGGCAGATTTTAGGGGTGGCATATTTTAGGGGTGGTAAGTTTTAGGGGCGGCAGATATTATGGGTGGTAATTTTTAGGGGCGGCTGATTTGGGAATCGATTATATTTTGGAAAATATATTTCACACTTACATGTGAAGGCTGACTATTCGTTGCAAAGTTTTGGCTTGCATCTGAATGAATCTCAAGTTTTTTAGAGATGCTGACTGTGGCTTGCAGCCTATTGGCCATTAGTTGTGTATAACTGAATTATTTATATTTTTATTAGTAATTATTAGTAATATTACAAAGAGACAAGACCAGACAAAGTTGCTATAATTTTTCCCACATTTAAGAAGGTTGCAACAGAGCTATAATCATGGCAACTCAGTTAAAATCAATTCTAACTTGTAGGGAATTCCCCTAAATTCTTTCTCTTTGTATAGCGTTGCCAACTTTACTTAATGAAAAGTTATGTTAGTAATTTGTTTTATAAAAGCTAACCGCGATTTTTTTTGCAACAGTGCCTTTGGATATCTATGTCGCTGCTCCCAATCCCTAAGTTTCTACCTCTTTCTCTTTTTTAATTCTCATTCTTGGGGATTTTAGACTGCAAGTGCACGACAACCCCATCGTATCCTAAGTTATTAAATACTATACGTATATTTTTTATACCACCGAAGTAATCTAGCAGACGGGTTGCCTGATGAATATCTGCAATGCCAGAGGCACAACAAAAATGTTGCAAACTTTTTAGGAAATAATACGCCGGTCCATATGTCGTTCCAGCCTCTGGAGTTAGGATTGGACAGAATGCCCCGAACCCCGTCCACATTGAACACATTCATTTCCAATTCGGTGGAAATTCGTTCTCTCTCAACCTGGCGCTGGCACATTCCAGCATATGGTACACGACGATCTCCCAAGAGGCTTAAAGAAGTACCCTCTGTCCAGGGTACTCCTCATCGTGTAGTTCTGTTGTCGTTGTTGCAGAGTGTGGAAGGAGATCACTTTGAACGCGACGTCCGAGCAGGCGCAGTACCGCGTGTGGGACTACCCCATCCGGGAGCAGTACGGGCACATCCTACTCGCTATCAACGCGTCCGGTAACCCCCCACATAAGCCCCCATTACCCAGCGTAGACACTTCCCAATGCTTCTGCCCTGGGAGCGCTAACTGGACCGAGCACCGAGCAGGGGCTCCCGTTACATTTGTAAACTTGTGAACTGCACTAACTGGATAATAAATCTTAGCAAATACGTACTTATTAACAAGTTAATCAGGGATTTCAATACATTCTCCGAGGATGATGAGGTGGATATTTTAGCAGGTGGCACAGGTAAGTAGAAGAATGGAATGGCACGAAATGAAAATAGACAAAATAGAATGAAATGGCATGAAACAAAGACGCAATACTTAGGCTTATAAGTAGACAACCTGCAATACGTCGCCCATCATAAGTCTATTTCATTTTAGTCTAAGTCTAATTCAACGCAGTGAACTCTGGTTGTAGTGCTAGTGAAAAGTAAAAGTTAGAAAGTTTGTACATGCTAAGTGACCAGTCCTAATGTCAGATATAACGGGCCGTCCAAAGGGCTTCTATATGACTGATGGTTGTTGATATAGAATTATAGAACAAATATCCGGAAACTACAATTAATTTATCAACGGTAGCGCTCAGAAAAAATTACAACTTACAACTTACTGTCATTCACCTGAAGACGGATATATATTTTTGGAGCCAGATGGCGCTATGTATATTGCCCACCTATATGTAATTTGTAAATGTCATTATGATTGTCCATGGGCAGGCCCGGTGGCCGACGCGCGGACCGGGTTCCAGCAAGTAAACGAGCACACGGACGCCGACTTCGCGTTCATTCACGACTCTGCCGAAATAAAGTAAGCTCTCAAACCAAGAGAACACCTCGATCGAATAGGCTCCACTACGATGCCGGTCTCTTTTGATCAAGAAAGCATAAAAAGTCGTCCTAAATAATATTGAGTTTGACCTCCAAGTGGACCGATGTTAAAAGAGCAATAATCCCAGATACGAGATCACCCGTAACTGCAACTTGACGGAAGTGGGCGAGATATTCGCGGAGCAGCCGTACGCCATCGCCGTCCAGCAGGGCTCGCGGCTGCAGGAAGACCTGTCCAGAGCGCTGCTGGAGCTGCAGAAGGAACGCTTCCTCGAACAGTTGTCTTCCAAGTGAGTGCTGAGGACTTATCCACTCTGTGATCAAATAAACAAAATATTTTGCAGGTCACCGCCACTTAACACCACGCGAGCTGTGGTTAAACACCTAGCATGTCACCTATAACAAAGTTTGAAACATTTAAACAATGCCAGTGACGACGTAGATAGGTGTCTAAAGATCCAAAAATGCGAGCCATCTCTAAACTGGTCAGGTTTTATCAAGTAGGTACACTACTTTTAAATTACTAAGTACTAACCAACATAACTTTTTCATAAGTAAAGTTGGCAGCATATTGCAAATTACAGAATTGTATTCTCGTCAAGTTTGAATTGTTTTTTTTTGTTTATTCGTTGTAATATCTAGTGTTTGTGAAAAAAAAAGTTGTTTCCTTACTGTTTCTCTATTCTTTCTTCCTTTTCCTTCCTTTCTGTTCTTACTTTTCTTCATTATCCTTTCTTTCTTTTCTATCCACTCTTTTGTTTTCTTCTTTTTTTCTACCTTTTCTTTCTTTTATTTTCTTCCTTTTCTTTTCTACCATTTTTTCCATTTCTTCTTTTTTTTTTTTTTTTACTGAGTTGCCATGATTTAATTTTCTTTGCTACCTGTTATATTTATATCTTAAAGGAAGCAAGTTATAGCAAATTTTAGGTGCTCGGCGGTCAGGGTCAGATGGGCCCTGAGCTTGAGGGCCTTGGTACTTGGCACCGCCTCGTCCCTCGTCCCTGAACATCACGCAACTCACACAGAGAAGCAACGAAGTTTATAGTATATGCGCGCACACATACACACACACAAGGGGAGCGAGAGAAGTGACGTAGACAATATTATAGACGCTATAACAGAGCGTCACGCCGTTTGCCGTCATGGCATACGAGTCGGTTTTGACTACCAAAGCGCGTCAATAGATGTTTTACATAAAAAATAATTTACAGAGGTGTTTGTTGAAGGTTCTGGAACGAGACGGCGCGGCAGTCCTGCCCCGACGCGGACGAGTCCGAAGGAATCACTTTAGAAAGCTTAGGTACGTTTTACTCGCTACAGGGAAAACAAAAAAAAATACCTGAACCCTATAATTACTGAACCTGTATAATTACCGAAATGTAATTATACAGGTTCATGAGTTTGTTTTAGGGGGCGTCCGATAATTACTTGGTGGTAGATCTCTGTTGATCCGTTCACCTAGTTCATAAGTTTGTGCTAGATGTCGCTCATGAATACTTAACACGCGGTGACGAGATTCTCGGCAAAGTCATAAACGCCAGCTGTGGCAGCCGTTTTAAATTAGAAAAATATAGCTTGTTAAATTTAAATAGATTAAGTTATACACTAGCTTATAAGAATCATTCTCCTAGCATTAATATAGTACGCTTCGTGATAAAAGAGTATTCAATCTCATTAGCAGGAGGTCGTCTAGGTAGATGCCACCGCAGTACCAGATATTCAGCTGCCAAGTAGTAGTGTGCAAACATTACTGTGAAAGGTACTGCAGCGACATTACAGGGCTGTTGAGACTAACCATCTAATATCTCAAAGTAGTAAGGGGGTCAAAGCAGCGATGCCATGGACTTTGTTTTGCTACTCAAAGTTCTGTGTATCGCGGCCATGGTCATGGACAGGCGTTATTTCTTACCATCAGGAGAGTGTCTTGATAGCCTTGAAAGAAGAAATGCCTTGCTGAGTTTGTTGCCGGAGTCTTCTCAGTTGAAGTGTAATTACGAGCCGGTGGTAGATTCAAACATGTAACTTAACGTTCATAAGTGCCTTACCAGGGCCTAACCTGAATAAATGACTTTTGATTTTGATTTTGGTAGTTTTATAGTTTTAACGTTTTTAGGGAGAGGTAATTTTTTTTCTGTTGTGTGGTCCGCAGGCGGCGTGTTTATCGCTACTCTGTTCGGACTGGGCCTCGCGATGCTGACGCTGGCGTGGGAAGTGCTGTACTACAAGCGCAAGGAAAAAAATAAAGTGCAGGTAAGACACGATGCGATACAACATAACTCTGCTTGGTGTTATTTTTTTTTAATACGGATTTTAATGGTAAGTGATGATGTGGTCGAAGATAAAGCATGCAGACTTAGAAGATACCTATTCACTTGGCCTTGAAAAGATCTAGATTATATCTCTCAGGAAGGCCGGCAGCTTGTTCCATTCCTTGCTCGCACGGATGAGAAACGTAGAGTCAAAACGTTTGGTGCGTACCCAAGAAAATTCTACTATGTACGGGTAGTAGTGGGCCGTCGTACTACTTGCCCTGAAGTACAAGGTCGTACAGCTCAGTAGCACATTCTCCAAAATGAATCCTGTAGAATATTGACAGACCAGCTACCTTCCGGCGGTGTTCAAGGCTTAAAAGTTTTTTTTCTGCCAACTTTTTATCACCAATAAGTCGGACAAAAGAAAGAGACGACTGTTTCATGAATAAATATCATAGGACATTTTACAGCGCCATCTAGCCTAAAACTAAGCAAAGCTTGTACTATGGGAATTTTTGTAAACTTATAACAGAACCAAAACAAACATTTATCGTCACATAAACGTTTGTCTTGCTGGGAATCGAGCCCACGCCCTGCAGCTCTTGAAGCAGATATTCTACCAGATGACCTAACATGGCAGTCAAATGTGTTTCATCATGATCATCATCATCCACAGCCTTCTTTATCCCACTGCTGGGTAGAGGCCTCTCTCTTGTTATACCATCTGCCTCGGTCCTGTGCCAATCTGGTGCAGGTTCGACCCGCGACGGTGACAATATCGTCGACCCATCTTGCGGCTGGACGACCAACGCTCCGCTCGCCTAGGCCTCCACTCTGTACCAACCTTACACAAATGTGTTTAATTTTATTTAATTAATGTAATTATTATGAATTTTAATTCATTACATATGGGTTAACTCAAGTACATAACTTAAAATAAATGTATTTTAATTTATTAAAGTTACTTTTATTGTTGTGAACAAATATATGTATTTAATTAAAGTTACACTTCTCGGGCTCCGGGCTACGTGTGTGAAGTTAGCATCTCAATAGTCAGCATCTCAAAAAAAAAGTTCAGATTCATTGGCATCCAGCATAGTTCTACAGTTCTCGATAAGATTTCTTCTCGAAAATAGTTCTATCGATTTTGCTATCGAAACCGGACTTTGAAAAATGAGATGCTAACTTCACATACAAATCATAGCATCTCATCGAAATTCGCGGATTTCACGTTAGTAGAGATGAAATTCCCTGAGTTCTACAGTTCTTGATAAGTTTTAACAATAGTTCTATTGATTCTCGATAATTATAAATTATTATAATCATCACAATCACCGAACAGAGGTGAGATGCTGGGGTATAACTGCGAGTTCTGGTTTCAATATGACTTTTAAATGGTAGCCGGGGGCTCTTTACACGAGTTCCGAAAGAGTTATACTCTTTCGAACATTCTCAGTAATTATAAATAATTATAATCATCAAAATTTTCGAAAAAAGGTGAGATGCTGGTATATTATTTTGAGTTCTGGGTTCAATATGGCTAACCTGTTAAAGCATGTTAACCTGTTTAACCTGTTTCGTTTGATTATATTATTGTTTGTTCAGGCATTGGACACGTATGTGGAGAAACCGGCTTTCGCGGAGAAGAAAAAAGGTAAATGAAATACTTTGATATACGACTGTACACTGTACACTGCACACTGCACACTGTACAGCAGCGGTCGGCAACACGCGGCCCGCAGGCCGCATGCGGCCCACGGAAGTCCTACTTGCGGCCCGTGATTGTTTCGTAAATTAGTCATAAATATCTAAAATAATATATTATAGATTCTAGGTAGAAAATATTTTAATTATAAGTATAAGAATTATATAGTCTATATTTTAACAATTTTAAAAGTATTTTTTTTTTCTATTCTTTGGGATATGACCAATTATACGTATATTAAGTTTCTAGGGTTATTATTACAACTGGGGCCCGCCTTTTTTTCGTTATTTTGCCACCTTGTGGCCCCTGCCTGTCAAAAGGTTGCCGACCCCTGCTGCACAGGGCTGCAAGCCTGGCGCGCACTGAGCGGCCCGGGCTCGTCTAAGAGCGTCTAAACACGCAGCTCACGACACGACCAAAAAAGATGACATCGATTATGATATTTAAATAATATTATTTGACATTCATATTTCTTTTGTTGTAATTTTTTTGTTTGTACTGTATGTTGTGTTCGTTAAGAGATGACGCGGCTCCAGCGAGAATTTGTAAAATAGGTATTTAAAGAAACTATTGCCGTCGCGCTGAGCTCGAACAGACAAGCTGTCTATGTGTGTGTGTAAATAGTCTGAATTATGAGATATCTCTGATAGTTTTCACAAGATGTCCCTGTCACAAAACGCTTCTTTCGCAAAATGTCCCTGTCGCAAAATGCTTCTTTCGCAAGATGTCCCTGTCACAAAATTCTGCTTTTGTAAAATGTATGAAGTGCGGTTGTCGGGCCTCGTTCCGAGCAGCGCCTAGAGCTTGTGGCCCACTTTGTACACGCAGCACGCCCACCGTCCCAGCGCGTGCTCCCACATTTCAGATGACACTACCGACGCTGATTTGGTTCCTCCTTCCAGTTATTTCGTTTGTTCCATGCAGGCCTAGACAAGTTGTCGGAAGGAAGCAAGCTGCGGAAGCGAGAGAAGCGCCCCAAAACAAAGCCGCCGTCGGCCGTCACCATCGGGGACAGCTTCCAGCCGGCCGCGCGGGCACCTGGCGTGTCTTACATCAGCGTGTACCCCAAGCCCGAGTACCGGCCCTGAGGGCCCCGAGGCGCTGCAGGGCGCCGCCGCGACTGGCGCGCCGGCCGCTGGCGAGCGAAGCGGCATTTACCGCCATTACAACATCTGCGCCATTGTTTCAAATACTGCCAATAAAATAATGAGCTGTTGTAAGGAATTCATTTAGACATTGCCAGTTTTTGGAAGGCACATCGTTAGCCCTTTGTACGCTGGTAAAACGCATAGAAATGACTATTAACTAGTTAATTTCTTCTGTATTATGTAATTTTAAGTGTGTACAATAAAGAGTTATTCATTCATTCATTCATAGAATCCTGTTTCAACTTAATAACAATTCTTTGTGTTAAATATGCCGTGGTGGTGCCGGCGTAAGAATAGTACCCCACCCTCTCTACCCGTGGTCGCCGTAAGAGTCGGCTAAGGGATGTAATTCGGAAGATGGGCAGCAGCGTCTTCCTTGAACAATCACACCTAACTGCGCTCGCCAACCCGCCTGCCAAGCGTGGCGTTTACTTGTCGTAGTATGTAGGCCTTGTAAGTTCTGTCCACTGGAATTGTATCCATAGTTAGGTAACATAGTGTAAGGAATATGCGTGATGGCCATAATAACCTAGGTATCAGCTAAAGTAGTATAATGTAGGCACACAGTACCCTGGGGGGCGCAGGTAGACAAGGGTGGTATAAAGCGTCGCTCGAGGGTATCAGAGTGTTCGCCCCGACCACTCCTAGCAGCAGGAAGTATTCCGTTTTTGGTATAGGCGCCGGTCACCAGAGGCACACCACCACACACCGGCCTCGCGGCCCTCCCAGATCCAGATCCGTCTAAGATCGATTAGAATAGTGTGGCTTAGATTCAGCCACACACTCTCAGAGCAACCTAGTCTAGGGCCCAAAGGCACACCCCTTCCGGGTGGCCAGGGCAAGTTAGACCCCCTGCTCCGGCGACTGCCCAAGCCGAGGTCCGTACCACTCAGAGGTGCCTTGTGCTAGTCGTCCTTAACCATTAGGCTCGGCGCCATCTGCGCTCGCCACAGTCCGGTGACGCTGTAGAGGCCAAACGGCCAACCGCACGACTCAGTACAAAAAAAAAAAAGTGCAAGTGCAAGTCGTTCGTAAGCGTCCGCGCGCGCTGTCGTCAGCGCTGTAATAGAGTCAATAGTATTAGTTATTCCGCGTAATCCAATAAATGTTCACAGTGGTTTTCAAACTGTGTTATTTATTTATGTACCTCCCTTGCGCCTTAATAAACGAATAGAGGTCAGTTTTACAACGCCGGCGGCCGCGGCCGGCTGCACTCTACACCGACGGGACCTCCTCAACACACTTGTATAAGAACAATAAAACACAATAAAAAAAAAAAAAAACTACCGACTTTTAAACTGAAATTTCTTTAAAATGCCTTTTAAATTTTTTTTTTTTCTTTTGCGGTATTGTAAAGTAACATTTTTTTAAATTGACACAGTTTTTTAGTGGCTTACAGGCTAGGTGTTCGACCACAGCTCACCTGATGTTAAGTGACGGTGTGGTCGAAGATGGTAAAGCATACCTAGCCTGGAATGGAACTGGTTTTCAAGTGAGGCTGCCGGAACACACCGTTAGATGCTTGGCGGCAGATTTTCAACTCTCGTGTGGTAGCTAGCCAGCCGAGTACTAGAGAGTACCCTACCAATAAAAAACCTACCACGGACTGTATCACCACGGACGTCATTCAATAATTTGGCTTTTTTTATTTACATTGTCTTGTAACTTATATACAAAACTGTGCAACCTCGTCACCGACACGAGCGCAGCACAGCGGAGGACGTGGCGTCGACCGAGGCGTCTGTCCGCTAGGCACTGCACGCGCCCGCGGGCGGCGGCGCGCGGGGCGGGCTCGGCAGCGCCACCGCCAGCTTGTCCCAGAACCAAGGATCGCCCCAGCGCAGGTACGTGTGCGTGGCGACGTAGCGCCGCAGCTGGGCGTCCATCTGCAGCTCGGACGGCTCCTCCAGCAGCACCACCACGAGCCGCGGCCGCGCCTCCAGCATGGCGGCCGCGTGCGCCTCGCGGAACTCGGCGCGCGCCCACGTGCTCTCCAGGAAGTGGCGCGACACCAGCGCCACCGTGCGCCGCGACTCGTGAACCGACGCCACGATCTGCGCGGGGATCAAGCAGCCCGGCACCCAGTCGCGGTAGTGCACGCACAGCCGGTACGCCGGCTCGAGCCGCGCCACCAGCTCGAGCGCCGCCGCCGAGTCCTTGTGCGAGAAGGTCACGAACGCGTCGTAGCGGCGGCCGTCGTCCTCCGGGTCCGCGGCGCGCCACGCCAGGCCCCACCGGTGCAGCACCGCCCGCGCGAAGAACCGCCGCTGGCGGGACCAGAGACACGCTGCGCCGGCCACCACGAGCGCCAGCAGCGCCGCCAGCGCGCTCGAGAGCCAGTTGGCGAACGACATTGCCGCCAGCGCGCTCTGCTGGCAGTTCATGGTGAAAGCAGAGTGCAGCGGGCGCCCGTCGCTGCAGCTGGCGTTAATGAAGTCGGTTCGAGTCGCGTTGCGGGCGCTCAGAGCACGCAGCAGCGGTGCGGCACGACACGAGCACTCGAGCGGGTTGCCGGCGAGACGCACCATGCCGGCCATGGCGCCGAGCCTCCCCGCCGTCTCCTCGTCCACCGCCCGCAGGGAGTTGTTCCTCAGGTCAAGACTCTGCAACGGAGGACCACACTCGGGACCGGCTCGGATGCGTAATGCCCTCGTGCTGACGAATACTGACCGTGACGTGATCCGGCAGGTCGTCAGCGCGCAGCTCGGCGACGTTGTTGTATGGCAGCAGCAGCTCATAACGTCGCCCCGAGGGGAGGGCGGGGAGGCGCGGCATGCGAGCCAGCGAGGCGGGCTCGCAGCGCACGCGCGCCAGCCGCCGGGCTCGGGTCGGGTCGTCGTCAGGGCGCTCGTCGCACACGCACGCGGGCGGCAGCGCGGCCGCCGCGCACACGTCGGGCCGCGCGCACACCAGCTCCTCGGGCGGCACGTCGCGCAGCGCGCGCCCGTCGCTGCAGAGCAGCTCCCCGACGTGGCGGAGCGCGGGGAGCGCCAGCTCGAGGGCGCGCCGTGTCCAGTACATGCGGCAGTCGCACGTGAGCCCCGGCTGCTGCCGCGAAGTTTCTGACGCTGTCCAGCTATCTTCGTGGAGTTCATGGTCCAAGTCGACGCCGGCGACGAAGATCACGGAGACGTCGGTATTTGGAGACAGGCTGCGCGCCGCGCTGTGGAACTGCTCGCGGCTTGTCTGCACCGCGGCGAGCGGCGCGCCCCACAGCGCCACCCGCGCCTGCACGCTGCGCGTCCACTGGAAGTCCTCGAACTGTGAACACACGCCACACGGCGAGAATCAACGCTCGTGTATCGGAAGGTTGTATATTTTCTAACGATTCTGGGCGTCGACCTATAGGTACTATGCGTACAAGAGGACAGGCGGCGGCCTGCGGTGCGGTAACTCACTGTAAAACCACTGCAACTAGGGTCGCTACTAGACTACATGAAACAGCTTTACCTTCATCCATGTCACCGCGGAGTGCTGACTGTCCTTCGATATTATCAACACTTTCATCTCACCCACTGGAGCTACTACGCCAGCAACCCAGAGCCTCGTGCCGGTGCTCGAAGGATTCGAGGAGTACACCCCAAGCGGGACCTCGGTGCAGGACTCATCGCCCCCATTCTGAATAAGGATCTCACCGAGAGTCTGCTGTCGGATGGGTGGAGATAGTTTTGGGCTGGCTTGTGGTTTTCTGAACCCAGAGAAACGTCGCTGGCGACTCACCGTCAGCGCGGTCACGTTCGTGCGGCTGAGGTCCAGCAGCTCCAGGAGCGGCATGTTCTCCCGCCAGTCTCGGCAGATGCGGCTCACGCGGCTCCCGGCCAGCACCAGCTTCCGCAGCTTCGTCGCGTTGCGTATCGGCGAATACCCTGCGAACCGAGATCGTCGACTCCGAGTGTCCGCCGGGGGCACTCCACCGACGCAGTGCGCTCGACTCACCGTTCCCCGCGCAGCAGTCACCGAGGCGCGGGTTGTTCTCGAGGTTGAGCGCGGTGAGCTGCTCGGCGAGCGCCGCCAACACGGCCATCACTCCGCTGTCCAGCTCGTTTCCGGAGAGGTCCAGCTCCTGCAGCCGCCGCACCGCTCCGAACGCACCGCTGGAAAAAGTCATGATTCGAGGTCTGCCGTGCTTCGTGCCGGAAATCGTTTCAGCGATGATTTACCTCGGAAGCGTCGTCAGACGGTTGCCGTTCAGCTGCAGCTCGCGCAGGTCGGGCGAGTAGTGCAGCAGGTCCGCCGGCAGCCCCGCGAGCGCGCCGCCCGCGAGGGTGAGGCGCGTGAGTGAGTGAGCGCCGACCAACAGGAATTGCGGCAAGTGTATAATGTTCGCCCCGATAATGGTCAGGTCGGCCAGGAGCGGACAGTTCGCCAGCCAGGCGTGCGGCAGGGCGGCCACGTCGGGCGACACCAGACGCAACGTGCGCAGCGCGTCGCAGCGCTCCAGCGGTTCCGGCCGCGACGCCACCCATTCTTCCAGGATGATCGTCTCGAGGGTCGACAGCATGGGTATTCGATCGTCGCCACCGGCAGGTGCGCGGGGCACGGGAGACGGCTCCAGCTCGTCGGCATACAGCACCGCGGGTGAAATCTTCAGCCAGCGCAAGTTCCGCAGCGGTGTAAGAAACTCGGGGACGGTGTTCGACCGCCGACCTCCCGATATCTTCAAGTGGGTGAGGCGGCCGAGTCCGGCGAGATGTGTCGCGGCGAGCGGCGGCGCGCGCGGCAGCCCCTCGAGCTCCAGGTAGCCGCAGGGGTCGTGCGGCGCGCGGCAGTCCTGCGGCATCGCGACGTGCAGCGCGGCCAGCGCGGCCGCCAGCGACAGCGCGGTCGGCAGCGGGCAGCGCGCCAGCACCACGCTCGCCACGTGCAGCGCCGGCTCGGCGCGCGGCAGCGCCTCCGACCCCAGCACGCTGTCGCCCCCGCAGTCCAACTTCACCAGCTTCTCCAAAAGAGTTATCTTTATGTGGGCACCTGTAATCGAACGACCCTCATCAACGGGCGTATCTCGCATCTCTGTACACTCTGCTAGTTTTAATGTTTCTGTATTTTGTTTTTATTTTGATTGCCTCGTCTTCGGTTTTTGCATTTTATGTCTAACATCTTTAGTTACAGTCAAAGTCTCGGTCGAGTCCAGTCCGTGCCGGTTAAATCCAGTCATGGCTCAGTAAACTAGTGGCGACTTTACTGAGACGCCACGACACGACATCACACCACACGACACGACACGACACGACACGACACGACACGACACGACATGACTCGCTCCTTGTTCTCGCGGCACCACTCCGTCCGTACTTTTAAAACGAGTCGCGGCCGGTCATACGTATTTTATTTAGTAAATCTTTCTTTGTGGCCGGTGTCGTGTCGCCGGCTGTCCTGGAGACGTGGCCGGTGGCCGTGGCCGTGTCGCGCACCGTGTCACCGCGTCGTGCCTTCTGTTCCCGGCGGAGCGGCCGCTCGCGCCCTCGGACGAATGTAACAGTTAACACGTTTCCCGAGCTCGGCTACTTCTATATCTCCGCGTCGAGCTTCGCGTGTGAGTTCCGATAACAATACGAGTATAGACAGCGAGCGGCGACGGGAGTGGTGGCAGGTCATACCGTCCACCTCGTACCGGTGCTGCAGGCCGGCGCTCCCGAGGTAGCGGCAGCGCGCGTGCGCGCAGAGCAGCGCCGCGCCGCGCCCGCGCGCCAGCGCCGCCGTCAGCACCCACAAGCACAGCGCCGTCCGCATGGCGCGCTCCACCATCCTCGACTGAGCGCGGCCCGCGGGGAGCGTGCGCTGCTCAGAGCGGGAAAACCGACAAAATCCGACCCGATAACGGAGCCGTTATCGCGCCGACAGTTCACGGCGAGAAAAAAATTCCTTTATTATCCTCCTCCTATAGTCGTATTCCTCATGTCTGAAGGTCGTGACCTCCACCTCCCAGGAGCCGTTCATGTACGATGTTACGCCATCTTCCTCTGTCACCGGCGACCTTTATTATAGAGATTTGTTAATATTTCTAAAGATTATAAATCAATGAACTACAACGATGCAGACCTGCGACAAGAAAACTACCTGGTGCAGTTCCGAATATAAATATGCAGGGCTTGTAGCGACGACGGCTCAGTGGTCAGTGCGGTGGGTTAACGCGCTGAAGGGCGTGGGTTCAGGCCCCAACGATGAGCCCGAAGTGTGCTTTACTATCTTCGGCCACACCGTCACTTAACATCAGGTGAGCTGTGGTCGAACACCTAGCCTTTCAACTGTTTTAAAACCTAACCTTCATGTACTCAGGGCTTGATGTAGTATCTTAAATTGATTAATCTCTACACAGTATGAAACGAAGTCTCTTCCCGCCGTCTGTACGCTTAGATCTTTTAAACTACGCAACGGATTTTAATGCGGTTTCCATCAACAGACAGAGCGATTCAAGAGGAAGATTTATATGTATAATACATGCATATGCACTACATTAGTGTCTACATTGCACCCGTGCGAAGCGGGGGCGGGTCGCTAGTATTTCTATTAAAATGTAGCCCGGAAATCTTACAAGACGTGGCGGACGTGGCGGACGTGGCGGACGTGGCGGTCGTGGCGGACGTGAACCCCGCGCGCGGTCAGGCCGGTTATCTGAAGCTGTGACGTCACTTGGAGCGGCCCCTACACTACGTCCGGGGGTTCATTAGCTGCAACAAGCTGGGTATCCTCGCGAAGGTACGTCGGAACACTTGCTCGTGTTTGCATGGAGCACACGTTCGATAGTGTACATGCTGGCAGCTCAGGGAGGGCCAGCTCGAGGCGTTTCTGTCGAAGTAACGCCATTGTTCGAGCTAAACAAAATGAACAAAATGTTTCTCAATTCAAAAAAGTGTTACTACATCAAATATACTAGGAAAAAGAGACCCCTAAAATGTACTTATATGCTTGGAAGAGTTGTACTTGAAGAAGTTGATGAAATACGCGACTTGGGAGTGATTATTGATAAAAAACTTACCTTTAGATCTCACATCGATGCAATGGTGAAAAAGTCTGCACAAATGATCGGGTTTATAAACCGTAATTCAAAAAGCTTTCGCAACATTAGTACTAAAAAAATGCTGTACAATTCACTTGTCCGAAGTCATCTTGAGTATGCATCTTCAGTCTGGAATCCGTTGTATAGTTGTCATTCGCAACGTATTGAGAGTCTGCAGCGTTCCTTCACTAGATCACTTGCATTTTCAAGTAGTGGCATATCGCACAGGATTGACTATGACACTCGTCTCGCATTTTTCGGAATGTCTTCGCTTCGAGTAAGGCGTAAACAACGTGATTTACATCTTTTGTACAAGATTGTTCACAATTGCATCGACAGTCCATATTTAGTTGAAAACGTCAAATTACGTCACCTTATCACTACCCCAGAAGTAGGATAAATAACATTTTTGGCCTTACACCTATAACTGGCGCATGTATCGGAACATAACTCTTTGCAATGTGTTCATATTTTTTTGCAATATGTGTGCTGTTGGCGTAACTTACTAAATAAATAAACTATAGCTTCGAGCATCGTCGCAAACTTGCGAGGTCAGCGGCTCGTTCCGGAGCGCGCGCTCCTGGCCTGCCGCCGGCCCTCGTACCGGAGCGCGCGCCCCCCCGCCTGCCGCCGGCCCTCGTTATCCGGCCCTCGGAGCGCGCGCTAGTGTGTACTGAGCTATGTAAACATTACTGTGAAGGTACATTACAGCGCTGTCGAGACTGACCATCTAGTTTTAAAGTAATGAGCGCCAAAGCAGCGACGCCCTGGACTTTGTTCTGCTGCTCAGAGTTCTGTGTGTCGCTGCTATTTGTTTGGGCGTGTGTTATCTCTTACCATCAGGAGAGCGTATCGTTCGTCTCATTATTTTCAAAATATCAAAATCAAAAAGTCATTCATTCAGTTTAGGCCCTGGTAAGGCACTTATGAACGTTAAGTTACATGATTGAATCTACCGCCGGCTCGTAATTACACTTCAACTGAGAAGACTCCGGCAACAAACTCAGCAAGGCCGCCGATTTTATTGTGGATCTTTCTTTTCATATTAGGTTACAGTTTACAGTTATAGATATTAATACATAATGCTTACTACAATTGTCACTTAGCCAGGGGGATGCAAGTGCAGAGAGAAGCTACTACAACCATATATTCCTGTCTTCCACGTAACGACCCACCTTATAGTAGGCTTCGTCAATTAACCTCTGCTTTATAAAATCTTTGAATTTATTATAGGACATTTTAGTTACCTCTTTTTACTTAGAATATAAAATACTTGATTCCATGTTCATCGTGCGAACCGCTGTTCGCTGCCCGAGCTGGTTCCCCGGTAGATAGGTACAGCCCGGGCGCCTTCGAGCCGCGAGGAGTCCCTCTCTCGGCCTCTCCTGGGCCAGCGTGCTCCACCGCAGCATCTTCGCTCGACATCCGGCGAGACGCCGTCAAACGCGAGCATATTTATTTTAAACAAAAGGTTATATGCTCGTGGGTGTATTCAACAGCAAAAAAGCATTTAGCGTGGTGTTCCGGTAGCCTCACTTGTGAGCAAGTTCCATTGCAGGCCAGGCGTGTTCACCATCTTCGACCGCACCGACACAGCAGGTGAGTTGTGGTCTAAAAAACTAACCGAGCTAAGGACGGTTGGGTCGTGCTGGACCGCGAAGCCGCGGTAGGTCGTCAGGTGCGCGGTGAGGTCACCCCGGACTCCTCGAAAAACCCACCAAACAAACGAATTAATTAGAGCACCGAGTACCGACCGCGCGACTCCGGTATCCATCGTTAAACAATCAACAGGATAAAACCTAATCGGCGCGGCTTCCGTTCGCCGGCAGGCGCAGGCGCAGGCGCAGGTGGCGGCGCCGGCGCCGGCGCGTGACGCCATGTAGGTACTCTGCTCTGCTGTACACTGTTTTATATAAGAGTAACGAAACTTTTCTGATGGGAAGAGATAACACATGTCCATGACCATTACAGTGACACACAGAACTGTGAATAGCAAAACAATGTCCAGGACATTTGAGACTAGAGCCCTGTGATGTCGCTGCGGTACCCTTCACAGTAATGTTTCCACACTACTGCTTGGCGGCAGAAGGTGCTGCGGTGGTTGGTGGTTGACCTCCCGCTAAGTTCTGCCACCAAGTATATAGGGGAAACGGTATAGTTATTGGCCACCATACAGTTATTGGCCACTTCTACTTTAATGTTCTAAAACTAGCAACTTTTTGCCGAATGGTTGATAAAATAGAACTACAACGGCAGCACTTTTTAATATCTGTGAAAAAGTATCCATAAAATGCCGCTAGGTGACTTTGTTCTTTTGTGATCTGTAATTTCTTGTAGCTGGTACAAAAACAGGTAAGTTTATTTTAAAAATATTAAGACAGCAGATTTTTTTCATGTGAGATTTTGAAATCTATTTAATGTAGTACAGACATTGAAATCCTATAAAATACACAGCATTTATGCCTAATACGTGAATTTTCGGTACAGATATGATAACATCTTCATATACCCTCAAAATTTTGTTCTGGACAATAACTGTCACGTTATTAAAAAAAAATATAGTAATTGGCCTCCTATGCCAATCACTATGTTTATTATTTATTTCGCAAATAGTATTGTTCGGTTAACAAACTGGTTTCTTTTTTAATATTATGCATCCTATTTAATTCTCATGCATTTTCAAACTTCCTAAATAGTTATTAGCCTAGGCCAATTACTGTGTCATTGAAAATAATAACCAATACAAAAAATAGGCCAATTACTATATTACTACTAAATTAATTTTAAACAAGATCACTGAGATGTTCTTTTTTCTTTTATATCAGGTCCAAGCGGATAAATAGTTATGCCATAGATACCCCAGTACACAAAAGAAGCCCTAGACGAGGCATTAGATAAAATATACGACAAGACAATGTCTTTGAGAGCAGTTGCAAAAAAATATAATATTCCAAGAGGAACTTTACAGTTCAAACTTAAAAACTTGAGTCATTACGAACCGTCTCAGTCGCAGGCCTTCCGAACAAGCCGGTTTCCGAAAAGTTTACAGTACGATAGACCACATCCACACACATAATTTGCCACTATGTTTAGCGTTTGTAGACTATGAGAAAGCCTTTTATTCGATCGAGACATGGGCGGTGGTTGAGTCTCTCCAACGATGCCATATTGACTATCGGTATATCGGAGTGTTGAAGTGTTTGTATAATAACGCCACAAAATCAGTCCGAGTACAGGAGCAGACTTCGAAGGCGATTCCATGGAAAAGAGGAGTAAGACTGGGAGACGTTATATCTCCGAAACTGTTTACTGCCACAATGGAAGATGCCTTCAAGCTCTTGGAATGGAATGGATTCGGCATCAATATTAATGGCGAATACATCACTCACCTTCGCTTTGCCGATATTGTAGTCATGGCAGAATCGACGGAAGATCTCGGCACGATGCTCGAAGACCTCAACCGAGTTTCCCAACGGGTGGGCCTTAAAATGAACATGGATAAGACAAAGATGATGTCGAATACCCATGTTGAGCCCACCCCAGTATCAGTTGGGAGCTCGGTTCTTGAAGTTGTTGACTCATACATTTACCTAGGACAAGCAGTCCAACTAGGTAAGTCTAACTTCAAGAAAGAGGTCAGTCGTCGAATCCAACTCGGCTGGGCAGCGTTCGGAAAGGTGCGCAACGTTTTTTCGTCGGATATACCTCAGTGCCTCAAGTTAAAAGTCTTCGACCAGTGTGTGTTACGTGATGACTTATAGTGCTGAAACGTGGTCTCTGACTATGTGCCTTCTTGATAAGCTCAAAGTCGCACAACGAGCTATGGAGAGGGCTATGCTCGGAGTTTCTCTACGAGATCGAATCAGAAATGAGGAGATCCGTAGACGAAATAGCCCAGCGGATTAGCAAGTTGAAGTTTGCACACATGTTGTTTGTTTGGGCACATAGCACGCAGAACTGATGGCCGATGAGGCTGCAAAGTTCTGGAGTGGAGAGCACGGACCGGCAAGCGCAGCGTAGGAAGTCCACCCACAAGGTGGACAGACGACCTCATAAAGACCGCAGGAACGCGCTGGATGCGAGCCGCTTCTTTATGAAGTCAATGGGGGAGGCCTATGTCCAGCAGTGGACGTCCTACGGCTGAGATGATGATGATGATGATGAAGTGTTTTTTATTAAATGATGATTCTGAACCATCTGAGGGTGAAAATAATAAAAAAAAACATGTTTTAGTCATAATTGATGACAAATAATTATATTTTTGAATATGGCCAATAACTGTCTGATCTCATGGCCAATAACTGCAATAATGTGGCCAATTACTATTAAAATTACATTTTTATTTTTGCGGTAATTTATTTCACATAGTATATTAATAAAAGTATATGTAAACCACCTTGGTTAATAAATATACTCATATAGTATACTATAACCTATTTTTTATTTGCATAAAATCATTTTATTTTATTTTGATTCAAATTTACTATCCGCCGGCCGCTTAACTGGCCAATAACTATACTGTTTCCCTATACATCTACTATTTGGCATGTGATTTATAACCCAGTAGGTGCCTATTCCTGCATGAAATATTGTTGTATACCTACTCGCGCTACCTACCGGTGACGTTGAGTATAAAAAAAGTAGGTATTTAGTATTTATTGTATTAGTAACTGGTTGCCATAGTGCGAGGTACAAGTACAAGGTTCGGGGTCAGTTGGCGTGTGTAATGTAATTTTTTTTTTCTTAATATAAAAACCGGGTTTTTAAGTCATTTTTTATACAAATGACATGAAATAAACTGAACGAAGTAAAATATTTCCATATAATAATGAATATTCCAAAAACAGTGGTATTTTTTATCGGCAGTTACCGGGACATCCTTCGTTTCCTGGACGCCGTGCGGCACTAGGGCTTCGCGGGACCGGGACTCCGCCCCCGTGCACTGCACACCATTACAGAGGGTTATTTAGCCGAAACGAGATTACTCACTCATTTCTTTGCGCGTTTTCCAATCGATGAAATTTTCATGCACTTCAGTTATTCGCGATAAAGGGTAAAGTGGTCGCCTTTCGGGATAGGAACCCCAAGCCTGTATTTATGTCCGCACACAACTCTAGCTCATTCATTTATGACAGCACAGCCGTGCTGACGAGTAAATTAACATAATTTTCTAGATGATTTCCTCGGTAGATCTATTTAGCAGGTCATATAGGTATGCACTAGATATTCTGCAACCCAGCAGTAGTGTGTAAACATTACTGTGAAGAGTACTGCAGCGACATTACAGGGCTGTCGAGATTAAGTATCAAACGTCGATGTCCTGGACTTTGTTTTGTTTCAAAGTTGTGTGTATCGCTGCAATGGTCATGGACAGGCGATATCTCTTACCGTCAGGAGAGCGTCTCGTTGGTCTCATTGCTAAAGGTTCTAGCTGGTAGCTCTCGCATGTCAGTAGGCGGCGCCCACGCGCGCGAGGGAGGCACGGCCAGGTAAGTTTCTCCAAAGAAAACACGTGTTTGAAAAGTTAATTTTTATTCTATTTTTACATAAAGTTGTTAATTTTAGTTTAAATTAATATTATAACAATATTTTAGTCAACGAGCTACGTTTCCCGCGGCCCGCGGTGTCAGCGAACGATATTTACACAAATGAGAAATGCTTAACGCATTCAAACTGAAAACAACGACCGACAACTCTATTACACGTGTATGTTTAATAACACACACGCACACACACGCACGCACGCACACGCGCCCATGGTTACAACCATACAATAACCGTTCTCTTAAAATAGTTCATTCTCTCTTCTGCTTGTGTGTGTGTGTGTGTGTGTGTGTGTGTGTGTGAGCAGACAATATAATACTAGTACACAGCACCAGCGCACACACTAGTTGTTGTCTTTACGTTAGCCATTTCATAATTAAACAATAGATGGCGTTTATTTTCGTGTGAATTCTCATTAGTTGGCCGTAGTACTAAGTGTGTGATGTAGTTGTGTGTGATGTAGATATGTGTGACGTAGTTGTGTATGACGTAGTTGTGTGTGATGTAGTTGTGTGTGACGTAGTTGTGTGTGGAGAAATGACGGATTGCGAGTGTGTTTTCTTCTATCCGTATGGAAGTGAATCATTACCGTCATTTGTGTATTTTGAGCGAATTTGTGGGACATGTGTGTGGGTGTGTTTTCGTGTACATCCATAGTGTAACCATCGTGGGCGAGCGTAAATTTGGCTAAATCATAAAAAAAATAGTGCTGTAGTCGATGCCCTTCGAGCCGGAACACAGTAATGTTCGCACACTACTGCTTGGCGGCAGAACACCTACATTTAACCAAATTGTACGAAAAGAACACGATATTAAAGTAAATAGAAATATTAATATTACCTTGTATGTATAGTTTAATATTAAAAATACAATTTTACATTTATATTCGATTTTTTGTACAAAATTAACTAACTTACTAACTGTACTAACTGTACTAACTGGCGACAGACGTCAATACGGACTATATTTAATCGCGCACCAAAAACGTGATAGAACGCTCATTGACTGCACAGCAAAACGAAACGAGAGAACTGTTGATTATTGTTTATGGCTGACTAGCTAGGTGTTCGACCACAGCTCACCTGATGTTATGTAATGGTGTGGTCGAAGATGGTAAAGCACACCTAGCCTGGAATGGAACTGGCTCTCAAGTGAGGCTGCCGGAACACACCGTTAGGTGCTTGGCTGCAGATTTTCAACTCTCGCGTGGTAGCTAGCCAGCCGAGTACTAGAGAGTACCCTACCACCACGCTATGGTTTCATTTCACCGGCAGCTCAAGCTCATTGTTGGGGTTTGAACCCACGCCCTTCAGCATGCGAACCGACCGCGCTAACCACTGAGCTATCATCGCTACAAACTTATTAATATTATATAATATTAATATATAATATTGTCTCGTCTCCGTCGCCCAATTAAATATTTGTCCGTGTCCATTTTGATTCCAATCAACCCCATAGAATACATCACACACAGTGTTCGTGATGTTCGTGTGTGATTCTCACTTTCAATTATATAAATTCCCATCACAAAAGAGTTTCTTTTTTTATAACACTTAAACTATTTCTCCAGAGCGAGCACGGGCGCGGCTCCTCTGCGCGCGTCACTCCGCTGGCGACGTGGCGGGACAAGGACACAGCCGTCCTCGAGCCGAGCGGCCTCCCTCCCGTTCCCGAAGCCCGAAGGCAAGGGGCTCTAGTTTCCCCCAAAGGCGTCCGACTTCTTCCGTGAAAAAACCTACATCCTAACAAAATCGTTGAGGAATTCGCGTAAACTTTTTCGAGGAAGCTCGTTATGAAATGTTTGCATGTCAGCCTGTCATCCGTTTCAACTGTCACCTGTCAAAGGCGCGAATTTTGATTGAACTCTTTTGATTGCCTACACAATATATAGGCACAGGAACAGCACTCCGTCCGATCTACAGCGGTTCTAGTGTGAGATCGTCTTAACGTCGCCTAAATATCAGTTCGCGAGTGAAAAATCTAATTTAACATAAGCACAATATTACGCGGTGAACTTCTTCACGTTAACAAATGAAAACGGACAAATAGTGTGTTGTATAGTGACTAAAACAGCGCAAGTGTATTCATCCGGCTCGAAGGACCAGACGGTACCCGTTACACCGCCGCAGACTGGCCTGGAGTACTCCTTCGTTGTATCATTGAAGACGTTTCCCGTCATCTAGATCCAAAGGGCGGGAACTCGGCCCTTGACAGGTGACAGATGTATTGAGTTGGCAAAAATGTGTGAACAGTTGTCGATGATTTAACTTCCGCGATTTTGCGAAGTATGCGACATGAACACATCGTCATCATCGGGGAGAAGTTGACGGCGTTTTAACTTTAAACAACATTTATAAGTGAGGCCCACAAAACGTCCCTCAATTAGAAAATAAATGAATCAGGTAAGGGCCCCGGGCCCCGGGCCCGGGCCGGGAAACAGATATTCATTGTAAATAATTCAGTCTCAATATGTGTATTCTTGTGATGCTTGACGTGTAAGTCGGGACATTGTGGACAAGGGACGTTTTAGGAAAAGGTTTTTTGTCGTAGTGTTTTGAGCACTCCCAATAGCAGGTAGTAGTGTGGTCTAGGATGGAGCGCGGTTATTTGGAACTCGAATCGTAACCGTGCCTAGGTTCCGAGGACTAGATGGCGCCACTGTCGTTCACGTGGCGGTAGTGTAGCGACACACCGACAGATGGCGCTCCTCGCCGAGCGTGTTTCCGCGCGGGTGTCGCTGGGCGGGGTGCGCGGGGCGCGGCGGCGGTCAGTCGTGGTAGAGCGGCTCGAGGCGGCGCACGCGCACGCGCTGCCGGTAGTGGTACTCCTTGAGGTAGGCGCGCAGCCGCGCCGGCAGCGGGAGCGCCTCCACGCCTGCGGAGCGACAAACACCCCATTTATATCAAATACCTACCGCTTCTCCTACACGGATGTATCTCGTGCAATGCAATAACCATCTGAAATACTGAACGAATGTTAAGGCGCTATATTCCGTCGTTCCGAGCACGTCTGTTACTGCGGACGATCATCCGAAGTTTTCCTCGTTACTCAAAGGGTAAAACTAAAATCAATTTTGTAAAATCCTAGAAAGTAAGAACTATGTGCGAATGGAGGTGAGGGGAACTGTGACTAGTGTGAGGGCAGCTGTGACTAGTGTGAGGGCAGCTGTGACTAGTGTGAGGGCAGCTGTGACTAGTGTGAGGAGAGCTGTGACTAGTGTGAGGGCAGCTGTGACTAGTGTGAGGAGAGCTGTGACTAGTGTGAGGGCAGCTGTGACTAGTGTGAGGAGAGCTGTGACTAGTGTGAGGGCTGTGACTAGTGTGAGGAGAGCTGTGACTAGTGTGAGGGCAGCTGTGACTAGTGTGAGGAGAGCTGTGACTAGTGTGAGGGCAGCTGTGACTAGTGTGAGGGCAGCTGTGACTAGTGTGAGGGCAGCCGTGACTAGTGTGAGGGGACCTGTGATTGGTGTTATGGGTGCTGTGACTGGTGTTAGGGGAGCTGTGACTGGTTCGAGGGCAGCTGTGACTGGAGTGAGGGGAGCTGTGACCCGGGCGGTACCGTCGTATGTGGTGTGCGAGACGACGGCCGCGCGCGCCAGCTGCTGCAGCGAGAAGGGCGCCGAGCGCGGCAGCGGCGCCGTCAGCATCGGCTCGAAGAACATCACGCACGCGGGGTCCTGCGGGCGCACGACACGCGGCATCAACAAACATTGTACTGTATAACTACATTATCAACCGAGCTGCACTCCCACGACAAACTGAATTCCATGATGAATGACGTTCAGCTCTCATGTGATACAGAAACCTCTGACTAAACAAAATTCATCCTCATTCGTAGCGATGATAGCTCAGTGGTTAGCGCGGTCGATTCGCATGCCGAAGGGCGTGGGTTTAAACCCCAACAAGCTTGAGCTGCCGGTGAAGGGAAACATCGTGAGGTAATAGCGTGGCGGTAGGTAGGGTACTCTCTAGTATTTGGTTGGCTAGCTACCACCCACAAGTGCCGCCAAGCACTTTCCGGCAGCCTCACTTGGGAGCCAGTTCCACTGTTTTCCCATCTTCAACCAAACTTAACATCATGTGAGCTGCGGTCAAACACCAAGCCTGTCAACCGTAAAAAATAAAATCTAGAAATTACGATTTAAGGTTTCTTATTTATTGGTTCCGAGATACATCGATAAACCAACATAAAAAAAAAAAAAAAAAGTTATACCGACTTCAAAAAAAAAACCGCACTAAAAAGCGAATAATAAACTTACTTTACAAAGTATTATTTATCACACCTGCTAGGTACCTACTGATCTGTTTGAAGTCGGTGCAGGCCGACTTCAAACAGATCAGTAGGTTTATGAACAAACATAAAAAAATAATTGAGACCTCCTTTTTGAAGTCGGTTAAAAACAGCACAACTGGAACTCATATTTATTATAAACATACTAGCGACCCGCCCCGGCTTCGCACGGGCAGTAACAATGGGTATAGTAAGCTATCCTTAAAAGCTAGATATATGCCACCGCGGACTTGTCTGTAGATCTATAGAAGAGGAATATCCCGCCATGCATTGTTTTGTTATATCTCAAAAAATAATAATATTATATTAAAAATAATATAATATTAATTATTAAAATAATATTATTATATTATTGAAATAATATAATTTTGTTTATGTTAAAAATGTATAAATTCATTTACTATAGTTTTAAGCAACTCGTGCTCTGAACCCCATAGCACAGGCCACGTTGCCTAGTTTGGGGGTCAACGTTACCTTGTAAATGTTTTGTTTTTTTCTTGTTTGGCAATAAAAATTATTATTATTATTATTATCTCGAAGGGATCAGGCAGCGTTTTCGATGAAAGCTCCCAGGTGGCTTGACTTTATTCGACACTTCCAACAATTATCATCATATTTCAACCAATTTACACAAAACCTTGACAAATGATACACCTGATCGTTCCCCGTGAATGGTTCTATCTGTTGGTGATGGTTTATGGTCGCATGTTAGTCCTGCATACCTTGTAGTGCTCGATGAGGCCGGTGACGGTGGGCGCGGCGAACACGGCCGGGTCGTGCGAGTCGAAGCTGAACCGGTGCTGGTAGTGCTCGATGCGCGCGTGCAGCGAGCGCCCGTACTTGCGGAACGACACGGAGAACAGGTGCTCCTCCTGCGCCGAGTCCCGCAGCAGGAACGTGCCTGCGGAGCCCCCGCCACCTTAGCTTTATGCCGCCTACTATACAAGCGAGGCCACTCGACCTACATACAAGCTTTGCGTACGATTTTATTTTTATGGCTGACAGGCTAGGTGTTTGACCACAGCTCATATGATGTTAAGTGACGGTGTGGTCGAAGATGGTAAAGCACACCTAGCCTGGAATGGAACTGGCTCTCAAGTGAGGCTGCCGGAACACACCGTTAGATGCTTGGCGGCAGATTTTCAACTTGAAGGTGGTAGCTAGCCAGCCGAGTACTAGAAAGTACTCTACCACCACGCTATGGTTTCCTCACGATGTTTTCCGTCACCGGCAGCTCAAGTTCATTGTTGGGTTTGAACCCACGCCCTTCATCTTTCAATACATACAGGTAAGTTCTCTAGTGACCTTTTAAAATGTAATTATAATGCAGCTAGTAGTTCGAGTATTTTTGGAGTGTAATGCACATTCAAAATATTGTTTATTGAATTAAAATTAATATTATCACATTCTGTTGTGTCTTATAATATAAATAAATGAACACACATCTTTCTGACATTATGAATTCATTTTATAATTTTTTTTTAATTCTTTTTAATTTTTTATGCTACTTTTATTATTATTATTTAATTTTTAAAGACGCAGCCCCCGTACAGCCGACTCTTAATAATAATTGTGCAAACTGTTTGACGAGTCCGTATAGAAGCATTTATAATAATAATAATAATAATATAACTCTTTATTGTTCACACCAATTATTACTAAAAACAATATTATGTTAATTATAACATTTATATTATGTTAATTTAGTTAATTTCTATGAATGTAACTTTTTGGACAATAAAGATTATTCTATGGTACTCTATTCATATGAACCAGTGAAAAAAAATATATATATATTAATATGTTTTTGTGTATACATTGAAAAGTACAACACTGCCTTCCGGGTAACGGGTAGCTGATAACGGGTAATAGGTAGTGGGTAACGGATAGCTGGTAACAGGTAACGGGTAACAGGTGACAGGTAGCGGGTAACGGGTAGCTGGTAACAGGTAACGGGTAGCTGGTCACATGTAACGGGTAGCTGGTAACAGGTAACGGGTAACAGGTGACAGGTAGCGGGTAACGGGTAGCTGGTAACAGGTAACGGGTAGCTGGTCACATGTAACGGGTAGCTGGTAACAGGTAACGGGTAACGGGTAGCTGGTAACAGGTAACGGGTAACAGGTAACGGGTGGTGGGTGCTCTACAATGAAGGGTACCTTCCGGCTTGCTGTCCAGCAGGCGCTCGGCCTCGTAGCGGTCCATCTTGCCCCAGTAGAAGCAGCACGCCGTGATCTGCTGCAGGTCCGGCACCAGGCAGTGGATGTAGTCCACCTGCACACACACGCGCACATTCTATGTAAACCAACAGACATGAAGTCCAGGGCATCGCTGCTTTGACCCCCTTACCACTTTGAGATAGATGGTTAGTCTCAACAGCCCTGTAATGTCGCCGCAGTACACTTCACAGTAATGTTTGCACACTACTGCTGGTGCTGCGGCGGCACCTAGACGAGCTCCCGGTGAGGAGATCTACCGCCGAGTACACTTGACGACAATCCCTCGTGTCGTGTTGGAGTGTGACGCAACAGTCAAATACTTATACAACTATATATAATAATATATTAACTATATATAGTATTGAATATTATAGGACACATTACACACAGCGCCGTCTGACCCCAAACTAAGCAGAGCTTGTGTGATGGAAGTCAGATAACTGATAGAATACATAAATACATTTTTTTTGTTGTAAATACATACTTATAATACATACAGAACACCCAGACACAGAACAAACATTTGTTTATACCAAACAAACATTTGTCCTTGGCGGGAATCGAACCCACGCCCTACAGCTCAGGCAGACATACTCCCAATGAGCCAACAGGGCTGTCAATATATATAATACTATTCCAAAACAAACACGCGCGCATGACCGGACCCACGTTTGACTCGCTTTTGTGACTTGGACTGTTATTCAATGTCAAACGTTTATGTTTTGCGTGGTGGTAGGGTACTCTCTAGTACTCGGCTGGCTAGCTACCACACGAGAATTGAACATCTGCCGCCAAGCATCTAACGATGTGTTCCGGCAGCCTCACTTGAGAGCCAGTTCCATTCCAGGCTAGGTGTGCCTTACCATCTTCGACCACACCGTCACTTAACATCAGGTGAGTTGTGGTCAAACACTAAGTACACACTGTAAGTCATTAAAAAAAACTATCCCACTGTTGGGTGCAAGTCTCTTATTGTAAAAAGGATAAAGCCCGCTGGTCAAGTGCGGGTTGGTAGTCACAAATGTTCGAGAACATTAACAACTCATAGACGTGTTGTTTTCCTTCACTGTTTGAAGTCATCCGCAATACACACGACTTAGTAATTTTTTTTTATGTTAAAAATGATGAGACGAACTAGACGCTCTCCTGATGGTAAGAGACAACGCCTGTCCATGACCATTGCAGCGATACACAGAACTTTGAGTAACAAAACAAAGTCCAGGGCATCGCCGATATCTTCTATAGTTATTAATAGTCTCAACAGCCCAGTAATTTAAAACCACACTACTGCTTGGCAGCAGCATATCTGGTACAGCGGTGGTACCCGCCTAGACAACCTCCAGCTAAGGAGATCTACCATCAAGTGAAGTAAAGACAGAAGTGGGCAGGATACGAATCCAGGACTTTCCGACTGGAAGACAGACGGTCTCCCAGCTAAGCTGGCAAAAGTTCAACATAAAACTACTGGTTTTATTTTTTTAAATATCAGATAGGCTTAAGTTTGACGGCCTTCCCACCTGATGTTAATCGATGATGCGGTCTAAGATGGAGCACGCTTGTCTAATGATATTGATTCACTTGATGACGTTTAGATTGTGTTCACCGAGGAACGGCCACTGTGTAGCGGTGCGCGCGGTGGACGTGGAATCGAACGCTGCCTTGGAGTTTTTGGACCGTTGACCGTTCAATAACGGAAGGTACAAGGATGTTGTGAGTGGGGGCGTGCTGTGTGTAGGGGGGGGGGGGGGGTGTACCTGCGTGTGCGCGCGCGCGGGCGGCGCGGGCGGCGCGGGCGCGCGCAGCAGCAGCGCGCACAGCTCCCCGCCGCACACCACCTGCCGGCGGCCCAGCGACCATTACACGAGACCCAATACAAATACATTCATTAATCAAAATACAACAAATTAAAAAAAAACCCCTACGCAATCAACCAAACATAGTTAAGAACCACCGCAAGGAAACTTGCTTTCAAATAAAAAAAATCGCATCGAAATCTGTCCATCCGTTTCAGAGCTACGACGCACAGACAGACATCGACTTCAAACTTATAACGCTCCTCTATTTGCGTCTGGGGGTTAATAGCAAGTGGTCATCCATGACCGTTGCAGCGATACACACGACTTTGAGCAGCAAAGTCCAGGGCATCGCTGCTTTGAGACTTTCGTTGGTCAGTCTCGGCAGCCCTGTAATGACGTCGCGGTACCCTTCAAACAGTAATGTTTCCACACTACTGCTTGGCAATTGAATATCTGATACTGCTGTGGCACCATCTTAGACGAAATACTTATAATACATACAGAACACCCAAACACAGAACAAACATCCATGTTAGTCCTGAGTGGGAGTTGAACCCACGCGCTACAGCTGTACCGAGGGCCCCGTGAAGACGTACCTGGAAGTGCGGCGGCAGGCGGATGGCGGCGTCGGGCGGCGGGTGCGCCTCGCGGCGGCCCTCCAGCGCGGGCTCGCTCTCCGACCTGCACACGTCACGCGCGTTTGTTTATTTGGATCGACACAACATTCATATTCATATTATTTACAGGTGACGACGACGTGCGTACCATGTTGACAATTACAAATGTCAATATTACGTAAATTAATAAATATATCAAGTTTATTTAAGTTAAATTAAACAATAAAACAACATTAGAAAATAAAACAAGTAAATAATTTCAGGCGGCGAAGATTGAACGGGTCGTCACTCCTGCGCGGGGAACAAGCCTCGGCATGCGGCCCGGTCTGCTGGCGACCGGTTCCGCCGCGCCACTCAGGATTGCCTGGATGTTTCTTCCAGGTCCCGATATAGCTCGCGAGCCCCCGCGGAGCCGCGGCTTCAACCCCAAACGGCACAAACAAGTACATCTATATAAATAAGTATATTAGTGCCGCCTGAGGTTCCACTAAAATATAAACAAATTGATTCGATTTGAAGTTTTCAAAGCTGTGAAATCGTGAAAACAAACACATGAATTGGTATAGAGCTTTGAGTCGACTCGTGTGTTTTGTGTTCCTGCGCTATGTGGGGAGGAGGGGGGAGGGGGGGAGGTACTCACGGGCGCGCCGCCACTGAGAGCACGTACACCTCCGCCGTGGGCTCGCCGGGCGCTCTGCCCGCGTCCGCCTCTGTGCGCACCCGCAGCGTACCGGAGCGCGCGCCGAGGCAAAAAATTAACAAAAAGAAAAAAGAATTAAAGTCCAGTCGAGTTATATATCGAGTATAGTCACGTGGCGCGGAAGTGACACGGAGTAGTCAATGATGTCCGGGGTTGGCACACGCTGTGCCGGCCATGTTCGCCGGCGCCGGCGCCGGGGCCGGGGCCGGGGCCGGGACCGGGACCGGGACCCGGGGAGGCAGGCTTTTACTTTTATTCTTTATAATATAACGTCATTTTTTATGGTAATTAATATTTAATTGAGATAGCCTTTTTAGAGTTCCGTACCCAAAGGGTAAAACGGAACCCTATCACTAAGAATCTGCTGTCTGTCCGTCCGTCTGTCGCCAGGCTGTATCTCATGAGCCGTGATAGTTAGACAGTTGAAATCTTCACAGATGATGTATTTCTGTTGCCGCTATAACAACGAATACTGAAAAACAGAATAAAATAAATATTTAAGGGGGCTCCCATACAACAAACATGTTTTTTTGCCTCCTGGGGGGGTTTTGCCAATACTCGCCACGCTTGGCAGGCGGGTTGGCGAGCGCAGTTAGGTGTGATTGTTCAAGGAAGACGCTGCTGCCCATCTTCCGGATTACATCCCTTAGCCGACTCTTACGGCAACCACGGGTAGAGAGGGTGGGGTACTATTCTTACGCCGGCACCACCACGGCATATTTAGTTTATTGTAATTTAATTTATTTTTTAATATTTAATTGACTTGTAACTCTTAGCTATAAGTTAGTGTTATAGCTAAGAGTGTCAGCACGTGTGTGTAGTGTGGTGTGGTAGTAGTGTGCAGCCGGTCGGTACCTGTGTTGAGCACGATGGCGTCGAGCTCGCGGCGCAGCTCCCGCGCGCCCAGCGTCAGCACGGCCGCCAGCCTGCGCGACACACACTTGCTTCATTACACATGTACATACATTATAAACACGCCACGTCTCCACCGTCAGGGTGCGACACAAAACGTACAATTTTAAATGAAAACAAAATTTATAATTAGTTCATTTGCTAGTATGTATGTCTGCTTCAAAAGATACAGGGTGTGGGGTTCGATTCCCACCGGGACAAACATTTATAAGACGATAAATGTTTGTGCTGTGTGCGGTTGTTTTGTATGTATTTACAAAAAAAAAAAAAAAAAGTACTCGTGTATTCTATCGGTTATCCGGTTCCCATAGTACAAGCTTTGTTTAGTTCGGGGCTAGATGGCGCTGTGTGCAATGTACTACGTTTTTTTAGTATCAATTGCGTATTGCCGTAAATTTCAATGTGAAGGAAAACATCGCGAGGAAACTTTAGTGTGGTCGGGCACTCTAGTACTCGGCCGGCTAGCTACCGCGCGAAAGTTCCCGGCAGCCTCACTTGAGAGCCGGTTCCGTTTCAGGTTAGGTGTGCTTAACGTCTTCGATCACACCGCCACTTAACATTAGGTGAGCTGTGGTCAAACACTAAGCCTGTCAACCATTAAAAAATAGAAAGAGTATTAGAGAAAATGTTGCAACGTGGTATTTGTAGCGCGGCCGCGTTACGCTCGGCTAGCCCGAGTGTGTGGTGTGTTAAGTGTGTGGAGTGTGTTAAGTGTGTGGAGTGTGTTAAGTGTGCAGAGTGTGGGGAGGTGACCTGTCATCGCTGACGCGGCGGTAGGCGGTGCACACGCACGCCGCGCGCCGCCAGCGCCGCCGCCGGCACGCACACTCGCGCGAACCCCATCTGTACACACACACACACACACATATATATATACATATCATTTTATATCATCCGAAGACACTTCCCTGATGGTAAGAGATAACGCCTGTCCACGACCATTGCAGCGACACACAGAACTTTGAGAAGCCAAACGAAGTCCAGGGCATCGCTGCTTTGGCGCTCATTGCTTTGAGACTTGCGATAGTCAGTCTAGTTAGGTAACACTATCAAGTGTCGGCGTCGGCGGATGCGCGGGGGTGGGGGGAGGGCTGGCGGGGAGGCGTACCTGTCGGTGACTGCGCTGACGTATCTGTGCACGCTGGAGGGCGAGTCCGCGTACCGGCGGCGCTCCCACGCGCCGCAGCCGCACGCGCACTCGCCGGCTGCGCAAACAAACCGTGTTCATGAATGATTGACTCATGGAGAGCTGTATGATCGGGAGTTGGAGGAGACGGGAATAGAGAGAGGGGCTCACTCACTAGGGGGCCCCCTGCTGCTACAACTCCCAGCAGTTAACTGTTTCTAAATTGCCGGCTTTCTTCGTTAATCGATGTGAAGGGTTGGATGACGATGGAGAACTCCTCGATCTGGCCGCGTGTCGGAGCGAGTGAGTCCAATGATGAACGAGCTTTGTTGATTAGTTCGGAAATCGAGGTGAGGGAAGGGCGGGAAAGTGAAATGGTTTATGTGGTGCTTGAACAAAGCTCATTACACACGGATCCTTCACGTACGAGCTAGGTGTCCGACCACAGCTCACCTGATGTTAAGTGGCGGTGTGCTCATAGATGGTAAAGCACACCTGGAATGGTAGTGGTTCTCAAGTGAGGCTGCCGGAACACACCGTTAGATGCTTGGCGGCATATTTTCAACTCTCGTGTGGTAGCTAGCCAGTGAGTACTGATACCCTACCACCACATGGTTTTTTTTTTCAACGGTAGCTCAAGCTAATCAGTTCAAGAGGTGTAGGGCGTGGGTTCGATTCCCACTGGAACAAACATTTATGTGACGATAAATGTTTATTCTGTCTGGATGATTTAGAACAAATAAAGTATATAAGTAATATATCAGGTTTCTGGCCCGCATGGTACAAGCTTTGGTTAGTTTGGGACAAGACAGCGCTGTGTGTGATGTCCTAAGATATTTATTTCATTAAGAAAATCTTTAAGCAACGACAGCTAAACGCTGAAGAACATCGGCTCGAGTATCTGGAACAGTGGTGGTATCACACATCGGTAGTTGTGTGTGTGCTTACTCTTCCGCGAGGTCTGCTGGCCCATGGCGGAGCAGCAGCGCGCCTCAGGCCCGCGCCGCGCGCCGCGCGCCTCCGCCTACCATCTGCGAACAGGGAACGACACGTCACCGACTACCCTCAAGCAGCTCGGAGCTTGCGGCCGCTGCAAGTGAACTCACTCCGCGCTCCCGAAACCAACACCAGGGAATGTGTTTCACTCTACATCACCGGTTCTGTTGACAATTTGAACATCACTTCTCATCTTGCTTGTTATTGGGTGTCGAGTCCCACACAGGTCCTGCTTTCCCTTCACCAGCATTAACCTTTGTAGCGATGATGGCTCAGTGGTAAGCGCGGTAGGTTCGCATGCCGAAGTGCGTGGATTCAAACCCCAACAATGAACTTGAGCTGCCGGTGAAGGAAAACATCGTGAGGAAACCAAGCGTGATGGTAGGGCACTTTCTAGTACTCAGCTGGCTAGCTACCACCCTCAAGTTGAAAATCTGCCGCCAAGCATCTAACGGTGTGTTCCGGCAGCCTCACTTGAGAGCCAGTTCCATTCCAGGCTAGGCGTACTTCACCATCTTCGACAACACCGTCACATAACATCAGGTGAGCTGTGATCAAACAAATAGACTGTCAGCCATAAAAAAAAACCCTGAGCTACCCCAGCTCCCATGAAGTATCGGAGCGAGGCTCTGGGCAGCTGGCATTGGAAGTGTTGATAATGATCACAGCCGCCTCATGCAAGCTAGTAACAACCCTAGTCCCCACTGTGGCTTCACAGTGGGGACGCCACAACACCACGGCACGGCAGAGTGGGCTATCCGTGGCTCCCAGTATACAGGTGACTGTTCATATTGCAATGGCTACAAAGCCTGCCACAACAAGTATATATAAAGAGAAATAGTGTTATTCATTTTACCTTTAAAACGTAGACGAAACTACGAGGAATGTCCTGGTGAAGAACAAATAAATGAAACAGTGTCATATTGCATTCCAGTGGTACATTAACAACACTCAAGACACATCATCAACATTACAAAATCATCCACAGCTGTCAACACCTGCATTCATATTGACTTTTTAGAAATAAAAGAGGAAGAACCAGCGGCAGCAATATTTAGTTAGTAATATTTAATTTGTGGGTCAGTTCATTTTATCTACAAAGCTAAGTGACTCGGAGCTCTGAGCAACCACTGACTCACAGCATTAATTGAATAGTGGGCACACTAATTGTGCACACAATTAATCTGCCCGCGACAAATTACTGCATAATAAATATAGAGCGGCGAGTCAAGAGTGTTTTGAACTCTATGTTCACAGCTCTGGGATGAAAATTTATAAAGCAGCTCGACAATTGGAATGATTTGGGTAATAGAGCGGTCATTAATGGACATAAAAAAGTTCAATTGGGACCCTATTAATAGGTCCATAATGCCAGTTTCATTGAAACCAAATGTAGTTAGTAAAAAAATTAGTGAATATTTATGTGTCACCGCTGCACACTTGTAATACCCTGCAAAGAATGACTCAAACACAGGCCATAGGTTACATATAAGACCATAGAAATCATAATGTTTATGGTGAACAAAATCTATAGTATAACTTTAAAGAAAACATGTAAAACTGACTTCAAGAAGAAAAAACCATCAGCACTAAAAGCGAATAATAAACATAGCTTACAAAGTATTATTATACCTGCTAGGTACCTACTGATCTGTTTGATGTCCGTGCTTAGCCTAGTGCTTGTTAAAGTAAGTTTATTCTTCGCTTTTTAGTGCTGATGGTTTTTCCTGGAAATCAGTTTTACTTTAATTTCTAGTTAATTTATGTTCACAACAAGAAACTCTTGAACAGTATGAGTCTAGCTAGACTCGCTAAGATTCAAAATCATCTTGCCAAAGACAATTACATCATCCACGTAAACAAAAGTTTTCATTAAAAATGCTCATAAAAAGAAAACACACACAAAGGACCAAAAGACAACTATTCCGCATCAAACTAAAGAAGAATCATGTAAATCGGATATAGAGAATCATATAGAGAACCTCCTCCTTTTTGAAGTCGGTTAACAAACTAATCCCACTCACATTTGATTGATTTCTTGGGGGTTCCATACATCAAAATAAACAAAGGAAATCGATGTCCTTGCGCATCGTTATCATTTTTAATTCAGATGAAGGCTACTAGTTGGCGCCCTATTTCGAGACGTAATTTCTAGATCGCGGTGACGAGATTCTCTGCCCAGCTAGTAACCTTTTTTAACTTTATCATTTTATTTGAGTATTACGGTTGGTACGAAATATAAACGGTTTTTATTTGAATCGGTTTATATTGGCTCTTGGGACAGTTCGCCGCGCTCAACAAAACCCTTATATGTCTGTAAAGATCAAATGTTTGAAAACTATAGTACCTAGGTATTTTTGTTTTCCTTGTGTGGGATTTTTGACTCACAGTCTTATACTCCGACTATAGCTTCGGCCACATCCTACCTAAAGAGTACTTCCAGTTATTGTAGAAACATGGAATTAGACAGAAATCGAGGTATTACGAGCAGAGGGAGCTATATCTATGTGGGTCAAGTGGCAGCACAGATACCAAGCACTGACTGCAACTAGGTTAAGGTTATTAAGTTCCTACACATATTGGTTCACCTATGTGTACCTATGTAAGTGTCACTTAAACTTGATTATTGACCAATTTTAATTCAAGTCGGGTAAATTTAAGTGTATTTTTAGTTTATTCAACAAGTATACTCAGAGCTACCAAATCTCTAGTTATTATTGGAATGTAGATATAGTTATTTATTCTTTTATGTTTATATTCTTGTTATTGAGACACCCCAGATGCTTTTCATCCCATAATCCTTTCCATCCTAAGGTTGCCTGTAAGAGATCGTTCTTAGTGATAAGGTAGTAGGTAGGTAAACTAGTTGTCACCTATTAATTAAGTTTATTTTCTTTTTCTTCTGCATTTTATAATTTTTGGTTAATCAATCAATCTCTTCTATTCTGGCTGTGAGAGCCTACAGAGCTGTGAGATGGCAAAGTTGTTTCATAATGACATCAGATTTAAACTAAATTCTAAACAAATATCTTTTAGCTGAGTCAGCCTGTTTGCATAAATTCCCACACATCATCGAGGACTCTTGTAAGAACTCTCAGATGTATGTAGGTTTCCTCACTGAGTTTTCCTTCACTGTTTGAAGTCAGCGGCAAACACACTCATAACTTAGGGAATACCGAGGTGGGTTTCTAACCCAGGACCTCCAGATTGGAAGCCAAACGGTCTCCTAACAAAATTTCAATATAAATATATCTTTTATACCCTGGAATAATGATTACTTTTGATTCGGGGAAAATACAGATCCCGTATTATAGAGAATAAGAAACCGCAGCGACCAGTACAACTATTTGTTTGTTCATTCTCGCCGAATCACATGGCTAGCTCAAAAAATTAACTCTTTTAGTTCATTTTTGCAATGCTGACTTTGTAGATACAGAGATATCTCGGACAAGGAAACTGTTCCCGCACATGCAGAGCGGATATTTGTTAAGTTATAAAAAGTTCACAAACTTTAGACCATAAAAAATTGGACAAGTTTCAACAGGTTCAATAACCTCGGGTGACCTATTCCATACACTCTGCAACAACTCACGGCGTCGCGGCTTTCCACCAGCTCGCAGAAGCAGACGGCCTGACCGCCCCGAGCACGACTGAACCAAGCCCAGCCAACAGATAAACAACATACACAACACACATGAGAAGTGCAGCCGCCATCTTGGATACAAAACTGCACTTTTCCTGCATTTTTAATACTTATTTTAACTTCGTTTACTTACGTCAGTATCGAATTGGCGAGGGGAATTCGTGTCTTCATTCGGTTTCGAAGTAATTTACAACTATAAATTCGTTTCGTCTCGGTAAAATGAACTCATTTCACATTCACGTATTTTCGTGTATATTTCCAAACACAGTAACTTTACAAGAACTACAAAATAAACTATGTTATTCACAGTTAATTTGCACACGTTATATTACAAATTTACAGGAAAAGTTTACAATTTTAAAAATTATAAGCACACGATCAAAATACACACTTTACCCAGTGAAATCATAGTGACATTTGTTGTTTTTTTTTTAAATAAATAATCGACAACTGTAAGTATACATTATCCATAATGCCTAATTTTTACACGATCTTGTGATATTACTATTTGTCATGTGGGTTTGATTCTAATAATAGTGCAAGTCACACAAAGTTAGTCACGGTTAAGTCCAGTCCAATGCCATAGTAAAGCAATGGTAGCTATGTAACAAGCTTCTACGGAGTCTTGGAAACAACACAAAAAGACACGTTGTGCCACATTATTACACTTGTTCACACAGTTACGAATGATTGGACACACTGTTATTAAAAATGCTACTACTATTCTTGAAGACAGGAACATCGAACTCATGTTTCAGAAGAAATATAATATGCAATAACATAATTTTTTTCACTTTCCCTCCAAAGCTAATTATCATTATATTAATGTCGCCAGACCTACAATTTTAGCTGTAGATCTACGTTTTTTAAGTGTTGTGATTATTATTTTACTTTGTCATTACGAATGAAGTTGAATATAACACCACTACTTTTATGCATAAACACTCGCTAAAACGCTAGTTTTGGAAAAAATACAATGGGACGACAAGACCTTCACCGCGTTCCCGCAAAAAAAGAAACTGACAAAATCGGAAGATACAATTTGGTGTTGCAGCTACTTAATATTATGTATACTTGTGATCATGAAGCTATAGGTATAGCTTCATGCTTGTGATTCCTCTGAGATTATGTATCTGTCATCTACCGAAGTGTAATTAGCCTACTTATTAGCTCGATAGTACCCAGTTGTAACGCATATTGCTCAATGTTTGTAGGATTATTTTTAAGTCTAACGTAAACCTGTTGGCTATATTGCTGTACTGTAGACACCATGTAAGCTGGGCTTGTAGGCTTTACTTTTTTTTACTGCATTTTTAGGTATATTAAATAGGTCTACGTTTAGTCAACAACTTGCCTGATGGAAAGCAACGGTGCAGCCGAGGATGGAGCACCACGAGAAAACAATTTTTAAATTTTAATTAAAAGTAATACTTTTTAGTACAAACAAATACCATAGATATTCATTACAAAGTGTCACTACGTAAACCGTAGACAAAGAGGTGGTTTTTTTTCGTTAGACTTAGTCGTTAGGGCTACCAGATCGAGAAGATTTCGCATGGTTTTAGGTTAATAATTGGTCATTGGCAAAGGGGGGGAAATGTCACTTTGAACTTTTCGTGGAACTAATATATAAATATAAATAACAAAACAAAAACAAAGCTCGAACTGCTGTAATGTGAGATAAGACATGGAATGGTAATAATAAACATTAAAATTTTAACCTGGCTCCCAAAGTTCACAAGGTAGTGTTGTCATTTTAGCGCTTTTGGCACTAGATCTAACGCTTTTTGGTGAAATTGGCACGCAAATTTTAATTGGCTTATTTAGGATCTTTTAGTTTTGGATAAGGCAATACTTTCACTATGTTGTTTTGTGTGACGCGTAATAATTAATTTTAATATTATAAAAAACGGTAAATTTTGGCTTATACGTATATCATTACCTTTTCATACAAATTGTAAAGCTTCATTCATATACAAACGTATATAAAATTATCATTAATAAGATATATATAATTATAGACATTTGCATTTGATTGAACATATTATTTCAATACCCATAACTTGTGTTTTCTTCTTAATTTCAATGTTAGCACAAATCCATCGCTTTTATGATGCGTTGATTTTATCGAATCTAAAGCTTTTTGTATTGCCGTTAGCGTTGAATAGATATATTCATGTTAAGGCAGAGACATAACGGAAAAGACGTAGTTGCAAATAACATAATTATGAACTCTTAAATACTTTGTGATTGAATTTCTTTAATACATTATTGTAAAGATCGTTTATAATTTCAGTGCTTTGATACTTTCTTTTAGATTGAAGTAATGGTGACAAAATATCCTCGACTGTCTAAAGAATGAAATTTCATTTGGCTGACTAATGGTATCATTATGATTTAGTTGTAAATTCTTGGGGAAATACTCATCATTGTGAGGAAAACTCGAAAAATAGAGCTGGCAGCCTTCATAGTAGCCATTTTGTCTTGTCGGTCAGTCGCAAAGATTTGTTGAGGAATCGGCAAAGTTTCGTAAAGTGTTAGCTCGTTGTCGTCATTTTATGGTGTTTTAAACGATGTCCAAGAGACGTATTGAAGTGATGGATCCCTTTATAAAGAAAAAAAGGTTAGCGACGCGTGTTTACTTAATGTTTGTGTCAGCCTGACCGGAGCCATGCTCGATTTCCCAGTTCTTGTCGCCGTCTCCGCATCTCTATGTTTACATATTTAATTGTCATTTGCATCACTCACTGGTTATACTTGTAGTAATAATGAATTAAAACTGATCTCGTGCTTGGTACCTCCGTACACTCATTTGCGCTTCCCTGCCACTAACTGTGCAAAATGGTTTTAAACCTCCACAGTTCCACATGCAATGTCTTACATATAACAGCTCTGTATAATCCAATTAAAGTAATCATTGTGGTACGCTGTGCACGGTATTCGAGCGTCACTGCTCAAATAAAACATTGACAAAGAGATTGTTTAAGACGTAAACATGTTTTTATCGATTTTTAAGCAGTCGCGCTTGGATACATTACTAGCGAGCTCACTCTACTTTCGCAGTTATTTTTTTTTAGATATTAGTTGAGTTAGAGTTTCACACAATTTAATTTAATTAACCGTTGTTCGTAAGTCTGTATGTTCACTAGTGCCGGATTTACATACATGGCGTACTTGCCAGTAGGCTACAAAATGTTTGCCGCCCCTGCTAACCTCTGCAATTCAATACCCTAGTGTACAATCATATTAATTACCTACATTTTCTTTGTCAATGAAATTTCAATGTTATGATTTGTGCTCTATTGTATCTAGTAAGTATTAAGGCTGAGGTTCATCAGAAAAGGATTCAAATCCTGACAATAAGCTCTTAACAAAATAACGAATATGACATTATGACACTCTGGTGATGTCACTTCTATAATATAAAAAATAATATAATTTATGCATAGTTTAATGTTTTATGGCTTACATCAGGGCTGGCAAAGTTTACTAGTGAACATGCCATATTCTACAGAAAAAATCATATAATCATGGCATGCTATCACAGTATGTCTATTAGAATTTACTACTGCACTTGCATCCCCCTGGCTAAGTGACAATTGTAGTAAGCATAATGTATGTATTAATATTTATTACTGTAAATTGTAACCTAATATGAAAAGAAAGATCCACAAAAAAAAAATGCCTTGCTGAGTTTGTTGCCGGAGTCTTCTCAGTTGAAGTGTAATTACGAGCCGGTGGTAGATTCAAACATGTAACTTAACGTACATAAGTGCCTTACCAGGGCCTAAACTGAATAAATGACTTTTGATTTTGATTTTGAAATTATTTAAGAATAAAGTGAGTAAATAATAATAAGTACCTGGATGACCGAGCTTTGCTCACCCCCAAAACCCTCTGCATACTAAATTTTATGAAAATTGTTGGAGCCGTTTCCGAGATTCAGATTATTTAAAGGAATTAGATAAAAGTCAGAAAATAAAACTAGACGCTGTCAACAGAAAACTATTTGCATCTTAAATATGTAAAGCTTTTGTAATGTTTTTATTTAAATAAAGGTAAAATTTCGTGTAATTTTGTTCTATATTACACTCATACATACATGCACGATGTCAAACAATTGAAAATTAAATAGACCCGTAGTGTTTTTAAAATTATTTAGTCACCACTGGCAAGCGTGTCATAGGTTCGCCGTCCCTGGCTTAGATTATAAAGCACTCTGACTGCGACCAAAAGGCTCGGCAAGAATGTTGTTACAGTAATCAACTTGGAGTCCTGTTGATTGCTTGCTTAGAACAACTGTTCTATATTGATTCATTCCAAACACACTCCACGATGACGTGGTGTACGTTCACCGGGCACTTAGGAATAATGCATTTTCCCATTAAATAGGAAAACTTACTATATAGAATGTGCCCTGTATAAATTCTTAAGGCTACTATAGTCATGCCTGCCTACAATATTGTTATTGTGTGTAAACATGAGCATCCAGTAATTGAAAACATTGTGGGCCGACCACAGCATTGTAGCAAGTTATGCTGCACTCAAAATCAAAATTTCAATAGTCAAGTCAAATGTGTTTGGTCAAACGCCTAGCCTGTCAACCATAAAAATCCATGTAAATAGACATAATTTTCCATGTTCAGTGTATAATTTATATTGATGATGTATTAAATTGCAGGGAAGAGAAAGCCGCAGCGGCAGCAAAGGCAGGCGGAGGGGAGTCTTCAGACAGCGTGTCCATCGGGACAGCTCACCCTCCCACCGCCACCAGCACTCCTGGCGTCAACCCTTACACAGGTGAGTGATTAGTGATCCCCTAGTCTGTCTTGTGTGAGATGAACTAGCAATGCTTATAAGTAAGGACTCGTGTCACTGGCGTCTTTTATTTGGCCATGTTTTTATGACAATACTTTGATGTGTGTTGTGGGCAGGCCTACCGCACTCGCAGCGCTACCACGAGCTCCTGCGGCGGCGGCTCGGGCTACCCGTGTGGGAGTACAAGAACGACTTCATGCGCCTCATGAACCAGCACCAGTGCGTGGTGCTCGTCGGCGAGACGGGCTCCGGGAAGACCACGCAGATCCCGCAGTGGTCTGTGGAGTTCGCGGCCGTCACCGCCGGCAAGGCCGCCGGCGTCGCCTGCACACAGCCCCGGCGGGTCGCCGCCATGTCGGTGGCGCAGCGCGTCGCGGAGGAGATGGACGTCGCCCTCGGCCAGCAGGTCGGGTACAGCATCCGGTTCGAGGACTGCTCCGGCCCGCAGACCGTGCTCAAGTACATGACGGACGGCATGCTGCTGCGCGAAGCCATGTCGGACCCCATGCTGGAGCAGTACCGCGTGATCCTGCTCGACGAGGCCCACGAGCGGACGCTGGCCACGGACATCCTCATGGGCGTGCTGAAGGAGGTCATCAAGCAGCGCTCGGACTTGAAGCTGGTCATCATGTCTGCGACGCTGGACGCCGGGAAGTTCCAGCAGTACTTCGACAACGCGCCCCTGATGAACGTGCCCGGGCGGACGCACCCCGTCGAAATATTCTACACGCCGCAGCCGGAGCGGGACTACCTGGAAGCCGCCATCCGCACGGTCGTGCAGATACACATATGCGAGGAGATCGCCGGAGACATCCTGCTGTTCCTCACGGGCCAGGAGGAGATCGAGGACGCCTGCAAGAGGATCAAGCGCGAGATAGACAACCTGGGCCCGGAGGCGGGCGAGCTCAAGTGCATCCCGCTGTACTCCACGCTGCCGCCGAACCTGCAGCAGAGGATCTTCGAGGCGGCGCCGCCCAACCGGCCCACGGGCGCCGTCGGCAGGAAAGTGGTCGTGTCCACGAACATCGCGGAGACCTCGCTCACCATCGACGGCGTGGTGTTCGTGATAGACCCGGGCTTCGCCAAGCAGAAGGTGTACAACCCGCGCATCCGCGTGGAGTCGCTGCTGGTGTCCCCGATCAGCAAGGCGTCGGCGCAGCAGCGCGCGGGCCGCGCCGGCCGCACGCGGCCCGGGAAGTGCTTCCGCCTGTACACGGAGAAGGCCTACAAGAACGAGATGCAGGACAACACGTATCCCGAGATTCTGAGGTGATTTAGCCCACGGTTCGGTATCGCACTATACTTTTTCAGTGTTTTTCCTCGTGTTTCGGGTGTTGTGAATGAGCCGAGCACTTCTACACTTACAGGCCCGACACCTAAAATATGGCGATAAGGCCGCCCATCTTTGCATTACTGAAGCTGTTTTGTTTTAACCACTATGATTTGTAGTGTGCACAATAAAGCAGTATTTTTCGATAGTTCTCGTGCTATGGAGCCGATTTGAAATGAGCAGCGGTCAAACACCAAGCTAGTCAACCAAACTAACCCGACAACAAAAAGAAAGTAGGCCTACAGATTTTTATGTTTGTACTCTGATTACTTTGTAAATTGCAGTATTGTTGTTCTGCCGCTTCTTTCTTATTCTGTCTCAGGCCCCGGGCGCCCGAGCAGTGACAGTAAGCTCTATACATCGGTGAGCAGTGGTCAAACGCTTGTCAATCATTAGTATTATTTGGGCACCGGGCAGCGTTCTATTCACAACACCCGTGGCTGTATCTCATGTCGGAACGTCCGGCCGGTAGGTGGCGTGGTTGCGTCGTAAGTGACGTGGTGTGTAGGCCCTCACGGCACTCACGGCCTCAGCGGAGCCGCAGGTACGCCAGTGTCTAATGCCTTGCCGCATTGTGTTCCCCCCCGTTGCAGATCGAACTTAGGATCTGTAGTTTTGCAGTTGAAGAAGCTGGGTATCGATGATCTGGTGCACTTTGACTTCATGGACCCCCCGGCGCCCGAGACTCTCATGCGGGCCCTGGAGCTGCTCAACTACCTCGCGGCCCTCGGTGAGTCCCCCTCCGTGACGTCGCCCCGGCGGACTGCACGACACTTTATCTTCTTAGATCTTTAATCACGAGAGTTATTGCCTTCTCGCTCTCGCCCACCTTTGTCTCGCTTCCAGCCTCCGTCGAATGGAGCTTTATCATTTTTGCCAACTGACAGTAAACGGTGACCGCCGCCGTGGGTAACATAAAACTACTTCCCATACAAAATACGATACCAGGTCGATCGGACGTGTATAGATGGCGCCACTCTCTGTGCGAGTGCGCGCTGCGCGCCGCGCCTCCTAGCAGTGAAGCGGCTAATAGACAGATGGCGCTGCTTTTTGAGCGAATTTCCGTTTGTCGGCGACGAGGTCCAGGAGACCGTGGGTATGATGTTCACACGCCGAAGAGCGTGGGTTCAAACCCAACAACGAGCTTGACCTGCCGAGGAAACCATAGCGTGGTGGTAGGGTGCTCTCTAGTACTCTGCTAGTTAGCTATCACACGAGAGTTGAACACCTGCCGCCAAACATCTAAAAGTGTGTTACGGCAGCCTCGCTTGAGAGCCAGTTCCATTCCAGGCTAGGTGTGTTTACTATCTTCAAATACTAAGACTGTCGACCATAATAAGAAATTCAGTATTAGACCCCAGCCAATAGTTGTGTATGCTGGACGCGCGCTGGGAATCGAACCTCATGCAGACCTGTTCGTGGCGGCGCACGGAAATATTGGAAGCTTTTTTTAACTGTCATTTTGCATGTTTGCTTGACATGGATGGACATCGGAATCGTATTAAAGCTATTTTTCTAATAGCCATGTTCAGTTATATATTTTTTAGGTATATAAAGATGAATTGATAATTGCTGGTTTCTCGTGAGTGTCCTGCACAGCATCAGGCAGGATGTGGTCAAACGCAAACCTATTACATATAAAAAAAAAAAAAAGTTAAGAAAAGACAGATAATTTTTTTGCGTAAAATAGAACGCTTACTTTTAGAAACGGAACTAATCCCCCCTCAACCCCCCCCAAGTTCAGTTTCTGCAGACATAAAGCTTGTGCAGCAGTGGTCGCGAAAAAATAATATCTTTTGTCCCTCATTGCGTTCATCGCGAAATATTAACGAGTTAGGGCCGGCGCTCAGTGACGGCGCGGCGCGGCATGGCGTGGCATGGCAAAGGATTTTATTACTAATCAAGTTATTTTGAATCTTATTTCAATGAGTTTAGAATTTATTTTACTTTGCTTCGATACCACGATGCCGCGAAATGACGCGACGTGCCGCGGGATGCTGCGGCATGACGCGACGCGCCGCGGGATGCTGCGGCATGACGAGTCATGCCGTTTCATTCCACGGGTTGCCGCGGCGCGCCATTGCGTGTACTGCGAGACGTATGGGTCACATTATGTCTAGGAGTTATGATTGCTAAGCTAGTTGAAATAAGGTTGAAACTTGTGCAGCGGTCATTGCGGTTAATGGGGCGCAGTCCGGTTGGTGCGCGGGGGCAAGGGAGGGAGAAGACGCACTGGCGCGCGCGTTTTTGTCTCTCACACTGAAATAGCAAAACTGATTGATGCCAGAGTGCCTGGGCTTTCAGCAGGATGCCACGGCATGCCACGGGATGCCGCAGTAGTACCTGCCGCGTCATGCCTTGCCACGCCGTCAGTGAGCGCCGGCCCTTAGAGGCAGACGAGTCGTTAGGAGGGAATTTTTTATGATAGATATTTCAATGGTTGTGTTTTAGATGGACTTTGTTGTAAGTTGACGTCGGTTCAAATCCCGCAGGAGGTCGTGTAACTGGTGGCAGGTGGTAGATAGATAGATTCTTTATTGTCATAGTAATTAATCTGTTATTATCGCGCGTATAATGATGGTTTCGTTCGTGTACTCGTCGGGTTTTTGGCGCAGAAATACAGTTTTAGTAAATTTAACAACAAAGTAACATTTTACATTATAATTTAGTATTCTTATACAAATATATTAATAAAAGCTGTATAGAGGCTAAGTAAGTTTAAGCTGTAAGCTGTAGGTCTCCGCAGAGAGAGCGGGAGAGAGTAGGTGTTTATGCAAAGTTAGTTCCGCCAAATAATATAGATGGCGTTGTAAAAACTTAAAACGCGCTAACGTTTGGAGTTACTGCGAACTAAAGAGTCTGTTTTTTTTTCTCTTTCTTCTTGGCATCGTACTCTGTGCATTCTGCCAGTTTCAATGGTTCTATATTTTGTGAGTAGTCTTCATTTTCAGCTTCTTTATCATCTATAGTTACAGTCAAAGTCTAGTCTTGATCAAGTCCAGTCGGTCCCAGTCAAATCAAGTCATGCCTTAGTAAAGTAGTGGCGACTTTACTATAAGCTTCTGGATGGAGTTTTGGAAGCAACACTAAAAGTCATGTTTAACCACATTATATCATTCTCCCACACTCGCGCTTGTAATTCGGCACTTTATTAATAAAACACTAGTTTTAGAAAAAAATACAATGAGGCGACACGACGCTCACCGCGTCCGCGTCCCCGCCAAAACCCCCAAAAAGAGTGTGTTGTGGGTTTATGAATAAATGGAGCTCGTACCGCTGGGAGGGGTTTCAACCCGCTACACTACTACAGGACACTACACCCAAACATTACGAGCGCGCGGTTCGGTTCGCAGACGACGACGGCAACCTGACGGACCTGGGCGCCGTCATGGCGGAGTTCCCGCTGGACCCGCAGCTCGCCAAGATGCTCATCGCCAGCTGCAACCACAACTGCTCCAACGAGATCCTCTCCATCACGGCCATGCTCTCCGGTAACTCCCCCAGGGCTTGCAGTCTGTCGGGCGCTCGTACCGCGCAGGCGGACGGTGTGCTGTCGTACAGCTATTTCCCGCGTCTAGAGTGTCGCTACGGAGCCCGGGGGCTGCACTGCGGACACTCCGCCGGAATATCACACTAATACTAGCAAAAGGCTGAGCTTTGTGAGGACTCGCGTAGTTTTTGTAACGGATAATCATTTTTAAGACAGTTGTTATTTTACAACCTGCTTCTAGTGGTGTCATCTAGTATTGAGTAGATTAACTACGATGTATTTGAGTATCGAGTTTAGTTCTGTTGCAGCGATGTTAACTCTTTGGTTTTCTAACAGATGGCGTTAGTAGTACAATAACATTCTATCCAATGAATACAAAATTGTTAATGTTTATTTTTTTAATGGTTATAAAATTATATTTTTTTTGATAGATAACACATCTAGATATGAAGTTAAATGACTATGTTAAAGCACAAATCTATAGTCGGGATAGTTTTTCAGTAGAGTGTACCACAACAGTGCTCAGGTTATGGGATAGTGTTAGTTGTTGATTATAAAGGTGAAAGTTTGCGACTGTGTTTGTACGCTTGTTACTTTATCACGCTCAAACGGCTGGATCAATTTTGATGAAATTTAATATGTAGGTACCCTGGATTATCACTTGGCTTACTTTTTATCCCGAAAACAAGCGGGTAACACCGCGGGGCGAGGCTAGTCTAAAATAAACTACACACATTGATGTATGTTTTTTCACGATTTAAAAGCGCGCGCACGATGTCAAATTCTATACAAACCACTGCAAAGAATCGGCCTCACTTGAGAGCCAGTTCTATTCCAGGTGTGTGTTTGCTATTATCGGCCGCGATGTCACTTAACATCAGGTGAGCTGTGGTCAAACACCTAGCCTGACAATCATCAAAAAAAAAAAACTAGGTTAGAAGAAGCCGGCGATGAAATAGACAATATATTAAGAGTTGTTGAAGGGGTCTCGTGGTCGTGGTGTAATATATGTGTTTGTGTGTGTGTGTGTGCGCAGTGCCGCAGTGCTTCGTGCGGCCGAACGAGGCGCGCAAGGCGGCCGACGAGGCCAAGATGCGGTTCGCGCACATCGACGGCGACCACCTCACGCTGCTCAACGTCTACCACGCCTTCAAACAGAGTACGCACCGCCAGCACCTCCCACCTCCCACCTCCCACCTCCCACCTCCGCCCCGCCCGGGACAAACATTACGTACAATAAATTGTGTATCAGTTATCTGGTCCCCGTAGTACAAGCTTCGCTCAGTCTGGCGCTAGATGGCGCCGCGTGTAATGTCCTATTTATTCACTTATTCATATTCTTTAATCGAAAGTTGCGGCAATCTAGTCGGGAGATTGTCTAGCTTCCAATCTGGAGGGCCTGGGTTCGAATTCACGGCACCTCGTGTCTTTTCTAAGCTATGTGTATACCGTTACTTAACGACAGGTGAGCTGTGGTCGAACACTTGTCTGTCGGCCCTCGTTTAAATCGAGTCGTAGGTAAGTCAGACTATAGTCTGGTCATGGCCTTGAGGCCGTGACTCGGCTAGTCGTGTTTGACCGCGTCACGTGGCCTGCCGCATGATTCGGGACTTTTTAATGAAAACTTCATATTTTTTTAAAGTTAACACCAATGTCACAAGTTAAGTCCGTAATATTTGTAGCGATGATGGTTCAGTGGTTAGCGCGGTAGGTTTGCATGCCGAAGGGCGTGGGTTCAAATCCCAACAATGAGCTTGAGCTGCCGGTGAAGGAAAACATCGTGAGGAAACCATAGCGTGGTGGTAGAGTACTCTCTAGTACTCGGCTGGCTAGCTACCACACGAGAGTTGAAAATCTGCCGCCAAGCATCTAACGGTGTGTACCGGCAGCCTCACTTGAGAGACAGTTCCATTCCAGGCTAGGTGTGCTTTACCATCTTCGACCACACCGTCACTTCACATCAGGTGAACAGTGGTCAAACACATAGCTTGTCAGACATAAAAAAAAAAAAAAACAATATTTGGTTATGAGAGTTTTAAACACTAGTCACATGTCAACATAGAAAGTAATATTGTAGAGTATGTATGGCAGAGCTCCGCGGCGTCTGTTACATGGTAATGTTTCCCGGAACAGACATGGAGGACCCGCACTGGTGCTTCGACAACTTCATCAACTACCGCTCGCTCAAGTCGGGCGACAACGTGCGCCAGCAGCTCTCGCGGATCATGGACAGGTGACGCTCAAACCGCGGCAACCTCACTTGAGAGCCAGTGCCATTCCAGGCTAAGTGCGCTTCGTCGCTGAACATCAGATCTCTTGCTCACACCGATTACAAACAATTAGAGCCATTAAGGCGCCATGGCGACGTCGCCGGCCACGTATCCAAGCAGTTAATAAATCCGTCGCCAAGTTGGATACTCTGGCGGCCAGGCGCCGTTGCCACCATGATGTACGCGGTAAACCGCACCGCGCTCGCTGATCCAATACTTACTTACTTTTATTGTAAATACATACAGAACAAACATTCATACTTACACAAATGTTTGTTCCGGTGGGAATCGAACCGATGCCCTACAGCTCTTGAAGCAGATACACCAGCGAATGAGCTAACTGGACATGGCCAATAAATAAACCGGTCAAGACCACACTATTGCTTAAATTTTAATTTAATTTCTTTTTATAATGTTTCCAAGTAACTAAAGACTCATTAATACATTGATTAAAATTAATAAATATACATTTACAAAAAAAAAAAACTGTAAAATAATAACTTAAAAAAAAAAGTCAAACTGATTCAAGAAAATAATATTAGCACTGCAAAGCGAAAAATAAACTTACTTTACAAAGTATTATTACACCTGCTAGGTACCTACTGATCTGTTTGGAGTCGGTGCTTAGCCTAGCCTAGGTGCCGGTGCTTGGCACCGACTTCAAACAGATCAGTAGGTACCTAGCAGGTAAAAATGTTCATAAAATGCAAACAACTGGGCCAAATGTTAAATTTGTATGGGACCAAATGGCAACTATTTCGCATTAAACTAAAGAAGAATCACGTAAATCAGATCATAAATCTCAGAGTAATCGGTGTGCATACATTAAAAAAAAGTACCAATCAAATTGAGCGCCTGCCACACAAATAGCATCTGGCAGAGTGTGGGCCCTCGCAGACCTATATTGCACAGTATGCCTTGTTTGGTAGTGCTAACACTGTATGTCCCTTGCAGGTTCAACCTGAAGCGCACGAGCACAGAGTTCACGAGTAAAGACTACTACATCAACATTAGGAAAGCACTCGTCAATGGGTTCTTCATGCAGGTACTGCTCAGCGCTGGGTACAATGGGACTTGGATATTATACCTTTACTTGGTGGTAGATCTCCTTAGCAGGAGGTCGTCTAGGTGCCACCGTAGTACCAGCAGTAGTGTGTAAACATTACAGGGCTGTTGAGACTAACCTTCGCAAGTCTCAAAGTAATAAACACCAAAGCAACGATGCCCTGGACTTTGCTACTCAAAGTTCTGTGTATCGCTGCAATGGTCATTATCTCTTACCATCAGGAGAGTGTCTAGTTCGTCTCAATACTTTAAAAAAATGTTTCCTCAAAAGCAAACACCACGAGGTACTGCAGATATTGTAATCGTTCAAGGAGTGTGAAGTGGGGGCGGTCATTGTGAAGGGAAGGGAAGGGCCATTGTGTTAACTTGAGTCATTCTGTAAATATCATGTCCTTCGATACAGGTCCTTCCCACTGCAGGCTCACCGAGGACCTGAAAACCTAATCAGGATGACCTCGTGTTAACGAACAAACGAATATTCGCTCAAAAAGCAGCGCCATCTATCGATTTCCCGTTTTACTATTACGAAGTGAACTACAATAAAACTAATTAATCAGATACATGTACAGAGAGTGGCGCCATCTAGTACGTAGTGCCAGACTTTGTATGGGATGTGTCCGGACTAGTATGATGTGTGTGTGTATGTGTAGGTAGCACACCTGGAGCGCACGGGGCACTACCTGACGGTGAAAGATAACCAGGTGGTGCAGCTGCACCCCTCCACCTGCCTCGACCACAAGCCCGACTGGGTCATCTACAACGAGTTCGTGCTCACCACCAAGAACTACATCCGGACAGTCACCGACATCAAACGTGAGTGCCCACACCAACATCAAACTACTACCCACAACGACATCAAACTACTACTCACACCGACATCAAACTACTACCCACACCGACATTAAACGCTACTACCCACACCGACATCAAACTACTACCCACACCGACATCAAACTACTACCCACACCGACATCAAACTACTACCCACACCGACATCAAACTACTACCCACACCGACATCAAATTACTACCCACACCGACATCAAACTACTACTCACACCGACATCAAACGGTACTACTCACACCGACATTAAACAGTACTACCCACACCAACATCAAACTACTACCCACACCGACATCAAACTACTACCCACACCGACATCAAACTACTACCCACACCAACATCAAATGGTACTAATCACACCGACATTAAACGGTACTACCCACATTAACATCAAACGGTACACTTACTCCGACATTAAACGGTACTACCCACATCAACATCAAACTATACTGCTCACATCGACATTAAACGGTACTACTCACACTGACATCAAACGGTACAACTCACACCAAGTGATGTTCCCAGCGGAGTGGCTGCTCAAGATAGCGCCGCAGTACTACGAGCTGAACAACTTCCCCGCGTGCGAGGCGCGCCGGCAGCTGGAGCTGCTGCAGGCGCGGCTCGAGTCGCGCCCCTTCCAGGAGGGGTTCTAACCCCGCACCCGCCAGGGGGCGGTGACTCTCGCACCCTCGCCTCGGAGCGGGCCCGGCGCGCGCGCCCCGGCCCCGCGGGACGAGTGCATAGACTTTGTATTAGGCGCGCAGGGGACCGCCGGCCGGCGCGCGCGCCCCACGCAACAACAACACTACTATTCATGAAATAATATACTGATATGACACGTTCGGCGCAGTTTTATTTTGAACCGACTTCACATGAAGCTTGTCCTGTCTTCACATGCTGCGGTGCGAGTGAATGTTCTTCAACTTTACCTTCCGGGCTTCTGCGGTGCTGTGCTGCCACTATACTCAATGTCGGCAGATAATTACTGTTCTGTTAGGAGTCAGTTAATAATAATATTCAATTTATTAACTTGTTTTGAGAAAATGTGCTTGTGTTACATACATAACATATACATTACATTTATACGTTATTTGTATACAAAATAAACATTACTTAAATATAAGTTAATAAAAAAATAGTTTTAATAACTCATTGGAGGCCCTAGCTCCCGCAATAAGATACCCTGAGTTTGTATGTGTATGTGTGTGTGTGTGTGTGTGTGTGTGTGTGTGTGTGTGTGAGAAAGAGGGTGTGGATGTTTGTGTCTATATTGATGAGTGTGATGCTTTCCATATGTTTATAATATTGTTACATTATTAATTTTCATCTAAGTATCGCAAAGGGCAAATACAGAACGTCACAAATTATGTACAAGAACCCAATAAAAATCAAAATTTATGGATTATTTTACTAAGGACGTACACAGTCTCGTTGAAATAAAGAGAAGTTTTTTTTTAATTGTAATGCGTTCGTCCGTCAACTCACCCGATGTTAAGTGAAGATGCGGTCCGCGGTGGAGCACGCTCGTCTAGAAGAAACCGATTCACTCGCGACTTGAAGGCACCCAGGTTGTGTCTATCAGGGAACACCCACTCTGACAATTCGTACAATAAAGTAGATTCAAACCGTTTAGTTCAAGTTTTTGGAATATCTACCGTGAAGCGTCGCCGCTTCTTAGAGCTCCTGGCCGTCCGATAACAACACGGGCAGGTGGAATTAGACCATGACCGCGCACAGAGCCCTGCCCAGACGTCCCCAAAACGCTGGCTGCGTTCCCGCGCTGGATGGCCCGGGATATTTGCCGGGTCGAGAACCAGCCGACCGAGGATCTCTTCCCTTCTCTCTTTATTTATTAAGGTACGCCAACAGCACACATATTGCAAAAAAATATTAACACTTGCAATAATAATAATTGCATTGATGCGCAAAAACAGAACACATTGGTCGCGCTCGCGGCCGTGGCGGCGGTGGCGACGGTGGCGGCGGTGGCGGCGTGTGTAGCCTGTGTAGTGACGCTGTATGTATGCTACGCTGGCGTGCGGACGAATAGTCGAGCTCAGTGCGACCTACACATCTAGCCTGGAATGGAACTGGCTCTCAAGTGAGGCTGCCGGTACACACCGTTAGATGCTTGGCGGCAGATTTTCAACTCTCGTGTGGTAGCTAGCCAGCCGAGTACTAGAGAGTACCCTACCACCACGCTATGGTTTCCTCGCGATGTTTTCCTTCACCGACAGCTCAAGCTCATTGTTGGGGTTTGAACCCACGCCCTTCAACATGCGAACCGACCGCGCTAACCACTGAGCTATCATCGCTATAAAGGAACTCAAGGAAGGAGGTCGTGGAACTCTTGCCGGAGTCTGTGTTCCCTGTTAGGTACAATATGGGCGTCTTCAAATCTAGAGTAAATAGGTTACTTCTAGGTAAGCGTGCTCCATCTTAGACCGCACTACTGCATAACATCAGGCAGAGTGTGGTCAAACGCGAACCAATTTTGAATTAAAAAAAAATATATGTACCTAAGTACTTATATTTTGTTCACTGCGTAAGCTTCCAATCCAACGCGACACCTGGTTTCATACTCAGCTCACGGGGTTAGCAACTCTCTAGATCTGTGTTTGACCACAACTCACCTGATGTTAAGTGACGGTGTGGTCGAAGATGGTAAAGCAGAAATTTACATACATACAAGATAAGCACGAAAAACATGACCTTCTTTTTTTTTAAGAACAGGTTTCGTCAAATAAAAATATAAAACGAAAAACATAATTGCCCCTATATTCTACTATTGGTCAGAAAAATTTATTAATTTGTAATCAAGTCACCAAAAAGTCGTCATATATACTACAGGTCCTGAAGTGGGCGGGCTTATAAAATAATGAGGGTCTCTCCATCCTCGAAAAAAACACAAGTTTTGGAATATAATTGTTTTTATTTTTTTATTGTTGTTAGTCTAGTTGTTTGACCACAGCTTTATTATAATATTTTTTAAAAAGTCTTGGTTTTCTATGTTTCAAGTCTATACTGAATTTATCGATTTATACGTCTTGGTGGATATATTGTGGAGCGGGCAGTAGACGCGGGCCCGGCCGCCGCGCCGTGAAGTGACGCCGACATGTGGATATACTTCGCCATTCCAGGCCATTATGTACAAACATGTCACGAGCCCGACTCCGCCACTGGCTCGTAGAAACCTAGATCAAACGGTTTTTAATTCTACCACCGAAAATTCCTCTTGTGAAGTTGACATTTCTTACCTTTTTGACAGCTTTATAGCTAGGGAGGTGACCGATGCACCGTTAGAGTTGTGAAACGTCACAAAAGCCATAAATCAATTGAATTGATGAACGCGTTAACTAGGACCGATTATGCCACAATGTCATTGCGTCGCATATGCAGTAGTTTCATGCACGACGCCTCGCGCATGCCCCCGCCCCCGCCCCCGCCCCCGCCCCCCCCTCGCCCCGGGTGACGCGGGGCCGCGAGGACAGATTAGCCTCGTTATCTTTTATTACCAACTGAATCGAAAATGAGGTCGTGATCGTTGATTATTCGCATGTGAGCGCTGTCACCCGGTGACCTTGTTGCGGGGCTCGGGGGCTCGGGGGCTCGGGGGCTCCGCGGTGCATGCCACGTAGCGCGGGAGCCTCCGCCCGCTTACTATCACTAATAATAATCAATTCGTATCGGACGACATTTAGCCCCTAAGTGATGCTTGTACTATGGGACCCAGATACCTGATAGATAGGTTTTAGTAGCGATGATAGCTCAGTGGTTAGCGCGGTTAGTTCACACGCCGAAGAGCGTGGGTTTAAATCCCAACAGTGAGCTCGAGCTGCCGGTGAAGGAAAACATCGTACACTTGAGAGCCAGTTCCAGGCTAGGTGTGCTTTACTATCTTTGGCCATACCGTCATTGACAGATGAGTTGTGGTCAAACACCTAGCTTATCATTATCAACCGTACGAGCTGGAGGTCGCGGCGGCGCGGCGTGCAGCAGTAACGAGGCCGGGGGCTCCCGCGCTACGCGGCGCGTGGCGGCGCGTCGCGTGCGGCGGAGCCCTAACTCCAGCGCTGCGTGCGCCCGCAGGCCGCCTGTCGCCGGGGACCGCGCCATGCAACACTGCACTAGCAAACATTAGGTACTCCACACATTTCATTTTACAGACTTTACTCATGTTGATGTTGACCCTCGACCGGCGCGCAACTACAACAACAACAACAACAACAACAACAAATAACTCGTTTAATTATTGTTTATATATTTACACGACTAAAAAAGTTATCAAGGTTCATGTGTGTGTGTATGTGAGTTTGTTTGTTCCTCCATAACTTGTAAACGCATGAACAGATTTGGATGTATGGGTGTCGTTACAAGCCTTACATCCCGAGCTATAAATTAAAAAAAAAATGTATTTGTAGGCATTTTTATTTAGTCAATAAAGCTACTTTTAAATGTTCCTTGATGTCAATGTTTTGTAACCTGGCGCGGTTCTAACTCGTTTTAGTTGTATGTATGCGGGATTACTTCCGTTCAGCTACATCGAGTACTCCGGCTGTAGTTTCCATCCGGTGGCCTTCTTCACGGAGACAAGGCTGAGTGCAGCGGACGCGCGGGGACGCTTCGCCCGGGCTGTAGTCGGAGTAGGTATCCGAGATCATGAAACGCGAGAGATCCCGCGTTTGAAACCGCTCGACATAGGCCTCCCTCATTGACTTCCATAAAGGCCGGTTGGAGGCGGCGCATCCTCGCATCCAGCGCGCTCCTGCGGTCTTTATGAGGTCTACTTAAGATATTATTTTGTAATAAAATAATATTTGATAAATTAACCAGCCCTTCAGTTCTACTCGAAGAGAACAGCAGAATCGTTGATGCTCTGCTACGAATTCAGAGTAAGAAGTGCTTCTCATTGAACTTGTGAACGTTTTAGCGCCAGATCCTCTTACCGACACCCGGCGGCGTGGAGTCTGCCGTCGTTCGGAAACCTACGCAATGTTTTTAAATGGTATTTTTTTAATAAACAGATCGATTCCGTCGTGTTTTTTTGTTTGGTCAAGGGGTACATCAATATATTATTACAGCGCGCGGCGCGGCGTGGCGCCGTGCGGCGCGGCGTGGCGCCGTGCGGCGCGGCGTGGCGCCGTGCGGCGCGGCGTGGTGCCGTGCGGCGCGGCGTGGTGCCGTGCTGCACGCCGCGCTCCCCGCAGATCGTCGCGAATCGCCTCCGGTAGCATTATATTTTTTACGACGTCCCCCCCCTGTCCCCGGCCCCCGGGCCTCCCCGCCCCCGTGCCTAGCACGGCTGGTAGCGCACAGGGTGCTCCGCGTCGCGAACGACTCCCGACGACCCACGTCGTACGGAAAACAGCGCCCTCCGCCCTCGTCGTCGCGACGACCCGGGCCTCACCGCTAAGTATTTTATTTAAGTAAAACATCGCATGCTTATTATAGCTACAATTGTGCGGTACTTGTAATCGTGAGACCTCATGTAACCACGAGTTAACGCGAATAAATGTCTGGCGCCGGGCGGGGCGGCCGGGCGGGGCGGCCGGGCGGGGCGGCCGGGCGGGGCGCCCGGGCGGGGCGGCCGGAATCCCGGGGAGTTCCCCTTTGTCGAAGCCGCGCGAGATAATCAAACGAGCGACGTCCGCGGTCCGCCTCGCGTCGCGTGTCGGAGATGTCGCGGAGCACCCTGTGCGCGCGGCGGCGCGGCGGCGCGGCGCCGGGGCTCCGGCGGCGCCCGCACACCGCGGCGCGGCGCCGGACTCGCAGGTACTGCTCCCGCTCCCGCGTCCTCTCCCACTACTCCCACGCGGACTAGCCGTGCTTCAGATATTTACCCGACTACGCAAAAACTGGAATCACATTTCAGCGTTCAATATAAGGTTCCGCTGGAAGGAGGTCGTGTGGAGACAGTCGGGAGAGCAGCCGACCTGTACGTAGCAGAACACTGCGTAACATTTAATCGTAATAAAGTGGTGTGGTGTGGTGTGTGCATTTCAGCTCAATTTTCCCGCGGGTTCAAGGTCGCTGCCGTGAAAGAGTTAGTTCATACGACGAGCTCCTCTCAGTTCCTTGTAATCTCGTAGAGTTAGTTTATATTAGATTATTTAGAGGCATGGACTCGAGCACCCTCCCCGCTTCATCGTCCCGTCAGTGCTGAGCGGGAATCGAACCCACGGCAGCTCTGGAAGCAGAGCTAGCAGGGCCGTGAGGGAGACAGACCGAGCCCAGGAGGGGGCGCGCGGCGTCAGACGCAGCCCCCGGGCCTGCAGGCTGCAGGTCCGGGCGCGCGGCCCCGGGCCGGCCCGAGTCCGTGTTGACTTTACGATCAGGTTCAGAGAGAAGGGTTTGTAAGTGAGGAATAAGCAACAGTTCCATCCGTCTTGCGCGGCCGGGCTACCTGCAGTACTATAGAGGACTCCGCTTATTCCGGAATAATGTTCCGCAAGACGCATCTATACAACATTTCAGGCGGATACGTCCTGTAGTTCGTAAGTTTTTTGATAATCCCACAAAAAAAAAATTGTTGTTTAAATTATCATATGAGTTAATCTAGGCTATAAACTATCTGTGTGCCAAATTTCCTCCGAATCCGTTCAGCGGTTTTTGTATGCTCGAGTTATGTCAACCGACCTGCGCCCGCGGTGCACCCGCTGCTCCCCCGGGAACACTGGGGTCCAGCCGTTTGAGCGTGAACTAGAAACGAACATACAAACCATCGCCTTTATTACATGTATCAGTCGACCCGACCCGAGTGTGTGTGTGTCGGCAGACATGACGCTGCGGTCGGAGGCCGGGGGCGGAGGCCGAGCGCGCCACTCCGTGCGCTTCAACGGAGACGACATGCCGAAGTACAAGTCGCTGGTGAGTCTACTCCACGGGTGGAAGGAGCCCGCCCCGACGGCGCGACGGCGACGTGACGTCATATGTCGTGTGTGTCAGGACGCGGAGGCGGGCGGGGCCGGCGGCGCGGGGCCGAGCGGGCCGGCGTCGTGCCCGGCCGAGGGCGGCGGCACGCCGAGCCCGGAGGCCGGCGGCTTCACGCCCGCCGCGCAGCGCCTGCGCCTCAACGAGCACAGTGAGTGAACCGCCGCGACATGAGCCTTCCGCGGTAGGTGTCGCCGCGGCCGACGGCGCGCTCGTGTTTCATCCGGCGCCTCGCACGAGGGGCGTGTTGAGCCATAAACACTAAGTGGTTTCACCTCGTCGAGCCGTCGGCGGCGGCGGCGGCGGCGGCGGCGGCGGCGGCGGCGGCGGCGGCGGCGGCGGCGGCGGCGGCGGTGGGACATGCCAAACTGTACAGTCTCAGTGGCACTAACTTTTTTTGTCGTGTACACGTCGGGGTCGGCCTGTCGAGTGTCCCGTGTGCGCAGGGATCAAGCTGCTGACGTGCATCAATTCGGTGGTGGGGCGGCGCGCCGAGCTGGAGGCCGGCCGCGGCGCCCTGGCCGCGCTGCTGGACGACCTGCGCCGCCAGCTGCGGCGCCGCGTCGACGAACACCACGCCGAGAAGAAGGACCGCTTGAAGGTACGCCGCGCCTCGCGCGCCGCGCGCCGCCCGCGACGGGAGGACGGCGCCGGGTCCGAGTGCGGGCGGCGCGGGGCTCCGGGAGGCGCCGACACTGATCACGTCCGTCGGTGGGCAGGCGCTGAAGGGCGCGAACGCGCGGCTGGAGCGCGACAAGTTCGCGCTGCTGTCGGAGGCGGAGCACCTGCGGCGGCACCTGGACCGCGAGGAGGCGCACCACCTGCACCACGCGCGCGCCGCCGTCGCGCAGGTACCGCCCCGCCGGGGCCGCCGTCGGCGCGGGCTCGCCGCGCGTGCAGTGCTCCTAACTACGTACTCGTGCGCCGGAGTGTCGCGCTGTTAAGCGAAGACGCGGTCGACGGCGGAGCACGCTCGCCTAGAAGAACCCGATTCTCTCGCGACTCGAAGGCACCCAGGTCGTATCTGCCGAGGAACGGCCGCTCGGGCGGTTAGCGGTCGCACGAGGCCGACGCCGACCGCCGTCCTTACATTATTAACGACCTTCTCTGAGCGAGCTGGCAGCCCGACGGTCGACCTATATGTTTTGTTTCGACGCTTCAGCCGACCCCGCGCCTTCAGAACGAGCGCGGAAACTTAAACATTCGATTTGACTTTAATCTTAATCCTAATTTAAGATTTTTTAATCTTAAAATTCGGTAGCAGAGCTCGTGGGGGCTCCGCGGGCTCCGGCGTGACGATCACAAAAAAGTTTCAGTCATTATTTCGATACCAAAACGTTCGAGCGCTGCGCGACGCCGGCGCCCCTGGCGGCCGAGAACGCGAACTGCCGCCCTTGCCCGCACTCGGCGTCGAGAGCGGGCGCGGCGCGGCGCACGAGGGCGGGCGGGATTTGCCGCAGCCCTTCCTAGCGCGCGACGGCTTCCTGTTGCAGGCGCTGCACGCCGCCGTGGGCGCCGCAGGCGCGCGCGCGCCGCCCGCCTGCTCGCTGGCCGACCTGCCCGGCGCCGTGAGCCGCAGCGTGGCGCGCCACGCGCCCTCGCGCCTCGTGAGCCCCTCCCCTCTGCTACGGCCCACCTCGCCGCACCCCGCGCCCCCGAGCCCCTCCCCTCTGCTACGGCCCGCCTCGCCGCACCCCGCGCCCCCGAGTGCGACACGTAGGGCTGCGTTAGTCGCAGTGTGTGTATGTATGTACGTGTGCACGCGGGCGCTGCGCCCCGGGCGTGTACTCGTGTCTGAACGAGTGAGCGCGTCGTCGGAATGACGTCACACCGAGCCTCGTATGACGGATTGAAGAGAAAAAACGCTTCTCAAATAAAATTGTAGATAAACACACCGACAGCGCTCCGCGAGCGCACCCCGCACTCTCCGCGAGCGCACCCCGCACTCTCCGCGAGCGCACCCCGCACTCTCCGCGAACGCACCCGCACTCTCCGCGAGCGCACCCCGCACTCTCCGCACTCTCCGCGAGCGCACCCCGCACTCGCCGCGAGAGCTCCTGTGTCGTATCGGTTCCAACGCTCCTCCCTCGCGGCTGGCACTCCCGCCGCGCGGGAGGGCGCGCTCTGTCTGAAAGAGCCTTCGATCGGAGACGCAGGAGCTCGCGCGCCGCTTCACGCGCACCGGTTCTGAGCTCAATCGATGAGTAAGAGAGACAGGCGACGCTGACCCGCTGTGTGTGCGGCAGGCGGACAACAAGCTGGCGGCGGCGCGCCTCATGCGCGACATCGCCGACCTGCGGCAGCGCGTCGCGCACGTCGAGGCCCGGCTGGCGCACGAGCTCAAGGTACGCGCGACGCGCGCGGTGCCGCCCCGTGCGCGGCGGGCGGGGCGGCACCGCGCGCGTGTCGGTCAGGTGCGGGCTGTTCGCAGCGCAAGAGGCAGGCGGAGACGGACATCGTGCGCCTGCGGAAGGAGCTGTCGGCCACGAAGAGCTGCGTGGCGTCGCTGCGGCTGCCGGCGCACCCGCACCGCGCCAAGTGCTCCAAGTTCGCCTGAGCGCTCCCGCCGCGCACCGCAATACAACTTGTCGCCACAGAAACTGGCTTTTCTTTCTCCTTGTCCCGACTCCTTTCTTTCCCTTGTCCTGACTACTGCCGGCTCGCCCACTGCTGGGCCGAGAGAGCCGCGCGGCTATGGCTTCAATATGATGCATATCCATAAAGGCGCGCCCTCCTCCAGCGTATGAGATTACTTTAAAAAAAACTTACTGTTCGAGTCAGGAAAGGGATTTAATGAAATCACATCTCCGGAACGCATAGACATTTATTGTGCCAAACCAAAAACATTTCGTGCGCTGGCGGAAAAAGTTACCACCGCGAGCTAACTCGCTGCCAGCGCGATCTAGTTTAAACAGGAGTAAACTACCTTTATAATTTAACTATTTAGACATACCGCCCCCAGAAGGACCAGTAGTCCTTCTCGATACGTACATGTTTAATCATCATTTATAGGTAAGAGACACAGTTTGGAAGTTGGTCGTTGAATCACGGAATTTTTGTATTTTAATGAAACAACTCTAGTGATATTGTCCTGACCCGGGTGAACTGCGACTACGCGTCCATAGAGCCACTTCGCTGGAGGTAGATGATCCTCTTTAACCAGAACAACGTCACCAAGTTTTAATTCCGGGGTTTTGTTATTCCACTTGTGTCTTTGGAAAAAATGCGTCAAATATTCACGGGACCATCTTCGCCAGAAATGCTGCACCATTCTCTGAGTAAGTTGCCAACGTCGTAAACCAGTCGCTTGAATTCCTTCATAATTATGATCAGGTGCTAACAGTAGAGGTTCACCGATTAGGAAATGACCTGGAGTCAATGGCATAGGATCGTCTGGATCAGTACTAGTCAGAGAAAGTGGCCGTGAGTTGAGGCACGCCTCAGTTTGTGCCAAAACGGTGGCTAGTTCTTCATAAGGCAGGGTCGAATCCCCGATCACTCGTCGAAGGTGATGCTTGGCGCTCTTTATTCCTGCTTCCCAAAGTCCACCAAAATTTGGAGCATGAGGAGGAATAAAGTGCCATTCGGTACCATTATTAGCTAGCGAAGCCGCAACATCTTCATTAAAAGAAGACCGCTCGTTAGAAAACAATGTCTTCAATTCTCTCGACGCACTGACAAAATTTGTGCCGTTTGGCACTCCAAAGTTGAGAACAGCGACCTCGCCTTGCGACAAACCTCTTAAAGGCAGTTAAAAACCCTTAAGAACTGAGATCCGACACAGCATCAATATAAACAGCTCGTGTTGCCATACATATAAAAAGGCATATGTATCCTTTATAAGACTTATGACCCCTTCCTTTTGATACTCTAATATTTACCGGTCCTGCATAGTCCACGCCTGAATGCAAGAATGGTTTACTAGGAGTCACCCGACATGAAGGCAACTGGCCCATCAACTGTGTCCTTGTTCTCGCGGCATTCCGAACGCAACATACACAATTATGGATGTGGGATCGGACTCGATTCTTCAGTTTAGTGATCCAATACTTGGAACGAATGTAACTGCACGTTAGTTGCTGTCCTCCATGCAAGGTTTTCTCGTGCGCATCTGCGATGATAAGATTGGCTAGCGGACAATCTCCACCAATGATCATGGGATGCTTGTTACCGTCCGGTAAGTCCGACCTTTCAAGTCTACCTCCTACTCTTAAGATTCTGTCTTTATCTAGAAACGGATTTAGTGTTGTCAATTTACTTTTATTGCTAATAGTTTTCTGTTTCAGGAGAGAGCTGATTTCATCGTGGAATGAATGCAACTGCTGCTGCCGAATACAACAGAGGACAGAATCCTGGATCTCCGAAGCGGTAAGGTAAGTACTAGGTTTATTTTCGCTTGAAGAGTCTTTCAATCTCAAGAACCTTCTGCAGTAGGCCACAATTCGTATCAGCTTCCTGAATGAAGAAAACTTGGACCAGAGATCTGCTTCCGCACAGGTATTTATAGAAGTAGTATGAGCTTTTATAATTTTTACTTCCAGATTCGTCTTAGTATAAATAGATTGTGGCTTCCCATATGGAAGAGCGTCATCACGTAGCCAGTCTGGACCGTACTTCCACAACTTATTTTCGATAAGCTCAGACGTGACGCACAGTCAGCGGGATTCTGTTTGGACTGTACATATGACCATTGAGATGACTCTAAAAGAGTCAGTATTTTTGAAGTACGGTTGGCCACAAATGTTTTCCATCGGCTTGGGTGATCACTCAACCAAGCCAAATCGATAGTTGAGTCTGTCCACGCGTGTAAATCCGATTTTCTAACATTTAATACTTCAGCAACCTCTAGCAGTAACTTCGCGGTCAGCACGGCTCCGCATAGTTCCAGCCGGGGGATGGAGACTTGATTGATTGGAGCAACTTTAGTCTTCGCAGTGACCAGGTGAGTATTAACGGTACCATCACCAGAGACGCATCGAACATAAACAACCGCGGCGTAAGCAGCCGAACTTGCGTCACTGAATCCATGTAATTACTCGTGTCAGGCGAACCAGAACAACTACTTCTAGTTGGTTTCATTGACTTAAGAACAATATTTAACTCTCCTTTATACATTAAATAAGCTTCATAACCAACATTAAAAACGTCATTATTCACATAGCTGCTTTCTTCCAAAACTTCTTTCTTGTATGCCGATACCATATACTCGTGCTTGTTCGAAAACTTGTTAATTAACTCTTCTAAGCCTTGTAGTCTTGCAAGAACGTATGGTTCAGAAACTCCTTCTTTTGGTGATTCTTTAAAGTTTACTCTTCCTCTTTCTATTTGATTTTTCAAATCTTCCATCACTCTGATATCACTTTCCATCTTGTGTTTTGATTACGACGTTTCTATCCTCTATCTTCAAACTTGTGAGATTTTATAAGTCCAAAGTAATGCCAATTGTTCCAAGTTTCGATCAAATCGTTTCTAATTTTTCCAAGTGTTTAGAAACGCATATTATTCGCTTAAAAATCGGGCATAGGTTCCCCGTCTCGTCGTTTTTAGCGAAATTATTCTAACAACACTTTGAAATTTTACAAGTTCATGCATTACTTTAGTTTTTATAAGTTTCTAACACTCACTTTATAATTTTAATGTACTCACAGTTTATCCAGGCACTTTACCAATTTTTCTTCACTAGAATTCACACTTCCATTTATCCAAGTTTCTGTTTCCGATTCGCTCCACCAGATGGCGCCCCTAGCGTAGAACTTCCTTCGCAACACGGTGTGACACAGTACTCTTCTATAGTTAACACAGTGTCATAGCTCCAACTCAGCGCCAACTCAGGTAGGTAGGTAGGTAGGTAGGTAGGTAGGTAGGTAGGTAGGTAGGTAGGTAGGTAGGTAGGTAGGTAGGTAGGTAGGTAGGTAGGTAGGTAGGTAGGTAGGTAGGTAGGTAGGTAGGTAGGTAGGTAGGTAGGTAGGTAGGTAGGTAGGTAGGTAGGTAGGTAGGTAGGTAGGTAGGTAGGTAGGTAGGTAGGTAGGTAGGTAGGTAGGTAGGTAGGTAGGTAGGTAGGTAGGTAGGTAGGTAGGTAGGTAGGTAGGTAGGTAGGTAGGTAGGTAGGTAGGTAGGTAGGTAGGTAGGTAGGTAGGTAGGTAGGTAGGTAGGTAGGTAGGTAGGTAGGTAGGTAGGTAGGTAGGTAGGTAGGTAGGTAGGTAGGTAGGTAGGTAGGTAGGTAGGTAGGTAGGTAGGTAGGTAGGTAGGTAGGTAGGTAGGTAGGTAGGTAGGTAGGTAGGTAGGTAGGTAGGTAGGTAGGTAGGTAGGTAGGTAGGTAGGTAGGTAGGTAGGTAGGTAGGTAGGTAGGTAGGTAGGTAGGTAGGTAGGTAGGTAGGTAGGTAGGTAGGTAGGTAGGTAGGTAGGTAGGTAGGTAGGTAGGTAGGTAGGTAGGTAGGTAGGTAGGTAGGTAGGTAGGTAGGTAGGTAGGTAGGTAGGTAGGTAGGTAGGTAGGTAGGTAGGTAGGTAGGTAGGTAGGTAGGTAGGTAGGTAGGTAGGTAGGTAGGTAGGTAGGTAGGTAGGTAGGTAGGTAGGTAGGTAGGTAGGTAGGTAGGTAGGTAGGTAGGTAGGTAGGTAGGTAGGTAGGTAGGTAGGTAGGTAGGTAGGTAGGTAGGTAGGTAGGTAGGTAGGTAGGTAGGTAGGTAGGTAGGTAGGTAGGTAGGTAGGTAGGTAGGTAGGTAGGTAGGTAGGTAGGTAGGTAGGTAGGTAGGTAGGTAGGTAGGTAGGTAGGTAGGTAGGTAGGTAGGTAGGTAGGTAGGTAGGTAGGTAGGTAGGTAGGTAGGTAGGTAGGTAGGTAGGTAGGTAGGTAGGTAGGTAGGTAGGTAGGTAGGTAGGTAGGTAGGTAGGTAGGTAGGTAGGTAGGTAGGTAGGTAGGTAGGTAGGTAGGTAGGTAGGTAGGTAGGTAGGTAGGTAGGTAGGTAGGTAGGTAGGTAGGTAGGTAGGTAGGTAGGTAGGTAGGTAGGTAGGTAGGTAGGTAGGTAGGTAGGTAGGTAGGTAGGTAGGTAGGTAGGTAGGTAGGTAGGTAGGTAGGTAGGTAGGTAGGTAGGTAGGTAGGTAGGTAGGTAGGTAGGTAGGTAGGTAGGTAGGTAGGTAGGTAGGTAGGTAGGTAGGTAGGTAGGTAGGTAGGTAGGTAGGTAGGTAGGTAGGTAGGTAGGTAGGTAGGTAGGTAGGTAGGTAGGTAGGTAGGTAGGTAGGTAGGTAGGTAGGTAGGTAGGTAGGTAGGTAGGTAGGTAGGTAGGTAGGTAGGTAGGTAGGTAGGTAGGTAGGTAGGTAGGTAGGTAGGTAGGTAGGTAGGTAGGTAGGTAGGTAGGTAGGTAGGTAGGTAGGTAGGTAGGTAGGTAGGTAGGTAGGTAGGTAGGTAGGTAGGTAGGTAGGTAGGTAGGTAGGTAGGTAGGTAGGTAGGTAGGTAGGTAGGTAGGTAGGTAGGTAGGTAGGTAGGTAGGTAGGTAGGTAGGTAGGTAGGTAGGTAGGTAGGTAGGTAGGTAGGTAGGTAGGTAGGTAGGTAGGTAGGTAGGTAGGTAGGTAGGTAGGTAGGTAGGTAGGTAGGTAGGTAGGTAGGTAGGTAGGTAGGTAGGTAGGTAGGTAGGTAGGTAGGTAGGTAGGTAGGTAGGTAGGTAGGTAGGTAGGTAGGTAGGTAGGTAGGTAGGTAGGTAGGTAGGTAGGTAGGTTAGGTTAGGTTTTTTTTTTTTTTTTTTTTTTTTTTTTCTTTTTCCCGTCCTCCTTCCACTTAACATTCATCATTCCCCCGATATTGTCGGGGACCTTTTTTAGGCTAGTATGTTACATTTTTTACTTAATTTTTTAATTTTAATGTCTAATTTGTAAATTTACAATGTATTTATCAATTCAACAGTGATACCAATTAGAGCACCAATGATTTAATTAAATAAAACTCATTATAATTACCAAGTCAATATTTAAGTACAAATTCCCATATTCCAATTGTGTACGAGTCAAGTGTCAAAATAAGCGTAGAATATATATTAAATCTTTAGTTTGTAGTGTAAGTCATTATTATTTTTAATTGATAATTGATATTACTATATTATTACAAAATATAGGTATTCAATTTTGTTTATCTATCTTTTTATTTCTATTTATTACTTTACATGTTGTTTCGATACAAAATTCTAAAAAATTTTTCGCTTTAAATTTATCTGCTATTATATTTCTAATATTGTCTACTTCAATTTTCTCATCTATGAGTTGTTCCAACTCCATTCTTTCTCGAGCGTGGACAGGACATTCGGTTAGGACGTGGACAATGTTTTCTTCCTTGTCTGGTTCGCAGATGCACGATGGATTCTCCTTACATTTGAAACGGTGCAGATATGCAGAGAACCCGCCGTGCCCCGTCAAGACCTGAGTAAGTACGCCCGTAGGTGCTACTTTTCTGGCGAATTTGTAAGCCGAAATTGCGTCCGGCAGAAACAGTTTTGTGACACCAGCGGTGCCTTCAGCTTTATATCTCCGATTCCATTTGTCCAGTGTTCCAATTCGGATTTGCCGCTTGACATATGAAATCGGACACTGCTCATAATGCGGTTTTATCTTGCTCTTCAATGCTGCGTCCTTGGCCAACTGATCCGCTCTCTCATTTCCTACAAGCCCTGCATGTGCTTTGACCCAATAGAGTTGAATATTTTTATCTTGTTTTTTGCACTCTATTAGGTTATTGCGAACTATAGAGGCGAGGGGATGAAAAGAGCGGTTCCCTGCAACAATTTGCAGCGATGACCTGGAATCGCTATAAATTCCGAAGCTCTTTTCGGGTCTTTTCAGCGCCTCTCCCGTAGCTCTACATATCGCCAACAATTCCGCCTGGAAAACGGTGCAGTGGGACGACAGCAGTAATTTCAGAGTTTTGGTTTCGGCACCATTGCTCCAAAAAGACAAAGCTGCTCCAACCTTACCTTCAATTTTGCTGCCGTCCGTGAATATTCTAACTGCTTGCGTGTTGTGTGTATTTACTTCATCTTCGTTTTCCAAGCATATGAATTTCGGGCTAACATGCAGCGACGGATGAGGTGTATCGCCGAACGCCGTCGGCCTCTCGATTTCCCTATCCCCTAGAGCCTGCTGGACCACCCCCCTCTTCGCCTCATACAACGCGGCTGCTTCTTGGATCCTAAGGTCCAGGGGCAGCAATCCAGCAAGCGCCAAAGCCGAGTTTAAGGACACCGTGCGGTAGGCCTTGCATAATTTTATTGCGAAGCCCCTTTGAACGGCGTTCAGCTGCTTTTGCACCCCGAGCTTTAGGGTTGCACTCGCCCATACGCTCGCCCCGTACATGACCACAGGCTCTATTACAGCGGTGTAAATGGTGCGGATAACCTCCGGATGGAGGCCCCAACTAATCCTGGCGGCTCGGGACAGCTGCTTGTATATATTCAACGCCTTTCTACACGCGCTTGCTACGTGGGCGTTGAATGTCAACTTATCATCTATCCAGAGCCCCAAGAGTTTTATTTCCTTAGACATGCCGATGGCGACCCCGCCCATGCTCAGCAGTGGGGTGTCAAATTTAAGTTTTCGTGTTAGCACCATAGCATTTGTTTTATGCGGTGCAAACTTTAGCTTATTTTTGACCCCCCACCGGCGAACATAGTCGAGGGCATCATTGGCCTGTCGTTGGACCTCCAGAGCCGTATCCCCATCAAATAAGAGGACAACGTCGTCGGCGAAGGCCTGGCTATAATCTCCGCGGGCTCGCAGCCCCTGTAGCAACGGGTCGAGGAGGAGATTCCAGAGGATGGGGCCACCTATCGATCCCTGTACGCATCCTTTTGTAGTCTCTTTCATCACCTCCTCGCCCGCGTACCTGACCCTTACCCTTCTTCCTTCCAGGTAGCTATCAATAACCCTCCTTAGGTTAAGTGGACACTTCTCCTCTGACAGTCTCACCCTTATAGCCGGCCACCACGCGCTGTCGAAGGCTCCCTCTATGTCGAGTGACACAAGCGCGATGAGCTTCTTCTGACTTAGTTTTTCGCGTATGTGCTTAAGTAGGGCGTAGAGGGAGTCTTCGGTGCTCCTTTGAGGCATAAAGCCATATTGGCGAGTACTGAGTCTTGGGATTATATGCCATTTCACCCGAATCATTAGCATTTTTTCTAGAATCTTTCCCATCACTGACAGCAAACCAATTGGTCTGTAAGATTTTGGATCCGTGTAACTTCCCTTTCCTGGTTTCCGAAGTATCACTACGGTTGCTTCCTTCCACAGGTAAGGGAAGTACCCCAGATCCAGACATTTGTTTGCCAGTGATAGGAAAGTTTCCGGAGCCTGGTATATAGCGCGTTTACAAATGTCCGCTGTTAGGCCATCCGAACCAGGTGCTTTTTTGGGGTTAAAGCTTTCGACCACAGATTCGAGTTCAGCAAGGGTAAATGGTGGATCATAGATTTCATTATGATCCATCTCATTTACTTGTTCAGCTTTAACTCTAATTTGTCTGTGATCTGGGTTATCAGCTTCCTTTCTGTCTTCCGGGTAAAAGGTGTCCGCCAGCAGAGTTGCAGATTCTTTAGAGTTCAATGTTCGACCTCCTGCGACGAGCGGCAAGTCCTCTTGCCTCTTTGCTGTTTTGGCCATTACTCGGTATATCCCTTCCCAAAGTCCCTCCCTATCCTGTTTCCCACAGAAATCCTTCCAACTCTTTACTTGCGATTTTTTAACCTCGAGTTCATAATTTTCTTTTGCTTGCAGGTATTCCTCGACTACCCTAGCCCTGCGAACCGGCGCTGCACATCGGATCCTGCGCCTCCTAGTGGCGACTATCTTCTTCAATTTGGCGAGTTCATCGGACCACCACGGTATGTTAACTTGGTTTTTAGATTTTAATTTTGGCATGCTATTATTACAAGCATCAATAATTAGATTTATATATGTATTTATTTTGCTTTCTAATTCTGTTTTATTAATTATATTAGGTTAGGTTAGGTTAGGTTAGGTTAGGTTAGGTTAGGTTAGGTTAGGTTAGGTTAGGTTAGGTTAGGTTAGGTTAGGTTAGGTTAGGTTAGGTTAGGTTAGGTTAGGTTAGGTTAGGTTAGGTTAGGTTAGGTTCCCCCCCGTGGGTTCCCGCCTTGTCGTGGCGGGGGGGCTGAGTAGCCGTGACTGGTGACCACGGTGAAACCAAGCGGAACCCGAGGAGGGGCTGCTTCTCCGGGCATTCCCCCGGGCCTGGTAGAAGCGGCCAATGTAGGTTGCGGAGTTGTGTGGGCGGCATCGCAACTGAGGCGGGCTGCAGCGTCGTATGGGAGACGCTGCAGCTGAGGGCTGGAGGCCGCGGCGGGAGAGGAGTGTCGGTGTGACGTTGCCGCTCTCCCTACCTTCCGCGGCCTTGACAGGGCCGCCACTGTCTGATGGCGGACGCGGTGGGGCTGCAGGGGAAGAGGAGTACCGGTATGACGGTGCGCCGCTCTCCCTGTCCTCTGCAGCCGAAGTGGCAGGCGGCGGGGCCACTTAGCTGACCCGTCGCATGGGGGCCACTAGCGTCCAGACATGGGGTCGTCTGGCGCCAGTAGCTACTTGGTCCCCGAGGTGGGTCGTGACTCGTTATGCACTATGTGTATATGGCGTGTCACGACGAGGGTGGATGGTCCGGAGACGGACGGAGGAGGCAAGGGCTCTCCATGTGTCCCTCTGATAAGCAGAGGGCACAGTGGAGGAGCCGAGTGGGAGGGGGCTGCGGGTTGGGAGGAGTGCCGGTCTGGCGATCCCCATCCCAGCGGCTAAAGTGGCAGGCGGCGGGGCCACTAATCTGACCCGTCGCACGGAGATCATGGGCGTTAGGACGTGGGGCCGTCCGACGCCCATTTGCTGGTTTGATCTCGGAGGTGGATAACGATGTGTCTGGTGTTCCGACACATCGTAATCGTTGCGAGGTGAGCTTGGGCTCCCTGAGGCGGGTCCGGAAGGACAAGCGCTGTCGAGGCCGCGGTAGAGTGCGAAAGCGTGCCCGCAGCCTCGACACAAAGCGCCGAGGTGGAACACTCCAGGGTTTTTAGTGGGTAGGCCGTCATTAGGACGGAGAGTCCCACATAACCACCGTGCCCGCCCCAGGGCCGGTGGTATACATTAAGTATTTTCCCTGGAAAAAAAAAAAAAAAAAAAAAAAAAAAAAAAAAAAAAAAAAAAAAAAAAAAAAAAAAAAAAAAAAAAAAAAAAAAAAAAAAAAAAAAAAAAAAAAAAAAAAAAAAAAAAAAAAAAAAAAAAAAAAAAAAAAAAAAAAAAAAAAAAAAAAAAAAAAAAAAAAAAAAGGTTAGGTTAGGTTAGGTTTTTTTTTTTTTTTTTTTTTTTTTTTTTTTGCCGTCCTCCTCCACCAATGTTCCTCTGATATGTGTCAGAGACTTTATCTAGGTTGTTTATCATTTATCTTTGTTTATTTTAACTAGTGCTACAATAGTAGCATCACTAAATTTTATTGTATTACATTAGTTTTTTGTTGATTATTATTTATTATCCTAGAATTAAAGTTTTTATGTTTAAAAGTAGTCCATATTATGTTTTATATTATGTTTATGAGTATTTATGTATTGAACTATTCTTGTCAAATGATTAAAATTGTATATTTTTAAAATTATCTCTATGTTTAGTATTATTATAATTGGTTTAAAATATGTATTAAGATTAATTAAAATTGTATATAATTGTATTATTATTATTATTTTAAAATTTTTGTTAAGAACTTATATTTATGTCAGCTATGTATGCTTATTTTAGTGATGAAAAACAGTTTTCTTTCCAGCTTATCCACGTGCGTGCATAACTCTTAATTATTTATAATTAAGAGTAGCACGCACCTTCCCTTATTTACATACAATAATAAGACTCATGACGCCCAGCGTCATGAGACCTTATTCCCTACAAATCGTATCTTTGCTGCCGTTATGTCTACTGTGGCCAGGTGCGTCCTGAACTCTATTCCGTCCTTCATCCCCCACGATGTGGGTACGGTTCGCGTCAACGTGTAGTTTTCAGAACGCATCCGGCCACGTGTTTTCAGGACACTTCGGCAGCGTGGTGTTGTCTCACCGACCAAAGCATAACATGTTGATCTCTTCCCGCACGCGAATAACCTCGAGTGCGGAGAGAGACCCGCATGCTTGGTTCTCACCATCTTAACACTCGAAACCCCCACGAAACCACCAGTGCTTGCAGGCGTCACCCTGTCGACTGTGATTACTACGGTGCCCAGTACCTTAGCAGTACGCCACGCTAGACCTAGCTATGGCGTCCCATCGCTTACGTACCGGGCACTCCCAGTCGAAGGCATTGTGGCCGACCTCGGCGTACTTCGCCAACTTGCAGTTGCGGCAAGTCGCAGTCTCAGCCGCCGCATGTGCCGAGCAGTCCGCCCGGAGGTGTGGGCCAGCGCAGTAGCTGCACAGGTCGGCTGACTCTGTGCACTGCCTGCGCCCGTGCCCATACCCCAGGCACCGCGTGCACTGGACGAGCGGCGACTGATCCTGCACAACCGCATACTGCAAGTCGACGTGGACCTTTCCAGCCTCGGTCAACCTCAGCCACAATTTAGGCGACACCTGCAGAACGACGTGGTTCTCGTGGGGGTTCCGCGCCCTCCTTCGGTATTTCACCGTTGCCCTAATTTCGTCGTCTGTCAGGTCCCTAAGGAGGTTTTTATTTTGGGACCTGAGAGACGACAAAATGTCCGAGTCTTTGTTAAAGGTGAGGAGGTTTCTAATCATGACCAAGGGGTCCTTGTTTTTTGCCTCCTCTACTTTGAGGCCCTTGTCCTTGGTCGTAATCCTCTCCGTCACCTTTAACAGCTCCGTCTTGCTCGAACAACTGAGGACGACTCTCTGATTTTTCACCTTTTGGACTCTAGTGACACAGAGCCCGGTGGTTCTCGCTTCCACAGCTTCTCGAACCTTTCCGAGCACCGTGTCACTAGTGTCCATTACGTCGTCGGAGGACACAATGATAGAGTGCTTCGGGCTAGGCTTTGTAGGTGAGGTAGCGCAAGTCGGTCTGGCCAGGACTTCTGCATATGAGGGGAAGGTCTCCTGCAAAGAGGAAACCTTCCGCCCCGTCTCTTCGCTGGTCTGGCGCAGTTCTCGTACCTCACCCAGTAGCCTGCCGATATTAGCAGTCTGCTCATCATTGTGTCCTCCCACAACCAATCCTCTGTCGAGCGCCTCAGTCAGGGACGTCACTCGGGCCGTATTTGATTCGATGAGGTCCATGTGCTTCCTCATCATGCTCTCCAGTCTAGAACTTTGAGAGCATGATGAAGAAGCCCTTTCCCCCATTTCCACCACGTCCTTCTCCGGGACCCGATTGACGGACCGGGCTGTGGTGGTCTGACCATTGGCTAGGACAGACTCTTTCACAAGTTGAAAAAGTCTGTCTATTGCCTCGGTCACCCCCACTTTTATGTCCGTCTTCAGGTTCCTGGAGTTGGAGAGGTGGGTTTTGGCCTTTGTCACGCAAGCCCTCGCTTCGGCCACTTTGTCAGGTCTTACGGTCTTTTTCGGTGGGCTCCCCGACGCCTCTGCCGACAGCCTACGAGTAGTTGTCGGCTTAGCCCTCGGGGAACCAACCGTAAATGTCGAGTTTGTGGGAGTGAGACTTGCCCGGTTCTCCGCTTTGCCGGACTCCCACTCCCCAATACTCTTCCTGACATTTGGCCTCGAGGAGCCTGCGGACTCTACGACGGATCCTGCCGTCGATGGACCCGAGTCGGTCTGGGCTAACTTTGCCGGCGTCCTAAACATGGTATAGTTTAAAATATATCAGTCAGTTATTAAAAAATAAAAATTTATATCTAACGATATAATTGTCCTACCTAATCTAAATTAAAATTTGTCCCTAAGCTTAAAATTATCAAGAATTTGTCTGCTTGGAGGTCCGTGGTTGTCAATATAAAATAAGATAAAATTAAATGTAAAAAGTTTGTATAAGTTATAAAAGTAAGAGTGTATAAATTAAAATAAAATAAAAACTGTCAATATTAGACCTCAGACACTCCAAGCAGATCAGCAGAATAACATTAAAAGAGAAAAACAGAACTTATAAAAGTAAAACTGTAAAAACTTTGGCAATTTTTGGTTTCCCACCTTAGAGATTGAAACAATGGGAGGGTGGGCGGGCGAAAATTTTGCGTTTTTCCCCAATATCTCGTCACTGGAGGGTCGTAGCCACTCCAAAGAAACGAGGGTCGGTAGTGCGCAAAATCCCCGATGTCCCAGCACTACAAGTGTTCAAAAGTATTGGCCGGAAAATTAGAAAATGATGAAAAACTGAAAATTTTTAATGTTTTGTACTAATAATATTTTTTCTGTTCACAGGTATGCGGTCTACGCGTGAGGACGGGTCCAGTACGAGGAGACACACACCCCTGCTAACAATAAATTTGGAAAAATGAAAAGAAAATTGAAAAAATTTCGAAGTCGAACCAAAAGTACAGTTTTTCAGGAATTTTGAAAAATGTGTACTACCAATAATGTTTCTGCTTCCAGATTCGAGGAATGTATGCGGAGACGAATCCAGAGAGGTGTCACACACCCCAGCAAGTCAAAAATTTGAATATTGAAAATTCTCAAAGTATGGAAGAATTTAGTTTGGTATATCAACTTGGTCTACAAGTACATGAAAATTTTGCGTTTTTCCCCAATATCTCGTCACTGGAGGGTCGTAGCCACTCCAAAGAAACGAGGGTCGGTAGTGCGCAAAATCCCCGATGTCCCAGCACTACAAGTGTTCAAAAGTATTGGCCGGAAAATTAGAAAATGATGAAAAACTGAAAATTTTTAATGTTTTGTACTAATAATATTTTTTCTGTTCACAGGTATGCGGTCTACGCGTGAGGACGGGTCCAGTACGAGGAGACACACACCCCTGCTAACAATAAATTTGGAAAAATGAAAAGAAAATTGAAAAAATTTCGAAGTCGAACCAAAAGTACAGTTTTTCAGGAATTTTGAAAAATGTGTACTACCAATAATGTTTCTGCTTCCAGATTCGAGGAATGTATGCGGAGACGAATCCAGAGAGGTGTCACACACCCCAGCAAGTCAAAAATTTGAATATTGAAAATTCTCAAAGTATGGAAGAATTTAGTTTGGTATATCAACTTGGTCTACAAGTACATGAAAATTTTGCGTTTTTCCCCAATATCTCGTCACTGGAGGGTCGTAGCCACTCCAAAGAAACGAGGGTCGGTAGTGCGCAAAATCCCCGATGTCCCAGCACTACAAGTGTTCAAAAGTATTGGCCGGAAAATTAGAAAATGATGAAAAACTGAAAATTTTTAATGTTTTGTACTAATAATATTTTTTCTGTTCACAGGTATGCGGTCTACGCGTGAGGACGGGTCCAGTACGAGGAGACACACACCCCTGCTAACAATAAATTTGGAAAAATGAAAAGAAAATTGAAAAAATTTCGAAGTCGAACCAAAAGTACAGTTTTTCAGGAATTTTGAAAAATGTGTACTACCAATAATGTTTCTGCTTCCAGATTCGAGGAATGTATGCGGAGACGAATCCAGAGAGGTGTCACACACCCCAGCAAGTCAAAAATTTGAATATTGAAAATTCTCAAAGTATGGAAGAATTTAGTTTGGTATATCAACTTGGTCTACAAGTACATGAAAATTTTGCGTTTTTCCCCAATATCTCGTCACTGGAGGGTCGTAGCCACTCCAAAGAAACGAGGGTCGGTAGTGCGCAAAATCCCCGATGTCCCAGCACTACAAGTGTTCAAAAGTATTGGCCGGAAAATTAGAAAATGATGAAAAACTGAAAATTTTTAATGTTTTGTACTAATAATATTTTTTCTGTTCACAGGTATGCGGTCTACGCGTGAGGACGGGTCCAGTACGAGGAGACACACACCCCTGCTAACAATAAATTTGGAAAAATGAAAAGAAAATTGAAAAAATTTCGAAGTCGAACCAAAAGTACAGTTTTTCAGGAATTTTGAAAAATGTGTACTACCAATAATGTTTCTGCTTCCAGATTCGAGGAATGTATGCGGAGACGAATCCAGAGAGGTGTCACACACCCCAGCAAGTCAAAAATTTGAATATTGAAAATTCTCAAAGTATGGAAGAATTTAGTTTGGTATATCAACTTGGTCTACAAGTACATGAAAATTTTGCGTTTTTCCCCAATATCTCGTCACTGGAGGGTCGTAGCCACTCCAAAGAAACGAGGGTCGGTAGTGCGCAAAATCCCCGATGTCCCAGCACTACAAGTGTTCAAAAGTATTGGCCGGAAAATTAGAAAATGATGAAAAACTGAAAATTTTTAATGTTTTGTACTAATAATATTTTTTCTGTTCACAGGTATGCGGTCTACGCGTGAGGACGGGTCCAGTACGAGGAGACACACACCCCTGCTAACAATAAATTTGGAAAAATGAAAAGAAAATTGAAAAAATTTCGAAGTCGAACCAAAAGTACAGTTTTTCAGGAATTTTGAAAAATGTGTACTACCAATAATGTTTCTGCTTCCAGATTCGAGGAATGTATGCGGAGACGAATCCAGAGAGGTGTCACACACCCCAGCAAGTCAAAAATTTGAATATTGAAAATTCTCAAAGTATGGAAGAATTTAGTTTGGTATATCAACTTGGTCTACAAGTACATGAAAATTTTGCGTTTTTCCCCAATATCTCGTCACTGGAGGGTCGTAGCCACTCCAAAGAAACGAGGGTCGGTAGTGCGCAAAATCCCCGATGTCCCAGCACTACAAGTGTTCAAAAGTATTGGCCGGAAAATTAGAAAATGATGAAAAACTGAAAATTTTTAATGTTTTGTACTAATAATATTTTTTCTGTTCACAGGTATGCGGTCTACGCGTGAGGACGGGTCCAGTACGAGGAGACACACACCCCTGCTAACAATAAATTTGGAAAAATGAAAAGAAAATTGAAAAAATTTCGAAGTCGAACCAAAAGTACAGTTTTTCAGGAATTTTGAAAAATGTGTACTACCAATAATGTTTCTGCTTCCAGATTCGAGGAATGTATGCGGAGACGAATCCAGAGAGGTGTCACACACCCCAGCAAGTCAAAAATTTGAATATTGAAAATTCTCAAAGTATGGAAGAATTTAGTTTGGTATATCAACTTGGTCTACAAGTACATGAAAATTTTGCGTTTTTCCCCAATATCTCGTCACTGGAGGGTCGTAGCCACTCCAAAGAAACGAGGGTCGGTAGTGCGCAAAATCCCCGATGTCCCAGCACTACAAGTGTTCAAAAGTATTGGCCGGAAAATTAGAAAATGATGAAAAACTGAAAATTTTTAATGTTTTGTACTAATAATATTTTTTCTGTTCACAGGTATGCGGTCTACGCGTGAGGACGGGTCCAGTACGAGGAGACACACACCCCTGCTAACAATAAATTTGGAAAAATGAAAAGAAAATTGAAAAAATTTCGAAGTCGAACCAAAAGTACAGTTTTTCAGGAATTTTGAAAAATGTGTACTACCAATAATGTTTCTGCTTCCAGATTCGAGGAATGTATGCGGAGACGAATCCAGAGAGGTGTCACACACCCCAGCAAGTCAAAAATTTGAATATTGAAAATTCTCAAAGTATGGAAGAATTTAGTTTGGTATATCAACTTGGTCTACAAGTACATGAAAATTTTGCGTTTTTCCCCAATATCTCGTCACTGGAGGGTCGTAGCCACTCCAAAGAAACGAGGGTCGGTAGTGCGCAAAATCCCCGATGTCCCAGCACTACAAGTGTTCAAAAGTATTGGCCGGAAAATTAGAAAATGATGAAAAACTGAAAATTTTTAATGTTTTGTACTAATAATATTTTTTCTGTTCACAGGTATGCGGTCTACGCGTGAGGACGGGTCCAGTACGAGGAGACACACACCCCTGCTAACAATAAATTTGGAAAAATGAAAAGAAAATTGAAAAAATTTCGAAGTCGAACCAAAAGTACAGTTTTTCAGGAATTTTGAAAAATGTGTACTACCAATAATGTTTCTGCTTCCAGATTCGAGGAATGTATGCGGAGACGAATCCAGAGAGGTGTCACACACCCCAGCAAGTCAAAAATTTGAATATTGAAAATTCTCAAAGTATGGAAGAATTTAGTTTGGTATATCAACTTGGTCTACAAGTACATGAAAATTTTGCGTTTTTCCCCAATATCTCGTCACTGGAGGGTCGTAGCCACTCCAAAGAAACGAGGGTCGGTAGTGCGCAAAATCCCCGATGTCCCAGCACTACAAGTGTTCAAAAGTATTGGCCGGAAAATTAGAAAATGATGAAAAACTGAAAATTTTTAATGTTTTGTACTAATAATATTTTTTCTGTTCACAGGTATGCGGTCTACGCGTGAGGACGGGTCCAGTACGAGGAGACACACACCCCTGCTAACAATAAATTTGGAAAAATGAAAAGAAAATTGAAAAAATTTCGAAGTCGAACCAAAAGTACAGTTTTTCAGGAATTTTGAAAAATGTGTACTACCAATAATGTTTCTGCTTCCAGATTCGAGGAATGTATGCGGAGACGAATCCAGAGAGGTGTCACACACCCCAGCAAGTCAAAAATTTGAATATTGAAAATTCTCAAAGTATGGAAGAATTTAGTTTGGTATATCAACTTGGTCTACAAGTACATGAAAATTTTGCGTTTTTCCCCAATATCTCGTCACTGGAGGGTCGTAGCCACTCCAAAGAAACGAGGGTCGGTAGTGCGCAAAATCCCCGATGTCCCAGCACTACAAGTGTTCAAAAGTATTGGCCGGAAAATTAGAAAATGATGAAAAACTGAAAATTTTTAATGTTTTGTACTAATAATATTTTTTCTGTTCACAGGTATGCGGTCTACGCGTGAGGACGGGTCCAGTACGAGGAGACACACACCCCTGCTAACAATAAATTTGGAAAAATGAAAAGAAAATTGAAAAAATTTCGAAGTCGAACCAAAAGTACAGTTTTTCAGGAATTTTGAAAAATGTGTACTACCAATAATGTTTCTGCTTCCAGATTCGAGGAATGTATGCGGAGACGAATCCAGAGAGGTGTCACACACCCCAGCAAGTCAAAAATTTGAATATTGAAAATTCTCAAAGTATGGAAGAATTTAGTTTGGTATATCAACTTGGTCTACAAGTACATGAAAATTTTGCGTTTTTCCCCAATATCTCGTCACTGGAGGGTCGTAGCCACTCCAAAGAAACGAGGGTCGGTAGTGCGCAAAATCCCCGATGTCCCAGCACTACAAGTGTTCAAAAGTATTGGCCGGAAAATTAGAAAATGATGAAAAACTGAAAATTTTTAATGTTTTGTACTAATAATATTTTTTCTGTTCACAGGTATGCGGTCTACGCGTGAGGACGGGTCCAGTACGAGGAGACACACACCCCTGCTAACAATAAATTTGGAAAAATGAAAAGAAAATTGAAAAAATTTCGAAGTCGAACCAAAAGTACAGTTTTTCAGGAATTTTGAAAAATGTGTACTACCAATAATGTTTCTGCTTCCAGATTCGAGGAATGTATGCGGAGACGAATCCAGAGAGGTGTCACACACCCCAGCAAGTCAAAAATTTGAATATTGAAAATTCTCAAAGTATGGAAGAATTTAGTTTGGTATATCAACTTGGTCTACAAGTACATGAAAATTTTGCGTTTTTCCCCAATATCTCGTCACTGGAGGGTCGTAGCCACTCCAAAGAAACGAGGGTCGGTAGTGCGCAAAATCCCCGATGTCCCAGCACTACAAGTGTTCAAAAGTATTGGCCGGAAAATTAGAAAATGATGAAAAACTGAAAATTTTTAATGTTTTGTACTAATAATATTTTTTCTGTTCACAGGTATGCGGTCTACGCGTGAGGACGGGTCCAGTACGAGGAGACACACACCCCTGCTAACAATAAATTTGGAAAAATGAAAAGAAAATTGAAAAAATTTCGAAGTCGAACCAAAAGTACAGTTTTTCAGGAATTTTGAAAAATGTGTACTACCAATAATGTTTCTGCTTCCAGATTCGAGGAATGTATGCGGAGACGAATCCAGAGAGGTGTCACACACCCCAGCAAGTCAAAAATTTGAATATTGAAAATTCTCAAAGTATGGAAGAATTTAGTTTGGTATATCAACTTGGTCTACAAGTACATGAAAATTTTGCGTTTTTCCCCAATATCTCGTCACTGGAGGGTCGTAGCCACTCCAAAGAAACGAGGGTCGGTAGTGCGCAAAATCCCCGATGTCCCAGCACTACAAGTGTTCAAAAGTATTGGCCGGAAAATTAGAAAATGATGAAAAACTGAAAATTTTTAATGTTTTGTACTAATAATATTTTTTCTGTTCACAGGTATGCGGTCTACGCGTGAGGACGGGTCCAGTACGAGGAGACACACACCCCTGCTAACAATAAATTTGGAAAAATGAAAAGAAAATTGAAAAAATTTCGAAGTCGAACCAAAAGTACAGTTTTTCAGGAATTTTGAAAAATGTGTACTACCAATAATGTTTCTGCTTCCAGATTCGAGGAATGTATGCGGAGACGAATCCAGAGAGGTGTCACACACCCCAGCAAGTCAAAAATTTGAATATTGAAAATTCTCAAAGTATGGAAGAATTTAGTTTGGTATATCAACTTGGTCTACAAGTACATGAAAATTTTGCGTTTTTCCCCAATATCTCGTCACTGGAGGGTCGTAGCCACTCCAAAGAAACGAGGGTCGGTAGTGCGCAAAATCCCCGATGTCCCAGCACTACAAGTGTTCAAAAGTATTGGCCGGAAAATTAGAAAATGATGAAAAACTGAAAATTTTTAATGTTTTGTACTAATAATATTTTTTCTGTTCACAGGTATGCGGTCTACGCGTGAGGACGGGTCCAGTACGAGGAGACACACACCCCTGCTAACAATAAATTTGGAAAAATGAAAAGAAAATTGAAAAAATTTCGAAGTCGAACCAAAAGTACAGTTTTTCAGGAATTTTGAAAAATGTGTACTACCAATAATGTTTCTGCTTCCAGATTCGAGGAATGTATGCGGAGACGAATCCAGAGAGGTGTCACACACCCCAGCAAGTCAAAAATTTGAATATTGAAAATTCTCAAAGTATGGAAGAATTTAGTTTGGTATATCAACTTGGTCTACAAGTACATGAAAATTTTGCGTTTTTCCCCAATATCTCGTCACTGGAGGGTCGTAGCCACTCCAAAGAAACGAGGGTCGGTAGTGCGCAAAATCCCCGATGTCCCAGCACTACAAGTGTTCAAAAGTATTGGCCGGAAAATTAGAAAATGATGAAAAACTGAAAATTTTTAATGTTTTGTACTAATAATATTTTTTCTGTTCACAGGTATGCGGTCTACGCGTGAGGACGGGTCCAGTACGAGGAGACACACACCCCTGCTAACAATAAATTTGGAAAAATGAAAAGAAAATTGAAAAAATTTCGAAGTCGAACCAAAAGTACAGTTTTTCAGGAATTTTGAAAAATGTGTACTACCAATAATGTTTCTGCTTCCAGATTCGAGGAATGTATGCGGAGACGAATCCAGAGAGGTGTCACACACCCCAGCAAGTCAAAAATTTGAATATTGAAAATTCTCAAAGTATGGAAGAATTTAGTTTGGTATATCAACTTGGTCTACAAGTACATGAAAATTTTGCGTTTTTCCCCAATATCTCGTCACTGGAGGGTCGTAGCCACTCCAAAGAAACGAGGGTCGGTAGTGCGCAAAATCCCCGATGTCCCAGCACTACAAGTGTTCAAAAGTATTGGCCGGAAAATTAGAAAATGATGAAAAACTGAAAATTTTTAATGTTTTGTACTAATAATATTTTTTCTGTTCACAGGTATGCGGTCTACGCGTGAGGACGGGTCCAGTACGAGGAGACACACACCCCTGCTAACAATAAATTTGGAAAAATGAAAAGAAAATTGAAAAAATTTCGAAGTCGAACCAAAAGTACAGTTTTTCAGGAATTTTGAAAAATGTGTACTACCAATAATGTTTCTGCTTCCAGATTCGAGGAATGTATGCGGAGACGAATCCAGAGAGGTGTCACACACCCCAGCAAGTCAAAAATTTGAATATTGAAAATTCTCAAAGTATGGAAGAATTTAGTTTGGTATATCAACTTGGTCTACAAGTACATGAAAATTTTGCGTTTTTCCCCAATATCTCGTCACTGGAGGGTCGTAGCCACTCCAAAGAAACGAGGGTCGGTAGTGCGCAAAATCCCCGATGTCCCAGCACTACAAGTGTTCAAAAGTATTGGCCGGAAAATTAGAAAATGATGAAAAACTGAAAATTTTTAATGTTTTGTACTAATAATATTTTTTCTGTTCACAGGTATGCGGTCTACGCGTGAGGACGGGTCCAGTACGAGGAGACACACACCCCTGCTAACAATAAATTTGGAAAAATGAAAAGAAAATTGAAAAAATTTCGAAGTCGAACCAAAAGTACAGTTTTTCAGGAATTTTGAAAAATGTGTACTACCAATAATGTTTCTGCTTCCAGATTCGAGGAATGTATGCGGAGACGAATCCAGAGAGGTGTCACACACCCCAGCAAGTCAAAAATTTGAATATTGAAAATTCTCAAAGTATGGAAGAATTTAGTTTGGTATATCAACTTGGTCTACAAGTACATGAAAATTTTGCGTTTTTCCCCAATATCTCGTCACTGGAGGGTCGTAGCCACTCCAAAGAAACGAGGGTCGGTAGTGCGCAAAATCCCCGATGTCCCAGCACTACAAGTGTTCAAAAGTATTGGCCGGAAAATTAGAAAATGATGAAAAACTGAAAATTTTTAATGTTTTGTACTAATAATATTTTTTCTGTTCACAGGTATGCGGTCTACGCGTGAGGACGGGTCCAGTACGAGGAGACACACACCCCTGCTAACAATAAATTTGGAAAAATGAAAAGAAAATTGAAAAAATTTCGAAGTCGAACCAAAAGTACAGTTTTTCAGGAATTTTGAAAAATGTGTACTACCAATAATGTTTCTGCTTCCAGATTCGAGGAATGTATGCGGAGACGAATCCAGAGAGGTGTCACACACCCCAGCAAGTCAAAAATTTGAATATTGAAAATTCTCAAAGTATGGAAGAATTTAGTTTGGTATATCAACTTGGTCTACAAGTACATGAAAATTTTGCGTTTTTCCCCAATATCTCGTCACTGGAGGGTCGTAGCCACTCCAAAGAAACGAGGGTCGGTAGTGCGCAAAATCCCCGATGTCCCAGCACTACAAGTGTTCAAAAGTATTGGCCGGAAAATTAGAAAATGATGAAAAACTGAAAATTTTTAATGTTTTGTACTAATAATATTTTTTCTGTTCACAGGTATGCGGTCTACGCGTGAGGACGGGTCCAGTACGAGGAGACACACACCCCTGCTAACAATAAATTTGGAAAAATGAAAAGAAAATTGAAAAAATTTCGAAGTCGAACCAAAAGTACAGTTTTTCAGGAATTTTGAAAAATGTGTACTACCAATAATGTTTCTGCTTCCAGATTCGAGGAATGTATGCGGAGACGAATCCAGAGAGGTGTCACACACCCCAGCAAGTCAAAAATTTGAATATTGAAAATTCTCAAAGTATGGAAGAATTTAGTTTGGTATATCAACTTGGTCTACAAGTACATGAAAATTTTGCGTTTTTCCCCAATATCTCGTCACTGGAGGGTCGTAGCCACTCCAAAGAAACGAGGGTCGGTAGTGCGCAAAATCCCCGATGTCCCAGCACTACAAGTGTTCAAAAGTATTGGCCGGAAAATTAGAAAATGATGAAAAACTGAAAATTTTTAATGTTTTGTACTAATAATATTTTTTCTGTTCACAGGTATGCGGTCTACGCGTGAGGACGGGTCCAGTACGAGGAGACACACACCCCTGCTAACAATAAATTTGGAAAAATGAAAAGAAAATTGAAAAAATTTCGAAGTCGAACCAAAAGTACAGTTTTTCAGGAATTTTGAAAAATGTGTACTACCAATAATGTTTCTGCTTCCAGATTCGAGGAATGTATGCGGAGACGAATCCAGAGAGGTGTCACACACCCCAGCAAGTCAAAAATTTGAATATTGAAAATTCTCAAAGTATGGAAGAATTTAGTTTGGTATATCAACTTGGTCTACAAGTACATGAAAATTTTGCGTTTTTCCCCAATATCTCGTCACTGGAGGGTCGTAGCCACTCCAAAGAAACGAGGGTCGGTAGTGCGCAAAATCCCCGATGTCCCAGCACTACAAGTGTTCAAAAGTATTGGCCGGAAAATTAGAAAATGATGAAAAACTGAAAATTTTTAATGTTTTGTACTAATAATATTTTTTCTGTTCACAGGTATGCGGTCTACGCGTGAGGACGGGTCCAGTACGAGGAGACACACACCCCTGCTAACAATAAATTTGGAAAAATGAAAAGAAAATTGAAAAAATTTCGAAGTCGAACCAAAAGTACAGTTTTTCAGGAATTTTGAAAAATGTGTACTACCAATAATGTTTCTGCTTCCAGATTCGAGGAATGTATGCGGAGACGAATCCAGAGAGGTGTCACACACCCCAGCAAGTCAAAAATTTGAATATTGAAAATTCTCAAAGTATGGAAGAATTTAGTTTGGTATATCAACTTGGTCTACAAGTACATGAAAATTTTGCGTTTTTCCCCAATATCTCGTCACTGGAGGGTCGTAGCCACTCCAAAGAAACGAGGGTCGGTAGTGCGCAAAATCCCCGATGTCCCAGCACTACAAGTGTTCAAAAGTATTGGCCGGAAAATTAGAAAATGATGAAAAACTGAAAATTTTTAATGTTTTGTACTAATAATATTTTTTCTGTTCACAGGTATGCGGTCTACGCGTGAGGACGGGTCCAGTACGAGGAGACACACACCCCTGCTAACAATAAATTTGGAAAAATGAAAAGAAAATTGAAAAAATTTCGAAGTCGAACCAAAAGTACAGTTTTTCAGGAATTTTGAAAAATGTGTACTACCAATAATGTTTCTGCTTCCAGATTCGAGGAATGTATGCGGAGACGAATCCAGAGAGGTGTCACACACCCCAGCAAGTCAAAAATTTGAATATTGAAAATTCTCAAAGTATGGAAGAATTTAGTTTGGTATATCAACTTGGTCTACAAGTACATGAAAATTTTGCGTTTTTCCCCAATATCTCGTCACTGGAGGGTCGTAGCCACTCCAAAGAAACGAGGGTCGGTAGTGCGCAAAATCCCCGATGTCCCAGCACTACAAGTGTTCAAAAGTATTGGCCGGAAAATTAGAAAATGATGAAAAACTGAAAATTTTTAATGTTTTGTACTAATAATATTTTTTCTGTTCACAGGTATGCGGTCTACGCGTGAGGACGGGTCCAGTACGAGGAGACACACACCCCTGCTAACAATAAATTTGGAAAAATGAAAAGAAAATTGAAAAAATTTCGAAGTCGAACCAAAAGTACAGTTTTTCAGGAATTTTGAAAAATGTGTACTACCAATAATGTTTCTGCTTCCAGATTCGAGGAATGTATGCGGAGACGAATCCAGAGAGGTGTCACACACCCCAGCAAGTCAAAAATTTGAATATTGAAAATTCTCAAAGTATGGAAGAATTTAGTTTGGTATATCAACTTGGTCTACAAGTACATGAAAATTTTGCGTTTTTCCCCAATATCTCGTCACTGGAGGGTCGTAGCCACTCCAAAGAAACGAGGGTCGGTAGTGCGCAAAATCCCCGATGTCCCAGCACTACAAGTGTTCAAAAGTATTGGCCGGAAAATTAGAAAATGATGAAAAACTGAAAATTTTTAATGTTTTGTACTAATAATATTTTTTCTGTTCACAGGTATGCGGTCTACGCGTGAGGACGGGTCCAGTACGAGGAGACACACACCCCTGCTAACAATAAATTTGGAAAAATGAAAAGAAAATTGAAAAAATTTCGAAGTCGAACCAAAAGTACAGTTTTTCAGGAATTTTGAAAAATGTGTACTACCAATAATGTTTCTGCTTCCAGATTCGAGGAATGTATGCGGAGACGAATCCAGAGAGGTGTCACACACCCCAGCAAGTCAAAAATTTGAATATTGAAAATTCTCGGTTAGGTTAGGTTAGGTTAGGTTAGGTTAGGTTAGGTTAGGTTAGGTTAGGTTAGGTTAGGTTAGGTTAGGTTAGGTTAGGTTAGGTTAGGTTAGGTTAGGTTAGGTTAGGTTAGGTTAGGTTAGGTTAGGTTAGGTTAGGTTAGGTTAGGTTAGGTTAGGTTAGGTTAGGTTAGGTTAGGTTAGGTTAGGTTAGGTTAGGTTAGGTTAGGTTAGGTTAGGTTAGGTTAGGTTAGGTTAGGTTAGGTTTTTTTTTTTTTTTTTTTTTTTTTTTGCCGTCCTCCTCCACCAATGTTCCTCTGACATGATCAGAGCCTTTGTCTAGGTTTTTCGTCTTTATACAATGTTTATTTTAAAAAGTGCTACAACATGTAGCTAATTCCTGTTTAATAGTTTCAATTTTTTATTTCTAAGTTATAGTATAAAGGTAAATATTTTTGTTTTGTATACATTTTGAGATTATTTAAAATTATAAATTATTATTAAAATTAAAATTATTAAAATTTGTAAAATATTATTAAAAAACATTAGATTTGTCGCATTATTAGTTAAATATAAAATTATTGCATTAATTAAAATATTAAAATATTTAGTCGTAGTTGTAAAAATTTAATAAAATTAGTCAATATTTAAAATGTAGAAATTTCCTAGCATATCACAGACATATGTTCCTTCATTTTATTCTTTTTATATTAGACCTTAGTTATTTATTTATGGTGATACAGCGCTTACTTTTCATCTTTCCCACGTGAGTGCGTTACACCTAATTCTAACGAATTTGGTGTTGCACTCACCTTTCCCTCTGTATATCGTCCATATAAATAACGCTCGATAACGCCCAGCGTCATCGAGCATTATTCCAAGCTTACGTTTTTGCTACCGTCGTGTCGACTGCAGCCAGCCGCGTCCCGGACTTTGAACCGACCCTCATCACACAGGATGAGAGGTCGGTTTGCCTCAAGCTTACTAGGTTCAGGACGCGTCTGGACGCGTCTTGTTTAGGACACTCCGGTAGCGAGCGTGTCATTTTGTCGACCGTGTCGTTACATGTTGGACTCTTCCCGCACCTGTTACTCAGGTGCGAGAAGAGACCCGCACGTTCAGTCGTCACCATTATCAACTTCAAAACCCCCACGAAGCCACCAGTGTTCTCAGGCATCACTTCTTCGACTCTGTTGTCTATGATGCCCAGTACTTTAGCAGTACGCCACGCTAGACCTAGCTATGGCGTCCCATCGCCTTCGTACTGGGCATTCAGAGTCAAAGGCATTGTGGCCAACTTCGGCGTACTTTGCCAACCTGCAGTTGCGGCAAGTCGCAGTGTCAGCCGCCGCATGTGCCGGGCAGTCCGCCCGGAGGTGTGGGCCGGCGCAGTAGCTGCACAGGTCGGCTGACTCTGTGCACTGCCTGCGCCCGTGCCCATACCCCAAGCACCGCGTGCACTGAACGAGCGGCGACTGGTCCTGCACCACCGCATACTGCAGGTCGATGTGCACTCTTCCAGCCTCGGTTAGCCTCATCCACAACTTGGGTGATACCTGCAGAACGACGTGGCTCTCGTGGGGGTTTCGCGCCCTTCTACGGTATTTCACCGTCGCTCGAAATTCTTCGTCTCTCAAGTCCCTCAAGAGGCCCTTATTTTGGGACCTGAGAGACGAAACTATTTCAGCGTCGCTGTTGAAAGTGAGGAGGCTCCGAATCATGACAAGTGGATCCTTGTTTTTGGCCTCTTCCACATTCAAGGTCTTGTTTCTTGATTGGAGCCTTTCCCTCACTTTCAACAGCTCTTCCTTGCTGGCGCAACTAAGGACAACTTTTTGGTTGCGGACTTTTTGGACCCCAGTGACTTGGAGCCCGGTGGTCTTTGCTTCCAGAGCGTTACGGACCTTGCCGAGCACCTCGTCACTGGTGTCCATTTCGTCGCCCGAGGACACAATGATAGAGTGTTTTGGGCGGGTTTCTGTAGATGAGATCGGGCAGTTTGGTCTGGCCAGAACCTCGGCATACGAGGGGACAGTTTCCCGAATCGATGAAACCATCCTCCCCGTCTCCTCGGTGGTCTGGCGCAGCTCTCTCACCTCGCCCAGCAGCCTGCCCATGCTGGCAACCTGCTCGTCACTGTGTCCTCCCGCAACCATGCCCCGGTCGAGCGCCTCTGTCAGGGACGTCATCCTTGACGTGTTCGTCACAATCAAGTCCATGTGCTTTCTCATCATGTTCTCAAGCTTAGAAACTTGAGAACATGATGAGGAAGCCCCTTCCCTTGTTTCCACCTTATCCTTCTCCGGAACCCGATTGTCGGACTGGGCTGAGGTGGTGTGACCCTTGGCTGAGACAGACTCCTTCACAAGTTGAAAGAGTCTGTCTATTGCCTCGGTCACCCCCACCTTAATGTCCGTCTTCAAGTTCCTGGAGTTGGAGAGGTGGGTTTTGGCCTTGATCACACAAGCCCTCGCTTCAGCCACCTTGTCAGAAGACCTTACAGACCTTTTCGGTGGGCTCCCCGACGCCTCCGCCGACTGCCTACGAGTAGCTGTCGGCATAAGCTTCGGGGAACCAACCGTAAAGGTAGTGTTTGTGGGAGTGAGGTTCTTCCTGTTCTCCGGTTTCCCGGACTCCCACTCACCAATGCTTCTTCTGACACTTGGCCGCGAGGAGCCTGCGGACTCTCCGACGGATCCTGCCGTCGGTGGATCCGAGTCAGTATTTGAGACCTCGGCGGACTTTGCTGGCGTCCTTAACATGTTCAAAAATGTAAAATGTCCCTGATGTAAATGAATAAATATCTAGTGATATTATAGTCCGTGTCAATACTTTTAATTCCAAAGGAATACTTTTGGTCCCAAAAACGTTTAAAAATCACACCTTTAATAAAAAAAAAAAAAAAATAATAATAAAAATGTTGACCCTCCCTGGCGAATGTCCAGATGGTATAGTTAAGACCCCCGGGGGGGTGGGTGGGCAAAAAATTTGCGAATTTCGAGGTTCTGAGGGTGGGAACCGACGCGGGCACACCCCCGGAGCCCAGTAAAAATAAAAGAAAAATTCCAAAAATAAATTTCGAGAAGTTAAAAATGAAAGTTAAAAATTTTGACAGTTTTTTCCAAATGATTAAAAAATTTAGATTAATGTGTGCTTTTTGTTTCAGGTGGCGGATAGCAGACACGGAGGCGCGTTCTACGACGTATCGCTTTTGGAAATCGGTTAAGTATTTAATAAGTTTTTGGACTTAGAAAATTTCCGATGTTTGAAGAAAAAGCACTTACCAAGTAACCTCGGTTTAGGTAAATATAAAAAATTTGCGAATTTCGAGGTTCTGAGGGTGGGAACCGACGCGGGCACACCCCCGGAGCCCAGTAAAAATAAAAGAAAAATTCCAAAAATAAATTTCGAGAAGTTAAAAATGAAAGTTAAAAATTTTGACAGTTTTTTCCAAATGATTAAAAAATTTAGATTAATGTGTGCTTTTTGTTTCAGGTGGCGGATAGCAGACACGGAGGCGCGTTCTACGACGTATCGCTTTTGGAAATCGGTTAAGTATTTAATAAGTTTTTGGACTTAGAAAATTTCCGATGTTTGAAGAAAAAGCACTTACCAAGTAACCTCGGTTTAGGTAAATATAAAAAATTTGCGAATTTCGAGGTTCTGAGGGTGGGAACCGACGCGGGCACACCCCCGGAGCCCAGTAAAAATAAAAGAAAAATTCCAAAAATAAATTTCGAGAAGTTAAAAATGAAAGTTAAAAATTTTGACAGTTTTTTCCAAATGATTAAAAAATTTAGATTAATGTGTGCTTTTTGTTTCAGGTGGCGGATAGCAGACACGGAGGCGCGTTCTACGACGTATCGCTTTTGGAAATCGGTTAAGTATTTAATAAGTTTTTGGACTTAGAAAATTTCCGATGTTTGAAGAAAAAGCACTTACCAAGTAACCTCGGTTTAGGTAAATATAAAAAATTTGCGAATTTCGAGGTTCTGAGGGTGGGAACCGACGCGGGCACACCCCCGGAGCCCAGTAAAAATAAAAGAAAAATTCCAAAAATAAATTTCGAGAAGTTAAAAATGAAAGTTAAAAATTTTGACAGTTTTTTCCAAATGATTAAAAAATTTAGATTAATGTGTGCTTTTTGTTTCAGGTGGCGGATAGCAGACACGGAGGCGCGTTCTACGACGTATCGCTTTTGGAAATCGGTTAAGTATTTAATAAGTTTTTGGACTTAGAAAATTTCCGGTTAGGTTAGGTTAGGTTAGGTTAGGTTAGGTTAGGTTAGGTTAGGTTAGGTTAGGTTAGGTTAGGTTAGGTTAGGTTAGGTTAGGTTAGGTTAGGTTAGGTTAGGTTAGGTTAGGTTAGGTTAGGTTAGGTTAGGTTAGGTTAGGTTAGGTTAGGTTAGGTTAGGTTAGGTTAGGTTAGGTTAGGTTAGGTTAGGTTAGGTTAGGTTAGGTTAGGTTAGGTTAGGTTAGGTTAGGTTAGGTTAGGTTAGGTTAGGTTAGGTTAGGTTAGGTTAGGTTAGGTTAGGTTAGGTTAGGTTAGGTTAGGTTAGGTTAGGTTAGGTTAGGTTAGGTTAGGTTAGGTTAGGTTAGGTTAGGTTAGGTTAGGTTAGGTTAGGTTAGGTTAGGTTAGGTTAGGTTAGGTTAGGTTAGGTTAGGTTAGGTTAGGTTAGGTTAGGTTAGGTTAGGTTAGGTTAGGTTAGGTTAGGTTAGGTTAGGTTAGGTTAGGTTAGGTTAGGTTAGGTTAGGTTAGGTTAGGTTAGGTTAGGTTAGGTTAGGTTAGGTTAGGTTAGGTTAGGTTAGGTTAGGTTAGGTTAGGTTAGGTTAGGTTAGGTTAGGTTAGGTTAGGTTAGGTTAGGTTAGGTTAGGTTAGGTTAGGTTAGGTTAGGTTAGGTTAGGTTAGGTTAGGTTAGGTTAGGTTAGGTTAGGTTAGGTTAGGTTAGGTTAGGTTAGGTTAGGTTAGGTTAGGTTAGGTTAGGTTAGGTTAGGTTAGGTTAGGTTAGGTTAGGTTAGGTTAGGTTAGGTTAGGTTAGGTTAGGTTAGGTTAGGTTAGGTTAGGTTAGGTTAGGTTAGGTTAGGTTAGGTTAGGTTAGGTTAGGTTAGGTTAGGTTAGGTTAGGTTAGGTTAGGTTAGGTTAGGTTAGGTTAGGTTAGGTTAGGTTAGGTTAGGTTAGGTTAGGTTAGGTTAGGTTAGGTTAGGTTAGGTTAGGTTAGGTTAGGTTAGGTTAGGTTAGGTTAGGTTAGGTTAGGTTAGGTTAGGTTAGGTTAGGTTAGGTTAGGTTAGGTTAGGTTAGGTTAGGTTAGGTTAGGTTAGGTTAGGTTAGGTTAGGTTAGGTTAGGTTAGGTTAGGTTAGGTTAGGTTAGGTTAGGTTAGGTTAGGTTAGGTTAGGTTAGGTTAGGTTAGGTTAGGTTAGGTTAGGTTAGGTTAGGTTAGGTTAGGTTAGGTTAGGTTAGGTTAGGTTAGGTTAGGTTAGGTTAGGTTAGGTTAGGTTAGGTTAGGTTAGGTTAGGTTAGGTTAGGTTAGGTTAGGTTAGGTTAGGTTAGGTTAGGTTAGGTTAGGTTAGGTTAGGTTAGGTTAGGTTAGGTTAGGTTAGGTTAGGTTAGGTTAGGTTAGGTTAGGTTAGGTTAGGTTAGGTTAGGTTAGGTTAGGTTAGGTTAGGTTAGGTTAGGTTAGGTTAGGTTAGGTTAGGTTAGGTTAGGTTAGGTTAGGTTAGGTTAGGTTAGGTTAGGTTAGGTTAGGTTAGGTTAGGTTAGGTTAGGTTAGGTTAGGTTAGGTTAGGTTAGGTTAGGTTAGGTTAGGTTAGGTTAGGTTAGGTTAGGTTAGGTTAGGTTAGGTTAGGTTAGGTTAGGTTAGGTTAGGTTAGGTTAGGTTAGGTTAGGTTAGGTTAGGTTAGGTTAGGTTAGGTTAGGTTAGGTTAGGTTAGGTTAGGTTAGGTTAGGTTAGGTTAGGTTAGGTTAGGTTAGGTTAGGTTAGGTTAGGTTAGGTTAGGTTAGGTTAGGTTAGGTTAGGTTAGGTTAGGTTAGGTTAGGTTAGGTTAGGTTAGGTTAGGTTAGGTTAGGTTAGGTTAGGTTAGGTTAGGTTAGGTTAGGTTAGGTTAGGTTAGGTTAGGTTAGGTTAGGTTAGGTTAGGTTAGGTTAGGTTAGGTTAGGTTAGGTTAGGTTAGGTTAGGTTAGGTTAGGTTAGGTTAGGTTAGGTTAGGTTAGGTTAGGTTAGGTTAGGTTAGGTTAGGTTAGGTTAGGTTAGGTTAGGTTAGGTTAGGTTAGGTTAGGTTAGGTTAGGTTAGGTTAGGTTAGGTTAGGTTAGGTTAGGTTAGGTTAGGTTAGGTTAGGTTAGGTTAGGTTAGGTTAGGTTAGGTTAGGTTAGGTTAGGTTAGGTTAGGTTAGGTTAGGTTAGGTTAGGTTAGGTTAGGTTAGGTTAGGTTAGGTTAGGTTAGGTTAGGTTAGGTTAGGTTAGGTTAGGTTAGGTTAGGTTAGGTTAGGTTAGGTTAGGTTAGGTTAGGTTAGGTTAGGTTAGGTTAGGTTAGGTTAGGTTAGGTTAGGTTAGGTTAGGTTAGGTTAGGTTAGGTTAGGTTAGGTTAGGTTAGGTTAGGTTAGGTTAGGTTAGGTTAGGTTAGGTTAGGTTAGGTTAGGTTAGGTTAGGTTAGGTTAGGTTAGGTTAGGTTAGGTTAGGTTAGGTTAGGTTAGGTTAGGTTAGGTTAGGTTAGGTTAGGTTAGGTTAGGTTAGGTTAGGTTAGGTTAGGTTAGGTTAGGTTAGGTTAGGTTAGGTTAGGTTAGGTTAGGTTAGGTTAGGTTAGGTTAGGTTAGGTTAGGTTAGGTTAGAGTTAGGTTAGGTTAGGTTAGGTTAGGTTAGGTTAGGTTAGGTTAGGTTAGGTTAGGTTAGGTTAGGTTAGGTTAGGTTAGGTTAGGTTAGGTTAGGTTAGGTTAGGTTAGGTTAGGTTAGGTTAGGTTAGGTTAGGTTAGGTTAGGTTAGGTTAGGTTAGGTTAGGTTAGGTTAGGTTAGGTTAGGTTAGGTTAGGTTAGGTTAGGTTAGGTTAGGTTAGGTTAGGTTAGGTTAGGTTAGGTTAGGTTAGGTTAGGTTAGGTTAGGTTAGGTTAGGTTAGGTTAGGTTAGGTTAGGTTAGGTTAGGTTAGGTTAGGTTAGGTTAGGTTAGGTTAGGTTAGGTTAGGTTAGGTTAGGTTAGGTTAGGTTAGGTTAGGTTAGGTTAGGTTAGGTTAGGTTAGGTTAGGTTAGGTTAGGTTAGGTTAGGTTAGGTTAGGTTAGGTTAGGTTAGGTTAGGTTAGGTTAGGTTAGGTTAGGTTAGGTTAGGTTAGGTTAGGTTAGGTTAGGTTAGGTTAGGTTAGGTTAGGTTAGGTTAGGTTAGGTTAGGTTAGGTTAGGTTAGGTTAGGTTAGGTTAGGTTAGGTTAGGTTAGGTTAGGTTAGGTTAGGTTAGGTTAGGTTAGGTTAGGTTAGGTTAGGTTAGGTTAGGTTAGGTTAGGTTAGGTTAGGTTAGGTTAGGTTAGGTTAGGTTAGGTTAGGTTAGGTTAGGTTAGGTTAGGTTAGGTTAGGTTAGGTTAGGTTAGGTTAGGTTAGGTTAGGTTAGGTTAGGTTAGGTTAGGTTAGGTTAGGTTAGGTTAGGTTAGGTTAGGTTAGGTTAGGTTAGGTTAGGTTAGGTTAGGTTAGGTTAGGTTAGGTTAGGTTAGGTTAGGTTAGGTTAGGTTAGGTTAGGTTAGGTTAGGTTAGGTTAGGTTAGGTTAGGTTAGGTTAGGTTAGGTTAGGTTAGGTTAGGTTAGGTTAGGTTAGGTTAGGTTAGGTTAGGTTAGGTTAGGTTAGGTTAGGTTAGGTTAGGTTAGGTTAGGTTAGGTTAGGTTAGGTTAGGTTAGGTTAGGTTAGGTTAGGTTAGGTTAGGTTAGGTTAGGTTAGGTTAGGTTAGGTTAGGTTAGGTTAGGTTAGGTTAGGTTAGGTTAGGTTAGGTTAGGTTAGGTTAGGTTAGGTTAGGTTAGGTTAGGTTAGGTTAGGTTAGGTTAGGTTAGGTTAGGTTAGGTTAGGTTAGGTTAGGTTAGGTTAGGTTAGGTTAGGTTAGGTTAGGTTAGGTTAGGTTAGGTTAGGTTAGGTTAGGTTAGGTTAGGTTAGGTTAGGTTAGGTTAGGTTAGGTTAGGTTAGGTTAGGTTAGGTTAGGTTAGGTTAGGTTAGGTTAGGTTAGGTTAGGTTAGGTTAGGTTAGGTTAGGTTAGGTTAGGTTAGGTTAGGTTAGGTTAGGTTAGGTTAGGTTAGGTTAGGTTAGGTTAGGTTAGGTTAGGTTAGGTTAGGTTAGGTTAGGTTAGGTTAGGTTAGGTTAGGTTAGGTTAGGTTAGGTTAGGTTAGGTTAGGTTAGGTTAGGTTAGGTTAGGTTAGGTTAGGTTAGGTTAGGTTAGGTTAGGTTAGGTTAGGTTAGGTTAGGTTAGGTTAGGTTAGGTTAGGTTAGGTTAGGTTAGGTTAGGTTAGGTTAGGTTAGGTTAGGTTAGGTTAGGTTAGGTTAGGTTAGGTTAGGTTAGGTTAGGTTAGGTTAGGTTAGGTTAGGTTAGGTTAGGTTAGGTTAGGTTAGGTTAGGTTAGGTTAGGTTAGGTTAGGTTAGGTTAGGTTAGGTTAGGTTAGGTTAGGTTAGGTTAGGTTAGGTTAGGTTAGGTTAGGTTAGGTTAGGTTAGGTTAGGTTAGGTTAGGTTAGGTTAGGTTAGGTTAGGTTAGGTTAGGTTAGGTTAGGTTAGGTTAGGTTAGGTTAGGTTAGGTTAGGTTAGGTTAGGTTAGGTTAGGTTAGGTTAGGTTAGGTTAGGTTAGGTTAGGTTAGGTTAGGTTAGGTTAGGTTAGGTTAGGTTAGGTTAGGTTAGGTTAGGTTAGGTTAGGTTAGGTTAGGTTAGGTTAGGTTAGGTTAGGTTAGGTTAGGTTAGGTTAGGTTAGGTTAGGTTAGGTTAGGTTAGGTTAGGTTAGGTTAGGTTAGGTTAGGTTAGGTTAGGTTAGGTTAGGTTAGGTTAGGTTAGGTTAGGT